>JASAUF010000525.1:6615240-7882788 GCA_030180095.1 Magnolia changhungtana
TGGAATTGATTAAACCTCGGTATGGAAGGTCTTGGCCAATGAGGTGCGTCTGGGATGCCTCATGATTGTTCTTCTACGCATATCGACTAGTAAACCAACCATGACCATATTCTCTATTGTAAAATGGAGTGAACAACCGATTCCATCTACCTTTACTCAAAGAGAAAAAGAACGTACTCATGTACACTGAAAAAGATTTGGTGTCTTGTGGAGAGTTGATGATGCGCACGTCATAAGAAGTATAAGTTGGTTTGTAATAGGAGAAGGACGAAAGTACTCATATATCTACATCTGAAGAAGACATAACGATCCTCTTCCAAGAAATAGACCTTTGATAGTAACTTCGTAGATTCTTTTGTACAAGTGGCCAAGTACAAAAGGTGTCAGGGCAGGTTTTCGACCTTAGGTAAGGGCCTCGGCCAGAGAGACATATTCAGTGGTTATTTGTAGGGTGTTCACATAGAGCAAGTGGTGACAGATCCAAAGTAGCAGAAAAGTTATATGTTCTTCATAATCAATTGGTCCGCTGTGATGACGGTAGCCTACATGAAGTGAGAATAGGCTTTGTCAACCTTGTTTGAGAAGCGCTTGGCTTCTTTATGGGCAAAACCTAGATAAACGGCTTCACTAAAAGGGAGAAGTTAGGTTAAAGTTATGATATAAAAATGGTTAGACTCATGGGACTGCAATTGAAGAAAAATGTGTTAGTCGATGTACTCCAAAATGTCGACATAACGACGAGGTGAGGTCAATTTGATGGACAATCGTAGACGGAGATCTTGATACATCCATAGATTCCCAATTTTCTCCATGTTGTCTCATATTGAGATGGGACATGAGTGAACCAAACATCTTATTCCGGAAGGGGCTTCGACCATGATTGAGGGTTCTTCAAGGCATTGACAAAATCAGGGATATACTCATATTGGATCAACAGAGTTTCTCTAGGACAAATAGGAAACAAATGATCCATAATGCTAACCTCTTCAATTTCCATTGTTGGAGTAAATGATGGGTACATAAGTAGTAGTCTCCGATGGGCGATTGAAAGACTGTCTTGTCAATGCACTTGTCAGCAAGGGCATCCATCACTGTGACAATGTCATTTTGTTGGAATGATAGGGTAAAGTATGAGGAGGCAGTCATTGCTCGAGAAAAGGTTGGAATTTGGAGTTGCTTAGAAGAATGAGGAATAAAGGTGTAAAAATGGAAATTAATTCGAAATGACACTTATATCAGCCAAGAGAGAGGAGAACATTTATTAGGATATCATTACGATGGTGTAAGAAATGATTTAAGAGCACATGTCAACACGAGGTTCGACACTTGCTTTGATAAAGTGCAATTGCCGTTGACATGTTACGATGAATTGGCAGAAGACAATTATCGGCTCGCTACCACGTGTAGGTAATAAATGCCGCATTAATGAGGGGTCGCACATCGCTTTCACCTTTTTCCAAAGGTGAAGCAACGTGGGGGGCAATGTTCATCCCCATTATCGTCATTCCTCATGAGAGCCAATTAGGGTAGATTACATGTGATTTGTACAACTATGCATGGTGTATTTTGACATTTGAAAAGTGGCTGATGAAGAAGCATCGTGATGGAGCAGTTACAAAACAGATGGCATATGAAGAAGCAGAAGAAGCCCAGTAATGGCGAATGGTTACGACAACTGTCATAACGTGAGAAGGATCCAGATGATCAAATTAAAACTATGAAGAAAAATTCAAGAGGAAAATTTCATCTTATACTATCAAAACAAACCATTACCTTTCAATTATCCTTTCAATTTACCAGTCAATTTACATTCCATAGTGTAATCCTTTACTTTCATTGTTAAGCAAATTACATTTCTTAGTGTAATCCTTTACTTTTCAGGATGTTATTTATATTTCGTAGTGTAATTCATAATGTTAATCAAGTAGCTGGTAATCCAAAGGTGCAACTTATCATCAGAGGATGAACCCACCCTCTAAATGTCGCCTGATCCTATTTACACATTGAGTGAGTGGTTGAATAGGCAGCCGATCTCATTAGATCTCAGGCACACACTACGTGTCTACCTATTTTGGTGCTTGAGGTCATAGTTATTCAATTTGAATTGAGTCACAATTTCAATTCTAGCACGCTTGCACATTACAACCAAAAACGGAACCATAGAACAATAGTACAGCGGGAGCACATTAAGGGACACCATGATATTTCTTAAGTGGCCAATTGAAGAATGATAATGTAAAAGTGATTACAAGACAAATAACAAGAATAGAATTAAAAAAAAGGCTAAGTAGTGTTGAATGGTTATAATAAACATTAGAACATGAGAAGGATCTAAATGACTAGGGTAAGGCTATAAATATCAGGGGAATTCAACAAGAAAATTTTATCTCATACCAACCTAATCAAACCCAATAATATCCTTTCAATTACCCATCATTTTGCATTCCTTAATGTAATCACTCTATTTTTCTACAAGTAAATCACATTTCCTAATGTAATCCTTTACTTTTCTCTCATTGTTTATGTTCCATAGTGTAATCTATAATGTTAATCAAGTAGTTGCAATCTTAGTTGTAATTTGAGTCTGCGCTCATACGTTGGATTCAGTTCCTTCATCCAGGAAGGTGCTTCACAGTTACTCTTTACGACCGACTGTAAGAGTCTCCTTCTCATTTCTCTTTTATCTATACTGAAAAGTCTTTTCGTACGAAGGGCAAAGTTGTAACCCATCATCAAAGGATGAACCCTACCCTCTGAATATTTCCTGATTCGATTTACATAATGAGTGAATGACTGAATAGGTGACCGATATCATTCAATCTCGGTCATATACTACATTTCTGCTTACCTTAGCGCTTGTGGTCATAGTTGCTCGATTTGAATTGTGTCATAAATTCAATTTTGGCACGCGCACACTTATCACATGACCAAGTTGTCAAAAACAATGAGCAACAAGTTTTTGGCACGCTTGGTGGGACCCTGTCTTTGACTTACCGGTGTAACATTGCCAATCAGAATTATATATAGAAGGAGCAATCTAATTATCGAGGTTGAACCGTCCACACTGACTGCACCGCCTCCAATCGAGGATGTGCCGGTTAAAGCATCCCCTAAAGCATTAATCTAAAAAGTAGCCCGACACTCAGTATTAGGAATCAAGAGGGGGCGTCGACCTCTCAGACTGTTTCTCTTGAAGAGATAATGGTCATACTCTAGGATGTACAACTGAGTATCCAACATGTTCTGGAATACGGAAGAGCCCAAGTCTAGTAATTTTGTATTCAAATTGAGAACACTAATAGATACATGGCAATCCAAACCGAGGCCATGCATCAATTAATAGCTATGATGGCCGAAAGAGTTCTTACGACAATGCAATATAATGTCAAGGGAAGTTCTATTGACGATGCGGTTCAGCCGCCACCTATGCCTCCTTTGCAAAGGAACCCATCACCAATTCTAGTTCATGAGATATGGAATGCTCCTCATTGAATTCATATGACTAGGCGGGAGGCTAGGAATTTCATTCTTAAAATTCAGAACCAAAGTTTACCGGGAGGATATAATCCCTAACAATTTCCTAGGAATCTAATGTTCTAAGAGGGACCAAATCGATTAGGTCCCGATCCACTACTAATAGTGGAACCTCAATGAATGGATTATGATCAAATCATGCAAATGGTCTAAGAAGTTACAGGCCAAGCACTTGGCTGTAATACTATTCAGGTCTACCATAAGCCTTATCCTGAGTGGATAGATTGGCAACATCTATTGCCATGGAATTATCAACTGGACTTTGCTTTATTTTCAAGTGATCCTAGTCAATCGACTATCAAGTACATTGGTCGATTCACCATGTAGTGTGGGGAGCAAGCTGCAATTATTTAGTCATTCATTAACGACAGATTCCAACTTATTACAAAACTCGATTCATACTTGGCAAGAAATGGAAGAAAATTTTCATGCTTAATTTTTCTCTAAGAATAGGTAAATAAACATGACTGATCTCACCTATTTTTTTATAGCTACCAGGAGAAATCTATGAGAGTTATATCACCCGAATTTGTGTAGCTTGTGTAAGATGAGCTCGAATACAAACTTTGTAAGAAATTCATTGGGACAGAGTTCATTGACATGTACGACCTAACTAGGAAGGTCTCCAGGTACAAAGAACTTCTGCAAGAGGGTGCTAGGCAGAAGAACTCGTCAATTAAAACATATTACCATGGCCCAAATTACGAGGTCACGATTGTCGAAGTAGTAGCTAAAAAACCACTCATGTTCTTGGCTTTGGTCAAGGCAAAATCGACCGTGTCAACCACACAAAAGGCCCAAAAAGTTTACACTTTTAATATCACACAGGTTGATGAGATATTTGAAATTCTGTTAAGTTTATCAAGATTCCCATAAATAATAAGATACCTTTGGCCGACAAATTGTAGAAAAATGAATAGCATAAATGGTATGAAACTTGTTCTCATTTAACTAACAAATATGTCTATTCAGGAATGTGGTCTAGGATAATATCGAACGCGGGGTGCTGAAGTTTTCCAAGAAGGGTGAGGAGGTAGAGTTGATCGATATGGATCCATTCTCGCCTAATCTCAAGGTTAATATGGTTATAAAAAAATCTAAGAAAGGCTAATTGACAGCGAGTGAGGATTGATCTCGGCTCAACTAATTGCAAAACTATACCGCAATGGCCAGGGCAAGGGTGGCGTCGACCTCCCCACTTAATCGCCACCCAGTCGAACACAATTCGGCAAGATGGTCGAGGCACAAAACTGTGTAACTAATGTGCTAGAAGGAACGTTATAGGATAAAGAGACCCTCCTTAACCAAGGTCACAAGGCCATATATGCCTCTAAGAAGGGCTGAAGGAAGTGGTCAACATCAGACATAGAGGATGACTTCACCCCTTGATCGTTACTCTCAAGGTAGGGTGTCAAATCGAATGATTGTTAAACCTCCATCAACCCAGAAAAGAATTTGGAAACGGGTCATACATCCTAAATTCCCAGCGGTGCCAACTAATGACTCAAACTTAGAAACGTCGTTGGCAAAGGTGTAGAGCGGCCATAAGGAGAGAGTCAACAAGGGTCGAGGATGTGCGTCGACCGAAATTAGTGTAATCACGACCATTTTAGAGAATTTTTTTTTTCTAGAGAATAGTGGTCGTTAACATGGTCGAAGTGGTTCTACCTCCTGTGTTGTGTGACCAGGACGCTAATGTTCTCGCCCAACCTTGTGAATTGGCTGGTCTGAAGGACAAAAACAATCGTGATGATCTATCAGATTATCTCAGTGGTAATGTTTCCTAGGAGATGAGTGGTTGGTAAACAAATTAATAGTGACCGCCGAACATTGCAAGTAGTCTCACATACGACCACATAATTCAGCGATGCATTTGACGAGAACGTTGAGCATATTAAGACAAGTCCCAATATGCAAGATGGCTCAAAAATACTAGGGGGAAATGTCCAATTTTGAAAATTGTGTTCGGGACATTGTCACCTGTCGTGTTCCATTGTAATATGGTATTTACTTTGCCTTCCAGTTTCCAAGCTAAACTGGCCCAACCAAGTAAGATGGCAGGCGATATGGAGGAATTCAACCCTCCTATGGTGATACAACATGCTTCTTTCCCATCAAAGGAAATGATTGAAGGGAAGCTTGTAGTAGATAAAACATCACATGTAAACACTGTTATGCTGGAATCAAGAATTATGTCAAAAAGAGTAGTCATAGAAAGGCCCACTAATGGCATGATGCAACATCTCAAGCTGTTGTATATATTTGTTCACCTTAAAGGTTGCCTGGTAACTAGGATTATGGTTGATAATGGGGCTGCTATCAATCTTCTACCACTAAGAATGATGTCAAAATTAGGAAAGACAACGGTCGATTTGATACCGTCAGAGGTCACTGTTAGTAATTTCATTGATCATGTTATAAATACTTATGAGATTCTGCCCGTCGATCTGACTGTCAAGACTAAAATAGTGTTGGCCCCATTTTTTGTGGTTGATACCTCATCTAGCTATAATGTTTTACTTGGCAAGGACTGGATACATTTGTTTACATGGATCCTATCATCTCTACACCATTTCATAATTTTATGGAATTAGGATAAAGTTGAATTGGTTTTGGTTAATAATAAACTATTATTGGCCACTTCAAATGCAAATGACTCGATGCCGAGAGATGCTATTATGCCATAAAAAAGTTACACTTATCATTGTACTTCACGGCTATCGAATTAAGGCATTATTTGCTGGCTGAAAGAGTAAATGTAATAACAGTGACCAATTTAGTGAAATGTATGTTGAATAGGTCAATTTTGAATGGCTGAATTAGCAAATAGGTGTTTGTTCTATCCAAAATTGATATTTTTTATGTTGCTCAAAAGGCAGTGAAAGGTTAGGCCATAGCTAATTTCCTTGCTGACCATCCATCTGACTTGGAAGATCAAATTTCTCAAGGTGTTTTAGATATGTATTGCATACATTTAACCCCATGGAAGTTAATCTTTGATGGATCAAAGACTCACTAAGCATCAGGAGCTAGAATCATCTTAATTACACCAAATGGAAATAGGTAGGAATTCGCATTTCAATTGGAGTTTAAGTGCACTAATAACTAAGCTGAGTACGAAGCTCTAATAATCAGCCTAGAATTATTGATGGAGTTAGGTGCAAGAATTGTGATAATTATAGGCGATTCACAGTTAGTCATCAACCAAATGGTAAGGCTTTTTAAGTGTACTAATACGACCATTTTACCATACTATGCCTTGGAATCTCAGATGATGGATAGCTTTGAGGAAGTAAAACTAATGCATGTTACTAAGGATCATAACATGGATGCTAATGAAATAGCGCAGTTAGCTACAGGGCTCGATTTCTTAAAGGGATCGGCCAAAAGGATGATTATCGTCCAAAAGAGGTCTCTACCATCAATTTTTGAAAGGAAAATTATTATGGAAATATGTCGGGTTGAGATAGAAGAATAGGACTAGAGAGCTCCTATTGGGTTGAGATAGAAGAATAGGACTAGAGAGCCTCTCTCATGGGTTACCTTCAAAGCCCATGCACTAAGGTTAGAAGGGATGTGAGGAGATTGGCCACTAATTATGTCATGATTGACAATGAACTATACAGAAAAGGGGCCAATGGAGTTTTACTCCAATGTTTATCCAAAAAAGAAGCCTTATTGGCAATGAGTGAGGTTCACGAAGGGATATGTGGGGCCCACCAGGTAGGAAGAAACACGAGGCTGACACTTAGGTGTTATGGGTATTTTTTTGCCAACAATAATGATCGATCGCACCTGATATGCCAAAGGTTGTGAGGCTTGCTAAATGAATGAGCCGATGTAATACATGCCCGCAACCAAAATCCATTTAATCGTCAAGTGTTAGCCTTTTTGAGGACAGGTAGTCAATCTAATAGGTCAGATCTGTTGGGGGCCATTATACAAAAACCTTAAGATCTAGCCTCCAAAAAATACCAGAATTATGAGATAATAAAGCAATGAAATAAATCAAAGCACAAACCATACGACACAAGAGATTTTTTCGTGGAAAACCCTCAAAGAGGTAAAAACCACGGGACCTCGTCCAGAGCAACAATTCACTAGGAAGTAGAATGTTACAACTGATCACAAGCACACATCTCTTAGATCGAACATTCTTCACTTACGCAGGAGTGGATGAACAATAAGAGAATAATAAAAATGGAGAGATCTCACCAATTACGAGGACATAGAAGAGCTAAGATGTCGACTGCGAAGTAGATCACCTCTACAAGCAAAACCTCTCTTCCACAAGCTTCCTCTCTCTCTTTTTCTCTTTCTCTCACCCTTTGATATCCCTAAACCCTTTAGCAAACCCTTATAAAGCTTTAGGAAACTCTCTTGCATTACACTAGAATAACCCAAGGACCTCTATTTATAGTTTAGGCAACTTCCTTCCGCACCTCTTGCGAAACTGCCTCCAATTTGCGCAGTCTGCACCAAATTCAGATTAGAATCTGTGTAGGCCTCAACTGGTCGAGGGGTCTCCTCGACCAGTCGAGCAGCCCACTCGACTGGTCAGCACCACGGAATTCCAAAACATATAGCTCGCTGGACTTTGAGTCGAGCGCTGCTCGACCAGTCGAGCAGCTCAGACTGAGGAGGAAAAATCCCATCAAGATCCACCCGCCTTCAACACGCATTGATTCATTTATCATCATAACTACTGATTATTTCACCAAATGGGTAAAAGAAAACCTCATGAAAGGGATCGACCATAGAGAAATCATGGAGTTCATCGAAAGTAATATTATCCATCGGTTCGAGATTCCAGAATCAATCACCATGGATCGAGGTGCAACATTTTCAATAAAGGAGGTGAGGGCCATGACGGATAAGTATGGGATTAAAATTTTACATTTGACGCCATATAATGCACAAGCTAATGGTCGGGACAAGGCCAACAATAAGGTAATTAAGAATACCTTGAGAAAGATGATCGAAGAAAATTCTCTTGAATGGCATATGAAACTATCTGAGGTGCTTTAGGCATGCAGAAACTCGCCTCACACTAGTATTGGGATGAGTCCATTCGCATTAACATATGGATATGATGTAGTGGTACCCCTAGAAATTACTATGTCATCTTTGAGAATTGCACATCAGGCTGAGTTAATCTATCCCAAGTTTACAGAGATGATGTTGGTCGAGTTCAAAAGGCTAGACGAAACCTGAATGAAAGCCCTTAATTCCATCCGTACCAACAAATCGATCATTGCTCGGGCATACAATAAGAGAGTAAAAGGAAAACCCTTCGGGAAGGGAGATAAGGTTTGTAAAGTCACGTTGCCAATTGAGCATGTAGATTGCACTTTGGATAAGAAATCATCTCCCACATGGGATGGATCATATATTGTCATTCAGGTCGTCAAGGGTGTAGTCTATATCTTGAACGACATAAATGAGAAAGTCGCAAAGGCTCCGATTAATAGCTGATTCTTGAAAACATAATATCCATCCTTAAGGGAAGTAGTGCAAGGACATGCCAAATAAATACAAAAGAGGTAGGAGTTAAAGTGCCCTACCGCAGGCAACAAAATAAAGAAAAACAATTTTGTATTGCAGGAAAAAAGGTCGTAAATTATCAGCCACTTAATTACAAAAAAGGAAGAGACATAAGGAGATATATGATTGGGCAATCGGCTAGTTTAAAGGTAGGCCACCTTAAGTTCTTTAAATTCCTTAGCGGTCGACTCTTTTACCTCCTGAGGCTACGCGTGCTTGCTCCTACATGACGGACGCTCGATCATGGTCTGGTGAAGAAGGCCTATATCATGTCAAGGTGTCGGTTGACTGCTACAACCTCTTGTTTGGCCTTCAACTCCTTAGACCTGCTAGATTCTTCACGAGTCCAATAGAACTCTATTTGGGACTCAATGAAAGTCAGGAGCTCCTGGGAGTCTGGCTTATCTAGTTCTGGATAGAGGCACATAGCCTCCGAGAGGTCGACGGAGAGGTCATTGCCTCGAGCCTCTAGCGATTGCAACATTGCCTTATTGAAGCAATGTTAATGGGCCCAGTGCAATCGATCCTTCCATGCAAAATCATAGTTGGTCGAGATGGTGCGGATGGTTACTTACTCCTCCAGTAGGCCGACACACTATTGTTGTTCCAAGTCAACCTTAGAATAAATATCCCCAAGGCACTGCAGAGTGGAAAGAACTTTTAGGATTTCCCATAGAGGTTTGTTAATTTTTACTGCCATAGCAACATCCCTGGCAAAGGGATAAATGTTGTGAAGGAGAAGAGAATGACAAAAGTATTTGATTCCCTCTATGAAGATCTCTTTCAGAATGATCGACGACTATGAGTGAAACATAGTAAAGGTTATGGAAGTCGATGCTTATTGTTAAGCAGAAGTAGGAGGTACAACGTAAATCTAAAATGTGTTATGCTTTTATAAGCAGTTCTAGGAGTGATAAATGTTCGCATTGGGTAGGGTACGATAGTTGGGTTACCCGAGTTAAGCAGAGCGATGCCAGTTCGGTTCCTAAAAGGTCAGAATGCGCAATAGAAATAAATAAAGTTTCCTCGTAAAGCCGCATGCAAATTCCCATCCATTGTGATCCAGTTAGCAAATGAATATAAAAAGAGACTAAGTGTTGGGCGGCCAAACTTTGAAGAAAAAGTTTAGTCGATGAGAAACATCAACAAGTTAGTCGACATCATGACTTTAAACCCGCTAAAGGCAATCATTCAACAAGCTCTTTGCCATAGTGAAAAGTTCTAATCAGTCGATCACTCTGAATGTCTTGAGCCATGACTAATCGAGGTGGTAAGGCAAATATTTAATATCCTAAATAAACAATTTGATGAAGAATATGCCTTTCTATGATATAGAGCAAAATGGATCTTGGTAAGTACGTGAACAACATGAAAATTGATAGAAAGGAAGTCTATTTGAAAGCAGGTTGGCCATTAGCCGTGTTACACAATATATTAAAAAAAACAAAGAGAGAAATAGAGCAGTCGAGCAATTCAGGTGTTCAGGCATTTTTTCCATGATTCCTTAGAATTCCTGGAGGAGTTGTTGTTTCTCAGCCTCGACTTGTTTTTTTTCGATTTTCAGTCGACTCCTTTCTCGACAAGGATGGGCAGAAGGTGTAGGAGTTGGTTGACGAGATTGTCATGAGTAAAGACTCAATTCTCGGCCTCTCTTTTTCCAGCTAGGCTTATCTTTGACCAATCTTGGTAAGGGGCGATTTGTGAATCAAGGAAAGAGAAGAGATCTTTGGAAACAACTAGATCCTCGGGAGTGAAGGAACGATCTTTCTCTTCGACGTCCTCTAATAGCTCAGTGCGTTGTTCCTGTAGCACGCGAAGCAGAGTACAATTTAAATAATGAATTCAGTTTCATCGTAATCAGTCATTCCTGGTTAGTACATAAGCTTCTTGACTACTAGGAAATCCTCTGTAATGCCCTGAAAATCGGGGGTCGAGCATAAACTCAACTCCCAAGTTCCAACGCATCACTTATGCAATAAAATGAATGATGATTGAATGTTGTCTGATTAGTGCATTGAACATGAGTAAGATTAAGCCAAAACAACATATCATACTCCAGAGACAGTTAAATTGTAAGCGGAAGACTGATAAAATATATAAACTATAATATGTCTCCAGAGTGTGATAAAGTTACCAGGTTAATGAATTACAAGTACAGTTTCAAAATATACCAAAGGTGTAGTGTCATCTAGACATCTCTGTAATCCCGTCGATTAAGACACGGCTCACATGAAGCCACCAGAAAATAACATACACGAGAAAGCATCCTCGTCGTCACAAAAGTTTAGCTCCGCCTCAGAAGTAGCGTCGTCATCTGCAATCAGACAAAGTCTGGTAGGTGTTCGGAACACCGTCCTGTAACGTGGGAGTGAGTGATCAACTCAGTGGAACAATAAAGCATAGGTTAACATATTATCAAAACAGTCAAACAGTAATGATAAAGCAGTACAATCAACAATTCTAAATACTCTTATTAATGCAAGTATGAGTGCAGTCATGATGGATGCCCTCACCACACACTCCCTCGTGCGACACCATCTTACGTTCGCGGCATGCTTGCATTTCTCAGTGCTCCACATCTTCCAAGCACATGCAATGCATGATGAGCATGATTACCGAGTTGTTATTAGTCCATTTCAAACAGCAGTATTGGGAAACTAAGGTACCTCCCTTGTATCATTTCCAAACATGATCCATTCTAGGGTCGTCAATCCTAGTTAATCTCATACGATATTATGGTTCGAGAGGCATCGCGAAGGCATCGCAAAGGGCTCATCACCCGTCAGCATGGATACAGATCTCACCGTATGTGGCTCAATTTTTAGCCGTCAGCTCGAATACAGGTCTCACCATACTCGGCTCAATCGCTGGCCATCAGCTTGAATACAGGTCTCACCGTACTCGGCTCAACTAATGCTCTAGTTGCTACGAAGGACTCATCGCCAATCACAGACTGTAGAGTATACTCGAAGACACTACGAATGGCTCATTGCCCGTCAGCATGAATACAGGTCTCACCATATTCAGCTCTCGCCGTAAGTGTCGACAGCTCCAATACAGTGTCCCATACCACCGTATTCGGCTCATGAGTCTAGTTACTCAATGGTCAATACAGGGAGGCACGTGGCCCCAGCGTAGGCCGACAGCTCGACCACAGTGTCCCATACCACCATGTCCGGCTCATGAGTCTTAGCGGATCGAGGTACCATAGTTAATGGGATTTCCACTAGTAAGTTTGGTACCCTAGGTTCAAGCAGTAGCGTCCAAACATGGTGAACATACATAAGACAGATCGGGTTACTTGACGAGCTCGACTAGCACGAGCGCCCGTTGAGTTGTACGACATGAAGTGCATAAGCACTTCGTGTGGCCTAACCACTGCCGACAAGCAACGCACGACTCGGGTTCGTCAAACACGTCCTACGTGGCGAATGAATCTCAGCCACGAATTCGATCCCATTACCGACTACTTGGACTATACAATAGCCCCAATCACATTCAATTGCAGATAGGTAAAGCAGTAATGGATCAAGATTCAAATCATACAATCAAAGTCTGATAACATCCGCTTATGGCTGCCAGGGCTGTTGCTCGGAAACGTTGCACCACTCCCATATCACCCTTCACGGATTTATGGAATACAACTTAAACAGGTGAAGTAATCAGAGCGAAATTAAATAAACAAGTAATTCAAACATATTAACAAGCATGTTATAAAACACAATGCAAACAGGAAATCCAAACACATACTTTTCATAAAATAGTAAGTGATTAAACTAAATAACTTACATGAAGGAAATCATACACGTCTCTAAGGTAGTTGAGAATCCCATCTCAACACCCTATTAATTTTAGTTCGTCACATAATTTCTCACACAAGCATTTTATCAAACACTTAAACTACACCACTCCAACATATATGACGTATGTTGATTTCAACATAGATTAGGACAAATCCTTACAGCAAGGAGTTGTCGCATACACATCAATCATGTTCTTACATTCAATACATATGGCAAGTATAAATCATAAATCCATAATTATTTAGTCATTTTAGCAAACACTTAGACTACACACATCAACATACATGACGTATGTTGATCACATAGGTATAAGGCAAAATCCTTTCACTAGGGAGTTATCCCAATTATAACACACGTGCACCCACGATGGATAGTCATGACAAGCAGGAATCCAAGTTCCATGTTCATTCAGTCATTTCCATAAACACTTGGGCTACACGTTTTAACATATATAGTGTATATTGGCCATGGCGTGATTTAGTGCAAATCCTTTCGTCAAAGGGGTATCGCCTATACAACGATCATATATCTATGACAATTAGTCATGGCGAGCATGAATGTAAATTCTATACTCATTCGGTCATTTTCATAAACACTTAGAATACACTATTTTAACATACATAGTGTATTCAAGCAAAACATGTATTAGGGCGAGTCCTTTCGTCAAGAAAGTATTTTATGCATATATAGTATGTTCATACGGCAAATAATCATGACAAACACATTTCCAAAATTTATACATATACGGTATTTTCTAGAATACACTATTTCTACATACATAGTGTATATTAGCAATACATGTATTAGGGCGAACCCTTTCACCAAATAAGTATTTTATCCATATATAATATATTCATATAGTAAATAATCATGACAAACATATTTCTAAAATTTATACGTATACGGTACTTTCTACAAATACCTAGAGTATGTAAAATTTCATATTCTTCATCTTTAATCGAAATGGAAAACAGACAGCACATTGTACATGTGCAATTGCATGCAGATCATGAATCTATCATTATCTGACATTGAAAGCGTTGAAAACCATAACCTATACACCTAAAGTCCACACCTTTTGTTGTAGAATCGTAACGGAGTCGATAGGTTTGCTAAGCTTCCGTATTTGGCAGTTTGGCAACCTATAGAATGAAATAGGTTAGCTATTTCATAACCTACAACTATCAACACCCCAAATCAGATTAGGGTTAGGGTTTCTTACCTAGAAACGGAGCTAGAATCGCCGGGAAAGCGATTAGAACAGAGTGGTGGAGCATGGATAGCAGCGGGAAGAAGGGCAGGGAGACTCTCCCACATCTCTCACACTTTCTCTCTCTTTTCTCTCTCTTAAATCTCAAATTCGTATTGCTGTGAGAGAGAGGGTTCTAAGATCCTTATATAGCCTAAAAACTCACCAAATTAGACTTAAGGTCAAGGTATACTTGGGTTTTGTCCAGAGGGCATCTGTTTCAGCTCAACAGAGGACTTCTGGCAGTCCATTTTCTGTGTGCGGTCGGACTTAAGCTCACTAACGCTGGATCTATGTTTAGTCAAGTTTTCGTTTCAGTCGGGATTCCAGATCACACGTGGCGGACCAGTTTCAGTTCAACGGTCAGTGGATCTCGATCGGAGATTCCGAGTACATGGAGATGTTTATGAAATTTTTTCTGATCCGAGGGTGTATTTGGGTCAGATTCTGATGGTCAGGTTGCTTAATACTGACCCGCAAGTAACAAGTCTCAGATTACTATTTGAGATATTTATTTTGTAAAGAAAAAAAGTGTTCTCACCCTCTCACGCTCCGGACTCAAGCGAACAGTCGTGGGACACTGTCTGGATTTGATTTCCGAGATGGTTGTCAAGCCCAGAAAGGCGGTCCTAATTCCTTAACTTCCTGTTAATCGGACTTCCGACGTATGGTCCAGATCTGATACGGAGTTTCGAGATGCTCCCGAGAGCAGCCGGGTAATGAGATTGATCCTAGATTTTAGGGTAACCTTGCGTCAATGATTCTACAAGTTTTGGGTCTTGCAGATCGTATTTAAAGTGGATCAAGTAGATTTCGTAGCTAATCTAGTTTAACACTTAGTTAACTTTATCAAATTTCTAAAGGATTTAGTCCTGTAAGATTTCTTTCTAAGGTGATACCTAGGCCTTTATAGTTTGTACGTAAGGTGATCCAAGCTATAATACTTAGCTAGTTTAAGATAGTGTCTAGGGTGAAAGTACTTGGAATAATTGAAAGATCAAGGTGGTGAAGGGTGGGATTTGTGAAGGAAAGGTGAGGTTTTTCCAAAAATGGTTGAAAGAAAGGATTTGAGACCTTTGAATTGAGTGGTTGAGAAGTTAATCAGGTGTTAGGATAGACCCATTGCCTAAGGACGTCTAATTCCAGGTTGGCAAAAATCTGGGATGTTACATCCTCCCCGACCATAGTCTATTGTCTCAGATATCCAGTAAGCTGCTCGGACTAAAAAATGAGTTTAAAGTAGCGATTCCCAAGAAAATAAAGATGCCTCAATGTTTGCAGAAGGTCCTCTAACATAACATCTGATTTGACTTCTTTTAAGGCCTCTCCGATGAAGTAATTGATATCAAAGATCAGTGAGGATTGGCTGAAGTCGATAGACCCCAATTAAAAACTTTAGATAGCTCTTTGCACCAGTGAGGAAGGAAGAGGAGTTGGAGTTGGAAGCCATGGTTACAAGATTAGGGAGTTAAAAAGTTTGTTTGGATGTCAGTATGACTTCAGGATTGGGTCCAAGCCAATTTA
Source organism: Magnolia changhungtana (assembly GCA_030180095.1). Classification (NCBI taxonomy): domain Eukaryota; kingdom Viridiplantae; phylum Streptophyta; class Magnoliopsida; order Magnoliales; family Magnoliaceae; genus Magnolia; species Magnolia changhungtana. The sequence continues at coordinate 6,630,895 of JASAUF010000525.1, forward strand.
AATAGACAATTATGGAGCCCACGTTCGATGCGATTATGGCAGGCAAGGGCAAATCATGTTCCAAGAAAGTAGGAATGTGTAGCTGTCCTGGATTTTATTTCGGAGGATCATGAATGACCCCTCGAATTCTGGATGAAATGTCATCAGTTGGTTATAAAGAATAGAAAAGAAGAAAACACCAAGTAAGGTAATCGATGATAAAAAGAAGGCTTGGTGGTCGATTTTATTAATAAACTGTTACATTACAAGAGATTGAATAGTTACAAGTCAAATGAAGAAAATTGTTGAATCGATGCTTCGACATCTTCTAGTCGACCATTCGTCATATACAAAGCAACTGCATGTTTAACAACTGCTCGATGAACTTGGCGGATGGTTGTTGTTTGAGCCTTAGCGGATGCAGCCAAGTCTGTGATAGTTTTCTTCTGCCGATCACGTTCAACGCTCCTCTCCTTAAAGTTTCTCTTCAGCGTCATCAACTCGACCTCTAGAGAAATGATTTGTATGCTCATTTCATCCAACTCAACATTAGATGTCTTCAATTCCATGTTGTTGGCCGATAGCTTATTGACAATATCCTTGGCCACAACCATTTGGGATTCCGTTGTTACATGCTCAGTCTTGAAGCAACTAATGATCGTACAAAGCTCGTATTTCTCTTTAATATATCCCAAGAAATCCTTTAAGGGCTAGTAGTTTGGCCAGGAGACTCACATCTAAACAAGAGAAGGCTCGATATTGATTGATTAGTTGGGTGAGCTTATTAATCACTCGATCGATTTAGTCCCGAATAATCCTGAATGTATAAGGGTTTGAATTTCTACTTTGAGACATTGCAATTCAGTTAATAAAGAAGGGGACACAGCCACGTTGATATCGTCAGCAAGAGCTTGTCGGAGAGAGGAGAGGATATCTTTAACTAGAAGTGCATCTTCACTTGTTGCAGAGGAGGCCGAAGCGTCATCCATGACTATCGGCGCTAATATGGGAATCGAGGCCGAACTAGGCAGAGGGATATCGATAGCACATGTTTCCTCTACTACCTAATCATAAACGATCACCTCATGTGCTGCATCTAGTTGAAGAGGTTCTTCGATGGGTGAGGGAAGAGACGCTAAAGCTGGAGGAAGCTGCTGAATAGATGGAGGAAAAGGTTGAGGGGATGATCCTTTGTTTGAGCCTTGAGGAGTGGGACTTAAGGGGCTCTCTTCTTCTTCTTCATTTTCTCGGTCGACAGCGGTAGGCAGCGTTTGAGGAAGGTTGACCATATATGGAAACTCTGTGATAAGAGTCATAGCTTCAGGAGAAGTATGAGAAGGGACAACCTCGGTACTGATTGTTCCCTCGGAGTCAATAGTTTGTACATCAGGAATATCAGGAGCATCGGTCACTAGTTGGCGTTGTTGTAGTGGTTGCGCCACGATAATTTGTTTCTCTACGGCTGATAACTCTCAAGTAATTATAAAAAGAGACAAAGTTAGCAGAAAAGCAAGATAAAATACTCAGAGCTATTATATGAGTGAAAATAACCTCCACCTAAATCGGAACGAATGGTGTGGGTGATGAATTGTCTGTTCACAGTTTGAAGGTTTTTTATAATCACCGCCATTGCTCGTGTAAAAGTGGGGAATGGTGGCGGACTAGGGTGATAATGGGTAAGATATTCTTTATCGAACGGAAGATTGGGATTGTATAATATTTTCCTATATTGCCACCATTTATTATAGTGAGCTTATTGGTAATGTTTCAGACCTTCCTCAATTATTTTAAAATAATCTTCAAAGGAGAGCCCTGACCAATATTTGGTTTTGAAGTATTTTTCAAATGAAGACACAACCTTGGCCGAGGAAGTACCTGATTGTCATCGTCCCTTAGATGAGGTCGACAACGGCCAATTCACCATGGTCAGCTGAGGGGGTGGGTTAGAGCACTTGAAGACTAAAGTAGGAGGCTTAAGAGGTAGGCCGAGAGGAGTTCCTGAGTCAAGGATCCTCTTTTGAGTTGAAGGAGGAAGTCGAGCTAGTGGATACGTGGGGGGGACAAGTGCCTTCACCATAGCTTTTTGGTGATTTGGTTGAGGAGCCGTCTCAGTCGATGAAACTTGCGGGGAGGAGATAGCGGCTAATTTGGCCTTTCACTTATTCGGTTTTCAGCTGGGAGTCGTGGTTGATAAGGTGTTGCTCTTTTCTTTCCTTGAAGCTCTATAGATTAAAAAAGTTGAGATATAATAGCTTGAGGAGACTTATTGATAAACTTTTTATAATAACCCTCCTACTAAGTGGTGAAAGTGTCCATTACTTTAGGCTAATTCAAGTAAAATGGAAGATCGAGAGTGAAACTGGTCGATCAAAAAGTGGAGTTGAGAGAATAATAGAGATCGATTCGATCAGCCGAGTAAAGAGATGTTGGTTACAAGTTGTTGCGTAGCACACCAACAACACAGTGAGCCAAAATCCAATCTCAGGCCTCACCCACAAACGATAAACAGGAAGAAATATAAACTAGAAATAGAATCGAAGCATTCAAACTAGCCACAAGACAAGATATACGTGGAAAAACCCAACAAGGGTAAAAAACCACGGATGCAAACTTCCACTATGAAGAATAACGAAGATTACAAGGCAATATACTAACCTCTTCCTTGGAGATACAGAGAAAACCCTTTACCCGCACCTTAGAATAACTCCCCAATATTCACCTTAACCCTAGAAAAGCCCTAGGGGCTCCTATTTATAGTTTAGACAACTTCCCTTTCGTACCCTTGTGAAAGGCGACACCAAAATCCGCAGTCCGTATCAAATTCGGAAACCAATCTGCGTAACCTCGACTGGTCAAGTAGACTATACGACCGGTTGGGAATGATCATCAATCAGTTGAGTACCTCAGAACCCCAAAAACTATGCTCGCTGGACTTTGAGTTGAGCTAGTCCACGAATGGTCACGACTGGTCGAGTGGGCTCCTCGATCGGTCGAGCAGGGGCCACGACTGGTTGCGCGCGGCCCCAGATGTGGCTCCATTTCTCAACAATCTCCCACTTGGAGACACATCACCATAAACATTTGTCTTCTTCATCCGGAGAGCACCACCTTCCCGTCTTCAAGCCTAAAACTAGTCAAAGCTGAACAGAGCTTCAGCTTCTCCCGTGTGACCGCCTTGGTCAGCATATCCGCAAGATTCTCACTTATATGAATCTTCTCTAAAGCAATCGATTCATCTTCCAGTAACGAACGTATAAAGTGATATCTGATGGCAATAAACTTGGTCCTGGAATGAAAGGCTGAATTCTTAGCCAAGTGTATTGCACTCTGACTGTCACTGTACAACTTGCAATCTGCTTGCTTCTTACCCAACTCCTCCATAAAACCTTTCATCCACACCATCTCCTTGCATGCTTTTGTAGCTGCAATATATTCTGTTTCCGTCGTACTGATAGATACTATTTTCAGTAACTGAGAGACCCAACTGACTGCAGCACTACCCAGAGTAAAGGCATAGCCTGTAGTGCTTCTTCTGCTGTTGATATCTCCTACCAAATCTGAATATACATAGCCTTATAGCTTGATTTCCGATCCACTATAACACAGCCCTACATCCTTAGTACCTACCAAGTATCTAAGGATCCACTTCACAGCTTTTCAATGTTCCTTTTCGGGGTTGTTCATGAACCTGTTAACAACTCCCACTGCTTGAGCAATGTCTAGTCTCATGCTTACCATAGCATACATGAGACTCCTTATAGCTGACGCGTATGGGACTTTAGTCATGTAGTCTCGTTCCTCTTGCATCTTTGTACCTTACTCCTTAGATAGCTTGAAGTGGTTGGCTAATGGAGTGCTAACCAGCTTAAGACCTCCCATATTGAATCGATCAAGTACCTTGGCTATGTACTCTGCCTATGACTGTGACAAAACCAGTTTCTTATTTTCCTTGTCACACTTTATCCTCATGCCTAGGATTTATTTTGCAGCTCCTAAATCCTTCATGAAAAATTCTTTAGACAGTTGTCTTTTGAGATCTGAGATGTCCCTCATGCTTGAACCGGCCACAAGCATATCATTAACGTACGGAAGAATGATGATATATGATATATCAAACTTTTTCAAATAACAAAGAGTCGCATGACATCTCGTAAGAAGCCACCGACATACTTAAGACCGAATGCGAGGCACGCTTCGTGCCATATAAACTCTTCTTCAGTCTGCACACCTTGTTCTCCTTTCTTGGTGTCACGTATCCTGTCGGCTGATGCATATATATCTCTTCTTCAAGGTCCTCATGAAAAAAGGCTGTTTTAACATCTAGCTGCTATAAATGTAAGTCCTCTGTAGCCACTATACTTAAGACCATACGAATCGTAGACATTTTCACCACAGGTAAAAATATTTCGGTGAAATCGATACCTGCCTTTTGTTGAAAACCTTTCACAACCAGTCTAGCCTTATACCGTTTCGAACCATTGTGGTCCTCCTTCAGTTTGTAAACCCACTTGTTATGAAGAGCTTTCTTACCCTTAAGTAGAGTGACTAGCTCCCATGTACGATTAGACTCAAGAGAGTCCATCTCTTCATCTATGGCCTGCTCCTGCTTAACCCATGTATCTAACTGTAACGCCTCTTCAAAACACTCTGACTCACCATTATCTGTCAGCAGTAGTTAATGTCAGGAGGGTGAGTATCGGACCGTGGGTCTCCTCTCCCGAGTAGACCTCCTCACAACCGGTGTATGCGGCTCTGCCTCATAATGCTCTTGTGCATGATCATCTTGTGGCGTTATAACACTCGTGTCCGGTAACTCTTCCATCTCTACGAATTCTTTCTCCTTGGCCTTATTTTCTGTCACATTGTCCTTATCATCACTTTTTCATTGAAGACTACGTCCTTGCTTCTGATGATTTTTTTATTTTCTGCATCTCAAAACCTGTAGCCAAAATCATGTTGCCCGTAGCCTATAAATGTGCACCTCCTGGACTTCGCATCCAACTTGTTTCTGAGCTCTACATCAATGTGAACATATGAAGTGTAACCAAACACTCTGAGATGTGCAAGGTTCACTTCTTTCTCAGTCCACATTTCTTTTGGTAGCCCACCATCCAATGGTGCTGAGGGACTTCTATTGCTGAGATATGCGGCAGTATTCACAGAATCTGCCCAAAAGGTCTTGGGCAACCCTGCATGTAACCTCATGCTCCTGGCATGCTCAAGGATGGTCCTGTTAATGTACTTAAACACACCATTCTGTTGTGGTGTCCCTGGAATTATTTTCTGATGTTTGATTCCATTTACTGCACAATACTCTTCAAATCTCTTATCACAGTATTCTCCCCCATTATCAGATCTGAGACAATTTACTATTTTACCTGTCTCGTTTTCTACCATAACTTTCTACTTCTTAAATACATCAAATACATCAGATTTGTGTTTTAAAAAATAAATCCACAGTTTTCTACTAGTATCATCAATAAAAGAAACAAAATAACGTGAGCCACCAAGAGATGATACCTGTGCCGGTCCCCACATATTATTGTGTACAAGCTCCAACAGATGTGTCTTTGGAGCGCGTCCTGTCTTCTTGAAACTTAACCTCTTCTGCTTGTCATACACACAGTTCTCGCAGAATTTCAAGTCAATAGACTTCAGCCGTGGTAGCTTCCCTTTTGAAAATAGCACATTCATGCCCTTTTCACTCATATGCCCCAACCTCTGATGTCATGACTGCCCATTCACTCCAGTTGTTGTAACTGCGAGTGAACTATACGATCCTGAAGTCACGTACAAAGTACCTTCCTTTTTACCTTGAGATATCACCAAGGAACCTTTTGTGATCTTCCAGGAATCACTAGTAAATGTCGTCACATAACCAGTATCGGCCACTGAGATATAGTTATGTTTCAAACTCAGTACATGTTTGACATCCTTCAATTTCAAAATCGTTCCGTCTTTCTGATTGACATGAACCCCCTTTCTAACAATATTGTATGGCTCATTATCACCCAGGTAGACTCTCCCAAAGTCACCTGACACATAATCACACAGAACTTCCTTACATGAGGTGGCATGAAACGAAGCACCCGAGTCTATAACCCAAGACTCATTCCTCGTATCAAGAGACAAGATCAATGCCTCTATGTCACTCTCCTCAAATAGGTTCACTGAATCCTTCCCGCCTTTAGAGCTTCTTTCTTGTTTCTTGAGCGCCCTGCAATTATGTTTCATGTGCCCCTTCTTGCCACAATGCCAACACCCGTCTTTGTCTTTCGGTCCCTTAGATTTCTTCCTTGACTTAGAACGCCCATGTTTATTGCCTCATTTGTTCAACGATCTTCCTCTTCCTTCAACATTTAGAGCATTCCCTGAATCCTCTGAAACTCCTAATGCCTTTCTTCTAGATCCTTCACTGAGAATTAGACTGGCCACATCATCAAATTTTAACTTTGTGGACCCTAAAGAATTGCTTACAGCAATTACCAAACCATCTCAACTGTCTGACAAACTGGATAAGATCAATAATGCCCCGACCTCATCCTCAAAAATAATGCCAACGGATTCCAACTGGCTCGTGACTGTATTGAATTCGTTTAGATGTTCAGCCATGCTCCCACCATCTGACATCTTTATGTTGAATAGTTATTTCATAAGATGAACCTTGTTGGATGCTGAGGGCTTTTCATACATGGTGGTTAGGGCTTCCATTAATTCTTTTGTAGTTTTTCCCTTGGATATATTGAAGGCGACACTCTTAGACAAAGAGAGTCGGATCGTTCCTAAAGCCTTCCTATCCAGTAAAAACCATTCATCATCTGTCATCTTTTCTGGTTTCTTCTCTTTTCCTCCTAGACGAATATAGAGGTCTTTCTGATACAAATAATCCTCCATCTGCATCTTCCAGAAGGCAAAGTTTGAACCATTAAACTTCTTAATTCTAGTTTTTCATTCTTCCGTCATCGCTCCTAATAGAACTATACCAATAGCTCTGATACCAGTTGTTGCGCAGCACGCCAACAACGCAGTGAGCCGAGATCCAATCTCAGGCCTCACCCACAAACGATAAACAGGAAGAAATATAAACTAGAAATAGAATTAAAGCATTCAAACTAACCACAAGACAAGATATACGTGGAAAAACCCAATAAGGGTAAAAAACCACAGATGCAAACTTCCACTATGAAGAATACAAGGTAATATACTAACCTCTTCCTTGGAGATACAGTAAAAACCCTTTGCCCACACCTTAGAATAACTCCCCAATATTCACCTTAACCCTAGAAAAGCTCTAGGGACTCCTATTTATAGTTTAGGCAACTTCCCTTTCGCACCCTTGTGAAAGGCGACACCAAAATCCACAGTCCGTATTAAATTTGGAAACCAATCTGCGTAACCTCGACTGGTCGAGAATGATCCTTGATCGGTCGAGCACCTCGGAACCCAAAAAACTATGCTCGCTGGACTTTGAGTTGAGCCAGTCCGCGACCGATCGAGTGGGCTCCTCGACCGGTCGAGCAGGGGCCACGACTGGTTGTGCGCAGCCCCAGATGTGGCTCCACTTCTCAACATAAGTCGTCTGAGTGAATGGACAAGGAATGCACTAGACTAGACCAAACTGATGGGCGAGCAGGTTTGGACAATATTGCTCGATTCCAACTTCGGCATTCTTACCAGTGTCAATTGCGCCACCGTATGAGAGATCTCTATAAATGAGGTAACTCTCTCAAGCAAGATGTATCTGAGATGCCTCCTGATCGTCTTCATTCTCGTATCAACCGATGAACCAAGATGGGCCAAATTCTCTATCATGAAAGGTAGTAAACGACTGACTTCATTTACCTTTATTCAGAGAAAAGAATAAGGAGTCTATATAGACAGAAAATGTATGGATCTCCTGGGAGAATGGATGACACGTTCATCATACGAAGAATAAATAACATCGGAATGAAGGGGAGCACATATAAGGGAACGACGAAAATATTCGTAGATCCACATATGAACAAGCCATAGTGGTTCTTCTCTAAGATACAAACGTTTGGTGATGATCTTGAAAATTCATTTGTACAGGTGGCTGAGTACAAAAGGTACTAGAGTGAGTTTTCAACCTTGTGCAAGCACCTCGCCCAGTTGAAGATACTCATTCGTGACCTGCAGAACATTTACGTAGAGTAAATGTCGGCAAATCCAGAGTAATAGGAAGGCCGTATATTCCTTGTAATCGACCAAGCCTCCACGTTTGCACTATGTTTACATGAAGTGGGAATAGGCCTTACTGGCCTTATTTGTGAAACATTTGGGTTCTTTCTGATCGAAACCCAAGAAGACGGCCTCGCCGAAAGGAAGAAATTGGGTCAGAGCTGCAACGTCCAAAATCATTGGACTCGTAGGGCTACATCCAAATAAGAATATGTTAGTGGATGAGCTCCAAAATGTCGAAGCTACTGTGAGAAGGGCAGGGTCTAATGGATAATCGTGGATGGACAGTTTAATGCATTCATAAATGCCAAAATTTCTCCATGTCGCCTCATATTGAGATGAGATGCGAGGAAACCAAATATCCCATTTCGGTAGTGGTCTTGGCCAGGATCGATGATTCTTTAGGGCGTTGGTGGGTTTGGGGATGGATTCAGACTGAATTAGTAAAGTCTCACCCGGATAGATGGGGAATAGGGGATTCATCATGCTAACTTCATCAGCATCAGTCTCAGGAAGAATGTTGGTCCCATACAATAATAGTATCCAGTAGGTGATTTAAAGACTATCTCATTAGAGTATTTTTCAGAGAGGGCATCTATTACAGTAATCAAATCATCCTAATGAAAAGACGGGGAAGATGACGATGAGGCAACCATTGTTAGAGTACGAGAATATGAAAGGAATTAGAATGTTTTGAGGAAGAAAGAAGCGTGGGATGAAAGAATATAAAAACAATGCTTATATCGGTCAAGGCGATGGAGCATTTATCGGGGCATCCTAAAATTTTTGCTTTGCACGGTACAAGTACATGTGTCGCAATGGGTTTATCTCTTATTTCGAAAAAAGGTGGTTATGGCTGACGTGTATGGATGTATTAGCCAGAGGCGGTTACCATGACATTGCCATGTGTATGGGAGGATTGTTCCATTAATGAGGGGTCATACTTTGCTTTCACCTTTTTCCAAAGGCCAAGCGATGTTGGGGGCAATGTTTGTGCACATTGTCCCCAATTCATGCGAAAGCCAATCAGAGTAAGTTACGTGCGATCTGGATGGATTTACATGGTATGTTTGGAGATCTATGGGGATATACGAAGATGATCCTACAATAGTACAGTTGGAACACATCGAGCGATGCCACAATATTGCTTAAGCTGCCAATTGAAGAACGATAGTGTAAAAGTGGTTACGGGACATATGGCAAGAGTAGGATCAAAGAAGGCTAAGTAGTGTTGAACCGTTATAGTAATCGTTAGAATATGGTAATGATTTAGGTGGTAAGGGTAAGGCTATAAATAGTAAAAGAATTCAATATAAAAAAAAATGTCTAATACCAACCCAATCGAACCCAATATTATCTTTCAATTATCATTTCAATTACCCGTCATTTTGCATTCCTTAGTGTAATCACTTTACTTTTTTGCAAGTAAATCACATTTCTTAGGATAATCCTTTACTTTTCGCTTGTTGATTACATTCCATAATGTACATACTATTAATCAAGTAACTGATAATCTTAGTTGTAATTTGAGTCTACATTCATATGTTGCATTCAGTTCCTTCATCTAGGAAGGTGCTTAGCAGTTACTCTCCGTGGCTGACTGTACGTGTCCCTTTCTTGTTTCTCTTTTTATCTGTACTGAAAAGTTTTTTTTGTACGGAAGGCAAATGTGTAACCCATTATCAAAGGACAAACCATATCCTTGCCAGATCCGATTTACATACTAAGCAAGTGGCTGAACAGGCGGCCGATCTCATTCGATCTCGATTATATATTATGTATTTGCTTATCTTAATGCCCGGGGTCATAATTGTTCAGTTTGAATTAAGTTGTAAATTCAATTTTGGCATACCTACACTCATCAATTGACCAAATTGCCGAGAACAACGAGTAACAATTTGGTTATCTGACTATTGGATGGACATAGATTAACTAATGGCAGGTTGAGTAGGGAGACCCACTACTGAAGTGACGTTACCAAGTTCTATGGGCCCAACCATGATGTATGTTTTTTATCCACACCGTCCATCCTTTTAGAGAGATCATATTAGGGCATGATTCAAATAATGAGTCAGATCCAAACCTCGAGTGGACCCACCACATAAAACAGTGGAGAGAGAGATGCTCACCATAAAAAAGTTCCAAGGGCCACAAAAGTTTTCGATCAAGCTGCTATTTGTGTTTTCCCTTCTTTCATGTCTGCGTTAACACATGGACAAGTTGGATCTCAAATAAACATCATGGTGGACCTTTGGAAGGTTTTAACGGTGGGCATCACTCTCACCGTTGTTTTTTGTGGTGTGGTCCATTCCAGCCTTGGATTTGCATCATTCTTTGGTTCATACCCCAAAATGATCTCTCCCAAGTGTGGATACAAAACATACATCATGGTGGGGCTCACAATCTGCAGATTAGCTACTGACAGGTCAATTGGGGAGACTCGCTACTGAAGTGACGTCACCAAGTTCTGTAGCCCCATCATGGTATATGTTTTTATTAACAAAAAAAAAAAAAAATATTACACAGCCCACACACTCACGCTAGTGGAATTTCACCACCTATAGGTACTCGAACCCTTGACCGGGAGTTGAAACTCCCGAGAGCCTACCACCCAAGCAAGAGTCTACCACCCATGATGATGTATGTTTTGTACACACGTGGTCCATCCATTTGCAGATATCATTTTAGGGCAATATTCAAAGAATGAGTCAAATCCAAAGCTCCAGTAGACCCCACCACAGGAAACAGTGTCGAGAGTGACGCCCACCATTAAACCTTCTAAAGGCCACAAAAGTTTTCAACGGTGGGCATCAATCTCCCCACTGTTTTATGTGGTGGGGTCCACTGAGGATTTTGATCTACCTCATTCTGTCTTATGCCCTATAATGATATCTCCAAATGGATGGATGGTGTAGATACAATACATACATCATAGTCGGGCCCACAGAACTTGGTGACCTCACTTCAGTAGCAAGCCTCGCTACTCAATCTGGCAGTAGCGGATCCGCGTCCTCATTGACTGGGCAACATTTGCCAAAATCGGAGTACAGAAATTTTCAGCCAATCTGATTCTCGAACTTTGACCCATAAAAGCCGAACATTACGCAATTTAGTCAGTTTAATATAAGCTACAGCATGCGACGTTAGTTCTTAGTGCCTGCGCATCAAGCATCCTGCAGCAGTATAAAATAACTCACAATGACGGAAGCGAATTGCCTGTGACCCAGTTATTCCTGTTCCTGTGTGGGGCCAAAGAGATGTCCACGATGAATCCTCTCCATCCATCTGTTTTGAAAGACCATGAGAATGATATTTGTGCCTACAGTTTATCTGAGTGATAATAACCCTAAGAACAATTTAAATGGCATATAACCATCATATTAAGCTTCAAAAGGGTTTCAGCTGAACGTTTTTGTTCCTATTGTTTCTTTGGTGTGGCATACTTGAGTTTTGGTTGTGCCTGATTTATAAATTCCTATCCCATTAACCCATTATGGCATTTCAAAACAGATGCATGGAGTGGACGTTTCATGTACATAACTATGGATCCCACACAGCCCCGGGTGGGCTGGTCCCAGACAATCCGCTTCCATCCGTTTCTACGGAAATGGATTATGTACGGACTAACTCATTAGGCCATATTTATTGAATAAACTTTTTGGGATCTACAGTGATTTATATATCTTATCCACTCCGTCCATTCATTTTACCAGCCCATTCTATTACACAAGCTCTAAATTTAAGCATATTTGAAGCTCAATTACATCACACCATAAAAAATAATGTGAATTATATGCATACAGTGGATGGAAAATAAACATTATTGTGAGCCCTGAGAAAGTTTCAATGGCGAACATTATTATCCTCACTTTTTCTTATGGCATCGTCCACTTGAACTTTGGATATTCTTCAAATTTTGGTCTCATACAGTAAAATGATACGTAAAAACAAATGGACAACATGGATAAGACACATCCATCCACACAATAGGCTTCAAGAGTTTACTCAATGAACAATTCGCTTTCCCTTGGACGTTATAAAAAAAAGTGAAATCTTCTATAGTATGTGAGAGTTTGATGGATAATACCACAAATACTTACGGGTTGTATGGTACCATAGATTTAGGGGGATTTTAAATCCCTTATTGTTTTCTGGCACCATAAAGTAACTAGAGTTTCGAAATCTAAGGAGGTTAGAAATCCTTGGGGAGGGAATAGATTACCTCTAAAATGTTTTCAAGAGTTACATATATAATATATGTGTCACTAGACTATTAAACTATTGGGCACATGGCTCACTAATGATATTCAAAAACAACTAGATTATTAATTGCATCACTATAATTACCTTAATACGATGAGTAGCACCATCCAAACATTGTTCATATATATCAACGGTTAAAAATTGTTTGTTAATCACTCGGACATGATCTTGTGCCTATGGCACATCCAGTACTTAGACTCACTATTTTCGAGCGAAGTATATATTTTAGTAGGCTTATTACAACCATTGTGTCAAATATTACATATCTTCATTGATTAGAGATATTATAGTTGATTTAGTAATTAAATTAAACCTCATAAAAATATGCCATGTATAGCTATTTTTAGAATAAAGCTGATCCCTAGGTGCTAAATGCAAAGGAGGATTCAAAATCCAGGGGTTTCAAATCAACGCTCCCAAACGGGCAAAATTGCACATGTATATTATAATTAGTAAATTAAACCATCCAAGCTATTTTACCAAGTTTATAGGTACTAATAACGAAACATTAATGATATTTTATTATCTAACTATTGAATTGAAGGACTACGGTCAATGTAAACTATCCAACGGTTCTATTTCAACAAAAAGCACCATGTATCAGAGATTAAAATTGTTCAACCAATCTCATATTGAGATTGTAACCTGGGGCCGTGAGATTCATAATCTAATCCGTTTTACGTAAACTATATGCCACGTGTACAACTTATGAATGCATGCATATCAAGCGTCACAGGCAGCCTGATTATGACATTAATCCTCCGACAGAGTAACTCACTACGCTATATCCTATTGAGTAAACTCTGTGTGGCCCACCGTGATGTATGTGTACTATCCATGCCGTCCATCCCATTTAACAGCTCATTTTAGGAAATAATCCCAAAATTAAATCATATCCAAAACTCAAGTAAGCTTTACCACGGGAAACAATTTAAATTGAACACCTACTGTTGAAAATTTCCTGAGGCCACTGAAGTTTTGCATCAATCTGATATTTGTTTTTTAATTTGATCCAAGTTTTTGTGACCTAGTGAAGAGGTTGAATGACATGAAAACATCACCATGGGCCTGGTAAGGTTTCAACGGTGGCTGTCATTAATCCCACTGTTTCCTCCGGTATGGCCCACTTGAACCATGGATATCCTTCAACTTGAGGATCAAACCCTAAAATGACATTTCAAAATGGATGGACGGTGTGGATAATACACATACATCAAGGTGTCCCCCATAGATGTCACTGTGTACGAAATCCGGTACCCAATAGAAAAACATATATACGTTCCGTATACACCAATGACTAACTCAGGTTAATTTTCCTGTGGAAAACTTTCTACTTATTGCTTCCTCTTCTGTGTTTGGGAGGGAGATGCTTTGATGCGTGTGTTTGGTATTAAGCGAAGGAAACTGACAACCTCCAATTCCATGGAGGACAAGGTTTTTTTTTCTTCTCTATATATATATTTTTAAAATTTTAAATTCGATTTTTTTTTTAATTTTTAATTTTTTTTTAAAAAGCTCTGATGTGGTAATGGTGAGATGGGTCGATTTGATTATGAGGTTCTTAAATATATAAAGGCATTCTGCAAATTCTGTTGCTGATCATCCAACCCTTTTCGTTTTAGTACATAGATTTCGAAATTTTTATGGGATTTGGCTTTGGGTTTCTTTTGTTTTTCAAAATCTGCATCTATTTATTTATTTATTTTTTTCTAATTGGAGTGAATATTTCTTTGTTGGGATTTTTGTAGCAGAAAGAAAAACTCATAAACTCAATTGGGTTTTGTTCGAAACGTAGAAGAAACAAACCAATAGGTTGGAATGTGAGTTTTATCCAATTTGGTGGACGGAAGGCTTGGGATTTCAGTTGTTGCTGTTTTTTTTTTTTTTTTTTGGAAAAGGAAAAAGAAATCTTAATTCAGTTGGGTTTTACGTGAATCGACGGTCTTTGAATTCTCTCGGATTGCCAACAACAGTTCATCATGGTTTGATGGCTTGATCAGCTCGACTTGACTCAGTGGCTCAATTGGGAATCTTGTTTGGTTTCCTTCATGTTAAACCTCAGTAATGGAGAACGTATTGATGAATGTCTTGATAAATGTCGAGTGATGTCTGTAAGGTCCCGAATTACCCCAATTAGTGCCGTTTCAGTGTGCTTAGACATGTTTATTCTCAAAACATTGGATGAGATCTGTTATGTATTGGAGCGGTATGAATTGTGTTGGATGAGATTATAAACCATCCTTGGGTCTGAATTGCCCATTCCACGAGCATTGGTTTGTAATTGTTTGTGTGGAAACTCAGAGATGTATTCATCTCTGCTGCATGTGGAATTATGGATACATATCTGGTGGGTAATGGGGAGGGTATTATACACGAACCACGGTAGCCTGACTTCGTGTAGTCAGGCAGGGGTGTGCCTAGTACTAACCGTGTGGCATGCGGGGAACAATGTGCATGCAATCCACCCTGTCCGTCGGGTGGTTACTTCATGTTCACCCTGGAGCAGAAAAATAAGCCCAGTCAAAAGCTCAGGTGGGCCACACCGTGGGAAAGAGTTGGAATGGGACGCACAGTGGATTATTTATGTCATCCAATCCCTTCAGCCGATGTGAATCTGCAGGATAAAGGGGTGTTCCAAAAATCATGATGTTCTGAAATGTATGTGGGCCCACGTGAATTTAGAGGTTTTAGGCATGATTTTACACTCTTTCCTATGGTGAGGCGCACCTGAGTTTTGGATTCATATGATGTTTGGGATCAAGTACAAACACTATGTGGCACACCTGATGGATGATGTGTATCTCACTCTCATGAAGTGTTCACCCCACAGAAATTGTAGGCATGCCTTCACAAATAGTCATGCCAGTGTTTTTCATTATATATGTGCTAGCATGTGTAGTGGGAGTGATGCAGCCACTCGTGTATTTAGAGATTGCATATCATGTCTGTTCCCATGCTCCTATCTTCCATGTGCCCATCTATCAAGATATTGTAAATGGTCACCGGTACTTCTTGGTCAGCAAATCTTAAATAGTTCCTCCTTTCCACTCCTATTGTTACTAAAATTGCATTCTGTACATTTTGTTTTAGTCCAATTGATTTTAAAACCTTTAGATTCTAAAGCATAACTCGTTAATTCTGCACAAGTATATACAGTGTGGTCTTTTATTTGCATGTGCTTTTGTGATTCTTTCTTGCGCACTTGGGGCATGTTTTGTATGTAAATGGCACTGAGGATGTGCTTTTATGTGCGAATTTGAGGACCGTATAAAAATTATTACCTCAAATATTTTCAGGCCAAGCTTGCAGCTGTTGCAGAAGAACTTGGGCGAGAAGTCCGGGTATTCACAACCTCAGCAGCTTCTCCTACATCAGATAAGGCAGGCACTTCTTCGATATCTGATGCTGGTATGCATGCCCTCGTCTTCTATAATATTTCAAGCATCATGTAGTAAGGTTCTTATTATCTTCTTTGTAGAGATCATGAAGGAAGCAATTCCTAAATATCAGAATGCCCATGCTTGCCTAAGCATGAGGCCAAATGAGTTTTTTTTATGATGATTTTAATATTGGGTTAGACTACTGTGTCTTTTCCACCAATTTTAAATGGTGGCAGATCATCCATGGTGCATGTGGCAGTCATGCACACCAATATCTAAACTGCCCAAAATTTGGGCCCCATTGGGGTGGGAGTACATAGCCAATAATCACACTGATAAGGTGATCTTACTCATCTTACATCGGACATTGTACTCAAACCACCGACATTTCTTTTTAATTGTGCATTTGAGGGATACCAGTTGAATGGTTAAGGTCATCGGATCAGTCTGATTATTGGGATACACAACATCCACAATGGTGCCCATGATTTGGACGGTTTGTATTCTACTGTCTATCCGCTGAATACTAACTATGAGACTACCAAAATTTGGAATGTTTTCGAGAGGGTGAAAATTTTCTTTTTAGATATGTGCTTACCGTATTATAAATGGATTTTTATTTATTTATTTATTTTAACAGAGGAGCCAGATGATTTCTATGAATTCACTCCGGAGGATTACTACCAAATGTTAGCAAGCAAAAAGGAAGGTAATACTTTTTTAAATGGTTAAAAGGCAATATTGGCAATTGCAAGTACATTAGTAGTCACATGTTGTAAAGTTTCTATAGTATTAGTTTGTGCATCCAATTCTGGAACTCCATTTTTTATGGCAAAATTTCGTAGGATGGTTACACGCATCATTGTCTTTTTAACATTGGATTCTTCTTTTGATGGCTTAACCTTGTACCTGTTTACAGATAAGTATCTGAAGACCCGCAAAATCCGAGAAGCTGAGGAGGCCGCACGCAGATCGAGAATAACTAAGGTGCTAGAAATGATCTTCTAAGTTATGCATAAAGTTTCTTATAATGCTTGAGGGCAGGAGGGCTGTCAATGGGCTGGAGCAGGTTGGTTGGGGTCTGAGTGAGCCTGGCCGGTTTACTTGACTGGCCTGTAGGGTTGTCAACGGGCCGGGTTAGGGTCAGGCCAAGCTCTATCTGAGCCTGGCCCACATTATTCAACATAGGCCTAAACCCAGCCTGGGCCCATGACGAGCCAAAATAGTCCAGCCTGAAATGTTTTTTCCTGATGGGCTGTTGTAAACGATCCAAACCTGGCCTGATTGAAAATGGGCTTGAGTTTTAAGCCCAGGCCCGGCCCTGGGGTGTGACACTCCAGCCCAAGTCCGGCCTGAGGCCTGCCAGGCCCGAAAGCCCAACAGGCCTTCCTGGCCCATTGACAGCCCTACTGGCCTTAAAAGCAGGTTTGGACCCAGCTCATGACAGTGATAAATGGGCCTAGACCACTTGGGCCAGGCGTCAATAGGAACAGAAAAGTTATCAAATCTGTCTTGGGCCTGGACTTGTTTTGTGTATGGTAGTCCTGACTTCAGGCCTAGGGCCAACTTGCGAGTCCAATAACGAAGCCAGGCTTCTCTTATGGAGGTTACTTGGCCAGTCTGACCATTGTGGCCTTCCTGAGGATCCTATTTATTAGCACATACTGTCAGTGCATGCCATACTTCTTAAAAATTTCCTGTGGATCTCAATGATATGTTGTTTTTGACTTTTCTGCCCAGTATTTTCCAAAGAGGTTTGCTCAAATACATCCCGACTTAGTACAATCTGATACATTGTGACTCTCTGTTGGATTTTGGCCTTTTTCAAAGACATCGTTTATTTGATGAGGCCCTCCTTGGGTGGGGGATGCCCAAAGAAACTCTGAGATCGAACATGCCAACCCATTCATTATACAAAGGTTATGGTGACCCTTCATGTTTGAAGGAAAAGATCCAAATTAGCAAAAAGCTGAAATAGTCCAATTTAGAGCTTTTTATTTGTTGCCCTTCCACTACACAAGGTGAGACTTGTGATATAAATGGTTTGAATCATTGGAAGATGACCTAGATTCAAAGGCCAAAGTCCCAACCTACCATATTGCAATGTGTTAGGATGTATTCGAGCAAACCTCTTTTCCAATTAGGTAAACAGTGGTGCCTTTTTTTTCCCCCTTCAATTTACATGTCGACCTTTCATGGTGTTTTTCTATTTTGGTAAAGTTTCAATGATATTATGAAAGCAAAACAAATGAGTAAAAAACACGTATACCCATATAGGTACCGACAGACTACAATGTACTACCTGGATATACAACAAATTTGTAAGGCTAGCTGCTTTCTGTAGTTAACTTTGTTCATCCATAACTGATTGGATTGGTAATTTCTGTGTTATTTGGAGGATGCTTGATTTGGCATCTTGGGTTTGTTGTTTTGCTTTTTTCCTTTTTGAATAAATTGTGCAGGCGGTAATTAGGGTCCGTTTCCCTGATAACTACACACTAGAGGCAACATTTGATCCATCAGAGAGAATTCAAAGTTTAGTGGATCTCCTAGCAAAAGTAGTTGCTCGTCCAGACCTGCCATTCTACATCTGTAAGAATTTTTTTCACTCAGTTGGTCAGATTGTTAGATCTCTTTGGAATTTAATTTTCTATACATTCTAATCTGAGTTTTGCTGTCTGCATTACCATCTCGGAAGCTGTTATAGGGGCTTACTATCAACTCAAATGTTCTTTTCTTTCAAACTCTTTATTGTACTACTACTTATACCTGCTGAACAATTGATCGAGGTCATGGTCCTTTATGTCACGGACCACACATTGTATGTAGTAGGCACTAGATTCATGTCCTTTGTGGTATATGTATCTAATTCTACGAAGATTTAAGATTTTAAACACATTAACCAATGTTCGTGAATCATGATGGGCCATAAGGGCTGTGGGTATGGTCCAAGTTGTAGTATCCAGAGACTATTCCAAGAATCGAAAGGCATGATGGGAACAAATATCTGACCATAGAAGGTAATTGTAGAAGCAAGCAAAACAGAGAAGTTTGGAATGTATAGTTAACTGCAATAAGAAAGATGTGGCGAAAGGGGTTAAAAAAAAACTGGCTTGCAAACAAGGTGTGCCAAATCGGTTACGTATCGGCCGTAACGGCCGATACGTAACGGTAATGGTGGGACCCGTTACGCGATACGGGGTCAAAACGGCCGTTATGGATTGACCGTAACGGCGTTATCTAGCCATGCCATAACGGAAGCACGGACCCGTAACGGCTGTTACGGGCCCTGAAAAAAAAAAAAAAAAACATACCTTTTTTCCTTTCTTTTCTTCTTTTCTTTCTTCTTCTTCTTCTTCTTGAGCAATGCACCTACATTCTATACCGCAACTTCTTCTTCTTCTTCTTCTTCTTCCTCTCTCTCTCTCACTCTCTCTCTCTCTCTCAATCTCTTCTTTCCCCCTTTCCGTGTCTTTTTTTTTCTTTTCGGTTTTCTCCATTCTTTTATTATTATTATTATTATTATTATTATTATTAAAGAAGAAATTCTGTAGTACGTGTCACGCAAAGACGAGCGCCTTGACACTCCTCGAGCTCCGAACTCAACGGTTCAAAGGAGATCAAAGTTATATGGGCTCCACAAGATGATGTATTTATTACATCTACACCGTTCATCAATTTTTAGAGATCATTTTAAAGCACCCCCCAAAAAATGAATTATATCCAGAGATCATCTGGACCACACCAAAAATAGCACCGGAAATAATGATTTTCACGGTTAAACAATTAGTAGGGCGCACGGTAACATTTATTTTCCATCCAATTTGACCCAGGTGAGCCCCACCATGATATATATATATATATATATATATTTTATCCATATCGTCCATCCATTTTGCCACATTATTTTAGGTCAGGATCCAAAAAATTAGTAATATCCAAATTTCAGGTGGACCACACCATAAGTTAATGTTGTAGGTTATAGGTTATGGTCCATCCATTTTTTTATTTTTTTTTATTTACGCATTTATTTTAGTCCTTTTTTGAAATTTCGAAAAATCATTTTTTAATTATTATTTTGCTGTTTTAATGATGCCATATGATGTGTTAATCATAGTAGAACATGTTAATGTGCATTTTACATATTTGGGGTGCTATTTTATATTTTTTAAATATTTTTTTCTATTTACGCATTTATTTTAGCCCTTTTTTTTAAAATTTAAAAAATCATTTTTTAATAATTCTTTTGCTGTTTTAATGATGCCATATGATGTGATAATCATAATAGAACATGTTAATGTGCATTTTACATATTTGGGGTGCCATTTTATATTTTTTAATATTTTTTTCTATTTACGCATTTATTTTAGCCCTTTTTTTGAAAATTCAAAAAATCATTTTTTAATGATTCTTTTGCTATTTTAATGATGCCATATGATGTGATAATCATAGTAGAACATGTTAGTGTGCATTTTACATATTTGGGATGTCATTTTATATTTTTTTAATATTTTTTTCTATTTACGCATTTATTTTAGCCCTTTTTTTAAAAATTCAAAAAATCATTTTTTAATAATTCTTTTGCTGTTTTAATGATGCCATATGATGTGATAATCATAGTCGAACATGTTAATGTGCATTTTACATATTTGGGGTGCTATTTTATATATTTTTAATATTTCTTTTCTATTTACGCATTTATTTTGGCCTTTTTTTTGAAAATTCAAAAAATCATTTTTTAATAATTCTTTTGCTGTTTTAATGATGCCATATGATGTGATAATCATAGTTGAACATGTCAATGTGCATTTTACATATTTGGGGTGCCATTTTATATATATTTTTTCTATTTATGCATGAATTTTGACCTTAAAAAATAATTGCAAACACCTAAATGTAAGATATTTTCATATTACATTCATTCTAATATATCTATCATTGATAATAGATAGTTAGAAAATTAAATATATGAATTTTGTAGTCAAATTCAGGTTATCTGGTTCATAAATTCATCAGACAGTCCGATACAATTTATCACCAAAGAGTGGACCGTTACACCACTATAAACATGTTCCAATTTATAAATGAATGCGTATTTGAAATGCTTAGAATATTCCGGATTTAATCCATATTTTTTCATATTTTTTTGACAAAAAAAATTTTGCGCCGTTACGCCCCCGTATCCGTATCGGTTTCGGAGGGCACCGTTACGCCAACCGATACCGATACGGGATACCTTGCTTGCAAATGAAGCTAGCAGTCTGAAGCTTTGTGGGAAAAAGGAAATAAACATCCTACTATTCCAAGAAATCAAATTCAAGACGTTGCTAGATAGCTGGATTACAAAGGTTTTGGGAAGATAGATTGAGTGTTTTTCTTCTATACTGTCAACGGACAGATCTAGGGGATGCCTTACCATTTGGAATGAGGAGTCCTAGACATGCGAGATGAACAGAAAGGCATTTTCTTGGTATCTATTGTATTCATCTCCAAGACATAAGCAGTCCAAACATCCACATAGAAAGGGGACTTTTTTGGGTTGAGCTGGGTCAAATAATGGCTTATTCAATCTTCCCTTGTGTGTCTATGGAGACACCAAACCAGTAGGCTTTAGTTTTTAAAATTGGGTGGTTGCAAAGTCAATGCTAGCACACACAGATTCATCATATTTGTATCATGGCCTAATTTTGTCGATATTCCTATATAGGGAGGGCTGGGTGGAAGATGTGCCTATGGAGTTTTATGTGATCATTGCATACCAGTCAAACTGAAGGGGCAATTTTACGGATAGCTATAACACCAACCATGATTTATAGGATTGAATGTTGGGTGGTTAAAGAACAACATATTCGTAAGGTGTGTTGCTGAAAGGAGGATGTTGGGATTCATGAGTGGCAAGACACGGAAGAAAGAATTAGAAATGAATGCATACAAGGGTTATGAACCACACCAATAGGTATTAATATGAGAAGTAGACTTGGGTGGTTTGATCATGAGCAATGGAAACCAAGAACTCTGCTGGTTAGGAGTAAATTGGTTAGATTGAAGTCTCTAGAAGTGCAAGGGGAAGGCGCAAAAGGACATGAGTGGATGTAGTAACGAAAGACTTAATGACCTGTGGTTTAGCTAAGGTATGCTCCTTGATTGAGTGGAATAGCCGAATAGGATTCATGTCGCTGACCCCAATTAGTTGGGATAGTGCTTAGATGATGATGATTATTCCTACCTATGGGGGCTGCTTCACCTAGTCCAATAACAAGGAGCAATTGGTGAAATACAAATTGGATGCTTCCAAATGATTCCCTGAAAAGATTTTTTCAACAAGGCTCTTTGCAGCCTTCATCCCAGCTTTTCTTGACTTTGCAGGTATGGTTTTTGAATTTTCTCCCTCCCATAATGAGAATATGTGGCTTCAACGTTCCGATTTCATCAATGGGTTGAGTGTTGGTGGTCTTAATGTGTTCTAGAAGGTTGGGTGGGATAAGGAATTCAGAGGGAGGGAGGGTCATGAAGTTTTGTTAATTGGGCTTTAGTGTATGGGTTTAGTAGTGTTTTTTGGCCCATAGGTTATGTTTTTTAGTATGGATTTAAGCAAGGGGGCCTTTAAAAAAAGGAAGAGAGGAAGGGGGCATTTCTGTAATTTTATCGATAAGTTTTGTTTAACCCTAATAAAACATAATAGGTGGGATGTGAGGAGGTTCTAAGCAAGAGCTGACACCCCTCTTTTTCTCTCTTCTCCTTTCTCGTTTCTCTCTTCTCTATTTTTCCTGAAAAAGCTGAGAAAAGGAAGAGATCGCTCCATTTGAGGTTGTGGATGGAGTAGAAATGATTTTATTAGGTGTCCTTTTAATTCCAAGAATTTTCAACTCTGTCATGTACTAAATTCATTGTCCTTGTAACTAATGACTTGTCCTTGCAACTTAAAAATTTTATATACATGGGAAATGTTTCATGCAATTTTTGTGATGTTCCAGATACCACTCCTCCAAAAAAGCAAATCAAAGACATGTCCAAGGATTTCTATTCTCTCGGCTTTGCTCCTGGCGCAATTGTGTATTACACATATGATATACCAAAAGGTGATTCTTTTTTTCCTCAATAATGAAATTTACTTTAATCTAGGCCAGGTCAATCTTCGTTGGTCCTTTGCAATTCTTTTCTGCTCTTAAACTGTAGATCTTAATTGTCAATAGTCCTTCAGAGACGTACCTTTAAATGTTGAACTACTTATCTAGTTGATTGCTAATTTAATTGTTTTTAACTTACATAAATGCATATTCAATAGCTGATCTGCAATGAATTTCAAAGTTTTGATTAGTGATAATGAAAAGAACTAACAAAGCATTCCATAGCAATTCATACTTCGCATAAACGTATATTCAATCTGTGCTTTCACTTGGTTACAATAGTCATGCATGTTTCGAAGTTTGGAATTCATTTCCTACCAAAATAGTATGTTTGTTCTCCTCTTCTTTCATTTGGATTTTAAATTGAATATAATATCTAAAAAATTTATACCCTTGTTCCTTTAAAGAAGACTGATACCCCTTTGTCCTCCTTTTATAGCAATGGTGGTATATTCTTGTTTGTCGTTGTGGTAGCAATGATAGCTAATCTTTCTCTCTAAATTCAGGAATTTCCTTCTCTCTCTCTCTCTCTCTCTCTCTCTCTCTCTCTCTCTCTCTCTCTCTCTCCCCTTCTTTCTTTGTTTCATTTTTTTAAAAAGATGACACGGAGTGAAAATAGTGTCATTTCAGAGCTTTGCTAAGCGCACTCGTGCGCAATAAAGCTCATGTAGATGGCACACATATGCCAGCATGGCACATAGGTGTGAAATCCATTAGGTTGGTCTGACCTTCTACATGTTTTCCCAAAATTAAATCTGGCCTACTTAGACTGTGGGCCCCAATAGCCAATATTGGAAACAGGTGGATCGGTTAGAAAACTTGGGCCAAGTTTTTTAGAGCCGTACATTTGTTTTGTAAACTATGGCCTACCTGACCAGTGGATCAACCTCATTCTTGGGCTAGGGCATCAATATAGTGGTTCCTTTCTGATGGGTGGATTGGATCTTGGATCTATTGTGCCATGCTGGCTCATGTGCGGTGTGTAAGCTTTATTGCATATGTGTGCACCTAGCAACGATCATCATTTTATTGGTCAATCAAGTGGCCATTTCCATTCACAATGTGGCTAATGGTTTAATTGCATTGTAACATCGAACTGATTGAAGTTGTTCTCTTTAGAACATCGTGCCAACTGTGAACGGGAGCATAATGACTAAAGGAGACATCTAAATGTTGAAATGCGTAATGGGTCGATTTGTAGCCCTC
The DNA here is from genome assembly GCA_030180095.1 of Magnolia changhungtana. NCBI lineage: Eukaryota > Viridiplantae > Streptophyta > Magnoliopsida > Magnoliales > Magnoliaceae > Magnolia > Magnolia changhungtana. Next base: position 6,655,049 of record JASAUF010000525.1, read on the forward strand.
TAAGCACAATTATGGTTGCAAGTCTTTATCTTTTGGTTACACAAGTAGATATTCTTGTATGCATGAAGCATTCTGAGCTAATCTATATCATCCATGTCCCCATTCAGTTAAATTGTTGTGATTTGATAGGATCATCTGAGATATGTTGGATGATCAAAGGTATATCAACAGCAGGTCAGGATTTTATGATGTTTGTCCAAAATATATAAGGAGAAGTACCTAAATTGATATAGACAGTTGTCGGATCACTAGGAAAAGAGAGCATTGATGGTATCGCTGTCAATGGGCCGGGCAGGCCCGACTGGCTTCTTGGCTTGGCCCACGTTGGGCCGGGTTCGGGGCTCAAATTCCTTCCGTTTCTCAGGCCAGGCTTGGACTTACTTGTTCAATAGCTCGGTCTGTTACCTATTTCAAATTCGAAATTTAACTAAAAATTTCCCTCTTCTCAAAACTTCAAATTCAACATTTCCATCATCTCTCCAAATTTTAGAATTCAAAATACCCATCCTTCCTCTCTCTCTCTCTCTCTCTCTCTCTCTCTCTCTCTCTCTCAATGATACGAAATGAAACCTAAAACCCATCCCTCCTCTCTCTCTCTCTGTTGAAATGGAACCTAAAACCAACCACTCTCTCTCTCTCTCTCTCTCTCTCTCTCTCTCTATCTCTCTCCTAAAATGGGAAGAGGAAGGGTAGGACTTTGCCAAATGTTGAAAGGGGTACAGATCTTTATGATGCTGAGGAAAGCTCTACGAGATTTATAGCAGATTCAGGTAAACGAACTTTATAAAAAAAAAAAAAAAAAGAAAAAAAAAAATCCAGCTTTTGTAGCTGCTGCTTCTTTTTCTCTTCCGGCTCAGCAAATCTGTGATTGAAAAAAATCTAAGAAATGTTTATTCTTTTTTTTTTTTTTTTAACAGTAAATGGAGCTACGATCTTAAAATCTCATAACGATTCTCTCTCTCTCTAGAGTAAATGGGATCGGGTTCAGGCTCAAGCTGGGCCCTACAATGTGTTCCGAGTGGGGCTTGGGCAGATATTGAAAACGACGGGCCAGGCTTGGATAGAGCTTGGCCTGGCCCTGACCCGTCCCGTTGACACCCCTAATTAATAGAGAAAAACTGAAGTAATCCTAACAAAAAAAAAAAAAACTGAAGTGGTGGTGAAATAAATCATTACAAAGTTTTCAGGCACAATGCTCAAGAATTGCAAAAAGGTTCTAGTTGGGCAAGAAGGGTTGGAATGTAGTTGTTAGGAACAGGGATAATGTATGGCATGGGTACTATATTAGAAAAAAGTGTTTTTGATCAATGTTTAGCAGCAAAAAACGTTATCACTTGTATGGTATCCTCAAAATCATCAAATACTCCAAGTAGCTTGAGATAGTTCCAAATAATGAGAACCTCATCTTCAATCCAGCTGGCATCCTGCCCACTCGACAAAGGGACAGGTAGTGTTCCCTTTCTATGCTAGGATTCTCCTTGTTGTTTTGTAAAATTTAAAATTTTAGCCATCATGTAGGAGAATATGTCCATGTTTTGCCTTATCAAGGTGTTGATGGATAGGTTAGGAATGATCACTTGAGTCGTCTATAATTGGAATTGAACTTTGGTACACATCAGTTGCTAGTTGCAACCCACCCTTTCTTAATATGTTGAGGATTATGCCTTTTAACAATTGATTTAGATAAACGTAAACACCGATTAATGACATTGTTTCCTTGCAAGGTAGTTGAAAACAAGAATAGCCATAAAAATTGTGCTTGTCTATTCCTAATGACAACACTCTATTTTGAAGTTCAGCTAGACTATCATCAGTCTCATTAATAAATAAATTAAAATATCAAAAAGAAGGAATAAAGGCGAAGGGCAACACATAAGGATGTGCATACTGGTTCCCTTAATGGTGTTGCAGAATGTGGAAAATCTCATTCTTGCTACGTTTGGTTTTACTAGATTATTATATGTTAGGAATTTGTCTCTTAATAGTACCAGCCACTTAAAATTAATTATGCACATTTGACAAATGATCTAAAGATCCAAATGTCGGCAAAAGACATCCGAGGGCTAGTCCCTAGTGATGCAGGACAAATGGTCTAGACTAAATATGATGTAAAGAAATTATAAACATATTAAAGAGCATTTCAAAGCATAAAATATACTAACCTACCACAAATTTAAGAAATCAAATAAACAATAAAATTCAGATTTCAAGCTAAATCACAATCCCACAATAAACTAAATCATATAAACATGAATTTCAAAGGATCAATGGAAGGTAGAACTTCCACTTTAGCATAGGCTTAGGCAGTTAGGCTTAATTCAAATGGGCTGATTTGGTCTCTCTAGGGTTAAGGATGTGAGAATTTAGTTAAGGATGTGAGAATTTAGGATTAGGGTTTGAGTGTGTAAGGTTAGGAATTTGAAAGGAATTAGGGCGTTGGGAGGATTTGGGGATTTAGGATCCTATTTCCCTTGGAGATCTATATTTCGTAGGAATTTTGAAAGCTCCTCCCTTTGTACATTGTTTGACCATTACTTGCCGGATCCTTCTAACTAGATGCTGTTTCGGCTTTGAATCATGCTCCAAACTCTCGCTCCCTCTCCCGCTTCCTACCCTTTTATACTTGTTTATGTTTTGAAACAGACTTCCCCTCCCACACCCGAATCTCTTGCAGCTTCACTTCATGCTTCGAGCAACTATAATTTGGCCAACACTTTCCAATCTACTAGGTGCTCTTCTCAAGGCTACTGCTGTTTGTCGCTGCAAAGAAACTCAACAGGAGCCTATTGAACTTTCATATAGTCGATAAGTGGACATAGTCGACGACCATATTGGATAAGGATGCTTTGATTGAATAGATTAAAGGACGAGGCTACATATTTAGAGGAATTATCAGGTCTTTATGCATCAGGAAGCTAGCGGTATTGTGATGTGCTTGTCTGTACAAGTGCGATTCATGTTTCGGTGACCTAGATCATTGATTTTCTGGGCCCCACTGGCCGAGGCTAATATTTCTGTGATCAAGATCACTGTTTTGTTCTAAATTTCAACAAAAAACTTATTTACAAGCCTTGTATTGCTACTTCTGCATGGTCAACTGGGCTTCTAAGGAAATTGCAGTAATCAGTAGATCGGTTAATGCTATATATGAATATACCTCAATTTAATGGATTACGGTTGTTGATCTTGTAATCTGATGGATTCCTTAGTGATGCAGCAAGATTGGAAAGAACATGACCTTTTAGAATAAGAATGAATATGTACAAATTTAGAATCTTTAATCCTTCAATTTGTCACAAATTTATCTCCAATTACTCCATAAATCAGCAATAATGGTTATAAAAAAAGCACAAAATATATGCGGCATTGCTCCACACATACCCAATGGCATTGCACCAAAGGGGGCCCTAAAGGCACTGCACCAATAGAGGTATTGCTCACTTAGAAAATAGGGGGATTGCTTTGGTGAATAGATGTGTTTTGTGCTGCTGCGATTAGAATAGGGATGAATATTTACAAATTTAGAATATCTAATCCTTCAATTTGCACAATTTTATCTCCAATTACTCCGCAAATCAGCAATAATGATTATATATATAAAAGAGGTCTTGTTGTAATTGAAGGTGACTCTAGTAATGCAACTGCATGGGCTACGTGTAAATTGTTCTTGTAGGAAGTTGCAGATGTTATTGTTGTAGTGCAAATGTGTATTGCAAGGGAGGTTTCATTCTCATTAAATCCCAAGAGAAGCAAATTCCGAGGCTGATGATCTTGTGTGGGCTGGGGCTTGTAGAAATGAGTTGCTTATAGTAGACAGGAGATGATTTTTATTTATTTATTTATTTTAACACCCTGATCCATAGCTCAAGTGGTAGACTGAGTGAAAAATCATTTTTTTTTTAAATTTTTAAATTTTTAAATTTTTAAAATTTTATTTTAACACCCTGATCCATAGCTCAAGTGGTAGACTGAGTGAAAGATACCTTGTTTCAACACCGAGGTCTTGGTATCGATTCCCTAGTGGGAGTGGCTAACAGTGAAGTGTGAACTGACAGTGGGTGTACTAACAAGCTAACCAAAAAAAAAGATGAATTTTTTACCTTCTTCTTCTGCTACGTCTTTTTTTTCCCCTCCAATGCTGCTTGTTGCAGCATCTCGCTGCTTTGATGCTGTCCCTGTTTACTTATTTTGCTGTTGTGGTGTTGCCGTAATTACTGGATTAAAAAAAAAAAAGGAAAACAAAAAGGAGTATTGAATCTTATCATGGGAAACGATGAAAAAAATAAAATAAATCGTTTCATTCAGTCCATTGTAATCCTAACCATCTATTTCAATAGAACATTAAAATGATTAAAATATCCTTGGATCCCATTTTAACCATTCAAGCTTTTTGCAAATTTGCAATAACTCGCTCATAGGATATTGGGATTTCATAATCTTGGGCTCATTTGAAAGCTAACTCAATAGTCTTTTAAATGGCACCTATTTTGTGTCATTTAAACATCATTTGATACTTGGAAAGTGCGTTTCAAAATAACCGACCCAAATATTAAAGGGAAACCTTTTTTTTTTTTTGTTAGCTTGTTAGTACACTCCACTGTCAGTTCACACTTCGCTGTTAGCCACCCCCATTAGGGAATCAATACCAAGACCTTAGTGTTGAAACGAGGTATCCTTCACTCAGTCTACCACGTAAAGGGAAACCTGTTCAGCAATTCATAGGCTAATTCTTAACTCTAACAACTAATCTGACGCAGGACAATTAACCACTTGCTCTAAAAGCTCGAACTGTTAGAGTATGTCGAATTAATCCCTTTATCTCATAGCCCAGGACCCACATCTCATAGGTTAGGACCTCGGCCGAACCTCCTTCGTGGGCCCCAAATCACATGGGCTGCCCACCCCGAGTGTGTCTCCGCATCCCACGGGTTACTCCACTCGAGCCCGGTGTGAAATGCGCATTACTCACCCCTGGTAAGGAGTCTCGAACATGAGACCTCCCCCGTGGACCCCAAATCGCATGGGTCACCCACCCCGAGTGTGCCCCTGCATCTAATAGGTGACCCCACTCGAGCCCAGTGCGAAAATGCCCATGCATTAATCACCCCTGGTGAGGAGTCTCGAACACGAGACCTCCCGCTTTGATACCAATTTGACGCAGGACAATTAACCACTTGCTCTAAAAGCTCGAACAGTTAGAGTATGGCGAATTAATCTCTTTATCTCATAGCCCAGGCCCCACATCTCATGGGTTAGGACCTCGGCCGAACCTCCTTTGTGGGCCCCAAATCACATGGGCCGCCCGCCCCGAGTGTGTCCCCGCATCCCAAGGGCTACTCCACTCGAGCCCGGTGTGAAATGCGCATTACTCACCCTTGGAAAGGAGTCTCGAACACGAGACCTCCCCCATGGACCCCAAATCGCATGGGTCACCCACCCCGAGTGTGCCCCTGCATCCAACAGGCAACCCCACTCGAGTCCAGTGTGAAAATGCCCCTGCATTATAATCAAACAATAAACCCTATGAATTCGTGGACTCTACAGTTTGGTTGAACAATTAATTTGCATCCATATCTCTCATCAGACCAATCTGGACCTCCAGTACAGTTCAAATCATCAGTATGGACGGTTGGATGGTCTAGGTCTTCAATTGGGATGGCTAGGTCTTTAATCAGTACTCTTGGATGATAATGATATAGAATATCTTATGGCTTGACTTTTGACGTCCAGCAATGGGACCACTATGGTCTCCCATTGGATAATTGGATCATGCTGCATCATGCAGCAAATGATAATTAGGTTTGGTGACCTAGAATATTTGTTACTAGCTAATCAGGAGTTGATAAAAGATGTGCATTGCTTGCTATGACCATATTAAGTGGATTCTTGTTTGAACAAATCTCTATTTCATTTTTCTCTATGATTTGCATTTAGATATATCATATGGAGGTTTGCCAGCCCCATATGGACAACCACTTCAAAAGAAACTTTACATGCAACAAACGTGTCAGCATAGCATTTGTGTGCTACATCTGACCTGGTGCGGATGTGGGCTGGTTCACTCATTATGGGCCACTTGTACTTAAAAAGAATGGATAGTTTAAAAAACATTACAGATGGACCGGATTGTTAGGTGAGCCACTTGGGGATGGAGTCATTGCCCCGTTCATTGTGGACATTCTGGATGAGCGGACCAGCATGATTTTTTGCATATGGTCATTTTCACAGTCGGGTCCGCTTTATACACAGCTCTTTTATCCTATACACATGCCAAGTTGGCATGTGTGCTGTGTGTAAAGGTGTGTGGAGAAGGTGGATGTGGGGCTTGCAAACCTCTAATCCTATATCCTTGGATCGCAAGTCTCTTGGTGGAAACAGTGGCATCTTTGTTGGGGCCAGCATTTGGTACATAGGGGGTTGGCTTTCAGTGTTCTAGATCATTCATCCTATGGGCCCACCATGATGATCAACAGACCAAAAAATCTTCTCCGTTGGACAATCACAGACATCCTGTGTAGACTTCCCCTTGTGTACAGACCATTTCATCTTTAACCAAAATACCCATTTGTAGTCCAACGATCAGATAGCTAGGGTTGTCCAAAAGAGATGCTGTTTACAGCATTGTCCATTCAAAGTTTCAACTGGGGCCCGCCATATTAACAGTTTGGATCATAGAAACATGGGTTTATGAGATGCTGTCTTGAAGTGAAATGCTGTTTGCTTTGGTCCGAGTGTCCTTTAAACAGATGCCGGAGTTGCTTGCTTTCTTTAATCAATATCTGTTATATAGTCTAGTCACATGTTTGCTCTTATGGTGATTAATGTCCACTAGCAACTTGCTGAGATTCTTAATGTGGACATGTGTTGGCATTGCAGGGGATGACAGAGCAGCTGTAGATTCAGGGCCTTTCCTTCGTGATGAGATAATATCTTTGAATGGTCTGGATGTTTTTCCTGAACAGGCGGAAACTGTCCAATCTGCACCAGAACCTGCTGTGCCAGAACAGCCTTCTCCTAATGATCCAGCACCTAAGCCTGTTGTTAAGAAGCCAGTTAAGCCAAAGTGGCTTAAAATGTGATAACTGTGACATGGGCAAGGTACATTTCCATACTTCCACTTTATTGCAGTTGTCACCGAAAGAGCAACACCTGATTCTTTTGTTATCAAGTGGTGCAGTGTTGCTCCGTTCATCTCGCTAGTATTTCACTGTACAAGTATTGGGGACATGTTTACAGAAGAATGATAGGGCATTGCTTATTAGCAATCATAGCAGAGAATTCCATACACGTGGCCATCATTCGGTGATCTAAACCATTTATTCGATGGCCCGAACGGTGATGGTTTGTTACCCAGGAAGTTGGAAGATCCCCCACCCTTTGATATGTGGCCTTTTTTTTTATTTTATTTTATTTATTCTGTTGAATGTGGACTGTTTCTGTATCTCTGTGTCTTAACCATCTAGTTGCAGGCCCCCAAAGACTTAGGATCTTCCAGTCTGGGAGAAATCTGGGGCATTAGGGCTCATCAGTTGTATGGTTTAGATCATTGAATGAACTAAAGAATATACAATCGCTACAGGAGCATGCTACCATAATGATACAGCATCATGGTACAGTTACACCACGATAGTGCTACAGTAACACTAGTATACTGCAGTACAGCTACAGAGACAGTAACAGTAGAACAGGCCGCAGTCCTGCTAATGAGTTTCTTAGATGAGTTCTAGTTGGTTTTGACCAGTTACACGATGACTCGAGACTTGAGTTACACAAATTTTGAGTCCTAGTTTTAGTTTATCTGCGTTTTAGCTGTTGAGTGTCTAGGAATTATTTGAAATCAAGAAGGATTGTTATGCACTAAGGCCTTCATTGGTCCATTGGGCCCCCACTGTGTATAGACCATGCAGAAAAAAGGTATCTTCTATAGGACAATCCTAACCTTCAAAGTATTTTGAAAATACATCTATGGCTCATGGTCATGGGGAGAAATGGAAGGGCCTATACTGGTGGCTGGGATCTTCCAGTATTGAAGATTTTTCAGCATGGTCCTATCAACAGTGCCTTGCATTAGACCCATTGGCTTATATGTCTTATATCACTGAGCCATGGGCCCCAATTGTACAAACTGAAATACCCAAGGATATGGTTGGGGATCATATATTTCTTTTGTATGCAACCATGGTGGTGAAGGACATTAGTTCCTGAATATGAAATCACAAACTGTTACAATTGAGAATCCTGTCAGTGTCATGTGACTAATGCATGTCCCTTTGTTTCACAGAGTCAGTACAATTTCTGAGAGAGCAGCAAGTGGCTTCAATGTAAGTAAAAGAAAAGTAAAGAAAAGAAAGAAAGGCATGGAGGTGCAACGACTGAATTTGGCTTTCTAATGCACAGAGGGTATTTAATAAAACCATGATTTTTACTGTACCACCAAGATGTTGTGTCCCCTTAGATTCTTCATTTGTAAGTTTATGTTATGGGCACTATTACTGTGTTTTTTTTTTTTCTTGATAGTGGAAGTGAGATATTGAAACATATTTCGATGGTCCTCCATTTGCTGGAAAGGGATGGATGGATCCATTTGGCCCACTGTTCTTTGTCTGAGATTTGCATGACTAACAAAACCAGCACTTGGAAAACCAAAGTGAGTCATGTGTGGATTTGTCTTGGGCTGCAGGCAAAAGTACTGTGATTTTTGGGATTCTATTATGAGTAGAAATTCTCAAAATTGTGAAACGACTTTGTATGGGGAAGATCTCTTTTCAATGCAAAAGCACCACGTTTTGCAATGATCAGAAATTCCAGAAACAGTAGAAACTTCAAATCACAAGTCATTGGCCATGAGCCAAGAGGCAAATACCTTGCATGGATTTTATACACGTTTTGAAGCATTTGGATATCAGTGATAACCTCACTGCTTCTGTATTATGAGGCAAATTGGTTCTAGCAAACACCAGGAAAAGGGATGATCCTATACAGCTAGCTTGCACCTTATTATGGTTCAAATCAGTTTAGAGTTGATCAATCTAGACCATCCAAATAGTCTTGTCTACTCATCATGGGCTATTATACCAAAACTCGTTCTAATCGGATGATCCTAACCATCCACAAAGTCCTTTTGGTTAAAGGCACTGATTTTACTTAACCAGGCCAACCATTTTGCATGAGTGGTTGGGATGAGTGTGATTGTTTGACCGTACAAAAATTTCGTTGCAATGACCTGCAAATTGGTTTATTCAGGCTTTGCTTCCCCTCTTTGGCATGACAAGAAAGAATCGTATTTTTAATCATAAATTTCTTTCTAAGAAATGCATCCTTTATTAGAGCTGGGCATCGAGGCGAGTCGGACCGAGTTAGGGCTGGGCTGATCTGACTCGCCTAACCCGAACTCGACTCGACTGGGTACCGAGTCCAGCATGCCTGAATCGATCTGAATCTGGGTCTAGCCTAGACTAATTTAGACCGTGTCCGACCCTATCAAAAGTACCGAGTTGGCACCGATTCGGATCAAGAGATGAGGGAAGGAGGGAGTGGATAGGAGAAAGAGAAGAGGGTGGTGGGTGGTTGTTGGGCTTGGAGGAGAGAGAGAGAGAGAGAGAGAGAGAGAGAGAGAGAGAGAGAGAGAGAGAGTGATGGTGGTAGGTGGTTGCCAGGCTTGGAAGAGGAGGGAGGGAGTGGAGAGGAGAGAGAGGGAGAGAGGAGGGTGGTTGTTGGGCTTGGAAGGGGAGGATGAGGGAGGAGGGAGGGAGGGAGGGAGGGAGGGTTTAGGATCAGGTGAGGCATATAAGGTTAGATATACTTAAAAATTATAGTTTTTTATTATATATATACCCGAATCCGTGTTGAGTCGGTTTCAGATTGAGTTGAGTATGATCGAGTTTTGGGTCGAGTTGGGTCGAGTTACCAGGTAACTCGAACTTGACTTGGTTTGAATTTGGATTGGACTAAGCCTATTTGGTTTGTACAGACTCATTCGGTTCCATTCTGAATGAGTGAGTTTCAATTATCTTTCCTTTATAATCTTGAGAGTTAAAATGTTAAAGCTTGGAGAATGTTAAAAGCTAGAATTATCTTTCCTTAATAATCTTGGAGAATATTAAAAGCTAGAATTATCTTTCTAGTAAGTAATGACGTTGCGCTTCAAGTTTTAAGGTTAATTTCAGCTGCTTGGGATCTCGTAACCTTTTTTCTCCACTCCACTCGCCCACCTTTCGAGTGGACAGGCATGCAGTCTCTTTCAGTACGGGGATGGCTTGTGTTTCGGAATGTGGCATTTTTTACTTTTCTTTTCTTTTCTTTTCCTTTCCTTTTCTTCTGTCCTCGGCAGCGGGGTTCCCCACAAAAAAGAAAAAAAAAGAAGCCAAAGTTCCGTCTATGATGTGGGCGGTCAGATCAATGGCTTGGATAGACCAACCATGCCCCACATTTGAAAAGTAAAAATAATTTTAGGAAATACGTGATATGTGGTAGCGGAATCTTTTCAGTTGCGTTGTCGTGCAGTACACCCTGCCATTTCCGTCTGAGGCATCTTGCCCTCATTAACTATTCGGGCACTCTTTTATATGTTGAGGAAATGACCACTGTATACAAAACCTTTTACCCAGCGGTTTCTATGAAAGAATACAAACTTTAGTTACCAATCTAGACTAGCACGTGCGGACAGTACGTTTTTGGACGAAACTGCCCCTCCTTTTTACTGCTGTTGCGTGGCTGGTGTTCGGTGGTCTGTAGGCCCCACCATGATGTATGTGTTTCATCCATTCCGTTCATCCATTTTTAAAGATCATTTTTGGGGTTCCTCCTAAAAATAAAAGGGATTTAAATCTTAGGTCGACCACACCACAAGAAAACAATAGTGATTGGATATCCATCATTTAAATCCTCCTCAGGCCCAACATACTGTTTATCTGACATCCAATCCGTTGATTAGGCCATAAAGACCCAGATGAGGTGAAAAAAAAAGATCAACTTGATCCAATACTTTTATGGCCCCCAAAAAGTTTTTAATGGTCGACGTTCATTCAACACTCTTTCCTGTAATGTTGTCCACTTGAGATTGTTATATACCTCATTTTTTGGGTATTATCATAAAAAGATCTATAAAAATAGATGGACGGCATGGATGAAACACATACATCATGGTGGGTCCCACAGACCACCGAACATCAGCCATTGGCTGGTGGCAGGGGGAGTAGCCAATCGGTTTTCCCTTTTCCTCTCCCTTTGACAGAAAACACATGCGCTTTTTTTCATGACACATCCCTGTGTTCCATTGCAACGAGAAAAACCGACGCACGACCATTTTTCTTATAATTTTTCTTCCTAAATTTCAAACTTTATCATCTCCATATTATCATTCTACACTTGGCATTTTCCATCTTGGCGAGGGTGACGTGGAATCCTCCGAAGTGGTTGCACCTCCAATCTTCGAAAAGGTTTAAATTAATCCCTTACTTGAAGCACCCGTCCTCAACTTGCATTGAGCGAGGGTACGGTTGCTGGAGGTACAGATATTTAAAAAAAAAAAAAAAACCATAGTGTGGTTTATAGATATATTCATTTGTAGTATTGGACAACGTTTAACTAAGTACCTGTGGAAATTTAGCTTGTAATTCAGCAAAGGTGCTTGGTTAAACTTAGCCACCGCACACTTGAATTTGAAGAAGAACTCATGGAAATTGAGACGAGTGGAAGTCGACGACAATTGATCGACTACTCGTCGAATTTTATGCGAAGTTCTGTGAATTTTATGTCAGGCTCTTACAAGTTCATTTGTTAGGCTTAGTCAATTTTATGCGTTGATCGTTCAAATTAATATGAAAATCGTTCAATTCCATTTGAAGCTCACTCAATTTCATTTTAGGGCTCACTCAATTTCATGCTAGGCTTGCTCCATTCAATGTTTGCCCTAGTCAATGTCATGTTAGGCTCGCTCAATTCAATGTTTGCCCAACTTAGTTTTAAGCTAGGCTCACTCAATTCAATGTTTGGCCAGCTCAATTTCATGCTAGGCTCGCTTAATTTAATGTTTGCCGAGCTCAATTTCATGCTAAGCTCGCTCAATTCAATGTTTTCCCAAGTCAATTTCATGCTAGGCTCGCTCAATTCAATGTTCGCCCAACTCAATTTCATGGTAGGATTGCTCAATTTAATGTTTGCCCAACTCAATCTCATTCTAGGCTCACTCAATTTAATGTTTGCATTGATAAATTTCATGTTTGCCTCGATGAATTTCATTATTGTCTCACTCAATTTCATGTTTGCGTTGCTAAATTTCTAGTTTGCCACGCTCAATTTTCAGTTTACCATGCTCAATTTCAGCTTTCCTCGCTCAATTGTCAGTTTGCCTTACTCAATATATACTTTACCTCGCTCAATTTTCCCTCTTCCCTCACTGAATTTCTAGTTTACCTCGTTCAATTTATAAGTTGCATTGCTAAATTTCCATGCTTCCCTCGCTCAATTATTTCTTGTGTGCCGCTCAAATTTGAAGTTCCCTCGATCGATTTCATTTTTCCCTCATTCAATTTCTAGTTTGCCTCGCCCAATTTCTAGCCTGTCTCGCTAAACTTTGGCTTTTCCCTCATTGAATTTCTAGTTTATCTCATTCAATTTCTAGGACTTACTAGTTTGCCTCGTTCAATTTATAGGTTGCGTCGCTGAATTTTCATGCTTCCCTCGCTTGATTATTTGTTTTCCTTTGTTCAAATTTGAACTTCCCTCACTCGATTTCATGTTTCCCTTGCTCAATTTCTACTCCGCCTTGTTGAATCAGATGTTTGCCTTAATCATTTTCATGTTTGCCGTGGTTAATTTTACTTGAGGTTTACTCTATTTTATCCGAAGCTCGCTCAAATTATCAAGTGCTTGATATTTAGTATTAATGTATGATGTAATGCTTAGATTCCTATTAGTCTAATTCTATATGGATTAACCATGTGTAGAGAAGTTAGCCTTGTATCCCCTTATGGTACATTTGTGATTGCTTGACCTCCAATGAACTTTAGAATTATGGGAGAATAAATAAACTGGTATGATGTGTATTAGATTAAACTAGAATGTTCTTTGAGCTTGACCTCCAATGAACTTTTTAGCAACTGAGGATTTGAATTTTCCCATAATTTTCCTTAGTTGAAATGACATTGTGAAGGCACTCAGTAGACGGTAGGTGAAATGAGTTTTTGCATTGTAAGCAGTTCCTTACCCATTACATTGTACATTAGATCAAATTTAAGCATCCCCTAAACTTAAAACCCGCACTAGGAGTTAAAAATGAAAATTCACTAAGAAATCTCATTAGTTAGAGATGATATTTCTCATAACTTTTGGCAATTAGCACTAAGTAGAAGCGAATTTATAAAGGTTTGAGAAATAAATTTTAGCTCTAAATGGAGCATATTGAGACTAGGATTTTGTAATTTGAATCGCCAAATTCATCTCGTTGATCAGAAACAACATTTCTTGTATGTTCCAACAATTAGAAATATTCAATAGTGAAAATTTAGGTGAAATTTCAACCCTAACTCTGCTTGTTGAGACTAGCTTTGAAAATTGATGTAAGTTTAACATATTTTAAACCTAAACCCTCATGTAGAAATGTTAGGTTCGTATATATTTTTTTAAAGTGTATTAGGCCATCATAGAATTGTGTCTGGTTAAAATAGAAGACTATATGGATATTCCATGATAGATAGCGTTGCTGAATTTAACAAGCACCACATGAAATCATTTGTATCTCTGAATCTGTAATCCATGTAAGCTCTTCTTGTTTATTTAAAAATTTAACGCATTGCTTACTCTTTATTTCCTTAAGCTCTGTACCATCCTCATCTATTATGGAACGTGAGTACTCGGTCCTCTATTATTTAATCGAGTTTTGTCTTATGGCAAGCTTCCATTGCTTAATGATTCACTAATATAATGTCATTGTATTGGTTTTCAGATAATGTCTATGAGAATCATCTGCTGTTATGGCGGGGAGATTGAATATGAAAACAAGCGATACTCGTACACTGGTGGGAAAACGAAAACTTTTTCGCTACGTGTCGAGACTATGTATGAGGAGCTTCTGTCTAGAATTTACAAGATTATTAAGAGTCAACCAATAGATTGTGATATTAGGATGAAAGTAATGTATCCTTGCACAAATGAATCAATCCCTCCAACCGTAATCGCAGACGACGATGACGTGCGAGAGTTCCTGGCTACACAGTTGGAGCATTCGGATAAATTCATTCCCTTAGTCATCGAGACAACGCAACACATTAATAGGACAACACACATAGACAGTTTTCCTGAGGAGCATGGCGTGGAATTTGAATACAAGGCATCTCCATTACAAGTGGTAGTGAGCAACGATCAACTGCCCGAGCCGCCTCAAACATCAAACTTTGTGAGTAGCCAAGTCAGCTAGGCACGTGACCTTAACCTCACTTATAAGTACATGGCACCGCCTTTAGCAACAATAGCAGATCTGCCATCATCATCCACCACCCAAGCTATACGTGTAAGCGACATTCCGCTTCCAGACCTTGCTGAAAGCGAAAACTTCATCACTCGTCAAGTTCCCATGCCATTTGATGATGCTGCATTCACCAATGCAAGATCTTGGGAATATACAAATTTGTTGCTTGAACTGATCAATATAGCTGTTGATCAAACATTTAAGGACAAGAGTTGATGCCAGTATGTTTTAAGCTAATTTGCAATTCGCAATAAATTCCATTATAAGGTACTGCACTCAAGTTCTAGCAGATTTAGCATGGTGTGCTTAGAAGATAAATGCGACTGGAGGGTTCACGCAACTCGGGTGAATGATACCGGGATATTCAAGATACAGAGTTATACGTCAAAACACACGTGCGGCATGTCGTGGATGAAGAGTGATCACCGGCAAGCAAACAGTAAGTTAGCATGTGATTTGGTTGTTAGCCGCATTGAGCAACGACTAGGTTTGAGGCCACGTGATATTATCTTCGCTATGCAAGAGAAATATAATATTGTTATCAGTTATACGAAGGCATGGAAAGCGAGGGAGCTTGCAATTAATCAGGTGATGGGGTCTTACGAAGACTCTTACAATCAACTCCCCATGTATTTGCATGAGTTGATGATGGTCAATCCGGGGACGGTGACTGCTGTACTTGTTAACCAAGAGACTTTGAGATTCGAGAGGTGTTTTGTAGCGCTCGGACAATGCGTTCGAAGTTTTCAGAATTCTATGCGGAGGGTATTAGCCATTGACGGGACACACTTAAAGGGTAAATACAAGGGTGTTCTATTTATCGCCACGGTCTTAAATGGGGACAATCATATATTTCCAATTGCGTTTGGTATCGGAGAATCAGATAACAGCATGAGTTGGAATTGGTTCCTTACCTACCTTAACGATGCGTTAGGGTATCTGGAGGGTCTTGTGATTATTTCCGATCGACATAAAGGTTTACCGAAAGAGGTTCCCCAAGTATTCCCACATGCAATTCATGGGTACTGTTCGTACCATATTTATAGAAACTTGGTGGACACCTTTAAAGACAAGTCGTTGGAGATATACTATTGGCGGGCAGTTAAGACTTGCATAAGGGCTGAATTTGAAAAATTAATGCATGATATTGAAATGGCCAACCCCCCAGTACATGCATGGCTGACAGAAATCGGCTATGAAAGGTGGGCATCTTCGTACTTTCCAGGTAAAAGATTCAACTTGGTCACCACGAACATATCTGAGTGTGTTAACGCCCTCTTCAAGGAAGCACGGGAATATCCTGTTACTAAATTGATAGAGGCTGTAAGATGTAAGATACAAGAATTGTTTTACAAGAGAAGAGAATCTACAGCCTCATTTGTAGGTCCATTGACACCATGGGCGAAGCAACAGTTGAAGGATCTTATACAGAAGGCGCGAGATGTTCGCTGTCATCCGATTTCTCGAGATGAGTACTATGTCGTAGGAGATTATAATGATACAGTCAAGCTCAACTCACTTTCATGTACATGTCGTGAGTTTGACATGAAGAGTTACCCTTGTATACATGTCTTGTCCGCTTGTATAAACTACAATCTTCCTCATTACTCGTATTGCTCCCCATTCTACACAGCACAAAATTACTTGAGCACATATAACGAATCAGTGTACCCAGTACGTGACATGAGCGAATGAGAGATTATATAAGGCTTCAAGGAGTATTGTGCAAAAATTAAACCCCCAGGACAGAAGAGGCCATCTGGAAGACCAAAGAAGTCAAGAATTCCCTCTCGTGGAGAAGAATCGAAAACATTAAAGTGCGGTCGATGCAAACAAACTGGGCATAATCACCAGACGTGCAAGTTTCCTATACCTGATGTGTAGCATACTTTGTAATTTATTTAGTGTTTTGTATGATATATGTTGTAATATATTTCCTCTCATGCAATAATCTTTTGGTTGTCTTGCTCAATTTCTAAGTTGTCTCTCAAATTTTCAGTTTGTTGTACTGAATTTATTATGCTACCTCACGTAATTTCTACTTTGCCTCACTCAATTCCTCGGTTCCCTCGCTCAATTTATAGGTTGCCTCGCTCTATTCCTAGGTTTCCTTGCTGAATTTTTTACGTTCCCTCGCATAATTCCCAAGTTTCCTCCCTCATTTTCTAGGTTCCCTCGCTTAATTTCTAGGTTTCCTCACTCAATTTATAGGTTGCCTTGCTCAATTCTTCGGTTCCCTCACTCAATTCCCAGGTTCCTCATCTGAATTTCTAGGTTCCCTTGCTGAATTCCTAGGTTTCCTCACTCATTTTATAGGTTCCCTCGCTCAATTCCTAGGTTCCCTCGCTCAATTTATATGATATATCACTTTATTCCTCGATTCCCTCGCTGAATTTTTTTCATTCCCTCGCTGAATTCCTAAGTTTTGTTGCTCATTTTCTAGGTTCCCTCGCTTAATTTCTAGGTTCCCTCGCTCAATTCCCAGGTTCCCTCGCTGAATTTCTAGGTTCTCTCGCTCATTTTCTAGGTTGCCTCGCTCAATTCCTCGGTTCCCTCGCTCAATTACTAGGTTCACTCACTCGATTTCTAGGTTGCCTCTCTCAATTCCTAAGTTCCCTCTCTCAATTTCTAGGTTCCCTCGATCAACATGTTTCTCAAGACATACTCCATTTATCATGAATTTTTATTTTTATTTTTAAAAAGGACTTGATGGGCTACATGCCATGACTTTTTACAGCTGAATTGTAATTGTTAGACAAAAGCCAGATTTTATTATTCAAACTAGATTCTTGCAATTGCAACCAGGTATTTCATCACATCATGGATGGACTATGGATGGAAAACATCTTCTCTTTTCTCTAGAACTACCGGATTTAGGCTAATTCATCCAAGCTCCTGGTTTTCTTCTTGGAGAAACTTCCGCAATTACAAGAAACATGGCATCCATTATCCAGAAATGCAGTCCAAGCATTAGCTGAACAAACAACATCAACAAACCATTTTAGTTTTCAATATACCAGTCCCCTTTTTTCCGTCACTTCACGAAATCATCAATGAAGCTGAAATTCAACTACAGTCTACCAAATCTTTTGTAATTTGATGTCTTACCCACAAAATATCTCCCTTTCAGATACACAATAATAACACCCTAAAATCCCATAATTCTCATGATGAGCAGAAACACACGACACACATAAGCTCTATTGATTAGCTGCTAGGATGCACAGCGCATATGTTCATGATGAGCAAAAACACACGACACACATAAGCATGTGCCTCTCCGTGCAACTATGCACATGTCGCATTAGCAAACCTCTCTCCTCTAGAAACCATGGGAAATTTTTGGGAGATTCATGTTTACAAAATTTGATGATTTCAGTGCATATTAAAATAGGGGACATGTTCAGAAATCCCCTCCTGTGTGAAATTAGCATGCTTAGACATGAGAATTCAATACTCGAAAGTGTAAGATCTGAGCAGTGAATTGGGACAGTACCTTATCGCTTTGGACATTGATTTGAAGCTTGCAACAAGTACAGTAAATAAGATAATGATTCTCTCTTGACTCTCCTTGCTTGTAGATGGGACACCAAACCCTGTCGTCCTTGCCAACCTGGCACCCAATTTAGACAGTCTATACATGTAATGCTCCAAACAACGTTCATACATTGCTAAAGTACCATTGAAGCAAGCAATCATTCACTACACCACACATTCCATAGAAGTACAACAAGTTCAAAAACACCTGCAGATGATTCATACATACCTTATTTATTATAAGAATCAAATTCCATAGCATTAGTCAAGTGATGAAATTTTAAAAATGGAAAGGGAACCAAGAGTGGTAAAACTGAAAATATGAAGAGAGATGAAAGTGCCTGTAATTGGTAACTTTCAAAGAAAAGAAAAAAGAAGCAACTAATAAAGCAGCTTATAAATTAAGCCCACATGAACTGCATAGAAGGCCACACTACTGGCCTACCACTTACATGTGAAGTCTGACATGTGCATCAGGTGGGCTCAATGTGAAGAAAACCTAGAGAAAAATCTGCCAGTAATGGGTCACTCCTGGAAGTACGATAGAAGAAAACTAACTAACAAACTCCCAAAGAGAACCAGCGGTATTATTTCGTAAGGCATCAACAAAAAGAATTCTAAGGCTATTCAACAACTATTCAGAAAATAGACAATCATTTTCCCGTCTAAATGTGCCTGCTAGACAATCATTGGATCACAAGCACTATCCAATCTAAATGTGCCTGCTAGACAATCAGAATGGAAACAATTTCATTTATATTGTCAGTTAGTACATTGTTCCCATACTTACCTAACCAAGTGAAAAACGTAAACAACCCCACTACTAACTATTACACTACTAGGTGGAATTGATCCACTTCTTACTACACAGTAAACACAAAGTACATAACCACTAACATTGCTTAACAGAAGTGAAGGAGTCCATATGCATCACATAGACCCTACTGCGATACCGAGTCCGGCGAGGGAGGGGGCACTCCCTCCTTCTGTACACAACACAACACCGTCTTTATCATTCGATGCATACGCTTCATCTTACGCTTCAGATAGGCTCGGTCCTTTTTAAGCTCAGATATACTAGCCTCAATCGCCCCTAAACGCTCATTTAAAACCAGACGTGCATTGCGCACGTCACCTGTATCATCACCCTCTTCTTCTTCTTCAGCCTCATCCTCTTCGCTGCCTTCTTCCTCTTCTTCATCTTCAGCTATCTCGTCTCCAAATTCTTCCAACCGCCTTGCTTCTTGTCTAGGGCCACATTGCATGCGATTTAAGGTGTCTTCAGTTACCACTCTTACTGGATGTGAGGGGCCGACGGATGTCGTAAAACCATTATATCGGGCTATCTTACAAATTAGGTGGCCAAATGGGAGGCAGAGATTGCCCCTTCTTGCCGTTACGGCCTTCACTATATGGTAAAGGATAATGGATGGCAGGCACACATTCTCTCCACGACCTATCTGGTACATAGTCTCTGCATGGTAGACAGAAACCTCCGTGCTATTTCCCCATCTTGGATATAAATTATGTATGAAGACATAGTGCAACATTCTATAAATTGAAATTATCTCTATTTCTGAAACTACTATCTCTCCTCCATTCCATGAGGTGGTTACACAAACTCCTACTCAGTTCACTCCTGTGGTCTGATGTGTTCAAATTCTTTGTGTTTATGGGGATATAGACCGTTCCTAGCGGCACACTAAGTATGTTCGCAATATCTCCTAGGCTGATGGGACGCACCGCGTCTCCATATGAAATGTCAAATCCGAGTGGGTTGAGTCTTGCATTAACAATTTTAGAGTAGAAAAACCGTACGTCATGCGCATTGGCTCGAAAATTACCTTCAAAAATAGGTCCCCAACCTCGCTATAAGAGTCGATCTAAGACGTCATTTTCTCTAAACAGTTGGCCCCCCACCGTGACTTCGAAAACCACGTCTCGATCGCGATATCGGCCCACATCCAATGTCGTGCAATTTGATCGTTGGCTCTCATTGACCTCCTCTCACGAGGTGGTGGTGAAGAACTCATTGCACCAACAATGCCCGTCCTCACATTTCTTCGAACGGGTGGTGATGATGGACCCGCTTCATTCGCAGCGGCCCGCCTCGTGCTTCTTAACATCTGCAGAGATGATGGACCCGCTTGAACCACCCTCTTCTTCCCCATTACCGAAGAGAGAGGATTTTGAAATATGAAAAATTGGTTGTGGAAGATGAAGAGAGAGGGTTTGTAACTTGAGGAGATGGTAGAAGGATTAGATAAGGAGAGTGTTTTATGAAGGAAGAGGACGAAAGGGGAAGGGAGATGAGGAAAGGGTTAGGATAATGTGGGTTTGAAAGATGGAAATGATGGTTGTAGAAGATGTGGATAGAGGGTTTGAAAGTTGAAAGATTAGAGAAAGAGAGGATTTGGAAGTTGAGAGATTAGAAAAAAGAGAGGGTTTTTGTGAAGGAAGATGAAGAGAGGGGAAGGGAGATGAGGAAAGGGTTAGGACAATGTGGGTTTGGAAGATGGAAATGATGGTTGTAGAAGATGTGGATAGAAGGTTTGAAAGTTGAAAGATTAGAGAAAGAGAGGATTTGGAAGTTGAGAGATCTTGAAAAAAGAGATGGCTTTTGTGAAGGAAGATGAAGAAAGGGGAAAGGGAGGGTGTGGAAATATGGGGTTGGGCGTGTGGGGAGAGTATATTATGGATTTTTGTAGGACCTTAGATGGGACCCACCAAATATTTTAAAAGAAAAGGGGGGAGTGGCCGGGCGGCACTACCGCACCGGGCTCTCTATGGCTACGGATTATAACCGTAGCTATTACCGTAGCCATGCCTATCGTGGCACGTACCACCGAACCGGCGGTAGTACCGCAGTAGTCTGTGGGGGCTGTGCATATTCCACTGCTGGCGGCTCTCTATGGCTATGGATTATAACCGTAGCTATAACCGTAGCCATGCTTCCCGTGGCACGTACCGCCGAACCTGCGGTAGTGCCGCGGTAGTCTGTGGAGGTTGTGCACACTCGATAGCTATGGATTATAACCGTAGCAATTACGACCTGCCATGACAATAACACAATATCGACAGTAGTGTCATGCCAATTTTTTTTTTTTTTTTTTTTTTTTAAAAAATTTTTTTTAACACGAAGAACTTTATGTTTACCTACTATATTTTTCTCTAATACATATTTATATAAATATGTATATATAAGTATATATAAAAAAATTCTCTCTTTTTATAATTTCTTTCTTTATTCATTTAACAAGAATATGTTCTAAACCAAATTTATTTACTTGACGTATCATATATGATTTTGGGCTAGGGCGTTTATAATGAGATACCTTACGGTTTGCACGACCACATGTTCATATATTGTCTGGATCTCTATCATTATTTCTCCTTCCACTGCCCTGTGGAAGAAGAAAAACAGAGAAAAACAAGAGAAATGGAAGGAGATGAAAAAAGCCCATCTCTCCAATCTCCTCTAATTTCAATCTATGATAAGAGGTTGGAATCCAACGATGCAGAAAGCTTAGGAAAATTGAGTAGGAAAAGAGAGATAGTTGAAGAGATAAAGAAGCAGTTATGGTTAGCTGGTCCACTTGTAGCAGTCAATCTCTTGCAGATGTGTTTGCAATTGATCTCTGTAATGTTGGTGGGCCACCTTGGGGAGCTTGCTCTCTCTGGTGCTTCCATGGCTACTTCATTTGCTGGGGTGACCGGTTTCAGCTTCATGGTATGTTGGTTGCTGACATACATCTATACATGCATGTATGCATGAATTACATGGTATTTATACGTATGTAGACGTACCATGTCTATGTTTACATTTCATTTCCTTCATGGGTATTGATACTTTTTTGAGCAAACATCTTTGAGAAATGCTTTTGATACTTTGGCATGATCAAAATATTAGATTCTTATTGGGCAGTCACAAATAAAAAAATATCCAATGCTCTAATTTCAATATTTAAACAAAAAAAAAAAAAAAAGTGTTCATGAATCAGAGGCTAGGATGGTTCAAACAACCTGATTTTTATTTATTTGACTTAACAACAGTGGTTTATACAATCTGGTTGGTTTAATTTGGGTTTATATACACAACATGTACCATTCTAAGTGCAGCTAGAGTATTAAATAACTCCTAAAGATTTTTTGAGAACTGCCCATCTAGGAAAAGAGAGAAGAAGATGGAAGAAGAAGAAAGAGAAAAATCCATGTTGGTAGCTTTTCTTGAGGCTAATTATATAGTAGCGCCGGTTCTACTCGGTACCTGTGACGGGTTCACATATGAATGAGCACTGTCTATCAAGTGGGCATGGATGGCAAATGGTTCAAAATCCACATCGCTCGATGACTACAGTGATCCAATCAGTGCACTCTTCAAACCAACTGTCATCGTGTGGCATAGTAACCCAAACGATCACTCTCAATTGTGTTATGTGGTGAAAATTGATTGTTGAATAATTTCTCAATGACGGAGTATATAACAGAATAATGGACATTATGCACGGAAGCAGTTTTCATAACCATAACATCTTTACATTGATTTTGGTAGAAAGGAAAAACAGCCATTATTTCCCATGGGCCAGACATTTTGCATTTTCCAACCACAATGCAAGTTGGCTATTACAGTGTCATAACACCAATTTTCAAACCTTGCAAGTGGTCCATATTGGACTGGAAAAAAAAAAAAAAGCCTAAAGCTTGGTTGTGTGGATCTTCCAATCTAGGAGATTTCTGGGGGCATGGTCCATCCATTCTAGAATGCAACAGACCAATGGTCTGAATTACTGAACCATCCAGAAACCGAGAGTATTTATTAAGCAAACGCCTCGAGCCAAGGATTGGACCGTTCTTCCATTAGTAATCTCGATTGAATATAGTGTAACTCATGCTGAGTAAGACACTTGAATGAAAGATGTCATTATATTTTACATTTGGGTTTATTGCTTCTTATTGGGTTTTTAGATATTTACTCATCGATGTCTTGGAAAGGCTGGCCAGTTTGAATTATTGTTTTGTCGGGTTTCTTGAGGTGTTCTCTTGCTGATAAAGAAATTATTGAGTTATAGTGATGTTCTTGTATTTGAATCCTCTTTGAAATTCGGATGGAAGTACAAGGCTCCATAGATGTTATCATGTCAGAGCTCTTTATCTATTCAATTGTCATTTTCATTTTCAGTTTTTAATGGATACTGGAATCAAAATCTTGTATTCTTTGTCCTCTTCTTTCTTCAAAAATTTCAGATTCTTTATAGAAACTTTTTACTGAGGAAGAATTTATGTCACGCCCCAGATTTGGTAACCGGACCCACAAGGAACCCGATGACCGGTTCTGGTTGCAACAGCCTCCGTAGTACCCCATTCTCGGCTCCTGAGACAGGTTCGGATCCTGGGATCCTACAAGGAGGATTTCCATAACAATATAATCAATTCCAATACGAGCATACCCAAGATCAAAATAAGTAAATTTGATAATAACAAAGGCACACATCTCAAAATCCACTATGAATTTGAACTTTTACAAGTATCCATAAGGTCCAAAAGGACATACATAAGATAATAGAAGAAAGAAGGAAGATGATCTGCAACACTGGGTCCTCAATCTCAGCTCTAATCCAAACTCTGCCACTGCAACGCCTACTTAGGATCTCCTACATGCATTAATCGTGCATAAGCTTATAGAAAGTTTAGAGGGTGGTGAAAGTGTGTGACAATGGTGCTCAGAAGAAAATAGAGAATGCAAAAGGGAGTCGTGATTAATACCAATACCACTAGCCTTACCAAGGCTATCATGAATGAAAGAAGTTACACCAAGGCAGTACGATAATGTAGGAAGTCATACGAAGGCTATATAATGCAATGAGTACTGTAATGCAATGAGTACTGTAATGCCATGAGTACTGTAATGCAATATGAGGCTTACATAGCCGATGCAAATGTAATGCGAAGTAATGTCAGTGCTCATATCCAATCCACATATCAAATACATTTCCATCATAAGGAAATCACTGGGGTCCATTACCTTCTTGGATATTTGCCGCTCTACGAGACCCGCATAGTCAAACGAGCGTAAGAGACCTCACTACTCTGCCTGCGAATAGCCAATCACCAGCAAGGCCTGAAGGTAGCGGACCCATTCACGAGCTGGTCAGACTCAGCCTAGCAATGCTCCCTTACATTAGGCGAGTAAGGCCACACCCCTATCCAACCGACTACACGACAGTGGGAGTCGCGGCCTAACAGTATAAGGCCCTCATGCGCTCATATATACCACCCGGTCACGCCGTTGGAGCAGATCCTTGGTACCATGGAAGTTTTGGAAATTTCACCCATGGGCATCCTATGCACCCGGTATGCTCAAGTAACATTTTCGGTGTCCAAACATGGCTATCCACGATATATCTGTGGAGGCTACAACCCCGATGAAGAAAGGGCGATAATGCTCATATGTTATGCAATGCCAGATGCATGAATCACACAATCACCTATGCATCAATTCCAAGCATCCAACGTGCTCAAGAGGGAATACTACGTCCCTCAGGAATGCAACATGCAATGCCTAATGATACAATCATAACCATACACACAGTGTCATCCAAGCATACAATGATGCACATGGGCCATGAAGATGGGTCTAGACGTATTATGCGGCGATATATAAAGTAGTACACTCCTCCTATCCAAGAAGGGACCAAGACTAGGTATTTAGACAATATCCATAAGGAATCTCACCTCTAGTGGGGGGCCCATTTACCTGGGGTAGCCCACGAGACTAAGCATACAACTACGTGTCTAAGTAACACAGAAGTGAGTCTAGCAAGAGTTTAAGATGAGCATCTAATCACATTTAGATACAATCGGGCCTAGAGGGGTCCATAATGGGGACATTTAACCACCATTCCTTAAGAGGCATCTCAACCATGAACTATATGGATACAAGGCTTAAGGCCTACATTCAAGATAAGAACACAGGTAACCACATACATATATTTCTCATAATAAGCCATAAAAAGATATAATGTCAATTTAAACAACATGGGCCCAAAGAGGAGAATTAAGGCCCAAGGCTCAATTCCCAATGGCCATAGATCCATGCATTGAGTTGGACTTGGTGGGCAGCCTGCGTACACAATATACGACTAAATAAGTTTAAGTTTGGATGAAATGGGCCCCACTACATCAGCCCAATAACTAGCGATTTAAGTGGGCAACCAAGAGCCCAATACTATCCTTACCTCAGCCCACAAGTCCATCAAAATGGTGGAAGTCGGCCCAATGTATGGTTGGGCCAAGCTAGGACGTCCCAGCCCACTTTAGCCCTAAGGGATGTCCCAAAAATATGATCTAAGATGGGGTCCTCATGTGATCACTAAAGGTGACCCAAAAGAATGCACTGATTAAGTCCAAAGATTATAAGAAAACATAAGCATGTAACACGTACACAAGTTCTCAATATGGTGGGCCCCACTGCCAACTAAAGTCTCAACTATAACAATATACATTTAAGGTCCTTTGATAGACTTTTGGCCCGTTTGACTTCCTGGGTCTGCTAAGGTCCAAAAATTACTTAACTATGTGTGAATAATCTCATGAAGGCCAACTATACTCACTGGGGGACCCCACCAGATGGAGAGTGTGTATATATCATGAAAAGATCAAGTGGGCCTGTTACTGGGTTGTGAGTCCAGCAACAACCCAAGGCAGAGAGTGCTTCCATAATCGGGCGATCCAAGGCTTGAACGGCCTGGACCAATCATGCGTTAAGGTAGGTTCCACATACATACACATTGAGCCTTAAACAAATGGCCTAGGGTCTATGGTGGGCCTTTAACCATCCATAGAGAAACCTATGGGCCTACTTTAGGATCACCCAGGAGGACATCCAACCTCAACTGGTTTCCAAGAGGTAGCCCGCCACTACTCATATAATGTAAGGTCTAAAGCCCAAGCAATGCATGGCCTAATGGACCATACACCAAGCCCAACTCATAGGCCATATAATGGGCCCTCAAGTAAGGTTTGGGCCCAACCACAAAGGTCATAATTCCACATGTTGTGGTGAGCTTCATGGGCAGCCCAGTAATTCATTTACATGAGCAAGTTTCACATTTAACACAAGTGAGTTGGGCCTCACTTTTGGCCCAAGTACAGGGTCAGTTTAGTGGGCAGCCAAGGGTCCAACTTCTTATGTATTATTGCCCCTAAGCCCATCACAATAGATAGGAGAGTATTGGCCCAAGATCAATGGGCCTATCCAAAAGAACTGAGTCCACAAGGCCTACTTGCTAACACAAACATGCATATAATATATTACATAATGGGCCTAAAAGAAATGGCCCAAACAAAAGCCATCCAATTCATACATTATGGTGGACTTGAAGGCAGCCCATAAACCCAAGAATACACATGGGCAAGGCCTATACTGACAGTGTGGACCTTGCCACACCAACCCAAAGGCTTAGCAAGGTCCTCCACAATATACATTTATGTGGGCCTTGCAAGTCAGCCCACAATTAAGTACTTCATGAGGGCATCAAGGCTAATAAATGCACATGATCAGCTTGTCGACGGCCCATTGGGCCCTTAAATCAATAAGGTCAGCCCTTGCACAATCTTGGGCTCAAGGGATAGGTTTCTAAGCCATTGGGCCTATAAAGCTATAAAAAAATTCTGGTTAAGGCTAGCCCACGAACCACCACAAAGGTGGGCCTCAAGGGGCACTAATTAAGCCCAAATTGTCTAAGGAAGGAGGGCAAAGAGTGTGTACAACACTCCCTTAAATCTGGTGGGCCGCCACGACTCCAAAAGATCAACTATGCATAAATTTGGGCCCCTTGCTGGAATTCCAGCCCACCCACTTCCTGGGCCTGCTGGAGTCCAGAAATTTATTTAATTTAAATGGGTTACTGACCCATGGTGACCCACACATATCACAGTGGGTCCCACCAGATAAGAAGGGGGATATATAATACTTACTTCAAGTGGGTCATGCTGTTAGAATGCAGGCCCAGCAGCCCAAGGTAGGGGCATCCTATGGTGGTTAGTCATATGGGCTTGGGTATTTGGCCCAAAATTGATCCAATTTACAGGCCATACCACAGTCAGTCCAGGGAACTGATGGCCCTGCAAATTTGCACGATGGTCCTTCCATAGGTGGACTACAACCCCACAAAATTTCAAAATTTTTGAACATCTGTAAATAATTTAATTAATTTGAATGAAACAATCTGTCCAGAAAATCGGACTCGCATAAACGTCCCAACATGGTGGGTCAGTCCGGGCCTCGTTACGGTGTGTACAGGGGTCCATTGGCCCTGAAATTTAGTAGGTAGGTCCCACCATGAGTTTACTACCTCCCTATAAATTTTCATAATTTTTGGATACTCATAAGTATTTTAATTAATTTAAAAAAGACAATATGTCCGGGGTGAAATATTGCTGGAATATAACTGTCCTGAATTTGGGCCATCAAATGGGTGGGTTCTGGGCCTCTAAAATTCTTGAAATTTGGACCCAAGGTCTCTCATCAAACCCACAATAAGGTAGGACCAAGAAATATGGCCCACCTTCTGAGAAAATATATTTTTTTAAAATTTTATTTTTATGAAACTATGCTGCTGGACTGCATAGCAGAAATTTCTGGCAACCCACTATATTGGCCTACCCTTCTAGATGCCCAAATGGGGTCCATTGGCCCTAAAATTTTGCAGGTAGTCTCTACCATGGGTGGTACACCTCTCTGCAAAATTTTAGAATTTTTGGGATAGTAAAAGTATTTTATTTAACTCCTACAATTTATGGACAGTAAGGTATTTCAAAAAAATTATACTGCTAAAACAATGCTGCTGCCCCTGATTTGTGCACCCCATTAGAGTGGGCCCAGGTCTGACAAATTTTAGGAAAATGTAGGAAAAACATCCCTACATAAGTATACAACAAGGTGGGGTCCACAAAGGTGGCCCACCATTTCAGAAACAGACTGATAATTATGTTTGTACAGCAAGCATGGTTGTTAGACAGTCCAGAAAATCTGGACTATCCACCCTCCTTGGCCCACTCTTTTGGGTGATCAAACAGGGACGGATGAGGGTGAAATTTGGGGAACATCTAGGTGGGATCCCCACCTTTAAGCGGTATATATCAAATGGGACCAAACACCCCACCAATCATCCCCAAAACTGAGCTCAAGACACTCAAAAATCTGTCCAGATGGCTTTTGGACAGCAACATAATACTGAATTAAAATAATTATAATCACCATAAAAAGAGAAAATCAATCCATGGAAATTATGGTATAGACCACTCCAGTGGGCCCCACAAATATCCAGACTATACCCTCTCCATGAAACCCATTACATGTGCCCAAAATGGAGCAAATAGAGTGTCAACGTCCAAGGAATGGACAGCCATGGGTGTCCACTTTGCTTGGACGGTCTGGATATTCCGGGGCCACTAAGTGGGCCACACACATCAGGAAATCAAGAATAGAATAATGGAAAATAAAAATAATCCAGCCACAAGAGAGAAAAATGACATGCATCAAAGGAAAATGCTATGATGGGGTCTATGGAGAATGGCCCCATCCATGGATCATGCATGCAAGGAAAAAGGGCCATTGGCCTCAACCATGGAGACATGAGGGACCTCCATCACCACTTGATGGGTCCCACAAGTTCCTAAGAAAGAAATGAAGAAGGATCTAAGAGCACCCACCTAGATCAACCTTGAAACTTACATCACCATCATCTAGAGGCTCCAAGCAACATGGATCAATGGCTAAGATCAAGTGAGAATGGGTAGATGAGGAGGTATTTTAGGGAGAAGGGGTTGAAATGGAGGGAAGATGGGGAGAAGGTTTCTGGATTTTTGCAAATGGGAGAAGAAATGAGGGAATGAGAAGAGAGAGAGAGAGAGAGAGAGAGAGAGAGAGAGAGAGAATTGTAAGGTGGTAATCATGGCCTCTCTCTCCTTGGTTAGAGAAACTATAATGGCCTATGATGACAATAACAAAGTGCTATGCTTAGTAGGTCTCTTGGTGATGTTTGGGGTGGGTAGTGTCTATTTCATGAAAATTGTGTAGTGTGTGTGGTGTGCATGGAAAATTGTGCCATTGAGGTGGTCCACATGCATTTGTACAAAAAGTGGGCCACATGATGAAATGCTCATAACTTGAAATGTACACGTCGGATTAACGCATGGGACGCGGCGTTAGAATCACGGCGCCGATACGGACAAGATGGCATGGGTCTCATGTCAATCCAAGTCGGGTCTATATGACCAAACTTAAGGATGACCGCAACACAATTCAAGGGTCACGAGTTGCCGGGATTCGACCGGTAGGACCACGGGACCAAAATGAACGAAATGCACACTTATGCACACACATGCACACATGAGAACTCAGGTTGGGTCTCACAATCCTCCCCACCAATAAAAAAATTTCGTCCTCGAAATTGACAAAACTGATACAACGAAATGTATAACATCATATATATATATATATATATCAATCATCAATCAAGAAAAGGCGACACAATCAATACGTGCAATCAATCATCGAACAAATGGGGATAACGCTCCTTAATCTCGAAAAACCTACGATGAAATCCATCAATACACTCTCCTACTCCCACTTTGGGACACTCAACGACTGCAAGGGACTAGGGGGGGTCTCAGAGGATCGGATTGACACGCTAGCAAGCGTCACACTCAGCCACAAAACTTACAATTTGGCCTACCATCCCTAACCAAGAACACTGCCTAGACAATAAAACAAGTTCAACATTGGCAACACAAAACCCTTTAGCCAGTAAGACATCTTACCAACCAAAACGGAACACGATAATATCATTGGCCTAACACAGGGATCTTTCCAAAAGGTGTCGATACCGATAATCTCTTACGGCAGACTCTAATAGCAATCTGAGTGAATTAAAGCCCTTGGATACAAAAAGGGTATGATGCACCAAAATACAAGGCTTACATATGAAGACAAGGAGAATACCCATAACGACTCCCCTAATAACTAAGAGTCCCGCTGAGTCACGCAAAATCAAGCCTGAGGTGGCTGGGGAGGTGTCTGTCTCCTCTGCATATGCAGTCTTTGCTGCTACTGCGGTCGCTGCGAAGGTCCATCCTGCTGATGGGACACTCACGCCTACGGTGTCCCGTCTACCCACATCCATAGCAAATGCCAGTAAACAGCATAGAAGAAGAAGCTGCTATATGCGATGCTGATGCTCTAGCGGCTCGATAGGCTACGCACCTCTGCCGCTGTCAACGCTGCTGGGAGCTACCAGAGGGGGCCTGCCTCGTCTCCTTTGATCACGAACCCTCTATGAACTGGTCCACTCAGTCTCGCCCTGAAGTGGAAATACCGCCAATGGAGCACGCTGCCGAGTCAAATCTCGCAAAAGGGGACTCGCACGCTCCTGTTCCACTAGTCCATGTGCCTCAGGTACAGGTTGACGAGTCTGAAGTACATCAGTGATGACCTGCATCAACTGCTGGAGATGCTCAGCTCCTACGGGGATCGTCAGATAAGCGGGGGTAGCACTGGCCTCTGACGGAGGCACAGGTACGGTGGGAGCCTCAGGAATAGGTACGACAAGCTTCAGAGGGGAAATAGGAATCTTAGAAGGTGGAGAAAAAGTCACTCGGATCGCTGGAGCGGAATGAGAACCATGTCCATGGGCACCACGGCCATAAGCGTCACAATCAGGGGCACCACGACTACACGACATAGTCTACAGAAAGAACAAAGGTGATGGATACACCGGAATTAGAATCCTTGAAGGCTCAAACAGAACGAGGGAAACGCACTTGGGACACTACTCGTCCTAAGCTCACTGCAGATATGTGATAATATCCCAAGTTATTCAAAAATTACTTGTTATGCTCTGATACCAACTTCTGTTACGCCCCAGATTCGGTAACCGAACCCACAAGGAACCCGATGACCAATTTTGGTTGCAACAGCCTCCGTAGTACCCCATTCTCAGCTCCTGAGACAGGTTCCGATCCTGGGATCCTACAAGGAGGATTTCTATAACAATATAATCAATTCCAATACGAGCATACCCAAGATCAAAAGAAGTAAATCTGAGAAAAATAAAGGCACACATCCTAAAATCCACTATGAAATTGAACTTTTACAAGTATCCATAAGGTCCAAAAGGACATACATAAGATAACAGAAGAAAGAAGGAAGATGATCTGCAACACTGGGTCCTCAATCTCAGCTCTAATCCAAACTCTACCACTGCAACCCTACTTAGGATCTCCTGCACGCATCAATCATGCATAAGCATATAAAAAGCTTAGAGGGTGGTGAAAGTGTGTGACAATGGTGCTCAGAAGAAGATAGAGAATGCAGAAGGGAGTCGTGATCAATACCAATACCACTAGCCTTACCAAGGCTATCATGAATGAAAGAAGTTACACCAAGGCAGTACGATAATGCAGGAAGTCATACCAAGGCTATATAATGCAATGAGTACTGTTATGCAATAAGTACTGTAATGCCATGAGTACTATAATGCAATATGAGGCTTACACAGCTGATGCAAATGCAATGCGAAGTAATGTCAGTGCTCATATCTAATCTACATATCAAATACATTTCCATCATAAGGAAATCACCGGGGTCCATTACACTTCATGGATGACCGTCACTCTGCTGCACTCCCCTTGACAGTCAAATGAGTGTAAGAGACCTCACTACCCCTCGCATGACACTAATCACCAAGAAGGCCACGAAGGTAGCGGACCCATTCACGAGCTGGTCAGACTCAGCCTAGCAATGCCCCCTTACATCAGGCGAGTAAGGTCACACCCCTATCCAACCGACTATACGACAGTGAGAGTCGCGGCCTAACGGTATAAGGCCCTCATGCGCTCATATATACCACTCGGTCACGCCATTGGAGCAGATCCTTGGTACCATGGAAGTTTTGAGAATTTCACCCATGGGCATCCTATGCACCCGGTATGCTCAAGTAACATTTTTGGTGTCCAAACATGGCCATCCACGATGTATCTATGGAGGGTACAACCCTGATGAAGAAAGGGCCATAATGCTCATATGTTATGCAATGCCAGATGCATGAATCACACAATCACCTATGCATCAATTCCAAGCATCCAACGTGCTCAAGAGTGAATACTACGTCCCTCAGGAATGCAACATGCAATGCCCAATGACACAATCATAACCATACACACAGTGTCATCCAAGCATACAATGATGCACATGGGCCATGAAGATGGGTCTAGACGCATTATGCGGCGATATATAAAGTAGTACACTCCTATCCAAGAAGGAACCAAGACTAGGTATTTAGACAATATCCATAAGGAATCTCACCTCTAGTGGGGGGCCCATTTACCTGGGGTAGCCTACGAGACTAAGCATACAACTACATATCTAAGTAACATAGAAGTGAGTCTAGCAAGAGTTTAGGATGAGCATCTAATCACATTTAGATACAATCGGGCCTAGAGGGGTCCATAATGGAGACATTTAACCACCATTCCCCAAGAGGTATCTCAACCATGAACTATATGGATACAAGGCCTAAGGCCTACATTCAAGATAAGAACACAGGTAACCACATACATATATCTCTCATAATAGGCCGTAAAAAGATATAATACCAATTTAAACAACATGGGCCTTAAGAGGAGAATTAAGGCCTAAGGCTCAATTCCCAATGGCCATAGAATCCATGCATTGAGTTGGACTTGGTGGGCAGCCTGCGTACACAATATACGACCAAATAAGTTTAAGTTTGGATGAAATGGGCCCCACTACATCAGCCCAATAACTAGTGATTTAAGTGGGCAACCAAGAGCCCAATACTTTCCTTACCTCAGCCCACAAGTCTATCAAAATGGTGGAATTCGGCCCAATGTATGGTTGGGCCAAGCTAGGACGTCCCAGCCCACTTTAGCCCTAAGGGATGTCCCAAAAATCTGATCTAAGATGGGGTCCTCATGTAATCACTAAAGGTGACCCAAAAGAATGTACTGATTAAGTCCAAAGATTATAAGAAAACATAAGCATGTAACATGTACACAAGTTCTCAATATGGTGGGCCCCACTGCCAACTAAAGTCTCAACTATAACAATGTACATTTAAGGTCCTTTGATAGACTTTTGGCCCGTTTGACTTCCTGGGTCTGCTAAGGTCCAAAAATTACTTAACTATGTGGGAATAATCTCATGAAGGCCAACTATACTCACTGGGGGACCCCACCAGATGGAGAGTGTGTATATATCATGAAAAGATCAAGTGAACCTATTACTGGGTTGTGAGTCCAGCAGTAACCGAAGGCAGAGAGTGCTTCCATAATCGGGCGATCCAAGGCTTGAACGGCCTGGACCAATCATGCGTTAAGGTAGATTCCACATACATACACATTGAGCCTTAAACAAATGGCCTAGGGTCTATGGTGGGCCTTTAACCATCCATAGAGAAACCTATGGGCCTACCTTAGGATCACCCAGGAGGACATCCAACCTCAACTGGTTTCCAAGAGGTAGCCCGCCACTACTCATATAATGTAAGGTCTAAAGCCCAAGCAATGCATGGCCTAATAGACCATACACCAAGCCCAACTCATAGGCCATATAATGGGCCCTCAAGTAAGGTTTGGGCCCAACCACAAAGGTCATAATTCCACATGTTGTGGTGAGCTTCATGGGAAGCCCAGTAATTCATTTACATGGGCAAGTTTCACATTTAACACAAGTGAGTTGGGCCTCACTTTTGGCCCAAGTACAGGGTCAGTTTAGTGGGCAGCCAAGGGCCCAACTTCTTGTGTATTATTACCCCTAAGCCCATCACAATAGATAGGAGA
The DNA here is from genome assembly GCA_030180095.1 of Magnolia changhungtana. Taxonomy (NCBI): domain Eukaryota; kingdom Viridiplantae; phylum Streptophyta; class Magnoliopsida; order Magnoliales; family Magnoliaceae; genus Magnolia; species Magnolia changhungtana. The sequence continues at coordinate 6,688,914 of JASAUF010000525.1, forward strand.
GTATAGGCCCAAGATCAATGGGCCTATCCAAAAGAACCGAGTCCACAAGGCCTACTTACTAACACAAACATGCATATAATATATCACATAATGGGCCCAAAAGAAATGGCCCAAACAAAAGCCATCCAATTCATACATTATGGTGGACTTGAAGGCAGCCCGTAAACCCAAGAATACACGTGGGCAAGGCCTATACTGATAGTGTGGGCCTTGCCACACCAGCCCAAAGGCTTAGCAAGGTCCTCCACAATATACATTTATGTGGGCCTTGCAAGTCAGCCCACAATTAAGTACTTCATGTGGGCATCAAGGCTAATAAATGCACATGATCAGCTTGTCGATGACCTATTGGGCCCGTGAATCAATAAGGTCAGCCCTTGCACAATCTTGGGCTTAAGGGATAGGTTTCCAGGCCATTGGGCCTATAAAGCTATAAAAAAAATTCTGGTTAAGGCTAGCCCACGAACCACCACAAAGGTGGGCCTCAAGGGGCACTAATTAAGCCCACAATGTCTAAGGAAGAAGGGCAAAGAGTGTGTGCAATACTTCCTTAAATCTGGTGGGCCGGCACGGCTCCAAAAGATCAACTGTGCACAAATTTGGGCCCCTTGCTGGAATTCCAGCCCACCCACTTCCTAGGCCTGCTGGAGTCCAGAAATTTATTTAATTTAAATGGGTTACTGACCCATGGTGACCCACACATATAGTGTAGGGTGCTAGCCAAAACCATGAACCGTACGTGCGGGCGTACAACTTGCTAACTCCACCTAGGGACTTTCTACGACGACTATATGAGACTAAATGATCCTATGAGACTCTATATGAGGGAAACTACGTAGTGCTACTAAAATCCAGCAATATAGTTGTCAAAATAAGGAATAACAGAAAATTCCAGCAACGTAAGTTGCTAGCTTTCTGTTAACAGAAATTTCAGCAGCTAATATCAAGGACTATGGACTCCTAAAGGCTATATGTGATGGACTGGATGCATGAAGGACTCAAATAAACTAAACCCTAAATATGTGGTGAATTCCCCTACAAGAACCCTAGGCTCTGATACCAAATTTGATGGGACATGGGCTTAGATCATACCAATTCAAAAACAATTACACATCCCACATGAAAATCCAAATATTCAATTAAAGGGGAATCTATGCAGGTCCAGGCCTACACATGATAGGGCTGGATCAATAAAAATTATGAACCAAATGATACTCAATGAAGTCCCACCAGATAAGAAGGGGGATATATAACACTTACTTCAAGTGGGCCATGCCATTAGAATGCATGCCCAGCAGCCCAAGGTAGGGGCATGCCATGGTGGTTAGTCATATTGGCTTGGGTATTTGGCCCAAAATTGATCCAATTTACAGGCCATACCACAGTCAGTCCAGGGGCCTGATGGCCCTGAAAATTTGCACGATAGTCCTTCCATAGGTGGACCACAACCCCACAAAATTTCAAAATTTTTGGACATCTATAAATAATTTAATTAATTTGAATGAAACAATCTTTCCAGAAAATTGGACTGGAATAAACGTCCCAACTTGGTGGGCCAGTCCGGGCCTTTCCACAGTGTACAGGGGTTTATTGGCCCTAAAATTTAGTAGGTAGGTCCAACCATGAGCTTAATACCTCTCTATAAATTTTCATAATTTTTGGATACTCAGAAGTATTTTAATTAATTTAAAGAATACAATCTGTACAGGGTGAAATATTGCTGGAATATAACTGTCCTGAATTTGGGCCATCAAATGGGTGGGTTCTGGGCCTCCAAAATTCCTGAAATTTAGACCCAAGGTCCCTCATCAAATCCAAAATAAGTTGGGACCAAGAAATATGGCCCACCTTCTGAGAAAATATTTTTTTAAATTTATTTTTATGAAACTATGTTGCTGGACTGCATAACAGAAATTTCTGGCAGCCCACTATATTGGCCCACCCTTTTGGATGCCCAAATGGGGTCCATTGGCCCTAAAATTTTACAAGTAGTTCCTAACATGGGTGGTACACCTCTCTGCAAAATTTTAGAATTTTTAGGATAGTAAAAGTATTTTATTTAACTCCTACAATTTATGGACAGTAAGGTATTTCAAAAAAATTCTACTGCTGAAACAATGCTGCTGTCCCTGATTTGTGCACCCCATTAGAGTGGGCCCAGGTCTGCCAAATTTTAGGAAAATGTAGGACAAACATCCCTACACAAGTATACAACAAGGTGGGGTCCACAAAGGTGGCCCACCATTTTAGAAACAGACTGATAATTATGTTTGTACAGCAAGCATGGTTGTTAGACAGTCCAGAAAATCTGGACTATCCACCCTCCTTGGCCCACTCTTTTGGGTGATCAAACAGGGACGGATGAGGGTGAAATTTGGGAAAAATCTAGGTGGGATCCCCACCTTTAAGAGGTATATATCAAATGGGACCAAACACCCCACCAATCATCCCCAAAACTGAGCTCAAGACAGCTCAAAAATCTGTCCAGATAGCTTTTGGACAGCAACATAATACTGAATTAAAATAATTATAATCACCATAAAAAGAGGAAATCAATCCATGGAAATTGTGGTATGGACCACCCCAGTGGGCCCCACAAATATCCAGACCATACCCTCTCTATGAAACCCATTGCATGTGCCCAAAATGGAGCAAATAGAGTGTCAACGTCCAAGGAATGGACAGCCATGGGCGTCCACTTTGCTTGGACGGTCTAGATATTCCGGGGCCACTAAGTGGGCCACGCACATCAGGAAATCAAGAATAGAATAATGAAAAATAAAAATAATCCAGCCACAAGAGAGGAAAATGACATGCATCAAAGGAAAATGCTATGATGGAGTCCATGGAGAATGGCCCCATCCATGGATCATGCATGCAAGGAAAAGGGGTCATTGGCCTCAACCATGGAGACATGTGGGACCTCCATCACCACTTGATGGGTCCCACAAGCTCCTAAGAAAGAAATGAAAAAGGATCTAAGAGCACCCACCTAGATCAACCTTGAAACTTACATCACCATCATCTAGAGGCTCCAAGCAACATAGATCAATGGCTAAGATCAAGTGAGAATGGGTAGATGAGGAGGTATTTTAGGGAGAAGAGGCTAGAATGGAGGGAAGATGGGGAGAAGGTTTCTGAATTTTTGCAAATGGGAGAAGAAATGAAGGAATGAGAAGAAAGTGAGAGAGAGAGAGAGGGAGAGAGAGAATTGTAGGAAGGCAATCATGGCCTCTCTCTCCTTGGTTAGAGAAACCATAATGGCCTATGGTGACAATAACAAAGTGCTATGCTTAGTAGGTCTCTTGGTGGTGTTTAGGGTGGGTAGTGTCTATTTCATGAAAATTGTGTAGTGTGTGTGGTGTGCATGGGAAATTGTGCCATTGAGGTGGTCCACATGCATTTATACAAAAAGTGGGCCACATGATGAAATGCTCACAACTTGAGATGTACACGTCAAATTAACGCATAGGACGCGGCATTAGAATCGCGGCGCCGATACAGACAAGATGGCATGGGTCTCAGGTCAATCTAAGTCGGGTCTATATGACCAAACTTAAGGATGACCGCAATACAATCCAAGGGTCACGAGTCACCGGGATTCGACCGGTAGGACCGCGGGACCAAAATAAACGAAATGCACACTTATGCACACACATGCACACATAAGAACTCAGGTTGGGTCTCACAATTTATTGGAAAAGATATGGTAACCTACAATAGAATATATCATAATATACAACATTGTTAGTATTTTCTATTCATCTCCATAAACTATATTTTCACATCATTAGTGCATCAAAACATAGCACTACTGTCCTATTTCACCCAAAGCATTTAATCTTTTAAAAGAGGATTTACTGATGAACTGCAAGAAAGTGAAAATGAGAGAACATGGCTTATTGGAGATAGCAAAGAAACACCATCACTAAGCAAATCAATAGCAGAATAGTCCCCCTTACACACCATATAGAAGGAATCCCGAAAGGTGAGCTTACAAAACATTTCACTAGAAATGTGCTACCTTTCACTGCAATTAACCAAATCATCTTTATCCCATCGCCCATTTCCTTACACTGAGGGAACTGCCTTAATGACAACTATCTCTGCTAACAAAGCTAATGCAAAAGAATTGCATCCCATGCTCTTGATTTGTATTGTTGGTGAGAGATTGTGTTTATCCTTAATGCTCAAAATGTTCCAAGCAGGGTCTTTGGATGGGGCTTGTATGCGGGCTTTTTGTACAAGTGTTGTCGCTTAGAACCATAACTCTCTGCACTAATTGGGAGAAAGAGGTAAGCAACTTCCTTTCTACTTGAGCTGGACAGCTTCAAATTAGTTTGTTTTTGAGGATATGATACGAGCAAATGATTCTGGATTATTCTTCATAAATTAGGGTGACTTTGGAAGTTGCCATACTTGCATTGAGAAGAATGGTTGTTATCCTCAATTAATCTATTTGCCACATTGAGCTCTTGGGCTGGTTTGATGAACTTTCTCCATTCTGGTCAATGTGGTATGGTGTTTCAACACTTCCCAAACAAATTCCAGTAGCTATTAAAGATCAGCCTCATTCCAAAAGCTAACTAAAAGCTAGGGTTGTTGGATTTTTTCTGTTGAAGCAAATTTTTGTATTGCCTTGGTTAGAGTTTGCCGGATTCTGTTGAAACAGATTTTTTGTTGTCTCGGCTAGTGTTTGCTGATTTTTTCTATTAAAGCAATTTTTTTTGGTATTTTTTGTATTTCCTTAACTAATCCTCGGTGGTTCCCCTCTTTCCTTCCTTTTTCTTTGTCTTCTTCTCTCTTTCCTTCTTTTTCCTCTTAACTTTATGGTTTTATTCTTCTAATCTTTCTCAACAAGTAATGGTTCCCTTCCTTCCCTTTCTAATCTTCTTTTCTTTCCTCATTCCCTCTTTCCTTCCCTATACAACAACAACTTCTTATTAACCCTTTTTCCTTGCACCATTTATTCTTCTTTTTCATTCTTGTTTCTTTTTTTTTTTTTTTTTTGAGTCATGAGCCTTTTCCTCATTGACTTACATGGATGCAATGCTCTTTGTATTTGGGAAACGAACGAGAAAAGCTAGAAATTCATCGAGGCAACCTAAAAATTGAGCGAGAGAACCTAGGAATTGAGCGAGGGAACCCACAAATTGAGCGAGGCAACCTAGGAATTGAGCGAGGGAACCCAGAAATTGAGCGAAGGAACCTAGGAATTGAGCGAGGGAAGCTAGAAATTAAGCCTAACCTAGGAATTGAGCGAAGCAACGTTGAGCGAAAATTCAGCGAGGCAACCTATGTTTATTGAAACAATGGCGAAAGCAGATTTATGTAGCCAACCCCAATTAAATGAGATAAGGGCTAAATGATGATGATGAGGAACATCTGCTGCCAAGGTGTCATTACACTTTTTCCTTTTGTTTATGTTGTCTTTTAGTGTTTAAAAGCCAAAATTTGCCCGATAAAAAATTCACAATCTGTAGAAGTTATTAATATTAAGGTTTGCTTACTAAAAGACAAAAAAAATAAAGTAACATAATGCAACAATTGCACCTCTATAGTAGATGATTGCAACAAGTGAGAAGTTTGTAAAAGATGATTGCATACTCAAGGAATTTGATGGAGTTCGCCAGCAAAATATCATGATCAAAGATAGCAGGAATATAGATATAAGACAGAACTCACCTCGAATTATGTAGAATTCGTTTTGTGCTGGCGTGTGTGCTGGTATGTAGAGGGGCTGCATTGTAGGCATATCAAATTTCTATTTTTTCTTTTTTCCCTTTCCCTTTCAAGCAGTAGTTTTGGTTGAAAGATAAAGTTAAAGCTGCAAATTCAATTTCACACATTTATAGATCAGAGTTATCGTGCAAAATGTTGGCAATGGAAAATTTCAAACTGCTCAACTAAACAAAAGCAAAATAATTATTATTAAATGCTTAGCTATACACAGGCGATTGAAATCTAATGAGCAAGACAACATAGGAATTGAGTGAGGGTAAGTATAAGGTGAGATAGGGAAACTTGAAATTAGGCGAGGTAAACTAGAAGTTGAACAAAACAAGCATGAAAGTTGAGTGATGGAAACATTTACACGTTTTAAAATTTAATTCATAATAAAATTTCTTGAAGTACAAATTGTGCGGGGTACATACAACACTATATATAATACAACATTCCACAAAATTATCCTTTTCATCTCATGCCTACAACAAGTATCATTTACAAGTTACAGACAAACAATCATACGCTATCGACTTCCTCCAATGTATAGTGAATTTTTGCATGTCTGTTCCCTCCAAGGTGCGACCGCTGCACAGTATATCGATGAATTTCATTACAAATATGCCACAGTCAAAACCATTGCATTGCTTCGGCACAGATTTCATGGATTTGGCGGTCCAAGTCTTCCCTTCAAGCGCGGTGACGTCTCCGGTGGCATGGAAAAGAATCGGGAGTGCCTCCATCATCAAATTGATCATCTGCTTATACTTTAGGAGAGCATTTGACACTAAGCTATCGATAATAATGATCTCCCGTTGTCTTGGATATAGGACCATCAAGAACCAATGACAGTTATCATGGTTGACGGGTACATAAACCTGTCCATGTTTAAGAAGTAGGCTATCAGTTAAAAAACATGTTCAAAGAACACATTACGACCTTTTTTGATGTTATGTGATGAATAAATTACCCGTTCACTATACCAGATCTCCTTGGCATGTGATTTACCCTGCTGCTTGGCAATTGCGATGACATTGTTCATCATGCCTACCAACTTTGCACGTTCCGAAGTAGGCTTCGAGTCTCGATACACCCTTAGAGTCGGCATACTAGTTTCAAGGCATGGCTGTAATAAACGTAATCAAAGATCAATACAAGCAGAAAAACACAAATTAATTAAAAAAAATAGGTTAGTGATACTCCCAAGTAAATATTTACCATAAAATAGGTGGGACAGAACTTGCAATCTTGGGGATATGCAATTGCACAATCAGACTGCCTTTCCTCTAGGAAGTCAACATATTTGTCAATAGCCTACTCCACAAGATAATATGATTCAGCAATAATTGATTAAAAAATATAACTATATGAAAGTCAATGTATATAGACACTCTCATACAAATGCTTACTATGCTATCAACCCACGCGTCATCTACCCATATAGACTTGAACCATGAAGCCTCTCCTGTCTCCGTATTTGCTTCATAGTAGTTTTCTACCTCTCTGAGTTCATCTGTCAATAGCATCCTGAATGGATCCATCTGTAAATGAAATGGTATCGGAGATGTAGGAAAGTTTACGGCTTCCTCAGGTTGCCTCACTACGTTCGGGGTTGTATTGATCGAAGATAGGGGCAAGAATGGAGAAACCATATAATAGGATGGCTTAAGTACCCTTTTAGTTCTCCTTACATAAACAACTGGAGAAACAGGTGCTTCATCAAATAGATTACGCTCCGCCATACCATACGATTGCACCTCCAAATCTACATTTCCTTGTTCTTTTTCTTCCATATGCTCAACTTCCACTTTCTTCTTCAACTCCTCGTCCTCATCCCTCATAGATTGTCCTCTCTGTATATAGAAATATTCCTTCTCCTTCTTCAAGGCCTCCCTCTCTTTCGCTAAGTTTTCAGTTTCTCTCAACAACTCACACATCCGCCTATTCAACTCTTCGTTCATGGTGAAAAACAATTCCTTCTCTTTCTTCAATTGCGCTCTCTCATTCAGATCTACTCTCTCCATCTTCAACAATTCTTTCTCTTTCAACAACGCCTCCCTCTCATCGAGCCTCTCTTCTCTCTTTCTCAACTCTTCCTTCTCTTTCCTCAGGTCATCCCTCTCCTTCTTCAACTCCTCTCTCTCCTTCTTCAACTCATCTATCCCAACCATAAATTCATCCATCAAAAGAGAAGGTTTCACGATATTCCGCCCTGATCCCTCTCCCTGTACGCCTTTTTCATCACTTTCCGTTGATCCCCCCTCACCCTCGTCATCATTCTCGTTACCCTCATTGCTCAATTCCTAGGTTTCGATGACCTACAAAATGTATCAATGCACATATAAGAGTCGAAAAACTTTTAACGGTGAATTAAACAACATTTCATTTTAATTAAACGCTCATGAATCTCACCTGAAAACTATCACGGAGCAAGCGAACGGCGTCCGTTTCCCATTCTTGTAAGGTGGGTTCCAAGTTCTTTATTAAGATAGTCTGCAAAAGAACCCAGATTGATGTTAAGATACGGAGTGTAAGTGTCAAATCAAGCAAAGTGAACGGTGGAGAAATACATATACTTACAGCTTCACTCTCAAAAATTGCATATATTTTGTTGTACCTCTAACCCTTCTAGCCTCAATATTGAATGAAGCGTGGAATTTGTGAGGGAACAAATGAAATAACACACTCTCGTAGGGCCGGTAATCTCTCTACAGCCCATATCTGTTTTAAAGAAATTGCATGAGGATAAAAATTCACAATTGAATATAATCATGTAGAATAAATAAAGAGTTCTTACCTACATAGGAAAGACGCAACCATATACATTGTAGCGAACCGCACCTGATGTCATCACAGCAGCTGCGACCCCTTGCAACATTGTATTGTAGGCCAAACTACCCTAAGGATAGCTATAAAAATCCTCTATGGAGTCTGCTAGGTACATATAATCCATGTTACACATAGTTTTCGATTCGGTTCCCCTAACAAAATACTCAACACACATAAGTAGAGCAACCTTCACGACATCCTCGTGCTTATTGGTATCAACTAATTTATTAAACACATCTAATAAATGCTTCTTATAAACTGAATATTCTCTGAAGTATTTGTCCATTAATGTACTACTGATGGGACACTTTTCTGGTATTGTAAGCTCCCCAGTCTTAAGCCCTGTTATGAGGGCGAAGTCTATCTCGGTGAATTGCAACCGTGTCCCCCGTGTCTCAAATATAAGATCACCTTTATATCTTATAAGAAGAAGGAGAAATAGAGCCCCTATAAATCGAAAGGATGAGAGGTGCAACAAGAATGAAAATGGGGATTGCTTGAATAGGCTTAGCCAAGTATCATGCTTCTCTAATCCACCCTTCACCATGTCGAACCACCATCTTAATGAACACTTAGAGGATGGGTTTGGGAATTGAGAACAAGAATCGTCACCTACAAACATGTAATTGAAAATATATTAAAAGCAAATTTCACTACTTAAAGAATCATAACGCAAAAAATTAAACATAGTTGAAATCGAGCGAAGCAAACCAAAAATTGAGGGAGACAAATTACAAAATGAGTGCTTCGTGAAGGCAAACATTAAATTTAGCAAGGCAACGTACAAACCAGGCTAGGCAACCTAAAAAATTGAGCAGAAAACCTAGAAATTAAGCGAGCCAACCAAGAAATTCAGCGACAGAACTGAGACAATGAGCGAGGGAACCCTAGAAGTTGAGCGAGGCAACCTATGAGTTGAGCGAGGGAACCTAGAAATTGAGTGAGGCAACGTAGGAAATTAAGCGAGGTAATGTAGGAATTCAGTGAGGTAACCTAGGAATTGAGCGAAGGAACCTAGAAATTAAGCGAGACAACGTAGGAATTCAGCGAGGTAACCTAGGAATTGAGCGAGGGAAGGTAGAAGGATCCTAGAAATTGAGCGAGGCAACGTAGGAATTCAGCGAGGGAAGGTAGAAATTGAGCGAGGGAAGCTAGAAATTGAGCGAGGGAAGCTAGGAATTGAGCGAGGCAACGTAGGAATTCAGCGAGCTAACCTAGGAATTGAGCGAGGAAAGCTAGAAATTGAGCGAGACAACGTAGGAAATTAAGCGATGTAACGTAGGAATTCAGCGAGGTGACCTAGGAATTGAGTGAGGAAAGCTAGAAATTGAGCGAGGCAACGTAGGAAATTGAGCGAGGCAACATAGGAATTTAACGAGGTAACCTAGGAATTGAGCGAGGCAACGTAGGAATTCAGTGAGGGAAGGTAGAAATTGAGCGAGGGAAGCTAAAAAACATAGGAGAAGGAACCTAAAATTGAGCGAGGCAACATAGGAATTGAGCGAGGAAGGTAGAAATTGAAAGGTGACCTAGGAAGCTAGAAATTGAGTGAGGCAACTTAGGAGTTGAGCGAGGGAACCTAGAAATTGAGCGAGGCAACATAGGAAATTAAGTGAGGTAACATAGGAATTCAGCGAGGTGACCTAGGAATTGAGCGAAGGAACTTAGAAATTGAGCAAGGCAACGTAGGAAATTGAGCGAGGAAACGTAGGAAATTAAGTGAGGCAACATAGGAATTCAGCGAGGTAACCTAGGAATTGAGTGAGGGAAGGTAGAAGGATCGAGGGTAGAAATCGCTAGAAATTGAGGCAAGGCAATGTAGCGAATTGAGCGAGGGAACCCTAGAAGAGCGAGGGCAACATAGGAATTGAGCGAGGAAGGTAGGATTGAGAGAGAGCGAAGGAACCCAGAAATTGAGGCAACATAGGAAAACCTAGGAGTTCAACGAGGTAACCTAGCGAGAAGGAACCTAGAAATTGAGCGAGGCAACGTAGAAATTAAGAGAGAGGTAACGTGAGGAAGGTAGCCGAGGTAACCTAGGAATTGAGCGAACGTAGGAAATGAGCAAATTAAGTAGGAGACAACGTAAGAAATTAAGCGAGGCAGCGATGTAGGAATTTGGCGAGGTAACCTAGGAATTGAGGAAGGTAGAAGGATCGTAGGAATTGAGCGAGGCAACGTAGGAATTCAATGCCAACCGAGACAATGAGCGAGGAACCCAGAAGTTGAGCGAGGCAACCTAGGAGTTGAGCGAGGAACCTAGAAATTGAGCGAGGCAACGTAGGAAATTAAGCGAGGTAACATAGGAATTTGAGTGAGGTAACCTAGGAATTGAGCGAAGGAACCTAGAAATTGAGCGAAAGGCAACGTAGAATAGGAAACCCAGAGTAGGAAATTGAGCGAAGGCAATGTAGGAATTCAACGAGCGAGGTAACCTAGGAATTGAGCGAGGAAGGTGAGCGAGGAAGGATGAGGAGAAATCTAGAAATTGAGCGAGGTAACGTAGAATTATTCGGAGAGAAGGTAGAAATTGAGCGAGGGAAGGTAGGGGTGAGGCGAGGAGAACGTAGAAATTGAGCGAGGTGAGGAGGGAAAAACGTAAGGAGAAATTGAGCGAGGAACCTAGGAAATTGAGGCGAGGTAACTAGGAATTGAGGCTAGGAAGGAACCTAGAAATTGAGCGAGGCGAACGGAAATTGAGCGAGGCAAGGGAATTTAGCGAGGAAGGTAGGAGGAAGCGAGGAATTCGAACGTAGGAATTTGAAGGTAGAAATTGAGGAAGGTGAGTTGAAGCGAGATCAAGGATCCGAGGCAACGTAGGAAATTAAGCGAGGCAACGTAGGAATTGAGGTAACGAGGAAACGTAGGAAGGAGGGACCGAAGGAAGAAATTGAGCGAGGCAACGTAGGAATTGAGCGAGGTAACCTAGGAATTGAGCGAGGAAGGCAACTAGAACCGAGAGGCAATAGGAAGTGAGGAACCCTAGAAGTTGAGCGAGGCAACCTAGGAGTTGAGCGAGGTAACCTAGAGAATTGAGCGAGGGAAGGTAGAAGGACGTAGGAATTAAGCGAGGTAACGTAGAAATTCAGCGAGGGAAGGCAGAAATTGAGCGAGGTAATGAGCGAGGAATTGAGTCGAAGGAACCTAGAAATTGAGCGAGGCAACGTAGGAAATTAAGCGAGGCAACGTAGGAATTCAAGTGAGGTAACCTAGGAATTGAGGCTAGAAAGGGAAGGCAACGAAGGAAATGAGCGAGGCAACTTAGGAATTTAAGCGAGGTAACCCAGAATTGAGCGAGGAAGGAAGGATTGAGCGAGGGAATGTAGAATTGAATAACCTGAGCGAGCGAGAGAACCTAGAAATTGAACGAGGCAACGTGAGCGAGTAACGCAACCTAGGGAGTTGAGCGAAGGCAACCAAAAATTGAGCGAGGCAACGTAGGGAAACCTACTAATCGAGTAGGAGTGAGGCAATGTAGGAATTGAGGAATGTAGGAATTGAGCGAGGCAATGATAGGAATAGGAGTCGAGCGAGGCAACCCCTGGGGAAATCGAGTGAGGCAATGTACGAAATTAAGCGAGGTAACCTAGGAATTGAGCGAGGGAAGGTAGAAGGATCCTAGAAATTGAGCGAGGCAACATAGGAATTGAGCGCGGCAACGTAGGAATTTAGCGAGGGAAGGTAGAAATTGAGCGAGGGAAGCTAAAAATTGAGCGAGGCAACCTAGGAGTTGAGCGAGGGAACCTAGAAATTGAGCAAGGCAATGTAGGAAATTAAGCGAGGCAACGTAGGAATTCAGTGAGGTAACCTAGGAATTGAGTGAAGGAACCTAGAAATTGAGCGAGGCAACGTAGGAAATTGAGCGAGGCAACGTAGGAATTTAACGAGGTAACCTAGGAATTGAGCGAGGGAAGGTAGAAGGATCCTAAAAATTGAGCGAGGGAAGGTAGAAATTGAGCGAGGTAACCTACGAGTTGAGCGAGAGAACCTAGAAATTGAACGAGGCAACGTAGGAAATTAAGCAAGGTAACGTAGGAATTCAGCGAGGTAACGTAGGAATTCAGCGAGGTAACCTAGGAATTGAGCGAAGGAACCTAAAAATTGAGCGAGGCAACGTATGAAATTGAGCGAGGCAACGTAGGAATTCAGTGAAGTAACCTAGGAATTGAGTGAGGGAAGGTAGAAAGATCCTAGGAATTGAGTGAGGTAATGTGAGAATTGAGCGAGGGAAGGTAGAAAGATCCTAGGAGTTGAGCGAGGCAACATAGGAATTGAGCGAGGGAAGCTAGAAATTGAGCGAAGGAACCTGGAAATTTAGCGAGGCAACGTATGAAATTAAGCGAGGCAACGTAGGAATTTAGTGAGGTAACCTACAAATTGAGTGAGGGAAGGTAGAAGGATCCTAGAAATTGAGCGAGGCAACGTAGGAATTGAGCAAGGCAAAGTAGGAATTCAGCGAAAGAAGGTAGAAATTGAGCGAGGGAAGCTAAAAATTGAGCGAGGCAACCTAGGAGTTGAGCGAGGGAACCTAGAAATTGAGCGAGGCAACGTAGGAAATTAAGCGAGGCAACGTAGGAATTTAGCGAGGTAACCTAAGAATTGAGCGAAGGAACCTAGAAATTGAGCGAGGCAACGTAGGAAATTGAGCAAGGCAACGTAGGAATTGAGCGAGAGAAGGTAGAAGGATCGAGGCAACGTAGGAATTGAGCGAGGCAACGTAAGAATTTAGCGAGGGAAGGTAGAAATTGAGCGAAGGAAGCTAGAAATTAAGCGAGGCAACCTAGGAGTTGAGCGAGGGAACCTAAAAATTAAGCGACGGAACTTAGAAATTGAGCGAGGCAACGTACGAAATTAAGCGAGGCAACGTAGGAATTCAGCGAGGTAACCTAGGAATTGAGCGAGGGAAGCTAGAAATTGAGCGAGGCAACCTAAGAGTTGAGCAAGGCAACCTAAAATTTGAGTGAGGTAACCTAGGAATTGAGCGAGTGAAGGTAGAAATTGAGCGAGGGAAGCTACAAATTGAGCGAGGCAACCTAGGATTTGAGCGAGGAAAGCTAGAAATTGAGCAAGGCAACGTAGGAATTTAGCGAGGCAATGTAGGAATTCAGCGAGGTAACCTAGGATTTGAGTGAGGGAAGGTAAAAATTGAGCGAGGGAACCTAGGAATTGAGCAAGGCAAGGTAAGAGTTGAGAGAGGCAACATGGGAATTCAGTGAGGTAAACCTAGGAATTGAGCAAGGGAAGGTAGAAATTGAGCGAGGGAAGAAGGAAATTGAGCGAGGCAACCTAAGATTTGAGCGAGGAAAGCTAGAAATTGAGTGAGGGAAACTAGAAATTGAGCGAGGAAACCTAGGAATTAAGTTAGGCAACGTAAAAATTTAGCGAGGGAACCTAGGAATTGAGTGAGGCAACGTAGAAATTTAGTGAGGGAACGTAGATATTCAGCGAGACAACCTAGGATTTGGGCGAGAGAAGCTACAAATTGAGTGAGGGAATCTAGAAATTGAATCCATGGAAGTTCCCCATCATATTTTTATGATATCTCCGTCAAATTTATGAATTGGTCTGGGAATTTCACCAATTGTGACCTGAGAAGTAGGTCAAATGGACCAAAACCTCTCGCAATTTGGATTTATAGTTTTCTCAGTACGTACTTATAGTGTTGAGTTAACTGAGTTGGGCACACCCAGGTCCATAGCTCAATTGGCAGACTGAGTGGAGATACCTCGTGTCAAACACTTGAAGTCTTGGTATCGATTCCTAGCAGGGGTGGTTAACATGGAGTGTGTGTACTGACATGGGTGTGTACTAACAAGCTAACCCAATTTTTTAAAAAAAATTATAATAATTTTTTTTTATAAAAATTACAAAAACTGAGTTCGGCCTGCCTTGAATGTATGTGAACTATCCACGAGGTTCATCCATTTTTCCATCTAAAGTAAGGGTTTTAGCCCAAAATGGTGGCATATCGAAATATCAAGTGAATCAAAGCACAGGAAATAGTGGTTCCACCATAGAAACCTTGTTATGCCCCACAATGATGTTTTACTTGTAATCCATCATGTTCATTAGATGATTTTTGCATGGATGAACCGAAAACCAAGATTCGAGCTTCATTTAGCGGTTCAATGGCCCACAAAAAATTTACACCGTTTAGGTAAATGTACTACATTATACCTGTAGTGCGTACTTTCTTCCATGGAGGGACCATTTTCAGTAAAACGAGATAACGCTGCTGAATAGAGAGGGTGGGATCCAGCTAGATCGTGGTGGGATCCAAGTAGCAGATGTAGTGTAGTGGTTTTCATCCTTCTTTTTTCGAAAATGGAACGAGGGAAGGGAGGGAGAGGAAAAGCAACGACAGCAAAAAAGAGGGGTAGTTTCATCCTCAAAGTCATTGTCACTGTCAAGCAAAGAAAGGAGGGTTTAGATCCTCGTCCTCAAACGTACTGTCCACACGTGCTAGTCTAGATTGGTAACTGAAGTTTGTAGTCTTTCATAAAAACCGTTGGGTAAAAGGTTTTGTCTACAGTGGTCATTTTCTCTTATATGTTGCGCGACCGGACAACACATCTCCATTTTTCATGATCCAACGTCCGAATTTTACAAAAGTTCGAAGAATGTTTTTTCCTAAATTGATGAAAATACCCACCAATTAAATAAGAATTAAATAAGTACCTAAATGCAAATATTATTAATAATGTCTTATTATAAAAAGAAAATAAATCTAAAAAAAAAACCTGCGCACATGGGGGTGCTCTGTGGAACCCACCATGATGAATTCATGCCGTCTATCCAGTTTTCCTGATCATTTTAGGATATGAGCCCAAAAATGAGGCAAATTAAAATATCAGGTTCACTGCATCATAGGAAACAGTGATGATTGAACAACCATCATTAAAAACTTATAACGCACACCGTAATGTTTATTTTCCATCTAACCTGTTGATCAGGTCACACACCTGGATGAAGGAAAAAAACAAATACAACATTCATCCGAAACTTTTGTAGCCCACAAGAAGTTTTAATGGTGGGCATTCTTCACCACTGTTTCATGCTGTGTGGTCTACATGAGACTTAGATCTGCCTCATTTTTGGGATCATGCCTTAAAATGATATGGAAAAATGTATAATCGATGTGGATTAAACACATACATTATGATGGGTTTCATAAACCAACGCATGCAGCGCAGGTTAAAGGCACTACCTTGGTGCCTTTGCTGGACGGGCACCGATTATGCTGATCATTTTAACCGTGGAGTCCAAAAAGAGACATGTAAGGATACCACACCAAATGAAAAGTGGGGATTGAACTCTTCCTCTTGAAAACTTTCTAGGGCCCACTGTGATGTTTATTTGCCATCCAACTTGTTCACAAGGTCACATAGACCTCTATAAAGGGAAAACATAAATATGAGCTTGATCCAAAACTTCTGTGGCCCCTACTAAGTTTTCAACAGTATACTTTAAATGCCCACTGCTTCATGTGGTGTGGTCCACTTGAGCCTTTTGTCTGCCTCATTTTTAAGTTCATGCCCTAAGATGATCTGTGAAAATAGATGAACGGTGTGGATAAAACATATACAACATATTGTTATAGGTAAAAATGGACTAACCACTAAGGAAAAACTAGCTCGGACATATATGTACAATGTGAGGAGGTTGGCCAACACTAATCACGACCTTAATGGTTAAGGAAGGACACTCTGTTAAGCTTCATTGAACAACCCCGGGTCCAGCCATCAGGAGATGTAATCTCTCCGCCTTCATCAGATGTCGAGCCCTTCCACAGACCCATACATTTTCGAGCTAATGCTCGAAACATCTCTTGGGAAAGGAAGAAAAAGAGCTCGGTCGTGATCCTCTGACACGATTCCTAAGGGCAGGACGACAGGTCGGTAATCTGCTTAATGCCAAAGAAAAACTCGATCACA
Source organism: Magnolia changhungtana (assembly GCA_030180095.1). Taxonomy (NCBI): domain Eukaryota; kingdom Viridiplantae; phylum Streptophyta; class Magnoliopsida; order Magnoliales; family Magnoliaceae; genus Magnolia; species Magnolia changhungtana. Next base: position 6,705,401 of record JASAUF010000525.1, read on the forward strand.
ACTCACTAAGAGAATCCAGGTTGGCAAAACTCCCTCTTCAGAATGACCATCTACCTTGGACTCTTACCACGTGCCCCTGCCTCTTCCAACCTGGTTCCGACTGTAACTACCCGAGATCCTAGTTGAGGATCTCGGAAGACGATTGCGACATGGATCTGCTCGAGATCTCCTCGAGGATTTTGGGAGAGGTTCGCGACATGCACGGGATCCGAATAATTCTACAACATGCTCCTTCTAAACAGGGAGACCCCCACGCCACCGCCACCGCCACCTTTGCCTATAAATAGGAGGATCCCTAATGGTGAAAGGTACGCACAATTCAAATCAAAAAATACTCCCAAAAACCTTACATTCAATTAGACCTAGTTTGCCTGTCTAACTTTGGCATTGGAGTGTCCCCTACTGTAGCCAATATCTCAAGTGGTCTAGAGAGGACGTCCAAATTTCTGCATCAACAGTTTGGTACCGTGTAACGCCCTGAAAATCGGGGGTCGAGTAGTAACTCAACTCTCGAGTTCCAGAACATCACTTATGCAACAAAATGAATGATGATTGAATGTTGACTGTATTAGAGTAGTGAACATGAGTGAGATTAAGCCAAAACAACATATCATACTCCAGAGACAGTTAAAGTTGCAAGCGGAAGACTGTAATAGATAGACAAAATATATAAACTATGATGAGTCTCCAGAGTGTGATAACATTTCCAGGTTAAATAATTACAAGGACAGTTCTAAAATATACCTAATGTGATGACGTGTAAAGTCTCCTATCTCAAATACCATAGCCCCGTCAGTATAATACCAGGTCTTCATAGACCTGTCAGAGAGATATAGATAGGAGAACTCCTCCTCATCACCATAGAAGTAGTCCGGCTCTGCTTCACAAGCATCGCCATCATCTGAAATTCAACAATTCTGTTTGGTGTGTACAACACCGTCCCGTAACGTGGGAGTGAGTAGCTAACTCAGTGGAACAATAAGGCATAAGTTAACATGTTATCAATGCAGTCAAGCAGTAATGATAAAGCAGTAAATCAAGCACTCCTAGTTACTCTGATTAATGCAAGTATGAATGCAGGTATGATGGATGCCCTCTCCGACATACTCCTCAAGCGACACCATCTCACGTTCGCAAGCATGCTTACATCCCAAGTTGCTCCACATCTTCCAGGCACATGCGATGCATGATGAGCATGATTAAAGTTTTTAATTAGTTCATTTCAAAATGCAGGATTGGGAAACTAAGGTACCTCCTTCAGATCATATCCAAACATGATCCAATCTAGGGTCGTCATCCTAGTTAATATCGTACGATGGTGTGTTTTCTAGGTCACCGCAGAGTACGCTGTGGCGTTACGCACAAAGGTTGCACCACTCCCCCATCACCCCTTAAACGATTCATCACGATACAACTATACAGAAACAGGCCTAGTTCATACTCTATATATCGCGGCGAACCCTAAGGCACGCTGCAACTTCAGAATATGCTCGCGGTCACTACAAAGGGCTGCCAGGGCTGTACACACAAAGATTGCACCACTCCCCCATCACCTTATCAGTGTAGGCCGACAGCGCGAATATAGTGTCCCATACCACCATAATCGGCTCACGAGTTGAGTTGCTCACTGGTCACTACGGGAGGCACGTAGCCCGGCGTAGGAGGCCGACTCGACCACGGTGTCCCATACCACCATGCCCGGCTCATGAGTCTTAGCGGATCGAGGTACCATGGTTAACGGGATTATCAGTGGTAAGTTTGGTACCCTAGGTTCAAGCATTTGTGACCAAACATGGTGAACATACATAAGGCACATGGTTTACTTGACATGTTCGGCTAGCTCGAGCGCACAACAAGTTGAGCGATATGAGGCACAGAAGCACCTCGTGTGGCCAACCACTATCGCCAACCGAAGTACGACACGGGTTCACCAACACATCGTGCGTGGCGGAACGAATCCCAACCACATCTTCAAGTCTGATACCGGATGCCTGGACTACGAACATAGTCCTAAGCTCAGTCAAATCCTAACCATAGCATGTGAAATACGGCATGCTAACATGGTAATTCAAGAACACTAGCAAGCATAATATAAAGCATAACATGAAGCATGTTAATAACAAGTCACAAAGCATGTTCAAAAGCATGTTATAAAGCATTATGTAAATAAGTATACAAATACTTACATTCCGTAGGCGAGTGGTTAGAGTGAACAACCACATGGAGAGTGTCATATGCGACTCTAAGGTAACCGAGAATCCCATCTCAGCACCTACCTAAGATTCTAACACTTAAGCACTTACACTCACAAGTGATTTCACCAACACTTGGAATGCAATATTTCAACATACACGACGTATACTAGGGAAGTGTGTACTAGGGTTGTCCCTTTACCAAATTAGTATTTTATACATATACATCATATTCATACAGCAATTAAACATGTCAATCACATCAGCAACTTTTATACGTATAGGGTACTTCCACGTATACCCAATTTCGACATACGTAGTGTTTACAAAGGAACATAGATTTCTGCGATTCCTTTCGCCAAGCTAGTATTTTAATCATGTATTGTATAATCATACATTAAATAAATATGTCAAACATTATTCCAAAAGAAATACGTATACGGTATTTCTACAATACGTAATTTCAACATACGGCACATTTACAAGTAAACATATATTTTGGCGATTCCTTTCGCCAAACTAGTATTTTATTTATATGTTATATAATTATACATTAAATAAACATGTCAAGCATTTATCCAAAAAATATACGTATACGGTATTCCTACGTATACCTAGAATATGTGAAATTCCATATTTCACACCGTTAATCAAAACAGAAACGGAAAGCACTTTGTACATGTGCAATTGCAAGCAGATCATGAATCTACCATTATCTGACATTGAAAGCGTTGAAAACCGTAACTTATAAGCTTAAAGTCCTCACCTTTGCCTTTGGAAACGAAACGAATCAGCAAGGGTAGTGGATCTTCCGTCTACAGGCGATTTCTAGCCTAAAGAGCGGAATCGGTTAGTCGGTATACATCCTACCTCGATTCCAACTCAAATCAGACCTAGGGTTAGGGTTTCTTACCTTCAAATGAGGTAGAAAACGCCGGGAAAGCGTCTAGAATAGAGCGGTGTAGGCCGTGTAGCAAGCCAAAGCAGCAGGAGGAAGATTGGCAACAATCTCCAAGTCCTTCTCTCTCTTTTCTCTCTCTTCCTCTAGGGTTTCCTCCAAAATTCGTATGGCTGTGAGAGGGGCTGCTCTAAGCTCCTTTTATAGCCTCAAACATTACGAGAATAGACTTAGGTTCATGGGGTACTGCTTATATAAGATATTCGCCGCTTTTCCAGCTCAAAAGGGAAGTTCTGGTGGCCCTCTTTGAACCAAACGTCAGACTTAAGCTCACCATCGATGGATCTACGTGGGATTACGTTTTTGACTCATTCGGATATGCAGATCGCACGTGGCGGACCACTTTCAGTTCGACGGTCAGTGGGCCACAATCAGAAATTCCAAGTACATGTAAATGTTCCTGAAATTTTCTTAATCCGAGGGTGTAATTTGGTCCGATCTCGACGGTCGTTGCTTATACCGACGCGTCAACGAATGATGCCAGATCACTATTCCAGATATTTATTTTTGGATGAGAATAGTGTTTTTCACACTCCCTCGCTCCGAACCGAAACGAATGGCCATGGAACATCGGATGGAGCTGATTTTTGAGATGATTGTTAAGCCCAGTGGGGCGGTCCTAGTTCCTTAGCTTCGGGTTAATCGGACTCCCGATGTGCGATCTAGACCTAATACGAAAGTTTCGTTTCATTCAGAGCAAGACGGGAAATGAGTTTGGTTCTAAACTTTAGGGTAACCTAGCGCCAATGATTCTGCAACTTTTGGGTCTTGCAGATCGTATTTAAAGCGATCCTAACGGATTTCATGGCTAATCGAGTTTAGTACTTAGTTAACTTTATTAAATTTCTAAAGAATTTAATCCTAAGTGATTTTCATCTGAGGTGGAACTTAGTCTATTGTAGTTTGTATATAAAGTGATCCAAGTTATACTACTTAGCTAGTTTAAGATAGTGTCTAGGGCGAAGGTGCTTTGAAAAATTGAAAGCACAAGGTAGTGAAGGGTGGGATTTGTGAAGGAGATGGGTTCAGAAGTGATTTTAGACTATGGGATTCAGTTCTGACAAGTTAATGAGGTATTAGGATTGACCCATTGCCTAAGGACATCTAATCCCAGGTTGGCAAAAATCCGGGGCGTTACATACCGTTTGTGGGAACGATATTGAAAGTCGTTCTCATCCCATCGTGCTTCAACAATAGTGAAAGGGAGAAAGAAAGCTTAGACCACCACTGCTGTGCCCGGTCCTACAATCCCATAACAGTGTGTAGACCATCAGGACTCGTCTTCCCAACCTCAGGTTGATTCCGCACCTGTAGGCTCGGCACAGCGATCTCAGAATCGGGGAGGTCGGCTCGTCTCCTTGGAGAATCAAGTTGAAGCCTTAACTAGCAAACTCGATTAGATAAGGCGTATGCTAGAGCGATAAATCCCCCCTCATGATCTGGAGGCTGAAGAGGTTATCGCTCGGGCAACCACAAAAGTTTCGGCACCATCTCAACCACTGAAGTTTCGCTAGGGCCCACTGTGATGTTTATTTTTCCATCTAACCTGTTCATAAGGTCACATAGACCTCTATAAAGGGAAAACATAAATATGAGCATGATCCAAAACTTTTGTGGCCCCTACTAAGTTTTCAGCGGTAGACTTTAAATGCCCATTGTTTCATGTGGTGTGGGCCATTTGAGCCTTTTGTCTACCTCATTTTTTAATTCATGCCCTAAGATGATATGTCAAAATAGATGAACGGTGTGGATAAAACACACACACACACATTGTTATGGGTTAAAATGGACTAGCCATTAAGGAAAAATTAGCTCGGACATATATGTACAATGTGAGGAGGTTGGCCAACACTAATCATAACCTTAATGACCAAGGAAGGACACTTTGTTATGCTTCGCTGAACGACACCGGGTCCGGCCATCAGGAGATGTAATCTCTATGCCTCTGTCAGCTGTTGAGCCCTTCCATGGACCCATACATTTCCAAGCTGATGCTGGGAACATCTCTTGGGAAAGAAAGAAAAGGAGCTCGGTCATGATCCTCTGACGAGAGTCCTAAGGGTAGGACGACAGGTCGGTAATCTGCTTAATGCCAAAGAAAAACTTGACCACAACTCACTAAGAGAATCTAGGTTGGCAAAACTCCCTCTTTAGAACAACCATCTACCTCAGACTCTTACCACGTGCCCCTGCCTCTTCCAACCTGGTTCCGACTGTAACTACCTGAGATCCTAGTTGAGGATCTCAGAAGATGATTGCGACATGGATCTGCCCGAGATCTCCCCGAGGATTTAGGGAGATGTTCGCGACATGCGCGGGATCCAAATCATTCTACAACATGCTCCTACTAAACAGGGAGACCCCCACGCCACCGCCACCTTTGCCTATAAATAGGAGGATCCCTAATGGTGAAAGGTATGCACAATTCAAATATGAAAATACTCCCCAATACCTTACATTCAATTAGACCTAGTTTGCCTGTCTGACTTTGGCATTGCAATGTCCCCTACTGTAGCCAAGGTCTCAAGTGGTCTAGAGAGGACGTCCAGATTTCTGCATCAACAGTTTGGTGTCGTTTGTGAGAACAATATTGAAAGCCGTTCTCATCCCATCGTGCTTCAACAATAGTGAAGGGGAGAAAGAAAGCTTAGACCACCACCGCTGTGCCCGGTCCTGCAATCCCATAATAGTGTGTAGACCATCGGGACTCATCTTCCCAACCTCAGGTTGATTCCGCACCTGTAGGTTCGGTACAGCAATCTCAGAATTGGGGAGGTCGGCTCATCTCCTTAGAGAATCAAGTTGAAGCCTTAACTAGCAAACTCAATTAGATAAGGCGTATGCTAGAGCGATAAACCCCCCCTCATGATCTGGAGGCTGAAGAGGTTATCGCTCGGGCAACCACAGAAGTTTCGGCACCATCTCAACCATTGAAGTTTTGTTAGGGCCCACTGTGATGTTTATTTTCCATCTAACCTGTTCATAAGGTCACATAGACCTCTATAAAGGGAAAACATAAATATGAGCATGATCCAAAACTTCTGTGGCCCCTACTAAGTTTTCAACGGTAGACTTTAAATGCCCATTGCTTCATATGGTGTGGGCCACTTGAACCTTTTGTCTGCCTCATTTTTTAGTTCATGCCCTAAGATGATATATCAAAATAGATGAACGGTGTGGATAAAACACACACACACACACATTGTTATGGGTAAAAATGGACTAGCCATTAAGGAAAAATCAACTCGGACATATATGTATAATGTGAGGAGGTTGGCCAACACAATCACGACCTTAATGGCTAAGGAAGGACACTCTGTTATGCTTCGTTGAACGACCCCCGGTCCGGCCATCAGGAGATGTAATCACTGCGCCTCTGTCAGATGTCGAGCCTTTCCATGAACCCATACATTTCTGAGCTGATGCTCAGAACATCTCTTGGGAAAGGAAGAAAAGGAGCTTGGTCGTGATCCTCTGACGCAATTCCTAAGGGTAGGACGATAGGATGGTAATCTGCTTAATGCCAAAGAAAAACTCGACCACATCTCACTAAGAGAATCTAGGTCGGCAAAACTCTCTCTTCGGAATGACCATCTACCTTGGACTCTTACCACGTGCCCCCCTCTTCTGACCCAGTTCCGACTGTAACTACCTGAGATCCTAGAAGAGGAACCCGGAAGAAGATTGCGACACGGATCTGCCTGAGATCTCCCCGAGGATATCAGGAGATGTTTGCGACATGCATGGGATTCAAATCATTCTACAATACACTCCTACTAAACAGGGAGACCCCCACGCCATCGCCACATCTTACCTATAAATAGGAGGATCCCTAATGGTGAAAGGTACACACAATTCAACTCTGAAAATACTCTAAAAAAACCTTACATTCAATTAGACCTAGCTTGCCTGTGTGACTTTGGCATTGGCAGGTCCCCTGCTGCAGCCAGGGTCTCCATCTTTGTCTTTTTTTATAGGTCTCAAGTGGTCTAAAAAGGACATCCATATTTTTGCAGCAATAGTTTGGTGCCGTTTGTGGGAACGACAATGAAAGCCGTTCTCATCCCATCGTGCTTCAACAATGGTGAAGGGGAGAAAAAAATTTTAGACCACCACCGTTATGCCCGGTCCTGCGATCCCAGAACAGTGTGTAGACCATCGGGACTCATCTTCCCAACCTCAAGTTGATTCTGCACTTGTAGGCCCGGCACAGCGATCCTGGAATCGGAGAGGTCGGCTCGTCTCCTTGGAGAATCAAGTTGAAGCCTTAACTAGCAACCTCAATCAGATAAGGCTTATGCTAGAGCGATAAATCCCCCCTCATGATTTGGAGGTTGAGAGGTTATCGCTTGGGTAACCATTGAAGTTTAGGCACAATCTCAACCATTGAACTTTTGCTAGAGCCCACTGTGATCTTTATTTTCCATCCAACTTGTTCATAAGATCACATAGACCTCTATAAAGGGAAAACATAAATATGAGCTTGATCCAAAACTTTTGTGGTTTTCAACGGTAGACTTTAAATGCCCACTGCTTCATGTGGTGTGTGTTCACAACCCCAAGTGTAGGGTCGCGATGTAGTAATAATCTCGGTGAGACCGAGGTCGAATCCACAAGGACTGAAATTGTGTCTTCTGAATTTAACTAGAACTAGAACTAGATGAAGATCTAAATCTAAATCTAAATCTGAAATATGAATTGAAGGAGGTAATCGTGAATATGGTTAAACAATCAATTTAAAGGTGGTAACTAGGGTGCTAAGGATCCAGTTGTAGAAATTGGGAGGCTACCTTACATGATTCGAGAGATCCAACTGGAATCAGAGTCCTATCTTATCCAGTTAGAGAAAGGAGAGATGGTTAGATCTTTGAACTTCTCATTGATCTAGTCCTCAAAGGAGGAGAATTGAGAAGATTGGAAGGGATTCCGTCACCCAACCATGCCCATGGGACGATGACAAATAATAGGATTTACCAATCCAGCAATCTCAAATAGAAAAGAAGATATTCAAAGTTATCGTAGATACATTGTAATTTAACTCACAACAAACCATTGAAAACTGAAAATATTCCTTAAAATCAAACTAGAATTCGATAGAGTTCAACAAGACATGAATCAAAGCAAACATTCCAATCACGCTACAAGCATCACCTCTTAGCCCTAGCTAAGAGGTTTAGCCAACCATAGACATGATTGAACTAAGAACTCTTAAACAAAATAAAAAGACCAATTAAGGAAGAAGAAGAAAGCTCTTAGACGGCGGCTCCACCCTTTTGCTCCACTCCTTAAACCCTAGAAGATACTTAGGAATGTCCTAGCGACTCTTATTTATAGTTGTGAAGCTTCACCTTTCGTACCGACTTGGAATTTCTGCAAACCGCCTCAAATTACGCAATCCGCGTCGTCCCTGCGTTACGCTTTGGTCGACCCAAGTTGGTTTCGGTGGCATCGAAATTGTATCAGAAATTGTATGTGCAGAGTACTTAGGTGGCACCGAATTAAGTTGTTTTCTTTCTGGACTGTTTCGTGCACTTTTGGTGGCACCGAGTTGGCTTAGGTGGGACCGAATTGTCCTGTTTTTCTGTTGTTTAACTTGTATTTTTACCAATCTTTTCTCCATCTTTTGTACTTGGTTTTCTTAGATCATTGGCATGAGAATTCTCCGTTCTTGGTCTCCTAAGATCCTTTCTTTGCCTTGGTGATTCGTGAGCACTAAATCCATGCTTTTACCATTCTTTTCAATCTAAACTCTCAGATTCACCTTGCAACACAAACATGCATAAAATATAACATTAAGCAATATCATGTTCATAAAACCAAGATATAAATGGCAGAAAATATGCAATATTTGACACTCAACAGTGTGGGCCACTTGAGCCTTTTGTCTGCCTCATTTTTGAGTTCATGCCCTAAGATGATCCGTGAAAATAGATGAACGGTGTGGATAAAACATACACATACACACACACATTGTAACCATGGAGGGCCCATAGTGGCGGGGTCCCTCCATCACCATCTGATCTCTCCTTTTTCTCTTTCTCTCTTTCTCTTTTCCTTTTTTGTATGGTAATGATGATGATGAGGTGTGTGGCCCACCATGATGTTTACATTCATGCCATCTACTGGTGGACCCCATCCATGTGGGACACACCATGATGTTTATATGTCATCCCAACTGTCCATCTAGGACGTGGCCCACCCCACACGTGTAGGTGGGGCCCTCCTTGATGTATTTATTCTAACCCACTCCGTCCATCCATCCAAAATGGTGTGGCCCACCATGATTATGTTCTTAATCGATGTCATCCATCTGTTTTATCCAGGCCATCCAGTAGGCCTGGATGATGAGAAAACACAAATATCAGATTGATCCAAAACAGGTGGGCCACGTCCATATGAGACCCACCTTGATGAGATATATATCCACACCATCCGTCCAGCGTCCCTGGATGCTGGACGTGACAGTGAGGTGTGAACTGACGGTGGGGTGTGGCTAACAGTGAAGTGTGAACTGACAGTGGGGTCCGTGGGACTCACCCACGTCGTCCATCCATTTAGATGGGCCACACCATAATGCATGTGATGTATCCACCGTCCTTGGACGGTGTGACCCACCCCACACACCTTGATGTATGTAACTGTTTAGGCCATCCAGGGCCTGGACGTTGATATAATATAAATATATTATTATATTATATATTATATATTATATTATAAATATATATATGATGGTGGGCCCTACGTGGGACCAACCTCTGCCATTTTAAAGCAGCAAAGCTATACGTACAATAGCTATATAGTTGCTCTTTTGACGTCAGCAAGCCCGCAGGCCCCACATTGATGTATGTATTTTAACTAAACCGTCCACTGTTTAGATGGCGGGGCCCACCATGATGCACATGTTGTATCCATACCGTCCAAACGTTTTGAGGTATCATTTTATGGCATGAGTGCAAGGATGAATAAGATCTAAAGTTCAAGTGGACCCCACCATTTAAATAGTGGACAGTGACATCCACAGTTCAACCTTCTTAGAACTCATAGTAGTTTCCAATCAAGCTGATGTTTGGTTTTCACTTCATTTATCTCTATGATTACTTATGAATGGGTCGGATCTCAAAAAAATACACAAGGGTGGGCCCAATTTGATATACGTGAGGCCCATCGGTGTGGCCTATTTGATATACATAAAGCCCGTTGGTGCGACCCATATAATGCGGCCCATGTGATGTGGCCCACTTGACATATGAGGCCCAGTGATGAGGCCCATGGGCGAGGCCCATTATGATGTATTCAAGGCCCATGGGCGAGGCCCATTGTGATGTATTCGAGGCCTATGGGCATGGCCCATTGTGATTCATTTGAGGCCCTTGAGTAAGGCCCATGGTGATGTATATTAGGCCCTTGAGTGAGGCCCATGGCGATGTATATTAGGCCCTTGAGTGGGGCCATGGGCCCACTATACGTATGTCTCTATGTGGACCACTCCTTGGGAGCGATGTTGGTTAAAAGTCCACATTGATGGGCAATGATGGTTAAATGTCTACATTGTGACCTTCCCTTAGGCATTGTTAGGCCCATTCTCATCATTCTCTTAGTGGGTTGACCCTAATCAGTGGGCCCCATTCACCATAGACAGATGGTTTCGCGCAATCGAGTTTGATATAACCATGGCCGAGGGCCGATCTTTATATTATGGTTGATCGGCTTTTCATCTATGGACCTCGCCTTATTTATATGTTGATTATCGAGGCCGATGCCGATTATATATGTCCATTATCGGTTATCCGATTATGATTATCAACATACATCATGATACATTATGTTATCGATACTTGCGAGTATGTGACAACATAGCATCATGATACATGCTCATACGCATGATCTACATGCCTGTGATGAGATGAGTAATTGATCATAGCATATGTCATTGGGTAGATTGTTAGGGGACTCCCTGGTAAGGGGAGTTGCCTACATATGCGCGCAGTACGTGCATATTTGCTGTATGATTGGATTGCGTGATTCATGCATCTCGCATTGTTTGACATGTATACTGTATGCCCTAGCGATATCGGGGTCGTAGCCTCCATAGGCATATCGTGGTTGGTAGGATTGGATACCAAAAATCTTGTTCTACATGGAGTGCTATAGATGTCCCTGGGTGAAAGTCCCTAAACCCTTACGGTACTAGGAGGTTTCTCCAACGTCTAGACCGAGTGGATGCATACACGCAGAGTGCCGAATACTAGGAGGCCGCGCTTTCCACTGTGTCGTGGTCGGTTGAAAGGGGGTGCGGCCTTACCCGTCCGAGTGGAGGGGGCAAAGCTAGGCTGAGTTGGACCAGCTCGAGGAATAGGTCCACTATCGATGAGCCGAGCCTGATATTGGCAAGCGGATAGTGAGGTCTCTTCCACTCACCTTGAAGCGCATAATGGGGCGGCAATCTGGTTTGGAGTGTACTAGACCCCAGTGATATTCCAAAGTTGAGTTGTATTGATATGTTGACTTAGATGAGGATTGGTGTGCTTGGATTGCATCGCATAGCTTTGGTATGATCAACATCATTCATGTCTTGCATCGTATGGCCTTGGTACAACCAATAGTATTCATGGATTCATCAGCATATTCTACATTACTCTGATGGTACATAATTGTATTACTATATTGTGCACACACTTTCACCACCCTCTTAGCTTTCTGTAAGCTTATGCATGACCATTATGTGTAGGTGACATTGGATCGCAGCAGCGCTAAGGATTGAGCATGTGGCAGATCTTCTTAGAGCTTTTGTCTATGATCATTATATTTTCCTTTATGCGCATTGTATTTATAAGTTTTTTATCATAGTGGAAATGTGATGGAGTTTTTGGTTGTTATTTGTGGGTTACGCCTTTGGTTATGCTTATTACGAATCAAACTGATGTTAAAAATCCTCGTTGTAGGATCCCAGGATCAAAACCTGGTAAATGGGTATTAGGAACCGAGAATGGGGTACTACGGAGGCTGTCGGCGCCGGATATGGCGATCGAAAATTTTGTGAGCCCGATTTTCGAGTTTAGGGTGTGACACCACACCACCGCTACATCTTTCCTTTAAATAGGATGATCCCTAATGGTGAAAGGTACGCACAATTTAAATCTAAAAATACTCCCAAAAACCTTACATTCAATTAGACTTAGCTTGCCTGTCTGACTTTATCATTGGTGGGTCCCCTGCTACAGCCGAGGTCTCCATCTTTGTCTTATTTTCCAGGTCTCAAGTGGTCTAGAGAGAACGTCCAAATTTCGGTATCAACAGTTTGGTGTCGTCTGTGGGAATGACATTGAAAGCCGTTCTCATCCCATCGTACTTCAACAATAGTGAAGGGGAGAAAGAAAGCTTAGACCACCACCTCGTTGCTCGGTCTTGTGATCCTAGAACAGTACGTAGATCATTGGGTCTCATCTTCACAACCTCAGGTTGATTCTGCACCTGTAGGCCTAGCACAGCAATCTCGGAACCGGGGAGGTTGACTTGTCTCCCTGAAGAATCAAGTCGAAGCCTTAACCAGCAACTTGATCAGATAAGGTGTATGCTAGAGCGATAAATCCCCCCTCATGATCTGGAGGTTGAGGAAGTTATCTCTCGGGCAACCACTGAAGTTTCGGCACCATCTCAACCACTGAAGTTTCGCTAGGGCCCACTGTGATGTTTATTTTCCATCCAACCAATTCATAAGGTCACATAGACCTCTATAAAGGGAAAACATAAATATGAGCTTGTTGCAAAAGTTTTATTGCCCTTACTAAGTTTTCAACAGTAGACTTTAAATGCCCACTACTTCATGTGGTGTGGGCCACTTGAGCCTTTTGTCTGCCTCATTTTTTAGTTCATGCCCTAAGATGATCTGTGAAAATAGAGAGGACGTCCAGATTTCTACATCAACAGTTTAGTGCCATCTATGGGAACGACATTGAAAGTCATTCTCATCCCATCATGCTTCAAGAATGGTAAGGGGAGAAAGAAAGCTTAGACCACCACCGCTGTGCTCGGTCCTGCGATCAGAGAACAGTTTGTAGACCATCGGGACTCATCTTCCCAACCTCAGGTTGATTATACACCTATAGGCCCGACACAATGATCCCGGTACTGGTGAGGTCAGCTCGTCTCCCTAGAGAATGAAGTTGAAGGCTTAGTTAGCAACCTCGATCAGATAAGGCGTATGCCAGAGTCACAAATCCCCCATCCTGATCTGGAGACTGAGGAGGTTATAGCTCGGCTAACCACTGAAGTTTCGACACCATCTCAAGCACCCACCAGATCCCAGAGGAACCAACAGGTTGGTGAAGCACTGATACAAGCACCTTCCCATGTTTCGAGCACTATCGCTCGCGTTGGCTGCCTTTGACTTAATTCATGAGTTGGAGAAGAAGAAGCATTTCAAAGCTCCTGAAACTACTACCGAGGCAATAGCCAAGAACGAAGACCCTTGCGAAGCCGAGTTCAATGAACTACAAGGTCAGATCGGTGACATACGACAGGCCTATCGCGCGCACACTCCGACCTTGATAGAAACTATGTTGGAAGAAACAGAGCCACCTTTCACAGCCGACATCATGCACGCTCAGTTCTCATCCTGATTCTAAATGCCATAAATCACCCCTTACTCCGGGGCCACTTACCCGACTGAGCACCTGGAATCTTTCACGGCGTGGATGGAGCTTCACAGTGCATCGACTGCGGTAATGTGCAGAGCATTCTCCTTAACTCTGTTAGGGCAAATCAGAAATGGTTTCGACAGTTGAAACCACAGTCCATTAGCTCATTCACACAACTTAGTAAAGCCTTCATCACCAACTTCATCGGAGGAAAAGAAAGGTTGAAGCCAACAACTCACCTCCTCACTATCATCCAAAAAGAAGACGAGCTGCTAAAAGATTACATCAAACGATTCAATCTAGAAGCAATGCAAGTGGAGGGCTATTTGGATTAGATCGCCCTAGCCGCTATGATGGCTGGCCTGAGAGAGGGGAGATTCCTCTTCTCACTCGGCAAGAATCCCCCGACGACACTTGCTGATCTCTTCAACCGAGCCAAAAAATACTCCTAAGCCGAGGAGCTTTTTAGTTTGTGAAAAGCTACTCGGAATAAGAGAAGCTCGACCAAAGAGAAACGACCTAAGGAAGAACATGTGTCGGCTCCCAGCAACAAGCGGAGAAGAGACGACGATTCAACCAAAGGTCAACGTCCGAGTAGACGACCAGAGAGCAGGTTCAGCTCTTACACTCCTCTCAACGCGACGCCCGAGCAGGTCCTCATGGAAGTTTGAGACAAATGACTCCTGAAATAGCCGAACAGGATGAAGACTGATGCCAACAAGTGGGACAAACAAAAGTATTGGCACTTCCACCGCAACCATGGCCATTCCGAGACGAACACCTATGGGAATACATTAGCAAGAGGGAAGAACAAACGGGTTGAAAGAACAAGCAGCCCAACAATGGTAACAACAATGAGGCAACAGAAGAGATCCACACCATCTTCAGTGGATCTGCGGGAGGAGGAGATTCAAACCGAGCGTGCAAAGCTCATACTCGGAGCATCATCCATAACAATTCGGAACATCATATCCACCTCAAATTCTGACCTTTAAAGGAACAGAGGGTAACTCCCTACAAACTGACCTTCACCAAGGAGGACGCCTGAGGTGTCCACCACCCCCATGATGATGCACTAGTGGTGGTCATGACTTTAACCAACCGTAAAGTGTTTTAGATCTTAGTAGATACCGGAAGCTTAGCTGACATCCTCTTTATTGACACCTTCAACAAAATGAGGGTCAGAAGATCTCGACTCCGACCCATCAAAACTCCTCTACTCGGGTTCGCAGGAGATAAGGTTACGTCCGAAGGATTCATACTCCTTCCGGTCACCATGGGAGAATGACCAAATCAGATGATGATGATGATCGACTTCCTTGTGATCGACTACCCTTCCGTCTACAACGTTATCCTCAAACGACTCTCTCTTAACACTCTACGATCAGTGGTATCAACGTACCACCTTACAATAAATTTCTCAATCGAGCACAGGGTCGGGCAGGCTAGGGGAGACCAACAGGAAGCTCATTAGTGCTACTCCATTGCTTTGAGGGTGCAACACCGAGCGATGGCCATCACTTCCCTCAATCCTCAGGAAGAGTCGATCGAGAGAGGATCTTTAGTAGAAGATCTCACAACCATTCCCCTCAGTGAAGCTGACCCGACCCGAGCGGTCCAGATCAGCTCATCACTAGCTCCAGTTCTGCGGGATGAGATTATGGACCTCATCTGATGACACGACGATGTATTCACCTAGTCCCATCGAGATATGACCGGCATCAACTAGAAGGTGATGGTCCCCAAATTGAATGTTGACCCCGACCACCAACCAGTTAGATAGAAGCGAAGTGCGTTTGAACCAGAATGTTACACCATCGTTGGAGAGGAAGTCAGCAAGCTCCTTGAAGCAGGTTTTATCGAGGAGATTTACTATCATGACTAGATCGCCAACGTTGTCTTGGTGAAAAAGTCCATTGGGAAATGGCGGGTCTGTGTTGACTACACCGAACTGAACAAAGCCTGCCCCAAAGACAGTTTTCCATTTGACGAATCGACTAGCTCATTGACAGCACAGCCATACACGAGCTCCTAAGCTTCATGGATGCTTATTCGGCCTATAATCAGATCGCCATGCATCCCCACGACAAGCAGAATATGACCTTCGACACCGACAATGGGCTCTACTGCTACAAAGTTATGCCCTTCGGGCTAAAGAACTCTGGAACCATATACCAGCGACTAGTCAATGGAATGTTCACTCAACAAATTGGATGCTCCATGGAGGTCTACATCGACGACATACTCGTCAAGAGCATCAAGGCTACAGGCCATACCACCGACATCAAGGAGCTATTTACAATCTTGTGAAAATATAAGATGAAACTAAATTTTAGAAAGTGCGCCTTTGGTGTCAGCTCGGGAAAATATCTTGGCTTTCTGGTCAGCCAAAGGGGGATTGAGGCGAACCTTGACAAGATCTGAGCCATACTAGCATGAGTTCGCCCAGGACGACGAAGGAAATTCAATGCATCACAGGGAAAGTCACCACCCTCAACCGTTTCGTCTCCCAAGCCATTGACAAATGCCTCCCTTTCTTTAAACAGTTGAAAGGAAAACATAAAGTAAAATGGACTGAGGACTGTGAGCTGGCCTTCTAACAGCTTAAACGTACCTAGGCTCACTCCCACTACTCTCCAAGCCTGAGCAAGGAGAGCCTCTCCTATTATACTTAATAGTCTTAACAACAACGATTAGCTCGACCCTTATCTGGGAATAAGAAGGGAAACAATTACCAGTGTACTATGTCAACAAAGCCCTGATCCCAGTCGAGACCAGATATCCAAGCATCGAAAAGCTCACCCTAGCTTTAGTTGTGTCATCCCATACTACCAGCATACTTAACAGTCTCTAACCTTACTCCACGCCCATACAATCATAGTCCCAACTAATCAGCCCCTCCGCCTAGTACTATAGAAACTCGAAGTGTCGGGAAGACTCAGGAAGTGGGTGATCGAACTCAGCGAATTTGATATCGAATATTGACCCTAGATCACCATCGAAGGACAAGCGGTGACCGATTTTATTGTCGAGCTCACCTATGGCCAAAATTTGGAGAATGATCCGAGTAGCAAAACCGACCAATCTATCAAGAACGATCGATTGGATGGGCTCGACCCACCAACCTGGATATTATATGTGGGGTAGTCTTTAAGGTGCCTGATCAGACCTGCACACAATACACCTTAATATTTGGATTTCAAACATCGAACAATGTGGCATAATATGAAGCATTACTCGCTGGACTTCGATTGGCAGCAGTAGTGGGAACTCATAACCTAAAAGTCTATAGTGATTCACAACTCATCGTTAACCAGGTCGCCAGCGAGTACCAGGCTAAGGAGGAAAGAATGATCGCTTATCTTCAAAAGACCCGTGAACTTATTAGCAAGTTCCAAAATGTGAAGTTACCTTGGACCCCAGGGCAGAGAATTCCAAAGCTGGCCACAACAACTGATGACGACATCCCAAACTCAATCCCCATCAAGTTCTTGCCTGTCCCAAGCATTGATGAGTCTGACCCAAAAGTCACTTGCCTCATCAACCCGACCCTAAGTTGGATGGACCGATTGTCACAAACCCTTGTAATGAGACGTTGCCCGAGAACAAACTTGAAGCATGCAGGATTCGGGTTAGGTCAGCTCGATATACCAAGATAAGAAACATCCTCTACAAAAAGGGTTTTCCTTGCCCTACCTGTAATGCCTTAAACCTGAAGAAGCCGACTATGTCCTAAAGGAAATACATGAAGGAATCTGCGGCAATCACTCCGGCAGTCTCGCTCTTGCCCACAAAGTAATCAGACAAGGATAATTTTGGCTAACCATATAGAAAGATGTCAAACAATACACCCAGAAGTGTGATAAATTCTAGAGATTTACGGCAATACCTCATCAGCCACCTGAGCAACTGACTACCATGACTGGACCATGGCCATTTGCCCAATAGGGAATAGACATCATCGGCCCCTGCCGACTGGCAAAGGTCAGACCAAGTTCGCAATCGTCGTGATCGACTTCTTCACCAAATGGGTCTAGGCTGAACTGTTGGCCAAGATCACTGAGCAGAAAATCATCGACTTCGTCTGGAATAACATTACATGTCGATACGAGATCCCGCTGTTAGAGCACAAAAAATCAGTAAAAGGAAGTTATGAAAGAATTAAGATTTGAATAGGAAAGAAAAAGAAAGAGAAGAGAAAATAACTTTTCAGCAGTAAAGAAGAGTTTTGCGTGCGCAACATAGAGTCAGTATGAGACCCATTGCGTGACGTGCAACAGGACTTTAGTTGCATGCAGTGGGCCATGCCACACATAGATCGAGGTTTCACACATGCGAATGCCTATAAATACCTCTCCACTCCTCTCATTTGATACACAAGTTTGGAGCTCTCAGAAGAAGTCATATGAAAGCTTCTACACCGTACTCTGTGAAGGAGAAGGAAGGAGAAAGATCAAGAGCTCTACCATGCCTGTCCGCACAACATAGATCCATTGCTGCTGCCCGCACAACAGGACTTTGTTGTGCGCACACAATGTGTATAACACATGCATGCTGTCAGATTCTTCAAAGAGTTCACAATTTTCAGTGGAATTCATCCATTCCCTTTAAGATTATCATTTTAGATTAATGAAAGGAGAAATAAAGGATCTTAGATCTGTTCAACACTTCTTTCACTGAAAGGAGTGCATCGCAAGCCGGAATGTTAACGAAATCATCATTCAGATTATTCCACATAACTTCATTTAATTGAATATTTGTATTTTGTATTGAAATCAAGAGAAATATGAGGATGTAAATGAATTCCATAATAAAAAAATATCTGATGATGAATGTTCTTCTATTT
Organism: Magnolia changhungtana; assembly: GCA_030180095.1. Taxonomy (NCBI): domain Eukaryota; kingdom Viridiplantae; phylum Streptophyta; class Magnoliopsida; order Magnoliales; family Magnoliaceae; genus Magnolia; species Magnolia changhungtana. The sequence goes on from JASAUF010000525.1 coordinate 6,724,034, forward strand.
TCTTTGTTATTATTGAATAATATCCCCCTATCGAAATACATTTGTTTCTTGTTGAAACAAAATGGCAACTCTGATGGGGAATTCATTCAATATTAAGTTAGAAAATGTTTGGAGAACTTTTATCATCACTTGGCATCATAGCAACGCCAAAATGAAGACTCTCAACGGGAACATCCTCCCCTTCATCTCCGATACAAGGTATACGTTTTGTTTAGACTCCGTTACTAACGTATCATTGTTTACTTCAGAGAACTACAACTTTTCTCCGATCGCAATGGCTTCTCATTCGAATGACACAATCTTTTACTTCACGCCTGATGGGTTCCCTGTCGCCTGTTTACAAACTCTATAAGCACCTAGTGAATATGAGCAAGTAAATATGACCGATACTGAATTAACTAGTCAAGAAACAAGTTTACAGGCGATAGAAGGTAATAATGAAGATGTTAAGCAGCTAGAAAAAGCTCATGAACAAATAGACGACAGGGGACAGCCGACAGTTGATGCGTTACAAGAGGTGAATTTGAGAACAAAAAAGGAACCTCGAAATACCTACATAAATGCCAGCCTGTCAAAAAAAAGAAGCTAATCAATACATTGAATTGTTAAAAAGAAACAAAGATGTATTCACATGGACATATGTATAGATGCCTGGTTTAGAACCAATGGTAGTAATGCGTCGGCTTAACATATCTAAGGATAAGAAACCGATTATACAGGCATAAAGACGATTCCATCCTGATTTAATACCCCTAATAGAAGAGGAGGTGAACAAACTAATTAAGGTTGGTTTTCTAGGGGAAGTCAAGTACCTTAAGTGGATTTCTAATATCGTCCCTGTGAAAAAGAAGAGTGGACAGATTAGAGTATGCGTTAATTTCAAAGACTTGAATGAAGCATGTCCAAAAGACGACTTTCCTTTACCTATAACAGAGTTATTAATCGACGGTGCAACGAAATACACGATTATGTCCTTCATGGATGTATAAGCAGGTTATAATCAGATATGTATGGCCCCCGAAGATGAAGAATTTATAACATTTAGAACATCTTTGGGAATATATTGTTATAAAATCATGACTTTTGGACTCAAGAAATCTGACACTACATATCAAAGACTGATGCAAAACATCTTTCAAGATATGACGCGTAAACATTTGAAATGCTATGTTAACGATCTGGTGGTTAGATCAGATGATCACGAAGAACATCGAGAACATCTGTCTTTAGTATTTCGTTGGCTTAAAAAGAAACAGTTAAAAATGAATCCAACAAAATACGCATTCGGTGTATTGTTAGGTAAGTTTCTTGGGTTTGTCATAAGGCATCAAGGAATTGAAGTCGATCCGGGAAAAATCAGAGCCATTTTGGAGATGCCACCCCCGAAAACCCTGAAAGAACTCAAAAGCTTACAAGGAAAGCTGACATATATTTGACGTTTCATTTCAAACTTGGCTAGAAGGTGCCAACCATTTTCTCATCTCATGAAAAAGGGAGCAGAATTCATATGGGATCAAGCATGCCAGAATACCTTTAATTCCGTCAAAGAGCTACTGAAACAACCTCCAATGCTAATATCACTTGTAAAAGGCAAACCTCTAATCCTATATATCGCCACACGCAAAAACTCTTTGGGAGCTCTGTTGGCTCAATGTAATGAGAAAGCTCCTTCTATTACCTAAGCAGGACCCTGATAGGAGCGAAATGTAACTATTCGCCCATTGTGAAAATATGTTTGTCTCTGGTGTTCGCCGTACAAAAATTACGACACTATTGCCTTTCCCATGAGATAATTTTAATCTCTCGAGCAGATCCGATAAAATATTTGATGACAAGACCGATGTTGTCTAGAAGACTAGCCAAGTGGATGCTACTTCTTTCTGAATACACAATCATTTACGAACCATCAAAGGCAGTGAAAGGGCAAGCAATTGCAGATTTTCTAGCAGCTCATCAATCCCAGATAACGAAGAGATTTCTAACGAGCTTCCAGACAAACAAGTGTTGATGGTCGAATCATCTAACTCATGGCAGAGATGTATTTTGACGACACCTCCCCAGTATCAAGAGCCGGAGCTGGGGTGATATTCATCAGTCCTCATGGTGATTTACTACTGTATTCCTTTACATTGAGACAAATGTGTACTAATAACAAAGCTGAGTACAATGCCCTCATCATAGGACTAGAAATAACACACGAGATGAAAATACAAGTCCTACAAATCTACGGTGATTACAAGTTTGCGATAAATCAATTAACAACAAATTTTGAAATAAGGAAGCCAGAACTAGTAACATACTATCGACGTGCGCAACAATTATTAGAAGGCTTTCACAATGTCGAAATCAAGCATATACTGCGAAATGAAAATACGAGAGCAAATGCATTGGCTAGTTTAGCCGCAAATCTTTCTTATCATGACAAAATTCCTCTTTAGATCACGATTGAAGAATGAAGATTCCTACCATCAGCAAAATTCTTAAATGAAATAGCTGAAGCGCTACCAGTATCCTGTCTAGAAGTTACTATTGAAGATTGGTGTCAACCTTTAATCGACTATCTTAAATATGGGATCCTGCTGGAAGATTAGGTTTTAAAGTCGCAAATTAAACAGAGATCGAAAATATTCATTATGCATAATGAGGTCCCATACAGGAAATCTTACAATGAAATGTTGTTATGTTGTCTAGATAAAGAAGAAGTAAATCACATATTACAGGAAGTACATTTGGGGGAGTGTGGAGCACATCAAGCAGGTCAAAATTTATTCCATCGCGTGCACCCTATGGGATATTATTAGCCCTCCATGTTTAAAGATGCAATAGCCTAGGTAAAATGATGCCATGAATGTCAAATACACAGCAATATTATACACGTACCCCTCAAGAATCTACACCAGTCAGTGACCTCATGGCCTTTTGCAGCTTGGGGATTGGATGTCATTGGTCCTATTAATCCTACATCATCTAAAGGGCATCAATATAATCTGACAACAACTGATTATTTCTCTAAACGGACGGAGGCTGTCACCTTACGTAATGTTAAAGAAAAGGACATTACTGATTTTATTTTTCATGTGATCATTTATTGCCATGGAATTCCAAAGAAAAATATTACTGACGATGACACTCCTTTCAAAAACATAAATATGGAGAAACTATGTCAAAAGTTTGGTATTCAGCATTCATTTTCGATGCTGTATTATCCGCCGTCCAACATACTAGGAGAAGTTTTCAATAAGATGATAGTTAAAATTCTAAAGAAAATCGTCATGGGGAATAAACGAGATTGTGGTGAGAAATTATGTTGAGTATTAAATATTGTATATTTCCCACTATTTATATCTTGGTTTTATGAACATGATAATGCTTAATGGGTATAGTTTATACATGTTTGTATTGCGAGGTGAATCTGAGAGCTTGGATTGAAAAGCATGTTAAAAGTATGGATTTGATGCTCGAGAATCACCAATGCAAGGGATGGATCTTAGGAGACCAAGATTAAAGATTTCTAGACCCTAAGATTCAAGGAAACCAAGTGGAGAAGGAAGTCGAAAGTGCAAAGTGTAGAAATTCACAGAATCCGAACTCCACTGTCTATGTCATCAACTGCCGGTTGATGACATCGAAGCCAGTGTTCGATGACATTGAAGAATTACATGAAAATCAAGTTTGGTTGCTGGACAAATTGGATGCAGTTCTCGATGACATCGAAGCCCTGTTCGATTGCTCGAAGACTTGCTCGATGACATTGAAGGCAGTTCGATAACATCAAGATTTTTGCGAATTTCTGTAGCAACTCACTGGAACACTCTGGACACATTCTCAATTACTCGAACACCCTTCGATGACATTGAAGGACTGTTCGATGACATGAAGAGTTACGTAGTGCGAAAAGGCGCAACTTCCAAATTCAAGTTACATTTGATGACATCGAAGATTGTTTGATGACATGGAAGGCGTTACGCAGAGTGCGTAAATTTGAGGAGGCTTTCAAAGACGGACAAACAAAGGCTATAAATATTGGTTCTTTAAGGAGTTCTAAAGATGAATTAGGTTTTAAGAAGCACAGCCAAAGGGTGGAGTAGCCTTCCAAGAGTTTTTCTTCCTTCCTTATTTATTTTTAATATTTTATTTAAGGGTTTTAGTTTCAATCATGTCTATGGTTGGCTAAACCTCTTAACTAGGGCTAAGAGATGCAGCTTGTAGCATGTTGGGATGATTTTCTTGCTTTAATTCTTTTTTTCTTGAACCTCATTGATTTCTAGTCTGAATTTAAGGAATATTTTCATTTTTTATGATTTATTGTGACTCAAATTACAATAGATGCTGTGATGGCTTTAAATATCTTCTTTTTCCATTCTGAGATTGTGAGTTGGTAAATCCTCACTAACGTCTCCTGGGCATGGTAGGACGATAGAATCCCTTCCAATCATCATAATACTCATTCATGTGTGATTAGGTCAATGAAAAGTTCAAAATCGGTTTAATTACTTCATCTTCTAATTGGATAGGATAAGACTCCAATTCCAATCGTGTCTCTTGAATCAAAGTAAGGTATCATCTTGATAGCTACGAGTGGATCCTTGGCACTCTAGTTTCCTTTTGATTATTGATACTTTATTGACAATTACTGTCAACTATTTTAGATTTCATTTTAGATCTTTTTCTAGTTCTAGTTCTAGTTATTTTCAAAATACGTACAAGTTTAGTCCCCGAGGATTCGACCTTGGTCTCACCGAGTTATTACTACATCACGACCCTACACTTGGGGTTGTGAACAAGTTTTTAACACCGTTGACGGGGACTACGGCTATGTTTTTTATTGAGTGTGAAATATTGCATATTTCTCCCTATTTATACCTTGGTTTTATAATCATGATAGTGCTTAATTGATTTAATTATGCATGTTTTCATATGCAAGGTGATTTCGAGAGCTTAAGGTGAAGTTGATGCCAAAAGGAAGATTAATGCTTGAAAGATTACTAAAAGAAGATTTGGATATTTGGAAGTCATTAATGAAGAATTTATATGCAAATGATCCAAGAAAACCAAGTGAGGAATGAAGAGAATCAAATATTTGAAGTGAAGAAAAGGAATCCTAAAATTGTCCTAAAAATAAATATATTCCTGAAATTGTCCTAAAAAGCATATTCTAAAACTCCAAGTATATTTTGGAAAACTGCGTAGAGTGCGTAAATTTGAGGCGATTTCTAGATTTTTCCAACTCGGTGCGAAAGTTGGAGTTCCACAACCATAAATAGGACTCCCTAGGATGCTCCAAAGCATTTTCTAGGGTTTAGAAAGGTCTCAAGGAGCATAGCACAATGGTGGAGCAGCCCCAAAGAGTTTTTCTTCTTCCCTGGTTTATTTTTCATGCTTTATTTAAGAGCTTTGGTTTCAATCATGTCCATGGTTCGCTAAACCTCTTAGCTAGGACTAAGAGGTGAAGCTAGCGTGTTGGGATGTTTATTTTTCTTCGAGTCTTGTTATTATTGAGCTTCATTGATTTCTAGTTTGATATTAAAGGAATATTTTCAGTTTTCTATGATTTATTGTGACTCAAATTACAATAGATGCTGTGATAGCTTTGGATATCTTCTTTTCCTGTTTTGAGATAGTGAGATTGGTAAATCTCATTGTTCACCATCGTCTCCTGAGCATGGTAGGGTGATGGAATCCCTTCCAATCTTCACAATTCTCCTCCATTGAGAATTAGGTCAATGAAAAGTTCATATTTGATTTAAATTGCTTTACTTCCAATTGGATAGGATAGGACTCCAATTCCAATTGTGTTTATTGAATCAAGCAAGGTAGCATCTTAATAGCTACAAGTGGATCCTTGGCACCCTAGTTCCCACCTTTGATTGATAGTTTAAACATTATTCACAATTACTCTCTTTTATTCCAGAATTCAAATTTAGATCTTCTAATTCTAGTTCTTTTCAGAATACGTACAATTTTAGTCCCTGTGGATTCAACCTCGTTCTCACAAGTTATTACTATATCGCGACCCTACACTTGGGGTTGTGAACAAGTTTTGGACGCCGTTTTTGAGGACTACGGCTATGTTTTTCTGGAATTAATTGGTATTAGAATTAGGTTAAGATTAAGATTTATTTTTCTGCTATGTTTTTAAGTTAAGATTTTTTTTTGAAATTATTTTTGGCAACTAACATTGTTTTCTGTTTTGTAGGATTCCTAACATAGCAACTCTTATTTGGTAATTTTGTTCCAACCCTCTTTCTTATTTTTTTTAGATCTCTTATTTGTTTTAGTTTTTCTAGTTTTCTTCTTAGGTTTAATTGTTTAGTTACTTGAGGGTTGTGTGTGTTTCATGCCCAAGTGGGTTCGTGAGAACACTCAACATCTCTTGAGTGGATGAGGATTAGTCAAAGGGTTGCCTATCCATCAAAGGATTAGACACCACTTGAGATCCTTTCAGTTAATTGAAGTGATGACTGCAAATCAACCTCAACCTCAACCTCAACCACCAGTTGAGGAAGTTCAAGATGAAAATGAGGTGCATAATGTACCCCCGCTCATACTCTACGTGATTCTTTACAACCAGCAGGGGTGAGTACACCTTCTTGCATGGTCGTTCCACTTAATGCAGGAAACATGGATATCAAACCTGGAGTGATACAACTCCTTCCTAAGTTTCATGGACTAGATTCTGAAAGTCCATATTTGCACATCAATGAGTTTGATGAGACAGCCGCTACATTACACTTTTCAAATGTGTCTGAGGATAGAGTGCGACTTAAATTATTTCCTTTTTCATTGAAAGAGAAGGCTAAGACGTGGATGCACTCCTTAAAGCCAAGATCCATCGTCACATGGGCCGAGATGACCCAAAAATTTCTCAAAAAGTTTTTCCCGTTTCATAAAACTAACACTTTAAGGAAGGCAATCATGAACTTTTCCCAAAAAGAGGAAGAGACCTTCCAATGCTGGGAAAGGTTCAAATATCTTACGAATTCTTGTCCACATCATGGCTACGAAGTATGGCGAATAATAAGCCTTTTTTATATTGGATTAACATCACCAATGCACCAGTTTGTAGAGATGATGTATAATGGTGAATTCATGAACAAAAAGGCCGATGATGCGTGGGATTACCTTGATCAGTTGGTAGAAAACACACAATCATGGGACACCTCTCCAAGACTCACCACTTCTAGGTCTAATCAATCAAAGGAAAGGGGAGAAATTTATGTTCTAAAAGAGGAAGATGATATGAGTGCAAGAGTGGCCAATCTCACAAGAAAAGTCAAGGCCATGGAACTTAACAAGTCACAACCTATCAAATCCGATAAGGCTACGGAAGTTATTTATGGTATTTGTGCTTGTAACATACATACAACTGAGAATTACCTAACAATTCCAGCCGAAGAAACCATCCAAATTTTAGTTGGAAGAATGTACAAACGACTAACCCACAAGCGGCCCTTACGCAATTTTTAAATCAGAAGAGGCCTTAAGAGGATACGGTTCAAAAATTCATGCAAAACCAAGAGCTATTCAACTAGAATACGGTACAAGCATTCTAGGATATTAAAACAACAGCGGGAATGTTTTCATCGTCCATTCAAAGGATTGAGTCACACTTAGCGAATGGGGCGAAAGGGATGCTTCCAGCCCAACCTCTCCTCAATCCAAAGCCACAATTTGAAATTAGTGACCCAAGCTCTTCAAATCAAATGGAGCAAGCCAAGTTTATCACCACTCTTAGGAGTGAAAATACAATTGACAAATCTATTCCGGTAAGGGCTGAAAATTCTAAGGACCCCGAAGAAGATAAGAATGATAGACCAGCATTACTCCACATAGGTTAGAACCGGAACCTCAAATAAGCCAATTGCGTCATTCCCTCAATGGTTGATTGCACCAAAACTTCTAACTAATTCTCAGGATATTTTAGAGGTGCTTAAACAAGTGAAGGTCAACATCCCTCTACTGGATGCCATTAAATAAATTCCTTCATATGCCAAATTTCTGAAAGATCTATGCATTACCAAAAGACGGCAAAACATACAAAAAAAAAAATCTTTTTGATAGAAAAAGTGAGTGTCATCCTCAAGAAAGATGTGCCACAAAAATACAAAAATCCCGATAGCCCGACCATCACTTGTGTAATTGGGAACTATCGGATTGAGCACGTACTTCTTGATTAGGGGCGAGTGTGAACTTGATCCCTTACTCGGTTTATGAACAATTGGGTCTAGGTGAATTATAACCCACCCAGACCACATTACAACTTGTTGATCACTCAGTTCGTGTACCGAGAGGGATGATTAAAGGTGTGTTAGTCCAAGTTGATAAATTCTACTATCCAGTAGATTTTATTATCCTGGATACTCAACCCATCATAGATGTGAGCACTCAAATTCCCATCATTCTTGGTCGCCCATTCCGTGCTACATCAAATGCAATCATTAATTGCAGGAATGGAATTATGAATTTATCTTTCAGAAATATGACATTGGAGCTCAATATCTTTTTCAACATGAGCAAACAGTTAGAAGATGTTGATGATATCCACAACATTAACTTGATAGATTCTTTTGTGGAAGATAGAGCAATCCTGACTCTATACTCTGACACTCTAGAGACATGCTTGGCCCACTCCCCTGATTTGGATGATGACACGATTAGGGAGATAGATGTCATGCTTGATGCTACACCTGTACTTGAAGTTAATTGGTGGAGGTCACAATTTGAAGAATTACTCCAAACTAATGTAGTACCTCTACCGTCTAGCCTTAAAGCACCGAAGCTTGACCTAAAACATTTGCCCTCTGATCTCAAATATATCTATTTAGGTCAAGATGAGACATACCTGGTGGTGATTTCTTCCCACCTTGAGCAAGAATAGGAGCGTATGCTTATCTCTACTCTCATTAAGTATAAAGGAACTCTTGGATAGTTGATTGCGGACCTCAAGGGAATTGACTCTTTGATTTGTACTCACTACATTCATCTTAAAAATAATGCGAAGACCTCCCGACAACCACAACGCCGATTAAATCCAAACATGAAGTGGTTAAGGCTGAGGTACTTAAGTTATTGGATGTGGGTATCATATACCCCATATCCGATAGCCGATGGGTGAGTCCAACTCAGGTGGTTCCTAAGAAGTTCGGAATCACCATCGTAGCTAATACCATTAATGACCTCGTGCCAACTAGAGTTACTACTGGTTGGAGAATGTGCATTGACTACAAAAAGTTGAATATCGTCACGAGGAAGGACCACTTTCCTTTACCCTTCATTGATAATTCTTGGAAAGGCTAGCTCGTTACTCTTACTATTGCTTCATTGACGGATATTCGGACTACAATCAGATAGAGATAGCCCTTGAAGATTAAAAAAAGACCACTTTCACATGCCCCTTTGACACATTTGCTTACCGATGGATGTCATTCGGACTATGTAATGGCCCCGACACTTTTCAACGATGCATGTTGAGTATATTTTCCGATATGGTGGGGCAATATTTAGAGGTCTTCATAAACGACTTCTCTGTCTTTGGTCCATCCTTCAGCAAGTGTTTAAAAAATCTGAAAAATGTGCTAAAGCGATGTGAGGAAAAGAATTGGTACTAAATTGGGAGCAATGTCATTTCATGGTTTGTAAGGGAATTGTTCTTGGACATATCATCCCATCCAAGGGAATTGAGGTAGATAAGGATAAAATTGATCTTATCTCTAACCTACCTCCACCCAAGAGCATACAAGACGTACGATCCTTCTTAGGACATGCCAGATTTTACAGACGATTCATAAAGGAATTTCATCACCTCTCTCATCCTTTATGCAATCTACTTCAAAAGGATGTACCATATGAGTGAACTGACCAATGCCAGGAAGCTTTCACTAAGCTCAAGGGCATGTTGACTACCACACCTATCACGCAGCCACCTGATTGGAGCTTTCCTTTTGAGATTATGTGTAATACATCTGACTATGCTCTTGGGGCCGTGTTAGGCCAGAGAAAAGAAAAGAAGCCACGTTATTCACTATGCAAGTAAAATTCTAAATCCTACCCAAGTGAACTACTCTACTACGGAGAAGGAACTCTTAGTCGTAGTGTTCGCTTTGGACAAAATTTAGGTCCTACTTGATCAGATATAATATCATCATCTACATTGATCATGAGGCGTTGAAGTACCTTCTCTCTAAGAATGATGCTAAGCCCTGCTTAATAAGATGGATCCTCCTACTTTAAGAATTTGATTTGGAAATATGGGACAAAAGGAGAGTAGAGAACGTAGTGACTGACCATCTTTCAAGACTTGATGTCCCTGATTCCCTTGAAACGCCACCAATAAATGATATGTTCCCTGATAAACAATTGTTTAAACTCTCTCAATTACCTTGGTTTGCTGACATTACTAATTATCTTGCCAAAGGTTTCCCATCGACTCATTGGAATTCGCAAGATAAGAAAAAAATTCTTCGCCGAGGTTCATAAGTTCTCATGGGATGACCCGTATTTATTCAAATATTACTCCGACCAAATTCTAAGGAGATGTGTGCCAGACAATGAACACCAAAGTGTCATCTCCTTCTGTCATTCGTAGGCCCGTGGTGGTCACTTTTTTGCTAAAAAGACCACGACCAAAATTCTGCAGTGCGGCTTTTACTGGCCCACTATGTTCAAGGACACTCATAAGTTTTGCAAAGCTTGTGAGCGTTGTTAGAAATTGGGTACATTTTCTCGTCGAAATATGATGCTTCTGAACTCCATTCTTATCATTGAAGCATTTGATTGTTGAGGCATCGATTTCATGGGGCCATTCCCCTAATCCTTTGAAAATTTATACATTTTGCTAGCAGTAAACTATGTTACTAAGTGGGTCGAAGTGATCCCGTGCCAGAATAATGACCATCGTACTGTCATTCGATTTTTAAAAGAAAATATCCTTTCCCGGTTCGGAACGCCTCGAGCCATCATTAGTGATGTAGGTTCACACTTCTGTAATAGGCCATTTAAAAACTTAATGAAGAAATACGCCATCTCTCATAAGGTGAGAACTCCATACCACCCGCGGACAAGTGGGCAAGCTGAGATTTTCAACAGGAAAATTAAACACATTCTAGAGAAAACAGTTAACCCTGACCATAAGGATTAGTTAATCCATTTAACCGATGCTTTATGGGCATACAGTACAACTTTTAAGACCCCCATTAGAATGTCTCCCTTCAGACTCGTCTACGGGAAAGCTTGCCACTTGCCTGTAGAGTTGGAACATCGAGCCTACTAGGCTATCAAAATTTTGAACTTCAATTTGGACAACGCTGGTTCACTGCGCAAACTACAATTGATTGAACTTGAGGAAATCTGGAACAATGCATACGAGAACTCGATAATTTACAAGGACAGGATGAAGGTGTTCCACGATAGGAACATCCTTCAAAAATCATTCATAACCGGTCCAAAAGTCCTTCTATACAATTCTCGGTTACACCTTTTTTCGGGTAAACTCCGATCTCGATGGACCGACCCTTTCACTATTACTAATGTCTATCCACATGAGGCCGTTGAGAAAAAGAATCCAACGAATTGCCATGTTTTTAAAGTGAACGGACATCGTTTAAAGCCATTTGTTGAGAAATTTGACTCAGAGGACATGTCCATGCCTCTGACTGATCCTGTGTACCAGGATTGATCTCCTGGTCTAATGGAGGTGTAGTTAGCTTTTATTGTTTTCTTAGGATTTAGGATTATGATAGTTTACTTTCAGTTTGCTTGGGTCTTTATGCTAACTTGTCTTTACATTGAGAACCTTGGAAAAGCTTCAATCCCCATTCTTCAAGTACTACCTTTCCATCACTTCTCATTTCTTTTCGTTGTCTCATATGCATTACATGCTTATATTTTTTTTTGTTTACATTAAGGACAATGTAGATTTTAGGTTGTGGGGTGTGGATTAGGTAAACTAATCAATGTTTTCTTAGTTTTGAGCAAAAAAAAAAATTTTTGAAATTTTCAATGTTTCAAGTTGAAATCTGTTTGGAAAATGATAAATTGTGTATGTAAAGAATGTTTTGAGTATGATGATAAGATTGAGATTGAATTTTGAATTGTTGGAGTTTGATCAACTAAGTAGTCTATCACCTACAGTTCTTGCACTCAATTGATTAAGAGGAAGTTTGAATATCATGTTAATCTAAGTCACAAGACACGTTCAAGTTATTTTTTGTGAATTATGTTAGAATTTCTAATTGTTAGTATGTGAAGCATTGATAGATGATTGTCAATTAAGTCTGGAGAATTTTATCCACATTAAAAGATGAAAAGAACCAGTTAAAAAAATAGTGAGATCGACAAAAAGGTCATATATGATGAAAAGGCTGTAAAAGAATGAAAAGACTGTAAAAGAATGGAAAGTCTGAAAAGAATGAATAAATAAAAAGAGACCGCCGATATAAAATCAAAAATTGAAAAAAGAAGGAAAATGGGATAAGTTCGGAATCAGTACTTAATTATTCAATTAATCTTGAGGTGATGATCATGGCTAATATTATGTAATGATAGTATATTTTTGTGAAAAGTAAGTTGGAATTCACTAAGCACGTTAGAAAAACTTGATATATGAACTTATGCTTTGATTTAATCGATAAAGAACCTATTTGATGGATTGCTTATATGATTCGGCTCTAGGTTTTTAAAATCATACTTTCTCGTCTTAATTCTACTCATCTATACTTGATTGCACAAATGAGTTTTTTTGAACATTGAGAATTGAGAATTACTTCACGCATGTTTTGCTCAGGACTGGAAAAATGTTAGTTGGGGGGTGTGTTGATTGTGAAATATTGTATATTTCTCTCGATTTATACCTTAGTTTTATAAATATGATAGTGTTTAATCGATTTAATTATGCGTTTTTTTAATTTGCCAAGTGATTTCGAGAGCTTAAGGTGAAATTGATTCCAAAAGGAAGATTTATACTCAAAAGATTACTAAATAAAGATTTAGAGATTTGGAAGTCATTAACGAAGAATTTACATGCCAAAGATCCAAGAAAACTGAGGAATGAAGAGAATCAAAGATTTGAAGTGAAGAAAAGGAATCCTGAAATTATCCTGAAAACAAACATATTCCTGAAATTGTCCTGAAAAGCATATTCTAAAACTTCAAGTATATTTTGGAAAACTGTGCAGAGTGTTAAATTTGAGGCGGTTTAAACCCCGAGTCTATTTTGAAAAATTGCGCAGAGTGCATAAATTTGAGGCGATTTCTAGATTTTTCGAACTCGGTGCGAAAGTTGGAGTCCCACAACTATAAATAGGACTCCCTAGGATGCTCTAAAACATCTTCTAGGATTTGAAAAAGTCTCAAGGAGCATAACACAAGGGTGGAGCAGCCACCAAAGAGTTTTTCTTATTCCCTAGTTTATTTTTCATGCTTTGTTTAAGAGATTTGGTCTCAATCATGTCTATGGTTGGTTAAACCTCTTAACTAGGGCTAAGAGGTGAAGCTTGTGCTGTGTTGAAATGTTTATTTTTCTTTGATTCTTATTATTATTGAGCTTCATTGATTTCTAGTTTAATATTAAAGGAATATCACTTTTCTATGATTTATTGTGACTCAAATTACAATAGATGATGTGATAGCTTTGGATATCTTCTTTTCTTATTTTGAGATAGTGAGATTGGTAAATTTCATTGTTCACCATCGTCTCCTGGGCATGGTAAGGTGATGGAATCCCTTCCAATCTTCACAATTCTCCTCCATTGAGAATTAGGTCAATGAAAATTTTAGATTTGATTTAAATTACTTTATCTTCCAACTAGATAGGATAATACTCCAATTCCAATTGTGTTTATTGAATCAAGCAAGGTAGCATCTTAATAGCTACAAGTGGATCCCTGGCACCGTAGTTCTTACCTTTAATTGATGGTTTAGACATTATTCGTAATTACTCTCTTTTTTTCCAGAATTCAGATTTAGATCTTCTTCTAGTTCTAGTTCTAATTTTTTTTCAGAATACGTACAAGTTTAGTCCCTGTGGATTCGACCTCGTTCTCACGAGTTATTACTACATCGCGACCCTACACTTGGGGTTGTGAACATTTTTCTAAGATTAATTAGTATTAGAATTAATGGTTTATTTTTCCTGCTATGCTTTTAGGTTAAGATTTTTTTGAAATTATTTTTAGAGACTAACATTGTTTTTCTGTTTTGTAGGATCCTAACATAGCAACCCTAATCGAGTAACTTCTCTCCAACTCTCTCTTATCTTTTTAGATTTCTTATTTGCTGTAGGTTTTAGCTTTCTTTCTATTAGAGTTTAGTTGTTTAGTTACTTGAGGGCTATGAGTATTTCATGCCCAAGTGGGTTCATGATAACACTCTTCATCTCTTGAGTGAAGGTGGATTAGTTGAAGGGTTACCTATCCATCACTGGATTAGACACCAATTAAGATCCTCTGAGTCGGTAGAAGTTATGACTGCACATCGACCTCAATTGGGTCTAGGTGAATATTGTAAAAACTTGATACATGAACTTATGCTCCTAAGTGATTGATATAGAACTTATTTGATTGATTGCTCATGTGATTCGGTTCTAGGTTTTCAAATTTTCACTCTTGCTTCTTTGAATTATACTCATACATGATTGCACAAAAGATTATTTTCTAAAAGTGATTTGAACATTGAGAATTGAGGATTTCTTCATGCATATTTTGTTTGGGACTAGAAAAATGCAGGTTAGGGGGTGTGTTGAGTGTCAAATATTTCATATTTCATACTATTTATATCTTGATTTTATGAACATGATAACGCTTAATGGGTATAGTTTATACATGTTTTTATTGCGAGGTGCATCTGAGAGCTTGGATTGAAAAGAATGTTAAAAGCATGGATTTGATGCTCAAGAATCACCAAGGCAAAGGATGGATCTTAGGAGACTAAGATTGAAGATTTCAAGACCCAAAGATTCAAGGAAACCAAGTGGAGAAGGAAGGATTCGAAAGTGCAAAGTGCAGAAATTCACAGAATCTAAACTTCACTGTTTATGTCATCGACCGCCGGTTGATGAAATTGAAGCCAGTGTTTGATGACATCAAAGAATTACATGAATATCGGTCGATGACATCAAAGCCAATGTTGGATGACATCGAAGAATTACATGAATATCAAGTTTAGTTGCTGGACAAATTGGATGCAGTTCTTGATGACATCAAAGTCCTGTTCGATTGCTCAAAGATCTGCTCGATGACATCGAGATTTTTGCGAATTTCTGGAGCAACTCGCTGGAACACTCTGGATACATTCTCGGTTACTCGAACACCCTTCGATGACATGAAGAGTTACGCAGTGTGAAAGGCGTTACACAGTGCGAAAAGGTGCGACTTCTGGATTCAAATTACGTTCAATGACATCGAAGGTTGTTCGATGACATCGAAGGCGTTAAACAGAGTGCGTAAATTTGAGGCAGTTTTCAAAGATGGATGAACAAAGGCTATAAATATGGGTTCTTTGTGGAGTTATAAAGATGAATTAGGTTTTAAGAAGTAGTGTCAAAGAGTAGAGCAGCCTCCCAAGAGTTTTTCTTCCTTATTTATTTTTAATGTTTTATTTAAGGGTATTAGTTTATGATTGGCTAAACCTCTTAGCTAGGGCTAAGAGATGAAACTTGCAACGTGTTGGGATGATTTTCTTGCTTTGATTCTTTTTTTCTTGAACCTCATTGAATTCTAGTTTGAATTTAAGGAATACTTTCAGTTTTTTATGATTTATTATGACTCAAATTACAATAGATGTTGTGATGGCTTTAAATATCTTCTTTTTCCATTTTGAGATTGTGAGATTGGTAAATCATGTTGTTCACCATCGTCTCCTGGGCATGGTAGGATGATGGAATCCCTTCCAATCATCACAATACTCCTTCACGTGTGATTAGGTCAATGAAAAGTTCAGAATTGGTTTAAGTGCTTCATCTTCCAATTGGACAGGATAGGACTCCAATTCCAATTGTGTTTCTTAAATCAAAGTTAGGTAGCATCTTGATAGCTATAAGTGGATCCTTGGCGCTCTAGTTCCCTTTTGATTATTGATACTTTATTCACAATTACTGTCAACTATTCCAGATTTCAATTTAGATCTTTTTTTTAGTTCTAGTTCTAGTTATTTTCATAATACGTACAAGTTTAGTCCCTGAGGATTTAACCTCGGTCTCACTAAGTTATTACTACATTGCGACCCTACACTTGGGGTTGTGAACAAATTACAGGAAGCTTTATGGGCCTATTGAACGACTCACCGAACAACAACGAAAGCTACACCTTATTCGTTGGTGTACAGAGTTAGGCCGTTATTCCAATCGAGACACAAGTCGCGTCGCTCAGAATTACGGTACATGAATCGATAACAGATGATGAAAATGCCAAAATAAGGCTTATGAAATTAGATGTTCTAGATGGAAAGTGATTAGCAGCACAACAACGGCTAAAATTGTATCAGGCACAAATAACTGTTGCCTACAATAAGAAAGTCAAATATCGTTCATTCAAGAAAAGTGACACTGTATTAATGTTGAAAAGGCCCTTTGTGGTTACCCATAAAACTGTGGGCAAATTTGATTCCAAATGGGATGGATTATATGTCATCATTGAAGTCTATTCTAACGGAGCATATCGAGTAGTAAATCAAAATGGACAGGGAATTAGAATACCTGTCAATGCTCGATTCATTAAGAAATATCATCCTTAAAAAGAAAACAAAAGTTTTGATTTCGAAAGATCACAGGGAAAATCTGTCCTAATCAAAAGGGGGCAAGACAAGTACAGCTTCACGACTGCAAAAAGCTCTCCATAAAATATATGTACTCTCCGGAACGTCATTCTGAATAAAGAACATGTTCGCAGATATTTTATCATTTCAAAAGCTTTACAAAGGCCTCTTCGGTCAATAATTGATAATAAAGCGACGATCGAAAGGATCTCCGATAATGATGACAACGATATAAACACTAATGGTCAACAGGAAAATTGTCAAAATACCAAAAGCATATCGGCCTTATACATATATTACAAAACATCATCAATTATGGTAATATCATTGGTTATTGCCATTGTCGTTCATCGATCATCGCCATTATTATCAATTATCACGGATCAGCGTCTTCATTAGTCGTGAAGAAATTATCATCACAATATTGCATATTACGAAGTAATATTACAGATTATTGCTGATCTTATCTCGTCTATGGCTCCGACTAGAAGAAATTATCATCATCGCTAAATTTTTATTATCATCAAAGCGACATTATTGCCGAATAATCAGACTGAACAACATTATCGCCATTATTATTATCAATAGAACTGAAATATTACTTTGATGAAAATGACATCATTGTCAAAACTATTCTTATTATCGAGATCACTAAAACAACATTATCATCTTCTATCATCATATTGACATTATTACCACACTGATTACATCGCTGAGCATTAATCATCGCTAACCACATCAGACAAATTATACTGGCAATGTATCATTTATGACAGTGGTGAGCGCTCACAAAGGCCAACCATGCGTAAGCCCTATATTATTAGCGATAACGATGTATCATTTACAGTAGCAGTGAGTGCTCACTGTAACATCTTAGAAAAATCTATATAAAGACCCGAGTACCACCTTAAGCAGAAATCACTCATGACCAAATCCTTTAGAAATTAGATAAAATTAACTAAGTGCTAAATTAGATTAGCTGTGAAATTAGCTTGAACCACTTTAAATACAAACTACAAGACCCAAAACTTGTAGAATCATTAACGCTACATTACCTTGAAATCTAGGATCAATCTCTAAACCTAGTTGCTCTCGGGAGCACACCGAAACTCCGTATCAGACCTGGACCGCGCGTCGAAAGTCTGATTACTGTGAAATCATGTGGTTAGGACTGTCTTACTGGACTTGACAACCATCTCAAAAATCAACTCCAGATAGTATCCAGAAATGCACAACTTGAACCCGGAGCGAAGTGTGTGAGAAACGCGAATACCTTTAGGAAATGAATTCAGATTTAAGTGATCTGGGCTATTCACTTGTAGGCCAAATCTAAGGTTTTAGACCATCAGAATCTGACCCAAATGCACCCTCGGATTAGAAAAAATTTCATACACAGGTCCATGAACTCGTGGCCCTAATCGAGCGCCGACGACCGTTGAACTGAAACTGGTTTGCCACGGTTGATCTACAAATCCGATCATACCAAAAACTTAACTTGACCTAGATCCAATGTCAAGGGACTTACTCCGTACCATACGCAGAAAAGGGGCCTCTAGATGTACTCCATCGGATCGAAACAACCACTACTTAGCTATAACCTAAGTATACCATGGCCCTGGGGCCATTCCCATTAGTTTTGGGCCTATATAAGGGCCTTAAACCCTCTCTCTCTCATTCCATACGAATTTGGAAAATCCTATGAGAGAGAAGAGAGAAAAGAGAAGGAAAGAGAGAGTAAGTGAGAGAGAGAGTGAGGGTTTGTTCCTGGGATTCAATCTCATCACTCCACGGGCTGAATCAGCCTTTCTGAATCACTATCCCGGTAATTTTGACTCCGTTCTTGGGTAAGAAATCCTAACCCTAATCCGTTTTAAGGCTTCAAATATAGTAAATGGCGAAGTAGCTAACCTATTTCATGTTATAGGCTGTCGTTGTGCCGTAGACGAGGACTTAGTGTTTAAACTGACTTCGTTACGAGTTTACCGATGAAAGGTGCGGACTATAAATATTTAGGTTATGGTTTTCAAGGCTTTCAATGTCAGCAATGATTTATGTCTGACTTGATTGTTATTACATATGCCTAGATACAACATTTTCCGTATATTCCACATATATTAAAACTATGTTTATTTTAAATGCATTCTATGTGTTTATTGAAATGTCTGAATGGATATGAAATTATGAAATGTACTTGTTGTGATGGATGTTTGGGAACACATGATGGTTGTACGTGTGGCAACTCCTATGTGGAAGGATTTGCTATAATATGTGTTTTAACTAACTTACTACATGTATGTAATATGTGTAGTCTAATTGTTTGATAAAATGCCTGAATGAAAAAATGCTTTATGTAATGTGTTTAATGAGGGTGTTGAGATAGGATTCTCAACTCCCTCATCTATAGTTACAGTTTCTTTTATGTAATTTATCTTGTTACTACGTGATTTATGTGTGAAATGCCTATGTATGATAACATGTGTAATATGTGTTGTGTTGAAATGCATAAATGAAATAGATATTGAAATTAGTTGTCACATGCTGTTTTACTATCACTTATGAATACCTGTTGGATTGAATGTGATTGGGGCTACGATGTAGTCCAGGCAATCGGTAATGGTTTACGACCGGTGGCCGAACTGTTTAGCCACGATGGATATGTTCGAGGATTCTGAGTCGTACAGTGATTATCAACAGTGGTTAGGCCACGAGGGGTGCGTATGCGCTCCATGTCGACCAATTCAATGTACGTTCGTACTAGTCGAGCTTGTCAAGTAACCCGATTGGCCCAATATATGTTCACCATGTATGGACGCTACTGCTTGAATCTAAGGTACCAAACTCACTAGTGAAAAGCCCGTTTAACCTTGGTACCTCGATCCGCTAAGACTCATAGCCAGACATGGTGGTATGGGACACCGTGGTCGAGCTGTCGGCCTACGCTGGGGTGACGAGCCTCCCCGTAGTGACCAGTGAGCAATCCAAACTTGTGAGCTGAATACGGTGGTATGGGACACTGTATTCGCGTTGTCGGCTTACGATCAGGTGAGGAGCTCGTAGTGACCTCGAGTATACACTAGGACTACGTTAAGGCGACGAGCCTTTCCATAGTAACCTGGAGTATAAACTAGGCCTACGCTGATGGTAACAAGCCTCCCCGTAGCAACCTAGAGCCTGCCTGTCGTATGTGATTAACTAGGATTGACGACCTAGATGGATCATTGTTTGGAAAATGATATAAGGGAGGTACCTTAACTTCCCAATCCTGCTGTATAAATATGCCTAATTAAGAACTTGGCTAATCACGCACATGCACCTTATTGCATGTGCCTTTAGCATTGGAGTTGAGCACAGCGGGAGTGTTGCATGCCGCGATCGTGAGATGTTGTCGCAAGAGGGAGTGCAGGCGAGGGCATGCATCATTATAATATATCATCCTTGCATTAATCAGAGTACTTAGGAATGCTTGTTGTATTGCTTTATCATTACTGTTTGACTGAATTGATAACATGTTAACCTTTGCATTATAGGTCCACTGAGTTGATCACTCACTCCCACGTTCTAGGACGGTGCTTTAAACACCAACTAGACCATGTTGTAGTTGCAGATGATGGCAATGCTTATGTAGCGGACTCGGACTTTTATGATGATGAGGAGTTCTCCTATTTGCAACTCTCGAGCGGGTCTATGTAAACCGGGAGTTGCGTCACCGGGGCTATAGGGATATGGATTCGAAGACACTACATTTTATCATTTTATATATTTTGGAACCAAACATGTAATTATGTAACCCGGTAACGTTCATACTCTTGAGACGTACGATCACTTATTTACTTTATATATCTACCACAGTCTTCCGCTTGCGTAACTTAACTATCTCTGGAGTATGATATGATGTTTTGGTGTAATCCCACCCATGTTTAATGCACTAATACGGACAACATTTAATCATCATTATTTATGTTACATAACTGATGTGTTGGAACTCGAGAGTTGGACTCCTGCTCGACCCTCAATTTTCAGGGCGTTACAGTCACGAATGGCAACCACACGTAAGCCCTATATTATTAGCAATGGCGATGTATCATTTACGGCAGCAGCGAGCTCCCACGAAGGCCAACCACACGTAAGCCTATATTATTAGCGATGGCAATATATCCCTTACGACAGCAGTGAGTGCCCATGAAGCCCCAATCATGCATAAGACTTATCATATCGGCGGTTCACTAAATATTCATGTGACCAACTGTGAAAAACCAGTGACCCTAAAAAGCCCATGAAGGCAATCACATGCTTAGACCCATGCGGGCAACGAAGAGAGCCAGTGAGTAAAAGCCCTCAGTGGCCAAAAGTCCATGAAAGCCAACCATGGGTGAGACCAACGCTGTCTGTTTAGCATCTGACAGCATCATGAGGAAAGGTGAGAGAAAATTCCTTCTCATGAATGGGCCAGACCTTGTAGGTGAAGAAAAAGCGGGCTACAGCGTGCGATGTTTTGCTCGTCCATAGATAGGCCAACCATGCATAAGACCCCCAAAGTTCCTTACTTGATTTTAGTAGAAACTCATGGGGAATGGTCGACCTCTAGATGAGCTACCCCCTCATCGATGGACTGGCGGCCTTGAAACTGGTACTCAAACAGGTAGCCTTGTGAGCCCCATGAACTCTAGAGAGTTACTGCAGGCCAACCCTGTGCGTAAAACCTACGGAGTTCACTATCCCGATAACTTCACTAGGCCCCTCTGATGGATCACGGTTTATGAAGTCCCCAGCTACAATGGTTTAGTGAACTCTTGAGAGTTACAGAAACCTTTCACATAAGTCCACCTGCTCCACTACTCAAGAGCTAAAACAGTGTGTGCTCCACTACTCATGAGCTTAAACTATGTGTGGCGCCTTAGGTACTAACTTGAACTTCGAAATAATTCCGCCCATTAAAGGAAAATCACATAGCGCATGCTAAGAAATATGAAATTATGTTATTGTCATTATACACTATGATGCAGCTGAACATGAAGTTGAAGCATAAAATTATAGAAAGTATGCAACAAAGTATGAAAATCCATGATCATATATCAGAATATGCAAACAATTCATGTCATCCATACAATGCTAAAGTTTCACATGTGAATGTGTATATAAAACAATTTTCAAACTATTATATTCGTTCTGAAATGCCCAGGGCAGACATAAACTTCTGCAAAGCTTTCTTAAATTGAATCTGAGCAGCTGCAGTATTAAGCTCGGCATCAATAATAAGCTTAGCCTGATCAGGAACACTCGCCAACTCCCGCTCCAGTAAAGCAGCAGACATTTTGTTAAAAGAAAGTTCTGATTTTTTAAAATCAACTATGTCAGTGTTCTCCTTAATATCATCTTTGATTCTATTCATTTTAAACTCTTCTTCTTATCTCTAAGCCTTGAGAACGGCTATTTTCTCATCAATGGTCGCAATAGTCTGGTCAGAAACTTTCAGTTTTTCTTGAAGAGAAACATCCTCTTTATCACAATCAGAAATGACGGATGAAATTCTAGAGATTTTATCTTTAAGAAGCAATAACTCTTTCTGGAAATTAAGAATATCTGATGCAGCATCTATATTATGAATTAATTATAGCTACTCCCATGAAGCATAAAAGTGAATCAGAGGATTGTGAAGCAATGCAATATTAATTTTGGCCAGTCTCGTAAAATTTTCTAAATCTACTAGAGCATCCCTGAGGAGATGTCACTGTTCTTGATTCTGAAATATATGAGTTATAGTTAATAGAGCATCTCGGATCACTGCTAACCTATGCGAAGGAATCTCTTTAAGCAAAGATGTACTTAATAACGGGTCTATTATTTTGGAACTCGCTGTAACATTTAATGATGAGATAGGTACGAAGACATAAAAGAGAAATGAGGATATGGAAAATCGGCATTATGGATATAATGTATGAAGGAAATGTTATATGTGTGTGTGTGTGTGAAGAAAATCTCAAGGGAATTGATCCTTTGATTTGCACTTAACACATTCATTCAGAGGATAATGCAAAAACCTCCCGACAACCACAACGTAGATTAAATCCAAATATGATAGAGATGGTTAAGGGAGAAGTGTCTAAGTTGTTGGACGTGGGTATCATATACCCTATATCTGATAGTCAATCAGTGAGTCCAACTCAAGTGGTTCCTAAGAAGTCCGGAATCACCATCGTAGCCAATGCCAACAATGAACTCGTGCCAACTAGAGTCACTACTGGTTGGAGAATGTGTATTGACTATAAGAAGTTGAATACCGTCATAAGAAAGGACCACTTTCCTTTGCCCTTCATTGATCAAATTTTGGAAAGACTAGCTGGTCACTCTTACTATTGCTTCCTTGACGGATATTCGGGCTACAATCAGATTGAGATAGCCCTTAAAGATCAAGAAAAGATTACATTCACATGTCCCTTTGGCACCTTTGCTTGCCGAAGAATGCCATTCGGACTATGTAATGCCCCCGCCACCTTTCAGCGATGCATGTCGAGTATATTTTCTGATATGGTGGGGCAATATTTAGAGGTCTTTATGGACGACTTCTTTGTCTCTGGTCCATCCTTCAGTGAGTGTCTGAAAAATCTTTAAAATGTGTTAAAACGATGCGAAGAAAAGAATTTGGTTCTAAATTGGGAGAAGTGTCATTTTATGGTTCCCAAGGGAATAGTGCCTGGACACATAATTTCGTCTAAGGGAATTAAGGTAGACAAGGCTAAAATTGACCTTATTTTTAACCTACCTCCACCTAAGAGCATACGTGATGTGCGATCCTTCTTAGGACACGCCGGATTCTATAGACAATTCATAAGGGACTTTAGTCATCTCTCTCATCCTTTATGTAATTTACTTCAAAAGGATGCACCATAAGAGTGGAATGAACAATGCCAAGAAGATTTCACTAAGCTCAAGGCTACGTTGACAATTGCACCTATCATGCAACCACCCAATTGGAGCATCCCTTTTGAGATTATGTACGACACGTCTGACTATGCTATTAGGGTAGTGTTAAGCTAGATAAAAGAGAAGAAGCCATATGTGATTCATTATGCGAGTAAAACTCTAAATTCTGCCCAAGTGACCTACTCTACAGAGGAGATCTTAGCCATAGTGTTCGCTTTGGACAAATTTAGGTCTTATTTGATCAGATCCAAGATCATCATCTACACTGATCATGCGATGTTGAAGTACCTTCTTTCTAAGAATAATGCTAAGCCTCGCTTGATAAGTTGGATCCTTCTACTTCAAGAGTTCAACATAAAAATATGAGATAAAAAGGGAGTAGAGAACGTAATGGTTAACCATCTCTCTAAGCTTGATCTTCCCGATTCCCTTGAACCAACACCGATAAATGATATGTTCCCTGACGAAAATTTATTTAAACTCTCCCAATTACCTTGGTTTGCTGACATTGCGAATTATCTTGCCACAGGTTTCACGCCAACATATTAGACTGCGCAAGATAAAAAGAAATTTTTTGCCAAGGTACGTAAGTTTTTTTAGGATGATCCTTATCTATTTAATTATTTCCTAGACCAAATTCTAAGGAAATGTATGCCAGACAGTGAACATCAGAGTGTCATCTCCTTTTGTCACTCTCAGGCCTGTGGTGGTCACTTTTCTGCTAAAAAGACTATTGCTAAAATTCTGCAGTACATTTTTACTAGCCCACTATGTTCAGAGATACTCATGAGTTTTGCAAAGCTTATGAGCGTTGTCAGAAATTGGGAGGATTGCCCTGTCGAAATATGACGTCACTAAACCCAATTCTTATCATTGAAGCATTTGATTGTTGGGGCATCGATTTCATGGGACCATTGTTTTAGTGTGAAATATTACATATTTTTCTTTATTTATACATTACTTTTATAAATATGTTAGTGCTTAATCGATTTAATTATGCATGTTCTCATGTGCGAGGTGATTTCGAGAGCTTAAGGTGAAATTGATGTCAAAAGGAATATTTATGCCCAAAAGATTACTAAATGAAAATTTGGAGATTTGGAAGTCATTAATTAAGAATTCACATACCAAAGATCCAAGAAAACCAGGTGAGGAATGAAGAAAATCAAAGATTTGAAGTAAAGAAAAGAAATCCTGAAATTGTCATGAAAATATACATATTCCTGAAATTATCCTAAAAAGCATATTCCGAAACTCCAAGTTTATTTTGGAAAACTGTATAGAGTGCGGCGGTTTAAACCCCAAGTCTATTTTAGGAAACTGCACGGAGTGCTAAATTTGAGGCGGTTTAAACCCCGAGTCTATTTTGAAAAACTGTGCAGAGTGCCTAAATTTGAGGCGGTTTCTAGATTTTTCCAACTCGGTGCGAAAGTTGGAGTTTCACAACTATAAATAGAACTCCCTAGGATACTCCAAAATATCTTCTAGGGTTTGGTAAGGTATCAAGGAGCATAGCACAAGAGTGGAACAGCCGCCAAAGAGTTTTTCTTCTTCTCTAGTTTATTTTTCATGCTTTGTTTAAGAGATTTGGTTTCAATCATGTCTATGGTTCGCTAAACCTCTTAGCTAGAGCTAAGAGGTGAAGCTTGTAGCATGTTGGGATGTTTATTTTTCGTTGATTCTTATTCTTATTGAACTTCATTGATTTCTAGTTTGATATTAAAAGAATATTTTCAGTTTTCTATGATTTATTGTGACTCAAATTACAACAGATGTTGTAATATCTTTAGATATCTACTTTTTACTATTTTAAGATAATGAGATTGGTAAATCCCATTGTTCACCATCGTCTCCTGGGCATGGTAGGGTGATGGAATCCCTTCAAATCTTCACAATTCTCATCCATTGAGAATTAAGTCAATGAAAAGTTTATATTTGATTTAAATTATTTTATCTTCCAATTATATAGGATAGGACTCCAATTCCAATTGTGTTTATTGAACAAGCATAGTAACATTTTAATAGCTACAAGTAGATCCTTAGCACCCTAATTCTCACCTTTAATTGATAGTTTAAACATATTCACAATTACTCTCTTTTATTTCAGAATTCAAATTTAGATCTTCTTCTAGTTCTAGTTTTAGTTCTTTTCAGAAGATGTACAAGTTTAGTCCTTGTGGATTCAACCTCGTTCTGAGTTATTACTACATCACGACCCTACACTTGGGGTTGTGAACACCATTCCCCCAATCCTTTGGAAATAATTATATTTTATTGGTAGTAGACTATGTCACTAAGTGGGTTGAAGTGATCCCATGACGGAACAATGATCATCGAAAGATCATTAGATTCTTAACAGAAAATATCCTTCCCGGTTCCAAACACCTCGAACCATCATTGGTGGTGGAGGGTTGCACTTTTGTAATAAGCCATTTGAGAACTTAATGAAGAAATATGGCATCTCTCATAAAGTAAGCACTCCATACAACCCGCAGACAAGCGGGCAAGTTGAGATTTCCAATAGGGAAATCAAACAAATTCTAAAAAAATAGTAAACTCTGACCGTAAGGATTGGTCAATCCACTTGACTGATGCTTTATGGACTTATCGTACAACTTTTTAGACCCCCATTGAAATGTCTCCCTTTAGACTCGTCTATGGGAAAGCTTGCCACTTGCCTGTGGAGTTGGAACATAGAGCCTACTGGGCTATCAAAAATTTGAATTTTAACTTAGGTAACACTGGCTTGCTGCACAAACTTCAATTGAATGAACTTGAGGAAATTCGGAATGATGCATACGAGAACTCGAGAATTTACAAGGATATAGTGAAGGTGTTCCATGACCGAAACATCATTCGGAAATCATTCATAACCGATCAAAAAGTCCTTCTGTACAATTCTCGGTTACATCTTTTTCTGGGCAAGCTGCGATCTCGTTGGACCGACCCTTTCACTGTTACTAAGGTCCATCCTCATGGGGTCGTCAAGATGAAGAATCTGATGAATGACAATGTTTTAAAAGTAAACGGACATCGTCTAAAGCCATTTGTTGAGAAGTTTGATTCAGAGAATATGTTCATGCCTCTTATTAATCCTGTGTACTCAAATTAACCTCCTAGTCTGATAGAGTAGTTAAGATTATTGCTTTCGTAGGATTTAGGATTAGGATAGTCTGGTTTCAGTTTGTTTAGTCTTCGTGTTAACCCATTTGATGTTGAGAACTTTAGAAAAGCTTTAATTCTCCTTCTTCAGGTACTATATTTCCATCACTTCTCCTTTCTTTTCATTGTCTCATGTGCATTACATGCTTATATCTTTTTACATTGAGAACAATGTAGATTTTAGGTTGGAGGTGTGGATTAAGTAAATAATCAGTATTCTCTTAGTCTTTGAACAAAAATCTTGAAGATTTTCATTTTTTCAAGTAAAAGAACTATTTGGAAAGAAAAAGTTTGAGTAATTAAGAATGCCTTGAGTATAATGATAAGATAGAGATTGAATTTTGAATTGTTGGAGTTTGATCAACCGAGTAGGCTATCACTTAGGTTCTCTCATCTAATGGACTAAGAGGAAGTTTAAAATCATGTTGACCTAAATCACAAGACACATTCAATTTATTTTCTATGAATTGTGATAGAATCTCTAATTGTTAGTATGTGAATCATTGATAGATGTAGAGAATTAAGTCTGGAGAATTTTATCCACCTTTAAAAAGATGAAAAGAACCAGTTAAAAAACAGAGAGATCGACAAAAAGGTCATGTATGATGAAAAAACTAGAAAAAAATGAAAAGAATAAAGAGATTGAAAAGAATGAATAAATAAAAGTGATTGTCGATATAAAATCAAAAACTGAAAAAAGAAGAAAAGGGGGATAAGTTCGGAATCAACACTTGATTATTCAATTAATCTTGAGGTGGTGCGCATGGCTAACATTATGAAATGATAGTACTTTTATAGAAAGTAAGTTGGAATTCACCAAGCATATTGGAAAAACTTGATACATGAACTTATGCTCCTAAGTGATTGATAGAGAACCTATTTGATTGATTGGTTATGTGATTTGGCTCTAGGTTTTTAAATTTTCACTCTCACTTCTTTGAATTATACTCATACATACTTAATTGCACAAAAGATTATTTTCAAAAAGTGATTTGAACATTCAGAATTGAGGATTTCTTTACGCATATTTTGCTTGAGACTAGAAAAATGCAGGTTGGGGGGTGTGCTGAGTGTCAAATATTTCATATTTCCCACTATTTATATGTTGGTTTTATGAACATGATAACGCTTAATGGGTATAGTTTATACATGTTTGTGTCACGAGGTGAATCTAAGAGCTTGGATTGAAAAGAATATTAAAAGTATGGATTTGATGCTCAAGAATCACCAAGGCAAGGGATGGATCTTAAGAGACCAGGATTGAAGATTTCAAGACCCCAAGATTCAAGGAAACCAAGTGGAGAAGGAAGGAAGTCGAAAGTGCAAAGTACAGAAATTCACAAAATCTAAATTCCATTGTCTATGTCATCGACCGCCGGTCGATGACATCGAAGCCAGTGTTTAATGACATCGAAGAATTACATGAATATCGGTCGATGACATCGAAGCCAATGTTCGATGACATCAAACACGAGTTGATGACATCGAAGAATTACATGAATATCAAGTTTGGTTGCTGGATAAATTGGATGTCGTTCTCGATGACATCAAATTCCTATTCGATTACTCAAAGACCTGCTCGATGACATCAAATTCCTATTCGATTACTCAAAGACCTGCTCGATGACATCAAAGGCAGTTTGATGACATCGAGATTTTTATGGATTTCTGGAGCAACTTGCTAGAACACTCTGGACACATTTTCGGTTACTCGAACACCATTCAATGACATGAAGAATTACGCAGTGCGAAAGGCGTTATGCAATGAGAAAAGGCGCAACTTCTAGATTTAAGTTACGTTCGATGACATCGAAGGCGTTACGAAGAGTGCGTAAATTTGAGGCGGTTTTTAAAGTAGGACGGACAAAGGTTATAAATATGGGCTCTTTGAGGTGTTCTAAAGATGAATTAGGTTTTAAGAAGCAGAGCCAAAGGGTGGAGCAGCCTCCCAAGAGTTTTTCTTCCTTCTTTATTTATTTTTAATGTTTTATTTAAGGGTTTTAGTTTCAATCATGTTTATGGTTGGCTAAACCTCATAGTTAGGGCTAAGAGATGAAGCTTGTAGTGTGTTGGGATGATTTTCATACTTTGATTCTTTTTTTCTTAAACCTCATTGATTTTTAATTTGAATTTAAGGAATATTTTCAATTTTTTATGATTTATTGTGACTCAAATTACAATAAATGTTGTGATAGCTTTAAATATCTTCTTTTTCCATTCAGAGATTATGAGATTGGTCAATCCCGATGTTCCCCATCGTCTCCTAGGCATGGTAGGATGATGGAATCCCTTCCAATCATTAAAATACTCCTTCATGTGTGATTAGGTCAATAAAAAGTTCATAATTGGTTTAATTGCTTCATCTTCGAATTGGACAGGATAGGACTCCAATTCCAATTGTGTTTCTTAAATTAAAATAAGGTAGCATCTTGATAGCTATAAGTGGATCCTTGGTGCTCTAGTTCCCTTTTGATTATTGATACTTAATTCACAATTACTGTCAACTATTCTAGATTTCAATTTAGATCTTTTTTTAGTTCTAATTCTAGTTATTTTCAAAATACATACAAGTTTAGTCCTTAAGGATTCAACCTCGGTCTCACCGAGTTATTACTATATTGAGACCCTACACTTGGGGTTGTGAACAAATTACAAGAAGCTTTGTGGGGCTATCGAACGACTCACCGAACAACAACGAAAGTTACGCCTTATTTGTTGGTGTATGGAGTTGTGGCCGTTATTCCAATCAAGACACAAGTCACGTCGCTCAGAATTACGGTACATGAATCGATAACCAATGATGAAAATGCCAAAATAAGGCTTATGAAATTAGATGCTCTAGATGGAAAGCAATTAGCAGCACAACAATGGCTAGAATTGTATCAGGCATGAATATTTGTTGCTACGACAAGAAGTCAAATATCGTTCATTCAAGAAAAGTGACATAGTATTAATGTTGAAAAGGCCCATTGTGCTTACCCATAAAACTGGGGGCAAATTCGATTCCAAATGGGATGGACCGTATGTCATCACTAAAGTTTATTCTAACGGAGCATATTGAGTAGTAAATCAAAATGGACAGGGAATCAGAATACCTGTCAACGCTCGATTCATCAAGAAATATCATCCTTGAAAAGAAAACAAAAGTTTTGATTTCGAAATATCGCAGGGAAAATCTGTCCCAATCAAAAGGGGGTAGGACAAGTACATCTTCACGACTGTAAAAACCTCGATCTCCATAAAATATATATGTACTCTCTGGAACGTCATTCTGAATAAAGAACATGTTCGCAGATATATTATCATTTTAAAAGCTTTACAAAGGCCTCTTCAGTCAATAATTGATAATAAAGCGACGATTGAAAGGATCTCTGATAATGACGACGACGATATAAACACTAATGGTCAACAGGAAAATTGCCAAAATACCAAAAGCATATCGGCCTTATACATATATTACAAAACATCATCAATTATGGTAATATCGCCGGTTATCACCATTATCGTTCATCGATCATCACCATTATTATCAATTATCACGGATCAACGTCTTCATCGGTCGTGAAGAAATTATTATCACGACATTGCATATTACGAAGTAATATTACAACTTATTGCTGATCTTATCTCGTTTATGGCTCCGACTAGAAGAAATTATCATCATCGCTAAATTGTTATTATCGTCAAAGAGACCTTATTGCCGAATAATCAGACTGAACAACATTATTGACATTATTATTATCAACATAACCAAAATTATTACTTCGACAAAAATGACATCATTGTCAAAACTATTGTTATTATCGAGATCACTAAAACAACATCATCATCTTCTATCATCATATTGACATTATTGCCGCATTGATTACATCGCTGAGCATTAATTATTGCTAACCACATCAGACAGACTATACTGGAAATGTATCATTTATGACAGTGGTGTGCGCCCACAAAGGCCAATCACGCGTAAGCCCTATATTATTAGCGATGACGATGTATCATTTACGGCAGCAGTGAGTGCTCACGAAGGCCAACCATGCATAAGCCCTATATTATTAGCGATGGCGATGTATCATTTACGTCAGCGGTGAGCGCCCATAAAGGCCAACCCCATGTAAGCCTATATTATTAGCAATGGCGATATATCCCTACGACAACAGTGAGTGCCCATGAAGCCCAATCACGTATAAGGCTTATCATATCGGCAGTTCACCAAATATTTATGCTGGCAACAGTGGAAAACCAGCAACCATAAAAAGCCCATGAAAGCAATCACATGTTTAGACCATGTAGGCAGCGAAGAGAGCCGATGACTAAAAGCCCTCAGCGGCCAAAAGTCTATGAAAGCCAACCACGGGTGAGACCAATGCCGTCTGTTTAGCTTCTAACAGCACCATGAGGGAAGGTGAGAGAAAATGCCTTCTCATGAATGGGTCAGACCTTGTAGGAGAAGAAAAAATGGGCTGCAGCGTGCGATGTTTAGCTCGTCCATAGATAGACCAACCATGCATAAGACCCCCAAAGTTCCTAGCTTGATTTTAGTAAAAACTCATTGGGAATAGTCGACCTCTAGATGAGCTACCCCCTCAACGATGGACTGGCAGCCTTGAAACTAGTACTCAAATAGGTAGCCTTGTGAGCCCCATGAACTCTAGAGAGTTACTGTAGGCCAACCTTGTGCATAAAACCTACCAAGTTCACTATCCCAGTAGCTTCACTAGGCCCTTCTGATGGATCGCAGTTTGTGAAGTCCCCAACTATGATGGTTCAGTAAACTCTCGAGAGTTACAGAAACCATTCACATAAGTCCACCTGCTTCACTACTCAAGAGCTAAAATAGTGTGTGTTCCACTACTCATGAGCTTAAACTGTGTGTGGCGCCTTAGGTACTAACTTTAACTTTGAAATAATTCTGCCCATTAAAGGAAAATCACATAGCGCATGCTAAGAAATATGGAATTATGTTATTCTCATTATACAGTATGATGCAGTTGAACATGAAGTTGAAGCATGAAATTATAAAAAGTATGCAATAAAGTATGAACATCCATGATCATATATCGGAACATGCAAACAATTCATGTAATCTATACAATGCTAAAGTTTCACATGTGAATGTGTATATAAAACAATTCTCAAACTATTATATTCATTCTGAAACACCCAGGGCGGACATAAACTTCTGCAAAACTTTCTTAAATTGAATTTGTGCAGCTACAATATTAAGCTCAGCATCAATAATAAGCTTAGCCTGATCAGGAACACTCGCTAACTCCCACTCCAGTAAAGCAACAGACGCTTTGTTAAAAGAAAGATCTGATTTTTTAAAGTCAACTATGTCGGTGTTCTCCTTAATATCATCTTTGATTCTAATTATTTTTAACTCTTCTTCTTATCTCTGAGCCTTAAGAACGGCTATTTTCTCATTAATGGTCGCAATAGTCTGGTCAAAAACTTTCAGTTTTTCTCGAAGAGAAGCATCCTCTTTGTCACAATAAAAAACAATGGATAAAATTCTAAAGATTTTATCTTTAAGAAGCAATAACTCTTTTTGGAAATTAAGAATATCTGATGCAGCATCCATAATATGAATTGATTCTAGATGCTCCCATGAAGCATAAAAGTGAATCAGAAAATCGTGAAGAAATGCAATATTAATTTTGGCCAGTCTCACAGAATTATCTAAATATGCTAGAGCATCCTGAGGAGATGCCACTGTTCTTGATTTTGAAATATATGAGTTAATAGTTAATAGAGCATCTCGGATCACTGCCAACCTATGTGAATGAATCTCGTTAAGCAAAGATGTACTTAATAACGGATCTATTATATTGGAACTCGTCGTAACATTTAATGATGAGATAGGTGCGAGGACATGAAAGAGAAATGAGGATATGGAAAATCGGCATTATGGATATAATGTATGAAGGAAATGCTACATATATATATATATATATATATATATATATATATATATATATATATATATATATATATGTATATGAAGAAAAGAGTGTACCTGTTACAAGAACGAAAGATGCGGAAATTGGCATGGGTGAAGTTTCTGTCTTAGTAGGTATAAAAGCAGGTGAGAAGGCACTAAGGATGGATGATCCTTTATCGTCATTTTCCTTAGAAGATTCCTCTTTAATAGGATCTTCGATTATAACTCGTTTACCCTTCTGAAGAGGACGGTGACCTCTTTCTGTCGCCTTCGCTTCTGATACCGCATGAAGGGTATCTTGTAAAATCTGCAATGGTGGAGGAGGTTGAAATTGTGATTGTACATGAGTAGATAAATTGTCATTTTCCTCCGGTCAACTTGATGTCCTAGTTACATGAGGGTTGTATCTAAATCCGCTAAAGGAGCACCGAATGCTTTCCATCCTTCGCGGGTGTCGGCAAGCTTTATATCATAAATGGGGTCCTCTGAAGAGATTTTTATGCAAATTTGACCAGAAATGGGGGCATGATCTGCTTCTTTAAAATAACCTATGTTTTGATCCGTCCTGTAATTTCTTGAGCATGGTGGAAGAATCCATATGGCATAGTCGACTAGACGACAATTACACACCAAAAAGTATTGATAAGCCCACCAACGCATCCAGTAATAAGAAGTATGAACCAGATAATTGGAACCAGGAATTATGAAACATGATCCAGTACGTACATTCAAGAGCTGCCTCCATATCAATGCCCAGTTATATGGCAGAATACCATAACTCCTCATCGTTCTTGTAACTATATCACAAGTTTCTGGCACTGTTTGATCAAAACCAAACTAGTGAGAAAATCTACTTGGATAATACGGTTCATGCTAGAATCTGTTACCTTCTCTTAATGGAAGAGTACTAGATTTGATGCAAACAAGGAATGTATGTTCGCTAGAAGAGATAGAATCATCAACGACAATCTCTCTGTCTTCAGGAAAACTGGTGAGCAGGAATTGGAAGAAGTCAATAGAACTGGTGCTCTCTATTTTATCTGTAACCCAAACGTATGATTTCTCTATCATCTTACGTCTTTGATAATACTAAAGCGAGTGTCGATGTGAGCTCATGTAAGCTCTCTCCGGTTCATTAAAAGTCCATGGGAAATAAACTCCTAGGCAACCTATGAAGTAGTGTCAAGGCGTATATGCCAAAGAAGTTTTGATGACTAAGTTTTCTCATTGGGCAGTAATACTTTCAAAAGCGCGATACAGTGAACAAAGGACCAGAAGCGCCAGTGAATATTTCTAACCTTCTGCCATCGCACCTGCAACCACAAAGGGCGTTGGTCTAATAGTTTCAGCCCATTCTGAACTCAGGAGCACTATTAAGCTTAACCAATAAGCTAAGAAAGTGGCTAGTTTGCAAGCAGCTCTATATTTGGTAGTGCCTCTAATATTTTTACGAAGAATTTTGAGTTCTTGAGAATCTTGACCCGTAAAGCTATCATGAAAATGAGAACGGAGATACAGTTATTAGACAAGTAATAAAGAGTGTACGAAAGATGAAAAGTTCAGCAAGGGAAGAAGGAGAGAAATGTACCGCAAACTTCGAGAGAAATGGGCTGGCTAGCCAAGAGAAGAAATTTCATGAATACGTTGAAAATTAGCGATCTCTTTGAAGAGCTCGATGGTAGTCTCTGAAATTTTAAGTCGATGATTCTCTGAAGAAACATGCGTAAACCTCTCGTTCATAGGAATATATTCGGTTAAAATATTTCCCATTACAGGGAAGTCTGCTATGCAGTGGAGGTCCCACAGAGTAATACTAACCTCACCTAGAGGAAGATGGAACGAGTTAGTGATTGGACACCAATGATTGAGAAAGCCTTTAAAGATAGTCGTGTACTCGCAAAAATACTTTGATAAGCCTTAATTGCATTAAGGAGGTCAATCCGTTTTAGGATATCAGCATGCTTTTGAACAATTGCTTGAGCCCATGCACTGTAATAATTTTATGGTGATAAGAGGCCTCTCGTCCCAAACTCCTCTGTATCCCATGATAATTCCCTAGCGTGAAAATATTGTTGTGTCATTTCAAAGTAATAAGTTGGGAAAAGTTCGTGAGGATTATAGCACGGGTGCAGGAATCGCATCTTATGCACCCTACTGATTTTCTGACAAAGTCCTTTCTCCTCGACATATCCCTCTAAAACCCGCGGCTTTATTATAATCCAGTGATCTGTCGAACCGAGTTTGTTCCAGGTCATTTGGTCAGTTGGCTCACTATGGAGAATCAACCAATGGCAGCGTAAATTCATGGGAATGATGACTGCTTCATCCTTAGATGGACTACAGAACTCAAAGATCTCTTAATGGACTTCTATGCAATCACATGCATTTTGGAACATTTTTTTGGTCTCTTCTCGGAATTGTCGACCTTTCTTCTTAAAGAAGTAGCTTTCTCAATTGAAGGATTATTCGCAGATCGCGGGACTTAGGAGGATTCTGTCGAAGGCCATCAAATATACTTCTCTTCTTACTCCTAGCCATTTATGAAAGTAGAGTGAACAATGAAGAGAAATTATGTAACGCCCCTATTTTCAGAACTCGAGTACATGACTCAAATTCCAAGAACCCAGGAGTTAGCTAAAGGTGATGGTAATTCAACGAGTAAATTAAAGTGTAGTTAGTGCGAAAAGGAACATAATATATATCTGAACCAATGTACGAACAATATCCTGGCCCACTCAGTTGGGGGCCAATTACAAAACTTTGAGTTTCTATAACTCCAAATGTACTGAAATAAAGAAAATGGTTGATCTACTGATTTAGCCCAAAATAGGCGGCCAGTTTTGTTGGGGCTCCCTATCATAAAGTTCCTCCTCGACTTCCACATCTTCCAAGCCTGTCGTATACTCGTCAGCTTTTGTGCCTGCGTCATCTGTACGATTGAATATTGATGAATGAGTGGCCAACTCAGTGTGATCTCCCCTCAAGATTACACACCGCCACCCTAGGCAAGAGGTAGCATAAAAACAACATAGCATGCAAAACAATACGGGAATGCGACCTTATTAGATGCATGGATGTATGAATGCACATCAACTGGGGATGCTCATCCAATTGGCTTTTGGGCAAGACCCATGCAATGTGGCCGGTCACCAGCGAAAGTACGTAGTACATGCGTAGTGCTAACTCACCAAAAGTGGGTCGATAGTCGATGATCTGGGAGCTAGCGAAATGATACACCAACTAAATCCTATTGGGCACGTGCTACAGCATCCAGAATTAATCATCTGTCATCACCCGAATGCGATGTATGCATGATTAACCAACATGTTATTAGTCCAATTGTGATCAGCCAAATTAGTTAGCTCATGGTTACTACGGGGAGTACATGGCCCAACGTAGGCCGACGGCTCAGGCATAATGTCCCATAACCACCATCCCTGGTCCATGAGACTACCGCCTTAGGGTGTGTGTGTAGAACCTACCAACACGTGGTCAATCAGACAACCTCCACGTTAGGGGTCTACTTAGGTCACAACTAGTCAAATTACATCCCAAGTACGGACTCTCCTTTTCTAGGACTTCCCATGGAGAGATTCCAACAATAGGTGTGTCACGTCATTATAACAGCAAAATAGATCTTCTCATGAGTAGGGAACGAGGAACAGTACATATGCTTCTATCAAGACACACAAATTGGCTTAATCATAATATACATAGTATGAATGTTAGATTATTCACCTAAGCAATTCAAAGTACATAACCAGGAGTTTAAACGATAGTGAGCATGGAAATCACTTAGTTAATTAGACAGGTCAAGTAAATGTGGTTCATATCCATACAAAATTTGTCATGAGTCTAACTAGCCGTTTAAAATTTACAAAACTACTATCCCTGGTCTAGTTTGGAAGGGGAAAGCTTAAGGGGAGGAAATCATCACCAGATATGTTGTAAGGCGTCCCTTGGTGCGAGTCCTCTTGGGAAGCTAGCGCCTTCACGTCACTTGAACAGATCCCTAGAGAAATCCCTTGCATTAGCTAATAAGTGCTAAAGTTCTTAGAACACCAATGGTTAGTTGAATAGCCCAAATCATGATGGTCCGGCTCTCCTTGAGAGGAGTCCAGGTCCAACAACACTTGTCCCGGCCAATGAGTGGGCTCAATTTGGCCTAACTTGGCCTATCAAAGGTGGCCTCCGGACGTTAACATACATTTATCTAATTGGTGGGATCCACTGCACAGACCATGTAGATAAACATTTATCTCATTGTGGGGTCCACATACATGGCCTACCGCCATATGGATGAGCTCGTCACATAGTATATATGTGCACATTGTATCACATGGCATATATGTATTCATTATATACATTATATATGTACCACATAGTAAGTATGTATACATATGTGTCACATAGTATATATGTATCACGTTATTTACATTATACATGTATCACATAGATACTCACATAGTATATATGTATCACGTTATTTACATTATACATGTATCACATGGTATCTATGTATATATCATATACATTATATATGTATCACATAGTATATATGCATACATTGTGTACATTATGTATATACAAACAAGAGCACCTGGTGGGTTCCACGTGGATGTGATGTACCTGTCAAAGCTTCCAGTTAAGCTGCCTCCCACCACCCAATCCTTGGACAGTGAGGGCGCAATACGTCCACCGTGGTACACTCCATACATGTACCACATGCAAGGTGGGTCCCACCCAACTGGCAAACAGGTGGACGGAGTGGATAAGCATCAAGGTGGACCACTTCCAGACCTTGAACGGTCCGGATTCAACACATGCATATGGGAGGTTTCACCAGCACGTGGCCCCCCACGTAGGATCATCACATTTATATGTTATATATATATATATATATATATATATATATATATATATATATATATATATATATATATGAACGTGGGTCCCTCATGTGGCCCACCACCTATGTATAGTATTTTATATATATACCTATGTTTTCTTTTTTCCTTCTATTTTAAACATATAAGCTAGCCGTCCGGTACTGGACATACATTGATGGACGGTCTGGACATGCCGTTACTTGTTGGACGGTCTGAACATATTTTCAGCATCCGACGTGGCCTATTGAGTTTGGGATCTCAGGTGCGGCCCACCGTTTTAAAACAGAGTGACGGTTCAGCCCTCCTATGACTTCTGCAGGGCCCATGTTGAGGTAGCCTACTAATGTTGGTTGAGGCCCACCTGCATTTGTGCAGGCCCAACATAGTGCAGCTCACCCGAACGTGTTCTCAGACTCACTGAGAGCTGCTCCCATGCAGCGCCCGACTCTCTATTCAGAGGGCAGATTGAAGCTCGATTACGGCCAGGTGGAGGGCTGAAATAAGCCTTGACCTCCATCCGATTATGGCCTGATGGGGCCCGCTTCAAAGCTCTACTGAGATTTCAACTCAGGCCCGTCTTTGGTGTCGGTTCACAGCCACAAACGTGACCGGATGGAGCCGGACTTTTAGCTCAACTGTAGCTGATCCCCACCATCTTCTCCAGGTCTGTTTTTAGCTTGGATAGAGGCTTGGATAGGCCTGCAGCAAACCATGAACTATGGCCATTCTTAGGACAGTTCTTAGCTTAGAACAGAGCTTCGGTTCCACCCTGTCCATGGCCTGACGCACGGCCATTGTTTGGCCGGGTCTCAGCCCGAAACAGGTGCTACAGATGGGGTGGTTTTCAACCTAGAACAGAGACTCAGTTTCGGTTCCAAACAGGGACCCAACTATGGCTTACTCAGTCCGTCCCACGCAACCATTGATTGGCTGGTTTTCTGAGTTGGTTCGAAGCTCTATAGAGAGCTCAAAACAACCTCAAATGAGGCCTGAAATGTGGTCTGGAACGGACCATTACTTGGCTCGTCCCATCGTTACTGTGGCCGGACCGAACCCAACCATTGCTTGGCTTGGTTTTGGTCTAGGCAAATATTACTTCCATCTAGTCGAAGCTACAAGGAAAAGAAAGGAACAACAAAAGTTTTACCTAAACGGCAGCTTCCTTCTTCTCTCACGTTGTAACAGGGGCTCGGCCTCCCTCTTATCTCTCCCTCTTCTCTCTTTCTCTTCTCTCTTGGCGTCAATCCCCAGGGCTACAGTGCCCTCTTTTATAGCCTAGGGAGAGAAGGCTTGGGATTTGCTCCCACAACGGACGGCTGAGATTTGTCCTTCCCAGAGAGGAAGGTCGGTTCTCTCTCTTATTCCTCCCATAGGCCCCGGTCGGGCTGTTTTTGGCAAGGATGGATGGTGGCAATCCATCTCCCCCATCCGCTTACAAGGGGTCAAACGGCTATACAGTTTTGTTAAGCCGAGCCCCACAGAGAAACTGAACGGATCAGATGGTCCGGAAAATGACCATGGTGGGCCACCTAGGAGGTTAAAGAAGGTCAGTTTAAATCTCTGTTTTTGGCGGGAGACATTTGTTTCTGATTTTTTTTTTTGTAAAAAGCTCGGTCAAAGGTTGTTCGACCGAGCCTATCACCCCAGTGAACACCGTGTGCACCTGCATAGGGTGCATATGCACAGTTGTGAGGGGTCCATCGTGATGGGTGTGACCAATCCGTTCCATTCATACTTCTTGGGACCCAGGAATAGGGGTCTCAACTCATTTTAGTGTGGGGCCGAGGCCTAGGCGGGGTGTGACACACCTTATTGGGACATCATTGGCCCATATGACATGATCTTTTGGTCGGGTGGGCCTAATACTAATTTCTAACGGTTAGTATAGGGTACTGGTTATGATGAAGGTTTGATTGGCCAGACACTAACTCTCGAGCGTTAGTGACAAGTGTGTTGTATTGGTATTAATTAACATAGTGGTTTTAATTTAGAGTGCTCAAGTAGTCTCACCTTCTTGACTGTCGTAGGGCGTGTTCTGGCCCTTGGAGACCCTATTGGATGGCTTTAATGTCGACCAGAATCCTCATCTTGTGTATGTCGAGTTCAAGTTTTTGGTTAACCCATTCGGTTTAGGTTAGGGTGGGTTTAAAAGGTAACACCCGTGTACTAAAGGTACGAGGTGTTACAAATTAGGTAGTACTCTGATACTTGAAGAAACCTTTTTGCCAAGATAGAGTGGTTGCACACAGGGACTTGTTGCGCGCAAGGAGTTGTTGCGCGGAGGGTTGGTGATGCGCGAGAGCTCCGCCTGAATGAACTGAAATGAAATGAGAGAAGGAGCGTTGGCTTTTATAGATGACTGGACTTGCTTGGTCGTTGCACGAACCCGATAGTACAAAGAACCGAAAGTGACCGCGCAACCCATCACAGATGAATGTTTCTGTCAAAATTTTTTATCCTCTATTCATTCTAACGCCGAATTAACTAAGGATCAAGGGGGCATCTGTTGGAGCACAAAAAATCAGTAAATGAGAAGTTACGAAAGAATAAATATTTGAACAGGAAAGAAAAAGAAAGAGAAGAGAAAGCAACTTTTCAATAGTAGAGAATAGTTGCGCATGCGCAACATAGAGTCAGTATGAGACCCATTGCGTGGTACGCAACAGGACTTTGGTTACACGCAGTGGGCAATGTAATACAAATTGAGGCTTCACACATGTGAATGCCTATAAATACCCTTCCGCTCCTCTCATTTGACACACAAGTTTGGAGCTCTCAGAAGAAGTCATCCAAAAGCTTCTGCAGGTACTCCGCAAAGGAGAAGGAATGAGAAAGAGCAAGAGCTCTGTCACGCCTGCCCGCACAACATAGATCCATTGCTCCTGCTCGTGCAACAGGACTCTGTTGCGCGTGCACAATGTGTATAGCACATGCATGTTGTCAGATCCTTCAAAGAGTCTGCAATTTTCAGTGGAATTCAGCCCTCTTCAAGATTATCATTTCAGATTAATCAAAGGAGAAATAAAGGATGTTGGATCTGCGCAACACTTCTTTCACTAAAACGAGTACATCACAAGCTGGAATGTGCCAAAATCATCATTCGGATTATTCCACGTAACTTCATTTAATTTAATATTTGTATTTTGTATTGGAATCAAGGGAAATATGAGGATGTAAATGAATTCCCTAATCAATAAATATTTGATAATGAATGTTCTTTTATTTTCTTTATTATTATTGAATGATAATCCCTCTATCAAAATACATTCGTTTCTTATCGAAACACCCGCATACGATTATCTCAGACAATGGGAAGCAATTAAAAAATGAACGGTTCCAAGGCAGTGTGGGAACCTCAGCATTCAAAATCCTACTCATCACCCCGGCACCCACAAGCTAATGGTCAGGTCGAGGTAGTCAATAAGATCATAAAAAACCACCTCGAACCAAGCTCGAGAAAGCTAAAGGGACCTAGGCCAAGTAGCTCCCCCATGTCCTCTGGGCATACCGAACCACCACCTGAACAACACAGGAGAAACTCCTTTCTCCTTGGTTTTTAGGGTTAAGGCTGTTATCCTAGTCGAGATTGGGCTCTCGACCGCTTGGATTCGTTCTTATGATGAAAATAAGAATGCCGAGCAGATGGTATTAAATCTCGACCTGCTTGAAGAAAAAAGGGAGCAAGCCCAACTCAAGGTCATAACTCGACAACAGCAGATTGCCCGATTCTACAATTCCAGAGTAAGAATAAGAAGGTTTCAAGTTGGAGATTTGGTCCTCCGTCGAACCTTCCAAAACACTAAGGAGCATGGATCAAGGACTCTGGGGCTAAACTGGGAAGGACCCTACAAGATAATGGGCACCACCAGACCAGGAACTAACCGAATTGAAGACATGGAGGGACGACCTCTGCCGCATCCATGAAACACTGAACATTTGAAGATCTACTAGCCGTGAAGATCGACCAAAGCTCAGGTCGGAATCTACATGTCTACCGCTTAGAATCTACAATAATCGACCTACTAGGTCGGAGTCAACATGTCTTAATCAGAATCTGTAATAGAAATCCTAAGGCCAGGAAATTTTGAATTCTATTCTTCATCTACATTGTTTGGCCTACATAATCTACTGAGGAATTCTCTTGATACAAGAAAAAAACTATCCTCTCACTAATCATCCGACCCTTAAAGAAGAGGTCGGACCGTTAATTGATTCTATTATATGGCCTACTGAGGACTTCCCTTAGTGCAAGGGAGAAACAGTCCTCACCCATCGTCCGACCCTTAAAGAAGAGGTCGGACCACTAATTAATAATACTAATAGGATCACGCAACCTACAATGAGGACCCCTTAAAGTGGGGGAAGACAATCCTCCTAAGAAAATTGCTCAGGCCTCTGGGAAAGGACCATTGCAACTTGTTCACCTATTCTACAAGGGCAAAACCCCCTTAATAAAAAGGGTCAAGAGCTCGCCCCTACATTCCTACTCGACTAATATGCTCAGCCCATCAGTACGGTCGATGTACGGCAAACCAACTTACTAAATATACTTAGAGTCTCATACACAACAAACCATTGCAAAAAATTCCCTTTTCATTAAACGACAAAAAAAAGATTACATATGGAAAAAATATACAAAGAAGCTAAAAACATATCAAGGTCCCACCGAGGTTGGCTGCTCGGCTTCCAGCAGAGTCGGCTCTTTAGCAGGATTGTCCTCAAGAGAAGTCAACTCGAGCTTGAGATGTAACTCCTTAACGTCCTCAAGGCAGTTGTCATACCCGAGGCTATAGAGCGCATCCCTTTCTTCTCCCACTCCTTGGAGGCCTTAAACTCCTTTACGGTCGCCGCCCGAGCCTCCAGAATAGCTGCCTAGGCTTCCTTCAGTTTGACTC
Source organism: Magnolia changhungtana (assembly GCA_030180095.1). NCBI lineage: Eukaryota > Viridiplantae > Streptophyta > Magnoliopsida > Magnoliales > Magnoliaceae > Magnolia > Magnolia changhungtana. The sequence goes on from JASAUF010000525.1 coordinate 6,766,591, forward strand.
TGAAACTGAATTTCACCTTGAACAGCTCAGCCTTTCATCTGGGGCACTTCTCCTGGGCTTCCTTCAGGAGTGAACCCGACGCTTCCAGCTCGATCCTCACCCAGGACTCCTTTCGAGCCTCCTTAACCTCGGCCCTTAGAGCAGCAACCTCATAATGGAGCTGCTCAGACTCGACTGTCTTCCTCATAAGTCTCGCTAAAAGTGTCATTGCTTGTCAATTAACTTGACAGTTAAGTCATAGAGTCCAGTGAACCCCACATGGAAGACTACAAGCTAAAGACTCAACAAAGTGGAAGTGTTCAAAGATCCCTAAAGGTAAACTAAACCTCACATGTCATGACCAAAACACCTCAGGTAATAATCCCCTTAAAAATGTTCTAATCTGTCCCAAAATCAACTAGGAAAACATCTTGGCAAGATTAGAATATAGAAAACCAAGTTGCAAGAACATATGGAAAAATCACAAGTTTTCTGTTACTTTTGAGTCATCGAACAGGCTTCAATGATATCGAAAATGGACTCATTTTTGTCCAGCAACCAAACCAAAATTCTGGATCAAATCTCGATTACATCGAACCTATATCGATGATATCGAAAATGAGCACTCATATGTCCAACAAGCTCAGGTTGAAAATCACTTGAATGATCGATAACTCGAACTACGTTCGATAACATTGAAATTCAAAATTCAATGACATCGAATGTATATTCGATGACATTGAACTTATACCTAACTTGTCCAAAGAGTTCTATTGAAAAATCATGAACTCTTCGATGACATCGAAATTCAAACTTCGATGACATTAAAGGTATATTCGATTACATCGAATATGGTATGTTCGATTACATCGAATATGGAACAGACTTGTCCAGAGTGTTTTGTAGAAAATGAACTGAACTTTTCAATTTCATCAAAGCATGTTCGATGACATCAAAATTCAAATTTCGATGGCATCGAAGCATGTTGGATGACATCGAACAATTAAATGAAATTGTCCAGCAAGCTCCAAGCATTTTTAGTGAAAATCCCAATACCATCGAACTGTCATTCGATGACATCGAAGGTGATCTTCGATGACATCGAACATGGACAGAATTTGCCCTTTTTTTACCGTTGGAATTTTTGCCTTTATATTTGGAGGCTTAGTTTCTTAGTTTGCAATGAGAAAAAATAATGAGATTTAAGAGTGTTATTGTTATAGAAAAATACCTGCCATCTTAAATCCCTTTTCTCATGGGAGTTCATCCTTCAACCCTATCTTAAATGCAATCATTGAAAAATTAATAGATTGGATTGAAGAATGAACTCCACCATTCAAGGATCTTCCAGCAACTCATTTATTAGCAAATCATTGAGCTGGAATCTTATGAATGCTTGATATTTGAGAATCTCATCCACACTTACAGACCAACATTTAATAGAGGAGATTCACCAAAATACCTTGACCCAACAACTGGCGACTTATATTGGAGGCATCTGCAGTTGTTGCAGATCAAGGGAACTGAAGACTTTTCATCAATAAGAGAGATCATCTTCAATATGTGCTGACATGGGACTTACTCACTTACAAGCAATAGAGTTCATAGAGTCTGAAACCCTTTCCTTGTGTAGGATCTGGTTTCAGAGTTTGTTTTTTCAAATTCGCTAAGACCTTTCGTAGGCTTCCGACGGGAGAATATGTTGTGTCCTTATATAGGACTTGTTGCCTTGTGTAAGCATAGGTTGCCTTGTGTAGGCTCCTAGTAGTGTCCTTGTGTAGGACTCATTGTTGTGTGTAGGCCCCTAAGGTTGTCTTGTGTAGACTCCTTAGCTAACCTTGTATAGGTTGTGAAGGTTTATGGTTAACCTGATTTAAAACCATTTGATAGTGAAATTCGGCACACTCTAGGGTGGAGTGCGTCAGTCAGGAGTAGAGTAGGCACATAGCCGAACTACTATACATTGTTGTGTTTGTGACAATTGTCTTTGCTCATATGTATTGATTATATAATTGTTTACTTTATGCACGATACATGCTTGATAAAATGCAGCACTAGAACTTGAATTTAAATTATCTTGTTATAATCCTGCTCAATTTGTTTTAGATTGATAGAATTTATAGCTTAGTAGGATTAAAGTTCTAAAAAGTCCTATCCAACCCCCTCTAGGACATTTTGACGTATATCCATACTTTAGTAGTAACGGTCTTACTTCAATTTCACTCGCCTCTACCTCCATGTATTCCTCCTCAACCCACAACATCTCGCAGCAAGCAGACAGGACAGCAAGGTCGAACTGAAAAATAGATCCATGTCAGAAAACAAGAAAAAATTTCTAAGTACAAAAGCACGACTACTACGATGGAAACATTCTACCTTGTAAAAAAGCGTCGCCACCTGTCCGATAGTGGCTGACGAGGGCATCTCCATCACCCATGTGAACTCGGCATCAGGAATATGCCGAGTTATCCAGGGCAAGAGCCCTTTGTTGTGGCAGAAGCAAACCTGAGGGTTCCCCGAGCTTCGCCCCCTTGGTCACCAGCCGAACTACCCACCTGGGCTTGGGCTGAGAGGGGCTGAGCCTATGAACCAGGAGTTGCCCGAACCTCGGAAGGTCGGGCTTCTACAACGGGGGCTGCCTCAGCAGTAACCCCGACCACCTCAGAGGCTGCTGGCAGGTTTGGAGGGGTGGTAGCAGTAGTAGCGGGGTCAGCAGCCATGCTTGACCGACTAACTGCGGACAAAAGGGCAGTGGTTCCCCTCTTCTTTGAAGATTTTTTCTTCTAGGCCACCTTGGCCTTAGAAGGAGCACGGTGCTTAGAGCAACTCTACTCAGGCATCCTTACATGATAAAAGAGAATGATCATCAAATAGATGGATGAAATAATCCTCAACTATCTACTAGAGTATACCTGATATGGATGAGGCAAGACCTGATTTAAAAAGAAGCTCGGGCATAATTAGCTGCCTCCAAGACCTTAACGCGGAGTCCACCGACCTCACCTCAGCTATTCGATTATGCTCCAACTCACTCTCCTCGACAGGGTACTTGGGTAGAGCTGCCAAAGACAATTACAGTCAGAGATAAGGAAAGCCAAAAAAAAAAAAAAAAAACTAAGGAAAAAGTCAGTTCGAACATACCAACCTAGTTGAGCAAAATGGGTCGGAACCCGAGGACATAGCCCAGAAGCTATTGGATCCTCCCAATCTCCCGACACCCAGAACTACTTACTTTTCCAGTTATTTTTCGAGGTTGGGGCATCCGTGATTATAGCTTTGCCAGTCTTCGGTCGGACCGAAAAATAATACCAACCCTCATGGTAAGCGTTGGACTTCACTTGGTATAAGTGGAGGAATTCATTCACGGTCAGCTCGAGTTGTTCGAGCTCGACCCGAAGAATGAACGACCCCACCAGCGCCCTCCAGGCATTTGGGATTATCTGCCCAGGGGCTAAGTCCAGGCGCAAGAGGACGTCCCTAACTATACGATGAAGGGAGAGCCTCAAGTCGCACTAGAGGGCGACCAAGAATATGGCCACCTCGCCGTCTTGGGGTTCGCTTGGAATTTCATCAAGTACGGGAGCTCGGAGCACCACAGAGTTTGGAATTGGTACTCCGACCTGATCCTACCAGGGCAGATTCTGTCAACGTCGACCCAATTGGCCCGGTCTCTTCTGACTCTGATGAAGATTCACCGGCCTCCTTCCTAGCTGGGGCAGCCCCCTCGGCGTTCACTAGCCTCTCAGCCAAGGACTGGGCAGCCATCCTCAACCTATGCGACTCCTGGAAGTCCCTATCACTCATCATCACCAACAAGGAAGACGGATTCTCCAGGAGATTGAAATCGTCTGGCCCACCATCATGCTAGGATGACTCTCCCCACCGGCCCGATGGACTTGGGATTTTTTTTTTTTTTTTGCTCGGGCGGCTACCGTAAGCCGAAAGCCCGTAAGAAAAAAAAAAAAAAAAAAAAAAAAAAAAAAAAAAAAAAAGAGGGAAGACGGGAGATGAAGCTCACCGGAGAAGGAAGAGGAATACTTTGAGGATCACCGGAAATCACCCAAGTCCGAGAGAAGAAGAGAGAGGCAGATGGATGACAGAGCAAATGGGTCTAACAATGCTAGGGCATCCCCTTTTATAGGGGACTCAGTCATACATCATTAGATGCTCAGACTAATTGCGGTAGACAAAACGGCTCCTTGACGCCCACACTCGGACACGTGGAGCTCTCCCACTCGTTAGTCGACCCAACTCTCCAGAAGACGCCACACGTCAAAACCTTATAGGCCAGATGCCGAGCAGGCGTGCCGCTAGCGCATGTGACCTCGGGCAATGTGCATTATCTCGAGCATGTCGTATCATGATTATAGATACACCCCGATTCCCATGCATGCCACCTTACTTTGCATTAATGACAAGTCGGCCCAATGCCCCATGTGCAAGAATGTTCGACCTCACTGAATCCAACTTACTTTCCGAACTCGCTGCGCGAGCTTAAAAGTAGAGGGCTTACTATTATGGATAAAAATGGACTAGCCAATAAGGAAAAACCAGCTCGGACATATATGCACATTGTGAGGAGGTCGGCAAACACTAATCACGACATTAATGGCTAAGGAAGGACACTCTGTTATGCTTCGTGAACGACCCCGGGTACAGCCATCAGGAGATGGAATCTCTCCACCTCCGTCAGACGTCGAGCCCTTTCACGGACGTATACATTTCTGAGCTGATGCTCAGAACATCTCTTGGAAAAGGAAGAAAATGAGCTCGGTTGTAATCCTCTGATGCGATTCCTAAGGGCAGGAGGACAAGTCGATAATCTGCTTAATGCCAAAGAAAAACTCAACCACAACTCACTAAGAGAATTCAGGTCGACAAAACTCTCTCTTCGGAACGACCATCTACCTCGGACTCTTACCATGTTCCCCTACCTCTTTCAACCTGGTTCTGACTGTAACTACCCGAGATCCTAGACGAGGATCCCGGAAGACAATTGCAACACGGATCTGCCTGAGATCTCCCCGAGGATTTTGGGAGATGTTCGCGACATGCACGGGATCCAAATCCTTCTGCAATATGCTTCTACTAAATAGGGAGACCCCTACGCCACTACCACTTCTTGCCTATAAATAGGAGGATCCCTAATGGTGAAAGGTACACACAATTCAACTCCAAAAATATTCCCAAAAATCTTACGTTCAACGTAACTTGCATGTCTAACTTTGGCATCGGATGGTCCCCCGCTGCAGCTAGGGTCTCCATCTTTATCTTATTTTGTAGATCTCAAGTGGTCTAGAGAGGACGTCTAGATTTCTGCATCAACATCATACATATATATATATATATATGCGAAAAAGTTCTATGCAGTCCAACTCATGGAAACTTCCAATGAGGTCGAGCTGTGTGGGCCCCACCGTGATGTGTGTCGAACATCAACATCGTGCATTTGATGGGTCCCCTTTAAATTATGGTATATCCTAAAAATCAGCCGTATACAGAACTCAGGTGGGCCATACCATCTAAAATCATGTGAAGACATGCCTAAAACAAATAAAAACACTTGGTGGGGCCCACATGAAATTTGGATGCGTCTGAAACTTGGTCTAACCCCTCATCCAAGTGGGACACACATAATGGATGGGCTGGATTTGTGAACCACATCTCGGTGGGCCCAACAAATGATTATGAATGTTTTAATGGAGGGTAGCCCCTCTCACCTTTTGTATGTGGTGTGGCCCACACAAGTCACGGATTGACTTGATTTTTAAGCCCTGGACCCACTATGGAATGGTGCATCTGACTGATGGGGTTGATATTAGACACACATCATGGTGGGGCCACATAGAACCTTTTCCATATATATATATATATATATATATATATATATATATATATATATATATATATATATATATATATATATATATATATGGAAAAGGTTCTATGCGGTCGAGCTCATGGGAACTCCCCATGAGGTCGAGCTGTGTGGGCCCCACCATGATGTATGTAGAACATCAACACCGTGCATTTGATGGGTCCCCTTTAAATTATGGGATATCCCAAAAATCAGCCGTATACGGAACTCTAGTGGGCCATACCATTTAAAATCATGTGAAGACATGCCTAAAACATATAAAAGCACTTGGTGGGGCCAACCTGAAATTTGGATGCGTCTGAAACTTGGTCACCCCTCATCCAAGTGGGACACACATAATGGATGGACTGGATTTGTGAACTATATATATATATGGATATATATATATATATATATATATATATATATATATATATATATATATATATATATATATATTCTATTAAAAAAACATAAATATAGCATGATAACATGCTAATTTATATTAAAGAATGAAAAAAAAAAATCCTTAAATTGTTTTTAATCCATCACATGATTACAAGCTAAAGCCATCATAGTGAAATTGCATACTTAAAGGTACCAGTAATTGTAATATAAACCACGCAAATTGCAGGCCCCAGATTAGATTTAGAATGAACCAAAAGTCAAGCTTGTTTGATTTATCTGTTCATCAGGTTGATTAACATTTTTTTGGATGGTTAAAACTGAAAAGTATCGAAGTAAGTTTGTTTGATTGTTTGCTTATCAGATTGTAGAGCATTTTTTTTGGATGATTAAAAGTGTAAAATATCCGATAATCCTGTTTTAACAAACAGATGCCTATGAATTAGAGGTGAGGATTGTTCAACCAATATGATATTGTGAATGTTACTTAGCAACCGTGATTCCCAGAATTTACTCTATTTCATTTGAAATATTCTTTTGCCTACATTGTATAGTTTTTTTGGTGCCAATATATCAACTGCCAGGCAATAGATTGAATATCAAATAACTCCCATGTTATTATGACTTTTTACTGTAACTCTTGATTTGTATGTATATCCTAAAGGGAGACTTTCATTTGACATACAAAGTCCACGCAAGTGCCACAGGCCGTTTTGCTCGAATAGTCCATGTGTCCATGTCAAAATAGAGAGTTGATAGGCTTGATCTAAACAGTCCACTATTTTAATATATGAATATACATTTTATTTATTGTTATTTATTTATATATAATTGGGTCTAGGTGGGAGATAGGTATGGGTTTGCTATATAAAAAATGACCAAACGCACACCCCAAGCCATTTAGCTACACCCATGGTCCCATACTAGGGCCATGCCAGGTGGGGATCGGGTACCCATTGGGTGCACCCAGCCCGTTTGCAACCCTACATATCTAACTTTTGTGATTTTTCAATTGGGGTCCATCCATGGCCAGACTGACTATTTGGTTGGTCTTTTTCTTTTTACACACGCACACACACCCCCACACACTCACGCCGCAGTGGGATTTCACCACCTATGGATACTCGAACCCTTGACCGGTTGTTAAAACTGCTAAGAGTCTACCACCGGAGCAAGAGTAAGGATCCAGGGTGAGGCGGTCGGAGATGGATAGTTCTTACAACTTGCACTCTCAAATTATAAACTAGTCAAATCACACCGTCCAAATGATTGGTTCGTTATAAAACAGCTTGGTGCCACATTGTCATATCATGGTTGCAATGCACTATATTTGGACCATACATCACCTCCCTATCATGAGAAAGGGAGAGGACACCAATCATTATTGTGAAAATGCCCATAGATCAGCTTTTCTTTATTTTGGAAATGTCCATGAATTAGCTTTTATGGGAGAAACAATTCACTCATTTTAAAAGTGTCATGTCATGGTTGCAGTACACTATATTTGGACCATCCATCACCTCGGCACCATGAGAAGGAGAACGAGGACATCAATCATTACCATGAAAATGCCCATGGATCAGCTTTTCTTGATTGTGAAAATGTCCATAAATTAGCTTTTCTGGAAGAAACAATTCACTCATTTTAAAAGCAAAAGGCATTATTCCAAAACATTAAAACTCCGACTCGACCCAGTTGAATAATGAGTGGACAGTCAGACAAGTAGACCAGGCAACCTGGATAAGTCTTATAAATTTTGACTAGAGCTAACAAATCCGTAGTTTTTGACGATGTTGGCACCAGCTCCAACCCTTATTCTTTCATAGACCAGGTACAAATACAGGTGAGGGTTGGTCGGTTGAGAAAAGGAATCGACAAGTGCAAAGCATCGGTTGTTCATTTGGTGTATTTGTAGGCTGAGGGTTAGAAATATAGGTGGAAGAATGGATTGGGCCCCAAGTGCACAGTATCGGTTGTTCATTTGGTGAAACGTATTTGTAGTGAGGAAGTCAATGTAGTAAAATGGTCAATGTGATATTTCCCTTTTGAGTATTCCTCATCCAAACAGTAAATATGGTTAGATTTGAACTATCCATCAATGGGCCCTACTGTGGAGTAGCCAAACTCAAAAAATCACGGTACTGAATGATCCTATCTGATCAGAGCCCTACCAACAAAGACTATGAAAAGGAACAAGAAAAACAATTCACATTCAATAGGGAACAAAAAAAAAAAAAAAAAAAATCCATTAATTGGAAATAGGATTGTTTAATAGTTTGGAATTTTTAAGCCATGGGAATCTAAATGCTCAGGGCTGAGCTGAGAAACAATTCAGATCTAACTCATAATTTTGAATACTATGAGAAAAAGTAGTGGACTAGTAAAGAAGGAGAATATGATTTAGAGACGAGAAAATTACAATGTGATTTGAAATAGGTGTAAAATCTAATTGAAAGTGAAACCATCTCTGATCAGTGACTGTGATAAGAGAACTTCAGGCCTGTTTGGGAACTTGGAACAAAACAAAACAAAACAAAAAACAAGGATAGAGTAACATTCTCTTGAAGTTCCAAGAAAGCATTTGGAGAGAATGGAAAAACAGGGGGAGGGCTGGGATACTTTTTAGGACTTCTAGGAAGATAAATTCCTTGAAACTGTTTTCCACCAAAAAGTGAACTCCCAATCAGGCAAAAACATCATTTTCTTGAAAGAATTTTCCACCTAAATAATCCTTGTCATACATCTTTTCTTTCCTGCCTTCCTGTGAAAACTAGGAATGCCAATTAGGAACCGTTAAGTGGGAATCCATGCAACAAGGAAATGTGTGAAGTTGTAATCATTCATCTTCTTCTCTTGTTTGATTCGAAAACCTAAATTCCATATATTAAGCTTTTTCCACTTACAATTCTCAAACACAAGATCCAAGGTGAATCTTGTAAAATGAGGTGAAGATTTTCACTTGCAAATAACATATACCACTTAAAATGGAATCCTTTGAAATCCATTTCTCAATGGTAGCTTAAGAAATAATGATTATGAATTCCTTTGTTTTCCCAGGGATTCGATTGAAATGCATCTCATATTATTCAAATTGGGGATTCCAAAATTTTTGGGATGAAAAAAATGATTTCAGATTTTTGGGATGAAAAAAATGATTTCAGATTCAACTCTAGAATATTTCACAATTTCACAATAATTTTCTTAACCAAAAGGTGTTGTATTTATTCTACTCTTAAAAGAAAGAAGTCCATTCCAACTTTTAGAGATTTGACAGTTATGTAGAGTCGTTATTGTCTTTTATCAAACCCTAAACCTGAGAATAAAGAACAGATTGATACATTACACCTCTCTCCCTCTCCCATTGCTACTCTACCCTGAGCAAGAGAAAATTGAATTCCTTTTTATAAGTTTTGCCACTCCTGGGAAGATGCTTAAACTTCAGTAGTTTCTAATAAAGTTCTGAAAATGCCAAGCATATCTTGATTGATTTTCCTGTTGCAAACAGTACAACAAAGGTCTTAGGCAATGATGACAAGGGAGTATAATGTTTCATGTTTTCACCAACTTTTTAAAAACCGCACTGGATGTCAAACCATTTGTTTCCATTGATGGTCAGTCAAACCAAAGGTCTATTGAGTTGATTCATTCCAACATAAGGGGTTGTTTGGATGCTTGTAAAGTTTTAAGTTGTAAACATTTTACACATGAAACTCTTCATGTGTAAATTAGTTACATGCTATTTTGTTTGGCTTTAAGTAGTAGTCTGTTTAGAGGTAAACAGATTATGCGTTTGGCTAACTTGTGAAGTGTTTGCAATGTATAAAGTAGGTATTCAAACCACATAGAGCTTGGGCTGGTAAATCTCACCAAAATCGGTAAATCACATAAAAAGGATTTGATTTTTTTAGGGCCTAAGGAGAGCATCAAAGCATGCACACACTAGATGGATTGGATGCTCTCCACCCATTACAGAGGGCCCCAAATGCAATCTGAAAGTTTTAATGGTGGACGTCCCATCCTTCCCTCTCATGTCGTCCATTTGATAATCAATCAAGCTGTTATTTTAGAGTCATAGGAGAGCATTAAGGGAAGCAAATGATGGACAAATTGGACATGTCGTATGAATTATGGTGTGCCCCACACATCACGAGTGTGTATCAACCATTGTGTTCTATTATGCATAATGTCTTTTTAGGTGTAAAGACTTTACCCATAGTATGAAACAGAGCTTTTTACTAGGTTTCATATTACAACTAAAAGTCGTAATCCAATTCCCTGTAATCCCTTTACAACTTAAAGATTTTACTGGCATCCAAAAAACCCCCAAGTAATCTTCTTAGAGTACCATCATCATGATGAATATTGTTCGGATTCATGATGAAATAAACATGATGAATATTGTTTGGATCCTTGATAAGTGTCCTTATTGCCCTTTTGGGGCTGTAATTTTTTTATTTTTTTTTTGTTCGGTGTTGTATTATTTTCCGCTTTTATAACTACACAATTTTTAAGAAAGTGGGTGACCACCTGTTGAATTGGGATTTAAGAAAACCAGAATGTTTGTCTGGTCCAGTCGAACCCCTGAATGACCGTCCAGTCCCGGGCTTGCACATTAAATGATTAAGCATTTGTGGATTATTCTTTTTATTTGGAACCTTGGTCCAAGATGCATGGTTCAATTATGAACAATTTTAAAAAGAGTTTTTTAATTGATGTATGTGGATGACATGCGGGTGGCTAATCAATATCTTATTTATGCTAGTTTTTTATTTTTTAATTTTTTTTTTTTGCAATTTTCTATATTTTTGCTAACTCTTCTAAAAAATTAAAACAATCTTATAACTTAACAATTTGACACCCATTTTCATTTATAATACTGGTTGAATTTTCATAAACACCAGTATACAATCTATTCATTTCTTCTTGTCTAAACAAATTGTTCACAGTACAATTCCCTTGAGCACACAAACATCCTCACTCCCTCCCTCTTGGATGCGAGACCAAGTGTTGTGTGCCCCTCCTTAATTGGCTATCTTCATCCATCTCCTCTAGCTTAGGAGAAGGCAATTCCACCTCCCAACTTTCCATGTCGAACACCAGGTTCATCTTACTAGGTTAGTACTCCGGGGGGTTGTCTTCTTCTTCTTTTTTTGCAGGAGCATGGTATCTTATCCCGTACATCATGTCATTGTACCACTCAATAAAATGGTGTGGCCAAGAACCGCCACCTTCTTGAAGTCACCCGTGCTCTTTTACTGGGTATAAATCTTCTAAAATGATTATAGGATGATGTTTTACTTACTCTCGTTTTCTTGATAAATTGCATTCTTCAGATACTGTCACACAAGTCCTCATTTGAAATTCTGCACCCTCATGACAAACCATTTCCGTTACCTCCTAAAGTTTTTGGGTGTACATGTTTTGGTCAAATTCTTGACGGGAGTACTGACAAGTCCACATGCCATAAAGTGTGTTTTCTTAGGTTAAGGTATATTTCAGCTGATGTTACCTTTTTTGAAGAGATTCCATACTTCTCTGCTGAAGTAAAATCGTTGTGTCATCCCCTCACTAATCAGGGGGAGATTACACAATCTGATTCCAACTCCACACCTCTTCCAGTTGTATGTCTTGGTGACGATAATGATGATTCTCCTCCTCCTCCTGTCTCTAAGCCTATTCTTGTGTATCACCGACGAAATAAAGGGGAAGATTGCACAATCTGATTCTAACTCCATACCTCTTCCAGTTGTATGTCATGGTGACAATAATGATTACTCTCCTCCTCCTCGTCTCTAAGCCTATTTTTGTGTATCATCGACGAAATAAAGATTCTAATGATCACTCTTCTACCATCCCATCTGCCTTAGCTGAAGGTTCACCTCTCACCTTGCCGCTCATGCACAAGGCATCCTCCACTACACCACACAATGTAAAGGAAGCCATGCGCAACCCTAACTGGACTAAGGCTATGCTGGAAGAAATGCAAGCGCTCGAGACGAATAATACATGGGACTTGGTTTCCTTACCTGAGGGAACACAGACGGTTGGATGTCGATAGGTTTACACTGCCAAGTATTGTTCAGATGGTTCCATTGACTGATATTAGGCAGGTTGGTTGCAAATGGTTTCACTCAAACATATGTTGTGGACTACTTTCTCACCGGTGGCCAAACTCAACTCTATCAGTGTGATCATCTCCTTGGCAGTCAATCTATTTTGGCCTCTATTTCAACTAGATGTGAAAATTGCATTCTTACATGGTGATCTTGTTGATGAGGTCAATATGGATCAACCCCCTGGATTTTCCATTTAGCGTGACTCTCATGAGTCGCCCTTAGTGTGTCACTTAAAGAAATCAATGCATGGTCTCAAACAGTCTCCATGTGCCTGGTTTGATAAGATCAGTCATGCTCTTCTGCACTTTGCTTTTAGTCGCATCCAAGCTGATTATTTATTCATCATCGACCAGCAGGGATTGTGGTTCTTATTGTCTATATCGATGATATTGTGCTATCTGGAGATGATACTGAAGGGATAGTGGCAATTAAATCCTACCTCCAAACTCGATTTGAAATTAAAGATCTTGGAACTCTTCAATACTTACTGGGGATTGAGGTTGCTCAATCAAAGTCGAAAGTATTGCTCTCTCAGAGGAAATATGCCCTTGATTTGCTCTCAGAGACGGGAATGTTGGGAAGCAAGCCTACCGCCACACCTATGGATACCATGAAACTTGGTCCTAATGATGACACTTTTCTCTCTGATCCAGGGATGTATCATCGGTTAGTTGGCCAATTGATGTCTCTCACTATTAGAGGCCAGATCTTTCTTATGTTGAGGGTGTTGTTAGTTGGTTCATGCATACACCGCATACTACACATCTAACGGTGGTGTATTGAATTCTTCGATATCTCAAATCCACTCCTGACAAAGGATTATTATTTCCGCCTCATGGTCATCTCCGCCTCACTGGCTACTCTGGTGCTAATTGTGCGGAAAGTTTACATGATTAGATCAGGGGTCTACCTCCAGATACTGCATGTTTGTCGGCGGCAACCTTGTTACATGGAAGAGCAAGAAACAATCAGTTGTTGCTCGATCCTCCACTGAAGCCAAATATAGGGCAATGGCCCATGTGACCTGTGAAATTGTGTGGCTCCAAACTCTCTTACAAGAACTTGGCTACGATCCTTGTACTGCGACAATCAAGCTGTCATTCACATTGCCTGCAATCCTGTGTCTCATGAATGAACGAAGTATATTGAGATTGATTGTCACTTCATTCGAGAAAAGATTGCTAACAAGGAGATTGCCACTCCCTTTGTTCGTTACAGGAAGCGATTGGCCGATGTGCTCACCAAGTCTCTCAGCCGGAATGCTCTTCTACAACTTACTGACAAGTTGGGCATGATCAATATCTATGCTCCAACTTGAGTATAGGAAAGCTACAGTGTGTAGAGTTCATTATGTTGGGTGCATAGTGGTGAGTGCTCCCTTAGAACATGTATTCTTTGTTTCTAGTAAATAATAAAGGTGTGTTAGGGCTTTTGGCTCTAACACACAGCTCTCTCTCTCTTCTCCTTTATCTCTTTTCTTCCTTCTACACTTTAAATCTCCTAAAACCAACTGCTACACCATTACATACATGTCCAAAATACAAAAAGATAACAATGTCTTGAATATATCTTCTTCTTCTTTTTTCGTTTTTCTGATATTGTATCTTTAATTATTTGGCTTTAAAATATTGGTTGATACGTGTCTATACTGACACACGACGCCTATATCATATCATTTTTCACCCAGGCCGATACAGCCCCCAATGCCAATATTCAGGACCATGCTCTCACCCTCAAGACAACCAATTAGCTACAAAGCCGGCATGTCTCATCCTTGGTCTTCCCCATTCGAACCACAGGGACCACGCATAGAAGTCCCTTGGCTATGATGCAACCACCCCAAGGGCATTGGAAATTTTAGAACTGTCGTCGCCTCACTTAAGAACTCCATGCCCAAGATTACTCAAAAATCGTACAAAAGAAACACCAAAGAAACTCATCTTGCCAATTTACCCACCAGTATGTAGCCCACATCCTTGACCACGTCTTGAATGGACCTGGCTCCTGAGTTAACCGCTTTCAACCAGCTAAAATCCTTCATTATCATGAGATCCAACCGTCTCACCTCTGCGCCCGAGATGAAGTTGTGAGACAACCCCTATATCCACCACTACTCGAGTGGCTTCCCAATGGTTCCCATTCATGTGTATGTCCATGTACGTCGGTCACTTTTAGTGGTTTGGCCTCCATAAGTTCTCTTTAGTACATTAAGCATCTTGATTCCTCCAACGAACCAAGGTCCGTACATGCCCTAGATTTATTGGACATGTCCCTCCTGTGATGGTTGAGTGGACCTCTACACCCGAGATCAAGTTGTGAGACAACCCCTATATCCACCACTACTCGAGTGGCTTCCCATTCATGTGTATGTCCATGTACATCGGTCACTTTTAGTGGTTTGGCCTCCATAAGTTCTCTTTAGTACATTAAGCATCTTGATTCCTCCAACGAACCAAGGTCCGTACATGCCCTAGATTTATTGGACATGTCCCTCCTGTGATGGTTGAGTGGACAACGCATCTTCTCAGCATGCACAGTTGCAATCATCTCTGATGTCAACATGATACTCACAGAACCAATCACGCTGTTATACTAACTATCGTGTACTAATTAATTTCTTGACCCTCTCGCTCGTGCAACACTCGTACAGTGCTCCAACACTACTCGATTCAGCTTTCACATGCATACAAGACCAGGTGTTCTGAACAAAACTAGCTAGGATGCAAGAGAAGGCACAAAAGTTGAGTGGGAAAGCTTTGTACTGCACTAAGAGATGCTCACAAGCTCACTTGTTTATAGACCTAGAACATCTCTAGATATGTACAAAAATGGTCAGGATTGAGCCATGTGGCTTTCATCCAACAGTAAAGAACACTCAGAAATCTTCTAGATTATTCCATGCAGCTCTCAACAAAAGCAACCTAAAGAACCCCCAGTATATTCCATATATCTCTATACAACTCTACATGTTTCTATCCTAATCTGGAAATCTGTACACAACGTGTACAACCCTCAATATGTATAAAAGGAGCCAAAATGGCGAAGTTCACAAGTTGTCTCTAGCCTTTGACATTTAATCATCAAACCAACTGCCCACTTCTAGAGTGTATTGGAGAAAAGGTTGACCATGAGGATCAAGCTCCAGTTAGGGGTTAAAGGAATGCATTCTACACCCTACTAAAAAAAAACTTTTCAAAACAAGATGATTCAAAATTTGCACAGGTAGAATGTTCTTTGTAGCGAGTTGAGTTACGTACAAAGAAACATCCGTTCAACCGGTCATGAACACCGAGGAGCACAAACCTGAAACTTCTAAAAATGCAATGATTAGGACCATCAAGCCAAATAGAATATCACGCCAAGCGCACAGGTTAAGCTTTGAACTAAATGATTCAAGGATGGAATCACCTCATTCCATACCCACAATACCATGAATGGATTTTCAATATACTTCTGCTGGATGGAAAGGTGGCATGCCATTATGCATAAAGTACTTCTAACATTTTGAACAAGATAGCCAAAAGAACACAATAAGGTAAAATAACAGATCCTTTACAAAATGATAGGTAACAAGCATGTCCCACATTCCAAGCGTACAAAACTCAAACAAAACTAGAAGGATCACTATACTCCAAAGAGTTTTAAACTATTGGTCCATCCTGTCTACTTCAGCCCATAATTAGAGCTACATAAGCCCAAATAGAGTAACTTACCTTGCATACCCATTTGAACGACGCCCATAGCCCCTATCCGGGCTGTCATAAGGAGAATAAGGAAGTGATCTAGACCGCTCTCTCCTTGATCTCCCACCATAAGGTGAACGCCGAGGAGAATAACCACGGCCGCCCTGATACGGTGAGCGCCTCGGAGAACGACGGTACCCACCACCATAGTCGTCGCGGCCATAACCTCCACGGTATCTGCCACGATCATGACGAAAACCTACCATGTCCACAAAAACAACAACAAATATGAAAACAAGAGTGATGATGTGAAAAGCCAGTGATCATGAAATGCCCGTATCCAGAGTAACTCACCAGAGTCGCGGGTGTTTTTCATCCCAAGGTAGTGTCCAGGGGTAGGTGTTCGTGGGCGTTTCCTCCTCGACTGAAAGGTGACAAAAACACCTCAGTGCTCCGCACTCTTCTGTAAAGAATAACTCACTAGACATGAATCTGCATATGCAAACATAAATGCCTCACAAGTACCAATATATGGTGCCCATGTACAAGATTCATCGGATTTATCAGCGAATCCTGCAGTGAATATGTCCTTGCCTAAAATCAGGCCAGTCGACTCATTAGGTGGGCCACACATGCACATTGAATGCGTACAGTTGGCTGTCCCTTCAGCTGCCTATTTTTACATGCGCATGTGAACCACATGATGAGTATCCTAGCAGATTTTCAGGCTAGGGCACAATCACCGAGGGGCCTGCCTGTGGAATGGACCAGATCTAATATAAACATGGCCCATACTGGCACATATATAACACTTGTACTTGCTGTTTGCAAATGGGCCTCTGTGAGTTGCATTCCTCTTTCGTTAATCAGTCCAGCTCAAGCAGAGGGAAGGGAATATGAAAAGGGCACATATGAAACAAGAACCCTTACGTTATGTTAAAAAATAAGAATAATAAGAAATAAGCATATAACAGCTTAAACCATCACAGGAGAAATCTTTGAAGCAGAAAAGGCTCAAAAAAAAAATGCTAACATCCAGGCATATGACTAATTAGCACCGTCAGATGAATGCTAGGTGTGAGGTACCATAGATGCCTGATTACAGAGTTGTTGCTAATGTCCGTTGACTAGTTGACAGAGTTGAAGGTGAATGCTGAGGTTGTTTAGTTGGGCAATATTTGCTATTGTTTAGTTGATGAGATGCATGGGATCAAGCTGTGAGACTTAAGTTGAGATGGATGAACTCATCATCTTGATTGCCGCCAACATAGCTGACGCAATGTCTTCTGAATAATAACCAAAAACCTCCAAGTCAAAAAGAAAGGATGACAATCATATAAACCGTCCATGAATCATCTCCAACTCAAAGGTCTGAGAAATTACCTTCTCCACAGTTATGTAACGGCCCTCCAAAACTGACTGATTGAGGTGTTTGATGCAACGATCGGCATCCTCAAGAGAATCCATGGTCACAAATGCAAAGCCCCTAGAGATGCGCGTACGGGGTTCAACAACTAGGCGGCATTCACTCACCTACGAAGAACAGGGACATTAACGCCAGCACATTGGAAAAACTGAAGGCATGTGCAATCAATTCTACACACCTTTCCTTCCTTAGAGAAGTGATCCTCAAGGTCCCTTTCTGTGACTCTAGTAGACAAGCCAGTAACAAAGAGAGTATTTCCAGGATTTGCAGCCTCCTTCCTGACACCTCATGCCAAGTATCATGTAAAAAGCACAAACCCAAAACAACAGAAAATCGAAGACGAATGTACCAAAATTTAAAGAAGCTTAGGATTGGCTCAAACCTGCCACGACTACCGGATCTGGATCTCGACCGCGATAAGGACCTGGCTCTTGATCTGGATATGGACCTGGACCTGGACCTAGACCTTGATCTAGACCTGGACCGTCCTCTCCGAGGCGAAGGGGAACGTGAATGCCTGATACATCAAGTTCATCTACCAATTATGCACAATAGAAGGGGGGGTGAAACACCATGCAGTAACATAAAATGTTAAAGACGAAGGCCATCACAAATTTGCACTTAGGTGCTGTTTGGGGTTGGAGAACAAAACTGAGTATAAACAGGAGTCATAAGCATTCTTTGCAAAGACAACACCTACATTAAGCAGAAAGGGAGGAGAAATAATGACATGACTGGCAGGATTCAGAAGACTGAAGATTTTTTATTTGATCAAATTTTACAATAAAGCATGTCTAGGCTTATTGCAGCAAATTATAAGGTTCTCAACAAAGTGATATGAAATTAATTCATCACTACAAAATGTATGATAACAATGTGCTTCAATGCCTCACAAATATTCCTGAATAGTTGATAAAGAAACAAGTCCTGCGAAGTCATAAACACATAAGCAATTATCTTTCAATTTAATATGTTCATTCTTCCAGGCCCTACCATGAAGAAAACCAAAAGGAAGATTCTAAAATGCCCTTGCTGCCACCCAACTCACTCTCACAACATGATAGCACTCTTAGAAATATACAGGAAATCTAAGGGCACGTTTGGATACATGAAATCCTAGGCAAATGAAAGGAAAAACAATAATTATCTAATGATGATTTCCTTGAGAATTATTTAAACATGGATTCCATTTTGAGTTCTAGTTTGGGTATCAAGTGCAGATTTAACATTCCACTCACAATAAAAATCTAGCATCTTGTGCCAAGAATCTAAATTAGGGAAAAGTGTAGTGATTGCTCAGTGGTATCCACCCTTATCATAGCTATCCAAACAGCACAAATCGTCACATCAAAGGAAAACACTTCTACTTTTTCCATTGTTTTGGCATGGAATCTGTTGACTGGCAATGATGGACAGTGATGATCTCACATGCGGCCCACTTCACATGGAGACTATGGTTTCTGTTGTTTCATACTATTATTTTCATCTTTAATCTTTAGAGGTGATGTGTTAGAATAAGAGTTTCAGTTACTAGACTTTGGTTTATGTAATAACTTACACATGGGAGAGAGATCTATTATGAAAGCCCTAATGGTGAGTAAGGGACGGGCTAGGAATGTCACCACCTCTTTGAGCCTTCACTCTCTCTTTCTTGCTTCCCCCCGTATTCTCACTCTCCTTCTCAATCTCACTCGAGGAATATGGTATCAGAGTGATAAAAGATCCAGTATCTTGTTCCTTCCCCTTTCTTTTACTTTTTTTTCTCTCCCCTTCTTCTTCGGTGAAACCCTAAATCGTTTGGGGCATGATTTATGCAAATCGCCTTCATTCGTTGTTCAACCACCATATGGTGAATTGTGTAGTTGTGCCACGTGAGTGTGTTTGATGGCCATTTCCACATACAACCAATCATGATGGTTCAAAGTGGGTCATTGTGCAACTATGCTGAGATTTGAAGATCAGGTGAAGGTGTAAAGATTGTAAATTAAAGTGAAGGGTTTTTCTTATTCATCGTCAACCGGTCAATACGTGGGTGATGGTGATCATTGATCTATGCTCTCTTAAAGCAAGTGTTGGGTGAGTTCGAGTTCGAGTTCAAGTTCAAGTTCTTCCCTGTGTGCTTGACCTCCTCTTCCTTAAATATGGATAACAAGAATGATGTTGAGAGCAGTCTTCTGACTTTATCTGAGTCAATGAAACTTCGAATTATATCGACAAAATTTAACAGTTCGAATTATTTACAGTGGACCACATTGGTAGAAGTATTTCCAATAAAAGGAAAGAAATTAAAGTATCTGACATCCTCTAAGCCTAATAACGCTCAACTAATTACGAAGATTAGGTGGCAGAAAATGTTTGGGAAATTAGAGCCATGTTACAAGTGTTTACAGTGAAACAGCAAAGAAGTTTAGAAAATTAAGATGCATTTAGGGGAGAAGAATTTAACTCGTATATACAAGTTACTTCAAAACATATTTAACCTTCAAAAAGGAGATAAGGGTGTAGGTGAGTATTATTCAATATTGCGAAGTATGTGCTAAGAACTAAACGTACAACATTTCCCATGAACTGATTATGAGACCAAGAGTTGGGGTTTATGGTTGATGTTCTCATGAAGCCAAAATGTGATAATCATGTTGCTTCTTATATTGCTAACAATGTTATTTATCACAAAATAATCAAGCTAATTGAAGTTGATTGCAACTTCTTCAGAGAAAAAGTTGTAAGGAAATTTGCATACCATTCATCAAGTCTCGAGATCCATTGGTGGATGTGTTCACAACGAATCTTGGTAACACTCACTTGGATCATCTATTCGTCAAGCCAAGTATTCATGATATGTGTTCCAGCTTAAGGGGGAGTGTTGACAAACCATGATAAACAGTGATGATCTCACGTGTGGCCGACTTCACATGGAGATTAAAGTTTCGATTGTTTCATATTATTATTTTCCTCTTTAGTCCTAAACGGTGGTGTTAGAATAAAGTTTAGGTTAACGAGCTTTAGTTTATGATATAACTAAAACATGGGGGATATTTTGTCCTTCAACATGTTATTATGAAAGAACTAATGATAAAGGAGGGGTTTGGGGTGTCACCATCTCTTTGAGCCCTCTCTCTCTCTCTCTCTCTCTCTCTCTCTCTCTCTCTCTCTCTCTCTCTCTCTCTCTCTCTCTCTCTCTCTCTCTCTCTCTCTCTCTCTCTCTCTCTCTCTCTCTCTCTCTCTCTCTCTCATCTTAATCTCAATTAAGAAACATAATCCATATCCAAACAACCCCTTGTCATCTCCTTAAGTTACACTAGAAAATCCACCATTTTCCTTAAGTTTCCCAATGTTTCCCTCTGATTGTGATGCATTACGTGATACAAGCAATGTTATCATTATAGTACGATTTGAATCGTATCGTATCATATAGTCGTACAATTTGAATCGCACACATAAATTGCAATTGGGACCGAGTCGTACGATTCATACCTGAATCGACTAATCAGATCGTGAAGTGTACGATTCAGTATGAATCATACAATTCGGTATCGTGCATAATTCACCAAGAAACGTCAATTTCCTCCAGTTTTTTACCCCTTTTTAGGGCTTTTATTTATTAAAAAAAAAAATTTGTATGACCCACCCACATTAGAAAAAACCTTTTTTTTCTAAAGAGAGGAGTTTCGGAGATTTGGGGGCTTAAAAAACTTGAAGAAGGACATCATTCTAGAAGATTTTTTGTTTGGTCCTTCTCTTCTATGGGATGATTTCTAAGTTTTATTACAATCCCTGACCTTTACATCCATACCACTATTGGTTCTATGATGCCTATCTCCGCATGGCAATGTTTGCAAGGCTTGTAGGTAGAAAAAGAGTGTTGACTATTGACAATTTGCAAAAAACAAAAGATCTTTCATTCTCCCCAACTTTTGCCTAATATGCATGAAGAATGCAAAGACGATTGATCACCTATTCATCCATTGGTCTTCTGCTCGAAAGGTTTGGGATTTCTTTTTTGCATCCTTCACACTAATTGGGTTATGCCAAATTCTATTGAGGATCTTCTTTGGGCATGGCATGGGGGTGGAACTGGGAAATCTGTAAGGCAATTTGGAGGCTTCTAATTATGGCTATCATTTGGGTTATTTAGAATGATCACAATAGCTGTTGCTTTCAGAACAAGAGATCCTCTGTGAAAGAAATCATTAGGAAAATTAAGAGTTTTATTTCGGAGTGGACCTCTTATGTTAATGCAGCAAAGTCTGCTAATCTCTCTTCTCGTTAGGAGTTGTAGATTTGGGTTATATTCTTTTCTCGCCTTTTTGCATGCGTTCTAATACATTTTTGTTATCTCTCAAAGGGAAAAAAAAAAAAACTCAAAGAAAGAATTCCACGTCTCTTTCGTCAATCAATGGAATTGAATGTCGCTTTTTCCACTGAGATTCTACATCAACACAAGTAAAAATAAGCATGAAATGCTTCCATAATCTTTTCTTTATCCCTTCTTTGCTTTCTAGGGTAAAATATGCAATGTTTATCCCTTTTTTCTTTGTTTTTATTTACTTCAAGTTTCTTTTCATTTTATTAATGATTTAGATGTTTATTTTATAAATAGTTGTTCTCTTAATAGGTAGGGTTGTATTGATTCTTCTTAAAGATGGGAAAGAAGTTGAAGTCTAAGGACAACAACCCTACGTGGAACTATTGCTCGAAGGTGGAAGAAAACAATAACCTTCACCTCAAATGTAATTTTTGTGGGAAGAGTTATTGGGGAGGTGTGTTTTGAATAAAACATCACCTTACCCGAACAAATAAAATGTACTAGCATGTTCCCAAGTGGATGATGATGAAGCAAAGAAATTTAGGAAGTTGGACAATAATTCGAGTGAAAAGAAACAACATACGATGTTGAAAAAGTTTCAATAATACATGATGTGGACGAATTGGATAGAGGAAAAAGATAAAGGACATTTATGGATGAATTTGTCAGAAAAGTGGAGCCAAAGAAAAGCAACAAGCCACTCTAAACAAGATTTGAAAGAAAGGAGATCAAAGATAATATATGACATGTTATTTCTCATTTCTTGTACGTGAATGCACTCCCAAATAATCTTGTGAAGAGCCCCTTCATCACACCTATGATGGAAGCAGTTGGTTGCATTTGGGCTAGGGACAAAGCTTCCGACATATCTTGAAGAAACAAATTTTTAAAGTTGTAGGTTGAATCTATAGATAAGCCAATTAAAGTTTACAAGAAGGAAAGGGCCAAAATAGGATGCATCATATTGGATGGATGGACAAATGAATTCAATCGGTCCATTACTAGATTTTTGGTTAATAGTCCAAGTGGTTAGGTTTTTCTTTTCTTTTCTTTTTTTGGAAATCTGTTAATGCATCGGTCTTTCAAAAAATTTGTCGACAATTTGTTAGCTTTACTTAAGTCCGTTATTGATGAGGTTGGTGAAAAGAATGTCGTGCAAGTTGTTATGGATGATGCATCTGCTTATGTAAAAGTGATGGAATGTTAATGGAGAAGAGAAATATGTTATTTGCAACCCACTGTATAGACTTTATGCTTGCAAACATTGGAAAATTGCAAGTTCATGCTAGGACCGTGGCAAAGACGAGCAATATTGGTCTACATTTATAAGCATTGCTAGGTCTTGAGCTTGATAAGAAACATGAAACATATGAAGAACGAGTTGACAAGACCGGCCATAATGTGATTTGTTATGTGTTACTAGACATCGAAGAGCATACATGAGAATAGGATTGACTTGAAGTCGATGTTTACCTCAAAGGAATGGGAATGACGCAATTTTTCAAAAATCACAAAGAGAAAGCAAGTACAGGATATAGTATTAACCGACGTAGATTTTTTGTCATCTATCAAATTTTGTTTGAAAACTACTCTCCCATTGGTTAAGGTGGTACGATTAGTTGATTCAGATGAGACATTGGCTATGGATCAAGTAAAAGAGGTTATATCAAAGAATTTGGGAGAAGTAAAGAAACAGTATTCAACAATATGGGAAATCATAAATGAGTGGTGGAATCTTCGGCTACACTAGCCCTTACATGCATACTTTTTAAATCCAACATTTTAGTGTTATGAGAAGTTCTGTGCGGATTTAGAAATCGAAACTGGCCTATATGACTATATTGAAAGAATGATCACTGATTCAAGGCAAAGGGTCATCATTGACTCACGGATGGACAATTCAAAAGGGCATATGGTTTGTTTGGAAGAGAAACTGCAAAATTAACAAGAATGATAAAGCAACCAGGTAACCTTTCAATTATTTTGCTTGCTTAACTTCGTTATGTAGTTAAAAAATCAATGTATGTTTTGGCTTTTAGGTTATTTAGTTTATTATTATTATTTCATTTTTATATTATATGATTGATTCATTGATTTATGGTGGAAGAGTTATGGAGATGTGTGTCCAGAATTACAAAAAGTTGGTTATTCATATTTTAAGTCCAATATGTAGTGTTATCGGTTGTAGGCGTAACTGGACCGCTTTCGAGCATGTGAAAATTGATTAAATTCATTACTCTTATAAGTTGTACTGTTACCAATGTTTTAAATATTGACAATATCGGCCAATATATCCGACGATATATCTTGTATCCCACCTATACAATACGAAACACATTAGTAGTGCTGATATATCCCACATGTTCGATCCAGTGAGCATTTTCAATTTTTGATCCCTTTTTTTGTTGAAATTATGTTAAATCAGGTTCAAATGGTTATAAATCCATTGGTTCTTCATGTTTTCCATGAAAAATCATGGATTTAGAGCTTTGATTTTGATGTTCATTGGTTCTTCATGTTCTCCATGTTTTTTTTTTTTTGAAATTTTCCTTCAACCAGCTGTCAATTGAGGCAAATTTCAAAGTATTTAGGAGTATTTGATAAAATGATCATCACATATACTCTAATTTTGAAATTTGAGTGTAGGTAGTCTGATTTGGGAAATTTGAGAAATTTTTGAAATTTCCCCAATTTCTCTCAAATTGCTTGCAATGTTGCACTCCAAACATGAAATCAAGAATGTATGAAGTCTAATCTGATGATTTGTTAAGTCCTAGTCAATTTTCAAAAAATAAAAATCCTTTTTTCAATTAAAATTTATTAAAATATTTTTTAAAATTTCCATTCAACCAGCTATATTCTAAGTATTTAGGAGTGTTTGATGAAATGATCATCACATACACTCTAAATGTTATGCATTCGATTTGAATACAGTTGCATTCGTCCAGTCAAACAGTGCATAGCTTAGGACCCTATATAAAGGAAACCTATTATGTGCACTTCTTTTGTGAGATGTTATGATTTAAAAGTGTGTATTAAGGTCTTTTTTAACAATCCTGAAGTTTCATTGAAACATTCAACCATTTTCTCAATGTTTCCCTATGTTTTCCAAAAAGTGCAATAAATTACTTGGTACAAACGATATATCCTGTGTGATAACCGATATGTATTTGTATCCCAAGGATGCAATATGTAACGTGATACCGACATTTCGAACACTGGTTACAACTTTAGAGTTTATATACCTAAGTACTAATTATATAATAATATACTATAGTTATGGAACTATATGTTTATGCAGATACATTCTAAAAGGAAAAGTAGACTCGAGCAACAGAGATTGAACACTCGTTTCTGTAAAATACAATCTTCAACTTGAAATCTATCATGTGAAGAGAGAGAAAGATGAAGGGCCCGACCCTATCTACCAATCAGATATGGAATCCAATGAGCAATCACTGAGGACCATGCTCTTCCTATAGATAATAATCATATGAACATGGGTGAATGTTTCATCGAGGCAGAATAGGATGATCAAGATGTAGGCTCTACCTCACGACCGGATGGGCAATATGGTATGGTGTACTCTTGTAGTCTTACAATTAATACTACCATTTAGTTATATGTTAAACTGATGAGCATAATTCATAAACTGTTTTATAGGTCCTAGAAAACTTACAATTAGAAGTAGAGCAAAGGGAAATGTGAAAGTAGGAGGAGAAGGAAAAGGAATTTATTTCGACATCAAATTCTGAAGATGAAGATAATGTTGTTGATGTTGATATCATTAATGATGATAAGGATGATGGCACCGTGGCCAAGACAGATGGACAGAGCGAGGGCCACCAAGAATAGATTCATTTGGACTTTCTGTTTCCTTTTCATTTATAGAAATGAGTGAATACATAATACATGTATGTGGGGAAAAGGTTACTTTTCGAATCATAAAAAATACATATACATGGGATAAGTAACAAGTTGATGTTACAGAAAGGGTTATTTTTTAACTTGATTATGACATGACACAACAAAATGATACATTTATACAAATCATACAGTTGATCACATGATTATGGCATAGCTAGATTTTTTTGTGCATATTCATGAGAAAATGGACAATTGATGTGTTTTTTAATTTTTCTGAATTATTTACAATTTTTCATTTTTTATGATATTTTTAAGAAAATCTAGAAAAAAAAAAAAAAATCTTGCGAATCATGATACAATATGATTCAGACCCTATTACGATTTACAATACGATAAGGATTGTAACAATGTTGGATTTCCTGATGTTTCCCATGACATCACCATATCCAAAGGGTGTGATATGCTTTGAATAATAGTAAGGGTGAGATCACTGATTGAACAACTGTGCCGCATTGGTGAGTGCGTGTCTACAATTGTGACGCGTTGGTGCGTGCATGTCTACGAAAACTATCAATCCCAGGTGTAACACATGTGTTGGCCCATCAACAGTGCAAGTGGTTAAATCAATGGTGTGGATCCCCGACACAACAATCTCGTCCTTCAATTTTCAAAAATGGAAACCAATAACTTACCTTCTTTCTTCTCCTTTTTCCTTCCATTCTCCTTCCAACCCATGTAACCTTTTTCTCTAACTCTAATAGTACATTTTAGAAAAAGGGTAGCTCATGCAACCTTTCTACCATGACATCACCATATCCAAAGGGTGTGATATGCTTTGAACACTAGAAAGGGTGAGATCACCGATTGAACAATTGTGCCGCATTGGTGCGTGCATGTCTACAATTGTGATGCGTTGGTGCGGGCATGTCTACGAAAACTATCAATCCCAAGTGTAACACATGTGTTGGCCCATCAACAATGCGAGTGGTTAAATCAATGGTGTGGATCCCCGACACAACAATCTCGTCCTTCAATTTTCAAAAATGGAAACCAATAACTCACCTTCTCTCTTCTCCTTTTTCCTTCCATTCTCCTTCCAACCCATGTAACCTTTTTCTCTAACTCTAATAGTACATTTTAGAAAAAGGGTAGCTCATGCAACCTTTCTACCTCTTATATCTCATTTTAGAGAGGGGCCATTTTGGAAATAGAGAAACTTTGAATTTCTTACAAAAACAAGATTAACAACAGATCACTTTATGCTTTTGGGCTGCATGTGAACCATGTTCATATTAATTCCTCTACAATATACATTCACTATACATATAATATGTAATATATTACAAAACTGCCCCTGAAAACCCTCAAAGGACCATGGTGAAATGAAAAGTTTTTATATAGTCAAGCCCGACCTCATTGTTTCAACCCCCAGGTCAAGGGTTCGAGTACCCATAGGTGGTGAAATTCCACCAGCGTGAGTGCGTGGGGTGTGTGTGCGTGTTTAAAAAAAAAAAAAAAAAAAAGAAGCCCGACCTCGTTGTTATCAAATGCGATCGCATATGCGCATACTTTTGATCAAATCGCATAAGCCATGATGGCATATGTGATCCTAGCAAGTATGCCATGGCATACTTTTATATGCGATAAATATGCGATCGCATATGCGAGTATGCGATCGCATACTGCATATGCGATCACATATTTCCCAATAGGCAAGAGCGGAAGATTTTTATTTTTATTTTTTATTTTTTCAAATTGGAGAACTTTTGCCTATAATTAGGCACTCATATCCCCTCCATTTTCACTATTCTTTACTCCAAAGCTCTAAGGCCCCGTTTGTTAAATCTGAAGTCTAAAGCCTGAATCACAAATCTGGCCTTTGAATATGAAATCAAGGTGAACCAAATCAAGTCGAAAAACTTGTTTGGTAATTATGGCGGAAGTCTGAAAATTAAGTATCGAATTTGAGACAATATGTTTGTTAACAAACATCTGAAATGTCTGAAATACGTTAATTTGACGCATTTGCCCTTATCTCCTGTTTGAAAATGTTTTACGTTATAAAGAAATTATTTTTTATTAAATAATAATAAAATTATTCTATTTAATTTAAATAAACTATAGTAATTAAGAGGAATTGAAAAATCATTATTCATAACAAAAAAAAAAAAAAAAAAAAAAACAGATAAATTCCTTATGAAGAGTATCCAAAACTTATTTTAATACATTCGACCAGAATGAGGAGTATCCAAAACTCAAGTAAGCCAAACAAGATGAAACAATGGAAAAGGAATGCCTACAGTTAAAACCTTCTTAGATGAGATGAAGTGAAAACATCATAAACTTGAACCGATATAAAACTTTTGTGGCCATATAATTGTTTTCAACGGTGGTCACAAAATCTCCATTATTTCCTATTGTGTGGCCCATTTAAGTTTTGTATACATCTTAATTTTTTTTTACATGCCCAAAAATATGCTTAAAAAATGGAAGGATAGATTGATTTTTTCGCAAACATCACAGTAGGCCTCACATAAAATCTTTCGCAGGAAGTTCCTGCGGGAGTCTTTCACACGAGGAGGCGGATTAGATAATGACAGGTTGAGCAGGAGTCGGGCTACTGAAGTGACATTACCAAGTTCTATGGGACCACCATGATGTATGTGTTGTATCCACACCATCCATCCATTTGAAGATATCATTGTAAGGCATGAGACAATTAATGAGTCAGATTGGATGACAAATAAACATTATGGTGGGCCTATGAATTTTTTAACGGTGAAAATCATTGTCCCGCTGCTATTTTTAGTGCAGTCCATTTGAGCTTTGGATATGATTCATTTTTTGGCTAATGCTGTAAAATGATCTCAAAAAATGGATGAACGGTGTGGATATAATAAATACATCATTGTAGGCCAATGTAACTTTGATCTCTTTTAAACCATCCGCACAACTCGGAGTTCGAGGAGCGTAGGCGCTCGTCTTCCCACAAACACGTATCTACTCCCCTGCCATCAACCCCGTGGCTTGGGTTCGGTGCTCTGTGGGCCCCATTATGATGTATGTTTTTCATCCATTCTGTTCATCCATTTTTCTTGATCATTTTAGGCTTCACAAAAAAAATGAGAGAGATATAAATCTCAGGTGGACCACACCACAGGAAAACAATGATGATTGGATATCCACCATTAAATTTCTCTTAAGGCGTATCTTGTTTATTTGACATCCAATCTGTTGATTAGGTCAATCAGGCCAGATGAAGCTAAAAAAATAAAGATCATCTTGATTCAAAACTTTTATGGCCCCCAAAAGGTTTTTAACGGTGGACTTGAGTTTTATTCAATTCCCATTGGGTTTTATGGTATGGCCCATTTGAGTTTTACATATACCTTATTTTTGGCGCATGCTCAAGAATGATCTGAAAAAGTTGATGGACGGTGTGGATCAAACACATAAATTACGGTAAGGCATAAATAAATTTCATATGTTAAAAGATAGTTTTCTAAGAGAAAACAATATCCGTAGTAATATGGGTAATTTTGGAATAAAATATTTCTTTTAATAGAAGAGTTTATGGAGCGCATTCAGCGTTCACCGTTAAGCTAGACTCCCAGCGCCGAAAGAATTCCGTGAAATATCGTGGAAAATCACTTAGCGCTTTCTGATTTAAGTGTTAACAAACAACTCTTAATACGAGACATTTTTTCAATTCCGTGTTAAGTGTTAATTTTAAGAGTTAACAAACAGGCCCTAAATCTCTTACTCTTTCTCTCATACACCTCTTTCGTTCTTACTCTAATCTCTCTACAATTATTTCACTAATGTTTATTTTTTGTAGTTTAAAAGTTGTGCTTACTTTTTGTAAAATGAGTTGTAAGTTGTTTCAAGTTATCCATTTATCATTAAAATTTCTTTCTTCGAAGTTTATAATAATTAGTTATCTTTTAATGTAGCTTGTTGATTGTTTTGTTAAAATTTATATAATAT
The DNA here is from genome assembly GCA_030180095.1 of Magnolia changhungtana. Taxonomy (NCBI): domain Eukaryota; kingdom Viridiplantae; phylum Streptophyta; class Magnoliopsida; order Magnoliales; family Magnoliaceae; genus Magnolia; species Magnolia changhungtana. The sequence continues at coordinate 6,796,217 of JASAUF010000525.1, forward strand.
AAGTAATTAAATATATCACTTAATGAAACACACAAACTATAATGAAATAAGTAAAATAACCCAATCCAATCATGTGTACTAATTAGACGAGTTTTTCCCTCTCTTTTTTTTTAGAATTTTTAGAATTGTTTTTTTTTTTTTTTTGAAAAAAAAAATATGCCATGGCATATGCGATTGTGCAATCGCAGCATATGCCAATCGCATATGCGATTTGACAATATTGGACCTGATTAATAAATGAGCTTGAGTTTAGGCTCGGGCCTCATATGTCGACCATAGGCGAGCCATGACTGAAATCCCAATGGAACAAACTGGCTCATTAATAGCCTTACCGAAGGGGCAAAGTTGCCCGGTACATGAAATTCTCTAAGCATTCCATCATAGGCAAGAGTATCAACTGCATTACTTCACGATGTCCATGGTAGAAAACATGTCGCAATTTTGAGATGCTCACTATCTCAACGATAATACGTGGTAATGCCTATAGTATCAACCCCATGTAATATATCCCTTCCAAATCAAGATTTGAAGGACTGGCAAGTATTGCACAAACGGAGGTCAAAATTCAAGAGCCAACTAGAGCCTCGACAAACCAATGCCTGAAAGAAAAGAAAGAAAGAGGGGGGAAAAAAGGTCCTGAATCGGTCTTGTAGTTGGAGATACCTTTGGGAGGCATGACTTTGTGCTTATATGTTCATTGCTAGTGATCAACTGCTCATTGCAAAAGCCTCTTCAAGATCTATGACAACTATTTCTGCATGTTTCAGGCAGATTTTACTGTTCTAGGCCTCAAAATATGATCTGCAAATTTAGAAATAAGATTTTGAGAGTCCTCCTTTGGACTTTTAGTAGGGTTTCCTTTAGTTAACCTATGGTTACGAATGGAGCATGGGTTAAGCTTATGGTTAGTTTGTTGTGAAAATATCAGTTACTTCAAGTTACTAGGATAAGGAGGCATCTCCCTCCCTCTACCAGGTCCTATAGTACTCATACCCACGCTAATCAGGTTCAGGACTTGCCTGGTCCAGGTACTTTCAAGGCTAGGTCTCATTGTCGAAGCCCCAGATCCAATCGATTCCAGTTACCCATCAGATCTTTGATCTGGTTCAAAGTCAAATAAGAGCATTGACCTGGTCGGACCCACACAATGGATGGATTATATTGCACACACATTTGCCACTTTGACACGTGTTGGTGTGTAAATGAGCTCTTTCACATGTTCACTTAGGAAACATCATTTCTTCTTTAGAATATATAAATATTAATATTCAAACTAACTGGACCTGATCCAAACCCAGCATGACCCAACCTAGCCAGATTTTAACCGAGTCCAAATTGATGGACCCAACCAGTGTTGTCATGTGCGATCACGCATTCACAAATGCGATCACATATGTGCACTAATCGCATATGCGATAGTGGCATATGCGATCACTGCACATGCGATCGCATATGCCACATGTGCCATGATATGCGATCGCATATGCGATGTATGCGATCGCATACAGCATATGTGATCGTGTAGTTGCCAATGGTTAGAAATCTGACCATTTTCTGACCATTGGAAATTTTATTTTTTTTTAAATCCTGATTTTTTTTCTCTATAAAAAGGGATTCTAAGCACTCCTACATGCACTCAAAGCTCAAACTCTCTCTATCTCTATTTTGCTGTCTTACACTCTCTCTTACACAATTCCGAGCCTCAAGCTCCACTCCTTCATCCATATTTCTTTCAAAAATCAAGATTGAAGTTTCAATCAAGGGACAAGTGCATACATCCACAAGGATTCAAGAATCAAGATTCAAGAGACATTACAAGACAACCAAACTCTCCATCCATTGAATTGAACTCTCTTTCTAATTTCTAATTTTTCCAAGTTATAAATATTCACACAACACCCACCAATCTCTCTTTCTCTCTCTCCTTCTAGTTTCTAATCTATTATCTATCTCATTCTCTCTTAAAGTTTCGTAATATCCAAGTTCTAAGTTTTCTAACAACTTCTAACATTTTTTTAGTTTGTTTGTTACTTTGCTACAAGTTACAAGTTACAAGTTAGTGTTGTATTAGTGACTTAGTGTTACAACTTACAAATTACAACAACACAACTTTACAAGTCTACATTCTACATAATTCTATAATCAAGATCAAGATTCAAGTCAAGGGTCAAGGACTCAAGGCAAAAGTGAAGACAACTTAGACAAGAAGTGAAAATTGAAGAATTTGGAACCTCTTTTTAAATTTGTACTTGTAATTTTGTTTGTGTGTAAATCTCTCTCCCCTTTCTTTTCTACAAGTCTACAAGTGTAACTCAACTCTCTCTCTTTCTCCTTTTCTTTTCCCTTTCTACAAGTGTAACTCAACTCTCTCTCTCTCTCTCTCTCTCTCTCTCTCTCTCTCTCTCTCTCTCTCTCTCTCTCTCTCTCCTTCTCTTTATCCTCTCCCTTTCTAGTTTCTACTACTAGTCTACTACTAGTGTAAGTGTGTAAGTGTGTGTGTGTAACTCTCTCTCTCTCTCTCTCTCTCTCTCTCTCTCTCTCTCTCTCTCAAGTCCCATCTCTTTAATCTCTTTACTCTTAATCACTTATTTTGCTTTTTAGTTACTTTTTAGTACTAGGCTACTAGCAGTCAATACGCACACCACCAACATAATATCTTCTTCCCAATCTTCCTCTTCGAAACACAAGTCGAATGACCCGGGTTGGAAGTATGGGCACTACCGTAGTGTTTCAGAAAAGACTCACATAGTATGTGAGTTATGTGGGTATGTGAGTTCCAGTGGCATTGCAAGGCACAAGCAACACCTTGCACATTTACCGAGGTCAAATGCAAAAGCATGCGACAAAATTACTCCAGAAATCCGAAGAGAGATCATGAAGTATATGGAAAAACAGTCAAGAAAGAGATGTAATAGTGCCCTACATCAGGAGGAATATTTGAAACAAGATGCATATGAAGATATAAGCGTAGTTAATGTAGATGAAGCTAGTCTCACTCCCCCTACTTCAACAGGCCAATCTAGACCACAAGTACAACCAACGGTCTCGAAAAGAGCCCGAGGGCATGGGCCCATGGATAAATGGTGTAGACCACACCCCGAGGACGTGATCGACCAAAGGGGTGGAGGCAAAGGGTCAACTCAAACAACTTTAGAGAACCGTTATAAACAAAAAGATAGGAAAACCACTATTCAATATATTGCTAAGTGGTTTTACCAAACAAGCATTGTTTTCAATGTCGTTAAATCGAGAAGCTTCAAAGTAATGGTTGAGGCTATAGGTCAATTTGGAGTTGGGCTTAAACCTCCATATCATGAAATGAGGGAGACATGCCTAAAAACTGAAGTTATACACGATCCTTCATAACTGAATATAAGGAATTGTGGAAAACATATGGGTGTTCACTAATGGCCGATGGATGGACGGATAAATCCGGTCGGTCTCTCATTAACTTTTTGGTAAATTGTCCAGCTGAGACAATGTTCTTGAAGTCCGTGGATACATCAGGTCATCCACACACAGGAGAATACTTGTTTAGATTACTAGATAATGTAGTTGAGGAAATAGGTGAGGAATGTATTATACAAGTAATTACAGACAACGCAGCCTCGTATGTAATGGTCGGACGTCTTCTTATGGAGAAGAGGCGTCGTTTATTTTGGACCCCTTGTGCAGCCCATTGTATTGATCTTATGTTAGAAGATATAGGTAGGTTATTTGTAAGTGTGATTGGAAGGGCTAGAAGAATCACGATCTTTATGTACAAACATGCCCTTCTTCTCAGTCGAATGAGAAAACACATTAGGAGTAACTTGCTACGTCCAGCAGTCACCCATTTCGCTACAACCTTTTTAACACTACAAAGATTACATGCAAAAAAATCAGAACTTAGAAGCTTTGTAGTGTTGGCCGATTTTACAAGTGGGTCATGGTCAGAATACTGAAGGGAAACAGGTTCAACAAACAATCTTTTCGCAAAGTTTTTGGACACAAGCGGTAAAGGCACTAAAAGCATCCTAGCCCTTAGTCACTGTGTTGCGATTGGTGGACGGGGATGAGAAGCCTGCAATGAGCTACATATATGATGCGATAGAGAATGCAAAAAATAATATCATGGACCATTTTAACTATAAAGACAGTGATTACAAGCCAATTTTAGATATTATAGCTAGATGATAGAGCAGCCAAATATCATCTCCATTGTATTCGGCTACTTACATCCTTAACCCAGCCTGTTTATTCGCTTCTGTTGATCCAGCAAAAGCACTTACTATGCATATGGTTGGATTTATTGATGTCTTAAAAAGAATGATTCCAGATTGAGAAGAACAGGACAAGATCTCAACTTTGTTTGACTTCTATACAAAAAGTGAGGGGATATTCTCAAGGGATATCGTAATAAGGCATTGGACAATGAAATTACCCAGTAAGTACTAGCAATGAATGTCAGTCTTAGTGTCTTACAAATAGTTTTTTCTACAAAGTGTCTCTAACCTACTTAAAACTGTTTTTCTCAACTGACTAGTGGGCTGCCTATGGAGTGGACCCGAACAGGAAGGATCCAGCTCTAAAGAAGATGGCTATGAGGATTCTTGGACTGACGTGCTCTGCCAGTGGTTGCGAGCACGTTCGAGGCAGTAAGTTTAGATTGTTTAATAATTATAAACTTCAATTTTTTAGTGTAAGGGCTAAGCTAAATCAATTACCTAAATAGTTAATAACAATGCACTTTTTTTCTTGCAGATTCATACCAAGAAAAGGAATCGCCTTGAGCCAAAAAAGGCTCAACGACTTGGTTTTCATTCAATACAATCAAAAATTGCGAGAACGATTTCAAACTAGGAAAAAAAAACCTAGTTTCTTTGACCCTATCTGCTTAGATGAGTTGGATGCAGATAACGAGTGGCTCGTAGAGACGGAGGACTCGGTATTTGCTAGAGAGGACCTGACATGGGCAAAAGTTGAAGATGTCGCATACGGATCGGCACCTGGTGAAGGTAGTACCACTCGAAGGCGAAGGTGGGGGGAGTCGGGAGGCGAGTAGTAGCCATCAACCCGTTGAAGAGATTGAAGAGATGGAAGAAAGAGATGGTGATAATGATCAAGCTGAAGATCATCCACCATTAGATGCTGATGAAGTATTAGTACATACAGATGATGAAGAAACGGAAGAAGAAGAAGTGCATGTGGAAGAAGGAGATGACTCGAATGAATATGGTGATGATAGTGGTGGACCTGGTGGTGATATGCCACAATGGCAACTGGATTAATGTATATAGTATATGATTAGATGAATAATAAATAAATAACTTCTTCATTTTGTTTACTAAGTGTGTTGATGTATGTAGTGTTGAATGTTGATATTTCATATTTGTTAAATGTTAAGTTAATTATATTGTAGAATGTAGAATTGTTGATGAATGATGACTTACTATTTAATTCATTATGTAATTGGTTTTATTTTACTTAAATTAAATGTATTTCAAGGGCCAATGGCATATAATAATTTATTCATTTTTTTCTTAATTTATATTTATTTTTCTGATTTTTTAAAAAAAAAATTGAATATTGTTTTTTTTTTAAATGTGGGACTGCGCACAGGCATATGCAATTGCACACAATCGCATATGTTATTTAACAACATTGGACCCAACCCGGACCCACTAGACCCAAGTTTTACCCAGGTCCAAAGAAGATGAGACCCAAACCCAACCTAATTTCTTAACAGGTCCAAAGGGTTGGAGCCATACCCATAAAAATCGGGTCGAGTTCATCAGGTACCCATGGATCTCAGTACCTATTGACAACCCTACTAACAATTGCATCAGCCTCCATGGACGTGGATCTTATTTTCCCACGCTGGACCAACAGGCATGGAAATGTATATATTTGTGCAAACCTACCAATTTAATACCATTTTCAGAACATGGTGTTCTCCACGTGGAAAATTTGTGCACTCTAGGATGGTTTGCTCATCAAGTTAGGCCACACTTGTACATCGAATGGACGGTAGATCATTTCTTACCATCCATTTTTCTTATACAAGTGTTCTCCTGATTATTGGACCAATCTGCTTTTTGGGCCAAGGGATGCTCCAAACACATCCTACATGATAAATTGGCCAAAATCTTGCACATGTGTGCCATGTTAACATACAGCAAAGTACCAATGCATCTTACTCAAGTACTTCTAGTGATAGCGGACGGATGAATCGAAGCAATACACTTTTTCTAAGAATGATAATTGAAACTCATTAAGAAAATGAGAAACAAATACCACCACAAGGACACAACGAAAAGAGTTGGACGATGATCAATCATCCTTTCTCAAACTAAGACTGATCTACCCCATGGAACAACAAACTATTCAAACCCAAAGCCTAGACAAACTTTAGACCTTTTACGCCCACGTTAACACCCTCCCTTTTGCTCTATGAAAAACTCTTCCAACAATTCAGACCTATTGTTAAAAAGTTCTATTTTGCTTCTTCCAGTCTTCCACAGAGACCAAAAATTATCCCTAGCCTTCAGCTCTATATTTAGAATCAATGCACTCATGAGCCACAAGCAACCTAGCTAGGATGTCTTCTAAAACGAACATCCCTAGCAACTTTGGCATCACACTCCCAAGCACCTTTCTAGACCTAGAAAACAAAACATTATCAAGGCCCCTTATTTCATGGGCAACAACGTAATAATTAATGCATCCAAATGCTTCGAATTCCAGCACAAACTCCAAAAGCTCCCCTTCCACAACCTCCTAAAAGACTCCGAAGAATGTCACCATAAAGTCATCCAGACTGGGGGCGTTATCCATCTCCAACTCTAGCACCGCCTTTTTGCATTTCTTCTCCATAATCAAATGCTCCAACAAATCCAATCTTCCTCTGCAATCAGCCCAAACAGAAGATTGTCCAAGTTACATCTATTCCACCCTTCATCTATTAGAAATCCATGTAACACTTGGCTATTCTCATATAGATTTCTTGTTGCCCCTCCAAACTCTACTCATTCACCGAGCTATAATTTCTATTTGTTCTTCCATGAGTATCAACTATTCCATGGAAGAACTTAGTATTCCCATCCCTTTCCTTCTAGCAAACTACCCAGGACCATTGTCACCAAATAATTTCCCTCCCTAAGGGAGCATTTTGTAGCAACAAAAGTAAGCCCAAATACCTCTCTAGGCTAAGCCAGGCCTCGTCTTGTTTGGCTAGGCCAATGTTGTCCTAATCAGGCATGTCTGATGATTGTTGGAACTAAGACCATTTTTTCGTTTGTAGAAGTTTATCTAGGACTCATCTTCTCCTTCAAAAAACTTGGATCTCTATGGAGCCCCATTAGGCTATCAAAGCAATATCCACTCTACCAATCAGGCTTCTCCACTCACATCTACCGTACAAACAAAAAAAATTAACACAATAAAAAACTCAGTTGGGCCATACAATAGAAACAAGTAATGCAAAATCATAGATAAAACCCCATATAATCGAGTATTGTAGCCCGCCTAGTTTCCAATCATCAAAATATTTGGTATGTCCCTACATCTTGGTGGGAACCCGAGTGATGGGTTGCATCTAATATTTAGACAATCTTATAGGCCCCATGCACAATGTTTGGTGTGTTTCCATTACCACCGTTGCTTGTCCTATCACCCAACTAGTGAATCAGGCTGATATTTGATCCTAGGGCTCAAAATCACAATTTGAACATCACTGATGGATTTGACGTCACCACACATGGACAAATGGAGGAAGGGAAAGAGAGAGAGGAAGAGAATGTTATACAGGCTTGCTAGAAACCTACTTGTAAAGACAAGGAAGACCCAGCTAACTCTTAAAAAGAGATATGAGTTGCCCCAATTTTCTTAGGATCCTAGCCAAGATATCTCTCAACAAATGCCTGACTTCTTCCCTGAGCGCTTAAAGCCTAGACAACGCAATTTGGGATCCAACTTTTCTTGCTATGAAATGGGCCCCGTTCATTTTTTAGAACATGTCGCTCCAAAATTTCTTAGGCCAAATGGACTTTCAATACTTTCCATTCTGTTGATCCTTTAGGTCATGTTTGGATACCCAAGGGAAACGAAGGCAAAAGGAGAACGTTTTCAATTGATGTGAACACTTTAGGATGTTCGAATAACAAAGAAAATAGAGGATTCCACATAGCCATCATTGTAATTTTCCATAATAGCACAAGAAACTATGTAATTATTCTCTCAAAAATATGAGATTTTTACTTGTCATCCAAACAGAAGCTTTATTGTTAGAATTCAAGGGAAAATAGTGCTAAAGGAAATAATGAATTTTTTTCCTTTCCTTTCCATTTCCAATGCAATCCAAACATTCCCTAAGATTGCCTCTGGAATATTAGCTTTTGAGTTTTCCACCAACCTAAAGAATCATTTCTTCCACCCTTTTATCATACCTTAAAGCTTTTCTAGCTTTACCATCAATTCAGAAATAGTCCACACTTCAATAGTAAACAATAGCCACCAACATCTCTCCTTCTCTAGCCACATCAATTCAAAACAAAAGGTGTGGACCATAGCACTCCCCTTCACAATGGTTAGACGTGGACCCCAATTATTCCACTCTTTTTTCATACATTTACGATTTTCTAGCTTCACCATCAATTTAGAAATAGTCCACACTTCAACAATAAACAATCACCACCAACATCTCCTTCTATAGCCACATCAATTCAAACAAAGTCTGTGGGTCATAGCACTCCCCTTCACAATGGTTCGACGTGAACCCTAAAAGACCAAACTAAAAGACCCATGAGTAGATGATCCTCCCAATCTATTGAAACCAAGAATGTGCCAGGTCTGGTCATTATTAGAACTTCGTTGTTTGACTATGTAAAAGCTCACTCCACCTCTTAGGAGATCCAACATCTTGTTCCTGCACACCCACCATGCACCAATCCACCTTGATCTAACATTATCCAATCTGCGCCGCATTTCGTTGTTGGCTCAGATAGTTCGAACCATAACCATTTTCCTAAAATGTAATAGAGGCCAAATAAAAAATAAAATCAAATCAAGAATACTCACAACATTATCTTACCCAACGCTCCAACTGGGTCCTATGTACCCCTACTTGACTCGTCCCCACTCATTCGAGGCTAAAACAGGTCATCTTGAATGAGCCCAATACGACTTGAACAAGTTGCAACTTTTTTATGTTTAGCAGTAAAAATAATATATAGAAAATCAAGGGAAAAAATTTTAAGCACCTTATCCATCTTTAGTGTGATTGTTCTCTGGTCATATACGATGACTCAACTTGGTAAGAGCATCCTAAAAGAAGAAGTCAAGCCTAGGGCTTCCCTGAGAGAAGCTCGAGTGCAGACGTCCTTTACTACAAAGAGTGGAGAAAGCTTGGGAGGACGGGTGTGACACCTAGGCTACCTTTTAGCTTAATAGAAGCTTTGTACATGAGCTATAAACAACACGAGAAAACATATGTTTATATTTTTTATTTTAAAATTTTAAAAAAATATATATTAAATTAAAGAAAATTGTAAGATCAATGGAGGAAACTTACTTGACCTCATTTTTTAAAACATTAAAGAAAAGAAAACTTTAAAAAATAATAATAATAACCTGCACAAATTTGAGCATATTAAAAATTCAAATTTCTAATTTTTTTTATATTGAAATTTCTACATTTTCAGTTCTTCATTACTCAAATCTAATGAAAATTAACAAAAATTAAATTTATTTGGACATGGGATGCATACATTTACATTTATGTAACAATTTCTAAGAAAAATCCAAGCAAAATGGTCCTTTTACATCAACTTTGGGATTTTCTTCAAAAAAAAAAAAAAAAAAAAACTTTCCCCTTATTTCGGCTTAGATCCAATCCGGTAATGCATTGATATTTTCTTCGATTTGCTGCAAAGGTAATTAGAATGGTATGTTTCAACTTTGGAGTAAAAAGAGCAAATAAATAAATAAATAAACGAGTGACTTAAAAAATGAGTGGGTTTGCAACCCCCTTTTATCTTAAAGTAAACAAGTCGAGTGAATTGACTTGCCCATATTGGGAAACGACTCGCCAACTCGCACCCGAATCACCCCAGTTCACCCCCTTTAGCAAGGACTTGTGGTACCATACCTACCCCCGTTCACGACCAGAACAAGTTAACTCACTCAAGTCATATATGACTCAAATGAGTTGTCAAACCACATGAAGTAACCCAATCAGTCTTTTTGCTTCCCCATGGTAAGTTAATCGTAGACTTTGTCATCTTTTGCATCTTAGGTTACTAGAACACTCCAGTTTGCACTCCCTGCTTCCTACAAACCATCTTTATCTACATTCTCTTCTCTAGAATGCCCGTTCACATGACATTTCATGCAAAAACATGAAACGTAGAAAATACAAATCAGTGTGTTCGATAAATGAAGATGTAAGAGATGATGAAGCCCATGACTAGCTCAATATAGAGAAGCAACAACATTGATTGGGTTACACCATGGTTTGACAACTTATCCAAGCTTTTATCCAACTTAAGCAAATTGACTCAGCTTTAGTTGTGAACAGGTTGGTTCGGTAGCATAAGTCCATGTTCCAAGGGGTGAACCAGGGTGACTCGGGTGTGACTTGGTGAGTCGGTGCAATTTGTCTAACCCGACTCGTTTCACTTTACTAAGATAAATGGGGTTGCAATCCCACCAGGTTTTTTTTTCAATTATGTCCTCTCTTGCGGTTTTTTTTTACTCTAATCTCAATATGTAACATTCTAGCAACATTTATGAGAATGTCTATACGCAACAAATTGAAGAAATAATTAATGCATTATCAAATCTAAAGCCAAATTTTGGGGAAAGTTGGCTTTTCAATTTTATTTTTTTAAAAAAAAAACGTCTTTTTGCCAGGATTTTCTTATAAATCATTTCCTAAGTGTAGATCAATACATTTTGTTAAAATCATGTTTTTTATTGATTTTCATTGGATTTGAAGAATAAAGTAGTGCAAATTGTATTTTTTAAAAAAATCATATTTTATGCTTAAATTCATTGAAGTTATTTTTAATAGTTTTTTCTTTCAATATTCTGAAAAATGAGATCAAGGAAGTTTCCTACTTTCATCTTACAATCTTCTCTTATTTAACATTTTTAAAATTTTATTTTTTATTAAGTAGTTAGAAAGAAATTCTTGTATTTTTTATAAGTCATATACAAGTTCTTATTACATAATTAGCTTAGGATGCATTTTAGATTTTTTCTCACATTTTAAGATTTTTTTTTTAATTTCACTGCTAAAAGTTAAAAAAGGGAAGAATCACCCCGAATCGTACTCGACTTGTCCGAGACGACCTATTTGGGCCCAAAACAAGTCAAGACAAGCCACCAAGTCAAAAATGATGTGTGAGGATCATCATTTAGCAAACTTTACCCCTCCTGGTCTCCTCCTAATTCCTCTATCCACCTACCCCAAACTTCCACTATCCTTTTCAGTGTTCGAAATATCGGTATCACATTACATATCTCATCCTTGAGATACAGATACGTATTGGTTATCACACAGGATATATCGTTTGTATTGGGTAATTTATTGCACTTTTTGGGAAACATTGGGAAGCATTGGGGAAATGCTTGAATTTTTTAATGAAACTTAGGGAATTGTTAAAAAAGACATTAATACACACTTTTAAATCATAACATGATCTTCCTCTTGAGTAGTTGCATCTTTTTAAACAATCTAAATCAACCCATCATTGTCATATTTGATTCGCGGAGCATTCTATAATTGAGACACATCAACTCGAATCTAAACAATTTTGGACCCCAATTCTCCTCGTCCACTTCCAGTGTTATTGGGAGTAGTGATAAAAAAAATGGATTTCGGCAACCCTCTTTACTTTACAAGGGGGAACGTATTCACCCCGTCAAAGACACCAAGAATCTATCTAGTTTCGACATTATGGGGTTTTCCTAGCCATTGCTACATGTGAACTTGATGTCTCCCATTAGGATGTTGACCATCTCATTTCCATCCACCCAATTCAAGAAATCTCGTATGCTTCTTGTGATGCTTCCTCCACTTGATGTTTCATAGGTGAATATGACTGCGTTGAAAGAAAATCAAATAAATTGGACGATCCTATCAATTTAATTTCACCCTTTAAATTAGACCACCAAGGCACCAACCATTTCCGAGAATAGCTAGTCTGATCAATGTAGAAAATGTGTCTTTCCTATTTTTCCCATTTATATCTCATCTTCTCATTAGTTTTCATTTTTCAATATTAGGTTTTTCCATCATTCTATTACTGAGCTATTTATGACGACAACATGACATTGTTAGTTCAACTTGATCAAACTAGCGTTTGGATTGGGTCCACCTGGAAGGACACCTTTTCTATGCAACGTCCAGTTAAGTTTTTGAGACAATGATACAAACAATTCATTACGACAATGGATAAAATTTCCTAATATAAATGGACAACCTACAATCTCCTTCATAGGCTACTAAATCCACTAGAGAGTGTGCTTCCATTGGCAACTATCTAAAGGAAGAATAACAAGAAGAAGCATCAGCCTTGGCATTACTTGCAATGAAATTAAGGTGTTGTACACTTCCTTAATGCTCAAGGTAGTACATTTCCAGACCCAATTTCCACAATTCAAAGTCCGCCAAAGAACTCTACAACTAGATTGCCATCGACCTTGATTGTCGACATACCTACTGGTTAGAGCCACTATTGCTAATCACTCTTACATCATTTTCTACAACTCCACCTCAAAGTTCCTCGGATTACCCATAGAGCTACCGCCCATCCACACATTTTCAACCAACCAAGAGGAGGGACTTCCTGCTATCATTCTTGTTAACCGTTTAACACTTGTCATGGACTCTCAAATAACCAGTTGGCCCCAATTCTCGCAAGGTTTGAGGTTTACGCATGTTTGAACTCTTTAGCAATTAGAAAATAACACTTTAGCAAACCTAATGTTCTCCAGTACATAAGGGGACGGGAGTTCCTCGAAGATTCTCCTAGTTCTCTTTTTTCTCCAAATAACCCATATAATCATTTGCAAAAGTATACCCCATCGAATTTTGCCTCTTGGTTTGAGGGGGGCCAACCTACCTTTCATATGGTTTACAACCAAGCACAAGAGGACCTATGCAATCTCAAATAAATAAAAGGAAGAATGTTCAAATTCGGTCATTACACACTGTGAGAAATACCCCATCATTAACCCCTGAGAAGATCTTCCAACAACTCAACTTCATCAATCCCATAAGCTTCTCCTAAATGCCAAAAACCATGCCACTTTACCCACCCAAAATCTCATAGTAATCTTTAACAAGGATGTTCATAGATGAGATTGAAAACAATCTAGGGAATCTCTAGGCCATAGTACATCTACTCATCAATCACCCTAGAAGTGAGTTCTCTCAATAACCAATTTCTCCAATTCTATATATCAATAAAACAATATCTATCCCGATCCTCCCTTCATATTTAGACTTTGGACATCTTCCCACTTAATGGGGCAAAATTTACGGTCCTCTCTCCCTTCCAAATTGTGTCCTAACAGCTGTTACGCAATGCTAACGATGGCAACCATTACGTGTTAAGGGACCGTTATGGAAAAAAACATGTAACGGTCCGTTAAGGTGCCAATACAGGGTTTTTCTATAATAAAAAAAAAAAAAAAAAAAGTGACCCGTATCGCATCGGTAACAGTGGTGGTCGTTGCGGCCACCATCACCGTTACGAAATACCTTGCTCCCTCCTGCAAAATTCTTTTTTGTCGTTATGATCAAGATGTTGAACCATGAGAGAGTATGCTGGTAATCAGCACGTGTGACTTTATACGCGTAATATGACACAAGGGAGTTAAGATATTTCCACATAGATAAATATCTTCCCAGAACTTGCAATCTCTAGGTTCCAAATGTATAAAGCTCTCGCATTGGCACCAGGCAAAAGACCAAGTTGCCATCCAAAAATATTCCCATTTACACATAAAAGTCACTAGATATTCAACAATTGTCACGCCCACAACCACATTGGCTATAGCACTTTTCTCTAAAGTTAACTAGTATCCAAGAAAGCAATGTGAAACACCTCTAATTGTGTTGAATTGATGCTAGTGACCTCATAGAGGATTATGGTCCCAACAACGAACTACAGACGTAATATTACAATAATAGACTCCACCTCGAAACACTTAAAAAAGTCCTACTTCTGGGGCAACTTGAAACAATTTGCCTAAGCCTTCTGCAACAATTCTAAAGTGAAAGTAAAGAGAAATTGCATTGGGAAAGACTGCTCATGCTCTTAAAGAACCCTTTAAGAACATCATTAATCAGGGGTCGAAATAGATACACTTTAAATATACAACAACACTCTTTTGATCCTTTCCAAGATGCACGGTGTTAACTTTTAGCATTATAACTTTAGAAGAAGAAAACAAAAAAGCCTGCAGTATACTACACACATGGCATATTTATACAAGATCCAGCCCATTCATCTGTTTGGATCCTATTGTGATCTGATGTAAGCTATGACGTTTAACGGCAGTGATCAGCCCACAAATATCAAATATCAAAGATCATAGAACAATTGTTCTAGCAAATTGATGGCATGATACCGGATCTGACATTTAGATTTTACCTCGCATAAATGATGGCATGATACCATCACACCATCCAGGTCCAATAAGCACCATACAAATCAGATACAAAGAATCACACCTCGCATAAGCATAGCGTCATGCCATTTGGATTGATCATCACACCCAATAGGTGTTGATAAATCACTTCCCAAAGTTGAGAAAATCTCTCTTACAGAAAAGCACATCTTACCTTTTCATTCGCAATATTCATGGTTCAGAGAATCCATCTTAAAAGAATTTCACCTGTTTCCTTTTCCACTTGTAATACAGATTTATGTATTAAAAATGAGAGGACATAAAACCCTAGACCTCCAAGCAATTTAAATGGTACATGTAATCTAGTTTTAACACTTAAAAAAGGCAACTAACAATTCATATTAAAGAAAAAGACTTAAAAAAGCCTTTTGGTGAATCAAAACAATGACACCAAATACAAAAGAACTCAAGACCATGGGACGAATAGCCACTGAGGTGCTATGGTTGGGATCTGGGAAATTTCACGCAGCACAGAAGATCAGGCCATGCTGTCCTGGGCTATAGGCATTAGTTTTTACTTTCCTTTTTTTCTTAGGATTTTCTAGCCCATGCAGTGGGTTTAGATCGTTCTGTAGTTTGGATATTCTCCCTCTATGGATCTGAGTCCTGTTTGTAGCTTCTTGGTTCGTTCTCTCCGCCAGTAGGTGTTTTGTGCTTGATTACTAAATTCGTGTCTTCTAAAAAAAGAATTCCCAAACTTTAAGATAGTGTCGCTTATTTAAATTGTAACCATAGTTACAAATTAAATAGGAAAAATCTACGGACTAAGTTCCTCAAAAACCCCACCTAAATAACTAACTAAACCGGTTCAATTGCCCCAAAATCAGTTATGAAATGGGCAAGATAACAGAAAAATCTTACGACTAACTAACCATTAAACCATTGTAAATATCTTGTCAAAACCTGTGGATTCCCTTCTTCTTTTTTACTTCCTCCTTTTCCCTTTTAATTCCATTAGTGGGTAGGATCATCATGCTTTTATGATAGTTTGTGGTATGATCCCCGTACAAGGTATGAGCCAACAGACGAAAAGTCCAGATCATGTAATGTGTGGCACACATGTAGAGTCCGAGAGCTTGATTGATCACTTGGACTGTAGCCTAATCATTTGCTTAAAACATACGCAGATTTAAGCAGATACAATGATCAAATTATATTTGGATTTTAAAAAAAAAAAAAAAAAAAAACTCAATTTCAAACGTGATTCAGGGCATTGAAATGCAATCTAGCAGTGGGAGGGTTAGGGTTTACCTTCTACGGGGAGCATCCGCCTAAAAAAAAAAAAAAAGAAAAAGAAAAAAGAAAAAAGAGAGAGAGAGAGAGAAACCAAAAGAGTTAGAAAGATCGATCCAAAACAAGAAGAAGAAAGGAGAGAGAGAGAGAGAGAGAGAGAGAGAGAGAGAGAGAGTACCATTTTCAAATGGAAGGCGGAGAAAGAATGCTAGGGCTTTTCGCTGTTTGATTTGGGGCAGTTCTCGGGCGAAACTACGGAATAGCGGAAGCTGGTTCGGAAAGTATTAGACTCCTGTGTTAGTTTAGCGTCATTTTTATGGTGGTGACTCTTCGGCCGTGCGTACACCCAACACGGTTCGGCCCTGACTGTGGAGCCATCTCGATGTATTTATTTTATGTCCACGCCGTCCATCCATTTTTCCAGCTCATTTTAGGTCATGATCTCAAGAATGAAGTAGATCCAAATCTCAGGTGGACCACACCACAGGCAACAGTGGTAGTTGACCATTAAAAACTTCTCGTGGACCACAAAAGTTTTGTACCAAGCGGAAAATTTTTTCCCTTCGTCCATGTCCGTGTGACCTTATCAACAGAGTGAATGGCAAATAAACATTATTGTGGGCCCTAGAAAGTTTTTAACGGTGGACGTTCAATCATGACTGCTTCCTATGGTGTGATCTACCTGAGATTTGTATCTGATTAAATTTTTTGTTTTTGCGCTAAAATGATCGGGAAAAAGGGATGAACGGCGTGGATATACGATAAATACATCAAGGTGGCCCCATGGTCAGGGCCACATCTTGTTGGGGATAGGCGCAACTAATAGCTCCCAGCAATGCAGCGCGCAGATTGCGTCTACCAGGGCACTCCATGGGGACGCGGTTTGGCTGATGGCTAATGGTCGGTGCTATGTGGACCACAATATGACTAATGTGTCTTATCCTGCTATGTGGACCACAATATGATGTATGTGTCTTATCCACCCCGTGCTTCCATTTTTTAAGATAATTTTAATTCTTGATCCCAAAATTGAGGTAAATATAAATCTCATATGGACCACACCATGGGAAAACAGTAGTGATTGAATGTCCACCATTAAAAACCCCTAGGGCCCACTGTAATGGTTATTTGACATCTAACCTCTTGATTAGGTCATACAGACTTGAATGAAGGGAAAAAATATGTACCAACTTGATCCAAAACTTTTGTGGCCTAGGAAGTTATTAAAGGTGGACATTCAATCAACACTGTGCAGTCTACTTGAGATTTGGATCAACCTCATTTTGAGCTCATACCATAAAATGATCCAGAAAAATGGGTAGACGGCATGGATGAAACACATACATCATGGTGGGGGCCACAAAGCACCAACCACTAGCCATTGGCCATGGCGGCGTAGCCCATCCCCCCCTTGGAAGCTCCGAGTGCCATGAGGGGCAACCATGGTGTATGAATTTTATCCATACTATCCATCCATTTTTCCATATCATTTTAGATTATGAGCCCAAAAATAGATAATATTCAATGCCCGAACGAACCACACAGTAGGGATTAAATTACTACCGTTAAAATATTCTTAGAAACCACATAAGTTTTGGATCAAAATGATATTTGTTTTTTCACTTCATCCGATGTATATGACTACATGTACAGGTTGGATAGAAATAAACGACGTGGTGGACCCTAAGAAGGTTTTAATGGTGGGCGTCCTTAGCACCGCTGCTTCATGTAGTGTGGTCCACTTGAGCCTTTGATCTACCTTATTTTTGTCCAATAATCTAAAATGATATGGAAAAATGAATGGATGGTGTGGATAAAAGTCATACATCACAGTGGCCCCTCAGAGGCTCTCGGAGCCTCCGCCTGTCCCGAGCTCCGAACAGGAGAGGGTAGTACCTAATTCGCGCCCACTCCCTTCATGGAACCTACTGCATAAAAAGAAAATTGATTTAAAAAAATCAATAAATTAAATGATAATTTTGATGACCAAATTAAGTGAGACCTCGGATTAGATCCATCGAGTTGGGTGGACCCATAACTGTGGGGCTCACAGTGATGTGTGTACCTTAAATCCAAGTATCCTTCTAAAATCACTTGATCGCTATAACAATGGATGACTGACAAAGTTGGCAAATCCAACAAATTCAGTATTAATCATTCTATCTCAATACTGGAGTCACTAACTGTAGCGTCCCGATTCCATATAGCAAATTATACGTGCACATATACATATATATCTACCTTACGAGAAATATAGTGAAATATTAAACATAATGAATCGGTGAAAATGGAACAAGTAAATAAATTTCGGGGACGAAATTTTATTTAAGGGGATAGATTGTAACACTCCGAACATTTCAATACCCGAGTATTGAAAGTTCTCTAGTGTTACCATAAAATTTAACTTATTATGTATATGTATATAATATCAATCTAGCTATCATAACCATACACCTATTCTACAACACGAATCAGACCGTTGGAAATTATCTTCATTCATAGATCAAGCAATCTGACCGTTGATTTTAAGATAGGATCATCACAAACTTAAATATTCTCACTTGTCCATCATACTCAACCGCTCAATCAAATTTGCACTACCAGATAGAGACATCTGACCGTCCATTTTGATTTTGGACCACCCGATCGTAATAAACTAGCTACTTGATCTCTACATTTGCTCATAGACATATCAACTTGAGATTATGATCCATTCATCTTGTTCACCACCTATGAATATGCTTAACTCATCATCGAAACTACAATTTGAGAAATTTACACATGTGAACAAGTCACTTAAATTTAACGGTATACATATTTTGCTTCATGATCACTCCAAAAACCCACATGTGATCATCTGTTTACAAAACTGACCGTACACCTACTCACATACATGATCAGAGTACTAACCATCAAGTTTTTTTGTTTTTAACATGTCATCTAACCATCCATCATATTAGACTGTTAGTTGATATATATACGTTCCCTTAGTTAATTTAGTAAATAATTCTTTATTCATAGTGATTTAAACATGAATTCTTTTGTAAGAATTACTTAGAAACATGTGTATAACCATGTATAACCATTAGATTTTATAAAACTCTCATATCAGCAAGAATTACAAAAACGTCATTAACCTAGACTCCTGAATTATAGATAATATGGTTCCCACGATCAGTTGATGTGAAATTTTATACCATGTCTATGTATCATAAATTAACCATACATGTCAAATTTCAGCCCTTGGATCATTGTAAAAGTGACCTAATTAACAAATCAACACCTTAACCATTAATTTTGGTGTCCATCGAGTGAACAAACCTCGTGGGTAGTCGTAGTAGAATATTTTCCTTCATATAAACGACTTGGATTGTCCATCATATGGACAAAGTGTGAAATATGAAGACCCTACTTTGGTAGGTTTTTCCTTAGGCGCGAAGTTATCCTTTTGAGGCTTATCAATTCCTTATAAATCTGGATCTTTAGATTTAACCACTTTCTGCCGTCTATCGCAACTCAAATTTGGACCAAACATTGATCTTATATGATTATAAAGTTATACAAAATTTAGACCCCGATCTATGATCCTACACCATTGAATGTTGAAGTCATTTCATTTATTTTGGTACAAAAGTAAAATTTTATATTTAGGCTTTTTCCACCATCGATCAACCAACAAAATTTGTCCAACTGTTTGCCTATCCCAACACATTTCTCCCAAAATTAGTCTCTGATCATCAAGTGTGGACCGTTAATTGAGATCGATTTCATTTGACACTCATTGGGAGAATTTTCAAGATAGGTCAATCTAAATTTCGGATCACCAAGAAAATCATATACCCCGTCCCTATTCGACGACTTTGACACAATAGATGAATTAGATTTAAAGAAAGATCGTCAGAAAAAGAAAAATTAGATAAACTCAATCCAAGTGAGATATGAAACACGCCCCTCTCACACACCCACTCCCTTTTAAAAAGGGGCGTGCGTTCCCCTCTCCACTCACACGCCCAGGGAAGGGAGAGAAAGAGAAAGAGAAAGAGAGAGAGAGAGAGAGAGAGAGAGAGAAAATAAAAGAAAATGAAAGAAAGAGAAGGAGAAGCCTAGACGCCCTATTCCTTCTCCATATGTATGGTGTCTCCCTCTTGCTCAAGTGATATCATGATTCACGTAGAGGCTTTTCATGTAAAAACTTTCCTACATGGATATCTACCTAGGGTTTAAATCTAAGACTAAAGTGCGGGATTCCTTTGAGCTTATCCTAACTCGAGTTGATATAAATTATTTTATTCTCTCACATGTTTTAAATCCTCCATGCAAATATTTAATTTACCCCCATCAATTATTTATCCTTTATGAATTATGCTTAA
The DNA here is from genome assembly GCA_030180095.1 of Magnolia changhungtana. Taxonomy (NCBI): domain Eukaryota; kingdom Viridiplantae; phylum Streptophyta; class Magnoliopsida; order Magnoliales; family Magnoliaceae; genus Magnolia; species Magnolia changhungtana. Next base: position 6,816,499 of record JASAUF010000525.1, read on the forward strand.
GGTGTGATGTTAATTATGCATGATCTTTATGAATTTATGTGAGATATTCCTCTAAGTTTACATTAATTTGAGTTGATATGATTTATCTTGCCTTTTACATGCTTTCATATTATTGTGAATTCTCCCTACAGTTGTTTAATTTACCACCATCAATTATTTATCATTTGAGAATTATGGTATGACTTTAATTATGCGTGATCTTTATGAAAATTATGTGAGGCCATGGATACAAGCCTTGCCCTTGCCTTTACCAATTTTGTTGAGTTAGCCCTTGCTACTCTCCTCTTTTGTTGGGTTAGTCATTGTTACTATCCTCTTTGTTGAGTTAGTCATTGCTACTCTCTTCTTTATTGAATTAGTCATTGCTACTCTCCTCTTTGTTGAGTTAGCCATTGCTACTCTCCTCCTTATTTTGTTAGCCCTGTGCTATCTACCTTTATGGCTTGGGCATGTGTCTTCGAATCCAAAGCTCTCATGATTCAATTTATTTCCTCTTTGGTGCAAGTACTATGTTGGAAACCCCACTTCTAGCGATCAAGTAAATACTGTGGACGTAACGTGGTTCGGGTAGCGGCCCCCTTGGTCGACACGAGATTTCATAAATTTTAGGCAGTGGTGCACAAATCGATGTAAGTATTTCACAATGCATATTACATCACTTCCGGGATTGAATGTTGTAAATAGTCACTCCATGAATAAATCGTATCGCGTAATTCATCCAAGTCATGTGTTGTGCCGCCTTGGGATAACCGCGTAAATCCACGTTAACGTGGGACACGCTGATGAATCTCCGTATAATGGGATGTGGGGCAAGGCGGATAATTATAATTCATTTTCCATATTGTGGTGATCACTAAGTGTGATGAACCACATAGATTTTACTAGGCATGCATCTCATGTAGGTTACTTGTGCATATTGATACCTCGCGTAGTTGTGGTGTATGGGACATATCAAAACCCTTACATTATTTTTATGCATCTCTTGAATTATTGCTAATCTTAAAAGATAACCATCACTATGAGTAAGGCATTGACCCTCTCCAATTGTACAGATGATGCAGGTGATGTACATAATGAAGACTTAGAGGACCATCTCCCAATGGAAGATTATACCGAATGAATAAGAAAATACTTTTATGATTTAGTTTTATATTTTCACTGTGAACTCGATAATGTAATAAACTCCCATTGAGAGGGCATTTGATAATCTGTTGAATTCTTTTACTCTGATGAAATAATAAATACAGTCGATTTTATTCTCGTGAATGGTTACCTTCATGAATGTAACTGGGTGCGATCTAAATGAAAAATAAAATAAAATAGGATGTAATTCTGAAGCATCCAATTCATTTAATTATTAACACTCGGTTTTCTTAGGCACGGTGAAAATTTCAGATGTTACAAGTAGTATCAAAGCATGAGAATGAGATTAACTGGGCCTGAGGGAATGGATCATCATTAGGTTTATGCTACTAGAATAGAATCATAAATTCGATACTTATACTTAAAATTATTTCCCCAAAGTAGTTAAGAAATCAAGGAATTAGATACTCATATTCAGGTTTCCCATCAAACATGTTAGACATGAAATTTAGAAACTATGAATCTAGGTACCCCCATAATAAATCTCCAAGATTCTGAATAGACTTGTTCTGAACTAAAAGTCATCCTTAAATAGAATCACAATCAAGAAGAATAAGTTTCCCTTATGGGGATAGAGACTTTCTAATTATTCCGAAATTTGCGACTATTTCAACGAAATTCTAACATGTCGTAAAATTTACATTAATTATAGAAAAAAGATACATCAGAAATTTTTGAAATTTTTTTAATAGATCACTTAGTTCTCCATCAACCCTCCTCTAAAATTTCATCTCGATTGGATCTATATAAAATTCCATAAAAATCTGACAGTAGAAAAAACCAATAGAAATTACTACTGGATAACAAGCTTTTATACACCTCACAAGGGTGAAGCAGCCCCCAAACCATAAAAATATTATCTCAAATTTTTTTTTGTATCTTTAAGAATAAGTCAGGGGCTTAAGATCTAAATTTCAAATAAATTGGACGTGCAGATCAGAAATTAAAATTATGGGAGTGATAGGCTATCAATATAAAACGATTTTGGGAATTAAAAACCTTTTATATAAAGGATGATACCAAAACTTAGGTTCAACGGGGAATAGATAATTTGGCCTATCCTTTATGAAAACTATGATACTTTATGGTGAAAATGAAAAAAAGAATTATTGTATTCCCCGAGGATTTAGAATGATCGAGACCCTAAATTTACAAACCATATTCAAGCAAGGCACAAGTGGTTTAATTAAAATATCAAATCTCGGGTCGAGATTTTCATTTAAGGGGGGTAGATTGTAGTGTCCCGATTCTATATAGCCAATTATACGTATCTCCCACTAGCGCACGATGGCTAGATACCAGTAGTCCATTTTCACAAACACATGAACTGCACCTTCAAAATCTCACTGTATGTAAAACAACAGCAGTAGTTTTATAGATATTTTATCAAACACCTTCTAAGCAACATACAAATAATGGAAAAAGAGTATTTGTTTCATTTACATACCTTCTTTGCCACTAGCCACACTTCATTGAGTCATTTCATCAAACACTTGGTGAGCAACATCAATATCAAAGTAACCGAGTCACCGAACTGGTTCGATTCGAGTTGGGTTCAATCCAAGTCGAGTCGAACTGGAGCCAACTCGAACTTTCTAGCTCAAAAAATCAGCTCGACTCGGCTCGAACTCAGCTTCGAACTGAGTCGAATCAAGCTTTTTCGAGTCGAGTCGAGTCGAGCTAACCGAGCTAGCTCGGTTCGTGTACACCCCTAATCACAACCATAATGTCAATATTACATAGGTACACTAATTAGGGATTTTAAAATTGATTTAATAATTAATTTCAAACCCTTGCAATGTACACCTTGCATTTTAACTTAAGATTATAGGGATTTTGAATCCATGGTGACAAATATAGCCAAGGGATTTTAGAAATCCAGGAATCCTAAGTCTAAGAGAGCCCCAAATACAAGAGATCCTGAATTCAGGGATTTCAAAGTTCATGGGATTCCAAATCCAAGAAATCCCAAGTCCATGGAATTATAAAGTCCAGGAATTCCAAGTCCAAGGGATTTCCACCTCCACACTTCCTTTGGTGTGGCCCACCTAAGATCTGAATCGGCCTTAACCTCGGGCACATGGCCTAACACGTCTTGAAGAAAGTGATGAACGGTGGGGATGGGACAGAAACATCAAGGTGGGTCCCACAAGTGAGCCCAATGTGCTACCCAATGTCCATCCGATCCTCCATCTTATTTCCCTCGGTGCGGTCTGGCTGAGATTCAAATCAGCCTTAATTTTAAGCCCTCGACCTAACATTAGGGGTGCACATTGAACCGGAAGAACCGTGGAACCAGACCGGAACCGACCAAACGGTCTGGTTTGGTTCGGTTTTAGAGTGCACCGGTTCCGATTCCAGTTTAAAAAATCAAAGAGCCGATTACATCGGTTCGGTTCTCGGTTTGGGGGTATGTAGAATTGAATCGAACCGTGAACCGAACCGTAGAACCGAACTGTGGATCCGAACCGCGGAACCAAACCGTGGAACCGAACCTAGAACTGAACTCAGAACCGAACCAGGAACCCTTTAATTGTTTCCATATTTGACTCATGATTCATGGTTTACAATGCACTATTTGATTGTTTCCATAAAGGTATTTTTGCACACCTTATACATTATCTAAACCATTCATCAAATGGATCACAACACGAATGGACATGGGCTAGATTATAAAATAAAACATGCAATTGGGCTGGATTATAAAAAGCCCATAACCGTGGAACTGATCCAGAACCGAACCGGTTTTAATGGTCCAGTTTCGGTTCGGTTCTAGGGTGCTAACAGTTAGGTTCCGGTTCTGAATATCCTAGAACCGTTAGGAACGGTTCAGTTCCAGTTTCACCCCATAACCAGACCGAACCGACCCGTGTGCACCCCTACCTAACATGGTTTAGCAAAACAAATGAACGAAGCGGATTTAACATATGCAACATGGTGGGTCCCGTCCCCCACTTCCACGCCCTGGTGAGTGTCCACCCGTCCCATGTACAATGGCAACGACGTCAACTGTTGTTGTTGCTGGCATGAATAATTTGTTTGCAAAATTGTTTTCCAACATCAGGGTAGGACCAAAAAGTATGATCTGATCTGTCCACCGGATGGGCCAGCTCGAGAGGAGTCCAATAGGCCCTAACTTGGGCAAGTCTGTATGATCAGAGATCCCATGAAGGGCCTTGAAAGGTTTCAATAGTGGGAATTTTTTCCCCTCAGTACAGCCCACTCAAGATTCGGATCTACCTCATTTCTCGGCCCATGGCCTAAAATGATCTGGAGAAACAGGTGGATGGCGTGGATTTCCCAAATACGTCAAGGTGGGGTCCATAAGTGGAGGGCTCCCCCTCCACGCAGCATGACTGACGTGAGGGGGGTGTTCCCCACCACCGTCGCCTGTGGTGTGGTCTACTTGGTGGTTGGATCAGCCTGGTTTTTCGGCTTTACGGCTAACATGAGCCAGGAAACAGAAGCAACCTTCCCCATGCAAAGGCCTCATGATGCAAGGTCTTTCCATCCGCTTGCACCTTACGGTGGGGCCAACTCGAGAGTTAAATTGACTTCATTTTAGGGCTTAACACTCGAAATAAGATGGAGGATCAAATGGACGATATGGATAAAACATATACATCATGGTGGGGCCCACAAGTGGAGGCCTCACATGCACATTGCCCAATGGCGTCTTTGGACATTGTTGCATCCAGGGATAGGTGCCGCTGTACCTCTCTTTATTATGTTTTTAAGAAGCTGGTGGGGCCCTCCTAGGGAATTCACTATGTCCATTAGATCGGCCAAGTCATGGTGGGGCCAAGGAGCTTTGGATCAACCTGATCTTGGTGGCCTTTCCACTGTCGATATCTGTTGTCCATATCAATATGTTAGATGGCAAATAAACATTACAGTGGGCCACACAAGATGGTCCGCACTGTAATAGCGAGTGGGGCATGCTCTCCAATAGCATAGCCTACTTGTGGGCCCCACGACACCATAAATTTAAAAGAACTGAATGAGAAGAAAGGAAAGGAAAAAAAAAAGTGAGGGAAGGGAAGAGATCCGACCATCGAGGTCCTCCCCCACCCACTACGGGGTCCACTATACAATTTATACATGATTAAGGTGGGTCCTACCATTGTGGGCTCACCAAAATGGAAAAATCATAAAGAAATGGAGGGTTTCGACCCTCCCATGCACTCACAATGATGGTTGAACGATTGGATCAGCTTGGATCGATGATCGGATGGTCCACCAAGCTCCTCTCCACCCCCAATATCTTCTGATTTCTCTTTTCTCGTAGCCTCTTGATATCTCTTAATTCTCTCTCAAGCTCTCTTTTCTCTTAAACAATCTCCCTAATCTTCCTTTCTTTTCTCTATCTCTTAATCTCTCTAATCTTTTTCTTTTTCTTTTTCTTAATCCATTTATACTCTCTTGCTAGTAAATAGTAGAAATGAGAGGGAATTAGGGGATTTGTGGTAGAATTTTTATGACATAGGATGAATTAGGAAAAGATGGAGGGGTATAATGGGGAGAGAAAGAAGGAGAGATGGATGACTTAGCATGGGTTACATGATGGGAGGTATGAGCTTGTTTTACTAATGGGGAAAGAGTGACATGAGTGATGGATGGGTTGATTGATGGATGGATTGATTGATTGGACAACCTTGAGATTTGTGCAAGTGGGGCCTGCATGCGTTGTACGGCCCACCTCAGATTGTGCTAAAACCACAACTTCTAATATAGGGGTCGCAATGGGGCGTGTTGCGTGGCGTTGGAATCGTAGCGCCCGCACGGTCGCTAGGGTACAAGTCTCAAGGTGTTGCAGTACAAAAATAGGGTCACGATCAAAACTTGTCAATCTAGTCCATTAGGAACATGCCAGTGTTGAAGCTGAAGCATACAAAAGGTCTCACAATGTTACGGGTCTTACAACCATGGGACGAGTCAACTTGGCAGATTCGACTCATTCGACTCGTTCACACCTAACTCGACCCAAATCGAGCGAGTGAGTCGATCCAAACCAAATAGACTTCACTTAATTCGAACTCAAACCGAGTCGAGTCTGAGTAACATAACAACTCGACTCGACTCGACCCAAAATCTGACTCGGTACTAACTCGACTCAGGTTCAGGTAGTATATAAAAAAAATAATCTAAATATAGTATAACTTACCCACCACACACAACCTAACCTCTCTCTAGGGGTGCACATGGAACCGATAGAACAAGTAAACCGGACCAGAACCGACCGAACCGTATGGTTTGGTCCAATTCTGAAGTGCACCGGTTCCAGTTCTAAAATTCAAAGAACCGATTAGTTCGGTTCGGTTCTCGGTTTGGGGTTATGTAGAACCGAACTTAACCTTAAACTGAACTATGGAACTGACTTTGGAACCGAACTTAGAACCGATCCTAACTGATTAGGGCCTGACCGCTTATGTAGAACCAATCAGTAATCGATCAGGTCCTTTGGTAGAGATGAGGGAGGCCCACTGACTGATTAGGGCCTGACCACTTCTATCATCAAAGGTGAGGGTGGCCCACTGTTTAGTTAAGGTTGATAATCTCAGAGATGAAAGACATGATGAATCTCATATCTAAAAAACATGAAGTAGCAGCGATGAAGAAAAAAACTTAGATCTGATCACATTTAACACCCCTGAAGAAGATGGGTGATGTAAGGCAGTGACGGAAGAAATCAATGTGATGAGGATGGGCTGCAACACAAGTGGGGTCCACTGCATCTAATGCTTTAACCAACAACAACGGTGATGAGGGATTTAATGACAATTAGTGAAAGCAGCCACCATAACAGGCTTTGCGCAACAACGTTAATGGCAACTGTGATACCATCGTAATGATCACAACCAGTGGAGATGCAATGGTTGAAACTGGGTCATTCGAAATGAGTAGCAAACACATGATGCTGATCAAGGTGGCCCAAATCCTATATAGCCACCGCCAGAACCGTATAACTGATCTAGAACCGAACCAGTTTTTATGGTCTAGTTCCGGTTCGGTTATAGGGTGTACACAATTTGATTTCGGTTCCGATTTTCCTGGAGCCGTCAGGAACAGTTCGGTTCTGGTTTCACCCCATAATCGGACCAAACTGACCCGTGTGCACCCCTGCCTCTCTCCCTCCCTCCCTCATCATCCTCCTCTACTGAGCTCAACAGCCACCCACCACCACCAAACTCGATCCCTCCTACTAGACTCGATGTTGACTCGACGCAACTTGGTCCCTGTGATCGAGTCAGACTCGGTCCGGGTTAGTCCAGGCCAGACCCAGACTCACATCGAGTCAGGCATGCTGGACTCGGTACCGAGTTGGATCGAGTTTAGGTAAGGTCTATTTCAAAATTGGGTCAGGTCAAGTTAGCCCTAACTCAGTTCGACTTGACTCGATGCCTATCTTTACCTGCAATGGGATATTCGATCACTTGACTTATATGGCAATATGATCTATTATGGGGGGGATATTCGGGCAGGGGTTCTTTGGGAGATCATACCCAGGATGACTTGCATTACATGTATGATTCATGCATCATGACATCATACTTATCTTGAGAATATTAAATCATGGCATGACATCTTGTTATACGTTTTCCCCATCTCTTTCATGTTTATTTTGAATTCATGATATCCTTGTACATTTCCTTCAAATGTGCTAAGATGTGTTTTACTTGCTCCAATTGAGTTTGTATCAAATTCGTGGTGGATATCTCATTGGGCTTCTAGCTCACCAAATTAATAATGCTTACAGGTTTACATGATGAGAAAGAAGTTGGATATGAATAATACTTAGACGACTACTTCATTTAGAAATTAGTTTATAGACATTTCTTTTATTTTCAATATCATTGTAAAAAACAATTAATGGAATATCAAATGAAAAGTAGAGATATGGGATAGTAGGATTTAGTTTTATGGATTTAAGTTTTAAAGTTTAAATTAAATTATTATAGTTTGAATTTCTATCTATAATTATATTTGATGAGTGATAATTTAAATAAGAATGTGGATGTATTAATATAAGAAAAAATATTTCACACCTTAAAATTCAGGCTTAGAGTTACTGTACTCATGTTCTGAATTTCAGGGCATGATATGAAAGCACTTAGAAATTGCACATGTGTCACACATGGAATCAAATTGAACCATCCAAATTATGGTACCCAATGTAGATGGATCGTGAATATAAAATTAAGCATATTCCATTGTCTACGTATCAGATTGATGAATACTTATTTAATCGGATTGGTGAATATTTATTGGATGGTTAAATGAAAAATAAAAATAAATCAAAGGTCTTGTTTCTATGAACAAGTATCCATGGATAAGAGGCTACAATTATTCAACTAATCCATCACTGGGATTGTAACTTAGCTACGGAGGGCTCAATCTAACCAAATTTATTTAAGTTAATATATGCCATGTGTACATGTAATATCCTCAAAAAAATCACATGAGTAAGTACACAAGTATTGTAAGGCTTGTACCCCAGTATTCTCACACATTCATAAAAAAAACTAACCATCCAATCAATTACTCACCACTAGATGAAGATATCTAACCGTTCACGTTGATTTTGGACCTCCAAGTCATAGTAAACCAACTACAGATATCTATATCCACTTGTTTATACATTAAATCAAGATTTGCATCCATTCATCTTGTTCGTCACCGATGAATATGCTTAACCTACCATCAAAAGGATGATTTAAGTAACTTTTTTTTTGTTAGCTTGTTAGTACACCCACTATCAATTCACACTTCACCGTTAGCCACCCCCACTAGGGAATCAATACCAAGACCTCAGTGTTGAAACGGGGTATCTTTCACTCAGTCCACCACTTGAGCTATGGATCAGGGTGTACTAAGTAACTTGTACACACGAACAATCACTTGAATCCAACAATGTACGTGCCTTATATAAGGATCACCCCAAAAACTCACTGTGTTTATCCACTTACAAAATTGACTATACAATACTATGTTTACGTGATTAGGTTTATTACCATCCAATTACTTTAATTTCTTTTCCATTGTACGAACATCTATCATACATATATCCACCAAACTGGCCACTCAAACATCAAAATAAACTAAACATTTTTAAACACATGGTGTACAAATCAAAACTACCAATTATTTTGCATATGGGATGTGCGCACATGTTACTTTAAATTACAAGTACACTTAAACCTTTAAAAATGCACACTTATTCATTATAGACACCTCGGGTTTCAAATAAGCCCTACTCAGAACAATTTCATGGGTAAAATCATGTCAGTCAGAAAACTGTCGGGTCAGATTGAGCGAAGGTATGTGATTGGAATAATCCCTGAATTACCATGAATTATCATATGCTTCAGTTCGCCCGAGCCTAGCAAAAATGTATCCATTTCAGGCTCAGGTTCGGAAGGATAAAGTTTGCTTAAATCTTATCCTTTAACCTTATGTGTCCCTCTCAAATTCGTCTATTTAAGGGGATTTTTCGCACTCGGATATAGAGGGAGAGAAAGAAAAGCTAAGAAAGAAAGATGGTTAGCAGAGTTAAAAAAGTTTAGTGGAGAAGCTTGACAATCTAAGCCGTCTAACCATTCAACCGTTTGTGAGTGTTCTCCCTTCATGTGGTGGCCCACTCATGAGCGTCGGACTGCCTTTCTTTGTCGTTACAATATTATGAGGCCCACAAATGAGCCACGCTATGAGACGTCGTGCCCCGCACAATGTTGGCTGTGTGTACCACCATGTATGGCTCGCCATGACATTTATTTTTCCCTTTTACTAATATATCACACAAATTTGGATGATGGGAAGATATCTGACTGCTCTAGACTGATGAATGGTTGGGGTGTGGGACGTCCAATCCTTGACCTTTTTGCAAAGGGGTTGTGGGACCCACTGTGGATCCCACCATGGTATATATGTTCTATCTGAGTTGTCCATCCATCTAGTTGGATCATTTTAGGTCTTGGCCCAATTATGAGGCTGATAGGTGTTTTAGATACACACTATCCACCTGTCAGCCTTCATGGGTCCCACCAAAAGAAGCATGAATGATAGTGACGCACACCATTGAAATCTTTCTAGGACCACAAAGGTGTTCGCGACAAATGGACTATGTACATCTATACATTTGTTTTGATAGGTCCAGGGTCCATCGTGATTTGTGTATGTGAAGTGGCCCCATGGACAATTGGGTCCACCATGATTTATGGGTAATTCACACCATCCAGGGCTGGCTGGAACCCACTATGATGTCCGTATTTTATGCACAATGGCTCGCCTATCTTGACAATTTATTTCAGGGTAGGGGCCACCTGGATGTACATGTTTTATTCATATTGTCCATCTATTGTGACAGATCATTTTAGACCATGAAACTACCTTGATGTATATGTTTTACCTGTACCGTACATTTGTGTTACTAGCTTATTTTATGTGTACATGCCAAAGTACGGGGTTGATATAAGTCTAAAGTAAACCATGCCTCATGGATATTTAAATTTATAGTAGGACTGCCATTCGGGTCCTCTTAATCTCTTTACATTGGACCATTTAATGCCAATTATCACATGTGTTGTGCACCTACATTGTATACATGAATGAGAATACGTATGTATATGTCGTGATTGTAACATGCTAGTATACCTAGCCTGAAAATAGTCGACATTGATAATATGCTTAAGTGTAATGCATACCATACTCATGTATATGCTCATATCCATCATATTTATGCCTGAATATGGATGTGAATGTATTATAATGTACACCTTATGGGATCCCAGTCTTTTGCAACACTGCTCGTATGCACACGTGTCCCAACTCGCACCGTTGATAGACCATACACTGCACCCTAATGCACCTAAAAAACTCGCCAAAGTGATTTATTTCAGATGATCTTGAGACCTATATCATGTGGACCGCGTCGTCGTTACGGTCACAATGGTGAAAACCGCGCATCAATCCGACTTTTCGTTAATGAGTTATGACCCATCGAATGTAAGGCCCAAATTATGTATCTAGTAATACAAGCAACCTTTATTAGGTTAGGCCCATTGGACTAGCCTAATAATTTCCTATACGAAATATTACGTGTGCACAACTAGTTGGTCCTAACTTATAGTTTTTAAAGTACATATATAGTAAAACTAAGGGCACCTAATGGGACACTAAAAGGTGGTCCCCTGTGATCATGGGACATACTCAAGATTGGGCCAAAACTAATTCTACACTATATTCCCTGCACAGTTTCTCCAAGTACCCACATTTAGGCCATCACTGTAAATTGCACTCACCCAACTAATGAGGCCTACCTTATAATTTGTAAAACCCATACATAGAGCTACCAGGTGGTTATTTTCTTTCACCATATATAGGCCCCACATGATTATGAATCTCACTCTAAAATGACCCAGAACTAACATTGCACAAAAAATCTATTTGATGTAAATTTATGTGGGGCCACGTCGGTGGGGTCCACCATCATCCTAAAGCATTTAATACAACATCTAAACTCTTAAAAATAACTCTCAGATATTGTTGGGCTTAAAAACCTTATGTGGGCAATCTAGTATGGGTTGTCTTGAATGGGCCTTACCTTTCATGTAATGGGGTCCACCTGGCATGTTTTGTAAATGGGTGTTATGTAAAATATTTAGTGGACAGATCTTGCTGTCCAAATGTTCTATTAAGACATAGGTGGCCTTAGGCCCATCTGAATGACGCAACCCTAAGGCCCAAGCAGGCCTAACACTAGGAGAAATTGTTGAGGGATGAGAAACCCATAAAGGTAACTTTCCTTGAGCCCATTGGGCAAGCCCATTGCCTACTGGACAGCGTGTCTTGTATTCTACCTCTAGTCAAGTAGACCATGCTTAGAGAGACCTATTTTATAATGCATAAACTGGATAATTGGATTTTTCTTGGTTTATTATGTATGTGGCTAGTAGGCCCAATATGATATATGACATGAAAGATATTAACATGTTATCCTTTGTGTTTGAGATTGTGCATTATTTCTAGTTGGTAAAATGTGTGGAGCCCACCTAGTTGCGGAATTAGATCCACACCATTGAAAGCATTGTGGTTGGACATTTATGCCCTTGGGTTGGCCTATTGGTTCACCAAGTGGGACTCACACTTGACCTATACGACCCCATGCCTTGCATGTAGCTCAAGTCCAGTGTGGAAGTCACACTAGGTAAGACACACCTGGTGATGGGTGAGATGATGATACATGTATGGTAACATGATAGTGATGATTGTGAGTTGTTGGTTGAAATGATAGTTATGATTTAATGGATGGTGAATTATAGTATATGCATTGATGATGGATGAGTAATTATTTATAACACTTATGACATTGTTTATGTTAATCATGAAATGAAAATGATCCTTATGTAATGCCCTGAAAATCGGGGATCGAGCAGGAGCCCAACTCCCGAGTTCCAACACATCACTTATGCAATATAGATAATGATGATTAAATGTTGTCCGTATTAGTGCACTAAACATGAATGTGATTATACCAAAACAACATATCATACTCCAGAGACAAGTGAATTTCGCAAGCGGAAGGCTGTAATAGATGTATAAGATATATGAATTGCAAAAGTCTCCGAAGTGTGATCATGTTACCAGGTTAAATATATATACATGCATACTCCTAAAATGTACAAAACGAATATACATGTGTGCTCCAAAATACAATCATAATGAGTGTAATGATATCTAGTCAGCATCCCTGTAAGCACCGTTGATCAGAACACGGTCTACATAGACCCGCCTGATAACTGCATGTAGGAGAATTCCTCCTCGTCATCATAAAAGTCCGGCTTTGCTTCGTAAGCATTGCCATCATCTGCAACTATAACAGGGTTTGGTTGGTGTTTAAGCTCTGTCCCAGAACGTGGGAGTGAGTGATCAACTCAGTGGAGCTATAGGGAAAAGGTTAACATGTTATCAATTCAATCAAGCAGTAATGATAAAGCAATACAATCAAACATCCCTAAGTACTCTAGTTAATGCAAACATGATATGTATTAATGATGCATGCCCTCGCTTGCACTCCCTCTGTGATCTTCCTCTTACGGTCGTGGCATGCACCCCTTCCTCTGTACTCAACACCAATGCTAAAGGCACATGCAATGCGGTGCATGAGTGTGATTACCGAGTTCTTATTAGACCTTAACAGGATTGGAAAGCTAAGGTACCTCCCTTATATCATTTCCTAAACAATAATCCATTCTAAGGTCGTCAGTCCTAGCCGGTCTCATATAATGTTGTGATTCCAGGTCGCTACAAATGGCTCGTTACCTCAATGCAGGCCTAGCTTATACTCTAGTTGTTATGGAAAGGCTCGTCGCCTCAGCGCAATCTCAGAGTATGCTCGAGGTCACTACGAATGACTCATCACCTAGTCGTAGGCCCACAGCTCGAATACAGTGTCCCATACCACTGTATTAGGCTCATGAGCCTAGATTGCTCACTGGTCACTACGGGTGGGCTCGTTACCCCGGCGTAGGACGACAGCTCGACCACGATGTCCCATACCACCATGTCCGGCTCATGAGTCTTAGCGGATCGAGGTACCAAGGTTAACAGGATATCCACTGGTGAGTTTGGTACCTCAGGTTCAAGCAGTAGCGTCCATACATGGTGAACATATATTAGGTCAATTGGGTTACTTGACGAGCTTGACTGGTACGAGCGCACATCGAGTGGATCGACATGAAGTGTGTAAGCACTCCGTGTGGCCTAACCACTGTCGACAACTAAAGTACCACTCAGATTCATCAAACACGTCCTGTGTGGCGAAACCACCTCAGCCACCAAATCAGAATCTGTTACCAATTGCCTGGACTATACAATAGTCCCAAACACACTCCAAGCAAATAACATTTATATATAGTAATCCAAAACAGCATGTGACAACTGAAATCAGATATAAATCTTACTTGAGCAATTTAACAAACACATACTACACATATTATCATACATGGACATTTCATTCATACAGCACATAGTAGTAGGATAGGTTATATAAAGCATACTATAACCATAGTTAAGGGAATTGAGAATCCTATTCAATACCCTCATTACATGCATTTAAACAAGCATTTTCACATTCAGGCATTTTATCAAATACTTAGGCTACACATATCATATACATGTAGTAAGGTAGTTATAACAGGTATTATAGCAAATCCCTTTACAAGGGTTCACCATACGTACAACAATCATGAATTTTTAATCAATAAACATGGCAAGCATAAATCACAATTCCATACTCATTCACACATTTCGACAAACACATGGAATGCATTAAAAATCAATATAGTTTATATATGTACATAATACACGGAAACCCTCATATCTAAGCACATGTGATAGTAATCAAGCCAGTCATAAATCATTACTGACATTGAAAGCCTTAAAAACTATAACCTAAATATTTATAGTCTGCACCTTTCACCGATAAACACGTATCGGACTCATTTCATATGCCAAGTCTTTGTCTACGGCACGATGGTCACCTATAGCATGAAATATGTTAGCTATTTCATCACTTACACTATTTGAAACCCTAGAATAGATTAAGGTTACGTTTTTCTTACCTAAGAACGGAATCAGAATCGCCCGTATAGCGATACAGGAATGGTGGTTAAGCACGTGAAGCGGCGGGATCGAATCCCAGGAACAAGCGCCAACTCACTCTTTCACTTTCTCTCTTTCCCTCTCTTTCTCTCTCTTAGGATTGCAAATTCGTATGGAATGAGAGAGAGAGAGGGTTTAAGGGGATTATATAGGCCAAAAACTGATGGAAATGGCCCCAGGGCCAAGGTATACTTGGGTTATAGCTAAGAAGTGGTTGTTTCAGTCCAACGGAGCACTTCTGATGACCCCTTTTCTGCGTACGGTCGGACTTAAGCTCTCTAACATTGGATCTAGGTCGAGTTAAGGTTTCGGTTCGATTGGATTTACAGATCAACCGTGGAGGACCAGTTTCAGTTCAACGGTCATCGTCGCTTGATCAGGGTCACAAGTACATGGACCTATGCTGGAAAATTTTCATGATCCGAGGGTGTATTTGGGTCAGATTCTGACGATCTGAAAGCTTAGATTTGGCCCGCAAGCGAACGGCCCAAATCACTTAAATCTGAGTTCATTTTCGAAAGGTATTCGCGTTTCTCACACACTTTGCTCCGGGTTCAAGTTGTGCGTTTCTGAATACTATCTAGAGTTGATTTCTAAGGTGGATGTCAAGTCCAGTAAGGCGGTCCTAACCGTATGGTTTCGCAGAAATCGGACTTTCGACGTGCAGTCCAGGTCTGATACGGAGTTTCGGTGTGCTCCCAAGAGCAACTGGGTTTAGAGATTGATCCTAGATTTTAGGGTAATGTAGCGTTAATAGTTCTATAAGTTTTGGATCTTGCAGTTCGTATTTAAAGTGGTTCAAGTTAATTTCACAGCTATTCTAGTTTAACACTTAGTTAATTTCATCTAATTTCTAAAGGATTTTGTCCTGAGGTGGTACTCGGGTCTTTGTACGGATTTTTCCAAGACGTTACACTTCATGGTAATGATGATATATATATATATGCATGATGACAAAACATACTAGTTGACCACCATGCTTGATATCCAAAGTGATGTATATGAGGCCCATGAGCGAGGCCCAATGTGATATATGTGAGGCCCTTGTATGAGGCCCAAGATGATGTATATGAGGCCCAATTGTGATGTGTGATTCCACCATGATGTATGTAAAGATGTTTATGATGCCCATTCGTCTTCCTAGTTGGTATTAAAATGGGTCATGCCTTGGGAGCAATGATGGTTAAATGTCCAGATTGTAAGGGCAATAGTGGTTAAATGTCCGTATTGTAACCCTCCCTAAGGCCCGTTGTTAGGCCCATTCTCATCTCCTCTTAGTAGGTTAACCCAAATCATTAGGCACCCATAATTGTTAGACACATTCTTAATATGAGTAGGTCATCTAGGCCCATCCTTGATATGAGGAGAGTGCATCATAACCATGATTCATGCCCATATGCATCATCTGCATGCTTGATATGAGATGTGGTTGACCATTGCATATGCCATTAGGCTAGTTGTTTATGGAACTCCTTGATAGGCGGAGTTGTCCCACATGAGTGCACAGTATACGTAGGATTGATGTATGATTAGACTGAGTGACTCATACATCTTGCATTGTGTGATTATGATTATTGCATGCCCTAGCGACATCAGGGATGTAGCCTTTGCAGATATAGCATGATGGTGGGATTGGACACCGAAAATTCTTGTTAAGCTCGGGGGCACGAAAGATGTCTCAGGATAAAAGTCCTCAAACCCTTATGGTACCATGGAGGATGCTCCAATGCTTAGACTGAGTGGATGTATGAGCACATGAGGGCCGAATACCAGGAGGCTGCGTCTCCCACTGGGTCGTGGTTGGTTGGAAGGGGATGTGACATTACCTGCCCTAGGGAAGAGGGCATTTGCTAGGCTGAGTATGACCAACTAGTAAATGGGTCCGCTATCGACGTGCCGGATAGATATTGACTGACTATTGGCCAGACGAATAGTGAAGTCTCTTTCGCTTGAATGGTTGTGCGTCTAGTGTAGAGCGACAATGTGGTGTATAGTGTATTAGACCCCGATGATTATCCAGATAGAACTATACTGATATATGATGCTCCAGAGATGAGTTGGATTGATATGTGAATTGGTATGTTTGAGCTGCATCTTGCATATGACATTGGCTATGTAGGTCTTGCATCGCATCGTATGGCCTTGGTGTGGCCGATAACATTCATGCCTTACATCGCATAGCCTTTATACGGCAGATAGCATTCATGCCTTACATCGCATAGCCTTGGTACCGCAGACAGCATTCATGCCTTGCATCACATAGCCTTGATATGGTTGACAGCACTGTACTAGTCCCCGGTGATGATCCCAGAGATGTTCGGTACTGGTATTATGACACCCCATCACTGTTGTACACGTGGACGGGCACATGTGGGCGGACGCTGGTGTGGGTGGGGCCTAAGGGCCTGGGCGAGCTACCAGTGGTTGACAAGCTACTATGCTGGCAAGCTACTGTATAGGGGTTGCGTACTCAGCATTCAACTCATTCATTCATTTATCTACTATCCACTCGGGCTGGTGGTGTGCAATAAACTTATTATGTGTACCTTCGCAATGGCCAGGATTTTGGTTGGGGCGCGCGACCAACTTGAGATCAGGAGTTTACTACATTGAGTCTAACTATCCAAATTTAGGTATGAGACTAGTTTAGATAGAAGTCTCTTGTGATGAACCCCACAGCTTGCGATACCACATACTATCATCCCGACTACACACTCCAGCTTGTTAGTTCTTTTGAATTGCATATTGCATTGCATCCTTAGCATATGATATTTGCCTTACTATGACTACACACTCTAGCTCTGTCATTTCCCTTTCATTGTATGTCATATAGTAGAAAATGGAATTTAATTATATTATTTATGATGATTGGCTATTTTAATGATTCATGGTCGCTTGTTGAGTGACATGTCTATTATTGATGTCATGTTCATGATAAACTATGTAGTTATACGACATGCGTAATTGATATACTGCTCACATATCATATGCTCGGTTGATAACATGCCTATGGCTGTTTTGGATGTCTTTACGTAAGCGCCATGATAAGACGTGTTTTACTCCCAGTACGCAGTAGACTCACGAGCTGTGGTTTGTTCATACGTATGACTTACACTTTTTCAGGATGCATATAAGAGTTGTTGTTGAGCTGGTGCACCATATTATGTGTGACATGTCGAACAGGTTCGTCTCTTCGATATGCGTTAATACCATGTACAAAATGTGTAATCGCCTAAATAGATTAACTGTTTGAAAAAATTTCACATTGAAAATCTTTCTTGTATGATCCCAGGATTGGAATCTGGCATATGGGTGTCGGGAGCCGAGAATGGGATACTACAGAGGCTGTAAGCGCCGGATTCGGCGATCGAAAATTTTGTGAGTTCGATTTCTGAGTTTGAGGCGTGACACACCTAGACACGAGGTTGTAGGTGGTACTCATATTGGGGATTAGATTGCCTTATGCAAGGTAAACCTCATTATATGCCTCACGACTCATGGGGACCCGTACGAGATAGGGCCGCCCGCATGATTATCATATGATTGGTGTATGACTTGAATAGAATGAATCATGCAAGCACTGCGGCTTGCCATTGTTGATAAATGAGTTTATGGGCACCAAAAATTTCGTTACAACATATTGGGCACTATGGATGTCCATAGGTGAAATGCCTTAAACCCTGTAGTACCAATAGGATGCTCCAATGTCTACACTAAGTGCAATCATGAACGCATGAGGCCGAATACCAATACACCGCATCTCACACCATGTTGAGGTCTAAGTGCAATCATGAACGCATGAGGCCGAATACCAATACACCGCATCTCACACCATGTTGAGGTCAGTTGTAAGGGGGTGGGACCTCACCCACTCGGGTGTAGAGGGCTATATGTTAAGTTGAGTCTGAACAACTCACAAAATAGGTTTGCTATCAACGGGCTGAGTGGTCTTTGGCATACCACTAACGAGGTGGATTGTGATGTCTCTTACACTCGCTTGGTTATGCACGTGATGGGCAGCAACCAGTGTCGGAAATATATGAGATCCCGGTGATGTTCCACATGAGAACTGTATTGTGATGTGGATTAGACATAAGGATTTGTATGCTTATGTTACATAGTTATATATGACATTTGGCCCGATACGCCTTTGTAGTACCTAGCCGCAGTATGGGTGATAGCATTCATGGATTTGGTAACATAACTCTCCATCATTTTCACATACTCTGATATTTGTATAATTGTTACATGCATTGTGCATACACAGACGCACTCTCTAAGCTTCATATTAAGCTTACACACGTTGTTTACGTGTACATTAAGCTAGACAATGACAGTAGTGTGATTGGGGCACATTTTAGATCTTTTGGAGTTTTAATTATGCATTATATTTCCCTTTCCAACACTTTACTCAAATAATTTTATAGTAGATGTATGTGATGATGTTTTCCTTTATGATACATTATGGCTTTGCTCCTTTTTTTTTAAAAAATAATCCTTAATGTGGGATCCCGTTTCTGGGACTTAGTGTATGAGCACTGGGTGACGAAAATGGGGTACTACAAAGGCTATCAAACCCAAACTCGGATTTCAACGAATGGGCACCGAAAACCGGATTTGGGGCGTGACAAATACTTTCCCACTATATATTTTAAAGTGAAGACTATAAAAAAAGGGCATGCTTTGATGAACGTGTATGCTTATACTAACATACATACATTATTATGAACTTCAGATCCTCACATATATTTGTATACACATTAGTTCATAAAATCAATCGTTCAAATACCTCAATGTTGTTAAATAAAGATACTTGGGCGTCTACTTTGATTTTGGACTACCTGATCATACTAAATCAACCTCGAGATCTTCATATCTGCTTATACACTCATCCAATTAAGAATCTTATCCGTTCGTCTTACTCATTACCCTATGCTTAACCAACCGTTGAGATCATAATCTAAGGACCCAAGCTATGTGTACATCTACAAGTATATCCTTTCACAATCATGAGCTCATGTATCATTACATACTCAATTAACCATCAATATAAATAATCGAGAGGACTTTGCATAGGTTGACCATGTCATCCAATTGTTTGATTTCAATCTTGACCCTTACATTATTGTTAAACAAATAAATATTCAATCTTACCATTAATATCTTCACTACACCAAAATCGTCAAACTGGTGCGGTAGGAATTTTGATTCAGAAACGGCTCTAAGCCGTTACTGAATTGAAACGGTATTGAACCGTATTGGAATTGCTAATGTTATACACTGTTATTTCCGCTGTTTTGTTGGTGTGTCCCAGTTGAGTGTTAGATCTTCTTATTTGGTATTATTAAATTTTATTGTTTTATTTTGAAATAGATGGATGGAATGGATTCGATTAGTAACCTCTGAGTGGACCCCACATGGCCCGAGAGTCACATTACTGTAACCGCACCGCAGACTACCGAATTACTTTCATCATTTCCTTACGCCAAAATGCCCTAAAATCCCTCATTTCGCATCAACGCCGTCTCAGTCTCCCTCTCTCAATCTCCCTCTCCCTCTCGCTCTCTCAATCTCCCTCTCTTTCCATCTCCCGATCTTAACCCTCTCTCTCGATCTCCATTTCACTTGGAAAATCAGATATCCAAAAGCCCTATTTCTCCATTCACAATGACCATCGATCATGCCTGATCTTTCGATTTTGATGTGCGGCGGTGATTTCGTTGAAATACAGGATTTCCAGTAGTAAGAGCAATCGATTTTGTGGAATCTCGTTTTCCTAATTTTTCCAAGCATGGAGACTTCTAGTGCTCTGAGCTTGAAATCTTGCCCATGGATCGGTTTCGAGAGGATCAGAAAGAAACCGAACGGTTCCTTGTGATTCTCTACTGAGGAGAGGAGTCTTCAGAAGCTCAATCTGTGGGATTTGAAGTCGCGGAGTGGCGTTTCGATTCAATCCATGCCCGTTGCCTTGAAGATTTCGTGCTCATATGAGAAAGTCGCTGGTATGATAAGCATCCTGTTGCGCGCGATGTATTTTCTTTGGTTTAATTCAATTCCAGAATTTTATGGCTAATTTACTCTTATTAGAACTTCAAATTTGATTGCAATAGTTTTAAATCATCATAAATTTTAGATTTTTGCTTAGAACTAAATTTTAATTGCAGTAGTTTCCAAGATTTGCTGCAGTGAGATTGTTTCCAATGCATTTTTGTTGCCTTGTCTGCTTTGTATTCAGAATTGATATTTTTGGTTGGAGTTCCTCTTGAGGAAGTGTATGATGTTCAACTGGGCAATTTACTCAGTCTGACAAGCTGTACAAGTTTGGTGCTTATTTTAATGATCGGAACGGTTTATGCAGTGGGTTAGGTCTTGAATTAGGGAGATTCCAAAATTCTCTTACATCTGATGATCCTAACCATCGGATTGAGGCGTCAGATGTGGACCTTGGTTGTAGTTGTTCATTCACCAGCCACCTATTGGATCGGTAGGATCATTCAATGTGGGGATATCGAAGCATGACCCACCCATGATAGAGCTGGCATATATGAATGGCTTCAGATTGCTGAAATGTGAGCCTCACAGACCCCCAACAATGGGTTGAACAGAATATGGCATTTCTTTCTATTACGATGACTTACACTTATGTAACGGTTGGAAATCGAACCTGTAGGCAGCACCTGCTTAATATTCCTGTTCATGGTAGAAAATTTGGGCACATGAGACAGTAGTTTGTGATTAGAACCAATAATCTGTTTGGGCCATAGATGTGCCATGGTAGACAATTTTCACTGATTGGACAGGTGGAGAAACCAATTTGCCGATCAATGATGTAAGTGGTTGTAGAGAGTACATTGTCAAGTCACCAGTTCAATTTGCAGGAAATCCATATGATCTTTAAGTATTTGTTAGAGAATCTTTTAGGACCTGTTTGATTTTTCATCCCGCAAGTAATTACCTTGTAAATGGGTAATAATTATTTACCTAAGTAATTAACGCATCGTTCCGATGCAGATGTTGACTGCAGAAGTCATATGGAAATTTTATTATAGTTTGAAGTCCTCTTTTCTGTTCATTGACATCTATTTTTATGACTTCAGTAGGAATTGGGTACCTCTTTCATTTCTGCTGATGAATTTTGGCTCGATTTGAAATTGTACTAAATTTTCTGTAATTATTATGTTTTGTCAACTCCGGGAGTGGAATCAGAGAGCTCTTATACTTCCGTTGATGAAGCTTTGATTTTTAAGGTATGAAATGATGCCCTTGGTGACTGCTTTTTGAGTCTGAAGTGAGGTTAGAAACAAGAAACTTTGTTCCTTAGTTGACATTATTGTTGCATCTGAATTTGCAACGCATTGCAATGCCTCCTGCAGGTATTTTCTCAATGTTTATACACATTGAGAAAGGTGCTTACCCAATCACAAGGGAAGCGCACTAAATAGGAGAACTCCACAAATATCACTACTTGTGGCTACACCTAGCACATGTGGGACATCTAAGCTAACTGTAAGGTGTGGTATCGTGTAGATGACTGGTCCAGTAAATCGTGGATCACTCATCGTGGAGCCACTTATGTGTGTGAATGTGGACCATTGGGAAATTGTTTATGAATGTGAAAACCAAAGTAGCCCCTGTATTCTGTTGTGCCTTTGAGATTACGCTCTCACCTATCTGAAATTTCTCATGCATTTGGGAAACACGTATGCTTAATCCCGATTGTTTTATGTCTATGCAAATTTGTACGTCTTTTTGTTTGAATCAGGCATTTGTGGTTCGATATACGCTCGATGTTCTCTGCAATTGGTGTTGAAATTTTGAAATCGATTTGTTCTAATGGGTGGTATTCTTTTTTTAATGTTTATGCGTACACGTGCTTCCAATCATAGCCCAAATCATCAAGGTACATTTGATTTGGGATTTTTTTATATGGACGATTGATTAGGTGCTCTTGACTTGATGCATCTAATTTGGGCCTTTGAATTGAGGGTTTTGATTAAGTCTTTTAATTATGTTCCTTACCAATCTCCAGTTTGTTAGTAAATTACCAGTCAAAAGAGAAAAGCAAGCTAAAAAGAAAAGGAAAAAAGGCAAAGGTTCTCAATCCATGGGGCCCACCCCATGTGAAATATAAGTAGGGCCACCAATTGTTATATTGGTTTCAGCTGCCTAATCAACGGTGGAATTGGTATATGGGGGGCTACTGTCCTTATGCCAATTTCTTGTTACAACTCATCCATTGCACATGTGGCATACATGAAAGTCCATTCTAACCGTCCAAACCATGGACCTCTCGTGGTTGCACTTATTACAAGATCTAGAATCTCTGGTTATGTTTGATTGAATTTGGGTCATTGAAATTTTCTCTTTTGACACTCATTTAATAGTCACTAGCATATTCATGTGATTTTAAGAACATGCCTCGATGGTGTGGATGGTCTGGATTTGCCATTTATGCATGTGGGCTCACCATGATTTTTGTGCCTTACATCCATGTTGTCCATCCATTTTGACAGCTTATTTTAGGACATGATCAAAAAAATATAGCAAATTAAAAACATGTGGACCATACCATAAAAAAAAAGTGTTGATTGAATACCAACTATTACAAACATCTTGAGCAAAGCTTGGCCCGCATCTAACCCGGCCGGTGACACCTCTAACCTTAAATACCAACCGTTAATCTTCCTTTCTAATGTATGCTTTATCTCTTGTTTTTTTTTTTTTTTTTTTTTTTTCCCTTTTTTGTTAGTTTGTTAGTACAACCACTGTCAGTTCACACTTCACTGTTAGCGACCCACTAGGGAGTCGATACCAAGACCTTAGTGTTGAAACTAGGTAACTTTCACTCAGTCTACCACTTGAGTGCATGATTAATCTTCCTTTCTAACGTAGCTCAAGAGGTAGATTGAGTGAAAGACACCTCATTTAAACACTGAGGTCTTGTGCTATCCCATATGCTGTTTGCAACAATCCGCTTGTGATACATCGTTTGAAGTAGATTGTGATGTGTTGTGAAGGAATCCTGTGATATGTTGCAAAAATCAGACCATCTGCCATTATCTGTATGCCATCTATTGAGTATGTTAGGAGGTCTTTTGGGTTTTTCTAGAGGATCTGATTGATTCTATGCACAATATTCATCATTATTTACAAAAGTAAGCTAAAAACAAAGTGAGGCTGTGTTGTTGCAAGCTACATGGCCTTAAATGTAAAGCCTACATTTGGTAGTTTTCTATGTTGAAGTTGGGCTAAAAGGCTTTCTTCACATCATAATTTGTTGCAACTTGTTGACAGATGTGTGAAGTCGTGTGGGATGTTGCAAACTATTTCCCAACGGCAATAATTAGTGGAAGATGACGTGATAAGGTACTGGAGCAATTAGCTACTTTGCATGGAAAATGATCCAATTTTAGACCTGTTTATCTAAGTTATCGTGCATTGCATTTCCATACACTTGGCATGCATGTAGTATTCATCTGCTAGGCATTGTCATGGATGGCACATGGCCCAAATATGCTAGTCAGTGCATCGTAGCTGCCGAGTGGACTTATGGGATTACAAATGTTCTTAAGACGGGTATTGATGCTACCAAGTTCCTTGCATATTAAGATAAGTTTACCAAATTCATTCTGTAAACCAAAGCTTAAACACTCTTAGCTTTGAATGTTCAAACTCGAGTGTTGGATGGTTGTAATGTATTCTCTATATCTTGGGTCTCCATTCGCATTGAGTTTGTTTTAGCATTATTATTTATTTTGAAGTCTTCGAGCTACTTTGACCCATTTTCATCTTGGTCACATTTTTGTTTTTTTTTTTGGCTGATGTATATATGATCCTACTGATTCACATAAGTTGGATGCAGTGGATTTGCATAATATTGTGATGCATGGTAGAACTTGATAGATTTTATTGGCATAGGTATTTAACTGAGTGACAAGGAAAGTAAATGGTCAGAACAAGACATTTCGATGAATGAAATTTGCAACATGATTTCAACTGAGTTCCAGACGATGAATTCAATCCTTTCATCATGAGTGTACTTGATTTTCCGTTCGTCCATGCCAACCAAAAACCAAGATGTATTATCTCTTTTTAAAATTGAAAACCTCAATTTCCTTTTGAGAGGGCTCTGCTTCACAAACTGTGTTTTACAATAGTAACTTAATACAATGTTCTCATGGTTATATCTCGAGAAAAGCTCATTTCTTGGAAACGCTAACCTTTTTCTATTGGTTTTCATTACTTTCAGCATCTCCACCAGGCATCAAGGTAGCATTTGCATTAGAGTGTTGTGGAACAAATCATGCCTTGTTAGATAACCTAATCTCTTATGCATTTGCATTACTTGCCAGATAACCTAAACTCTTATGCATCTGTATTATAGTGTTGTGGAACAAAACATGCCTTGGGTCAATAACTTGGCATTTCACAGTGATTGATTAATTCTAAATTGTTTGGAATCTTATATGATTTGTGATATTTGGGATATTTTGATAAACATGATGCATAGGTGCATATATGCCTTTTGTTAATGGTTGGAGCAATCAATAGTTGTGAAGCTAGTTCTATTACATTAACTAGAATTCTTTGCTTGCTTTACTCCTATTTTCAGGAAATGGTGAAGGGTAGTTCCATTACATCCACCAACCAGCTTGTTAAAGCTAGTTCCATTACATCCTCCAGCCAGCTTGTTGAACAGATGAATGGCTATTTAAATCAAATTTATTTTTCTTTAAGAACTATTATTGCTCCTTATGTTCAATTTTTGTTTTCTCATGACACTTCTTTGCAGGTTCATCAACATAATTTTTGCTCAAATTATAGAAACCATACTAATGATAATTTTTGTTTCTTTTTGTCCTTTAAATTATAGAAACCATACTAATGATGATTTCTAACTTCATGCATATGCCACTTTTGGGATTTGAAAGTTTAATAACTGGGGAACTCTTTGTGGAGCCCCACAGTGTTCCTTCTCTTCTTTCCAAGTCATCAATATTCTTTTTTCCTATGGTGTGGCCTACCTAGTTTTGGGAATACTGCATTTTTTAGGTAGTTCTTTCATCTTGACAAGGAACATTAGAAGAATGGTTTTAATGTAATCTGCAGGTTTGTGGGAGATACGTGTGCATTGACAACTAATATTTTAATGGGGTGGATCTTATGAAAGTTCCACCCAAGGGGCTCTCAGTTTGTTAGCCTGGTTCTTTTTGGATTATGGGAGATGTGTGCATTGACAACTAATATTTTAATGTAATCTGCAGGTTTATGGCTAATGATGGGAAGATGAAGCTGAAGGCAATGCTTCTAACCCAATCCTCTTCAGAAATACATTCTAGAAAACTTCAGAACTTTGGTCTGATTTCTAATTCTTGATTATACCTGCAATGCCATTCCAAATTAGCTTGGAAAGTAAATCCAATTATACCTGCAATGCCATTCCAAATATCTTTTTACAATGTACATGATGCATTTCTCTTAAGAATCTAGAGTATTACATTCTGGATTTTGAACATTCCTCAGCAGAAATTTTCAGCATCTCTACCTTTTACTAGTTCTATATGCATTACAAGTTTCAGTTAAAATGATTGCCGGAGTTTCCTTGTTGAACTACCATAGGTGTTCTTATGTTGTTATAAATTTCATAGGAGATGCATTTTCGTACCTAGCAAGTGAACAAGTTTGCCTCGCTTGGTCTAGAATGAGCTCCCCTCCGGTCAAGAGTGTATCGAGCATATCTAAAAACCAGGTGAGTCAACTAATAACAGTCCTCCATATGTATGTTCAATTGTCACAATTTTTTTCACACTGTTTTGATAGTCGATTGTTGTTCTTTCAATCTATTCACATGTTTTTGTTCTTATTTTTTACTTGTTGCTTGTTAGTTAGGTACATAAAAGGCCATCACATTGTGGAGCTCTTCATCTGCTTGACGGACTTTCATTGAATTGTCTTTTTTATTTTGAAGTCTTCCATTGTAGATTTTAGTTTTTACTGTCCGGTTTGCAAGTCAGATAAATAATGTTTTTATTTTTATTTTTATTTTTTTATATATATAAAGAAAGAAGGCTCCAGCCTCGATTCCATTAACACTATACCAAAATCATGGATCTGGAACGGCTAAGGATTTGGTTTAAAAACGGTTTTAAACCGTTTGTGATTTGCCATGGTTTTGAACCGTTTTCAATTTCTAACTCCATTCAACTCTTTAATGGTTGAGGTTGCTGTTCGAATTGCTTTTTTGGTGTATCTCACTTGGGTTTTGGATTTTCCT
Organism: Magnolia changhungtana; assembly: GCA_030180095.1. NCBI lineage: Eukaryota > Viridiplantae > Streptophyta > Magnoliopsida > Magnoliales > Magnoliaceae > Magnolia > Magnolia changhungtana. The sequence goes on from JASAUF010000525.1 coordinate 6,843,575, forward strand.
GATTTTTAAGATCCTGTTTAATTATTATATTTGAAAAGATATGGATGGAGTGGATTTGATTAAGATCATCTCGGTGGAGCCCACAACCCCAAGCGGCACTAAGAAATATCTCTGCCTAGGGTCACAGCCCATTCGATCCTTACGTTGTTTCCCAAATCCGATAAAACCCTAATCTCTTTCCCTCTCGCGATCTCCCTCTCTCTCTCTCACACGATCTCCCTCTCCCTCTCGATCCCTCCCTCTCTCTCACGCGATCTCCCTCTCCCTCTCGATCCCTCTCTCTCACGCGATCTCCCTCTCCCTCTCGATCCCTCTCTCTCACGTGATCTCCCTCTCCCTCTCTCTCACACGATCTCCCTCTCGATCCCTCCCTCTCTCTCACGCGATCTCCCTCTCCCTCTCTCTTGATCTCCCTCACTCTCGATCGCAATCCTTACTCGGCTTGACCACCAACCATTTGAAACCCCGCCAGCATCTCCAGGTCATCAATAGCAATAGAACATTGTTGAGCTCCCTCCTGTTGCCAATCTGAAGAGGTAATGTTGCCTTTTGATTTTTGTGTTCATTTTGGTTTTGAATCTCTGTTTTGAATATCTGTTTGGATGATGAAATCAGCTGTAATAGAACCCTAGACGAAGCTCTGTTTGTTGAGAGTATTATCTTGAAGTGTATTTTTTTTTTCTTTTATGCTTGATTGGTACGGGAGTGGGTTGGAGTTCAATAAAGTCAGTTTGGATCTTTAACCATCTTTTTATCCAACTTGATTAGGACTGTAATGGTTTTGGTTGGTTTGGTTTTCAATTATGAAATGTTATCTCCCTAGGGTAGGGCCTATAAAAATAATATTTTGCGTATAGATACTATTTGGACAGTCAGTGAGAAGTGAATGGAGCAAAGCTCAAAATTTGTGGCCGCCTTAAAGACCTCAATTCTCACCTTCATCGCTCCTTTGTCAATTGAAATGAAGGAGAAGAATGAATTTCGCTTAGTCGCACTTTCTAGGACATTCTTCTTATAAATGGTTGATAGAATCGACGTACCAGATGAATCGAGAAGGTTGGGAAGCTACATTTGTCTAATCGAACTTAAAAGACACTAAAGTCTTCAATTGATAGGTTTCAAAATTTCTTTGCAGTACTAATTTGAATATTGCCAAGGTGTGGAAGTTCTCAGTTTGACTAGATTTCCATGGCCAACAAGATTCTGTTTGTCTTACAGTTTTGTGACAATCAAAGACTAAAAGCCTAATGGTCCATGAAAGAAATATTTCTTAAAATTTATCTGGAAAAATAGTGTAAAACAAGAAACTGAATGAATCCATGGCCAGTTGAGAAGGATTATTTTTTATTTTATTTTATTTTTTTGTATTTCTGGTAACATGAGTAGCATAGATATATTATAATTGTTGGATACTGCACATGCTCTTGGTGGAGGCTTATATTAACTCTTCAGGTTCTGTATCTTTTTGATAAATGAAAAAAAAAAAAAAAAAACTAAACTACACTTCTTAATCAGGGTACTGGATAACCTGAAAGATTATGCAGTAAGAGCTCTCGTTAATGTTGTTGATCATCTTGGCATTGTTGCTTACAAATTAAATGACTTGTTTGAGCAAGAACTATCAGATGTCTCTACTATGGGGTTAAACATTTTATGTCTCAATCAGGTAGCTCTTTATACACAAATTTCTTGAATTTTACCTTTTATTTTATTTAGGAATTTAAATTCACTTCTTCTCGTATCCAGTTCTTCTTTTATGGTTTCAGATCCTTCCACATGATTGTAGAGAATGGACAGTCATGATCTATCCATGTTCATAGGGAAGTTTCTTCTCATCTAGTTTGTAATTGTATGATTCTTAATCCCAAACCATATATTTTACCAATTCAAATTGACCAATTGTGCAATTTATGAAAAAAAGCTTTTAGGAGTTGCTTTTTCTTTTAGCGAAACTTGCAACGTGATTCTAGTTGTAATATACATTGCTTTCGTGTGCTCTGCAAATTTTAGATGATTGTTCTTTCATAGTTAGATTTTAAAACTTTATTCATTTCACTACTGCTTTGCAAGATCATTTGACTCCAACAAACTGGTTCTTACTGTTCAAGTTTCAACTTTTGCAGACAAATCAGTTGGATGTTCAGCTGAAAGCAGCGCAGTTGCTTGCTTTACCTGACTGCATTATTACAGAAATGTTTAAGCTACTTCTCTCTTCTCTCTCTCTCTCTCTCTCTCTTTTAAAAAATAAAAAATAAAAAATAAAATATATATATTAAGTTCCCTTTTCTTCAACAACATGCGAAGAGTTTCAAGCTGTTAGAATTCTTAATCTGGTATCGTTCATTCGGATGTGGCATTGATGTGGTCTCTATAACAGGGTGTAGTTTGGTTCATGGAATATATGGGCATGCATCAGCATGGTTGCATGTCTTATAATTCTAGCATATGTAATGTAGACATGGACAATGCATGTCTTGGTGTTAGACAAGGTTATGATGTATCAAACAAGGGGAACCTAGAAAACCTAAAATGACCACACATCTGGAGTATACATAAACTATATTGGGAAATGCGTTATTGTATAAATCTTATTTTTAGATGCATAGGATAAAGAAAATTGTGTTTGAATCTATATCAAAACAATTTGGAATTATAAAATAGTATGTGAACACTGCCAAAATACAATCAGATCAGTTTGGGGTTGTTTTTTTTTTCCTCATAGAGGTGGTGACGTGCTGAAAACGAGTGGAACATGACAGATTTTTTTAGAAAATGGAGTTTCCTTATTTCATGGTTTTTAGCTGAGTAGAAGATGAGGTTAGGTGCTAGGACAGGAAGATTGGAAGAGGAAGAGAAAGAAGAGATTGAAATGCTTGTAGATATAATAAGCTCTTGTAGGTTACTCAAGTGGGATAAGATCCTAGCCGTTCATTAGGTGGGCCCCTCAATGTATGTGCCCTGTCCCAAAAAAGAAGAGAGAAAAGATCCGCATTCTATGAACTGACCTATTTTTGGGTCTGGGCACATTCATGATGAGGCTAGTGATGTACAGCGAAGATCTTGCACACAAGCCTACAAGTACATCTAGTACCACTTGAATGAGTAATCTTATTAGCATTCTTGCTTACACAGCTCACATAAGCATGTGATGAAGGGAAGGACAGATACTAGTTATGTTTCCTAATATTTGTAATGAGAAAGTAGCCATAAGATTGAAGTTGTGTTTCTTTCAAGTGGGCCTGAAGGTATCCTGACCGCAGTTTGGAGTTGGACGCTCGGTATGAATCGTAGTGAGGAATTGTGGACCATACCCACATGAAACTGTAATGATTGAATCCCCACCATTAAAAACTCCATGGGGACCACAAGAATGTTTATTTTCTTTGTGGCATCACCTTGTCAGGAGCCTGTGGAGACTCGATCCTTGATCATGCCTATTGAGTGTAGGTATCATAAGCAGCTGCACTATCCAGCTGGAGATGATTAGCAAACTTCTTTCATTTTGCTCCTAGTATGCATATTACTCTTTATAACAAACAATCTGTGGTGCCACATGTATTTTTTCCCTGTTTTGATATGCGCACAAATTAGGATTTGTATGGTTCATGTTGATTTTTTTTGTTTATCAGAGCGTGGATTCTCAGAGAGAAACTGCAAGTCAAACTATAGAACTTATAAAGGTAGACACATTAAATTGTTTGCCATCTTAAATCTGGTTGTGCACTGTTTTTTTTATTTTTCCAGTTCTTTTTGCTGTTCCATTTCTTACTGAATGCTTTATGCCATGTTTTGAACATGATTCCTGCAGTACTTAATGGAGTTCAATAGTAGTCCAGGTGACCTAATGGAACTTTCACCCTGTTTTCGACGACGACAATCGTGTTCTTGTCGAGGTCGCTTGATTGCATGTAAATTGCGTAAGCTCACATTCTTTCATTGTAGACATTAGTGTATATTCCCCTTTTGGACTTCCAATTATGCTTACTTCCGATGTTCTTTTTTGCCATTATTTCTATCTCATGCTCGTCTGTCTGTTGGGAATCAAAACCCAAGCCCTTATCTTGTGCCTGAGAAGTCAGCTTTTCTCTGCCTATACAGTTTTAGATTTTTACTCAGATTTAAAAAGTTTTAATCAATTTCTTATCTTTAAAGTCAGACTCAATTATTTGGGATTGTTTTCAATCATGTTTTGGGGAAGATGGTATTGTGTTTTCCTTTCTTTTCACTTACCGATTGTCAAACGATATGGGTTTATCAAGGTTGGTGAATCAAAATTCGTATTTGAAGCTAGGACTATACAGAGAATGGAGCTTCTAGTGCTTAGTACTTTGAAGTGGAGAATGCAAGCTGTTACCCCTTTCTCATTTATAGATTACTTTCTTCAGAAGATCAATGATGATAAACCACCACCAAGATCATCAATCTGCAAGTCCATCCAACTCATCTTAGGAACAATTAGAGATCTATTTTATTGTGTTCTATTACATAAATTCCCATTCCTTTTCAAAATTCTCCTCAGGTGGGCAAGTGAATCAACTAATTGATTTACCTTGCAGAGTCCTGTCCTGTGACTGCTGAATTGCTCTGTTGGAATCTTGCAGTCATCTTTTGGTGTCTACACAATTCATTTTGCAGAGATGCACGGGTCATGCGGGATCATAAAACTGGGTGTTCAAGAGGATTTGGCTTTGTTTCTTTCTGTAATCAGCAGGTATTATTCTCAATCTTAGTTATCACTGTTTAAAAGCCTGTAGTTGACTTCTTCTTCAAGATGGTGGGTCCCACATAATCCGTCCGGGCGATGAATGGAGGACAGAAGCGTCATTACGGGTCTTTAAAATTCGTGGTTGAAACTCAAGTTGCATTTCCCAGTGGCCATAACTTCAAAGCCAGCCATAACTTCGGTCTAAGTTTTAAGACATGGATCAGCAGAACGATGCATTTCCCAGGCCATTGAACGCCGAGGCATTGCAGGAGGATGAAAATGAGCTCCTTTGGGCTGCGATCGAGAGAATTCCGTCCCAAAAGCGCTTGAATTTTGCCATCATGGGGCGAAACGCCTCCAAAGATGACAGACATCCCGTTATAGAGGCTTTTTTTATCTTAGTGTTTGATTGGACGGTCGCGATGCCTTGCCTTCCAGAGGTTGGATTTGCGGGAGGATTGCCGGTTGTTGGTCAGTATGGCGTTTAGGTAGGTGCTGAGAGATTGGTGATGAATGGTGAGGTTCGGCTGACGCGACCAGAGGTTGGTGAGCAAAGGATCGTGTTCTTGGTGAGTGGTTGATTTTTTGGTGGATTTGGATTTACTAATATCAGACTTGTGGTCCTTTGATCTGGAACGTTTGTTAGGTGGGCTCTCCTATGGATGGGTGTTGTATTTGTTGGGTGATCTACTTATCTGATTAGTTGGCTATGAATGGACAATTGGAAATAAAGTAAAACCAATGTCCTGATTGCATTGGGGGTAGTTCATCTGGATGTATGGGATCATTCAATGGAGGGGACTTTTGGTCTATCACCCATCCATGTGTTGATCAAGCAGATGAGTGATTTGTATGTGTGCATTTATGGTATGGATTGGAGTGTGTTTCTGAAGTGATTTTATTATCAAGAGTAAGAGAGTGCTTACAAGAGATTGTGTTGTATTTGAATGGTAGTACTTCGAGATCTAATTTGATTATTAAATTCCTACGTGATTCTAATTAAAACCGTTTCTAATATTTTGGTATAAAATCTGACTGTTGGCACTAGAACTGTTTAAAACCGTTCCTAAAATTCTGTTACTAAAATTTGAGACGGTACCCAAAACGGTTCTAAACCGTTCCTGATTTTCTGCGACGCGTCTTTTAAGAACGGTTTTAAACCGTTCCTGGAGCATTTAGGAACGGTTTAAAACCGTTCCTAAATGACGATTTTGGTGTAGTGCTTGTCATCAACAAATTTGAAATTTACATCATGATCCTGATACACTTGGAAGTGTTTTACAACATTAAAGTTTTCTAATGTGTACACATATCTACGTGACGCTAAATCTTAAAATGCCTATTTTTAGGAACCCAATTGCAATAAAATTTTAGACAATGCTTACTTAATCCAATTGACCCATACATCATAAATTTTAGGACTTAACTCATAAGATCCGACGTCAACGAGATTTTGCATCATATATATGCTTGAAAAGTCATATAAATGCATCATCACGATCTACGGATGAACTCCATCGAAACCGTCAGATTACTTTTCACATCAGGTCATGTTTAGACCCATTTTCAAAGATCCTAGCTTATCTAGGAAAAATCGTATAGATTCCCCGATTTTCAAAACTGAAAAGAATCCAATAATTACACATACACCTTACACTGTGCTTCTCCACTCAAAATGGACAATCTAAACCATTCATAAGAAGCAGGACCTCAAGATCTTCGGAGGATATGAATATACCATTAAAGGTCATCTTTTTCGCGATGAAAAACCCATCACTACAAATTCTTACAAGGTTTTTTTTAAATAAGATCTAAACTGTCTACATTAAAGCTCATATGACCACCGACGAATTACCACATAATCACCAAGATCATATCCCACCCATTGGAACACTAGCCCGATCAACAACTATGTAGAAAATTGCGCATGTAACTCAAACCGTGTGAAACTGTTTGACGCAACCCGACATCTGGGATTTCTGGAATGTTCGGAGAGCACGAGAAGTGTTATCAAAACCCTTTCGGTCGAGAGAAAATGATATCTTAACATATTATGAGAGAGAGAGAGATTTTAAATAAAAGAGAGTGAGTGACTGAGTCGTTGACTCGTTGGTTTTCCAATTCAAGTGAGCCCTGCCAAGTTCCAGCCATAATTGCTGGATAAGTAGAGAGAGAGAGAGAGAGAAGAGAAGAAAGACAAAAGAAGAACAAGGGAAGAGGGAGTACTGAGTCGACTCGGCAAGTCAACTTGCTGCATTCGGCCAAGTCAGGTGGAATCCGAGTCGGGTTCAGTCCAGCAACGCTTGTAGTCCCTAGAAAGAAAACTGAAAGCTAAATTGAAGGAGTCTGCATTGAGATCGGCGAGTTGAATTGCAACTGAGTCACACCGAATTGAACTTAGCTGAGCTCGATTCAAGTGTGGTTCAGGTTAGCCAAACACGTCGACAAATAGGTGAGTAATCCTCTAACTTGTTTGATTTTCATTAGGTTTTAAATTAAAATTCTTCTATTCCATTATAGGATCTTTTCTTTAATTTTTTTTTTTTTTTTTATATTTCTTAATTCTCGTCATAAGTTCGTGATGCTTGGTATGTGATCATCCCTATTCCCAAATTAATTATCATATGCATTCATAATGGTCGTTTTATTTATTTGAGGTTGCCCTCTTGCATAAGGGTTTAGCCTTCCTGCCTTGAATTTGCCCTTGTTGCTTTAAACATATGCCTATGTGAATAGGGAGTAGCCATTTTCTTCTCCCGTGAATTTGTAGGCTTTACCATCGACTATGCATCCTTCAAAAGTCTAAGACTTGATGTTTTCTTCTATGTTGTAACACTTTTATGATAGCTCCTTTGTGTTTTCCTTTACCTCTCAACCTGTGATGTCATAATTTTTTGAAATTATTCTCGACACTCACCATGTGTAGTTCTTGAAGTATGAACATGTTTCTCATGAGTACTTTACATCACATTATTGGTTCTCATTGCCGTATGCATCATGATTATGAATGCAAAAACTCATATGCTTGAGAATGCTTGATTATTGTATTGCTTGCCTCATCATGGAATGCATTAAATTTATATTGATTGATTAGTGGGTGATATTGAAAGGGTGTTCCCTTGGCCTTTTAGGGCAACGATGATTCATTGGTGTGTGATATTGAGAGGGGGTTCCCTTGGCCTTTATGGAAATGATGATTAATAGGTAAATAATATTGAGTGGGGGTTCGCCTTTATGACAATGATGATTGTTTGGTGGGAGATATCAAGAGGGGCTTCCTTGAGAGATCATACCTAAGACAACTTGCAACCCACGTTGTAACACCCCTTACTTTTCAGTACTCAGGTGTTATCATGAAGACCTAACCTAATATAAACACAAATTTAACTAATGATAACATTCACACATTCTAGTCTAAATTTGACCATGGGGAGCAATCTGCATCCATAATTCAAACCATCTGTCCGTCGATTTTCAAAGCAGACCTTCATATCATCTAAGAAACCTATTTTTAGGAGCTTATTCTCCTCAATAGGTTAAATCTAACCGCCTATCGTAAAATCTGAAGACTAAATTACGAGATCCACCATTATCAGCTTCTTACCTAAGTGGAGAGCAATACACCACTAGAATATTATGAGAGCACTCTGTGTAGACCATAAATCCAACTATTAGTAGCCACTTGGATAACCATTGGACTCCTAAGACCACTAATATACAAACTAGAATTAATCTGACCGTTAGATCGATGAAAATCAACACTTAAAGACAATGTTTATCTTAAGTGTAGCCCACCTGAGATTTGAATCTGCCTGATCTCTAGCTAGGGGTCCTACCTGGACCCATGGAATCTGATGGATGGATTAGATTTCTCAAGGCATCACTATGGAGCCCACACAAGTGGTGTGTATGCATTATGGTGCGTGCACCCGCAGAACACCGAATCAGGAAACCTGATCAAACTGGGTTGATCGAGCCAATGAAGGAAAGCTCCTTCATTCCTTTCAATTTTCCTTTCCCACCCATCAACCACACAGATGAACATCCATCACTGTATATTGATCGTGGCCCACCATCTGCAGCCGTGTGGGAGATCCAAACTATTCATCACATTCAGAGAGATGATCCGACCAAACCCCACCTAGTTCCGTACAATTACCGCTGCGATCATGTGCTGCGTGCAGAGCTTTTTGAAATGGGAACTTTTCTTCCGCTGTCAGGCTAGCAATACTTTTTAACACCTCTCCCTCCATCTTAACCTTCCATTCCAAGTCATCCTAGGGTTTTCTCAACAGCCGTCAGGGCTTTCATTCACCGCCACATGATAATCCCGAATCCAACATGAAAAGAGCAAATGATCATCTAATTGGTGGGCCCCACAAGGTCTTTGTGATCCATTTGAAACATCCAAAAATAGTAGATCTGAAGATCAACCACCCTTCCCCATTAATGATGGGGTTATCTTCTCCATTAATCTGGAGGAACCCATCTTCTTAGATGGGCCCCATATTGTTGATATGTGTCATTCAAATAGCGGCACAGGTTACCAGAGAGAAGTCCGTAGGGTTGGATTACATCCATGCAAGCATATTCGTGAGTAATCAACAACAAACGCGAGTTCTTATTCAAGTTAAAATCACATAGCTGCGACTAATCCTGGGGATTAGTAGTTGGTTCTTCTAGACAATTGTCAGGCTGTAAGTAGCCTTTTTTTTAGCAAGGAAACCTACCAAACCCTAAAAATCCAGAGTGTAGGAGAGAGAGTAAGCGTCGTTCTCTCTCTGTCGCACCACGACGAGCTGGGCTGAGTTCTAACTCGGTCCGTGTCTTTCAAAGGAGAGTCTAGTCTAGAGGAGAGAAGATAAAAGAGAAAGGAGAAGGAGAGGCAGAGGAGAGAAAGAGAAAATGAGAGTGAGTGAGCGGCCAAGTCCGTACCACACCAGGTGATTCGTCTGAGTCACTGGTGCGAGTTGCTGGTTGAGTTTTGGTCTAACAACCTTGCTGGATAGGCCTGAGGTGAGAGAGCAAAGAAAAGAGAGGAAAAAGAGATAAGATAGAGATAACTATTTTTCGTTGAACCACACCAACTCAACCTGATGAGTTCGGTTTGAGTTGGGCTGGGGTGGTCGGCTGAGTTGCTGGTCGAGTAAATAAGAAGAGGAAGATAGAGGAGAAGGAAGAAAGAGCATAGAGAGAATAAGAGAGGAGGAGAGGGATTCAGCCTCTATCGAGTCAAGTTCTGAAGATGGACTTGCTGCCGAGTTAAGGGTTTGCCGACTGAGTTGTGCTGAGTCAGTCCACCAAGTCTGGTCCGAGTACTATTGGACCTCCAGAAGTAAGAGAAGGTGAGGGAGAAAGGAAGAAAGGAAAAGAGGAAGAAGATTAGAGAGAGGGAAGTGGGAGTGTTGCTTTCTGCCGAGTCAACTCGGCTAAAACTCGCTAAGTCCAGCTGAGTTTGGCTAAATTAAGGGTTTGTTGGGTTCCATCTGGGTTGAGTTAGGCTTGGGTCTGGTCCGGGTCCAGTTAGAATTCCAGAAGGGGGAGAGAGAGAGCAAAGAAAGAAGAAGAGGAGGAAGAAGAGTCGCTAGGTCGACTCGGTTTAAAACCAGTCAAGGCGCTAACTCATTGATGAGTTACTGTGTTTAAAGGAGTTAAAGGAGGAAGTAGAAGGAGATAAAGAAAGGGGAGGTGTGTCTGAGTCACGATCGAGTTGACTTGGTTGTTTTCAGCTGAGTTCAACCAAGTTCAGCTTAATTCAACCAAGTTAAGCTGAGTTCTGACAAGTCAGCTGAGTCACTCGATTCTTCTTCAGATTCCTGTAGCAATGAGTGCTCTTCTGAGTTCATTTTTATATTAGTTGTCGCTGCTCCTTATGGGAGTTCATGTCGAGTCGTTGGGTTGAGCACCAACTTAAGGTAAATTAAAACCAATTTTCATTTATTTTGTTATTGAGTTGACTCAGTGAGTTTTCACTAAGTCTCTTATTTGTAGAAAGATGACAGTTTTCCTTAGTGTTTTTTCTGGGTCATGGCTGCATGTGTATTTATCAGATTTGACTCTATCAGGTTGCATTCACGTGTCATCTAGCAGGCCGTACATCTAAGTTGTTCGATCAAGGTGAGGACTCTCCCTTTAAGCTTTCACTTAAATTTGTTAATCTTGATATAGATGATGTTTTAATCTCTCATATTTAGAATCCGTTGAGTTACTTGATTTATCTATTTGTCTCACTATACGAATATGCTAATATATTGTGCAATTGACTCTTGAATTGGATAATTGACACATCTCTTTGATTCTAATCAGCATGGATGATTTGATTGCCACATGTTATCTTAAGTTGAAAATCTGTCAATCGATTGGATTTTGCTACTTGTGATTACTTGATGATATATTTTTAGAGGTCCTCGAACTAGTGGATATTTCAGGTTGGTGAATCAAATGGAATTTGATGTAGAAGCAATATTATTTATGCTTATGTGGCTTTTGGGGACAACCCATTTTTATCGTATCCTTTGACGGACTATTTGCCCTATGTAGCTTTAATTAAATATTTTCCATATGTGCCTTTGATTGAATATCCGCCCTATGTGGGTTTGAGTGAATATTTGGCTTATGTGGCTTGGATTGAATATTTGCCTTTGCGGAGTTCACTTGTATTGTGATTTTTGGGTGAAGCGGAAGTTCACTTGCTGATTTTTTAGTCACCTTGCAGTGTTCATATGATTTTTGGGAGAAGCGAAAGTTCATTTATTGATTTTTTTTAGTCATCTTATGGAGTTCAATATGATTTCCAGGTGAAGCGAAAGTTCACTTGTTGATTTTCTAGTCATCTTGCGGAGTTCGTATATAATGTACAGGTGAAATAGAATGTTGTATGTTGATTATCTGACTAATTGGATATATTCACTCACATTGCAATTTCTACCACATTTACCTAATTGTGAAATTATGTTGTTTTGTTATATCCCTGAATATATGATGATGATTTCAAATTCCATTGTTTAATATATCTCTTTTTATGTCTTGCGAACTATACTGATAATTAATAATGAGTGTGCAATCTTAGAGGGTATTCCTCACTTCGATAACCATTGACGCTATCAAAACATATCAATTGATGCAAGTATAGATTGAGCCGATGTTGTTCACTTAGTTACTGGAACAGATCGGGTAGTTGAGGAGCTAAACATAGTCCCAGTGGAATGGTTTACTTTGCTGAAAATTGTTGTTAACTCTAGTTGATGACAAAACTGTTTAAATTTGGACTCAAATATAAGGGTCAATGCTCGGGTTTTCGGGAAACGAGTAGTATACTCGGGTTTCGAGAACCAGGGTATTACACGTGCACTAAATAACTCATGCATCATGACTTCATACACATTTTGCAACACTCATATCATCGCATTACATCTCATTATATGTCTCACATGTCTCTATCATATATTTTTCAAATTCATGCCACCTCTAAGTTTTATCATGATCTGTGCCTCCATTGTGAATATTCTATTTCGACAAATTATCTTATTAGATATTAAGCCATGCTTCTCCTTCAATTCTCGAGTTTGCATCAAACTTGTGGTGGATATGATATCACTCGGCTTCTAACTTACCAAATTAGCAACACCTACAGGCATCCACGATGAAGAAGAGCTAGAGGAGGAAGAATATTTGGACGATAGTTTTCTTTAGAATTTAGTTAATAAATATTTTTTACTTTATAAAAATATTATAATAGACTTATAGTGGGGAATTGGAATAAAAAGCAAAAGTAGAGATTAATAAGTTTATGAATTTAAGTTTTAAAGTTTATATTTAAATTACTACGTTTTGGATGATTTAATTATAGTATGGCTTGGATGAATGATGATTTGAATGCTAATATGGATATATGAATGTATGTAACTTAGTTCACACCGTAAGACTCGAGATTTAAGTTAGTGTACTTAGGTTTCAAATTTCGAGGCATAATAGTGCAATTCATAAGTGTCTGCATATTGATGGTCATACATAGCCCAAGTATCATATCTTCTCTTTAACCAATTCATTTTTCGGCATTATTAAGCCCATGTGGGCATCCAATAAAGTTCATGCACAAGCCACATGTGCCAACATGGTGTCATAGGTCCATAGCTCAAGAATAGGCTTGATCCACTTACCAGGTGGGCTACAGTTCGCAAAACAAATCTATGACCTAAAATACATGGATGGGATTTTTTCTAACTTGTCCACACGAGTTCCAATATTGGGCCCTACATGCTAATAGAACCGGATATTGTTTCTCAGGAAACATGTACCAAGTTGGAATAACCTAATGGATGGATTAGATCTTTTATGTATGTGCCATGCATGCAAATGTGTGGCACATACTTGAGTTTTAGTGCACACATGCATGTGCTTGGCAAAGCTCTTGGTTTATTTTTGTCATAATTCTTCCGTTCTTCATCTCAATTTTCAAATATAAGGGCATATAGGTCATTTTACATGATTTGTAAATATTAAAGTTGAAAGCATTTGTTCAAAAAATTGCCAACTATGAGGAATTTTGAGTAAAAATCCCAACAATTTATGCACATTCACACATTCTCTCTCATGTTTCCATAATCTTGGAAAGGTTTGGAAATGGTTATGACTGTTAGATGTATGTACCTTGGAAAGCTAATGGTTTATTGTTAATGGATCTTTTTTTATATATCAATGGTCACTCACTTGTATGAAATGTTTTTTACTTTTCATCATTAATTATGTATGAAACTCTTATGTAAAATATATTTAGTAGGGGTTCCTTACAGAATCTTTATTGCTGCTATTGGAGTTGTGCCTTACAAATGCGAACCTTGTTCGCTAGTTTTTTTATTTTATTTTATTTTTAAGAATACATATATACAAAGAAAAGAAAAGAAAAGGAACAAAGGAGAGCCGCAACAAAGAAATAGAAACTAGCAAACAGACAAGGTAAAGCAAAAATTTTAAAAATAAAAATAAATAATCTAAAGACTACAACTCAAAACTGGAAATAGAGACTGACATATGAGATGTCTACCCTAGCTAAAACCTAAGAGCAAAAGAGAACATTGAGACCTCAACCATTATCTAGAAAGGTGGTAATCATAGGTTTGTCTGTAAGTTTAAGGATCCTACACCAAGTTTTAACATCTTTGAAGATTTGGAATGAGACTTTCAAAGGAGGAGAGGAGGATATCGATGTCATAGGCTTTTCTGCTAGTACGCAGATATGATATTGATGATCTTACTCTTAGGTCATAATGACCATGCGATGGATAGATTGACACATCATAGTTAATACATGGAGGTACAAAAACATACGTGGGTGTATCTTAAAGGAGAGAATTTGCTCTACTTGTTATTAAGAACTTGAGATTAAACATAACAATTAGGGCTGTCAATGTGGCGAGCCTGAGGAAGGTCTCAGCCTGGATTTTGAACTATTTTAGGCTGGGACGTCGAGCCGGCCCTATTCAAAATTCTGATTTTTCAGGCCCGAGTCTAGCACATTAACACCCCTAATAACAATCATCGACCATGGGAGAGTTATGTAAGACCTTTTGCGGAATAACTGTAGGATCTACTGTGCATTGGATGTGAAGGACCAATGAAGAAAACGGCTTAACTGTTTGTGCCGCCATTGTTGTAGGTCGAATGCTAAAGTCTTCCTCTCCTTACACCCTTAAAAAAGCTTTGATGGGATTACTGCTTCTATTGATGGTGTTGGATTGGGGACCAAACCTTGTTAATATAGTTTAGAGGGGTGAGAGTTTGAAACCCATCAAAACTCCTCTCCCCAAGGCTCCACATGAATTGATAATCTTAGTTCCTCTAAAACACTGTGTGCATATCACAATTATAGCACTCCACCCCTTATATGAATTTCTAGATGTATCACAACTTAGTGGGGCCCACTAGTACACCCGATCACATTATCCAACTCTTATGACAATCCAGACCATTGATCAATAAGGCCCACCTTATAGGATTCTTACATTCTCCCACTTGGGCCACATTGATCAATGTCAATGATTAATCTTTTGAAAACATTTTGAAAAACATGTTTTGATTTGAATAAACATCCAATTGGTCAACCAATACAATTGTTAGATAATATGGGTAATGTTATTACAATCTGGTCCATCAAAACTGCCAATATTAAATCGCAACAGTCATCACAACATTTAATCTAAGCGAAGTGGGACTAAGCGTGGTCACAAATACAAATAGTCTTAACGACATAGATTAGGAACTAAGAAGTATAGTATAAGGATTACACACGTAGTGTGACGATGTGTGCCTATCATTAAGAGGCCCTTGAGCTTTCAAATGTCTCAAACGAGACATGACTGTAGTTCTACTTACTCAAAATAGATTGCGCATACTTAGAGAGAAGCAGAAATTAACTTTATATCAGAATCATCAAATAACTTTTTTAAATGAGATCCCTTTAATGGCTGTAAAAATGAAACACGCTTAACTCCCACTAACTGAAAACATTTGCGGGATAAATGACTCCCATGGATGTTACATGCTCTTGAAATGGCATGATAGGGAGCCCATTAGTGAGTGGATTTGCAATCATCTGCTTAGTGCCAATGAATTCCACAGACACTTGACGATTTTGAACTCTTTCCTTTATAACAAGATACTTGATGTCGTTGTGCTTCGACCTTGATGAATGCTTGTTATTACTAGAGAAGGAAATCACAGCTAAATTATCACAAAATATTCTCAATGGTTTCAGGATATGCTCTAGTACCCGCAAATTTGAGAAGAAACGCTATAACCACAAAGCCTGATTAGTTGTCTCATGACGAGCAATGAATTCAGCTTCCATGGTGGATGAGGCTGTGGTTGACTGTTTCACGCTTTTTAAAGATACAACCCCATTAACCATAATGAAGATGTAGCTTAAGGTGGACTTCTTAGTATTAACGTAGCCAGCATAATTTTGCGTCTGAGTATCCAACCAACTCCAAATGGTCAGATCTTCTGTAGGTGAGTCCGAAGTTCTTTGTTCTTTTCAGGTAGCGTAACACTTTCTTTGCAGTTATCCAATGCTGCATTCCTGGATTAGATAGATACCTGCCCAACATTCCAACAGAAAATGTAATATCCGGTCGCGTGCAGACTTGACCATACATGATTCTCCCTATTACTGACACATACATAAATTCCTTCATTTGATTCTTTTCCAAATCATTCTTAGGACACTGGAATTGTCTGAATTTATCACCCTTAACAATGGGTGACTGTCCAAGAGCACAGTTTTGTATGCTATACCTTTTGAGTACCCTAGTAATATAGGCCCTTTGAGACAGGCTGAGCAATCCATGTAATCAGTCACGACGAATCTCAATGCCAATGACATAAGAGGCGTCACCAGGGTCCTTCATTTCAAATATTTGAGATAAGAATTTCTTGGTGTCGCTCAACATCCTAATGTCACTGCTAACCAACAGAATGTCATCAACATACAAAATCATTATAACAAACTTACTCCCACTGATTTTAATGTAGATACATTCATTCGCAGTATTTTTTACAAAACTATATGAGAAAATTACTTCATGAAACTTTATGTATCACTGTCGTGATGTCTGTTTCAACCTATAGATGGATTTTTGCAGTTTACAAACTAGATGCTCTGAGTCATTGGCTACAAAACCTTCAGGTTGCAACATATATACGTTCTCCTTTAGATCCCCATTGAGAAACGCATTCTTTATATCCATCTAATGCAGCTCCAAATTCATATGAGTTACAAGAGCCATTGTGATCTCGAATGAGTCTTTTTTTATACTAGTGAGAAAGTCTTATTAAAGTCAATACCTTCATGCTGGTTAAAACCCTTGGCAGCAAGTCTGGCTTTATATCTTTCAAGTTTACCCTTAGAGTTTCGCTTAGATTTAAATATCCATTTACAACCTGTAAGACCCGTATCCTAGTCCGTACTGTTCCGTCGACCCCCGCAATCCTTCCCGACAAATTTCGGCAATCCGCGACCTATATTTGACGTTTGCGTGCGATACTAAGCCGAGTCCTGCATATCAGAGTCGGCTCGACCAGAGACTTGTACCAGTGCGACCACACCGTCGCCGCGGTTCCAATGACGCATCTCATGCGCCGAGGCGATACCCAGGCCAGGGGATGTGGGCCCGCGTTCAGTTCGAAGAAAACACCGCGCATTGTAATTCTGAAAGAATCTCTACCACCCGTCAAATCAATCAATCAATCAAATCAACCCAACCCACCCCTCTCTTACATCACCTTACCTAAAGTCAACTCTCCCTTACATGTCAAGTACACCTATCCATCACTCACCATTACTTCTCATCCCATCACTCTCTCTCTTTCAATCCCTCTCTCTCATCTCTCTCTCTTTCATTCTCTCTCTCTCTCTCTCTCTCATTTTCCTCCCAAGCAACTCACGTCCAATGCTCCATGAGAGAGCTAGGTGTGGCCCACCTTCCTACCTACCATCTCTACCATCCAAGTTCAATCTCAACCATTAAAGTCTATCCATTGGAGCTTTAGATCGCATCGGTGGAAGGAAGAGTTTGAGATCTTGAGGTGGGTGCTTTTTTTTCCTCTCTCTTTCGTTATTTTGGTGTGATGAGATGGCCGTGTGGCTCACCCAGATGTACCCCACCTTGATGTATGTGATGTCCAAACCGTTCATCAAATGGACCCTACGGCCGTCTAAGCCATGTGCGCCCTACTTAATGGTGATGGGAAAACACAAATATCAATTGATCAAGTGGGCCACGTCCATGTGGGACCCACCAGTCGTGGTCCCCACCTGTGGGACCCACCTTAATGTGTTGTATCCAAAACCCTGGACACTAGGCTCAATGAAATGTGAACTGATGGGTGGTGTACCGTTCCAGAAAAAAAAGATGTCAGTTTGATTTTTAAACTTCGGGTGGACCACTCCAATAGGCCCCACCTTGATGTATGGATTTAATCCACACCATCCGCCCTTTTTCCCATCTCATTTTAACCGTTGAACCGAAATGTGAAGCCGATCTAAACCTCTGGCGGGCCATAATGCAGGAAACAGTGGTTTTAGGTAATGTAAACGGTTAAGGCCCGCTGTGATGTTTCTATACGCCAAAAATATTACATATTGGACTAGTTAGTTTTATTACGAGCCGAGGAGACCAGTAGTCGGTGTGGATTTGTCTAATGCGGGCCTCACATATCAGAATCCGTGGATTTAAAAGAAAAATAAAAATAAAAACACATACATATGGACGTCACTGTTGCTGTCAGCATCCTTTGGACGCTACAGTAAGCAGCGTCCTCGCTGCTGGTTTAAAGGTGGAACGGTGGGCCCCACCACAGGCCCCACCACGAAGTATGTTGCACATTTACACCGTGCATTTGATGGGTCCCCTTTTTGGAACAAGGTTTCCCCAGAAATTAGCCTTAAACACAACTCAGGTGGCTCACACGGTAGGAAACAATGTTGATTAAACGCCTACCTTTGAAACCCTTTTTGGGTCACAACAGCATGGGACCCACCCTTTTTGCATGTGTTTTTTTTTTTTTTTTTTAAATTCTAGCCGTCCATCTCTTCTTGACACTGGAGACTCTTTTTTTATATATTATTATATATTGGTGGGCCACGTGGGTGGACCCCACCACGATGCATACGTTATATCTATACTGCCCATCCGAGCGTCCAGGGACGCTGGACTGGATGAGTAATAATAATAATAATATTTTAATATATATAATATGTATTAAGGTGGGCCACACGTGTGGACCCACCATGATGGATGTATTAGGTCCCACCGTCCAGAACGTCCAGAGGGTTTGGACGATGGGCGTTTTATAGATATTTAGATATAATATATCTTATATATAATATAATATATAATATATATTATATATCCTGCAGCTCTGACGTCTGCAGCTTGTAGACCCCACTAGGTATGTGTTATATATAACTGTTCATCCATTTGTTGTACGCCCCACCTTGATGTATCGTTCTACCCATGCCCTCCATCCTAATTACGCGTGACCCACCAGCAATGATGTTCTAGCCGTCCAGCAATTTGGATGGGTGGAGCCCACCATGGTATATGTTTTGTAATCCACGTCGTCCATCTATTGAAGGACCCATTATGATGTATGTTTTGATCCCACATTGTCCATCTGGACGTGGGACGGTGGGACACCGCCATGATATACATGTTTCTCCCACACCATCCAGTGGTGCCATGGGCCACACCTTGATGTATTTATTGTATCCACATCGTCCATCCCTGGACGTGGGGCCCGCCTTAGTGATGTATCTGCCGCACCATCCAGTATGGGATGGTGGGCCTGCCATGATGTACATGTTTCATTCCATGTTGTCCATCTGTCTGATATGTGGGAACCACCTTGATGGATGCGCTTCATTCCATGTCGTTCATGGGACGTGGGCCCTATGTGATGTATATGTTTGATTCTAACAGCCCAATCTGATTTGTGCATGGCCCATTTGATAAGGCCCGATGTGATGTACACGAGACCCATTGTGATGTATTTCCGGCCCATTTGGTAAAGCCCATGTGATGTATCTATGGCCCATGTGCAGGGCCCATCTGTTATGTATATTGGGCCCATATGCAGGGCCCACCTGTTGTGTATTCATGACCCTTTTTGGCGTGGTCCATTGAGTTGTATTCGTGGCCCTTGGTGATGTATATTAGGCCCGTGTATGCGGCCCGCCGTGATGTATGTATTGTATATCTACGCCGTCCATTCATGCGGCCCGCCATGATGTATGTATTGTATATCCATACTATCCATTTGTGTGGCCCGCAGTGATGTATTTGTGGCCCATATGATGGGGCCCAATGTGACATATTTGTGGCCCATTGATGAGGCCAAAGTGATGTATTCATGGCCCATGTGTGAGGCCCATTGTGAAGTATATCAGGCCCTTGTGTGAGGCCATGGACCCACTATACGTTTGGCTTTATGTGGGCCACTTCTTGGGAGCAATGTTGGTTAAATGTCCTCATTGATGGCGATGATGGTTAAATGTCCACATTATGACCTTCCCTTAGGCCTTATTCGATTTTTGATTATCATGGTCGTTTGTTGATTCTGATTATCGTGACCAATTACCGACTCTGATTGACGTAACCGATTTGCCGATCTTGATTATCGATCGATTCTGATTGTCATGACCGATTGCCGATTCTGATCGATGTGACCGATTTGCTGGTTCCGATTATCAATCGATTCTGATTGTCGTGACCGATTGCCGATTCTAATCGATGTGACCGATTTACTGATTCCGATTATCGATCGATTCTAATTGTCGTGACCAATTGTCGATTCCGATCGATGTGACCGATTTGCCGATTCTGATTGTCGTGGCCAATTACCGATTCCAATCGATGTAAACGATTTGCCGATTCTGATTATCGATCGATCCCGATTGTCGTGACCGATTTACCGATTTTAATTATCGATCGATCCTGATTTTCGTGGCCGACTGTCGATTCTGATTGACGTGACCGATTTACCGACTCTGATTATCGATCGATCCCGATTGTCGTGACCGATTTGCCGATTCTGATTATCGATCGATGCCGATTTTCATGGCCAACTGTCGATTCCGATTGACGTGATCGATTTGTCGACTCTGATTATCGATCGATTTCGATTGTCGTGATCGATTTGCCGATTTTGATTATCGATCGATCCTGATTTTCATGGCTGACTGTCGATTTCGATTGATGTGACCAATTTTCTGATTCTGATTATCGGTAGATCTCGATTGTCATGACTGATTTGCCAATTCTGATTATCGATCGATCCCGATCGTAGAGGCTAAGTATCGGGGCCGACTCCGATTGTCGCGACCTATGTGGTGTATATACGACTCGTAATTGAGGCCCATTGTGATGTATGTTAGGTCCATGTGAAAAGCCCATCTTGATGTGTATTTAGCTCTTGAGTGAGGCCCATGGTGTTGTATATATGGCTCTTGTGTGAGATCATGGGTCCACTATATGTTAGGATCTATGAGGGTCATTCCTCGGGGGCAACGTTGGTTAAATGTCCACATTGTCGAGGTCGATTGTCGATGTCGGTTATTGATACTGATTATGAGTATGTGACAACATAACATCATGATACATGCCCATACACATCATCTGCATGTTTGTTATGAGACGTGGTTGATCATTGCATATGTCATTGAGCGTGTTGTTATGAGGCTCCTTGATAGGTGGAGGTTATCTCACATGAACGCACGGTATGCGCAGGATTGATGCATGACTGGATTGTATGACTTATGCATCTTGCATTGTGTTGTGATTACTATACGCCCTAGCAACATCAGGGTCGTAGCCTCTACAGGCATATTGTGGATGGTCAGAGGGGACACCAGAAATGTTTGGTTCTAGCATACGGGCGCCATAGATGTCCCTGGGTGAAAATCCCTAAACCTCCGTGGCCAGAAGACGCCCCAACGCCTAGACCGAGTGGATACATGAGCGCCTGAGTGTCGAATACCCGGAGGTCGCGTCTCCCACTGTGTCGTGGTCGGTTGGGAGGAGGTGTAGCCTTACCTGCTCGAGGGTAGAGGGCATTGCTAGGCTGAGTTTGACCAGTTCGTGAATGGGTCTGCTATCGACGTGCCGGGTATATATTAGCTGACTACTGGCCAGGCGGATAGTGAGGTCTCTTCCACTTGCATGGTTGCGCGTCCAGTAGGCGGCGATTGCATGTAGAGTGTACTAGACCCCGGTGATGATCCCAAAGATGAACCGTACTGATATGTGGACTTATTGAGCAGGAGTGACATACTCATTCATTCATTCATTCACTATCCACTCGGGCTGGTGATGCACAACTATTTGTTACGTGTACCTTCGCATGGCCAGGATTTCGGTTGGGCGCGCGACTAACCTGAGATCAGGAGTTTACCACATTGAGTCTGACTATCCAAATTTAGGTATGGGATTGGTTTGGATAGAAGTCCCTTGTGATGGACCCCATAGCTTGCGATACTACATACTATCATCCCGACTTCACACTCCAGTATGGTCATTCCATTCGCACCACATATTGCATTACATCTATGGCATATGGTATTTTGGGTTACTGTGTTTTTGCATTTATATGGTCTAGATACGATTGACGCTATTCATGGACTCATCAGGAATTACATACTACATCGCATCCTCAGCATTTGATATTTAGCTCTTTATGACTCCTCATTTGCATAACTGTTATATATTGCGTATTCTAATATTGATCGACTCATGGACTTGTCCATATTTTCGCTTACTTTGTTATCGTACAATTTATGATGTTGCCAGTGTTTCTATTTACTCTGATAATTCATGATCTTGTTAGTAATTATGCTTATTCCGATATTGTACGATTTATGGATTACCAGTATTTTCGGTACTGTACGATGATGGCATTGTATTGAATACTTGACACTTACCTTGTGCACACACTTACACCACCCTCTAAGCTTTCTATAAGCTTATACACGATAGATGCGTGCAGGTGATATTAGGTTGCAGCAGTATTGAGCTTGGAGCATGCAGCGGTCTTTTGGAACTTCATTTTCAATTTATGTATTTCCCTTCAGTATTGTAATCAAATGATTATATTAATGGATATGTGATGATGATGTTGCCTTTGTGATTTTGGGTATACTTGTAGTTATGCTTATTACGAGTTAAATGTATAAAAAAATACTCCTTGTAGGATCCCAGGATCAGAATATGGCGTATGGACGCTAGGAGCCAAGAATGGGGTACTACAGAGGCTGTCAGCACCAGATTCGGTGATCGGGATTCCTGTGAATCTGATTTTCGGTTTGGGGCGTAACAGAACCAATTGACTTTATTCCCGAAGGTAACTCTATAAGATCCCACACTTTATGGTCCCTTATAGATTTCAACTTATCTTTCATGGCATCAATCTAATGAGAAGGGTCAACACTCTATTTAACAAGCGTAAAGGATTCAGGATCCTTTTCCACTCATATGTAAAACTCGTGCTCCTGTAAGTATACGATGTGATCATCTCGATTTACAAGCTTTCTCTCTCTTTCAAATATTCTCAATGGCTCATTCTCTTAGGTGTAATTTTGATTTCCCTCACTAGTGGGTTGTACAAGAGGTTCATAGTGGTGTTCTATAGTAATTTCAGGCTCGGCTGTAGCATTAATATCCACATGATCTGGAGTGACCGTGACCAGAGTTAGAGTCATTTTTTCTCAAATGTAAAGTTTATAATGTTCGTGCTCCAAATGTTTTCAGTGTCCTCAATGAATATGACATTTCCATTCTCAATAATCCTGATAGAGTGGGAAGGACAGTAGAGTCGATAGCCCTTCGACCTTTCTAGGTATCCTATAAAGAAATAACTTATGGTTCTGAGATCGAGTTTTCTTTCATGCGGGTTATGAACTTTGGCCTCAGCAGGGCATCCCCAAACATGCAGATATCGGAAGCTTGGCTTTCTCCCATTCTACAACTCAAAAGGGCATTTACTTACAACATTACTAGGAACCCCGTTAAGGATATGAATTGCAGTTTTGATCGCGTCACCCCGCAAAGATTCTGGCAATGTCGAATTGCTTATCATGCTTCACACCATGTCATATGGGTGTAATTACGCCTTTCAGCCATACCATTCTGCTTTGGAGTCCCATTGTCATGTCCTAAATTCGGTGACCGAAACTCATAAGAATCTTGATAGACGACTGTGACGCCGACAGCCTCCGTAGTACCCCATTCTCGGCTCCTGGCACCCATTCACCAGGTTCCGATCCAGGGATCCTACAAGGAGGATTTCTATAACATAAGTCCAATCCATAAGAGCATACCCAAGATCATAACATAGTCACCACATGTGATAACTAAGGAACAACATTACAAAACCCATTAGGAATTTAAACTTATACAAGGTAAAGGCTCAAAAGGGAAATAGAAGAACTATATAAAGGAAACTCCAAAAGGATCAGAAGCACACTTCAACTCCTACTCCGCTCTCTGGCCTAGAATCACCTGCACACATCAATCATGCATAAGCTTATAGAAAGCTTAGAGGGCTATGTAAGTGTGTGCAGGACAGGTGCCATAAATGCGATATCAGAGTACGCGGAAGAATACGACATGAACCATGAATACCATCAATGCCAACAACCACACCAAGGCTATGCTATACCAAGCATGAATGCAGTAAGTCGTACCAAGGCTATGCAATGCAACATATAAGCACTGGGCGCCATACCAAGGCGATGCACAAGAGGCCTACATAGCCAATGTTATATGCAAAGTGCAAATGCAATCATGCCAGTCCTCATATCCAGTCCACATATCCATACAGTTCCACTCTAGGGAAATCATCGGGGTCAAATACACTGTCAGCTGACTGCCGTTCTCTTAAGCGCACAGTCTAACGAGCGTAAGAGACTTCACTACCCGCCTGTGGACAACCAATCACCAGCAAGGCTCGACGATAGTGGACACATTCACGAGCTGGTCAAACTCAACCTAGCTATTGCCCCCCTAACTCAGGCGGGTAAGGCCACACCCCATCTGAACCGACTACGCTACAGTGGGAGTCGCGACCTAATGGTATAAGGCACTCGGGCGCTCATGTTTTTCACTTGGTCTTGGCGTTGAGGTGTCTCCTGGTACCATGAAGGTTTAGAGGTTTCACCCAAGAACATCCTAAGTGCCCTAAATGCTCAAGTAACATTTTCGATGTCCAAATCCAGCCATCCACGATATGCCTGTGGAGGCTATGACCCTAATGAAGCAAGGATGAATGTCAATCATGCTATGCAATACCAGATGCATGAATCACACATATTAACCATGCATCAGTCCCAAGCATCCAACATGCTCAAGAGGGGTAACTCCATCCCTCACAATATCCTGTCCAATGGCATAACCATGATCAATCGCATCTCAACCAAGCATACATATGATGCGTATGGGAGTGGGTCATGAAGATGAACAAAGATACCAATGCGGTGAAGATGTACTCTCCTCCTAACCAAGTAGGGTTTAGATACTTAGACAAGTTTCTCATAAGGAATACAGCCTCTAGTGGGGGCCTAATAGCCTGGGGTAGCCCACAAGTCTAAGATAGACAATGACATGGGCCTAAATGATGAGAACGAGCCTAACAAGAGTCTATGGTGGACCTTTAACCACTCATAGATGCAAGTGGGCTTACCATGGGGCTACAAATGTGGACATTCAACCACCATTTATCCCAAGAAGGTAGCCCAATAACATTCTACCAAGAATCAAGGCCCGTGGCTCGAGTACAATCATATAAGGAAATGGGCAGCTATGTACATACCGCATACATCACATGTTGGGCCTCAATAAATGGCCCAAAGCCTACATACATAACAAGGGTCCAAAGGGCAATACATGGCCCAATCCATACCCAATATCATGGGCCTAAAGGGAAGGTTATGGCCTAAGAATAAGGTCACTCAGTCCATACATTATGGTGGGCCTAGTGGGCAGCCCATTATCCCAATCTCATGGGCAAGAATCACATTCAAGTTAAGCAAATTGGGCCTTACAACCTTAGCCCAATAATCTAGTTGATTTGGTGGGCAACTAAGGACCCAACCACACCTATATTTCCTGCCCAACCAGCCCAACATAATGATGGACATAGCCCATAAATCCACTGGGCCTAACTAGGACATTCCAGCCCATTTGGGTCTACAAGATGTCCTAAAAATTTGGCCTACCAAGGCCCTCAAAATCAATTTATATGTGGGCTTCACAAGGCACTAATTAAGCCAAAAAATTAGAAGTTAACATGCATAGTGTGTACACAAAACAACCCTCAGCCTGGTGGGCCCCTCAATCCCCAAAACAATCATCTATATGCAGAAATTTCTGGGTACTTGCTGAAAGTTCAGCCCACTCACTTCCTGGGCCTGCTTGAGCCCAGAAACTGGTAAAAATGAAGGGATTATTAATCCCATGGTGGCCAACAGTATACACAGGGGGGCCCACCAGTGGAGAGTGTACACACAACACTAAATCAAGTGGGCCTACTGCTAGACTGCAAGTCCAGCAGTAGCCCAAGCAATGGGCGTCCCAACATGATGGACGGTCCAATGGCCTGGACGGCCAACCATATCAAAGCTCAAGGTGGGCCCCACCATGGACGTCCCACCAGGGGTGGGCCACACCAAATGGGCGAATGGATGGATGAAACACTACATCATGGTGGCCTCAAAGAGGGTGGGATGGCCAGCCCATGCTGGACATCAACCACCTTGGGACATCCAGCATGACTGCTGTCCAGCCATGCACGCCCAAAAATCTAGTGGTCCGGGTGGCCCTTGATCGCGTACAGTGGGTCCCAGCAAGGTGGGCCACAATGGAGATAAATTTGGAAGCCAAACACATGCTCAAAATAATCACACAAAAATGGACAACAAGGTATATCTATAAAAAAATCTGCTGCTGTAAAAATGCTGTTGTCCCCAACTTTGGCACCTCATGGGGTCGGCCTAGGCCTGCCAAATCACTGGAGAAATGGTTGGATTTAATGCACCAATATATAGATTACATGTGGGGTCCACTAGGGTGGCCCACTTTCCCCAAAGCATAGCTATTACAAGCCCATTTCCAACATGTAGGACTACTGGACAGTCCAGAAACTTTTGGACGTCCAGCCCTCTTTGGCCCATTCCATGGGTCTCAAATTAGGGATAGATGGTGTGGGCTCCATCCTACATCAAGGTGGGGTCCACACATCAGAAAACCCCAAAAGAAATAAGGGAGAAAAGCCTTACAAACAGGCCCAAAACAATGCCAAAAAATCATACATCCAATGGGCCTGAAATTTGGACAGCAACATGTGCTGTCCATTTCCAGTCCATAAAAAAAATATTCAAAGGGATAAATGCTCAGAAAACACAAGTGGGGTACACCTAGATGGACCACAAAAATTTCAGACCCAAATCCATCTAAGAATCTCCAAGAAATCATGCCTTGTGGGGCCATCCAACCCGTGCATCCAACATGCACATGAATGTCCAACCTAGTGGGCCTGGACGTCCCAAAATCTGACGGGTTTGGGATCTTTGTGGCACATCAGTGGGCCACCATCATCAGGAGTAAAAAGAAGGAAAAAGATATATATATATATATATATATATATATATATATAGAGAGAGAGAGAGAGAGAGAGATCAACGGCCATATGAGAGGATTCCGATACTATGAATCCTCCACCAACACAATCCACACCTTACATCTTACATGCATGCATGTATAAGATCTCTACAAATCAAGAAATTTCTGAGGTGGGGATGCCATCCCCACCATACATTTATGGTCTAGTTGACCCAACAAATCCTAGATCAAAATGAGTCCATCATGATGGGTCCATGGAGAATGGTCCACCATGGCAACATGCATGCATCAAGTGGGCTTCTAGCCACACATCATGGAGCTATGTAGGACCTCCACCATTGATTGGTGGGTCCTACATACTCCCAAACATGAGAAAAGAAATATGCAAGAAGAAATGAAGAAAGAAGCTCCAAATGCATCACCCACCTTCATGATCACCCACCTCTTCAAGCCATAACTCCACAGCTCCAAAGGTGGGATTCTAATAGTGGAGATGGTGTTTAGAGGGTGGGATAGGGAGAGAGAAGAGAGAGATGTTGTTGGATTTTGGGAGAAATGGTGGACGTCCTACCTAGCAAGGAAAGGAAGAAGAGAGAAATGAGAGAGAAGAGAAGAGAGTTGTAGGAAAGTAATGATGAGTTTTGGGAGAAAGGGCTTGCTAGGGAAGAGAAATTCATGGGGAAGTAAAAAGAAATCTCATGATTATTTTAGAAAAGAGAAACTCATAATTACTAGGTTAGGCTAGGCAATCACGGTAGCTTGCATAGAAAAAAGGTGCATTAAGGTGGGGACCCCATGGGGAAACATGTAAGGGTCTAGGTGGGTCCCACATGTATGATCAATGGCCCATATAATACACGGCCAATAACTTATGATGTACACATTAGATGAACGCACGAGACACGGCGTTGGAACCGCGGCGTCGATGCGGTCGCAATGACATAGGTTTCGAGTCGATCCAGATCAGGAAAGCAAGATGGAACTTAAGGATGACCGCAAACAGAATCTACAAGTCGCGGGTCGTCGGGATTCGACCGATAGGACTGCGGGACCTATAGGAGTGAAATGGATAATCGGGTAGGGTCTTACACCCATGCATGGTGTACTGAGCGATAATGCCACAATCTTATAGGTATTTAGCGAATGGCCCTGGATTGCGACCTGATTCGTCATATCTACCATAGTATTCGTCACCATGGTAAGTTCTGATGACTTTAATCTTCTTATCGAGTTAATTTCAACTTCAGCCTTATAGATTTTAAAAACATCTAGGACATCTGATTTTTTATTGATAAGATAGCGGTACCCGAAACAAGATTAGTCATCTATAAAGGTGATAGAATATTTGTGTCCACTCCATGATGCTGTAGGGAATGGTCCATAAATGTTTGTATATATCACATCTAAGAGTCCTACACTCCTTGTTGCACCTTTTTTTTCTTGTTCTAATATGTTTTCCTTTAATGCAATCAATACATACTTTATAGTCGAAGAAGTCTAGAGAATCCCTTCTCGCACAAGCATATCCAATCTCTCACAAGATATATGTCATAATCGCCTATGCCACAACATGGATGAGTTCTCATAGTCTAGTCTTCAATTAGATCCTACTTTATTTCCATGCAGGCCATTTATATTATAGACGTGTGAAGCATTCAAGTCCAATTGGTATAGGTAGTTCACTATAGAGCTAGTGCCAACTTTAATTGAATCAAAGTAGATACTCAATTTTTTATTCTCAAATTGGAAAGAATAACCTGATTTATCTAACTAAGAAATAAAGATCAAATTGTGCCTTATAGAAGGCACATAAAATGTATCTACTAGATCCAATAAATGACTTGATTTTAACCTAAGCCTACAGACTCTGACTGCCTCCACATCAACTTTAACACCATTGCCTATGTATACTGAGTGTTCCGGATCAGTTGGTGGCCTGCTCTGTAGTAGGTCCTGCACAGAAGTACATATGTGATTAGTTGTTCCTGAATCTATCCACCAGGAATGTACCGACACATCAGTTAAATTGGATTCAAAACATACTAGAATTGTATTATTGTCTTTTCTTATGGGTCACTGCTTGTACTTTATGCAGTTTTTCTTTTAATGGCCCGGCTTCATGCAAAAGAAGCAATTTTCCTTTTTAGCTCGCTTATGTCTCATTATAATCATATTTCATTTTTCTGTTTTCATTATGTCCATGCACATGTTTTGGGGATACAAGATTAACATTTTGATTGTTTTTAAAAGATTTTGAAGGTTCGGATATTTCTTGAGTAATGTCCAAATGTAACCATTCCAGTACTGTGTTTATGGACTCTATCTGTTGAACAAAATCGAACCCGGTTAGGATGGGAAGAAGATGCATTTGAGTTGGAATTTTAACTGGTTACAAAATATATTCACATTAGTAGATTGTTTACGTAAAACAATTCATGAACAAAACTGAATATCAGGCAAAATTAATTACAAGTTTAATTGATTGGGGGCCTTCAATCAAATTATCTAGGATGAAGATGGGCCTAACCATCCAATCCTAGCGAGAATCAGTTACATCATCAGCACTCCTCCTGTGGGAGGTAATCATAATATGTAAGTGACTCTCCTGAACATGAAGCTAAGCAATGCTAATTATGTAAATCTAAGATACTCAACACCTACGAGTAGGATGAGTCTTTCAACTTTACATTACTAGCACCATTTACTCCACCCCATTCATGCTCTTGTCAAACTGTGATCGTTTGTGTTTTCGTCATCGTCTGCATGAAACGTGAATGCAATTGCATGCAATCCTCTAACTTAATCCTAATATCACAAGTCTGAATTTGTGAAAGTTTTCACTGATTGAGGTCATTGTAGTGACTAACAGAACCAGATCCAATCCCATGAATTTGGACTCAAGATCACAATTTTAATCCTGCCCTCAATGGATTAAGTATATAAATTAGTCTGATTTGGCCCATAAGGCGGTTGATATTATAAGTGCTATGTTGTAGATCTAGCACCCTATATTGTCAAATTTTGTAGTGTCAAACCACTTTGGAGTGATTGACTTATTTTGATAGATGGAAAGTTCACCTTCATACGAAGATGAGTTTCAAGTCATCTACATCAACATCAAGTGCTATGACAACTTCAAGTCAATATGCATGTTCAACTGCTAGAACAACTTTAAGTTTAAGAAGTGCAAGTATGACTTCGAGTCCAAATATATTACATGATCAAGTATACAAGCTCAAGCTTAAGTTTCAAGTATACAAGCTCAAGCTCAAGTTTCAAGTATACAAGCTCAAGCTCAAGTTTCAAGTATACAACATTAAGCTTTAAGTACTTAATAGTATACTATCTACTAAAGCGACCGATGTTACAAGTTCAATGCTCACATTTAAGGTATACATGACCCTAGAAAGACCTTAGGCTTAGGTCATTAATGTTGTATATTTAAATTGGGTCAATGTACTTATTTTAGGCTTTGCTTCAACTAGTCCTAGTCATTGTTCGACTAGTCCAGGCACTGGCTCGACCAGTACAGAAATTTACTCAATTTTTCGGATAAGTTTGGTTGGTCTTCGACCAGTCGAGCACCCTGCTCGAACAGTTTTGGAGATTGGCTCGACCAGTCGAGCAGGGCTCGACTCAAACTCCAGCAAGGTGATTTTAACTCACTCAACCAGTCGAGGGTCTGTTTTATCTAATTATGCCATAAATTTAAAAATTGGTTGCTGCCAGGACTAGTCGAGGCAGACCTTAGACCAGTCGAGGGAACCGAATTATAAATAGTGGACTTTTCTCAGATTTTTTCATTCGTTCCAAGCCAGTTCAAGCCACCACTCTGAGAGATAAGTCCCTTCTATTGTGAAGCTATTATATGGTATTTAAGATGCTTTTATATAGCTTTTTGGTTTTAAAATTCTTGATCTCTTGCTGTTAAATCTTATTTGATAAAAAGGGAATTGTGCTTTAACCCTTTTTGAGATCCAAGAAATTGAATCTAAGTAGCCAAAGGTTGGATTTAATTTAAAATTTTATGAGTTCGATTTTCGAGTTTGGGACGTAACAATTGGTCCGACTAACAGGTGGTGCAAGTCACTTAAACCCACATAATTTGAGGAAAAATGAATGATTATAAATGCCCATTTCTCTTTAACTGAGGGGATTCTATCAAGAGTCTAGGTTTTAAGGGAGAGAAAAGCAAAGAAAGAGGAAAGAAGATGAGAAATTAAGAGTGGATGTAAAGAAAGGGGGAAACCTCGTCGAATCTAGCACTCATCTCCACGGTTAGGCCATGTGAGCTTCTTAACGTCAATTCCAAACTAAATTCTACCTCCCTTTGGTATGTAAGAGGCCCTTAGACTTGTAGGGTAAATTTTCCATTTCCCTAGTGTGATTTAAGTTAATGATGTGGGGAATCACTTATATTTCTCCTAATTTCAGAATCCTAATGTTAGGGTTTGTATAAATTAGGGTGTGCACTCCTAATGCTCGATTAGGGTGGTTCCTTCTATCGTAGAGTTGTATTTAAGCATGGCCTTGCTAGGGCCTCAGTGGTGCGCCAATTTCGAGCCCCGTCTGTCGGAATGAATTGGGCGTTGTTCTAACTATTAGTGCACCTGTTTATTAATTACGTGAGTCCATGTGTTAATGAGTCAGTTGAGCCCTTCGAAGCTGAAGACCAAAGACACGAGAGGACATGAAGCATCAAGGAGTGAAGAATATGTAAATCATGAGATGCCTTGGTGACCCAAACCTTAGACCGAAAACAACCTAACATCTAGATGATTCATTCCTTAATAGGTAAAACCTTATTTGATCATCCCCCAACCATATGAGCTCAATCGAAACATGATAAAATAGGTTAAAAGAGGTTCAAAGCTGCCATAAACCAAACAGTCCAAAACAACAGAACTCTTGGTGAGTTTGTTCGATCCTTGATCGAGTGAATCCTTAATTGATCGAACTCGATCAATTGAAGATGACCGAAATAGTTCGACAACATTCTTTGTCAAAATCGAA
The DNA here is from genome assembly GCA_030180095.1 of Magnolia changhungtana. Classification (NCBI taxonomy): domain Eukaryota; kingdom Viridiplantae; phylum Streptophyta; class Magnoliopsida; order Magnoliales; family Magnoliaceae; genus Magnolia; species Magnolia changhungtana. Next base: position 6,875,459 of record JASAUF010000525.1, read on the forward strand.
CGAAGTTCGATCGATCGAATGTGATATTTTTTTGTCTGTTTTATAGTCGTTGGAACTTAACTTCTTTATAAAAGGGCATTTGGATGGGTTTTTTGTGTCATTAGAGATTAAGTGAGTCCCCACTCTTATTCACACTCCCAAGTATCTAAACCTATGAGATTCAAGTCATGTTCTTTGAGATTATCACTCTAATGAGGATTCCAACCTCCATTATAAAAATGCACTTGATCTTCACTATTTTTAAAGATATTAGACACTAAGCCTATAAGTATATCCTTGTTTATATCCTCTAGAATACCCATGTAGGTGAATCCCTTTGGAAACCGACTATCCATTAGTTTTAGAAAATTGCACCATCCTCCCATCACCTTAGTCACTTCATTAGTACATTGCATGCAAGGTATTTGATTGTGGAGCTGAATCATTCAACTTCAACGATCGTGGGAGCAAATGAGAAAATTATACAAGCACATGAGAGCATTGAAGAAGCATCTCAAGAAGGCGCAACCAAGGGGCTCAATCTAATAAGTAAGTTTTTAATTGTAGAATCCATGTCACGCTCTTTCCTTGCGTAGGATTGAGTGAAGAATTTGTGACCAAAACTCTAATAAATTCTTGTGTAGGGTCGAATTCACCGAACATGGGTGTATACGTGTTAATCTCCATAGGGAGCCTCCAACGAGAGTGTACATAGGGCCTTATATTAGGGTCGTTAGTGATCGTTGGTTAGTCGATAGAAAACCAACAAAGTTTATGTGGGATCCACCGACACAGTTGAAAACGTGTTCCTCTGACACAAGAGTGTACATCTATGTTAGTGGTTAGCTTATGATAAACCATTGTAAAGGTTAGAGGTGAACATGATTTAAAACTTTTATAGTGAAATATCGGTATACTTGAGGAGAGTGCGTACGCCCAGAGTGGAGTAAGCAACTAGTCGAACTACTATATATGTTTGTGTTTGTGATTGTCTTTTGTGCATATTTCTATTCATTCGTATGATTTTAATTGATAAAATATATGAATGCTTGAATTGATTGAATTCTAGACATCTAATTGATCACACACACAAGATCACTATCTCTCTTACAGACTAGTTGCTTACATTGTTGTATCTTTTATAGTCCATACGATTAGACCCACTTGGCTTAATGCCTAAGTGTTATTTTCCTGATTAGTTTAAATTGATAAATTATTTTAATTAAGTAAGAATTTTTAAGTGGTCATATTCATCCCTCCCTCTAGGATAACAATAATTCTAAGCTCTATTAAGCTTTCGCGTGCCATTGTAGACAATACATGTAATTTCACTTGGTATCAGTAACTTAACCGTTTAGAGTAAGATCTGCATGTGCTTTAGAATTATGTCTACCAATGAGGGGAATGTCGTCACATGGCCACCGTATTTTGATGGGTCTAACTACACCTATTGAAAGGCCATGATGATGGTTTTTTTAGATCCCTTGACCCTATGGTTTGGGCTATTATCAAACAATGATGGACTATTCCCATAGAACAAGTCATCGTAAATGGTAGAACCATTAGCACTCCTAAAGATCAATCCAAATAGAGTGTTGATAAGAGAGCTCAGTATACTTATCATGCCAAAGCTCACAATGCGATTTACTGTGCAGTTTCCCTTAATGAATTTAAATGCATATGTATATGTAAAACATGCAAGGAATCATGGGACATATTGGAAACTATCCACGAGGGAACTAATACAACAAAGCGATCGAAGCTTCAACTTTTGATCACACAATTTAAAAATATTAAAATATAAGAGTTTTAAACTTTCATGGAGTCCTATAGTAAATTGAATGATATTTACATCTCAATGTGGGGTTTAGGAGAAAAGATTCCTAGGGGCTGATTATGTAGAAAAATTCTTAAATCCCTTTCGGATAAGTTTACTCCCAAGATAACCTCAATAGAAGAGTGTATAAACATAGATGAGATAAAAATAAAAGAACTTATGGGTTCCCTACAGACATATGAACTAAACTTTAAAACACCTTTAAAAAAAAAAAACTCACCATCCTTAAATCTTCACTCAAGTAATCATATAAGCAAAAGAAACATGAATCTGAAGATGATAGTGATTATAAGAATGATGAAGATGAAATGATTAAAAAATTTAAGAAATTCCTCAAATTGAATAGAGGGAAAGGTTGTGACGAGAATAACAAAACAATTGAGAAGTGTATAAGTAAATATGTTAAACAACCTAAAGATATCCAATATTACAACTATGAGGGTTATGGACATGTTGCTTTTAAATGCACTAGCAAAATAAGATCCAAAGGTAAGGCTATGACAACGACATAAGATGATACGAAGGAGTCTGGATCCGATTCAGGAGATTCTTTGAGTGATGAAGACCTTGGACACTTACGTGTTCTAATGGCTTCCACCACTGCTTCCCTCCTTAGAAACTTGGGAGGCGATTTCAACCTTAATACTTTGGAAATGAATATGTGACCTTAAAAGGTCTATGTGAGCTTAATAGGTAAATATGATGATTTGAACCTTATTGAGCGAGCCTTATAGGTAAATTCGAGGATTTTAGCTTTATTTTCTTCTTGATGGTTTAATTTTAAAGTTGCTTTATTTGGTATCATATGTTTATTGATAGACTATCATTGGTCATTATTGCTTGAATATGTATATATCTTAAATGACCATATATGCATGCTTCAGTTTTTCATGTTAAAATGCACCCTACATTTCTTAATTAGTACGTGCTTATAAGTAAATCTATGATTGATAGAGCTTTCCATATTTATAATTTTATTAGCGTATCTGTGGAATTAACTATTTGTTAAATACTGGAAAAGGGGGGAGAAAGATCAAGTCCCATCAAACACAAGTGTGATCTAGATTGTAGGTTTTCTTTGTTGCATGGATTTAATGGACTTAGGGGGAGCATTGCAACGTTATATGCTTTGTTGTATTCGAGTTGTAAATATTTAAATTTGACATGTAATATTTTTAGTTATTTTTGTTTGTCATTGGTATGAACCATGATAAGGTGTAGTTTAGGTTTTTGTCACATAATTGATAGATAGGAGATTATTAGTGCACTTAGTTATGCATCTATTTGTCAATCATGTGAGTCTATGTGTCAGTGAGTCGGTTGAGCCCTTGGAAGTTGAAGACCGAAGACACAAGAGGACATGAAGCATCAGGGAGTGAAAAATATGTAAATCATGAGGTGCCTTGGTAACCCTAACCCTACACCCAAAACAACCTAACCTCTAGATGACCCATTCTTTAATAGGTAAAACCTTATTTGATCATCCCTCAGTCTTAGGAGCTTAATTGGAAAATGATAAAATAGGCTAAAGGAGGTTCAGAGTTGTTGTAAACTAAATAACACAAAACAATAAAGCTTTGGTTGAGTTCGATCGATCATTTATCGATCGAGTGAATCCTTGATCGATCGATGATAGCCAAAACCATCTAGCAACATTTCTAGCCAAAATCAAACAAAGTTCGATCGATAGAAATATTGATCAATCGAATGAAGGTGGTGTTTTTTTGCCCATTTTATAGCTGTTATAACTCAAGTTCTTTATAAAGGGCATTCAAACCTTAGACATTTGAATGAATTTTTTGTGTTATTACAGCTTAGGTGAATCCCTATTATTTATTACCACTCTTAAGTTTCTAAACCTATGAGATTCAAGTAATATTAATTGAGATTATCACTCTAATGAGGATTCCAACCTCTATTATGAAGATGCACTTGATCTGCACTATTTTCTAGAGATTAGAAACTAAGTCTATAGGTATATCATTATTTATATACTCTAGAATACCCATTTAGGTGAATCCCCTTTAGAAATCAACAATCCATTAGTTGTAGAAGATTCCACCATATTCCCATCACCTTGGTCACCTCATTGGTATATTACATGCAAGGCGTTTGATCGTGGAACTGAACCATTCGATTTTAATGGTCGTGAGAGAAAACGAAAAGCTGATTTAAGCAATGGAGAGTATTGAAGAAGTATATCAATAATGCACAACAAATGGGCTCAATTTGACAAGTAAGTTGTCAATTGTAGAGTCTATGTTACACACATTCTTTTATGTAGGATTGAGTGTAGAGTTTGAGGCCAAACTCGAATAGGCTCTTGTGTAGGACCTAGGCTCTTGTGTAGGACCAAATTTACCAGACACGGGTGCGTACATGTTAGTCTCCATAGGGAGCCTTTAATGAGAGTGTACGTAGGGGCTTGAATTAGAATCATTAGTAGTTGTTGGTTAGTCGATAAAAAACCAACTGTCTCCGCGTGAGCCACCAACACGGGTGGAAACTTGTACCTCCGACACAGGAGTGCACGTGCAAGTTAGTGGTTAGCTTATGAGAAACCACTGTAAAGGTTAGAGGCGAACCTGATTTAAAACCTCCGATAGTGAAATTCCAATACAGTCGAAGAGAGTGCGTCTGCCGAGAGTGGAGTAGGTAAGTAGCTGAACTACGATATATGTTGTGTTTGTGATTATCATTTGTGCACATTTCTATTCATGCTTATGAGTTTAATTCATTAAATTATATGAATGCTTAAATGGATTGAATGCCAAGCATCTAATTGATCACACACACACAAGATCACTATCTCTCTTATAAATTAGTTGCTTACATTCTTGTATCTTTTGTAGCTTATGTGATTAAACCCACTTAGCTTGGAAGCCTAAGTGTTAGTTACTTTATTAGTTTAAATTGGTAAGTTATATTAAATAGGCAAGACTTTTTAAGTGGTCCCATTCATCTATCCTCTAGGACTTAGCCCCGCTAATCTTTCGTGTGCCATGGTAGATAATTCACACAATTTCACTAACCAAGGTAGGAAATCTTATAATCTTTGTTCAACACTCGATTAGGGTCCAAACTAAGTCATTAAGACAAGGGTGTGCTCTAAATTAGACTTGGAGCACCCTTCCATAAATTTTGTCGCGTAGGCCACGTGCGGGTCAAGGATTCTAGCCTCAAGGTTAAGTTTTACCTTTTAAGCTTTCTTGTGACATTTTAGGTCTCAGGATAGTCTTAATTAAGTTTGTGGTAGCCATATTAATTTGCCCATGACTCATGCAATACTTTAGTAATCTATCTCATGTGTGGTATTTTAGAATAAAATTCTAGAATCTCTAACACTCAATCCTCTTGTATGAACACATAGCATGTTCAGTGCTAGGCATAGGATTCGCGACACACTCATGCACTCTTGAGCATGAATTACTTTACTTGAATATGTCCCTTATTATATCGTTTCACGTGATATGCATTATAACTTGTGGTATAGTTGCACATGATTATATTGGAATCGTATTTGGAATTGTGATAGGGTTAAATGGGTTGCTTACGAATTGGACTAATGAAGGCTAGCCTAATCATGTATTCATGGTGCTTGTGCATTATCGAATGACTAATCTCGATGCTACAATAGCATGTACTGTCATGGGGTATTTCTGCTGGCTCTCGGACCACTGTTTGAACGACCGATCTATTATAGGCCAGGGCAACTGTTTAAAAGACCCCGTCCTTTGTAAATGTGAATAGAGTTGATTGTTTGAAAGACTGAGTTTTGTGTACATGAGAATGTGTCAATTGTTTGAAAAACCCATTCTCTTACATTTGTTCCAGCTGGATGTGCATCCTCAGAGTGATGAACATTTGCTTGCATTTAATTAAGATGCATTGTATACAACAATTATGTGAAAGTTTTTCCTTGATACTATACTTGATCTATATGTCATGTGTGAAATCTTGAGGGGATTTCTCACTAAGCTAGTTACTCATGCTTCAACTTTTCAACCGTATTGGCGATGCATGAGTAAAGAGTGGAGGTGAGCCCTATGAGAGTGACCTGCTTGCAAGCGGCAAGCAGTATGTCGATGAGGAGCAGGCGGCTAGTGTGGCTGAGTTCTATGAGCTCAACCAATAGGTCGCTAACGCTTTCTTTCGGACAGTCTGTGTCTCTCTTAATTCAGTTTGGTTTGTACACCCTCTGTTGAGGGTATTATTTTGGATATTAGTCATTCACTTCAGGCATGATTGCTTAGCTTAACTCTAATACCTGCCTTGATTGATTGCTACTCTAATTTTATACGACGCTATCTGACTGTATAATATCGTGGGAAGTCTACTTACGTGTGATATTTAATAGTGTGACATTTGGGGCTCTAAGGCAAGAGTGCTATGCTCGAGCGGCGTAAATCAGAGGGGTTACAATATTGGTATGCCATGTGAGATCTTTCAATTGGTTAAGAAGGGTGGTATGGGGTGTAAAAAGGTGAAAGTTTGGTATGCCATGTGAGATCTTTCAATTCGTGAGGAAGGGTGGCATGGGGTGTAAAAAGGTGAAAGTCTAATGGTAAACTGGCCATTTGGACTCAAGTGCAACACTTGAGGTGGGGGTTAGAATTTTCTCTTCTCCACCTCAATGAACCTTGCGTTTTGCAATAATCCATGGTGCAGGCCGGTTGCCCCATGGTTTGCACCTATTTTTTACTGGGAGTTTCGGTGAGACCTTAGTACCTCTCTAGGCTTCTTACCTTTAAGCTGGCTTAGGTTTAAGGCTAAGTGGGCCTGGGTTTGATCTTGAGTATAAGCTTTAACTCGGTTTGGATTTTAGGGTTTTGAGAGATATTTGGCCACGCATATGTGAAGTATTACAGTAATGAAACTAAGTATCATGGGGGGCGTCATTATCACGGCTGCTTCCTATGGCATGGATTGTAAAATTTTTGTGTGTTGATACCCTAAAATGACATGGCAAAATAGATGAATTGTATAGATAAAACACATACATCACAATGGCTCGCAAATAACCCCGGCCAAGAATGAGTCCGTTTGGGCAAAATGGATAGACGGCGTTGATAGAATACATGCCTCCTAAAATGAGCCGGCAGAATGGATAGACGGCGTGGATAGAATACATGCACCACAATAGCCCTGCAGGTGTGCAGATCACGCAATCCGTATAGGTGTGAATCCCACTTGAAGGAGACAGTTGAATAGTGAGTAGCTACTGGACCAGGGGCGGCTCAACATTCTTGGGGGCCTTAGGCAAGTCACAAAGATGAGGCTTTTTAGTTTTTTTTTTTTTTTTTTTTTTTTGTAAAAAAAAAATATATTAATAAATTTAAAATTAAACCATAAATTTGCTTCTTGACTTTTTAGATGCAAAATTACTAATTAAACTTTCGTATTCAAGTTTACCCAATAAATCAATTTCGATGGATAAAATTGCTAAACCGTTCATAAGGTGAATCCTAGATGGATGAAAGGAAAACATAAATATCAGCTTATCCAAAATTTCTACCGCCTGCAGAAAAGTTTTTAATGGTGAGCATTCAATATCCACTTTTCTTCTTCATTGTGGTCCACTTGAGCTTTCGTTCTGCTTCATGTTTTTCCTAATATTCTAAAACGGGATGAAGAAATGGATCAACGGAATAGATATAACACATATAATAATGTGAACCCCACAGAGCTCAGGGCTACAGGAATCCCTAAAGTGGCTTGCCTGCAGTCCGCGTCTACCGTGAGAATAATGAATTTAGAATTGTATAGTACTCTAGCAGTGTTATAGTTAATAAATAGTCACTCATAGATTATTAATATTACATATTTTGACTCCATCCAAACCGTCTAAATTAGGTGATCCATTCTAGATAGGCTAAATTACAAAAAATCCATTGATTTAACTATTCTATCTTCCAATTAGTGGGAATTTGTATGTTGAATTCAAATAATTTGTTTAGTATACAAGAATCAACTAGTTGGGAGATCCAGCCATTGTGTGTTTTTGTTCTTGTTTTTCATGAACCATCTAAATTGGGACCCAATTTTATCTGTTTAATTTAATTTAAAAATGTTCAAAGGTTGCAGTTTCTCAATGCATGTGTATAGATTACCAAACGCTATCAGAGTATTAAAAGCCTATTCTATAATACTGGGCTTCATAATTAGGGGGCCTTACGCGATTGCCTCACCTGCCTACCCCTTAGAGCCGCCCCTGTACTGGACATCGCTATATGGGCCCACCATCATATATCCGTTTTATCCACGTCAGATGCAAATTTCAAGTGACCGCATCACAATGATTGAACACCGGACACTTAAGACATCTTGGGCCCACCAAAGTTTTGGATGACGCTGATATTTGTATTTTCCCTTCGTACATATATATCTAATAAGGTTGGATGGGGAAACGGACTGGCTACTCCCGCTGCTGCCACCGGCCAGTGGCTGGTAGTCGGTGCTCTTTGGGCCCACCATAATGTATGTGTTTCATCCATGCCTCTTTGGGCCCACCATGATGTATGTGTTTCATCCATGCCATCCATCTATTTTTCTAAATCATTTTATGGTATGAGACCAAAAATGAGGTATGACCCAATCTCAAGTGTACCACATTATAGGAAACCGTGTTGAATGAAAGTAGACTATCAAAAACTTTTTAGGGTCATAAAAGTTTTGGATCAAGCTGATATTTGTTTTTAACCTTCATCTGGGGTCTGAATGACCTAATCAACCGATTGGATATTAAATAAACAGTACAGTGGGTTTTAGGAGGATTTTAACGGTGGATATCCAATACTATAGTTTTCCTGTGATGTGGTCCACCTGAGATTTATATTCCTTTCATTTTTTGAATCAAGCCCTATAAAAATGGATGAAACACATACATCATGGTGGGGCCCACAGAGCACCGACCACGGGCCGCGGGGCCGATGGCAGGGGGAGTAGCCAATCCGTTTCCGTTAGATGGCAGAGATGAAAATACAGTGGGCCATAGGTAGTGTTTAATGGTGGGCGTTCAATCACCAATGTTTTATTGTGTTGTGGTCCACTCGGATTTCGATCTGTTTTATTTTTGGGATCACGCCCTAAAAGCATCTCAAATAAACGGCGTAGTTGAAACACATATATCATGGGGGGTCCAACATAGCAGTGTCCGCGTTCCAGACAGGTATTCAGACCGGGCCAGACGAGAGGCTTCTGCGGCAATAGACATGTGGTGTCTTGTAGCGGGGAATGGAGGAGAGCCACGTTGCCATAAACCGATCCCATTTCCCTTTCGTTCTTAGATATCTCTAAGCTCCCCACCCCAATTTTTATTTATTTTCTTCTTCTCTCTCGCTAGCAAGTAGCCACAGGAACAGGAAATGAGGAGACGGAGAACGGCACAAGGGCGTGGAATCGAGGAGCTATGGCAGCGAGAGCTCGGGGAGCTCTCTCCCAGGTCCTTCGCCCTTCGTGTAGGGGCATCTGAGGTAATTTTTCAGATTCGACATGTCCATTTTCTTCAATGCCTGAACCTGTTGTTATCTCATAGCTCATCGAGGATCATACAAAGCCTCGTGTGTTTTTTATTTATTTTTGCTGGTCTTGATGTCTCTGTGGCAAAATCTCAAATCGGGAATTCGCGTACCTTGCTATAGGTTACTCTTGCTAACCGAGAATCATGTTGGTCGAACTTTCATAAGATCCAACCCATCCGTCAGGTATGCTGGCTCATGTTCACCGCATGAGCCAGCTCCTCCTCCGAACTCATACGCACGAATGCAAATCCCCGAAATACGGAAGATTTTTAATCTCTTGGTATTATCACCTCCATCACAGCTCTTGCCCTGCAGAATACTCTCTCAAAGTTTATTGGTATCCACCCCTCCGGGAAACCTGAAACGTACAGGGTGGGATATTCGTCAGATTCCCATTCCTTTCATATTTCTTTCCTGGCGCCAGATTTCGTCTACCCACCGAAATCCAGTTTCCTTCCCTTTATCCTCCTCATGATTCGCTTCTCCCATACTACCTCCAAATTTCCCAATCCTGTTCTCATCACCGGATTCTCTCCAGGCGATCCCCCTCGAGTCCCCTTCTCCAGACTCCGTTCCTGCACCATCTTTCCTTTGCCATTCAGATGAGGTCCTCGCCAATGGGAACATTCTGGACAGATGACTCACAAATTCCAGTCAGATTCCATTTAGACTTCCAATCATCTGGTTAGATAGGAACCTTGTCACAAGTTCGTTGTATGTCTTAATGAATTTTATCCTTGAATATCACCACTAAAATACACACACTCCCCTTGCACTCCAGGACCACTGCTCTTGCATCCGACTTCTATTCTTTGATCCACTGTGTTGTAGCCTATAAGCATGTCATAGTTAAAGATAGAAATTTATTTTAAAAAAATAGCATCTCATTTAAACTGTAGCATCTTTAGTTCAACTAAGACGTGGCACGTCTTAGTTGAACTATCACGTCTTAGTTGAACTAAAGATGCTACAGAGTAAACGAGATGCTATTTAACACAATTTTTGATGCAATGTTCGAGCCACATGAAATATATGAACATTGATAGGTAAGAGTATGTACTTAGTAGATGGGAAAGGATTGATTAGGGTTTTCCCCACAACCGACGCGCCACAACAACGCCCGGTTGCTGTGAGAAGTAGGCAAGGGTTCCCCACCGTGTTGGACGTGCATGTGTAAAGAAGCTCGTCCAAGAGAATAGGATTTGTCTTGCCACATGGAAGATAGTAACATTTGAATATTGGAAAGGATAATAAAAGAAATGGGATAGGGATAGTGGTAGACAAAGATTTAAATGATAAGGTTATAGACGTTAGGAGAGCAAATGATAGGATTTTATTAATAAACCTTGTGTTAGAAGAGGAAATAATCAATGTTGTTAGTGCATATGCACCACATATGAGGTTAGAGGGTAGAATTAAAAGGCAATTATGGGAGGATATTGATGGACTAATGCAAGGAATTCCGAATGAAGAAAATATATTTGTAGGAGGATACTTAAATGGTAATGTAAGAAAAGGAAGTAGAGGATATGAGAGCATACACGAAGGATATGGTTTCAGGAGAAGAAATGAGATGGGGGATGCCATCCTTGGTTGCTATGGCATGCAATCTAGCACTAGCAAACACGTACTTTACAAAGGGAAATGAACATTCAGTAACTTTCAATACTGGATCATATATAAGCTAAATAGATTCCTTTCTATTTAGGAAATAAAAGATTAATATGTAATTATAAGATTATACTAAGAAAGAGTCTGATTACATGACATTGGTTGTTGTGGATATTTACGATAAGAGATGGACGAAAGGGAGTGAAATTAATGTGTTAAAAAGCTAGGTGGAATTTAAAAGGAGAAAACAATGTTAATTAGAAATAAATTGATGGAAGGAGGAAAGTGGAATGTTGAGGAAGAAGTAAAGTTACGTGGAATGAGATGGCTGAGTGTATTAGAAAGTGGCATAAGTTTTTTTTTCGAAGAGTAAAGGCTGATTTTATTAAAAAGCTTGCCCACAAAACATAATAGGAAAAGAATGGGACAACCCGAATAGATTACAACTCGAGAGAAGAGAAAATTAGATCTTGATCAACAAGGAGGGAAGGCCCCCACTCAGAAACAGAGAATTTAACGTAACCTTTCACTATTGAAAAGGATGTTACCCATAGAATTCAAGATGGGTGGAAGAAATGGAGATGTGCCTCTGGAGTTTTTTGTGATTATCGTGTATCGTGCAAACTTAAAAGTTAAGTTCAATAGGATAGCTATTGGACCGGTCTTGTGTTATGGGATAAGAATGTTGGATAGTTAAAGGACAACATGTTCATAGGATGAGTGTAGCTGAAACAAGGATGTTGAGATTGATCAATGCAGGATGATAAAGGACAAAATTATAAATAAATGTATTCGTGGGAACGTAATACTAACAAATAATAAGATGAGGGAAAGTAGACATAAATCGTTTGGTCATGTGCAACGGAGACCAAGAACTACGCTGGTTAGGAGTGAGTTAGTATATTTTGAAGGCTTTAAAAGGGCAAGGGAAGGTCCAAAAGGACGTGGATGGAGGTAGTAAAAAAAGACTTGATGACCTGTGGTCCGACCCTTGTAGAGTGGAATGGCGGAACATGATTCATGTAGCCGACCCCAATTAATTGGGATAAGGCTTAGTCCGCTTGGATGATGGCGATGATGATGCTCAAGCCAACTTGATATGGAGGATTTCTGCAGGCATTGGAGCTTTCATTTATCATTCATCATTTTTTCCTTTGTCAGGCCTTTGTTATCAATTGTAGTGTAAGTCATGGGTCGTTTGACAACTTAGATTTGATAGTATTTGGGTTTATTTCAAATCCAACAACCACCTTCGTGCATTTGGTAGCTAAGTGTTTAGAGATAATGGAATAAGAGGTATTTGAATTACACAGTTTTGGCATGTTGAAATCTCAACTTTTTGCCACGATTCGAGTGTAATCCCGGTGAAATGCCTTTTTTGGTACCTCTTTAAAGGTAGGAGAGTTGCACGTGTAACAAAGGTGTCACTAGACTAGTAGTCCGCTATACATGTGGCACACTAATGTTATCCCAAAACAATCCAATGATCAACTGCAACACCAAATCACATTAATAGAATGATTTGAACTGTCGAAAAGTTGGTGATGTAGGACACATGATTTAATGCTAGCACGCAACGTGGAGATTATGAAAGAGTCCATAAAGTAATTCAATTAACAAAAGATGCTAATCCACAAAGTAATTAAGAGTAAAAAATAGGCAATAAAATCTGATTTAACCTAAATCATATGCCCGCATGCTAAGGAATTACATAAATGAAAACTAGGCCTGATGGAAAGATATAACTTCCAATTTAGCATAGACACGTTCTACACTCAAGGCACAGATTTGTAGGTTTTACGATTAGGGTTAGAAAGGGGAAAATCTGATATTTGGAAAATTATGGTTTATGGGAATTGAAAATTTTAGAATTAGGGTTTTTAGAAATTGAGGAAAATATGAAATTGGGGATCTAGGGTTTATCGATGGGAAATCAAGGGGTTTTTATGGGGGAAGCAAGGGGAAATCAAAGGATTGAGTGGTTGTCCATGCGGTTAGCCTAGGGGCTCATACGTGTGGGTCATTGGCTAGGCTTTTTGGGTCCTCAATGGTTGATTTCGGTTGCGGTTGAAATTGGATGATGAGAAGTTGAAGAAAAATATGATTTGGATGGTCTTGGATAGGAAGGGAAGAAATACCTCTTTTGAATAGGAAGGAAGTCAGGAGGAAGATGATAAATGGAGGCCTCGTACATCCATTGAATAAGGAATGGAATCATATCACACCCAAGCTCAAAATCACATGGAGTATTATTCAAATCACATGAAGAAAAGAAAACACTATTTTTTTTTTCTTCAAAATAATGGTATTAGGGCTTCACACCCTTATTTTTCTTTTATAGTCTCAGAAAAGACATTTTACAAAAAGACGCTCTCAGATAAGATTCTCAAGATAAAGACATTTAATAAATTAAAAGTTGTTCCTAACTCCTTAATCTCAACACAAATAAGGTATACAAAAAATAATGAAGCATGTAAACAATCTAAACAACTAATCTATTTCGTGGCCTATGGGGGTTGATGCAGGACATGAAAATTAAATATGATATGCAAGATTTCAGACTTTAGATCATACTAATTTAGAAATGTTCACAATAATTTCACATCTTACATAAAGTCAAGCATTCAACAAGGGGAATCTACGAGGGTCTAAGCCTACACGTGTTAAGGCTGATCAATTAAAAATTATAGACCAAACAATGCTTAAAGGATAGTAAATTCATCCACACATGCACAGAAATAATTTCTCCAATCTAAGGGATTCAGAAATTTCAATTTGGGGAACCCTAAGGTTGAAGAAAAGGCATAAAATTGGGGATTTGAGTAATTTAGGTTAGGTTTAGGGATTTTTGGGTGAAAGAGGAGTGAAAGAGAGGAAATAGACAAACCAGAGAAGTACCGCATGTGTGGACAACAACAATGGGCCAGACGCACGTACGTGTGTTCCCGGCCGCACGTGTGCGAGGCCCACTATTCAGAAAAAGGCCACCTTGGCAATGGTCAGACATGGATGGACTCCAAAACCCCCAAATCTCAGCTCGATCCGATGCACGGTTTGTGCGTGGTGCTTTGCCGAAGTTTTAGCCCTCCAGCAGGGCCAGATTCTGGAAATCTGCTGTAGAGAGAAAAATGCTTGCAAATATTGATGGATTTGCAGACGGAATGCTTGTAGGAGAAGAGAAATATGGATGGAAGAAGGTAGGGGTGAATCAGGATGGGTGTGGCTTTGCACCACAATAGTCAGCCCTTCGAGGAAGGGAGGGTTTCGCACCCAATTGAATCTCCACAACTCAGGAATTTAGAGGAGCAGAAAAATGCAAAATTTTTATTATTCTTCATTGAGAAAAAAAAGACTACAAGGAGTGCCTATTTATAATAAAACTCTATATCCAAAAACTCGCGCCATATGGGCAACCTATTACTTGGAGACGAAGTAATAAAAAATAACAACTAATCAAAGCAATCTAAACCGTCCATGATATTCCTAATAACAATAATAAGCAAAACTCAGAGTATTAGATTATTTAAAATAGTGAGCCACGATCATGACAACCCATGGCGGGATTCACATGCCGATCGGGTCCACTCCGAGGAACCAAAACACAGTCCTCTAACTAGGAGGCCCTCCCTGGACGTCGTCATCGATCCAGATCGATGGTGGGGCCCTCCTCCTTACGTTCGTGTGTAGGGGGAGCGCGTGCGCGTGATGTCCCCATTAACTCTCCCCGGTTGCGAAGATTTCGCTACTGACGAAACAAAACTCTTGAACCGTTCCAAGATGTCAGGATCAAGTCTCTGAAGCTCCTCCTTAGTGAGCCACATACTGTCTGAAGCTGGGCGTGACTTCCACTTGACCAGGAACTTTTGAAATCCCCCGTCCGACGTCGATACTATCTGATGGTCCAGGATATCCTCTATCTCCTCTCTAGGTATGAGAAGGGTAATTATGGGAGGTAGATGTTGGGAAGATGGGTCGGGAGGGGGCCATGGATCAAGAGAAATGTCTAGGGAATCAGGATGGTTAGGCGAAAGGCTGGACAATGCATCAGTGGCCCCTTGAAATACAACTAGATCCTCCACATTGAATGTGAAATTAATTCCCATGGAGGGTGGAAGATCTACCACATACGCATTGAGACAGTTTCGTTTTATAATTTTGAATGGTCCAGCGCTACGCGCGTGTAATTTTCGAACGGCTCCCTGAGGGTACTGTTCTGGCCTGATGTGGACCATCACAGTCTCCTACATTGAATTTCTTGAAACGTTTATGTTGGTCTGCAGAAAGTGTATAATGTTCATTACTAGTCATGATCTTCTGCCTGATTTCTTGATGCCATGAATGAATGTGATACGCAAAAGACTCTGCAAACTCTGACGGCCTATGAGACAGTGACATAGGGACAAGATCAATAGGTTTCCTAGGTTTATAACCAGTAACGACTTCAAAAGGACTTAGACCTGTGGACCCATCAACAAAACTATTAAACGCAAACTCGGCTATAGGTAGTACGATGTTCCACGTCCTGGTGTGTTGTATATCCCTCATAGGGGGAAACTCATCTGGTAGATCATCAGGAAAGATATCACGAAACTCATCCACTACCGGAATGGCCTCAGTGGGTAACTTTACACTAGCCTCTGGTGCACTCTCTAGCCACAAGGCCGTACATATCGTACCACTTAAAAAGGTGGTCCATGTCTGCCAACCAATCTTGAAAAGCTTTAGGGTCCAAGTGACCATCAAACGTGGGGCATCTACTCTAACTCCTTTGAGAAGTTGCGCATCGGGGTTATAGTGGTCTTGATGTACCTCACGGGGTGGGTGCACGGGTGTGCGCCCATAATCGATTCCTTGGCCACCTCCATTCCTTGGTCTATCCTCCTGACCACCTGCCTGAGATTGGGTATCTTCCCCAATGGTGGGGTTTGTTCTGGCAGAGGTCTCTAGTTGGGTAATGTGCACATCAAGCCGTTCAAAGCATTGGTCCATACGTTGTTCCATGTGCCTACCCAAAGACTCAAATTGCTGGGTCAGCTTGTTCATTGACTCTTGCAATTGCTCCCTGTTTAGTGTAGGGTGCAAGCCAAAACCATGACCCGTACGTGTAGGCATACAATTACTAACTCAGTCTAAGGACCTTCTACTACGACTATATGCGCCTAGATAGGACTAAATGCTCCTATAAGACTCTATATGGAGAAAATGACACAATACTACTCAATTTTCAGCAACCCATTTGCCCAAAAAAATCTGTCAATAGAAAATCCAACAAAGAGATAAGCGGATTTTTTGATAGCAGAAAATTCAGCAGCCTATATAAAAAATTACGGACCTCTAAACAGCTCTATATGATGATACTTGATGCATGATGGACACAAATAAACTAAACCCTAAACATGCAATGCATAACCCTAAGCTCTAATACCAAATTTGATGCAGGACATGGAAATTAAATATGATATGCAAGATTTCATACTTTAGATCATACTAATTTAGAAACGTTCACAATAAGTTCACGTCCCACATAAAGTCAAACATTCAACAAGGGGAATCTACGAGGGTCCAAGCCTACACATGTTAGGGCTGAATCAATTAAAAATTATAGACCAAACAATGCTCAAAGGATAGTAAATTCATCCACACATGCACAGAAATAATTTCCCCAATCCAAGGGATTCAGAAATTTCAATTTGGAAAACCCTAAGGTTGAAGAAAAGGCATAAAATTGGGGATTTGAGTAATTTAAGTTTAGGTTTAGGGATTTTTGGGTGAAAGAGAGGAAATAAACGAACCAGAGAAGTACTGCACGTGTGGACAACAGTAATGGCCCAGACGCACATGCATGTGATCCTGGCCGCAGGTGTGCGAGGCCCACTATTCAGAAAAAGGCCACCTTGGCCATGGTCGGCCAGGGATGGACTCTAAAATCCCCAAATCTCAGCTCGATCCGATGCATGGCTTGTGCGTGGTACTCCATCGAAGTTTCAGCCCTCCTGTAGGGCCAGATTCTGGAAATCTGCTGTAGAGAGAAACGCCTGCAAATATTGATGGATTTGCAGATGGAATGCTTGTAGAAGAAGAGAAATATGGATGGAAGAAGGTGGGGGCGAATCAGGATAGGTGTGGCTTCACACGATGGTAGTCAGCCCTTCGAGGAAGGGAGGGTTTCGCACCCAATTGAATCTCCACAACTTGGGAATTTAGAGGAGCAGAAAAACGCAAAAAATTTTATTATTCTTCATTGAGAAAAAAAAGACTACAAGGGGTGCCTATTTATAATAAAACCCTATACCCCAAAACTTGCGCCATGTGGGCAACCTATTACTTAGAGACGAAGTAATAAAAAATAACAACTAATCAAAGCAATCTAAACCGTTCATGATATTCCTAATAACAGTAATAAGCAAAACCCAAAGTACTAGATTATTTAGAATAGTGGGCCACGATCATGAGAACCCATGGTGGGATTCACATGCCGATCGGGTCCACTCTAAGGAACCAAAACGCAGTCCTCTAACTAGGAGGTCCTCCTTGGACGCAGTCATCGATCTAGATCGATGGCGGGGCCCTCCTTGCGTACGCGCGTAGGGGGGAGTGTGTGTGCGTGTGATGTCCCCATCAGGTGTCCACGATCAGGATGTCCGATGATGATGATCCAACAGTCTGATCTTCGTGTCCACCCAATCCAACAGTCCGATGTGTCTATCGAGCTCCTATATGCAGCCCACATGCATATTCCCAGTGTAGGGTCTTCAAAGATGCATGAACATGCACATGAGGTCTTCAATGTAACAAGGAATGTGAATTGGGCCAAGTGGGCCCCATGTAATGGCCGTCTAGCCATAAGGAGACTGGCTCAATCCTCCTCTGGTATGGTGCTCGAATGTCCTCATCAATTCCCCTTGACCGAAGAGATTTTGCCTCTGGCGAAATAAAGTTGCAGTGATGCTCGAGGAGATCCGTGTCTCGTCGTTGAAGCTGTCTCTGTGCCCCTCCACTTGACAAGGTACTCCTGGTAACCTCCATGTTGTGTGGAAATTGCTTCTTCATATAAGATATCCTCTATATCCTCTCTTCTTGTAGGTATGGATGGTATGGATGGTAAAGGTTGAGAAGAGGGGTCAAGTAATGGCCATAGGTTATGGGACATGTCAGGGGCATCATCATCATCAAAGTTCATGTGAGGGTTAGGGGAATGTCCATGAAACGGTACAAGATCTTCCACATTAAATGTGGAATTGATACCCATGTTAGGTGGAAGATCTATCAAGTAAGCATTCGAACCTAGTCTTTTAAAGATTTTATATGGTACAGTGTTACGAGCTTGTAATTTTTTTATGGTTCTCCGTGGAAACATTTTTGGACGCATTTTAATCATGACTTCATCACCCATAACAAACTCTTTAAACCTATGGGGTGAGTCAACAATCATTTTGTATGTTTCATTACTTGTATTGATTATTTTTCTAATATCCACATGCAAGTCATGCATATGTTGTGTAGATGCATGTGCAAACTCTGCACAGACATGGGTATGCAATCTATAGGGGTCCTAAGCTCATCTACCTGTCTTTCCAAATTCACTTTCTCCCCAGGACTCATTCGATTGTGATGAAGGTTTGGTAGAGTCAATGCGTGAATGTCCCGCATGGGTGGAAGCTCATCCGGTATCTCCTTTGGAATAACAACACTAGACTCCTCCAATACCGGACTCACCTCATATGGTAACTCTACATTACCCTCGAGTGTAACCTCAAGTGGCATTTCCATAATAACCTTAGGTGTGACCTTAGTTGCCACGTGGGCATACATGATACAACGTCAAAAACAGTTTCTCTCTTTCAGACTCTTTAGCATTAACTCTAGGAAGAGACTCAAGCTTGAGTTTCGTCACACCTTCAAAATCACGTTTCTTGACGTCCTCCTTTTCCGAGTTGCTTTTGGGTGGGAGGCTTCAAGACAATCCTTTTGCCTCCATATAGAAACGAACACGTATTCGAGCGACCAAGCAATGTTGCGTCCCTGTCATACAACCAATGCCTGCCCAAAATGATGTGGCCTATATCCACAGGCAAAACGTCACACCACAACGTGTCTGTATAGGAACCAAACTAGATGGGAATGGGACAACGATGAGAAACCGGAATTGAAGATGCATCAAACCATGAGACTCGATAGGGCTAAGGGCGAGGAACGACTAGCATGCCTAAGTAGTTCACGGTGCAAGCAGATACCACATTGATGCAACCGCCACTATCAATGATCACCTTACAGTTTTTGCTACCACACTTAACATAAGTGTGGAAAATTGAATTCCTACGCCAATCATCACTTTCTACAATTTGGCTTAAGGCGCTGCTAATAATTGCAAGTGGCACAGTCTCAACTCATTCAATTTGATCCCCACTCGCCTCACATGGGCCACCCACCCCGAGTGTGTCCCTGCATCCCATAGGCAACCCCACTTGAGCCCGGTGAAAATGCCCCTGCATTAATCACCCCCGGTGAGGAGTCTCGAACATGAGACCTCATGCTCTGATACCACTGTGATGCAGGACAATTAACCACTTGCTCTAAAATCTTGAACTGATAGATCATGACAAATTAATCCCTTTATCTCATAGCCAAGGTGTTCCGTTGCGGAGTCGGTGGGCGTAATGGTGCCCATTGTTACCGATACAGATATGCCCCGTATCAGCCGATACAGGGCCTGTAACGGTGCAATTTTTATTATTTTTTTATTTTTATTTATATATTTATTTTTGTTCAAAAAATTATGGAAAAAATATCCATTAAATCCGGAATATTCTAAATATTCCAAATATGCATTCATTTATAATTTGGAACATGTTTATAGTGGTGTAATGGTCCACTCTTTGGTGAGAAGTTGTATCGGATTGTCTAATGAATTTATGAACCAGACAACCTGGTTTTGACTGCAAAACTTGTATGTTTAATTTTCTAACTATCTAATATCAATGATAGATATATTAGAATGAATGTAATATCAAAATATCTTACATGTGTACGTGTTTGCAATTATTTTTCATAATTTATTCTATATTAAGTTATTAACATACCTGAGGAGTGAGGTCTTTAGACTAGAGTCCAGATTTGCATAAATTGCAATGTTCATTCTATTTTAACGTCTTCATTCTTCAACATGTCAGAGACTTTTCCTTCTATCCTATGGTTGTGATTCATGTCTTGTCATCCTCAAGTCGAGAATATAAAAAAATAATTAGTGGTATCTGATATACTCTCCTGCAACTTGATTGGTTTTAAGGGGAGTTATTTTAAATACAAGTTCGGCAGTGTCAAGTGTGTGCTTGCTTGGTGAATGTGTGGTATTGTAATGGACTAATGGGTATATAGCAATACTTACCTTGATACAAATATATACTTACAATTACCATAATAAAATTCACAAGTCACTACCAAAATGAAAATTTTGTGGTTGCTCGACCTCCACATCATCGTCATCATCAGGCTGCGGCTATCCAATAGGTGGAGGTGTTGTATATCCATAATATCCAGTGCTAGAAGGAAATACTAGGTCAACGAAACCAGAGGATGATTGATCTCGACTAGGCAACGACTCCAACCCCGAGTAAGGATATCCACCAGTGCCCGTCGAATGGCCGTACTGGTACCCGTACTTAGGCTGTTGAGAATCTTGAGATTGAGAGTGTCTGTGATGAGTAACTTGGATTTGGATATGGATATCTATAATCATATGGATATGGATCGGGAGGACTACTCCAACATGAATGTGTTGGAACAGGCTCAGTATAACCATCATAATCCAATTGCCCATAAGAATATCCATCATAATGCCCGGGACCATGTGCCTGCCGATGTTTTGGACCTCCCGGTGCACCACTAGACCTACCCTCATCCTGTTGGCTGTATCGTGACTCAGTATACTCATAAGTCCGAGCTTGTCTTGTCGATGTTCATCGGCCTTACGATCTGTAGATGGATGTATGGTGTGCTGAGCAACACTAGAAGTGCCAGCACCAGGGGCAGGGGCGTCATCACCATCATCCGACTCAGTCGGGATGCTACTACTGCTCGTACTCTTCCGTTGATCTTGAGCCGTACTTTGCATGAAAGCTGCCACTTTTTCTGGGTCCAACACAGTTGCATGACTCTCTTGTTGCGCTGTGCGTATTAGTGGGTCATCAATTTCCAATTCTTCACTATCCTTTTTAATATGCTTTTCTCTTGTTTCCAACCATGGTAGAAGCGGCTTGTCCTCATCATAAATATTGTCCAAGTTTATTGGACAGTAGTCTGTGCCATTGGCGCCTGTAATGCTCCTATGGCATTGTCACATTTTTAGCCTCATGTTGTAGCGCATGAAGACAAGTCTATCCAACGTCCTAGTCTGCAATCTATTCCTATTATTTGAATGAGCAAAACAACTCCAATTCCTTTCGCAGCTAGAAGAAGATGTCTGGCTCAAAACTTTTACTGCAATTTTTTGGAGAGCCTTTGTACTCTCTCCGAAATTCATCCACCATTCGACCGGTTGCAACCTCGATATTGCGCGCTGTGTAAAAGCATCTCCAAAGCTACCCAGACAATTTTCAAATTTATCTAATTCTTTCAACGCCTTTATTTGCATATCTAAGTCAGGTTCTAATATCTTTATCACATTCTTTAGCCCGACATGAACTTCATTATCTGCAACAAATGATTGGTCATATCTGTACCTAGGATTTAGGTAGTAACCTGCTGTATGAAGATCGTGATGGAGTTGTGTTGTCCATCTCTTGTCGATCATCTTCCAATAAGACTCCCAGCTTCTACAATCACGTTGAATTGCCAACTTCGCCTTATTTATGGCATCGTAGAGGAAGCCCATGGTAGGTGCTTTGTCGGTTTCAATAAGACGGAGTACCCTCATTAGTGGCTCCATCACCTTTAGGATCGACTTGACCCTCTTCCAATATTTGTTGTCCTATATGGTGTTCACAACTTCAGCCGGTGTCCCTGGTGTCTTCTTCCCATGTTTTGTGTTGAGCCAATCTCGGGAACCGAACATCTCACTCGACTCTCCCTTATGCTGGTGTAAACTCTCTAATGCTATAAAGTTTGTTGCGAATCTAGTCACTGCAGGCCTCAACAACTCGTCATTTCGTGAACTTCCTCATTATTACATCTACTTGATTATGGTTGTAAATAAATGTCGTCACTTCTCCTGCCCTTTCGACTATTTCCTTAATACTCTTCTTCTTCCCAATATCTTCCAATATAAGATCTATACAATGGGCAGCACATGGTGACCAAAATATATGTGGTCTCTTTAACATCAACTTATGTCCTGTACTCTTATATGTTGCTTCATTATTTGTCACAATTTGCACCACATTCTCCTCTCCAATCTCATCCACCACTTTATCCATTAGTCTAAAAATATAATTAGAATTTTTCATTTGGGCCGAGGCATCAACCGACTTATGGTATACAATTCCTGGGTGGCAATACACCATGAAGTTGATCATGCTGCGTCTGGTTGGGCTAGTCCAACCATTGCACATGATCGTGCATCCTCTAGCCTGCCATATAGGTTTAAAGGTAGCCACGTATGCTTTCACATCCGCATACTCTGTATCTGTCCATTTCTCCCAATTCTCCCTAGCTGTGGGAGCTTTAATTCCTTCACTTGCTTCTGCTGCTGCATCAATTACCACCTGCCAATATGGAGAATTGGCCGCGTTAGGTGTGTTGGCATGTATAAATAACTTTGCTGCTGCCCTACCTAGCTTCTCAACGGAAGTTCTACTCCACATCTATTTTATCTTATTTTGTTTAATTGATTCTTTCCTAAACAGGATTGGATCAATAGAGGGTCTCTTGGGCTCATTTACTTCTTCATCCAAATGTATAGGGGCATCATGTGAAGATGCCTTTCGTCGACTCCCAAACATACGTCGTAATCCACCAAACCTACCCCCAACCCCCACTTGCAGATGCAGTCGTACTCCCAGTGCCCCCCCCGTATCACGTATTGACCCGCTTGCGCCAAACATGTGACAGCGTTCTTCCTCTTCACGAGCAAGACGCAAGCTCTCTCCTAGTTATAGTTAATTCCCGATCTGAGTATTCGTCAGAATCAATAATATTTTCATCATGAACGCCCATATATTTAGGACCAAACACCTCCTGTCGGGCCGCCTCCAAAATCTCTTCTTTCTTCTTCTGTCCAGTAGTACATTTACCCTTCGACTCATCTAAATTGGCTTGCATTAAAATCATTATCTCTTTTGGTACTCTGGTACATCCCGCAACTTGACCCTTTCGATGTGCCAAATGTTGTCTGAGACGCGTAATTCCACCAGTTCTTAGTCTCTCACAATAGTTGCACTTCATTTGGTGCTCAGTACCACCTACCCTCTGACAATGTTGCCATCCAATATCCTCACTTGTTGGCCAGACCCAGACATTTCCTTATGTAGATATGACCTATGTGAGATTGTGAGTCTACTCGATTCTCTAAACTTATATACAGTTTTTACTTTTTATAGGAGAATGAATTAATTAATTTAAATCTCGAAAATAAAGGTGATTTTATGTCCTAAACCGGTAAACCCTAAGAAGCTCCAAAACCTGTCTAAAATAAGAAAATATAAACATAAAGTCACTAATTCGAAAATAGAAAAAAAATATAAAATTACAACCATAATCTGTTACATCAACATTAATATGTTCTACTATGATTAACATATCATATTCTACCATTAAAACAAAAAGACATTGAATAAAAAATGATTTTTCGAATTAAAAAAAAAGGCTGAAAATAGTGCGAAAATAGAAAAAAATATAAAATCACAACCATAATCTGTTAAATGAACATTAATATGTTCTACTATGATTAACACATCATATTTTACCATTAAAACAATAATACATTGAATAAAAAATGATTTTTCGAATTTGTTTAAAAATAGCCGAAAATAGTACGAAAATAGAAAAAAATATAAAAATATATAAAATCACGACCATAATCTGTTAAATGAACATTAATATGTTCTACTATGATTAACACATCATATTTTACCATTAAAACAATAATACATTGAATAAAAAATGATTTTTCGAAGTTTTTTTAAAAATGGCCGAAAATAGTGCGAAAATAGAAAAAAAAAAATATAAAATCACAACCATAATCTATTAAATGTTAAATGAACATTAATATGTTCTACTATGATTAACACATCATATTCTACTATTAAAACAATAATACATTTAATAAAAAATGATTTTTCGATATTTTTTTTTTAAATGGCCGAAAATAGTGCGAAAATATAAAATCACAACCATAATCTGTTAAATGAACATTAATATGTTCTACTATGATTAACACCATATTTTACCATTAAAACAACAACAAATTGAATAAACAATGATTTTTTGTTTTTTTTTTTAAATGGGCGAAAATAGTGCGAAAATATAAAAAAATATAAAATCACAACCGTAATATGTTAAATGAACATTAATATGTTCTACTATGATTAACACATCATATTCTACCATTAAAACAACAATACATTGAATAAAAATGTATAAATACCTATTTTTGAAGAATTTTTGAAAAATGGCCCACGAAGCTTCGAGTCAAGAAAATCCTTAATATAACTTGTTTTGATCCTTAATTTCAAGTTGAGTGGTCGGAATTTGCAATAGAATAGTTTAGGAAGAATTTGGAGGAGAAAAGTATCAACAAATATGAAAAATCGTATCTTAAAAAGCAAAAAAAAAAAAAAGAGGAGCCGTTTTCTGACTGTTACGCCTTGGCAGTAACGGGCGTTATTACGGGTAGAAAAAAGCGAGGGGGCCCCAAATCACATGGGTACCGCCTCACACGAGCCACCCGCCTCACAGGGCTGTTAGAGCATGGCGAATTAATCCCTTTATCACATAGCCCACGGTACCGCCCCACCCACCCTGAGTGTGCCCTTGCATCCCACAGGCAACCCCACTTGAGCTCGGTGTGAAAATACCTCTGCATTAATCACCCCCGGTGAGGACTCGAATACGAGACCTACTCTGATACCACTTTAATGCAGGACAATTAACCACTTGCTCTAAAAGCTCGAACTGTTAGAGCATGGCGAATCAATCCCTTTATCTCATAGCCCAAGCCCCACATCACATGGGTACCACCTCACACGAGCTACCCGCCTCACACGGGATGCCCCCTTGAGTGTGCCCCTTCATCCCACAGGCAACCCCACTCGAGCCCAGTGTGAAAATGCCCCTGCATTAATCACCCCTAGTGAGGAATCTCAAACACGAGACCTCCCGCTTTGATACCAATTTGATGCAGGACAATTAACCACTTGCTTTAAAAGCTCGAACTGATAGAGCATGACGAATTAATCCATTTATCTCATAGCCCAGGCCCCACATTTCATGGGTTAGGACCTCTGCCGAACCCCCATCATGGGCCCCAAATCACATGGGTACCGCCTCACACGAGCCACCCGCCTCACACGGGTAGGGCCCGCCTCTCACGAGCCACCTGCCTCACACAGGCCACCTACCCCGAGTGTGTCCCCGCATCTCACAGGTTACCCCACTCGAGTCTGGTGTGAAAATGCCCCTGCATTAATCACCCCCAGTGAGGAGTCTCGAACATGAGACCTCCCTCTCTGATACTACTTTGATGCATGACAATTAACCACTTGCTCGAACTGTTAGAGTATGGTGAATCAATCCCTTTATCTCATAGCCTAGGCCCCACATCTCATGGGCTAGGACCTCGACTAAACCCCCCTCGTGGGCCCCATATCACATGGGTACCGCCTCACATGAGCCACCCACCTCACACGTTGGGGCCTGCCTCACACGGGCCGCCCAACCCGAGTGTGCCCCTGCATCCCACAGGCAACCCCACTGGAGCCTGGTGTGAAAATGCCCTTGCATTAGTTGGCCGTCTAAATGGATAGTTAAAAAACGTTGGTGAGTTGCTCATTTGTGATCCTTACATTCGTGGCGCACTTGAGGCTTGAAATTTCGACATTTTTGGCGAAAGTATATATTTCAATAGGCTTATTACAATTATTATGCAAATATCACATGTCTAGTTGTATACTAGCTTTGGATATTAAAGCTGATTTAGTTAATCAAATTCAAGTCCTGTGTATATACAAAGAATTCCAAATACAAACTCTCAAATGGAAGGTTTAGATTCCAGTGCATTCCTACCAAACACAACTGAGGATTCGAAATCACCTTGATTCTAGTGTAATTGTGATCTGGATTCCAATGCATTCCAAATACAAGCTACCAAACAGGCTATTACGTGTTTTGTGGTGTTGCATGTGATAATTCACACGCCATTGTCAGTGTACTCCCTCCCTCAATCATTGTGAGAATAGTTCACTAATTGTGCAGTGTTAAATGTGTCTCTGAAAGGAGTTTGCATACGAATGGTGGTTTGGTGGCTCGATGATTGTTGAGTTGGGTTATGGCCTTTTATTTGAAGAGAAGATTCGACGGATGACAAATGCTTAACCTATTGACAAGCAATAGTTGAAGATCGTATTCCACCATGTTGTGTTTGAGGGGGAGTGGTGGCTCATGCTAATCGTGATCATCTACTTTGTATGTGTTCTGTGCTAGGCATGATCAATATACATGCTCTAGCTTAAAGGGGAGTGGAGGAAAGTATATATAATTGTGTTAATTTTATCTATGTACTTTTGTAGAACACTATGTCTCTCATGTTAATGTGTGTTTGCGCTAGTCTTTTGGGCTAACACTTGGTGCTGAAAACTTTTTCTCCCTCACTCTCTCTCTTTCTTCGTTCTTTTCCCCTTCAATCTTTCTACGTTCCATTGCTAGGGCATCCTTGATTAATGCAATCCAATTGCCAAGGGACAATATATGCTCTTCCAACTTGAACGTTCCATCTCTACCCCCACCATCACATCCCAAAGATGCTTGGCTGGTTTACCAACACAAAAGGGGAAGGCCCAATGATGGGGACATCATGCACACGCCCCCTCTACGCACGTATTCGAGGAGGCGGCGGGCCCCACTTTCGATTTGGGTCGACGACGACATCTTCGGAGGGTCTCATAATTAGGGGACTGTGTTATTGAGTTTTGGAGTAGACTCGATCATTACATAGATTCTACCATCGGATCTCATGATCGTGGCCCACTACTTTAGATGATCTAGGATTTTGAGTTTTGATTACTTTTGTTATTAGAAACTTCATGAACAGCTTTGATTGCTTAGATTAGTAGTTATTTGCTTTAAACTTTGGTATTAGTGCGCACATGGCGCAAGGGTAATTTTGTCTTTTTTTGGGGTTTAGGGTTTTCTTATAAATATAGCTATCTCATGTAGGTATGACAATGATGTTTATGAATAAAAATTCCTGCGTTTTCTTCTTCTCTCTTTCTTTAGGTTGAAGAATCGAATTGGGTGCGAAACCCTCCCTTCCTCGAAGGGCTAACTATCGTGGTGCGAAGCCGCATCTGCTCCAAACCATCTCCATCATCTTACACAAATTCCATCACCCTCAACACCCCTCCCATCATCAGATTCGCCTCTTTTTGCATCCAAGTTTTCTCCTACAGCAGTGCACAAGTAGATTTCAGATTCTGGCCCATTTGAGGGGCTGAAACTTCGGCGGAGTATTACGCACAGACCGTGCATTGGATCGACACGAAACTTGGGTATGAAACCTGTCCATCTCTGGCCGATCCCAGCTTAGGAGGCGTTTCTTGATTTTGTGGGCTCCACGCACGTGCGTACGATCCATCACGCACGTGCGTCCAGGCCCCCTGGCTGTCCAGCGTGCACAACCTTCCCAGGTGGTTTCTTCCCTTCTATTTCCTTCTCTTTTGACTTTAAAAACTCCTTAATCCAAATCCCTAACCCTAAAAAGTCCCAAATCCCAATTATCCCCAATTTGCAAAACCTAGATTTTCCCCTAAATTGAAATTTAGTGAATCTCTTGAGTTGTGAACAATCCTTTGCAAGAATGGATGGTTCTTACACTCCTTTGGGCTTGTTTGACATATAATTTTACTTGATCCAGCCCTAAAGTTGTGTAGGCTTGGACCCCTATAGATTCCCCTTTTTTGAATGTTTGATAGTATGTATGATGTGGAATTTTGTGATTATTTAAAATTGGTATAATCTCAAGCTTGTTCTCTTGCATTCCATATTTAATTTCATGTCCTGCATCAAATTTGGTATCAGAGCACAAGGTTGTCATAAGGGAATACAATGCATGATTAGGGGTTAGTTCATTGTTTTTTTTTTTTTTTAAGGCACTACACCCATTCATTTAGGGCTGTTTAGAGGTCCATAATTCATGATATAGGCTGCTGAAATTTCTGTTATCTGAAAGTTAGCAATTCACCTTGCTGAATTTTCTGTTATCCACTTATTTTGATAGCCATATTGCTGGATTTTTGTAGAGTTGCGTAATTTCGTTCATATAGCGTCCTACAGGTTCATCTAATGTCATTAGGGTGCATATAGTTGAGTCTAGGCGCATATAGTGGAGTCTAGGCGGATATAGTTGCATCTTAGGCTTGAGTTGTGTAGTGCATGCCCACACGTACTGGACATGGCTTTGGTCAGCACCCCATCATGAACACCGAGTAACTTACCGAGTCTCTCAAGAGAATAACCCAAAAGTTGGACACCATGGATGCAAGCATCAAAGCATCTTCACAATAGGTTAATAATCGTTTGGACCAATTAGATACACACGTCCATCAAGTCGAAACCTCCACCCGAGCAAACACCACCATTGGTGAAGATACCCAATCTCAGGCAGGTGGTCAGGAGGATAGACAATGGAATGGGAGTGGCCAAGGAAATGGTTGTGAGCGCGCACCCGTGCATCCACCTCGCGAGGGGCATCATGATCATTATGACCTAGATGCGCAACTCCTCAAGGGAGTTAAGGTAGAGGCCCCTACGTTTAATGGTCACTTGGACCTTAAAGCTTTTTTAGATTGGTTGGCGGATATGGACCACTATTTTGAGTGGTACGACATGTCGGATGCTCGACGAGTCCGATTTACTAAGATGAAGCTTGTGGGCCAAGCAAAAAGGTTTTGGACTACCGTGGAACGAAAGAAAGAAAGGTTGAGGGAACCCCCAATAGTCCATTGGGAAGAAATGAAAGAAATTCTAAAAGAGAAGTATCTCCATTTCTCTTATCACTTGAGGCTGGTTGAAGATTGGCAATATCTTCGACAGGGTTCCATGAGCGTGGTTGAATACATTGAGAAGTTTGAAGAGTACTTGACCCGGTGTGAGGTTGAGGAGGATCCCATACTCACTCTTGCTCAATTTAAGACGGGCCTCCGTTCTGACATTAGGAGAGAGTTGCTCGTCAAAGATATAGACACTCTTGAATAGATGTATTAAGTGGTGTTGGAGGTCGAGCAATACCTCAAGACATCTGTGGGAAGGCAGTTTGAGTCCTGTGATTCTGGCACTAAGGCCAACCCTTCTGGGCTAAGCCTAACACTGGATATCAATACAAGCCTTTAAGTAGTTCTCAGTCTAGGCCCAAGGATGATAAGGGTAAAGGAGTTGTTGGGTCTAGCTCGCGTAGAAGCAATGCGATTAGGTGTTTTAGATGTCAGGGGTTTGGTCACTTTGCCCACTGGTGTGGCACAAAAAAGGGTACTAAGGTGTTCTTTATTGATAGGCAAGTAGAAGTAGTGCCCCCAGTAAGTGACGGTGAGGAGGAAGAACACGAGCCAGTGGAGATCCCTAGTGATGAGGAAGAGGGAGTGCAAGAAACTGTGACACTTGCAGTTGTTCGTTGTGTCTTTGCACAAGCAAAGAATACCGACGATTGGCGCCGCAACACGATCTTCTATACCTATGCAAAATGTGGTGATAAGAGTTGCAAGATGTACCCGCAACACGTTCTTCTATACCTATGCAAAATGTGGTGATAAGAGTTACGAGATGTCGACGCAACACGATCTTCTATATCTATGCAAAATGTGGTGATAAGAGTTGTAAGATAATCGTGGATAGTGGTAGTTGTGCCAATGTGACATCCACTGGTACTGTGAGCCGTTTGGGCTTGAAGCTTGAAGCCCATCCTCAACCCTATAAAGTGTCTTGGGTTGATGAGACTTCCATTCCAGTCTTGCACCATTGCACCATTGTCTTGTTCCTATTCGGTTTGGATCATATAAAGACACATTTTGGCGTGACGTTGTTCCCATGGATGTTGGCTATATCATTTTGGGTAGACCCCGGCTCTATGACAGGGATGTCACTATATTTGGTCGTTTAAACGTGTACATTCTGGTTTGAGGGCAAGAAGGTCAAGCTAAATCCTCTCCCACCCAAGAACACGATTGAAAAGGAGTCCGCCACAAAGAGTGGTGTGAGTGGTTCGAAGGAAATGAAGGAATCAGAGTCCAAGTCTAAGCCTCTCCATATTCTAAATGCCAAAGACTTTGAGCAAGAGATTGAGTCAGACTCAATGGCGTATGCCCTTGTGACTAGGGAGAGTGCACCAGAGGCTAGTGTAGAGTTATCCACTGAGGCCATTTCGATAGTGGATGAGTTTGAAGATGTCTTTCCTGAGGATCTACCGGATGAACTTTGCCCTATGAGTAGAGCTGTACACGAGTCGAGTCGAGTCGAGTATCGCCCTACTCGTACTCGGCTCTTAACGCCCGAGTGCTGCTCGTACTCGACTCTACTCGGCCAACGAGCAGGGACCCCCTGCTCGTACTCTACTCGCCTGAGTACGAGCCGAGTATGAGTAGTAAACGAGTAGAGTCGAGTCCGAGTTTTCGAGTCGAGTCCGAGTACGAGCATACGAGTTGAGTACCGAGTGCGAGTTTTCGAGGCGAGTTCGAGTCCAAGTCTGAATTTGAGCCCAATTTGAGTAGGGTTTTTGAGTAACGAGTTCGAGCTTTGAGCCAAGTTCGAGTTATAAATTAAGATTAATTTGAATTTCAATTCGATTGTTAATTGGAATTCGAAGTTAAACGAAACAATAAAATATATAAAATGCACATAATTACATTACATTGTTACATAATTACATTAACGCATTTACATAATTACATTACATTGTTCAAAATGACAATTTATAACTAATAACCTCCATAAGATGAGTGCCTTCCTGTTCCTGTATTGTCATCTGATCCATCAGAACTGCTATCTATTTTTTCATATACAAATTGATTCACTTCCTCTGAGTTAGAAGGCGAAGAGATTTTTCCTTCGTGCTCTTCTACACTTTCAACTAGATTTTTCAAACTTGCTTTATGTGAAGAATTGTATGTAGTACCCAATGCCCTATAAAATTCACCGAGACGAGTCAGGAATTTCAATTTGTTACCCTTTTTCTTCTTGTTTGTCGTATTTGACGAGTAACTCGACCCTGCTTCAACATCGTGTTGTCTTTGACTCGAATATCGCTGAGGTCTAGAAACATCTTCCATATGCGTTTTAAGGCGAGTTGGAATTGTTTTTCCTCCAAAGCTTTTAATCTGGCTTCCTCCTCTGCATCTTTTGTGGATGTCATTTGTGTACCAGATCCAGAAGCAGGAGGTTTGGATGGAGTGGAAGGCTTTCTATTCGAATCTAACAGGGCTTGAAAAAGAATTTGGACATCCTTAGGGGGCATTGCGGTATGGTTTTGCATCACCACCTCGACATGACAAGTGTAGGCGAAAGCGATTAGTCTTGTGCACAAACTTTGCGCCACACAAACTACACTTAATCTTTGTTTTTCCAGACTGCGGCGGTGATTCAACTAGGGTAGCATAGTCCCAAATGTTTGTCGATGGCTCAGATGACGACATATCTACATTCAATTTTTAATAAAAAAAATCAGAATATTGATAAATAAATTGAACTTGATATAGCAACAAAAGAAAGCAATATAAATGTATCAAAATTAAAAAATAAAAGCAAATGAACAGGCATATGTAAATAAATATCAAAGATTCAAAGTCTTCCAAACCACATTCCAAAAGGACCAATACTTTCGTGTTTGCAGTTGTAGTGAAATAATATTACAGATCATTCAACATTCAGCCAAAAAAATTGACAAACCGAAAATAATTACTGATCTGTAGGTAGAGACTCATCACGAATCTCAATCTCCTCTTCTTCATCATCATCATTCACATCTCCTCCCCATATCGGGCGCAACCAATCTTGCGTACAAATCAACGCTTCAACTGTGTTTGGCGAAAGTGAGCTTCGATACTTGCTTACAACCCTGCTCCCTGTGCTGAATGCGGATTCTGATGCCACTGTTGAAATTGGTATTGATAATATGTCCCATGCCATCACACAGATAATGTAGGGTATTTTGATTCACTAACCCTCATCTTCCACCATTCCAACACATCAAATTCAGCTCGCACTACGATTGGCTCCTTGAGGTACATTTCTAACTCTGATTCCTTAGTATCAACTCCCATTCGTGCTTGTGCCAAATATGATATGTATTCATTTAGCACATCCGGATTACCAGGTACAGAAATATCCGCATCTCTACTTTCTTCAACACCCGCTGCAGGTAAAGTATTAACATACGATTTATACAGATCTTCAAGGGCTTCACGAACCTTAGACGTCTCTGCTGCCGCTCTTTCAGTAGGATAAAGCTTCATGAAAATAAAGCTAACCAATCTCATATTACAACGGAGATCAAGAACAACTGCCAAGGACATCAACAGATGACAATCGTCCCAGTATTTATTGAACTCCGTCTTCATACCAATTATCATCTGGCGTATGAAATTTGGTCGCGCACTGGCATTTTTCTGCAGAGTATCCTTAATCTTCCAAAGAGACGGAAGAAACAGATTCGTGGTTGGATACTGATTCCTAGAAAAAATCTTCGTGCAATCGTAGAAAACTTGGAGAAATGTGTGAACTTGTTGTGCTTTGGCCCAATCATCTGTGCTCGGCAACCAAGAATATGTTCTGTCACGCGCCGCGTATTCAGGAAATGCAAGCTGTAATTCCATTGCCGCATCTAACATTTCATAGGTCAAGTTCCAATGTGTACAGACATCCAACTTCAATGTTTTTTCAGATGAAACATTCAAACGTTGGATGATGTCATTTCATATACTCGGTCTCGATGACGACCTCCTTATATATTTCACACTTTCTCTTATGTTCTCTATAGTGTCGTCGATTGCTTTCA
This sequence comes from Magnolia changhungtana, assembly GCA_030180095.1. Taxonomy (NCBI): domain Eukaryota; kingdom Viridiplantae; phylum Streptophyta; class Magnoliopsida; order Magnoliales; family Magnoliaceae; genus Magnolia; species Magnolia changhungtana. Next base: position 6,908,595 of record JASAUF010000525.1, read on the forward strand.
GCCCTTCTTGTACAATCAAATTTACAATATGGGCACAACATCTAACCTGGAATATTTTTTCTTCAAAAAATAAATTTCCTGCTGCCCTGAACTGGTTACGTAAGCATGAAATGACATTGTCATTTGCTAAAGCATTGTCTAAAGTTATTGCTGAAATTTTCTTCTCAATGCCCCAGCCTTCTAGATAACTGTAGATGCAATCTGAAATAAGTAAACCAGTATGTGGAGGAGGAAGGTGTTTGAAGTTCAAAATTCTCTCGCATAGTTTCTAATCCTTATCGACATAGTGAGCGGTTAATGAAATGTATCCTTTTATTTGATTGAACGCCGTCCATAAATCAGAAGTCAAAGCTATTCTGGTCACTGAAGCTAAAACTTCTTTTAGTTTCATCTTCTCATTTGCGTACATCTTCATGCTTTCTCTCTGCATTGTGATGCGGGAGACATTCTCGGCCCGAGGGTTAAGGAATTGACAGAAAGCCCTAAATCCTTCACTTTCAATCATTCTGAAAGGTTTTTCTTCTAAAATCACTAATCTAGCAAACCACTCATTCAGCTTCTCCTTGTCAAACTTATGAGTGGACACTACGCCTTGGGAGTCGTCCCCTTCTGACTTCGTAAATGACAGCGTCTGTTGGCCGGGAGGAGGGAGTCTTGCTTTCTTAGGACACATCTTCAAATGTCTAATTAGATGTGTCGTAGATCCTCCTGGAATCTTGCTGAATAACCCTTTGCAGTGATTACATTTTATCTTCTGTACACCGTTAACTGTCACATCTTCAAAATCATCCCACACTTCTGATCTCTTCTTCTTCCCTTTGCATGCGGTTTACGTGTCTGTGTCTCCCTCTACAATTAGAGGAGATATGGCCGATGCACCCATTCCAGGGGTATTTGGGCTTTCATCTTGACTAGCCATCTATAAAATAAAGTTCTCGACATGTTATACGGCTATACCTAAGGTCCTAGATGGCTAGACCGCTAGACGGGCATAATTACTTAACTGTCTAAATCAGTCACCAATTCAAAGTTAGATAGATTGTAATGCTTCATTTTCCAATTTAAATGCTACGCTGAAATTCCTGCAGCATCTCCCCTTATCTCTCCAGAATATATTAATCTTGTATTTGATTCCCATGTCAATCATCAACACAAAGTGTAGACATTTGACGACAGAAATAAATACATGAAATATATCCAGAGAGAAAAAGGAGAGACGAAACCAGAACAGGCATATGCATTTAAATTAGAATAAATGAAGACATTACAATCTATCTAACCCTGAACTGTCCAAAAAGGGACAATTTGAGCAATTTCTATGCATCCAAGAACACATTAAATCTATGTCGGCAACATAGAAATCCTCAAATGGGCAACTGATTATCCTATACTACAAGTCTATAACTAGAACAATACAAATAATTCATATCTATGCAAACAGAGGAGCATGCTGAAATTGACATTCATCATCTAGCTAACTAATAACAAAATGTCAAATGAAAAACCAAATGCATCTTAAAGTGGTAGCATTCAACACTAACAAAGTAACAAGTAAACTGTCATTTATAAAGTAAATTAAGAAACATGGAAAACATAATTATTAGGGCATGAGACTTGAATAGTAGAGGACAATAATTAACATATTTCTATAGTAACATTAACATATTAATATAGAAATTGTTCGTCGCTCGGGGCCTCACTTCGTAGGTGAGATTGTTGTGATTCAACTATTTGTTCGTTGCTCGACTGAGCTTCGTGGACAAGATGACCGTGGTTTAGACGATAATTTGTTCGTTGTAGAGTTGAACTTTGTTGGCAAGATAGTCGGTTAGAGATGTATATATATATATATATATATATATATATATATATATATATATATATATATATATATATATATATATATATATATAAAATTTAAGGGCTTGATCCCAAAAATGAGAGATAAAAATCTCAGGTGGACCACACCACAGGAAAATAGCAGTGATTGGATATCCACCATTAAAATCATCCCAAGGCCCACTGTACTGTTTATTTGACATCCAATATGTTGATTAGGACATACAGGCCTAGATGGAGGGAAAAAACAAATATCAGCTTGATCTAAAACTTCTGTGGTGTACCTACCGTGGGATCCAAAAAATGAGGCAGATCCGAATCTCAGGTGGACCACCCCAAAGGAATCACAACCGTTTCCTGTGGTGCGGTCCACTGTGTTGGCAAAATGGATGGACAGCGTGCATAAAATACATGCATCATGGTGGGGGCACAGGGCGGAAACGGATCGGCTAGTGACCCTGCGGTCGGTGATCTGTGGGCCCCACCGTGATGTATGTGTTTCATTCCTACCGTCCACCCATTTTTCCTGATCATTTTATTAGGTTAATCCCAAATATTAGGTTAATCCCAAAACTATATTAAACAATTTCTATATTAACATATATTAAACAATTTCTAAAAATAAAAAATAAAAAATGAAACCCACACATTAGCTTAGCGAGGGCAGAACGAGCGGTAGTTGCATGCGTAGGCGGGCGATGACGGACGAGTGGCAGCCTGGCAGGGACGAGCCACGACACCGGACAAGTGGCAGGGACGAGCTCCGTCACCGGACAGGCCGCAGGGACGAGCGGCAGGGTCTAGCACCGCCGGACAGGGGACAGGGGCGAGTGAGAGAGAGAGAGAGGGAAGAAGAGGGACGGTCGGAGTCCGGAAGGGCGCTGGGAGAGGGAGGGGAGAGAGAGAGGTTTTTTTTTTTTTTTTTTTTTTTTTCAAACGGGTTTGGGCGCTCGCTGGTTGAAAATGACGGGTGGGTGGGGTAGGGTTTTTTTGGGGCGGGCTTATATATACGGGTACGAGTCGAGTACCGAGTCGAGCACACGAGTCGAATATCGAGTTGAGTACCGAGTCGAGTACCTCTAGACTCGTACTCTACTCGTAATCTAAACGAGCAGTGAAAACCCGCTCGTACTCGACTCTAACTCAAGCGAGTCGAGTACGAGTTGAGTATTCTGAGTCGAGTCGAGCGAGTACTCGAGCCTTAGTTTGCTCGTGTACAGCTCTACCTATGAGAATATACAACACGCCATTGATTTAGTCCCTAGGGCGACTCTACCAAACGTCCCTCATTACAGGATGAACCCAAAGGAGCATGCAGAGTTGAAGCGGCAGGTTGATGAGCTCCTAAAAAAGGGTTTCATTAGAGAGAACATGAGCTTGTATGCCGTGCCCGCCCTTCTTACACCTAAGAAGGATGACACATGGAGGATGTGTGTTGATAGTAGAGCCATCAACAAAATCACAATCAAGTGTCGGTTTCCCATACCGTGTCTTGATGACATGTTGGACATGATGGCCAACGCTACTATCTTCTCGAAAATTGACCTTAAAAGTGGTTATCACCAAATCCGTATACGCCCTGGCAACGAGTGGAAGACGACCTTCAAGACGAAGGATGGGCTATAAGAGTGGCTAGTCATGCCTTTTGGGCTGACTAATGCTCCGAGTACTTTCATGTGCGTGATGACCTAAGTGTTGAGGCCCTTTATGGGGAAGTTCTTGGTCGTCTACTTTGATGATATCCTGATTTATAGCATGACCAAGGAACAACACCTCAACCATTTGAGGCAGGTTTGTGGGATCCTTAGAACCGAAAAATTGTACGCCAACCTAAAGAAGTGTGTGTTTATGTATAACAGTGTTATCTTCTCAGGTTTTATTGTGTCAGCTGTGGGTGTGTAGGCGGATCCCGAGAAAGTTAAGGCCATTATCAATTGGCCTTAACCCCGCAATATTTACAAGGCGCGCAGCTTTCAAGGCTTGACCACCTTCTATAGGCGGTTTATTTGAGGCTTCAATTCCATTATTGCTCCCGTCACAGATTGCATAAAAAAAGGAGAGTTTCAATGGACGAAGGCAGCCTTGAAGGCCTTCAATGAGATAAAGGCTAAGATGACCGAGGCTCCACTCACACGACTTCCAGATTTTTAGAAAGTTTTTGAGATTGCATGCGACGCATCAGGAGTTGGTATAGGAGGAGTACTTAGTCAGGAAGGGCACCCTATCGCCTTTTTCAGTGAGAAACTGAATGAGGCGAAGCAAAAATACTCCATGTATGACAGAATTATATGCGGTAGTGCAGTCGTTGCGCCACTGACGTCATTATCTATTGCCGCAAGAATTCGTCTTGTTCTCAGATCACGAGGCCTTGAGATATCTAAACTCTCAGAAGAAATTAAACCCTAGGCATGCCAAGTGGGTCCAGTTCCTTTAAGAGTACACTTTTGTGCTTATGCACAAGGCCGATGTAGAGAATAAGCTTGCCGATGCGTTGAGTCATCGAGTCGCGTTCCTCAATTCCATGTGTCGAAGTTATGGGGCTTGAGCGTGTTAGAGAAGATTATTCTGAGTGCCCAGATTTTGGAGTTGTGTACGCATCGTTAGAGATTCCGTTAGGAGCTAGCAGTGAGTATTTGATATTGGACGAATATTTGTTTAGGAGTGACCGTTTGTGCATACCTCGCACCTCCCTCCACGATTTTCTTGTCTGGGAGTTACACTCAGGAGGGGTTGCAGGTCATTTTGGTCGAGACAAGACCATTTCCCTAGTGGAGGATAGATTCTATCGGCCAAGCCTCAAGCGAGACGTGGTCAAAATTATAGGGCAGTGTCATACTTGTCAACCGACAAAGCAGAAAAAGCAGAATACTGGGCTATACACACCTTTGCCAGTTCCATTCGCCCCTTGGCAATATATCAGTATGGACTTCGTGCTTGCAGGAGCATTTTCACACCAGGCTCAAGTGGAGTCGCTCGTGGGCTACGGAGACACACTCGGGGTGGTGACCCATGTGATTTGGGGCTTGCAGGGGAGATCTCGTGTTTGAGACTCCTCACCAGGGGTGATTAATGTGTATTTCACACCAGGCTCGAGTGGGGTAGCCTGTGGGATGCGGGGACACGCTCGGGGTGGGCGGCCCATGTGATTTGGGGCCCACGAAGGGGGTTTGGCCGAGGTCCTAAACCATGCGATGTGGGGCCTGAGCTATGAGATAAAGGGATTAATTCGCCATACTATAATAGTTAAGAGTTTTTAGAGTAAGTGGTTAATTGTCCTGCATCAAATTGGTATCAGAGCGGGAGGTCTCGTGTTCGGGACCTCTCATCGGGGGTGATTAATGCAGAAGCATTTTCATACTGGGCTCGAGTCGAGTCGCCCGTGGGATGCGGGGACACTCAGGGTGGGTGACCCATGTGATTTGGGGCCCACGGGGGAGATCTCGTGTTCGAGACTCCTCACCAGGGGTGATTAATGCGCATTTCACACCGGGCTTGAGTGGGGTAGCCCGTGGGAAGCGGGGACATGCTCGGGGTCGGCGGCCCATGTGATTTGGGGCCCATGAAGGGGGTTCGGCCGAGGTCCTAACCCATGCGACGTGGGGCCTGGGCTATGAGATAAATTGATTAATTCGCCATACTCTAATAGTTTGAGCTTTTAGAGCAACTAATTGTCCTGCATCATTTTCTAAGACCATTCAAAAGCACGATTCCATATTTATTGTCGTGGACCATTTTTCTAAAATGGCCCACTGCATTCCTTGTTCGAAGACTTTTGACGCATCTCATATTGTCAAATTGTTCTTCAGTGAGGTTGTCAAACTTCATGGGTTACCCAAAACCATAGTGTCTAACCGTGACGTATGGTTCATGAGTTATTTTTGGAAGACACTATGACATATGATGAATACTAGGCTCCAATTTTCTCCTGCCTACCACCCTCAGACTGATGGTCAAACTGAGGCAGTCAACAGGAGCCTAGGAAATTTACTTAGGTGTTTAGTGGAGGAGCACACCAGGGCGTGGGACACTGCACTACCCATCGCCAAGTTTGCATTTAATAGTTTTATTAATAGATCCACATGTTTAAGTCCTTTCGAAGTCGTTATTGGTTATAAACCTAGAAAGCCTATTGATCTTGCCCTATGTCCCTGTCCCATAGGCCATCAGAGTCTGCAGAGTCCTTTGCACATCATATTCATTCATTGCATCAAGAAATCAGGCAAAAGATCGGTACCAGTAATGAACAATACAAATTTTCTGCAGACCAACATAAACGTTTCAAGGAATTCAATATAGGGGACTCTGTGATGGTCCGCATAAGGCCAGATCGATATCCTCAGGGAGCCGTTCGGAAATTACACGCGCGTAGCGTTGGACCATTCAAAATTATAAAACAAAACGGTCCCAATGTGTATATGGTAGATCTTCCACCTTCTATGGGAATTAGTTCCACATTCAATGTGGAGGATCTAGTTTCATTTTAAGGGATTACTGACGCATTGTCCAGCCTTTCACCTAACCATCCCGGTTCTCCAGATCTTTCCCTTGACCCATGGCCTCTTCTCGACCCATCTTCCCAACATCTACCTCCTATACCTACCCTTCCCACATCCAAAGAGGAGATAGAAGATATTTTAGACCATCAGATTGTATCAACACTGGACGGCAGTTTTCAAAAGTTCCTTGTCAAGTGGAAGTCATGCCTAGCTTCAGACGACATGTGATTCACTGAGGAGGAGCTTCAGGGACTTGATCCAGACATCTTGGAGCGGTTCAGAAGTTTTGTTTTGCCAATGGCGAAACCTTCACAGCCGGGGAGAGTTGATAGGGACATCATGCACACGCCCCCTCTACGCACGTATTCAAGGAGGCGGTGAGCCCCACTTTCGATTTGGATCGACGATGACATATTTGGAGGGCCTCATAATTAGGAGGCTGCGTTTTGGAGTGGACCCGATCATCACATAGATTTTACTATCGGATCTCATGATCGTGGCCCACTACTTAAGATGATCTAGGATTTTGAGTTTTGATTACTTTTGTTATTAGAAACTTCATGAACGGTTTTGATTTCTTAGATTAGTAGTTATTTGCTTTAAACTTTAGTATCAGTGTGCACATGACGCAAGGGTAATTTTGTCTTTTTTGGGGTTTAGGGTTTTCTTATAAATATAGCTATCCCATGTAGGTATGACAATGATGTTTATGAATAAAAATTCCTGCGTTTTCTTCCTTTCTTTCTTTGGGTTGAAGAATCGAATTGGGTGCTCTCCCTTCCTCGAAGGGCTAACTACCGTGGTGCGAAGCCACATCCGCTCTAAACCATCTCCATCTTCTTACACACAAATTCTATCACCCTCAACACTCCTCCCATTATCAGATTCACCTCTTTTTTGCATTCAAGTTTTCTCCTACAGTAGTGCACAAGCAGATTTCAGATTCTGGCCCATCTTAGGGGCTGAAACTTCGGCGGAGTACTACGTACAAACTGTGCATCAGATCGACACGAAACTTGGTATGGAACCTGTCCATCTCTGGCCAATCCCAGCCTAGGAGTCGTTTCTCGATTTTGTGGGCCCCACGCACATGTGGACGATCCATCACGCACGTACGTCCAGGCCCAGCGTGCGCAACCTTCCCAGGTGGTCTCTTCCCTTCTATTTCATTCTCTTTTGACTTTAAAAACTCCTTAATCCAAATCCCTAACCCTAAAAAGTCCCAAATCCTAATTATCCCCAATTTGCAAACCCTAGATTTTCCCCCAAATTGAAATTTAGTGAATATCTTGAGTTGAGAACAATCCTTTGCAAGAATGGATGGTTCTTACACTCCTTTGGGCTTGTTTGGCTTATAATTTTATTTGATCCAGCCCTAAAGTTGTGTAGAATGTGGAATTTTGTGATTATTTAAAATTGGTATAATCTCATGCTTGATCTCTTGCATTCCATATTTAATTTCATGTCCTGCATCACCCAAGTATGACGACGGAAGCTTACCTAACTTGCACCGAAAAACAACCGCTAGATTGCTTGTTTACTCAACCTTATTATGAACAATTCACCTGTTCGAATGCTGATCTTTTGCTCAGAAACTGCCTGAAAGCACTGCAGAGTCATCGTCATCATCATGTAAGCCATATCCCAACTAATCCCTATTGTTAAGTATAAATTCAAATAATTAGATAGAATAAATTCATGCCCAAAATTTTTAATTATTCTCCCCCGAGAACTTTCCCTTGTGATGTAGTAAAACTTGATATCAGTGTTGATCACTAGAGACATGAAAAAAAAGATTCAGTGAAATCTTACTATAGGTAAAGGGCTTTATGGGTGCCACTTATTTTACATGTAAAATCTGCGACACCTTGTTGCATTATTCTGGAGAACTGCCCGCTCCTTTTTTCAGGGGGGAAAAAAACACAAAAAAGAAAGAAAGAAAGAACAAGAGTACTGAGAGGTGGTGAAGCTTCTCCCACAGGTGCGAATGTGTGTCACATCCCTTGCTCACTGTCACGAGAAAGGGCTTCCCTAAAGTTTCAAGGCCATTGGATTACCAGCAGGTCAACAGTCTTGCTTTCAATCCACATTGTAGGTACACCTCTGGCAGGCATGGGCACCAACTGTTAGCGCCTATTGGAGAAAATTGCATTGGACGCATTTTCCAGTGGCACCCTAACACATGTAAGAGTTTGTTGAAAAATTCAAATAACAACAAATGATTTCTCATTGAATATAAGGTATAGTTTGAAAATGATCATAGTGTTTGAAATGACAAATGACTTACTGGCACCCTTCTTGAAAAATTCCTTTATATAAATTAATAGATAGGTTATCAAAATAACTAAAATTCCTTCATAGTTACCTTTAAATTTTTGTTGATGAGGAGTAACTAAGGTTATCATGCCTATTTGGATGTTCTACTGAATCCCTAACTTCACAAGGGCGCTGGCAATGTTCCTGAATAGGTGACATGTGGGCAGGGCTAATCATGAATCTCAACAGATGATTCAATCAAGCCATTGGGGGCAAGGTATGGTTGAAAAATCATGCTGATTGGATGGTCCCAACCCTTGGATTGTGGGCCATTATGCCTCAACTATCCATTTACCATGAGCCATAAATCGGATGGCTAGCGTCATCAAGTCAAAGTGCTTCTTTGGAATCATAAGCAATTCATGGCAGGATCATTAATAAAATGTTTCACGATGATGATTGGCACTATTTTGTTTATCTGCTTGATCTCAACTTTCCATTTTTCATGCTATTTATCAGATGGTTAGTCTCATCTGTGCTGTGATTTTTGGATCACGGCTTGCCTGTATTGGTTTGATAGAATAGAATGTCCAGATTGATGATTAGCCATGGCATGCAACACTTTCAAAAACTTTGGGGACTTCACTAATGTTCACATGGGAGGTGGGGACTTCAGCATTTTCCTTTAACACACACACCACTCACACACCCGCACACACATATAAATATAGATTTTAGAATTCTAAATGATTAAAGTCTGGAAAAGCAGCATTAATTGTTCTTTTTTGTTGCAATAAATTGGAAGGGGTACCTTTAAAAAAAAATAAAAATAAATTTTCTGAATCGTATATTGGTTAACTTAGAAAGAACAAATTTCCCTCAATTTGCATTAAGATGTTAAGTAAAATTTAACATATTTCAACAGGCATTTTAGGGTAATTTAGCTTTAATATTTGTAGCTTAATTTGAAAATAGTTTCAACTGTAATTGAAACTTATTACAAACAAAGATGAAACTGTTACTGACCAGAAAAGAAAAGCCTTCCAAGTCAAGATGAAATCCACACAAAGGAAGGATAGAATCAAGAATGAGGTCACCTGAAATATCCTGAGTAGTTGCCTCAATAGGAGATAACATGATGGACTGCTGATTGAGGTGGTTCGTCCATGATCTTTAAAAGTTGAAAACAGTGAGCGGAAAGTTCCATTAAGTTGAAGGGCCTGAAAAGAGGATGAAGGAACCTAAAACATCTCAGATTGAGGTGGTGAGAAGGGATATCAAGACGTTTACGTACCTAGGAATGATCTGCAAAACATGATATGTGAAGGTAACTTCAAATAGTTAGGTTAAGGTTATGGTTGTGGTGGCAGTAATGTTGGGTAATTTCTTTTCTTTTCTTTTATTTTCTTTCTTTCTTTCTTTCTTTCTTTCTTTTTTTTTTTGAATGGCGTGGTGCAGTGGTGATGATGATGATGAATCATAGGCATTATAAAGTCCATACCTTTCCTCTTTTTAAGAAAATGCCAGGTGTAAAACCTGGGTAATGCAGGATGAAGTGGAGTCTGCTAGATTTGTATGGAGGAACTATAGGGTGTTGAGCCCCAGCAACATACATTTAGCTGATGCTCCCAATTCCTTAAGTTGGAGCCCATTGGTTCAACGATTCAGGCTGTTGATCTGATAGGCCTCACCTTGATGGAGTGTGGCCCATAAATCTCCCCATTTGGCGAATCCTAACCCATGGACCAGTTTACCTAAAAGTAGAACTCTTATTTATTTATTTATTTATTGAGAAAGGTGATGATTTTGTTAGATATGAGGCCAAAGCCTAAAAACTACAATATACATAAAAGAAAGATGAAAGGGATAGTCTATCCTACAACTTTGAAAGCATTCACCCATCCCGTTATATTTAATTTAGCCCTATTGAATGCATCCACTTCCTGACTTCTTCAATTTCGAAAATATCGATTGTTCCTCTCCTCCCACAAAGTTCAGATTCTAACCAACAATGATATTTTCCATGTTGCCTCCCCTATCTTCCCCATGCCTCCCCCATGCCTTGCCCGAAAAGAAAAAAAGAAAAAGAAAAAACTTTCAATGGTTCCTGACATGACCCATGACATTCCAAATAATTCGAAATACCTATCACATACTTCTTTACCAAACGGGCAATGAGGAAAAAGATGATCAACTGTCTCCTCATTTTGCATGCACATCAAACATACGTTTGGAATCACTATCCTTCTCTTCGAAGATTATCAACCGTGAGCACCTTATTTCTTCTCACAAGCCATGCCAAAGCTGTCACTTTGGGAGGAGCCCTATAGTGCCACATAAAAAGTTGTACGAGTAATTTGCCCTTCCGATGAAGACCCAAAGATGAAGTTATAAAATGATTTAACTGAGCTATCCACATCATAGTATCCTGCTCTCCCGCCGATGGCATTATCTTTTGAAGCAATTCCAACAATTTGATAATTTCATCTTCTTCTACCATCAAATTCCTTCTGCATAAGGGGGTCCAAATCACCTTATTCCCTACCTAGGGGTAACAATGGGCAACCATGATATTTGGATCCATTGATATTCTAGCTAACCTAGGAAAAATTTTCTCGAGTTGTTCATCTCCCATCAGATCATTGCACAGGATTACCAAGAGTGTAAGCCCTGCAAAGATTTAACTGGGATCATCTGCAAAATTATACATTTACTGAGGCTCAGGAATCAGCTTCTTATACTTAGTCTGACCCCGATGTTTTAAAACCTGGACTGGACCTTGACCCATTTTTGTTGGTAGTTTGGTCCAGAAACAGGTCCAGCCAGTGGTCTGACCAGGTCAACCAGTGATCTATAAACTATAAAATGATAGGGCTTGCATGACTAAATTCATGTGCCACCAGTTGTTGGTGTTTTGGTTTTTATGAAGTATGTTTTAGTTTTGAACACCATACAACTTGTTTTAGATTCTACCTACAGATGTTTGAACCAGGCAGTCCAACCAGGCGAAGTATCTAACCTGGACATGGCACCATCTGGTTTGGTTTCAAACAGTTTCTTGCACAAAATAGATTGCTAGGTGAACCGACCCGTTCCTGTGATGACTTCCTGCCCAAACCTGGTCAAACTGTCCAGTCTGATCTGGGTTTTAAAATGCTGGTCTGGTCTAATGTTGTACTCCTTTCAGAGGTACAAGCTATTTAGACTATTCGCTCACCCTGTAAATTAATGGAGATGACACTTGGTTTGCTTTTTCTTTGGGGGTGCTCAGGATCTTGTTCTGCGACTTGATATCCATAAAAAACTGGAAAAGCACAGAGGTTGTGTGAACACGGTGAGCTTCAATGCAGATGGCGGCATTCTTGTGTCCGGATCAGATGACAGAATGGTAATTCTATGGAATTGGGACGCGGGGCTTGTCAAATTGGCTTTTCATTCTGGGCACATGAACAATGTTTTCCAAGCGAAGATGATGCCTTTTTCAGATGATCGGAGTCTCATTACCTGCGCAGCAGATGGCCAGGTACCTCAACCTCCTTTTAAACAGGAACCTATCGTGTTCTGCTTCAGTAATGTCTGTTGTAGGCTTGTAGCCATCTTTTTGTGGATAGGTAATCAGGATTGTTTTATTGGTGGCTTTAGGTGAGACATGCTCAGATACGAGATGGTGGACATGTGGACACGACAACTCTAGGCAGGCACCAAGGCCGCGTTCACAAGTTGGCTATTGAGCCAGGCAGTCCTCACATATTTTACAGCTGCGGCGAAGATGGGCTTGTTCAGCACGTGAGTTCCATTCCACTGCTACCGTTACATGCCTTTTCACCATTTCTCAAGGGCAGTGGGTCAATTTGGCTTACTCCAAATTGTGGGCCCTTTTGTGAGGTCGACCATGGCCCAAAACTCACACCGATCGGACAATCTAAACATCTGATATCTTTGGTTGAGACCTTCAACCATTTTCCGTTTATTGTCCATTAATTGTCACCTTTTGGAGGGGTTAGGATTGCTGGAAGTCTGATTTTTCGGGATAATCAGGCCCATTATTTGGATGATCTGGATTGGCATACATGTTTGCCACATGCGTGGTGGATGACTCACCACTGAGAAATGGCAGAAAATGCACATAATAGTTTAGCCTGTGTTTCAGTCATCTGGTAGTCTTTCTTGATGCTGATTTTGGTTAGTCTTGTTTACACTTCAACTGACAAAATCCCTTCTGCAGTTTGATTTGAGAACACAAACTGCTACAGAGCTCTTCACCTGCCACTCCTTTCGTGATAAGTCACATTACATGCCGGTTGTCCATCTAAATGCAATCGCAATAGATCCAAGGAACCCAAATCTCTTTGCAATTGCAGGAACGGATGCATATGCTCGGGTGTACGATATCCGCAAGTATAAGCTGGATGGATCAACCGATTATGGCAATCCCACCGACTGCTTCTGTCCTCGGCATCTGATTGGAGATGGTCAAGTTGGAATTACAGGCCTGGCCTTCTCTGATCAGAGCGAGCTTCTAGTCTCTTACAATGATGAGTTAATCTACCTTTTCTCTAGGGATTTAGGACTGGGGCCTGATCCAGTTTCAGCATCTCGGTCATCCTCGGGTGCCGTTGCTGGAGCAACATCCGATCCAATTTCGGAATTGCCATCAAATCAGGATGCTGGTACTGGACCTGGGCCCCAGGTCTACAGTGGGCACCGGAATTGTGATACGGTGAAGGGTGTGAGCTTCTTTGGCCCCAATTGCAAATACGTGTCCAGTGGGTCAGATTGTGGTAGGATCTTCATTTGGAGGAAGAAAGGGGGGGAGCTCTTGCGTGTGATGGAAGGTGACAGTGATGTTGTGAACTGCATCGAGCCTCATCCTCATGCCACTATGCTCGCAAGCAGTGGGATCGAGAGTGACATCAAGATATGGACCCCAAAAGCAACCGAACCGGTCTTGCTGCCAGTAAATATTGCAGAGGTATGTACTGTGCAACGAATGCTCTCTTCCATCGCCGTTTAGATCCTCGTATTTGGTTAATCTAGGATTTTGGCTGGCACATGCAAATTTAAACTTTTTTCTTTTCTGCCAGCCAATCTTGAATTCACCAATACAAGGATCCAAACCAGTCCTTAGTTTCAGTTGCCTGGATGGCAGAGGAAATCTAATTTCTCTGCTGTTCGATTGGGAAAGGCTCTGATACCTGACCGATTTGCTTCCTTTGCACCCGATGACGACGACAACTATAATGGCAACATCAATGATTTTGGTATTGATGACGACAACGTTGACCATGATGATGATGATTATTTTGGTTTTGATGATGATGATGATGGGGACGACGACGACGATTTTGTTGATGTTGGTTTTGATGATGACGGTGATTGTGGTGCTGGTGATGATGATACTGCTTTTGATGAATGATGGTGATGGCTACCATTGGCCATGGACTATACTCAGACAAAACACAGGACCAGAAAGCGTCCATCCCGCTTTTCTTCTGCCCAAGATGTGCTGATGCACGTCTTCCCATTACTGCATAGGCATAGGTCTAGTTTGGGCCGTCGAAGGAATGCTTGGGCAGAAGAGGCGTCGTTGTTGGAATACATGATGGCCCTTAACAGCAGTGATTATGGAACGCCAGACAACACCATGGATACCTCCGACGGCAACCCTGGGGACTGTACGATGAACTGATGTTACTTATCTTGCTTGTCATTGGAACCCATAAAAATTGTACATATATATATGTATGTATTAGTGAATAAATTTCCTTTTTCCTGAGGGTACCAGTGAATAAATTCTACCATCCTTTTACTGCACTGGGGTGTTGTCCCATGATATAGTCTCATCATCATGGAGTAAAGATCCAGGTGCTAGCTGGTAGTAGGTGAGGCAGGCAGATTTTGTCTTCGGCCTTCATTTGCATTATCATAGGGGCCCAAGTACTTCAAAATTTAGCTCAGAAACAGGCAGGTGCATCAGGTGACAACTCGGTTATCGAGTTTGAGAAAGAAGTGAGTTCTGTGATTTGAATAAATCCTGCAATGTCCCTTTAATTCCTGTTTTGGGTGGGTGGCGCCATTTTTAACAGGACAGGGTAAAAGGCAGGTAGGCCTGGGAATGGGTAGAAATCCTAGTCTGCTAGATAGGCCATGTGGATCACCATAAACTCATTTTTTAGGTGGTGGGCCACACTATGGATTGAAGGGCCGTCTCTTCCATAAAGATGATGCAACTCATCTAAAAAATGGATGTGATCGAAAACCATTGGCCATTCTACGGTTTTACTCTGTCTGCAGATTAAAAGGCTAGGTCTCTTTGTTGCAACTCTTGCTTTGCCCATCGTGTGTGTATTCTGAGTGGGACCTACCTGCATTTGAGTTCATTTTAGTATAGTGTTCTCTTTTCTTCAAACCATTGTAAACCATTGGTTGTTCGACTATTAATCAGTTCATACATTGAATAGCCAGGATGGCTTGTGGCAAATTCATACTGTGCCCATGTCATATTCTTGTTGGGACCACCAGTTGGTGGTTTCGAATATCTATGTGCATGGCTCGATAGGGGCCTCTAATAGTACATGTGGGCTTTCAAATCCCAGCTGAATGGAAATCCATGGTTTATAACAGCACTGCCAGCTAACAGATCCAAATAAAAAGGTGAAATCCCTGGAAATACCTTTAATAGATTTTTTTTTTTTTTTAAAATTTATTTTTATCCTTTTGATTTATTTAGTAGTAGTAGAAGTATTCTTATTCTATGGTGATATGATCTGGTAGAGGGTTAATTAGCGTTTGGATAAGATTGAATATAGCTTTATAACCTCTATTTTGTCTAGTGTAGCTCTACATCTACATGTGTGGGTCCATGTGAAATGGGTTATAATCATGCAAAAGTCCTTGTTTCATTTATAAATTGGTTCTCAAAAATCATTAGAAGTGGTCGAGGCATGTAACTTAAGCTAAGTGCATCATACATGTCATTCCTTCTGGAGAAGTGGATTTTAGTGACTCCTTTAATATATGTGTGTCAGTGTGCCTTGGTGGTGTCTGCTTTTTTGCTTTTTGAGTCGCCTTGAATGCCATGTAGCATTTGGACTAGGTGTTGTTGTGTATATATGTTAGGGGGAGGGGAATATATATGGAAATCTTCCTTTCCTTTGGTGTACAATGAAATTTATAGTAAGAGGAAAATCAATCCGTCCGCTTTAGAAATTCGGAGCGTTCAAAGCCCCCTTCATCCCCAATAAAAAGCCCCATTTTACATTTGCTCTTTTACAAATGGTTTCTGACCAGAAATGTTTCTCTCTCATCAGAGGTCTTGTGATAGATTTGATATAAGTACAAATGCCCATCTCCATCGTGGAATCATTCACGGTCCATTTCATTATTCTTGTACTTGAGAAGGCTTCTTACCTTTTACAAATCTTATCCACACATCTTCATTGAGGGATATAAGAGTATGTCTAAACTTGAATGGTGATATTTATTTTATGATTATCTGGTAATTATCTCTTAAAAATCTATATAATGGATGTACAAGTAGACTATAAAATTTTTAATTTGTGTTTGCCAAAACTGTATCGGCCCAACTTAGCTTCGAGAACAACATAATACCTAGCTCAAAATGTTTATCTTCTGGTGATATTTGGAAACCTATACTGCACGTATGTTCACATGAACTGTCTCATTCGATCCTAGATAGTATTGATTAAAGAATCCTTCAGTAGGCCATTTCTTGAATGCTTGGGCCGTACTGTGCATTGGCCCAAAAGAGCTGCTTGGATAGTATTTTTTCTCCATCTCTGATGTTTATATATATATATATATATATATATATATATAAAATAAATAATTATTTAATTATTTATTTTTTACACACGCACACACACACACCCACACACTCACGCTGCAGTGGGATTTCACCACCTATGGATACTTGAACCCTTGACCGGGTATTGAAACTCCCGAGAGTCCACCTCTGATGTTGTCTTGGACTAGGACCACCCAAAAAACCAATGGACTGCTTCAACAGTTGCAACCCATTTGCAGATTAAGTTCTACTCATTGTACTGAAGTGGACCATGCATGATCATGTGCAGATGAACTTGCACTTGTACACCAGCCAAGGGGTTAGCACGAGGGATAATGTTGTCTGTGTTATTACATGAGTAGGGGTGGCAACGGCCATCATGCCCTAAGCTCTGGCTGGACCATAGCTCAAGTGGTAGACTGAGTGAAAGATACCTCGTTTCAACACTTGAGGTCTTGGTATGGATCCCTAGTGGGTGTGGCTAACAGTGAAGTGTCAACTGACAGTGGGGTGTACTAACAAGCTAACAAAAAAAAAAAAAAAAAGCTCTGGCTGGACCCAGTTCAGGGCTAGGGCTGACCTTGCTAGGAAAAGAGTGAAATGGTTAAGGGGTTGAACTTGTTTAATCTAAGAAAATTTTGGGTATGATCCCTTACATTCACGACGACAAGTCCCACTATTGATTAACCTTAGATGGAAAAGTACTTTTAAATTACACATGTACATCGAAGAACGAACCACACACAAATGTCCTTAAACTGTCTATTCTTTTGGTACAATGGCAGCACACTTAATGATTGGACCGGCCATTTCTCACATCCAGCCTAGATTTCAAACCCAGGCCTGGCTTTGGGCCCCAAGCCTTGGCCTTATAGGGCGTGGTCACTGCCACCACTGTACATGAATGTGTATCTAAAGATTGAGCAATTAGGTGAATCAGATCACCATCATCTCATTGGGATTGGGCTATTATGACAGATCACCATTGATCTAGTGTTATATCATTGATCAATGGTCAGATCATTTGTTTCGATTGATGCATATACTACAAGATTAGTGGGGTTGCATCATATTATTGTCCTTCTGCATTGTGAATATCTTAACTTGCATATATCAAGAGAGGAACATGAATTTTTCAAGGCTACCATCATCAAGAGAAGAATTAAGAATATCATCATTAGGGCCTAGAGGTGGTAATTGTGCCTCATCCCCAGAGCTAATTGAAAAAGGGAATCATTAATCATTTTAAATGGTTCTAGAAAGAATATAGAAATAAAATAAGGGTCCGTTTCCAATGCAGAAATAATCAAGTTCCTAGATATTTGAATTGTTCAAATTCGAACTAATTGTATCTTCATTTGATTGATAGCTTAGCCAGAAAAAAAAAGAATCTTAATTATATCAAGAGCTCCATCTCCGAATGGGAGAATGTCTTAACTTTTTTTTTTTTTTTTTTTTTTTTGTTGTCCCACCAAGGTAAGAGGACATGGAAGCACTGAACTAAAGTTTGCCCCCAGATGGATTTTAGGACCCCATACACATGCATTCAACATAATCCACCACTTTTTTCGCTCACGAGTTTTTCCGAAGGGACATCAACCACACATTATTTGATTCATTAAGAGAAGACTTCAACCTTAGTTGACCAATACAAACCTATTACTTTATGCATTATTTCTAAAATCACGGTGATTTGTTTGTGCTTCATTCTAAATAGCATGATATCCCCTTATCAGGCTACCTTCATCTCTCCAAGCAAGATTCATGATAGCACTCTCATCACCAATGAGGTCATGCACTCCTTTCACACGAAAAAAAGGGTAAGTTGGTCGGCTTTTGCATCCAACTTGATATATTGAAGGCCATTGAAAGGAAATTCGTCAAGGAAGCTACAGAAAAGATGTGATTTGATCAAAAGTGGATTGAAAATTTCATGTTTTATGTTACCACCGCATCTTATTCAGTGCTGATAAATGGTAATGCTTCTGAGACCTTCTGCCTGATGTGAGGGTTAAGATCAAGGTGATTCACTATCTGTTAGCTTATGTGCCTTTGAAAGCCAATCAAGTTGGCGTAGCCTGTCGCACCACACTGACTATTTTGATAATGCATCATTGTTAAGGCTAATTGCTCTCGTTTTCAATGGATTTGCAACTTAGGATTATCTAATCCTTACATATGTCATTTAATTAATAGCATTGATTCGGTCAATGACAGGACAGAGATGGCCTGACAGTTCCTTGACATTAGAAAGGAGTTCACAACCAATGATGTTCTTGGGGATTACATCAACTAAGGTTGTCATGTCTATACGTGATGACTACTTGGCAATTTCTGGCTAAGTCATGACCAGAAGAAATGGGTGCTCACATCAGTATAAGAGTGTGCATGACATAGATAGCTGGCACTTTGGACATGGATCAGTATGAGAGCATCTACTGCTATCACACCTTTTGTCAATCCCTTAATCAAAGGTAGTGAGTAGAGAATGAAGTTCTCCCTTAGGATGATTTTGATACATGCCAAGAAATACTCAATGAGGGAGCGCCCAAGTGCAATTGAGTCATCCAAAGGGCTTTTGGCATCTCCTGACTAGGATCCACAAGGAACAATTTTCAATATGGAGAATAATTTTATCATACAAGGATAATGTTTGCAATTGGCCTAGTGAGTCATGCTGGCATGTCTTCATTATGTCCAAAGGATAGTTTTGAAATGAAAAACAATTCTTAAAAAAAAAAAAAAAGGGTTTTCAGTTTTGGGTCATGGCCAACTGCAAATCCAAGGGTAGATCTTCAAGTTCCATATGATGGAGGATACTTTGAGACCTGGGACCATATTGTGGAATGGTAATGATGGTGTGGAGGTTTGAGCTCATGTGCGTGAAGACTTCCTCAGTGCTTGCACTATCATGGTATCTCTTATAATTAAGTTGAACCTTAAAAGCCCAAAAGGTTCATACACCTATGCGTTATTGTGCTATCCCTCTCCTCAAAATTTTAAGATTTGCGGTTTAGAGAGAAGGGAAACCCCATCATCCTCTATGTGGTTGAGTGTAATAGTAAAGTGGGAGTGTGATCTTGTGGAGACCAATCTAAGAGACTCATAGTTCATCTCTTCAAAGAGATTTCCTTCAAAAGGTATACCATGAACCCACCTGCATTGTAACATGTTCTGCATTATCATCTCTCATAATTTTTTTATTTTTTTATTTTTTTATTTTTATATTTTTTTTTTGAGCACTTAAAAAGGGCTATTGATGTCTTCTAACTTGGCAGCACTCTCCTCCTACATATATATCTAGGCAAAAACCCTTTCAATGATGCTTCTTGATGCAACAAGGACCAAGAGTGATCACATTGGTCCTGTGATGTAGAGCGGGTCGCAAACACTTTCATGGCAAAGATGGACCAAAGATAGCCCGATCGGAGGCAGAAACGATCCGGACCATCGGAATCTTAAATCAGTAGTATCTCGTAAATTAGGATGAGTTTTTCAACATATTATATATGATTTTGGGGTAGGAAAACCTACTTAAGCCACCACATTGGATTTGCGAGATTCCATTAGATCGATGGTCAAAAGGCCGTTTAGTTTCATTTTTACTATAAATAGTAAGTTTTAGTTTGAGTATAACTTTTGATCATTCGAGTTGTAGAAGTCGTGCCCAACATGAATAGGGCTTAGAAAAATTAGGAGAATAATGTGGTTGGGCCAAATTGGACACTTACTATTTTTGGCTGCAAACCATGAAGTCAGGAATAGAGGTCTATAAATAGTAAGTTTGTCTATAAATAGCAACTTTACTATTTATGGTAAGTGATGTTTTTAGGGTGTTTGAGTTGGAGTGTAAGTCTAAAACACCGTCCTAGGTTTGAGATCATTGTTTAAAGACTTGTAAATTCATTTTTATCATCAATCAAATTATTTTTAATTTATTAGAAATTATTTCTACTTTTAGTACCCCACGTGGATTGGAGGAAGCTCTGTGAGGAGTCCATAGAGCTCCATGGATTCAGAGTAGTTATCCCCAGAGGAAGATGGTGATCAACCTCATCACGTCCCTCCCCGTGCCATCTTGCTTTGTCCAGAGGGGGACTGAAAGTGTTTCACAACTGTTTACTGATGACACACTGATTTTACTTCAAGCCATTAAAGAAAGGCATAAGAGATGATAAATATCCTTAACATCTCTAAAGATCAAAGCCAAGAAATCAATAGGAACAAGTCCGTTTGATGTTTGTGAACAACACCCATTGTAGGGTGCAAACTGCTGTTGCTAGTATCCTACGTATCCAATATTAAAGGGCCTCCTTTTCGATACTTAGCGGCTACAATCTTGGGGCTCATACCCAAACCGAGGCAATTTAGGATCTGCTGGTTAAAACTTAAAATACATAATTGGAACCAGGGATGCAAAAGCAAAACTGTTGTTGAAGGCTGGCCAGCTCAGTCTCATAAACACTATTGCAGCTGGCATGTTGCAACACTCATGGCAACACCGATTCTACTGTCCAAGATGGTGAATGAGATTGAGCACCTTCAAAGGAACTTCCTATGATCCACCCATGAATTCCAGAGCCTCCAACTGCATAATGGAAAATGGACTAGGTGAAAAGCTGGGTTTGAGATAGGGCTGAAAGTTGGGTGTGTTCAACCCAACTGACCCGTGACCGACTTGACATTAGGTTAGGCTTGGGCAGGATGTATCGGGTTTGGTCTCAAGCTTGGTATATATAAACACCAACCCGATAAAAATTGGGTCGGGCTTGGGTTGAGGTCTCAGGTTGCCCAACCCAACCTGAACCGATGGATATACAAGTTATAAATTATAATTGAGTGCGGATAGTCTGTTTTGAAGTCATAGGAAATTCTAATGCCATTGGGTCTCATTAGACTTGTAAACCCATTTTACTCCAACAGTATCTTTGCCGCTTGGACGATCAACTAACTCCCAAGTAAAGTTTTTCTCGATCATGCAAATTTTCTCTTCCATAGCTTTCACCCAATTGTCTTCTCGAGCTGCAACTTCAAAGCTTTCCAGTTCTACAACCGAAAAATTGCAACGCTCGTAGATGTCTCTTAGGCTCTTCATTTTTCTCTGGGGCGATTTGGATGAAATACTCAAAGTTGTTGATGAAGAACTTGATGATATGGATGGAGTAGCTTTTGGTGAAGAGAATGGAGTTGTGGGTCTATAATCTTCTTCATCATTTTCTGCTTCTGTTTCTTCTTCCACATCTTGAGTACTTTTCAGCTTATCTTCTTGTATAAGAACGGCTTGTTCTTGTATATTTTTCTTTTTCCAATCCCATCTTGTACTTTCACTGAACAAAACATCACGACTAATCATTAGTTTCCCCGTCTCAAGGTTATATACTCGATAACCTTTCGATGAAGTACTATAACAAATGAAAATACAAATTTCAAATTTTTCATCGAGTTTTTGATGCTTTTGAGATGGAATATGGACATAACAAATGCAACCAAAAATTTTGAGATGTTTTACAGAAGGCTTGTGACCTGACCATGCTTCAATCGGTGTTTTGCCATCCACAGCTTTTGTAGGACTCCGATTAAGCAAGTAAACAGCTGTAGACACAGCTTCAGCCCAAAAAGTATTTGGGATGCCTTTCTCCTTCAACATAGAACGAGCCATTTTGACGATTGTTATATTCTTCCGTTCTGCAATGTCGTTTTGCTGAGGTGTGTAAGCAATAGTCAGTTGCCTCTCGATTCATTCTGCTTCACAATATGTCTCAAATTCCTTAGAGACATACTCGCCGTCACGATCACTTTTCAGCATCTTGATTTTGAGACTTGTCTCTCAACTTGTGATTTGAATCCCTTGAAGATCGAAAGAGTTTCTGACTTTTGCTTTATGAAGTACACTCACATCATTCTTGTATAATCATCAACAAAGATAATAAAATACAAGCTTCCACTAAGTGATGGAGTTTGCATTTTTCTACAAATATCAGTGTGGATCAACTCCAAGGGCGCCTTTGCTCTCCATGTGCTTCTTGAGAAAGGTGCATGATGATGCTTTCCCAATGCACAACTTGACCAAATGTCATTTTTAATTTCGACAGACGGTAAACCATCGACCAGATTCTTCTGATCCATCAACTTCAACCCATGAAAGCTCAAATGCCCTGGTCTTTTATGCCAAAGCCAAGATTCATCAAGTGTCTCGGCTTTCTGTGCACAATCGATCGAATATCGCAACTTAATAGGAAAATTATGATTTTTCTCCATATTCACCTTAGTGATCACTTGATTTGTGTCATTCTTGTCATAGATAATGTAAGAATCATTTTTGAATAATATAGAGTGCCCATTTTGAACAAGTTGCCCCACACTTAGCAAGTTTTGATCCAAGTCAGGAACAAGAAAAACATCTTTTATATACTTGACCCCTTTCTTGGTTTTAATGACAATTGTCCCCTTTCCCATTTGCTTCCACAATAGCACCATTTCCCATACGGACTTGAGATCTGATGGATGAGTCGATATTTGTGAATATCCGATCATCACCTGTCATATGATTGCTGCATCCACTATCCAAGTACCATATGTCTTTAGTTTGAGTGAGTGAGTACTGACATGCAAAAAACATGTTTTCTTCAACTTTTTCTTCAGAGAAGTTTGCAGCATGCTGATTGTCCTTGAAATGACAATCATTCTTTACGTGTCCAAACTTTTTACAGTTAAAACACTGAGGTTTGCCTCGATTCCAACACTCACTTTCAATATAGCCAAACTTTTTGCAAAAGTCGCAGGTAAGATTTGAATTTTTACATTTGTTTCAATTTCGTCATTTCCCTTGCATCGATTTTCCACCTTTCTTGTAATTGCCTTGATTCTTTCTGGGACTAGCTTGTGTCTTCTCGGAAGAACTTTGTGAACCAATTGAAAGTTTCGTTTGAAATGCACTTTCAACTGATTTTTCTTCATGCCTCAACAATCTTTGCTCATGTGATTCTTAAGAGCCCATCAACTCAACTAATGATAAGGTTGAAAGGTCCTTAGATTCCTCTATTGCGGCAACATCAGCATTATATTTTGCAGAGAGGCTTATTAAAAGCTTCTGAGCCACATTTTCATCAGAAATAGAATCTCCATAAATCCTAATCTGATTCATTACTTCAATCACCCGTGAAAGATAATCTTTCATCTTTTCCGAGTCTTTCATTTTCAAATTTTCATACTCCCTCCGTAGAGTTTGTAACTTGATGGCAATCACTTTAAACGTACCTTTGAACTTCTGCTGTAAAGTGTCCCAAGCTTGCTTTGCAGTTTGAGATGGAATGATTCTAGAGAAGATAGAATCAGAGACACTTTGTCGGATGAAGAAGAGGGCCTTCACATCTTTCTTCTTATTCTCCTTCAGTTGTTCTTATTGTATGGCTGAGAGAGATGTGAGATTAGTTGTAGTTAGATAACCGGTTTCAACAATCTCCCATAGCCCTTGAGATTGGAACAAGGTCTTCATTTTGATGCTCCAATGATCAAAGTTCTCCCCTCAAAAAATGAGAATTGCGGGATGAATCGTTGCACCATTCGTTGCCATCGATTCTACTTCTTTAGAAGTTTCTAACACCCAGTCAAGACCCAAAACTAAACTTTGATTCCACTTTGTAGGCTATTGTAACCTTTTTACTTAGAAAAAATAACTTTACTTGAAAATGAAATCCATACATATATTTATAGGCTTTTGGATACATTCAACAAATAAAAGCTATTTAATAGATGCATAAAAACTAATGGACGTGACTCTTCAACAAAGAGACATGAACCTTTTCACAAAATTCTAAGCATGAATACATGCATGCATTGCAACAAATACATGTATTCCAAAAGAAACATGTATTGGAACAAATACATGTATCTCTCTTCAAGTGCATTAATTCAACAAAGGGAATGTTGATCAAAGGTTTTGTGAGCCTAGCTATATCATCGCGATTATGTAACATCCACATGGTGGACCTCTTGTGCTTTTTTTTTTTTTTTTTTAACACACACCCCACGCTGTCACATCACAGTGGGATTTCACTACAATGGGTACTCTAGCGCATGACCTCACGTTGAAACTCTTGCAAGTCTACCACTGAGGCTTGAGTAAGGATTCCACGTTGAATCCCCTTATCTTTTCTCTTCGAGTGTAGCCCGCAATTTGTGTAAGTGTACCCTTTCCCCTCAATCCCTCTCTGTTTTCTCTCCCCCTCTTTCCACATGCCTTGCACATGCGGTACTCTCTTAGTTTTAGTAAAAAGAAAGAAAATCTTGTGTGACATGTTTGGCCATCATCAATAAATGGAAATAGAAAAGGTTTTTCATTAATGTAATGGTTCGGGATGTTTGGATGGCAAGGAAAAGAGAGGATTATAGAAAGCAATCTTTGCACTTTTTTACAGTTGAGTACTTAGCACCTGAAACTAAGTGACCCATCTTTGGCAAATATGAAATTTAGACTTGCTACTCGAACGAGGAACCAAAAACTAAGATTCATGTTCTCACCGTGCATGAAGAAATAACCACGTACTAATCATCACCTTTTATTTTCTTTTCCATTAGAATAGGTGCATCCAAGCATGGCCTTGAGTCATCCACGCCGTCCATCTATTTTGATAGGTCATTTAAGTGCGTGAGCCGAAAAAAGAGACAGATTGAAGGCTCAAGTAGGCCACACCACATGAAGCAGTGGAGATTTAAAGTCTACAGTTGAAAACTTCTTAGGAGCTACGGAAGTTTTGGATCAAGCTTGTATTTATCTATGTGAACTCATGAACAGGTTGGATAGCAAATAAACATCAAGGTGGACCCTAGGAAGTTTTCAAATGCAAGATTTCAATCCCCACTGTTTCATGTGGTGTGGTCCAGTTGTGCCTTAGATCTGCCTCCTTTTTGAGTTCAAGAGCTAAAATGATATTTCAAAATAGATGTATGGCATGGATAAATAACATACATCACGGTGGGCGCCACAGAGCCCCTGACATGACCGTCCGTCTCCAGCCAGATCTTGGTGCTGGTGAGGTTATCCTATCGCACTCTACATCTATGGCAGACAACGAAACACATCACTTCAAAGGCTACGTATATCCCTTTGATACCTTGTATTTCATCCACTATCAATGCCCAATTTCAAATCAACCCCCACAAATTCCACGTTGGACAGAATCATAATTCCAGCCAATCAAATGAATGTCCTATAGATAAACCATGTCTCACCTTCTTGAATGTCAACCACTCATTATCCAATCTCCATTCCACCAATTACAATCCACCTACACTTGAAATTCCCACTCACCCTTTTCTTCCTCTCATCTCTCATTTCCTTCTAATCCTCAAGCCTACAAGAAACAATAGCAAAATGGCCACCATGACCACCTCAGCTGCAATCACCATCCCTTCATTCACCAACCTCAAGGTAGGCCAATCCACCAAAGCAGCAGCCCCCAAAAAGCTGGCCACCTCTCCAGCCCCGACGGTGGCAATCAAAGCCTCACTCAAAGAAGTGGGAATTGCAGTTATAGCCACTGCCGCAAGTGCTGTGTTCGCCAGCAACGCCCTCGCTATCGAGGTGTTGCTGGGTGGGAGCGACGGGTCGCTGGCCTTCGTGCCCAATGAATTTTCCATCTCAGCTGGGGAGAAGATTGTCTTCAAGAACAACGCAGGGTTCCCTCACAACGTGGTGTTCAATGAAGATGAGGTGCCCTCAGGTGTCGATATTTCGAAGATATCGATGAGCGAGGAGGATCTCCTCAACGCGCCCGGTGAGGTGTACTCTGTGACGTTGGATGCAAAAGGTACTTACAGCTTCTACTGTTCACCTCACCAGGGTGCAGGCATGACTGGGAAAGTGACAGTTAAGTAGTTAAGTTTGTGGTTGGAAGGATGTCTCATTTTTCTAGTGTATATGTAGATTTGAGTTATGGGGGTGTTGTAATTTGAGCTTAAATACATGTATTGATTTCTTCTTTCCATTTAATCATGTCCAACCATTAAGATAGTGGACCAATGAATATCTTATCACTTCAGATGGTGGGCAATGCCATGGTGATCACCTGGTGTGAAAATAGGCAGATCAACTCATTGGGTTGGTGACGACAGTACGCCGAGTCACGCAATGGCTGTCCATTGATTGTTTACGCTGTCCTGCTTGATGAGTGGATTACCCTGATTTCCACCCTAGGAGATCATCATGGTGTGGCCCATTAATGTAGGGGGATTTTCATATCGGCTCGAGTGAGGTTGCTTGTGGGATGCAAGGGCACCCTCATGGTGGGCAACTCATGTGAGGTGGGTTGCTCGTGTGAGGCGGACCCCATCCGTGTGAGGTAGGTGGCTCGTGTGAAGCAGTACCCATGTGATATGAAGCCCACGAGGGGGTTCAGTCGAGGTCCTAACTCATGAGATGTGGGGCCTGTGCTATGAGATAAAAGGACTGATTCACCATGCTCTATCAGTTTGAGCTTTTAGAGCAAGTGGTCAATTGTCTCACATTAAAGTGGTATCAGAGCATGAGGTAGTGGGGTTGCCCGTAGGGGTGTACATTGAGTCGAATCGAGTCGAGCTAGCCTCAGCTCGACTCGACTTGGCCACTAGCTGACCTCAGCTTGAATTCGACTCGGCTCGGTCCTCGAGCCTGACTGGCCAACTCAGCTCGTTTCGGTCAATAGCTCGGGCCAGTTCGAGCCGAGTTTGAGTCGAGATCGAGTCGAGTTCGCCTATGTAGCATTTTCAGAAACACATGGACTACACCTTCAAATTCTCACTGAATGTAAAACACCAGCAACGGTTTTATAGGTATTTCATTAAACACCTTGTAAGCAACATCAAAATCAAGAAAAAAGGGATTTGTTTGATGAAACATACCTTCCTTGCCACCAGTCGACACTTCGTTGAGTCATTTCATCAAACACTTGGTGAGCAACATAAGAGAATACCCGAGTCAATCCAAGTTGAGCCGAGTTCAAGCTATATATCGAACTGAGTCAAGCTGGGGCCAGCTCGAACTTGGCTCGAACTCATTTTCGAGTTCTAAAAACCAGCTCGACTTAGATCAAACTCAGCTTCGAATCGAGCCGATTCAAGCTTTTTCGAGTCGAGTCGAGCGAGTAGACCGAGCTAGCTCGGTTCGTGTACACCCCTAGTTGCCTGTGGGATGCAAGGGCACACTCGGGGTGAGGCAGCTTATGTGAGGTGGGTAGCTCGTGTGAGGCGGTACCCATATGATGCGGGGCCACGAGGGGAGTTCGGTCGAGGTCCTAACTCATAAGATGTGGGGCCCACGAAGGGGGTTCGACCAAGGTCCTAACCCATGAGATGTAAGGCCCGAGCTATGAGATAAAGGGATTGATTCACTATGTTCTATCAATTCGAGCTTTTAAAGCAAGTGGTTAATTGTCCTGCATCACCCATCTTTCGTTCTAGTCCTATGACAAGTTGGCTGGAGAAGAAATGGCTGTTTGTGATAATTTCTCCTTGGAATTTAGATTGCAACAACTAGTTACATGAGGTTGTAATGATCAAATTCTTATTGTAATTTTTACTACTCGTATCATTGGATTAATCTCTAAATTGCAATTATTCTAATTTCAAGTTGGATCTGAAAGGGATTTAATTACAATTTGAATGTTACTTTCATATCTGGTGATTTCCTAATGACTAATCACAATTATACTGTTACAACCTACAATTGCACATGCATTTTTCATTTTTTTTTTCCGTAGCATTTCTCACAAAGGTATGGCATTCCTGGTTAGAAATGCAGATACAGTGGAGTTGCAATCTTGATGTTTTGATGAAGCACACAGAACATCATGGAGATGGGCCCCACTTTGATTCATGTGGGTTTCTTAAGGGTTCATTTGACTGTGGATTTTATTAAATCTTGTGGAATCCAAAAAAGGTTCCTCTTAAAATCCCTGAAATTCAAATCCCTAAAAATTCCCACAAAAAAGGTTCTTTTGAAGAATTTTAATTCCTCTGAAGTTCAAATCCCTAAAATATTTCCTTGAAACGACCCAAAAATATGAAATCCCCACAAATCCCACTAAATCTACATTACCAAGTGAGTCAATGACCTTATCCCAACTATGCTCTGCTATATGACTCCTGTTATGCTTTTTCTCTATATCAAGGACCATATCCATAGTTAATGCATTAAAATGAGAAGCATAAATGGAAATTAAAACACAGGAAGACAGACTAGATGGTCCACTTCATAGCGGCTTCGAAAAGACCGTTGGATCATGTCTCCACCGCATGATATCGTTATTGCAAGCCATTCAAACCTTATATAACTAAACCCCAACCCTGCTGGTGACACATAATTCTGGCTCGAAACTGGACAGCAGGTATGAGTTGCCGAGTCTTCTAAGTGCAGGTCCTTGTATGATGTCTACTTGCACTGATATGCATAATAAAACTCATCTTTAAATAGTATTAAATAACCCAAATACTGGTCGAGAAGATGATTTTTATTATGTGTACAATATTGTTTATATTCATGATGTAGAGTGGGTCTCAGACACTTTCATGATGAAGATGGACTAGAGAAGGCCTGATTGGAGGTGGAAATGATCCTGACCATCAGAACTTTAAATCAATCGTATCTTGCAAACCAGGATGAGTTTTTTGACATGTTATATATGATTTTGGGGTAGGAGAACCTACTTAAGCCAACCAATCCACTAAGCCGGGTTGCCCACGTCGGATTTTCGACATTCCATCAGATTGACGGTCAGAAGTCCCATTTAGTTTCGTTTTTACTATAAATAGTAAGTTTTAGTTCAAGTATTACTTTTGATCATTTGAGTTGTAGGAGTCATTCCCAACATGAAAAGGGCTTAGAAAAATTAGGAGAATAATGTGGTTGGGCTAAATTGGACACTTACTAGCTAAAAACTATGAAGTCTAGTAGGAATGGAGGCCGTCTATAAATAATAAGTTTACTATTTATAGTAATTCATGCTTTTAGGGTGTCTGAGTTGTAATTTAAGTCTAAAACTCCATCTTAGGTTTGATCTGATTATATAAAGGGGTGTAATTTCATTTTTTTAAAATATATATATATATATATATATATATATATATATATATATATATATATATATATATATATATATATCATCAATCAAATTATTTCGAATTAATTTATTAGGAATTATTTTTGCTTTTATCCCTCATGGATTTGAGGAAGTTCTGTGAGGAGTCCATAGAGCTCCATGGATTTGGAGTAGTTATTCCCTGAGGAAGTTCTGTGAGTCGTCCATAGATCTCCGTGATCGACTTCATCATGTTCCTACCTGCGCTAATTCATTATAATGGATCACTTTTTAGCATGTGATAGAAGGAAAATGAAAGGAGCAGATTGGGGCCAGTAGGAAAAGACTTAGGCAACATTTTTGTTGGATCAATGGTCATGAGGCCCTCTTGATCGTAGCCATTCATGGTGGAGATCCAAGGTAATCTGCACATCGACTTGTTAATCAAGCTTCTAATTAGTTTTCCTGTTGTATTATGATTAGTATTAACACTAATATTATCAAAGCAGTTTAATTAGAGAATAATAGTAGTTTTTAATTGTTAAAAATAGAGATTAAGGAGATTAGTGTTACCCACATGAGAGGGCCATTTTGATCCGGCCATTACGATGACGGATCACAGTCTATAAAAAAGGATTAGCAACCCCGTTGCAATACACGAGAATGAGAAAATACAGCAAAATCGGAACCTGTGGTCAGGAAGGGCACTCCCCCATTGCGATCACCAGTCTTGCAGTAATCCTCTCTCCATTTGAGTGACATTCAACAGTTTAAATCTTTGGATATTTTGTTTGGACACACAATTTTACTAAATGCTATGAGCTTCAAATAATCTTTAGCAACTTTGCAACTAAAAGTTAATTGCAAACTGCGCTTTGCCTATTTGGCAATCAAATCACCAAATTGCAATATGTTCTCTATGTGTTTGGCAGGTACAATTCAAAATGCAAATTTTCTTGAAATTGAAGTAGCATTAGATGCACATTATACATGTGATCAGAAGATTCATCTTAACCATTTGATTAATTGCCAATAAAATGGACTTTAGAAGCACCTTGATCAGATTATTCTAACCATCCAATCTATGACCTGGAAAATGGATTGTCCAAATTAATTATGTTATGAAAGGTTTGATCATTCATCTGGATCATCTATTGTGAATGACTTTGTTAGGGTGATTCTACCATACAACCAATGGACATAAAATTTGACAATACAAAATTATTTTATTGGAAAATGTTTGATCATTAATCTATTTTATTTATCAGGTAGGCCACATGTTTGATTGACAACAACTTTAAAGAACCATTTTAATAAGGTGATGTTAACCATTCAATCATTTTCCAAGAAAATGGATTGTTATATTGATTAAAAGTTAAACATAATCATTGATTTGGATTGTCTATAATGTATACCCGCCGTAAGTCTTAAGAACCACTTCAATTTGAATGATTCTAACCATTTGATCAATGGCTAAGAAAGTGGATCATTTGATTCCTTATTAAACAAAAACCTAAAAAATCATAATGATGACACATTTACCTTGTATTTCATAGGAAATTAAAAGATCAAACCGGCCCTTATAATCCAATCAATGGCTAGGAAAATGAATAGCCTAGTGGACTATACTAAAAAGGTTAATTAATTGATATAAATTGCGTAAGTGTTATACTGTATAAAACACACCGTTGTTTGTCAAATTTTGTTTAGACAAAACAACTTGTGTTGCTAATGTGGATCAAGATGGAAAGTTTAAGGTTAAGTACAAGTCATGAAGTTGGAAAGTTCAAACTAAAATGAGTTCAAGTTCTACTATACTTCAAGTAGAAGATCAAGCTCCACCTTTAATACACTTCAAGTAGAAGATCTACTATGCTCTATTGAAGATTCAAGAAGAAGAACAAAGCTTTAAACTTCAATGTCTAGTCTTCTTAGGTATAACAGACCCTAGAAAGACCTTAGACTTAGGTGCTTTCAAAAGACAAACTTATATGAGTTTTTATACTTTGGTTAGGCTTAAGTTCGACTAGTCTAGGCCTTAGTTCGACTAGTTTAAGCTGTGGCTTGACCAATCTAAGATAATCTTCGACCAGTCCAAGTTTGAAATCCAAAAAATGGATATTTCTGGTGCTTTCAAGAGGGATCTTTGACCAATCGAGGGTTGCTCGACTCGAAGTCCAGCAACTAAAATCTAGCACCCTTGACCAGTCGAAGCCCATGCTTGACTAGTCGAATAGGGCCTTCGACCAGTCGAGTAGGGCCTTCGACCAGTCGAAGCATGATTTTATCCGATCGCGCCCAAAATTTGAAAATTGGTTAGATCTTAGACGAGTCGAAGCAACAACTTTTCAGCCTATAAATAGAGGCATTCTCTCAATCCGAAATTACTCATCCAAGCTAGAAAAAGCCTTCACCAAGAAAGAGAAAAGTCCCCACTATCTTCAAGCTATTACACGGTATTTTAATATTTTGTTTATATAGCCATTTGTTTTAATTCCTTGATCTCTTTTCATGAATCTTATTTTTTAAAAGAGAATAATCACTCTTATTTGAGATCTGAGGATTTCAAACAAGTAGTCTTTGGTTTGAATTAATTTAAAATCAATCTAAAACCTAGAACTCTTGTTTAAGTTACTGGACATTGAACATTCTACCTCAAGCAAAGCGGTTCTACAGGCTACATCAAGAATGTCTTCAAGGAGAAGATAAGTACATTTCTATTCTTTGTATTTTGGTTTCTTTGAGATAGCCAGAAAATCTCATGTGTTGGTTTTGATCGAGATAGCTAGAAAATCTCAGTATGAGGTTTTTGTTTGTGATAAGCCCATTAAAATCACAACTATATTAGGTTTTAAGGTGACCCTGTGAAAACCTTGTTTATAGTGAAAGCCAATATCACGTGGTTTGTGATTATTGGGAGTGGAGTAGGTGTGGCTATTTGAGAACAGTTGGTGTACACACCGAACCACTATAATTCTTGGTGTTTATGGCGAATGTTTATTATTGCATGTGGGGAATGATTGTAATTTATTTATGTAAATGTGGTGAATGCTTGTAATAACTCTATTGGATCTTGCTTTGGTTTGAGATTTTGATCCTTATGATTGTTCGTGAAATAAGGTTATCCTAACTAAACTTTATTTTGGGTATAGATTGTCCTACGAACTAAGTTTGAATCAAATTTTCAATACTAGTGAGAGTTTATTTCCTGATTTATTTATTATTTCAGTAAGTTTATTTTTATTTGGCATAGTCCTATTCACCCCCCCTCTAGGACTGTTAGGCTTGCCTTTTCAAATTGTCTATTATGCGTGCCTTGCATTTGATTGACCATATCTTGAGAAGCACTTTGGTTTAGTGATTATAATTTTTTAGGAATGTATTTGCTTCAAATTCGGTCACATGTGTTATGTATGTGTGTATGTGTGTGGTAGGCGTCTCAGAGCCAATAATGGCTCAACACAAACCGAACGCCTTATGACCCTAGGAAGTAAAATAATTGGGTTAAGATTAGATCTGTGAAGATTGGCCCGACTACTCGGTCACCAATTGCATAAAATCAAGGATTTGCAAAGGAGAGTGTTCGTTATTCTAATGAGTTCTTTTTTACCTTTAAAACAAGGCCTTTACTTATGAGTAAGTGCATGCATGATTCACTTCACACCATTTAATAATGAAAGAATATGATTAAAAAAATTAAATAGAGTTGAAGCCGATCAATTAAATAAGAAAGTTTTAATTACACTTGGCTAAGAAAGAAAAGAAAAAGGGAAAAAGATAACTAACAACAATATGTTCATATTTAGATGGTCTTTGGGGATGATTGTTAGTTCGTGGCAAAAAGGTTGTCGGGCATGAGAGTTGGATTGCCTACTCAGTTGGCTTTGTAGCTGGATGGTCGTTAGGAACAATAATCTATTCGTCACGGGTTGAACTTCGTTATGTAAGACACTCGTGGTTTGTTGGAGGGTGGATATCTATTTGTCCCTTGGTAGACTTCGTGGCTGGACAACCATTGTGGCAACTGTTTGTTTGTCATGCAGGACCGGGTTTCATGGCGAGACGGCCGATGGAGGGTAAATTTTTTATGGTCTGTTTGTCTTATAGTGGGGTTTCATGGTGAGATGGTCATTGGGAAAGAGCTGACTACTCATCACTCCGCACGACTGAACTTTGTGAATAAGTCGAACAAGTTGATCGTTGGTTAGATGATCGACCTTTTGACACTTAGCCACGTTACTTCATGACGGGAAGGTCAGTGAGGCAAATACCTCTTCATCACTTCGGGTCCTCACTTGATGTTGAGCGGGTCGCAGATAGTTTCATGGCCAAGATGGATAAAAAAAGGCCCGGTCAATGGCAGAAGTGATCCAGACCGTCAGACCTTAGATTAGGCGTATCTTACAATTCAGAATGAATTATCGGGCCTAAAATATATGATTTTGGGGTAGAGCGAGCTATTTTAGCCACCCAATCGAGCTACATCAGGTTGTGCAATCCGGATTTGTGAAATACCCGTGGATCGATGGTCATTTCCCTATTTTAATTTTGTTTTTACTATAAATAGTAAGTTTTAGTTTGATTATATCTCTTCATCCGTTGGGCTTTAGGAGTTTCACCCAATGCGAAAAGAGCTTAGAATAATTAGGAGAACAGCTTGGTGAAGCCAAATAGGATGCTTACCATTTTTGCCGAAAACCTTGCGCACTAGTAGACATCACGACCGTCTATAAATAGTAAGTTTACTATTTATAGTAAGTTATGAATTCTAGGAGTTTTAGTTGTAGTTTGCTACTGATTTCTCTCCCATTTCTTGGTATCCCTATTTAAAGGGTTGTGAACTCGTTTATTTCATTCGTCAATCAAATTTCGAATTTATTAGAATTTATTTCTATTTTCTTGCTTTCTTTCCTCATCAATTCGAGAAGTCTCTGTGAGGAGTCCAGAGAAGCTCCGTGGATTTGGAGTAGTTATCCTTGAGGAAAATAGTGATCAACCTCATCATGTTCATCCCTGCATCAATTGGTATCAGAGCGAGAATTTCCTTTGGGCCGATAGCAAACAACGAAGGTATGAGTCAAAATCCTGTGGACGGTGATCCATGGATTCGTTATCTTACGGGAAG
This sequence comes from Magnolia changhungtana, assembly GCA_030180095.1. NCBI lineage: Eukaryota > Viridiplantae > Streptophyta > Magnoliopsida > Magnoliales > Magnoliaceae > Magnolia > Magnolia changhungtana. The sequence goes on from JASAUF010000525.1 coordinate 6,943,170, forward strand.
AATGGAAGCTTTCTATTGGAAGAGTCAGTTGACCATGTAAGGGCTGCAGACAACCCTCGACCATTTTGTAGATGTGCTACTTCCGCCCCGAGCCTTAGGTGATCCTCCACCGCTTATGGTTGCTCCACTGCCCGTGGTTGCTGTACGGCACAACCTTGATTTTCGTAGAGCACTACCAGTGGCAAACCGTAGGGCTACACCAGATGATTCAAGTTCTAACGATAAGGACCTTAATGAAGGCTTTGCCCGATGACCAATCCATGGAGGCGATCATCTAGATCGTGCTGAAAGAGACTATCAATGTAAGGCTGAACGTCCTAGTTTTAATGGTTTATTACGCATATAAGATTTTCTCGATTGGCCATTCGAAGTAGAAATATATTTTGATTATATGGATGTGCCAGATCATAAAAAGGTAAAATTAGTAGCATTTAAATTAAAATTTAGTGCTTCTACATGGTGGGAACAATTACAACTCTTACGTGTCCGCCAGAACAAGGCGCCCATCTCATCATGACCACGGATAAGACGTCTTCTTCGATCACGATTTCTCCCCAATGATTATGAGCAGATATTATTCCAGCAATACTAGAATTGTCGACAAGGAAATTAAACCATCATAGATTATACTGAAGAATTTTAGTGGTTGGTAACACGAAACGATCTGTCAGAATCTGAGTCACAGAAGGTGGCACAATTTATATGAGGGTTATGATCAACAATTCAGGATTGAATTCGGATGCACCCAGTCACGAATGTGGATGAAGCGGTTCAGTTGGAAGGTAGGACAGAAACGTAGCTTGTATGAGTCTCGAATCGACCTTATCCTTCAACTTGACATCCCATAATAGGTCCCGTGCAGGATCCAGTGCTGGCATGAGGAAAAGACCCAGTAGGAGAACATCCTCAACCTCCCGCGACCGCAAACCGTGATACGGGAAGCCGCTCATCTAAGCCTCAACGTGTAGCACTCACAACAGTAGGCTTAAGTAGGATTCCAAATCCTTACGTTCGGCCAAGGTCAAACAATTATTACTGTTGTGGCCAATTGAACCACTTATCAAACACCTGTCCTTAACGTCCCGCAACACACTTTGCTATAAATGAAGGGGGCATTGAAGGTGAGGTCTGCAAAAGAAGACACTGGCTTTGATGAACATAAGCAAGCCACTGAGGAAGGAGCATATGGTGATGAGTTGACAGTCTACGATTGTGGCAAATCTCTAGTTGCGAGGCAATTACTGTATACCCCATCAAAGGAATTACATCCACAGCGACACAATATATTCCGTATGCGGTGCACTGTCAACGGAAAGGTCTGTGATGTGATCATAGACAATGGTGTTGAGGGTCAAATATTACATATTGAACCCCATTTGTATCTTGGTTTTATGAACATGATACTGCTTAATATCCTATTTTACTCATGTTTGTTTGCAATATGAATTTAAGAGCTTGGATTAGAAAAGATGCTAAAGGCATGGATTTGATGCTCAAAGATCACCAAGGCAAAGAATGGATCTTAGGAGACAAAGATTGAAGATTTCAAGGTCCCAAGATTTAAGAAAACCAAGTGGAGAAGGAACGAAGCCGAAAGAACCAGTGCGGAATACACATTAACTGTGTCATCGAACACCGTTCGATGACATCAAAGACACATTCGATGACATCGAACACAGGTCGATGACATCGAATTTATGAAGGAAAATCGAGTTGGTCGCTGGACAAATTGAAGACGTTTTTCGATGACTCGAGAACTTGTTCGATGACTCGAAGCCTTGCTCGATGACATCGAAGGCCTCTTTGATGACATCAAATTTTCTATGAAATTTTGGCAAAACTCGCTGGACTGTTTTAGACGCATTATCGATTCCTCGAACAATGTTTGATGACATCGAAGGCCTCTTCGATGACATTGAAGGTAGGTTCGATGACATGGAAGGTTACAAAGTCTAGATGAAGTTATAAAAGCGCGGAAAAAGCACGTATAAAAGATACATTTGATGACATCAAAGGCAGTTTGATGTCATCAAATGAATCACACGAAGTTATGCAGAGTTACGCAATGCGTAAATTTGAGGCAGTTTCTGGATTTTTCCAAAGAGGTGCGAAAAGAGGTATTATACAACTATAAATAGGAGTCCCCAGGACATCCCTAGGAGCTATCTAATCAATCTGGGGTTTGGAGGAGCGAAGCACAAGGGTGGAGAGCCGTTGCCAAGCATTTTTCTTCTTTCTTCGTTAGTTTTTCATGCTTTCTTCTAGGGTTTTAGATCTAATCATGTCTATGGTTGGCTAAACCTCTTAGCTAAGGCTAAGAGGTGAAGTTTGTAGTGTGATGAGATGTTTTCTATTGCTTTGATTCATGTTTATGTTGAATTCTCCTTGATTTTAGTTTGATATTTAAGAAATACTTTCAGTTTTTAATGGTTTATTGTGACTTAAATTATAGTAGATCTGCAATAGCTTTGAGTATATTCTTTTCACGTATTGAGATTGTGAAGTTAGTAAGTTCTGTTGTTCACCATCGTTCCTTGGGCATGGTTGGGTGATGAAATCCCTTCTAATCTTTATAATTCTCTTATGTTGGTTGTGAATTAGTATATCCTATTGTGAGCCATCGTCTCCTGGGCATGGTTTTATGATGGAATTACTTCCAGTTCTCGCAACTCTCATCCGTTGAGAATTAAGTCAAATGAAGTTCAGATTTGGTTTTATTGAGATATCTTTGAGCTAGATAGGACAAGACTTCGATTCTAGTTGTGTCCTTGAATCAAGCATAGATCTCACTGATTGCTATAAGTAGATCCTTAGAAATCCTAGTTCCCACCTTTAAATTTACAAGTTTTAGTTAAATCCTTCACAATTACTCCCATTATTTCCATATTTAGGTTTACATCTTCTTCTAGTTCTACTTCTAGTTGCTTTAAGAATACACGCGAGATTAGTCATTGTGGATTCGACCTCAGTCTCACCGAGATTATTACTATATCGTGACCCTACACTCGAGATTGTTGGTAGTAGCAAGAACATCGTCTCAAGAGTGATGGTGGACAAGTTGCAGCTACCAATGATAAAACATCCTTCCCCGTGCTCAATTGGCTAAATAAAAAAGGTAAATGAGACCAAGGTAACTGAACAATGCACTGTCTCATTTTGAATTGACAAAAATTATAATTATCAAATACTTTGTGAGGTGGTCGACATGGAAGCATGCCATATGTTACTTGGTCGATCGTGACAGTCGGACCGTGATGCGACCCATCGAGGACGATACAATGTCTACATATTCGTCAAGGATAATCGAAAAATAATCCTTGCCCCTATGACACCAGAGAACCACCCTGAAGCCTCTAAAGTGGAGGGGAGTTCCCTCTTGACCATTCAGGATTTTATGGAGAAATTCAAGGAAATCGGCGAGGTATACGCCGTAGTGGTGAAGGGTGAGAAATCGGAACCCTCAAACATTCCTTCAAGTTTAAGACTATTGCTAAACGAATTTAAAGAATTATGGCCTGAAGATTTACCTAATGGATTGCCCCCCATGAGGGACATCCAACATCATATAGACCTCGTCCCTGGGGCTAGCTTGCCTAACCGCTGTCATTATCGGATGAGTTCGAAGGAGTATGAGATACTTCAAGGGCAAGTGGAGGAATTGATCTGTAAGGGTCTCTTGAGAGAGCATGAGCCCATATGCCGTACCAGCATTATTAACGTAAAAAAAGATGGAAGCTAGCGCATGTGTGTCGACAGCCAGACAATCAACAAAATTACCATCAAATATTGGTTCCCAACCGCGATTGGATACATGCTCGATATGCTAGGAGGGGCCAAAGTGTTCTCTAAACTAGACCTAAGGAGCGGGTACCATCGGATTCGTATTCGATTCGGTGATGAGTAGAAAATGACATTCATGACCAAGGAAGGGTTGTATAAGTGGCTGGTTATGCCCTTCGGCTTATCGAATGCACCAAGTACTTTATGCGTTTGATGAATTAAGTTCTAAAACCGTTCACTTGCCGATTTGTGGTAGTATATTTTGATGACATACTGATATATAGCCAGAATGAGATAGAGCACAAGAAACATCTCAGGCAGGTGCTGCCAGTTCTACAAATTAACAAGTTGTACCTCAACTTGAAGAAGTGTAGTTTTTTAATGGACAGCTGTTGTTCCTACGATTTGTTGTAACGTTCACGGGCATCCATGTGGACGATGAAAAGGTGTGAGCCATTAGGGAATAGTCAATCCCGACAAACATTCATAAGGTGAGGAGTTTTCATGGGTTGGCGACCTTCTATTGTCGATTCGTGTGAAATTTTAGCACAATAGTAGCGCCTATTACAGATTGCATGAAAAAATGACCGTTTTAGTGGACCGATGAAGCTGACAAGAGTTTTAATGAGATAAAGCATTGTTTGTCCACGACACAGGTCTTAGTGCTTCTTAATTTCGACAAGCTGTTTAAGGTTGAGTGTGATGCTTCATATGTTGAAATTTGAGGAGTATTATCACAGGAAGGTAGGCCAGTAGCCTTTTATAGCGAGAAGCTTAGCGAAGCCCAAAAGAAGTGGTCGACGTCTGAGCTTGAGTTGTACGTAGTTATTTAGGCGCTGCAACATTAGTGACATTATCTGATTCAAAGAGAGTTTGTTCTGTACACTGACCATCAAGTATTAAAGTTTATTAATAGTCAGACTAACGTGAATAGTGTGCATGCTAGATGGGTTACGTTTTTACAGGAATTCACGTTTATTTCGAAGCACAAGTCATGACAGCAGAATAAGGTGGCTGATGTACTTAGCCGTCGTACATCACTACTTGTTATAATGAGTAATGAGGTGGTCAGCTTCGACTATCTCAAGGAGCTGTATGCCGAGGATAAGGACTTCAAAGATTCTTGGATGAAGTGTCAAGAAGGTCATCCTAATGACCTTCATATACAGGATGATTTCCTCTTTAAAGGGAATCGATTGTGCATCCCCCAAAGTTCTCTAAGGGAGTAGAGTATTCAGGAGCTACATGGAGGTGGCTTCGGTCAATACATTGGGTGAGATAAGATGCAAGCTCTTGTGGAAGAACAGTATTACTAGCCGCAATTGGTACGTGATGTGGAAAAAGCCGTACAACGTTGTCATGTTTGTTAGACCTCCAAGGGACAATATCAAAATACGGGCCTCTACACCTCATTACCTTTACTTAACGGTCCTTGGGAGGATTTATATATAGACTTTGTGCTTGGTCTCCCACAAACAGAACACGGTATGAATTCAATGTTCGTAGTAGTAGATTGTTTCTCCAAGATGGCGTACTTTATTTCATGCAAGAAGACCCTTAATGCAACACACGTGGCGAATCTATTCTTCTAGGAGGTCGTACGGTTACACGGGATTCCCAAGACCATTACTTCTGATCGTGACACGAAGTTTATTAGCCACTTTTTACAAACTTTATGGACTCTCTTCGATATACGGCTTCAATTCAGTAACGCCTACCACCCACTGACTGATGGGCAGACCGAGGTTGTGAATCGCATGTTGGGAAACCTCCTTCGCTGTATTTCATGAGAAAAACCAAAGCAGTGAGATTTATCCTTGTCTCAAGTAGAGTTTGCATTCAACAACATGGTGAACCGCTCGATAGGGAAATCAACCGTTCTTGATTATTTACGGACGAGTGCCTCGCCATAAACTTGACTTGGTCCCTTTGCCCAAGCTTTCAAGCACGAGCATTACAACAGAACATATGACAGATAGGATCATGGGCATCCATGCGGAGGTGCAGACCAAGCTACATGCCTCGAACGAGAAGTATGAAGAACAAGCTGACAAGTATTGTTCGAGGTGGACGGCCACGTTATGGTTCATCTATGCAAAGAGAGATTTTCGAATGGGACGTATAACAAATTGAAGAATAAGAAGATTGGATCGATACCTATCATCCAAAAGATCAATGACAACGCTTATATCATTGATCTTCCAGATGACATGGCGATCTCATGGACTTTCAACGTCACGGACCTGACCGAGTATCATGAACCAGAGCAGGATAAGAACTCGAGGATGAGTTCTTTTGAAGTGGAGGGGATGAACGTGATGAGGTCGATCATTGTCTTCCTCAAGGATAACTACTCCAAATCCATGGAGCTTCTTTGGACTCCTCACGGAGACTTCTTAAATCCACGAGGAAAGAAAGTAAGAAAATAGAAATAAATTCTAATAAATTCAAAATTTGATTGATGAATGAAATAAACGAGTTCACAACCCTTTAAATAGGGATACCAAGCAATGGGAAGAAATCAGAAGCAAACTACAACTAAAACTCCTAGAATTTGCAACTTACTATAAATAGTAAACTTACTATTTATATATGGCAGTGATGTCTACTAGTGCGCAAGGTTTTCGGCCAAAAATAGTAAGTGTCCTATTTGGCTTCACCAATGTATTCTTCTAATTATTCTAAGCTCTTTTTGCATTGGGCAGAACTCCTAAAGCCCAACAGATGAAAAGTTATAATTAAACTAAAGCTTATTATTTATAGTACAAACGAAATTAAAATAGGGAAACAACCGTTGATCCGGGGGTATTTTGTAAATTTGGCTTGTGACACTCGGTGTAGCTAGATTGGGTGGCTAAAGTAGCTCGTTCTACCCCGAAATCATATATTTTATGCCTAATAACTCATTCTGGATTGCGAGATACACCCGATCTAAGGTCTGACGGTCTAGATTACTTCTATTGTCGACCGGGCCTTTTCTGATCCATCTTGACCATGAAACTATTCGCGACCCTCTCTATGTCATCACTTCATGATGAGATACTTGAGTAAATGACTAGCTAAGCATTACTTGGATCCTGATTCCATGGGGAAGGCGGTTGTGGGACGACCACATGTTTGTTGCTCAATTGGGCTTTGTTGCAAGGCATATGTAGTTAAATGATGACTTGTTCATAGCTTGGTTGAACTTCATGGTGAGATGGTCGTGCAGAATCACTAGTCATGTGGGAGGATGGCCTCATTGGCCATCTGTTCGAAACGTAAGGATCTTCTTAGGTTCGATGCTGGTATTGCATATATAGGGTGTCTACTCTAACTTACTATAATATACTAAATTTGGGCTAATTTTATAGCTTAGCACTAGCTTTGGCAGTGGAGGAGTTAGATTGAATAATAATAATAATAAGTGTCCATGACGGAAAAAGGATAGGCAACGTAGAGTTGAAAAGTAGTATTGTGTTGAATTGGAGTGGCATGGGGCCTCTATTTTTTTATCATCTCGTGAAGTTATAAATGTGTAAGGTTGTTTACTGAAGACGTGTATTGGAATCGGCCTCCAAGATCTTCTCTTAATTGATTGTCCAGTTAGCGTAACTGATTACACTTTTAACCTAAGGCAAGTTTGCAAGATTTTCTCCCAATTGATCAGTTGTTAGGAAAGCGTAACTGATTGTGTTTCCAACTTGAGATAATCTTCGGTGTTTTGCAGTAATCAGATTGCTTGTAGATGCACTGGACCAATCACGTCATGCAATGTGTGTCAGTTGATCACCACCTTAGTTAGTCGCGTGTATTGGAGCTATTTGCTTATGACTATAATGTGTGCATCCAATTGTCTTTTGCCATATGTTGTGAAAAGCATCGCTCCCAATTAAAACAATAGCCGTGACTTCTTTTTCAGATCATTATGGAGTGTATGACTTCTCTCATATTGTCACCTGTCATATTACAGCTTTTCTTGAAGCATAATGACATGTGTCTTGTAGCAGCAACGTTCCTTATGTTTCATGATTTCCTCCAGCAGATTGCATCGGCTGTGAGGATATTATCTTGATCTTTTGTATAGTGATATGCCGTCATGTGTTGGCTTACTAGTCATCAAATTTGACAAGGTCAATTTGTAGACACCCCACCTAGGGCTAGTGACTTGGTCAGTAAAATGCTTGAGATGTAAATGATTCCAAGACTCCTGCATCGTTTAAACCCAAGCTCAATCCTAACCCAAAGCTTTAACCAAATCCCAAGCCTAGCTAAATCCTAAGCCAAGTCCTAAGCCTAAGTCAAGCCAAAACTAAAGCCAAGCGCCAAACCTAAGCTAAATGCAAGCTAAATTTGAACAAGAGACAAGCTAAATGTAAATCAAATTAAAGCTAAATTCAAAAGAGAAATTTAGGACTGTGGACCCCACCTTTTATCCAGCTGTTTTTATGAAACAATACAAACTTTTCTTTGCAACTTAGACCTGCTCGTACGGACAACGAATTTGAGGACGAAAATACCCCTCTGTTCACGGAAACGGATTGGGTACTCCCCTTGCCACCAGCCAATGGCGGATGGTCGGTGGTCTGTGGGCCCCACCATGATGTATGCTTCTCATCCATGCCGTCCAAACATTTTTCCACATCATTTTATGATATGAGACGAAAAATGAGATATATCCAAATCTCAAGTGTACCACATTACAGGAAACAATGTTGAATGAGCGTCAGCCATTAGAAAACTTTAGGGGGCCCACTGTGATGTTTGTGAGAAATCCTCCCTGTCTAAGTTTATTCATAGGGTCACAAAGACCAGGACGAAGAGGAAAAATAAATTTCATATGATCCCAAACTTCTTTAACCCCTAAAAGGTTTTCAATGGTAGACGTTTAATTCCCAACTGCCTTTTACAGTGTGGTCCACTTGATAGTTAGATCTATCTTATTTTTCATCTCAAGCCTTAATATGAGCTAGCCAAATATATGGACAGTTTGGATATAACACAGACCTCATGATGGGATCCACAAAAGCAAGACAAAAAAAAATTAAAAAAAATACAAAAAACAGACGCCCGTGGCACTGACGCCCGCGCAGTTTGGCTACGGTTATAATCCGTAGTGATAGTGTATCCAAAATTGCAGAAATTTTTAGGCAAACTCGCTAGACAGTTTTGGACTTTTTCGATATATTGAAGCTACGATTATCGCTACGGTTATAATCCGTGGCTTTAGGGTCCCACTGACTGTAGTAATAGGTCCACAGTCATTGCTCGATGTTAGTTATCGATACGATCTATCATATCTCGATATTATCGATGACTTATGCTCGATATTATCTATCATATGTCGATATTATCGACAATTAGGCTATGGTTATAATCTGTAGCCAAAGGTCTACAGTTATTTTCTCATCTCCTTTTCCCATAAGTACTATTATTTTATCAACTTTTTTTTTATTATAATTTTTATTACTTTATCAACTTACTTCTTCACACTTGATGCAAAAATAAATAAATAAATAATTAATTTTAAAAAAATAAAGCATTAGGAGACCATAGAAAATGTAACCTTTAATATGAAAAGTTCTAAATTTATGCCATAGAGATTTCCAATTTGGAGTTTGAAGCTTTAGTTGCCTATGCAAATGGAAGAACGCCAAAAAATTACCTTTACAACAACTTTTTTGCCATCATGCATGCGAGCAACATGAACCTTTGCGAGGGAAACACTTGCTAGTGGAATAAGATCAAACTCAACAAAAATCTGTTTCATAAAAAGATTGCTTCATTCAGTTAGCAAGTTTTGCACCAATTGAGCATTTAATCAATCTATAAAACTACTCTTCACAACAAAAAAGAAGGAAAAAAATATTAACAATTCTCTGTGAAATTCCTCTTGATGAACCGTATTTGAAAGCTCACTTGTCAGTGCTAATGAGAGAAGAATTGAAAAGTCTCAAGGGAGAAAGGCTTCATGCATAAGTTTTTGGAGAAATGTGTTGTGAGAATACATTTAGGTTATAACCCATCTGGAAATGGAATCCATTAAGTAGGGGTAAATTCCCACCTTTGGGACCCTGGAATTGCTTAGAAACGATTTTTGTTCGAAATTGACTCCAGCTATTGTGTCGTTTTTGATTCGTCACCAAGCAGGCTTACAAATTTCAAGGAAAGGGATTGCTTCCCACCAGTCGCTTTTTTTTTTTAGAACTTTTTTTTTTTTAGAACTTCTTTTTTAGAACTTTTTTTTTTATTATAAATAGTACCTGCATAGTAGAATTCCTGTAAATTTTTTCCTCGAACCCAAACATGAAAAACAGACTCTCTTTCTCAGAGATTTTATTTCCTGGAAACTTTAGGCCCTTTTAAACTCTAGGGAGCCAAATGACCCCTTAATGAATTTGAATACAACATGGTCAGGTGACAGCTACAACCCCTTTGGCAACAACAACCACAAGTGAGTTCAATAGCTCACATGCATTCATCTCTATATGATGCTCCCAAAATCTACTAAACTCACTAGCAAAATTAAATATAATACACTTGTGATGAAAGAGTAACATCATAAGTTCAACCACAGACCAATGACTGTTGAGAAGCATACCTCAGAAGGATTGCCATCAGCCCACTATACCCCATAATTGCTTGAAAGGCAGAAGATATAATTATGGCCCCCTGTAGCTCCTTCATGATGTACTTAAAATTCTGCAATAAAATATGAATAGGGAGTCATTATTGCCACTCACAAATAAGCAAATAGGAGAACAACATTTATTAAAATAATATTGAACAGCACGATCATCATCATCTAAGCCTTATCCTAGCTTAATTTGCTGTCAGCTACACGAATCCTATTCCACCATTACACATTATCAAGGACCATATCCTCAGTTAATAAGTATATTTAAGTAGCAAGATAAGAAGTATATTAAATAACTAAAACACAAAATGTTTTATATTTGCAATCAGAATTTGCAGGAATAAGCATACAAAATCAAATGCTCATGTGAAATTGCTCACAGTAAGTCATTCTAATTGGTTTATTTAAAACCAACTTAATTAAGCTCAGCATTCAGTTGATGGAACTATTAGTTCCTCTATTTTTTAATTATCAACAATGCATTATCTGCTAGTAATCAAGACAAGGTCTTTTGGTCTATGTCGCAAATGATGTAGTGCTAGTTGAAGAAAACAAATACGAGGTGGATGCAACTTCAATAGTAATATTTGGAATCAAACTCCGGTAGTAGTTATAGAGGCAAGGCTTTAGTTAAAATCAATGCCCAACGGATTCCTCAAAGTGACTTATTTTATTATGTATATTTCCAATAGAAATAGAGCTGCATGGATTAAGTAGAGATGTGCCTCTAGAGTGTTGTGTGAATGACACATACCAATGAAACTATAGGGAAAATTTTAAAGATAACTATATTATATGGGTGGTGTAGCTAAAAGGTTGGCGTTGATCACATTGGTAGATTGTTGAGCACCACATGTCTAAGGGGCCATAACATAAGATTCGATAGTTTTTTTTGGTATTTAAATGGTTGTCAGACTTACAAGTAGTGGATTATTCGGGTGGGCCCACAAGGTTCACACATGTGATAGTGACTTGTGACACTTTGTTTAGAAGGCTTTCCTTCAACAACTCCAATCGGTGGAGGGATTGGATTTTCAATATAAACGAGCCATATATTTAAATAGGGATCGTTTTAAAGGCTTTCCTTCAACAATTCCAATCGGTGTGGGGATTGGATTTTCAATATAAAAGAGCCACATTGTTAAATAGGGATGGTTTCACTTTATATAATGTATCCTTGATATGAGATGATATGGCAGAGATGGAAGAACCATACCTAGTGGAGACATTTCTCCACAACACATGGCCGGGTTTTGAGAATACATTTAGGTTATAGGTTATAGGTTTAGGTTATAAGTGTCGGTTATAGGTTTAGGTTTAAGTTAGATTATAGGTTAAGGTTTAGGGAATTGAGAATAAGTTAAGGTTTAGGTTTAGGGATTTCAGAATATATTTAGGTTTTAGGTTTAGGTTTTGAGCGGGGGCAAATATGAAATTGAGTGGGGGCAAACTAGAGAATCAGCGGGGCAAACATGAAATTGAGCGGGGGAAACATGAAATTGAGTGGGGCAAACAAGAAAATGAGCAGGGCAGGCATGAAATTGAGCGGGGCAAACATGAAATTGAACGGGGCAAACTAGGAAATCAGCGGGGCAAGCATGAAATTAAGCGGGGCAAACATGAAATTGAGCGGGGCAAACTAGGAAATGAGGGGGGCAAACATGAAATTGAGCGAGGCAAGCATGAAATTGAGCGGGGCAAACTAGGAAATGAGCAGGGCAAACATGAAATTGAGCGGGGCAAACATGAAATTGAGCGGGGCAAACTAGGAAATGAGTGGGGCAAACATGAAATTGAGCGGGGTAAACTAGGAAATGAGCGGGGCAACCATGAAATTGAGCAAGGCAAGCATGAAATTGAGTGGGGCAAACATGAAATTCAGCGGGGCAAACACGGAAATGAGTGGGGCAAGCATGAAATTGAGCGGGGCAAACATGAAATTGAGCGGGACAAACTGAAAAATCAGCGGGGCAAACATGAAATTGAGCGGGGGAAACACGAAATCAGCGGGGTAAACATGAAATTTAGTGGGGGAAACATGAAATTGAGCGGGGCAAACATTAAATTCAACAGGATAAACTGGAAAATCAGTGGGGCAAACATGAAATTGAGCGGGGGAAACATGAAATCAGCAGGAAAAACTATAAAATTAGCGGGGCAAACATGAAATTGAGCGGGGCAAACAAGAAATTCAACGGGGGAAACTAGCATTTGAGCGGGGTAAACTACAAAATCAGCGTGGCAAACTAGGAAATCAGTGAGGCAAAAATGAAATTGAGCGGGGGAAACATGAAATTCAGCGGGGCAAACCAGAAAATCAGCGGTGCAAACTTAAAAGATAATTTCATGGATTAAGTCCAAAAAACTAAATGTATCCAATGTTCAAATGGACCACACCACATGAAAATTTTGAATTGAACTTCTCATATTGATAATTTCTTAGGGGCCATGGAAGTTTTGGATCAAGCTTATAATTATGTTTTCTATTAATCCATGTCTATATGATCTTATGAATAGGTTTGATAACAAACAAACATTGGAAAAGAAGTCCTGATAACTAAGTACCTTGCATTATGTGAAAAGCATGATAAGAAATGTTAAACAAATCTTGAAGCATTGATCTCAACGAGGCCTAAGTAGAGAAAAAAGAGAGAGCTAGTCTCAGCCCAAGAAGAAAAGCTCCAAATGGTTTTAGTTTTACAGGAGATACCCTAAAAGCTGGACTCTTCTCCAAATTGTTATATTAATCTATGACTAATAGGACTATTCTATTGTTATATTAATTTAACAAGTTACTTTCAACAAATTGAAAATAATTTATCAATAGAATTTTATCTTTCAATTGAACTTATTTATATAATTCTTTTAGTTGTTTAGATAGCTGAAATCATTTAGTTGTTTGCAATCTGATTTTATTTTGTGAGTCTTTTTTGGAATTGGTATAATGCTGTTTGGTTTGTGCTTGGTGTTTTTATGCTAGGTTTGTGGGGATGGGACGGTTTGAGTGAGGGTCAATGTCAAAAGCCATCTGTTTTGGTTGTTGATTCTGAATCTGATTTCTTCGGTGAGCGTGTTTTAGAAATGTTGTTTCATATTGGGTTTGTTTGGTTTTTGATATGAGATAATTCTTTTGGTTGCTAGGGACAAGCAAATTGAGTCATGTTTTCCATTTCTAAATTATGAATTTAAGGTCTTCTATATTTCTAGTCTCTCTTTTTTTTTTTGGGTTGTCTTTGGTTGCATTATCCAATTGGATTGCAACCATCTGTCAAATAAAATGGAAATAACCAGATTGTAGTTTCCTTCCTTGGTATTCTTATTTAGGATGGGTTTTTGAATCCTTATATTACTTTCAAGTTAGACATGATAGGGACAACTACAATTTGAGGGTCATTTCCCCATATGAATACCATGAGCAACAATTAACTTTCCCATTCATCTTGATTAAATTGAAGGCTCGCAATTCAATTCTATTAGGGCCCGTTTGGCCGGTCGGATTGGAAGGGATTGGAAGTTAAATCCCGGGATTGGCCAGGTGTGCCAAACAGAGTCGATGATCTGATCCCAATCCCATGGATCTTAAGACAATCCAGTGACAACACCATCATTACCTTTAAATCCCATCCAATCCACCTTAATCCATTCAAATTTGCTTGAGATGTGTTTGGTTCGAGGGATTGGAAGGGATGGGAAGGTTTAATCCTGAGATTGGCCGGGTGTTCCAAACAGACGGGATATAGCAATCCCATGTATCTCAAGACAATCCACTGACAACACCATTATTACCTAGAAATCCATGCCATCCACCCTAATACCATTCAATCCCTTTCAATCCACCCGGCCAAATGGGCCCTTATGCATCTAAATGAAGCCTCAGCTCAATCAGTATGTCTGGCATATGTTAGTTGACTGTGGGTTGATTTCTTGTTGGGGTTCCAAGATGATTAGTTCTTCTGTTATTCCTTTCTTCTATTGAGTGTTTTGAGTTTGTCTATTGATGTCGGGAGTTGGGACAAATATTAAAATGATTTGCATGATGAGAGCTGTTTGGACTTGAGGTTTTTATTAACTAGGCTTAACTGAGATGTCCTTTACTGTTTCTGACTGAAAGATGTCCTTTGTATTATAATGTGCATGGACAGAAGAAACTGAGCTACTGAGATTGCAAAAAGGGGACATGCATCAAACATGACTCTTAATAATTTTCAATGAGACTATCAGATTCATTTTATGCTTGTGTGAATAGATGTGAATGAAGCTGATTTCATATAGAAGTGGCATGTACGTATGAAGTATGGTATGGTACCACAAGTTGTGCTACAATTGCCCATGTGGAGTTCTTCACTCAATCATTAGATGATTTATATAAATACATCAGTTCACTATTCAATGATAAATCATGAATTGTCAGATATATATAGATTTTTCGAGCTTAATTTATCGTTTCCTTTGTTTGAAACAGACACTATTATCGCAACATTCATAATTCCTAAGGATAAAGGAAAAAAGGCTATGGTTAGAGAGTCATTCAGGGGGGGATCGTACGAAACTCCGATCAAGACAAAGATCGGAACGGGTAGAGGAACGGATTTCCCCGATCGGAGCAAATGTGAAATTGAGCGGGGCAAGCATGAAATTGAGCGGGGCAAACTGGAAATTGACGTGGCAAACATGAAATTGAGCGGGGCAAGCATGAAATTGAGCGGGGTAAGCATGAAATTGAGCAGGGCAAACTGAAAATTGAGCGGGTCAAACATGAAAATGAGTGGGGCAAACATGAATTTCAGTGGGGCAAGCATGAAATTGAGCAGGGTAAGCATGAAATTGAGCGGGGCAAACTGGAAATTGAGCGGGGCAAACATGAAAATGAGCGGGGCAAACATGAAATTGAGCGGGGCAAGCAGGAAATTGAGCGGGGCAAATTGAAAATTGAGCAGGTCAAACGTGAAAATGAGCGGGGCAAACATGAAATTCAGCGGGGCAAGCATGAAATTGAGCGGGACAAATTGAAAATTGAGCGGGGTAAACATAAAAATGAGCGGGGCAAACTGAAAATTGAGCGAGGCAAACATGAAATTCAGCGGGGCAAGCATGAAATTCAGTGGGGCAAACTGAAAATTGAGCGGGGCAAACATGAAATTGAGTGGGGCAAGCATGAAATTGAGCGGGGCAAACTGGAAATTGAGCGGGGTAAACATGAAATTCAGTGGGGGGGCAAGCATGAAATTGAGCGGGGCAAACTTGAAATTGAGTGGGGCAAACATGAAAATGAGCGGGGCAAACATGAAATTGAGCGGGGCAAGCAGGAAATTGAGCGGGGCAAACTGGAAATTGAGCGGGGCAAACATGAAATTCAACGGGGCAAGTATGAAATTGAGCAAGGCAAACATTAAATTGACCTTATCTACCATAAAATTAAGCTGGGCAAACATTAAATCGAGCGATCCTACCATGAAATTTATCGAGGCAAACATTAAATTGACCTTATCTACCATGAAATTAAACTGGGCAAACATTAAATTGAGCGATTGTTGCATGATATTTATCGAGACAAACATTAAATTAACCTTATCTACCATGAAATTAAGCTGGGTAAACATTAAATTAAGCGATCCTAGCATGAAATTGATTAGGGTAAACATGGAATTCAGTGAGCCTAGCATGAGATCAAGTGAGCCCTAGCATGGAATTGAGTGAGCTTTAAATTGAATTGAGCGAGTTTACATGGATTTAATCGATCAACGCATGCAATTGACTAAGCCTAACGCATGCAATTGACTAAGCCTAACGCATGGAATTGAGTGTAACATTTTTTTTTCAAGATCTGTACCTCTGACTGCCGCAGTATCGGTCAAATGCAGGTTGAAGAGAGGTGCTTTAGAGTGAAAGAATATTTTGAACCTTTTCAAGGAGACGTAACCAGCTCGTGGGATTTCACGTAACCCTAGCCAAGATGAAAAATGAGAAATGTAGAATGATGATATTTAGATGATACACAGAGATTTCAGTCAGGAAAATGAGAAGAAAACCCTTCGTACTTCAGTTCTTAGTTCCAAGAGAGTGTAGGGCTGGAAGCGCCTGTTTTTTCATTAAAGGAAGTGAAAGCAACGCTGAAAGCAATGCAATGAAAGGAGTATGTAAAAAGGAGGGGTATTTTCGTCCTGAAATTCGGTCTCCGCACGTGGAGGTCTAAGTTGCAAAGCAAGGTTTGTCTTCTTTCATAAAAACAACTAGATAAAAGGTGGGGTCCACAGTCCTAAATTTCTCGATTCAAAATCTAAAGCCCAAATCCTATAAAACCCATGCTCAGCCGGAGACATGCAAACCCACAGCCTCCACATGTCCCACTAAGACACCCATTGAACTATGGGTCGAGCCATGTGGGAGACGGCACATGAGGTGCCCCCCACTAGTTGGCTTAGCTCTAGATTCGAGGTGGGAATTATTGTAGGGATAAGATAGGTAGTGTCCCCTGCGATTTGGGTGTCTGGTCTATGAAATTTCTAAAACGCCCTCACCTCCTCTCATTTTATCGGAAGCGGATTGCGTACCAAGTCAGTACGCTTGTAAACTATGTGGGGTTCACCATGAACTATGTATTTTACCCCCTCCATCCATCTATTTTATTAGATAATTTTATGACATGGGCAAAATTGAAGGACATTCAAAGCTCAAATGCACCACACCACATGAA
Source organism: Magnolia changhungtana (assembly GCA_030180095.1). Taxonomy (NCBI): domain Eukaryota; kingdom Viridiplantae; phylum Streptophyta; class Magnoliopsida; order Magnoliales; family Magnoliaceae; genus Magnolia; species Magnolia changhungtana. The sequence continues at coordinate 6,960,260 of JASAUF010000525.1, forward strand.
ACAGTGTGAATTGAACTTAGACCGTTGCAACATTCTTAAGTGTCACAGAATTTTTGTATTAAGCTTATATATATATTTTTTCCCTTCACCATGTCTTTGTGATATTATTAACAGCTTGGATGACAAATAGACATCACTGTAGGGCCTAGGAAGGTTTCAACGGTGGAAATCATTATTCCCACTGTTTCCTGTCTTATGATCCACTTGAGAGTTGAATATGCTTTAACTTTGGGCTCAACCCCTTAAATGAGCTGAAAAAAATGTATGGATGGTGCGGATAAACTACTTATTTTCATGGTGGGCTCAACTGAGTTTACTCGGTACAATAAGAGTGTATTTGAGTAACCACATCTCTCATACCACCCCATGCACCAATAGGGGAGTGCCACTTGACAATCTTCCCGTCAACTAATTACCATCCTCCACCTCATTTTCACCCTCCAACTTTACCAAAATCACACTTATGCCACTCCATGTCGCATCCCTTCCTGTTAACTAATTACCATCCTCCCCCTCATTCTCACCCTCCGACTTTACCAAAATCACACTTATGCCACTCCCTCCATGTCGCGCCCTAAAATCTGTCACCCAGTTACACTGGACCCTAAAAACGCATCCCATGGCGCAACTCAGAATATTTAAGTTTCCGTCTACAATTACACGAATAATCATTTCAAGCTTCTACTTAAACATAAATAAAAGAAGAATACCATCTAATTTCATTCCACCAAATTCAACATGTCTAAGACATAATCTAGTTATAGTCATCTATAATTCAAAGAAAATAAAATTTTCAAGAATTCCATCACGACTGTCCTTGACCGATTTAACGAGGTCCTTATCCTGAAATTTAAAATTCCAAAAGGGTGAGCTACGAAGACTAATGAGTCTACCTTGTACAAGTCTTAAAACTAACATGTCTGCGACTCGAGAAAAATCATGTAAAACTAAGATCGTTAAAAAACGGGTCCTTACTGTTGCTCCGGTGGTAGACTCTTAGGAGTTTCAACACCTGATCAAGGGTTCAAGTACCCATAAGTGGTGAAATTCCACTAGTGTGAGTGTGTGGGGGTGTGTGTGCGTGCTTTAAAAAAAAAAGATCGTTAAAAAACTGTATGCAAAAGATAAAACATCAATTCAAGCATTTAAATAATGAACAATATAACGTGAGGGTGATAACCACACTATTTAATATGATTGATTTCCTTGAACACCAAGGCCATCTTTATACTAGTTGGCCAAACTCTCCCCAAAAACCCATCTGGCCATCAAAGGTGGCTTGTTGTAAATCAGCCATGTTCATCCACTAGCTACAATTAATGGGTAACCGATTTGTATGCTATAAGCTAATTAAACTTGACCATTTGTCTATCATAGGTTGGTTAAATCTCTACTCCATCGACCTTTCCTTTGCTAACTATTTTAGAGATTCCAAATGGTACTAGAGCTTTATGGACTTACAACACAAGGGTTTTGATCGCCCTACCTATTTACCGCTTTAGGGACTTTTAACCTATGGGACTCGATTGCCCCTCGGTTCGTACAATACGTCTCCGTCTACAGTACAACGGCTACCTAAATCACAAAGCGGGTTAGTTATTTCGTCGATTCTTCTATTTGGATTCTTAAAACAAGATTAGAGTTAAGATTTCTTACCTAAATCGAAGTCAGAATCAATGGTGTAACGATGGTGGGGTGACGATTCGGCGTGTGAAGTCGTGGGAAAGGATCCCAGCAACGATCTCCCAGACTCTTCCCAGACTCTCCCTTCTCTCCTTACTCTTTTCCTCTCTTTTCTCTCTTCTCTCTCCTGGGGTTTGGAGAAAATCGTATGGAATGGGAATGAGGTGGTTTAAGGGCTATTTATAAGCCCAGAACTGATGTCAATGGCCCTAGGGCCATGATATACTTAGGTTATAGCAAAAGGGTAGTTGTTTCGGGCCAACGGAGCCCATCTGGAGGTCCATTGCTCGCATACGGTATGGGGCAAGTCCCCTGACAATGGATCTAAGCCAGGTTAAGATTTCGGTCTGATCGAATTTGTGGATCGACCATGGAGGACTCGTTTTAGTTCAACGGCTATTGTCACTCGATCAGGGCCACAAGTACACTGATATGTGTAGGAAAATTTCTCTGATCCAAGGGTGTAGTTGGGTTAGAATCTGACGGTCTAAAACCTTAAATTTGGCCTATAAGCGAACGGCCCAATTTACTTAAGTTTGAGTTCATTTTCTAAAGATATTTACGTTCCTCACACATTTCGCTCAAGGCTCAAGTTGTACGTTTCTAGATACTATTTGGGCTCGATTTCCGCGATGGTTGTCAAGCCCAATAAGGCGGTCATAACCTTATGGTTTCACAGCAATCGGACTTTCGACGCGCAATCCAGGTCCGATACGGAATTTCAATGCGTTCTGGGGAACAACTAGGTTTTGGGACTGATCCTAGATTTTTAGGAAATGTTAAGTTAGTGATTCTAATAGTTTTGGGTCTTACAGTTCGTATAGAAAGCGGTTCAAGCTAATTCCACCGATTGTTCAGTTTAATACTTAACTAAATTCCGTCCTAATTACGACAGAATAAGGTCCTAAATTCCGTCCTAATTATGACAGAATAAGGTCCTAGGGTAGTTCTATGCCCCTTTTGACACTTTTAGTTAGTATATTATTTTAATTATTTTTCTAGTAGTTCATCATCAACCTTACTTCATCTCCACTAAATTTCATTTGATTTTGTGACGTAGAAAAATTCTAAAAATTTTAGAAGTAGCAGCTGTCCGAACTAATAATTTTTGGATAGTTGTCACATCAACCTAGATTTAATTATATTAAAATTTTTATTATATTTTTATCTTATTTTTATATGAAACTAGACTTATCAAGCTTCAATCTGGCTTTTGAATCACCTAAATCAAAGTTATATTGAGGGAAATATGACTTTTTGAAGTTGATTGAAAAGTGCAGGAAATTGCAGCGAGTGTCCACCGAATTTCGGTGCACCGGCGGTGGCGCCGCCCGCCCGCTGTGATCAGTGTTCAAAATATCGATACTATCGGCCGATATATCGGCCGATATTATCGGTATCGCACCTCTAGGAGACGATACACTCGCGATAACCCCCGGAAGATACCAAAAAACCCAAAATCAAGATATCGGTCGATATATCGTCGATATCGCACGATATTTTGACGATATCCCGCGATTTCCTCTCCATTATTGTCGATATCGACGTCATCATCCAAAAAATCGAGAAAAAAAAAGAAGGTGGATTTCGGTACCTGTAGAAGAGATCGCCATGATCGGAAGCTTCCATTTGGTGGGCGAAGCGTCATTCCTAGGTTGCCGCAAACAAAATCTCCGATTTTGGAGAGAAATCCGGAGACCGGAGATATCGGCGATGAGATTTGGGAGAGTTTTAGGGTTCCGGCTTCCTGAACCCTCTCTGCTTAAAAAAAGGCCGTTCGAGCCTTTTATTCGGACGTGGATTAGCTACTGACAGGTTTAGTAGCGAGATCGCTACTGAAGTGACGTCACCAAGTTACGTGGGTCCCACCATGATGAATATGTTATATCCACACGGTCCATCCATTTGGAGATATCATCTTAGGACATGCGTAAAAAACGAGGCAGATAAAAATCTGTAATGGACCCACTACAGAAAATAGTGGAAAAAGTGACATCCACCGTTGAAACCTTCCTAAGGTCCACCGTGATGTTTATTTGAGATCCAACCCGTTAATAAGTTAAAAAAGACATTATAAAAGGGAAATATATATATATATATCAGCTTAATCAAAAACTTTTGTGGCCCTCAGAAGTTTTTAATGGTGGGCGTCACTCTCTACTGCTTTCTGTGGTGGGGTCCACTGGAGCTTTGAATCTTGGCCATTCTTAGGCTAATGGTATAAAATGTTCTCTTCAAATGGATGGACGGTGTGGATACAAAACATACATCACAGTGGGGCCCACGAAACTCGGTGACGTAAATTCAGTAGCGTGTCTCGCTACTCAACCTGTCGGTAGCTAATCCGCGGACGCAGATTGCGTCCTACCCGGTAATCCGTCCGGGCAGGACTCTGTGGGGCCCACCGTGATGTAACTGTTTTATCCTGCCGTCCAACAATTTTTTCAGAAAATTTTAATACGTGAACCAAAAAATGAGGTAGGTCCAAGGCTTGAATGGACCACAAAGTGGGGATTGAACGTCCACCATTAAAAGCTTCTTGGGAGCCAGCGAAATTACGGATCAAGCTGATATTTGTGTTTTCACTTCATCCACGTCTATGTGATCTTATGAATAGGTTTTATGGTAAAAAAAACATCACGTGGGCCCTTAGAAAGGTTTCAAGGGTGGATGTTATATCAGTGCAGGTTCCTTTGGTGTGGTCCACTCAGTCCTTAGACCTGCCTCATTTTTTGGTTCATATATTAAAATTTTCTGAAAAAATCATTAGATGGCGGGATAAAACAGTTACATCACGGTGGGCTCTATAGAGCTGCCCTGGGACGGACACGCGTCGGGCGGGTAGGACGCAATCCGCGTCCGCTAATCCGCGCCCCTTTTTTTAATGAAAATCACGGTGTGTTGACGTCACCAAGTTCTGTGGGTCTCATCATGGGCGTGTGTTATATCAAACCATTCGTCCATTTGGCGAGCTCTTCGTACGGCTTGAGCTGAAAAATAAGACAGATCCAAAGATCAATTGGACCACACTCCAAACAGCAGTGGTAGATTGAACGTCTACCATTGAAACCGTTTTGGGGGTCACAGAAGTTTTGGATCAATATGATAATTATTTTTCCTCTTCATCCATGTCTGTGTGACCTAATTAACAGATTGGATGGAAAATAAACATTATGGTGGGCCCTACGAATGTATTAATGGTGAGAATCAGTCCCCTACTGCTATTTGTGGTGTGGTCCACTTGAGCTTTGGATATGACTCATTTTTGGGTTCATGATCTAAAATTATCTCTCCAAATGCATGAACAGTGTAGATTTAATAAATACATTATTGTGGGGCTATATAACTTTGAAATGTTCCTGCCAAAGCCTTCCGCAGTAAGTTCCTGCACTTGAAACCTTAGTGGGGCCTACCATGATGTTTGTAAGGAATCCACTCCGTTCATCCATTTTGTGAGATCATTTTAGGACATAGAATAAAAAATGAGTAGCATCTAATACTCAAGTGTGCCAAAAAAACTATTATTAGCTTGATCTAAAACTTTTGTGGCCCACTAATGGTCAATCACCATTGTTTCCTATGGTATGGTCTACCTAATTATTGGATCTGTTTTATTTTTTAGATAATGTCCTGAAATGATATGGAAAAACAGATGGACGGGGTTGATACTGAATATAGTTATCTTAGTTCAATCGGACAGCGCATAACTTAAGACCCTATACAAAGGAAATCTATTATGTACACTTCTTTTTTGAAACTTTATGACTTAAAAGTGTGTATTAAGGACCTTTTTAACAATCCCCAAAGTTTTATTAAAAAATTCAACCATTTTCCCAATGTTTCCACATGTTTCCCAAAAAGTGCGATAAATTATGCGATACAAACGATATATCCCGTGCGATAACCGATATGTATCTGTATCCCAAGGGTGCGATACATTGTGCGATACCGATATTTCGAACACTGGCTGTGATGTTTAGTGGTGTTTTTGCCACACGATTTTTGAAATGGGCGTATCTTGCAAAACGGGATGAGTTATTCAACATGTAATATATGATTTTGGGGTATGAGAAGCTGATCTATCCAAATAACCTATTTATTTTATGAGATTACATAAATTTATTAGTCAAAAACCTATTTTATTTATATATTTACTATTTATAGTAAATTTTAGTTTAAGTATTGTTCTTCATCATTTAAACTTTAGGATTAGTGTCTAATATGAAAGTACTTAGAAAATTTTGAAGAATAAGGTGGTGAAATGTGAGATTTTGAAGGAAATGGGTTAAAAAGGGGATTTGTGACTTTGGGATTGAGTTCTGAGAAATCAATAAGGTGTTATGATTGACCCATTGCCTAAGGACATCCATCTCCAAGTTGGTAAAAATCCGGGACGTTACAAAACCAAAATATCAAGAGTAAAAATAAGGAAGTTACAAGTAAATGAAAGTAACATGGAATCCGTCAGCCGAACTCCACCTCAGCCGCGCCTGAGATCCCATCATAGGGGTCTCCACCTGTCATCGTACCTGTGTCTATTTGGTGTAATCGCACGATTGGGTGAGTGAAAACTCAGTGGGAGTTTTTCGCATGGATTCATGCATACCATGTCATTCCCAAACAGTTTAAACCAAACGTAATCAATCATAACGAGGATAATGTGAATTTAAATGTAAATGTATGGGTGTATAAATGTATGCTCAAATCACAGATCTGGGGATGCACATCCAATTGTCAAAATAAAGGGGTTGCCCAAGGTGAACTAGTCACCCAGAAAAATACTCATAGGTATGCCCAATGAGAACTAGATACCCGGAAAAGACCATATAGGAGAGTGTGCCCAAGGATATCTCCTGGAAAAATACACGAGGTATGCCCGAGGAGTGTCTAATCCCAGAAAAGCCTCATGTAAGGAAAAAGCGCCCAAAGTGGCACAAATATACATGCTCTGTGAGTTTAACTGAAGTGTTGGAACTTTCAGTAAATCAAACAGAGTGTGACTTATATTGAGCACTCGGAAAAGCTCATATGTCATGCATGAATGTCATGCACCATGATGCTCATGCACATTCCATAGAATTAACAAGATCTACTTTCATAAAAGTGGTCCAAACTCATGGTCCTTTAAGAGTATAGTAATCGTCCACATTCATTTTCATTAACTTGATCCGAAGGAAGGCCAACAGTGTAACACATTAAGTACGATCAAGAGTGGTAAGTATAAACTATATTTCCTTTAGTAAATAACATCCCACTCATGATCTTCATAGTGTGAAACATAACATAGAATGAATTGAAGTTTCATTACTCACATATCATTAATTTAAATATGCATGCAATCTAACAATTGATGAAAAGGAATAAAATATATATTATTAAATGCTATCTATCTAATTAGGAATTTAAGTAGTAAAATAAAGTACTTCTACATGTTCATCTATACATAATGGAAATGAAGGGTTCAATCAACATCCACCTTATTTCATACGTATTAGGTTTATACTAAATGGAGTTTAGTACATGTAAGGAGCAATAATACAATTTAAAAGATGTATGGAATCAAGATCTTTACTTCATTTTATACAAATGGGGACGTACATATTACCAACAATTTTAATTATAGGCATGAATAGTATATTACCAAGTCTTATAAGATGAGATTAAAGTAACATAATGTGAAACATACATTAGAAATTTTCAATAAAAATTAGACAGAAAGGGAGTGAAAATTTTAACTATTCTACTCATTAGGCTTAAACCAATTTGGATTATAATGGATGAAAGAAGCCAAGTGGGACATTCCTCACCTTGAAGCGTGGATTCTCTTCTTGATATACTAGGGATCACAAAGGAGTTCAAAGCACTCGATCTACCCTCACTAGCTTGAATTGACTCAATTCGACATATTGAACTTGAATGTGTCCCAAACTCGGCTCGAGTTCAAACTGAGTCAACTCAGTGCCAACCCGATTACAACCCCCTTATACACTTTCTCCCATTCTTCTTCCTTTCTTTCCCTTTTTCTTTTCTTCTTTTCTCCTTGTGTTGGGGGGGTTCCAGCAAGGTCTGGACCCAATTAAACAGTGAATTAAAGTCCTGACTCGGTTTTGAACCGAGTTGACTCAGAAACTCGCCCCATCTTTCCTTCTTCTCTTTGATCTTCTTCTTCTTTCTCCATTTTCTCTCTCCCCTTTTCTTTCTTCTCTCTCTGTCTCTCTACTAAATTTCATGTAATAACCTAGCCAAACCCAAATCTGACTCAGTTCCTCGACTCGCTCAACTCAACAGCCATCACTCTCTCTCTCTCTCTCTCTCTCTCTCTCTCTCTCTCTCTCTCTCTCTCTCTCTCTCTCTCTCAGGAGTAGCCAACAAGATCTGAGTACGCCCGAGCTTGGCTATTGAGTTGGCCTAGCCGTCTGCAGCAGCAATGTACTCGTTTAGCTAAGACAGACCCGGTCGGACTTAGTTCGCCCAACAACCCGACTCACAATCCCCGCTTTCTTCTTTTTCCTCCTTCCCTATCTGGCCTTATCACATAGCCAACAAGAGCCTGGATTCGACCCTAACTCAGACACGACCTGATGCAGAAGCTCCTAGCTTAGCTTGGTGCGGCAGCAGCAGCCGCATCACTGCCCCTCTTTGTGGCCGGACAGAGCTCATGCTCGTCCTTAACAAGAGTAATGGCTCGGATGGGTCAATGTGACTGAAATGGCTAGCTCCCTCACTCTCTCTATTGCTGATCTTCTTCTTCCTTCTCACTTTTAACCAGAACAAGCCTGATCTTGGCCCAAACTCAGACCAAGTCGACTTGAATAAGCACAGCAGAAGGAACGACGCTCTCTTTTTCTCTCTCCCCCCTATTTTGGGCCAGTGATTGCCATAAAAGGAAGCTTTAAATAGGGCTCTACTAACCTATTACTATAGGCTTTTATCCCAACTAATCGGCTGATTAGTTACTGGTTTAGTCGTGACATTTAACAAGGTTCGATATGATCAGGCCGTATATGGTTGTAACCCAGCTATCTAGAAGGTCATCTGAGGACACGAGCCACCAAATGGACGACTTAGATCTGAGAAATGATCGTCCTTTCGAAATGTGGTCTATACGGTTCAATCGGGGAAGATGACATCCTAGTAATGGTGGTTTTACAGTGACCGGTCAATCTACTGATCTAGTGCTATCAAAGGGTTCTGATGATGTCAAGGGAGTATGTGTGGCCCATTCAATAGTGGACAGAGGGTTGTAGATTAAACCTGGTTAGCCGCACGGAGGCGGTTTGCGACGACTTTCCTACTCGCCAACTTCTCGTGGGTTTCTCATTTAGCCACGATATTTTCAAGAGCCCTAATATTCTACGTCTCAGATCTTTCGTGGGAAGCTTCTGGAAGATGGGAGATGGCTGAGATGGTTTGTTTCTTAAAATGGCGAGATTCCTTCCGCCTTTCACCGGATAGGTGGATATTTCCAAAAATGGTAAGTGTGACTAGGACGCTGGTGTGGTACGTGGGAGTACTCTGAATCCTCTGGACGAACGGATCTTCCAGCAAGGAGTCGTGGTGAGGTGGTTTTGTTTCCAGCGTGGATTTTCGTGTGAAGCTGCTTGGGGTGGATCATCGTGTACATGAGCGTGTACCAACACGTGTAATCCGAATGTGTTTACGGTCGGTGGGCTCCATTGATCACGATGGACAGTTTTGATTGTGAATATGACTCATCATGGGGGGTCAATTTAGGATAAGGACAATCACGGTCCGTTTGAATTTCAAACCGCGAGAAACGACTAAAATTCCTTTCGACTTTCATCGGGTCAAACTTTGTTTGACCTGGTATCTCATCCCATGTGCGGTGGGTGTACACAGGTTCGTGTACGTGCGTGGATAAAAGGCGTGGTCCCTGTGAAGATCGGTGAAATCTGCATCGTCTGTTGGTCTTTGTGAGTTGATTAGTTGCTTTTGGTTGAGAGGTCAGCTGGATTAACGATCTAAACGGCCGATTGGTTTGATTTATTATAGTAAGGGTTAATGGTTGGATTGTGATCTTGTTAGGTAGATGTGCACACTAGGATGTAGATATCGGATTACTGGTTTGTTTTATATTTTCTTATTTTATAAGGTGGTTGGTGAGCTGGATTTGTCTTGAGTTTCAATTGACTCTTAGAGTGATTTTAGAATTGACTCGATGAGAGTTGTAACTACTGAAATTTTCTGGAGTTTTTTATGGTTTATAAAGGTGGCCTTTTTGTGAATTATCTGATGATGATATCCTATATTCCCACATGCCTAAATATGTCCTACAGTTTAATGGTAACACCCGAGTACTCAAAGTACGGGGTGTTACAATCTACCCCCTAAAGAAAGTCTCGTCATTGAGATTCAGTGCTTCTAATTTGATTAAGGACAATTATAATATCATTTGTGGTGATTGTAAGCATTCGTTATTTTTCTATGAGTGTTGTTTGTATGTACGAATATATATACTACTAGTTGCCAGAACTGTGGTTGTTACAATTTACCCCCTTCAAAGAAAAATCTCGTCATCGAGATTTGGTAATATTCATCCTAAGTAGCATTATTACAAGTAATAAATTCATCCATATCGCAGACTTATCTATCATCTATCATAATGTGAAATCATAACTTGTATGGTTCCATAAAAAATTTAGAACTCGTTTCGGTAATTTGTAAAACTAGGGATATAGTTCAATGCTTGCTATGTCAGAAATTTCCCTTGCATTTATTAGGGGCATAAGTTTATTTAGGTTACAACTAATAGTAATATTATATCTTTCCTTTTATTTCTTATACTTCTAATGGTAGTTCCCCATTGTCTAAAGTATAATACAATTTTCCAGTTTTCAGTGTTCGAGCCATTAGGAACAGATGGTCGTAGTAGGTTTGAGCCTGATACATTGATCCTTTGCTTGTGCTGAACGGTAGAATTTGCTAGTATCATCTTCCAATCCTGGTAAATTTCGATCTTCTGCTTAATCAAGGCATTGCGATCATTGAAAATTTTCTAGGATATAGATTTTGGATCAAACCGCATATGCTTTGTTTGAAATATGATTCCATCAATTTGTGGTCCCAATTTTTATTTTTATTTTTCTAGACACTTGGGAATATCATGAAGTTTTCTATTTTTATAAAAGTGCTTGGAATCTAGGTGAAATGGTTCCAAATGACCAACACATTTTCACTATACACTCCGATCGCCTATTGCACCACCTGGAAATTTCAGGACTAGAATTTATGAAGTTTGAATTTGAAATCTGCTAAACTCATCCAGATTCTTAAATCTAGTCTTAATGTGCTCGGTCTAGGGCCAAAAATATACCCAAAATTTATAATTTCATCTTTAGTTAACCTAAGCGTTGAAAATTAAGAGAATCATTGCCCTTAACTAATGACACATATTAGGATATTCTAATTGTAATTTCTTAACTTAAGGGAGTGCCTAGGTTTAGATCTGATGCACAACATGGTGGGTAAAGAATTTCCTAAGATGTCCAAGTTTGATTTACTCATTGGGTGATGTGACAATGTTACTTCAACTAAGGAGGATTATAGATAAAGTTCAATTCCTAGGCTTCTAAAAATGCTCTCGATGATCTTAAGTGTATCATAGGGGGCATTTGTTCTCCCATGATACCTAAGTTAAATTTCTAAGTTCAATAATCATCAAGGTAGTTTATAGTGGGGACTAAGTTTTGTTTTTAAGTTCTATAGTTATTCAAACAATTTTCTATGGAACTTAAAATTTTTGAGTTTCTTAGTTCAATTTTTTTTTTCTTAAAACTATAAAGGAATTCTGGATAAATTTAAATGGCTATCCCATCGATTCTAGAGGGAACATAAGTTTAAATATCTACATTCTCCAACTTTCCTAATTCCAAGGGAAGTCCACATACATCCAAATGGTTAAATAATTTTAAATGAGACCTAAGTTTTGGTCTCTACGTTCTCAAGATTTCCCTAAGTGTAGGGGCGGTTCACCTAGGTTCAAATCTCTAATTCCAACATCTTAGTTTGTTTCCCAAAGGCAAGGTTTGTCTAAACTCTCGCTTTGATACCATCTTGTAACACCTGGTCTTTAAAACCCGAGGATAGTCGCTCGAGTACGAGAACCCGAGGGTTACGTCACGAAGTGAACTAACATACATCTAATTAGTAGCAAATCTCATAACGTAAAACAAGACAATTGCCGTGTAAACTAGAATATCAAGAGTAACAATAAGGAAGTTTAATACAAGTAAACGAAAGCAACATGGAATCTCTCAGCCGAACTTCACCTCAGCCGCCCCTTGGATCCAGTCATAGGGGTTTCCACCTGTCATCACACCTGCGTCTATTTGGTGCAACTGCACGATTGGGTGACTGAAAACTCAGTGGAAATTTTCCGCAAGGATTCATGCATACTATGTCATTCCCAAACAGTTTAAACCAAACATAATCAATCATAATGAGGATAATGTGAATTTAAATATAAATGTATGGGTGTATGAATATATGCTCAAATAACAGATCTGGGGATGCACATCCAACTGTCAAAATAAAGGGGTCGCCCAAGGTGAATTAGTCACCAGGAAAAATACTCATAGGTACGCCCAAGGAGAACTAGCCACTTGAAAAGAACCATGTACGCCCAAGGATATCTCCTAGAAAAATACATGGGGTACGCCCGAGGAGTGTCTAATCCCAGAAAAGTCTCATGTAAGGAAAGAGCGCCTAAAGTGGCACAAATGCACATGCTCTGTGAGTTTAATTAAAGTGTTGGAACTTTCAGTATATCGAACAAAGTGTGGCTTACATTGAGCACCCGGAAAAGCTAATATGTCATGCGTGAATGTCATGCACCATGATGCTCATGCACATTTCATAGAATTAATAAGATCTACTTTCATAAAAGTGGTCCAAGCTCATAGTCCTTTAAGAGTATAGTAATCGTCCACATTCATTTACATTAACTTGATCCGAAGGAAGGTCAACAGTGTAGCACATTAAGTACGATCAAGAGTGGTAAGTCTAAACTATATTTCCTTTAGTAAATAACATCCCAATCACGATCTTCATAGTGTGAAACGTAACATAGAATGAATTGAAGTTTCATTACTCTCATATCATTAATTTAAATATGCATGCAATCTAACAATTGATGAAAAGGCATAAAATATATACGATTAAATGCTATCTATCCAATTAGGAATTTAAGTAGTAAAATAAAGTACTTCTACATGTTCATCTATACATAATGGAAATGAAGGGTTCAATCACCATCCACCGTATTTCATACGTATTAGGTTTATACTAAATGGAGTTTAGTACATGTAAGGAGCAATAATACAATTTAAAAGATGTATGGAATCAAGCTCTTTACTTCATTTTATACAAATGGTGAAGTACATATTACTAACAATTTTAGTTATAGGCATGAATAGTATATTACCAAATCTTATAACATGGGATTAGAGTAACATAATGTGAGACATACATTAGAAAATTTCAATAACAATTAGACAGAAAGGGAGTGAAAATTTAACTATTCTACTCATTATGCTTAAACCAATTTGGATTATAATGGATGAAAGAAGCCAAGTGGGACATTCCTCACCTTGAAGCGTGGATTCTCTTCTTGCTAGACTAGGGATCACAAAGGAGTTTAAAGCACTCGATCTACCCTCACTAGCTTGAATTGACTCAACTCGACGTATTAAACTTTAATGTGTCCTAAACTTTGCTCGAGTTCAAACCGAGTCAACTCAGTGCCAACCCGATTACAATCCCCTACTACTCTTTTTACCATTCTTCTTCCTTTCTTTCCCCTTTTCTTTTCTTATTTTCTCTTTGTGTTGGGGGGGGGGGGGGGGGTTCCAGCAAGGTCTGGACCCAATCAGACAGTGAATCAAAGTCCTGACTCGGTTTTTGTCACGCCCCGAACTAGGAGACCGGGCTCACAAGATTCCCGATCGCTGAATCCGGCGCCGACAGCCTCCGAAGTACCCCATTCTCGGCTCCCGGCACCCATATACCAGGTTCCGATCCTGAGATGCTACAAGGAGGATTTCTAATAATCCATTTGATTCATAATGAGCATAACTGTAACGTCCTGAAAATCGGGGGTCGAGTGTAACTCAACTCCCGAGTTCCAACGCATCACTTATGCAACATATTTAATGATGTTTGAATGTTGTCTGTGTTAGAGTAATAAACATGAATGAGATTATACCAAAACAGTAATTCATACTCCAGATCAATTGTATAAAAGCAAGCGGAAGACTGAACTGTATATATATGTATGTAAAGAAACAAAAATAAACGTTTCATTCTCCAGAGTATGAATCCATCTGAGTCACCATATACATGTCTGTTTATAATCAAAATGTCAAAAATAAACTAGGTACAATCCCTATAAAACCCGTCGGTCCCGACAACCTAGTCGAAGCCGCCAGAGAACTGCATATACGAGAACTTCTCCTGGTCCTCTTCATAATCAGGCTCCGCCTCCAGAGTCGTCGGCTCGCCTAAACCTGAGACAGAGTCTGGTTGGTGTGCGCAACACCGTCCCGTAACGTGGGAGTGAGTAGCTAACTCAGTGGAACAATAAGGCATAAGTTATCATGTTATCAATACAGTCAAGCAGTAATGATAAAGTAATAAATCAAACACTCCTAGTTACTCTGATTAATGTAAGTATGAATGTAGGTATGATGGATGCCCTCACCGACATACTCCCTCATGCGACACCATCTCACGTTCGCGGTATGCTTACATCCCACAGTGTTCCACATCTTCTAGGCACATGCGATGCATGATGAGCATGATTACCGAGTTTTTAATTAATCCATTTCAAACAGCAGGGTTGGGAAACTAAGGTACCTCCCTTGTATCATTCCCAAACATGATCCATTTTAGGGTCGTCAGTCCTAGTTAATATCAGACGATGGTGTGTTTTCTAGGTCATTGCAGAAGCTGCCAGGGCTGTTACATACAAAGGTTGCACCACTCCCCCATCACCCCTTAAACGATTCATCACTATACAGAAACAGGCCTAGTTCATACTCTATATATCGTGGCGAACCCTAAGGCGCACTGCGACTTCAGAATATGGTCGCGGACACTACAAAGGGCTGCCAGGGCTGTTACGCACAAAGGTTGCACCACTCCCCCATCACCTTATCAATGTAGGCCGACAACGTGAATATAGTGTCTCATACCACCATAATCGGCTCACGAGTTAAGTTACTTACTGGTCACTACGGGGAGGCACGTAGCCCCAGCGTAGGCTGACAGCTTAACCACGGTGTCCCATACCACCATGCCCGTCTCATGAGTCTTAGCGGATCGAGGTACCATGGTTAACGGGATTTTCACTGGTAAGTTTGGTACCCTAGGTTCAAACATTAGCGACCAAACATGGTGAACATACATAAGACACATGGGTTATTTGACGTGTTCAGCTGGCTCGAGCGCACAACAAGTTGGGCGATATGACACGCAGAAGCACCTCATGTGGCCAACCACTATCGCCAACCGAAGTACGACATGGGTTCGCCAACACATCATGTGTGGTGAAACGAATCTCAACCACAATTCCAAGTCTGATACTGGATGCCTGGACTATGGACATAGTCCCAAGCTCAATCAATTCCTAACCATAACATGTGAAGTGCAGTATGATAAACAAGGTAATTCAGGAACGCTAGCAATCATGTTATAAAGCATGTCATAAAGCATGTTAATAAACAAGTTACAAAGCATGTTCAAAAGCATGTTGTAAAGCACTATACAAATAGGGATACAAATACATATATTTCATAGGTGAGTGGTTAGAGTAAATAACCACATGGAGGGTATCATATGTGGCTCTAAGGTAGTTGAGAATCCCATCTCAGCACCTACCTAAGGTTCTAACACTTAAGCACTTACATTCACAAGCAATTTTTACAAACACTTGAAATGCACTTTTTCAACATACATGACGTATGTTAGAGGAAAGTGCACTAGGGCTGTCCCTTTACCGAACTAGTATTTTATATGTATACATCATATTCATACAGCAAATAATCATGACAATTTCATCAGTAAATTTTATACATATAGGGTATTTTCTAGGATACCCAATTTCAACATACATAGTGTTTACAAGGGAACTTGTAATACATCGATTCTTTTCGCCAAGCAATTAATTTATATGCACATAATATATTTATACAACAATTAATCATGACAAACACATCGCTAAAATATACACGTATATGGTACTTCTTACAATACCGTATTTCTACATACATGGTGTATATTAGTAAACATGTATTTAGGCGAACCCTTTCGCCAAATGAGTATTTTATCCATACATCATATATCCATACGACAATTAAACATGTCAAACACATTTTCATAAAAAATACGTATACGGTATTTTATACGAATACCTAGAGTATGTGAAATTCCAAATTCTACAATTCTAATCGAAACAGAAAACGGAAAGCACTTTGTACATGTGCAATTGCATGCAGATCATGAATCTACCATTATCTGACATTGAAAGCGTTGAAAACCGCAACCTATACACCTAAAGTCCTCACCTTGCCTCTTGGAATCTCAACGAATCAGCAAGGTTGGATGAGCTTCCGTATTCGGGAGTTTTCTAGCCTAAAGAGTGAAATCGGTTAGCTATTTCACAACCTATAGCCTATACACCTCAAATCAGATCTAGGGTTAGGGTTTCTCACCTTAAAACGGAGTTGATATCGCCGAGAAAGCGCCTGGAAAGAGGCGGTGCAGCCCGTGGGGTGATTTGCAACAGTAGGAGAAAGATTCTCCCACTTCTCCTAAGCTTTCTCTCTCTTTTCCTCTCTCTCTCTCTAGGGTTTTATCCCAAATTCGTATGGCTGTGAGAGGGCTGTTCTAAGGCCCTTATATAGCCTAAAACCTCCTCGGAATAGACTCCGGTTCAAGAGGTACGACTATTATAAGCAATTCGACGCTTTTCCAGCTCAAAAGAGTGTTTCTGGCGGCCCTCCCTGAGCCAAACATCAGACTTAAGCTCACAACTCATGGATCTATGTGGGATTACGTTTTTGACTCGATCGAATTCCCAGATCACACGGGGCGGACCACTTTCAGTTCAACGGTCAGTGGGCTACGATCCGAAATTTCAAGTACATGTAAATGTTCCTGAAATTTTTCCTGATCCGAGGGTGTAATTTGGTCTGATTCTGACGGTCTGGTTGCTTAATACTGATCCGCAACCGAATGATGCCAGATCACTATTCAAGATATTTATTTTGTAAAGGAAAGAGTGGTTTTCACACTCCCTCGCTCCGGACGCGATCGAATGGCCGTGGGACATTGTCTGGACTTGATTTCTGAGATGGTTGTCGAGCCCAGCGAGGCGATCCTAGTTCCTTAACTTCGTGTTAATTGGACTTCCGATGTGCGGTCTAGACCTAATACGGAGTTTCAATTCGTTCCCGAGAGCAGTCGGATAATGAGTTTAATCCTACACTTTAGGGTAACCTAGCGTCAATGATTCTACAAGTTTTGGGTCTTGCAGATTATATTTAAAGCGATTCTAATGGATTTCATGGCTAATATAGTTTAGCACTTAGTTAACTTTGTTAAATTTCTAAAGGATTTAATCCTAAGTGATTTTTGGTCGAGGTGATACTCGAGCCCTTGTACGAAAAATTTACGGGTCCTTACAATCTACCCCCCTTAAACAAAAATTTCGTCCTCAAAATTTGTACCTTTTCATATTCCTCGAGAATCTGAGGGTAGTTCTTCCTGACCTCGGCCTCAGTCTCCCAAGTAGCTTCCTCCTCTGAATGATGTGTCCATAGTACCTTCACGAGTGGAATGACCTTGCTACGCAGTACCTGCTCCTTTCTGTCAAGGATACGCGTCAGGCGTAACTCATACCTAGCATCCTCGCTCAGCTGTACCTGCTCCCATCTGATGATATGTGAAGGATCAGGAATGTACTTCTTCAGCATAGATACATGAAATACGTTGTGTACAGATGCAAGTGGTGTGGGTAAAGCGAGACGATATGCCACATCACCCACGCGATCCAGTATCTGAAATGGACCGATAAACCTCGGCGTGAGCTTCCCCTTCTTCCCAAACCGAAGGACTCCCTTCATAGGAGAAACTCGGAGGAATACATGATCCCGAGCCTCGAACTCAGCGGTCGCCGCCTCGTATCGGCGTAACTCTTTTGCCTGCTCTGTGCTGTAAGCAGTCGACGCCTGATGATGTCGACCTTTTCTGTAGTCGCCTGAACCAACTCCGGGCCAATCAGACTATGCTCGCCAACCTCAGCCCAACAATGCAGTGTCCTGCAAGGATGACCATATAGGGCCTCATATGACGCCATACCAATAGTCGCCTGAAAACTGTTGTTGTAGGCGAACTCTGCGTAAGGAAGACAGTCATCCCAGCTGTCCTTGAAGTCCAACACACATGCCCACAACATATCCTCCAGAATTTGATTCACCCGCTCTTTCTGCCCATCAGTCTGAGGATAAAACGTCGTACTGAACTTCAACTTCACACCCATCGCCTCCTGGATACGAGTCCAGAAGATGGATGTGAACTGAGTGTCTCTGTCCGACACGATCTCTAAAGGAACTCCATGCAGATGGACGATCTCCCTGATGTACAATCTAGCCAGCTCGTCCACAGAGTTCGTAACTCTGATAGGGAGGAAATGGGCCGATTTGGTCAACCGGTCCACAATCACCCAAATGGAATCGTGTCCCTTCCTCGTCTTTGGCAGCCCAGATATGAAGTCCCACTTCCACTCTGCTATGGGCATGGGCTGAAGCAGTCCAGGAGGTCGGCGATGTTCTGCCTTGACCTGCTGGCACGTAAGACATCGAGACACATACTCAGCGATGTGGGCCTTCATATTATCCCACCAATACATCCGTCTCAAATCCTGGTACATCTTCGTGCTACCAGGATGCATCGCAAGCTTCGAGTTATGGGCAGACTTGAGAAGCTCGCGTCTCAAGTCAGGTATGTCAGGAACGCATAGACGGCCACGGAATCGTAGACCCCCATCAGAACCAACTCTCCACTCGGAGTCCTCGGTGTCGCTAGCTTGCTCTCGAAGCTCAGACAGCCGCACATCGCCCTTTTGGGCCTCAATAACCCTGTCGTCAATAAGTGGTCGCACCCGGATGTGCGCAACACACTCAAATGGCTCCTCCACAGTGAGTTTCTGCTCGAAGTCCCGCACGAACTCAACCATGTCCCACTCAGCTATCATCAACGGTGCCGCAAATGCTATAGCCTTCTTGCGGCTTAACGCGTCTGCCACAAGGTTCGCCTTGCCAGGATGGTAGGAAACCTCGAACTTGAAGTCCTTCAAGGTCTCCATCCATCGGCGTTGTCTCATATTCAAGTCTCACTGTGTGAATATGTACTTAAGGCTCTTGTGGTCGCAGAAAAGCTCGAACTCCTCTCCGTAGAGGTAATGTCTCCAGAGCTTCAATGCAAAGATGACAGCTCCCAACTCCAGGTCGTGTGTAGGGTAATTCTCCTCGTGCTTCCTTAATTGTCTCGAGGCATACGAAATCACCCTGTCCTTCTGCATCAGGACACAACCTAAACCAACGCGAGACGCGTCAGTATATATCGTGTATTTCTCCCCTTGCTCTGGCAATACTAGCACAGGGGTGGACGTCAACTTATCCTTCAGCTCCTTGAAAGCTGCTTCCACCTTCTCATTCCAGGCGAACTTCAGGTCCTTCTGGGTCAACTGAGACAACGGCCTGGTAATCTTCGAGAAATCCCGAATGAAGCGCCTGTAATACCCTGCCAGACCAAGGAAACTCCTCACCTCGGTAATCGAACCATGCTGCTGCCAATCCTGAACTGCGGCTACCTTAGCAAGGTCCACTACTATCCCCTCCTTGGACACTACATATCCGAGGAACTTGACTTCCTCCTACCAGAAGTCACACTTCTTGTACTGTGCGAACAACTGGTTCTTCTTCAGCGTACCCAACACCGCTCTCAGGTGCTCCTCGTGCTCTTTCTGAGTTGTAGAGTATATCAAAATGTCATCAATAAAGGTGATGATAAATCGGTACAGGAAAGGCCGAAATACCTGGTTCATTAAGTCCATGAACACGGCTGGTGCGTTCGTAAGGCCGAACGACATTACAAGGAACTCATAGTGCCCAAAGCACGTCCTGAAGGCTGTCTTCTGCACGTCCTCATCTCTCACGCGCAACTGGTGGTATCCCGACTGTAGATCAATCTTCGAAAAATACTTCGCCCCCCTCAACTGATCAAACAGATCATCTATCCTAGGCAAAGGATACTTGTTCTTCACCGTGACCTGGTTCAACCTACGGTAGTCAATACATAACCGTAGTGACCCGTCCTTCTTCTTCACAAATAGCACAGGCGCTCCCCAAGGAGACACACTAGGTCGTATAAAACCCTTCTCTACAAGCTCGTCAATCTGTTTCCGTAGCTCCTCCATCTCACATGGAGGCATACGATAAGTCGGCAATGAGATGGGTGTCGTACCAGGCGTAAGATCAATTGTAAAATCGATCTCGCGCTGAGGAAGTAAACCAGGAATAGTCTCAAACACGTCTGCAAATTCTCGAACCACCGGCGTGTTTCTCAACGTCGTACCATCAATCGGCGCTAATAAAGCAGTATAACAGTCAACACGGCAGCGCCAACTGACCTGTACTAGAAACGTGAAAGCTGCGCCGTCAGATCCATAGGCCGTCACGACTCGAGTATCGCAATCTATCTCTGCTCTCATCTTCGAGAGCCAGTCCATACCGAAAATAACATCGTAGTGCCACAGCGGAGCAACAATGAGGTCGACGAGCACGGTACGGCTACCCAAATCCACAGAGCAACCCTCATATAACCGTGTGATATCAGAAAAAGTACCAGTGGCCGTAGTAAGTCTCAGTCCCTTAGTGGGAATAGTACGCAAAGATAGACGTTTAACTGCCCCACAAGAAATAATAGAAGTAGTAGACCCGGTGTCCACCAACAAGGAAACAGAAGTACCGTGAATGTGAACCGTACCCTCAAAAGCTGTCGGGGCCGCAAGTGACGTGTCAGGTGCCTCAGCCACAAGCGTATGTACGCGCGCCTGCTGCTGACGGTTCGGCTAAGGGGCCAAGGGCCATTGTGGCGGCCTGAACTATGATACAGGAGGTCGAAAGGAAGGATGGGCAGGTACAGTCTGTAAAGGTGGAGTCGATAAGGCCTGCGGGTGAGAATGACCCAACATCTGTGGCGGTGAGAAACCACTATCCTTCATCCGCGTGAAATAACTCCCAATAAGATGACCCTGCTTCCCGCAGTACGTGCAGGTCACAATAGGGCGCCTCACCGAAGCCACTGGTGCTGCGATCCTGGGAGGCGAGTCAGCACGAGGCCTCTTGCCTAGGATAGGCCTGCTCTGTAACTCCTGTCGTGGCCTCGCAACCATAGCACCATGAGATCGGGCCAACCAGTCCACATCTTGCTCTGCCGTCATAGACATGTGAACCAGTGCTGCATAGTTAGGTATACTGAGGTAGCATATCTTCGACCGTATCTCCGGTCACAGACCCAAAGAAAAATGACACATCCGCATCTGCTCATCAACCAGTATAGTCGGGACAAAGTGGCCCAACTCTGTGAAGCGGTGCTCGTACTCTGTAATCGTCATGCCTCCCTACCTGAGGCAAAGAAACTCATCCTTCCGCTCATGTCGGTAAGTCTGCGGGTAGTATTTCTCGTGGAACCGGAACTCGAAAGCCTCCCAAGCCCACACGTAATCTGCTCCGACAGACCGCAACACGCTATCCCACCATAAACTGGCCTCCCTCTCAAACATGAAAGCGGCCACTCAACTCGCTCGCCTCGAGAACGAATGCGGCATCGAAGCATCTTAGAGATGCGGTCCAACCAAAACTCTGCCTCCTCGGGTCTATGAGTGCCCATGAATGAAGGAGGTCTCAAGCGCTGAAATCGCTCTAGTAAACCGCGGGTACTGACATCTCCAGTAGGAGGCGCAACGGGTGAGGGCAGAGGCACATCCTCACACTGAGCAGGAGGCTCCGAATGCTCAGTAGGACGAGCAGATGTCGTAGGTGAAGTCTCACTACCACCCTGGGATAAGGCCTCAGCAATAGTGGCCATAAGTTGCTGGTGATGCTGCTGCTGTATCTGCTGCTGCCGCTGCTGTATCTGCTGCTGCTGCATCTGCTACTGGTGCATCATCAACATCAACTGCTCGATCCTATCAGTAGGTGGAGCGCACTGTGAATCATCTTTGCGAGATGATGATGCCCCACGCTCACGAACCGGGGGCGTGTAAGGTGGCAATCCACCGGCAGGACCAGCAGGAGGCTGATCAGAACCTAACTCACGGTCCGCAGGACTGCCACTATCAGAAGGAGTCTGGTCTACAGAATCAGTAAGGCGGAGGTGTGCCGTGCTCCGCGTATATTATCACGGCATGCCCTATACAACATAGGGTATAACATTGGTGAGATAAAGCATAGCATGCATCATATAAGCACTTTAAGCATTCCACACATCATTATAACAAAAGAGGCTACATGCTTTTCATTTACCCAAAATTGTCACAATACATGGAATACAGAGTTACATGAATCATGACAGAAATAACATGTAAGCCGATACGTCTACAACACCAAACACTTAAAACATACTACTATCTACTAGATCTTCTACATGAAAACATAAACCGCCTATCGCGGTAACCAAAAGAAACAACCACACACAACAACGTAGATGACTAGGCATCCGAGTCAGGCGATGGAGGAGGGGCATTCTTGTCCTGCAGACAACACAGGATGGCCTTCAAGGTACGAGACACCTTGCCAAGCTTGGTTCGGACCCGCCCAACTTCCTGCTGCAGGGCGGCTTGACTCTCCTCAAGACGGGCTAAATGTGCATCAATGGCATCCCGATCCACGCCCTGCTCCTGAGCCCACTAGAATATTTATTTGAAATCCAACCTACTCATGAGGTCACGTGGGCAGGGCCCACTGTAATATTTATTTACCGTCTGACCCATTTACGTGGTCACGTGGACCTGGGTGGGTGGGGCCCACAGAAATGTGGTTGACAAATCCAGTCCACCCAATGTGTGTGTCCCACCTGGCTGAGAGTTCAGACTAAGTTTCAGTCGCATCAGAAAATCAAGTAGGCCCCACCAAGTGTTTTTCTATGGTTTAGGCATGTCTTCACATGATTTAGATGGTATGGCCCACCTGAGATACGTATACAGCTGATTTTTGGAACAGGCCCCTTTTTAGAAGGGGGCCCCACAATGGACGATGTTGATGATCGAAACACATCACAGTGGGGGCCCACAGCTGGAGCTGTGAGGCCCAGCGTTCGCCCACCCGTCACCCATGCAGCGCAGGCGTTGCCTGCGTCTGCTGCAGTAGCAGCGCTGCTGCTTTTAAATTATTATTATTTTTTATTTTTTTGTTTTGGGACCCACCGAGATATGATTCACAATCCAGCCCACCCATTATGTGTGTCCCGCTTGTTTGACCGTCCAGACCGAGTTTCAGATGCATCCAAACTCCAGGTGGGTCCCACCGAGTACTTTTATATGTTCTGGCATGTTTTCATATGGTTTTAGATGGTATGGCCCACCTGATGATCAGATCGCCTTAAAATTTTGGCTCAACGCCTAAAGTAGACTGGAGAATAGATTGGACGGCATGGATCACATACATACATCAAGGTGGGGCCTACATGAGCAGCCCACTTCAAAAAATAACCTTTTCTTCTTTTTTTTTTTGTTAGCCATGCAGTACGCCTACGTCCAGCGTCCAAACGGTTTGGATAAACACTGCCTCATGGTGGGTCCCACACGTAAGTGGCCCACGTTCATCAAGGTAGGTCCCACATGATCATGGCCCACCATATATATAAATATTAATAAAATATTATAATATATCATTTACTCTAAATAGGGGGTGGATCTCTCCTAAAATGAGGTGGGCCACCCTATTAGATGGATGGAGTAGATTTAACATATTGGTGAGGCGCACTTCATTCTAAGGAAGAGAGAAAGAGAGGGAAAGAGAGAGAAAGAGAGAGAGAAATGGAGAGAGACCGATGGAGTAGAGGGACCCCGCCACTATGGGCCCCTTTCTAATCACAAATACATACATCAAGGTGGACCCCATTATTTGTGGGGCCCTTTAATAGAAACCAACGGTGGATCACCCACCTTTCTTCCTTCTTCTTGCTCCCCCTAGCTTCCTTAGCTCCTTGCCTTCGGGTTTAACGGTGAATGATGAGATCTTGATGGTGAGGATGAGAAATGAGAGGGGTGGGAAAAGTGGGCCACACTAGTTGCTCTTGGAATGCTTGGGAAAGCTTGGGACATATGGAGCTTTGTTGCTTGGAGGGATTTAAGAGAAAAAAATGAGGGAGAGAGAGAGAAGTAATGGGAGATATGGATGGAAGGGATGGGTGGAGTGGTGTTGTAATTAATGATGTATGGTTAGGTTTGAAAATGTGAAAAAGGAGGAATGGTGAGGGGAGGGAGAGTTTGACTTGTGGAAAAAGGGAGAGAGGCCACTTGTACTTGTTGTTGGGTGAGGTGGCATGGAGGTAAGGTGGTGTACTTGACTTGATTGATGGGACATCTCGCAGAGATTTTCTCGAGATTCGCAACGTGCGACGTTTCTTCGAACCGAACGCTGACTGACATCTTCCACCTAGGTATCGGTTCGGTGCGCGAGTCACGGCGTTGGAACCGCGGCGACGGCGCGATCGCTAGGATACAAGTTTCGGATTGAGCCGCCTTCGGTAGGCAGGACTCGGCTTAAGATCGCGCGCAACGTAGGATATGAGTCGAGGATTGCCGGAATTCGACCGGTAGGATCGCGGAAGCCTACGAAACGGTACGGACTAGGGTACGGGTCTTACAATTTTGAACTGAGTTGACTCAGAAACTCGCCCCATCTTTCCTTCTTTTCTCTGATCTTCTTCTTCTTTCTACATTTTCTTTCTCTCCTCTTTTCTTTCTTCTCTCTCTGTCTCTCTACTAAATTTCATGTAATAACCTAGCCAAACCCAAATCTAACTCGGTTCCTCGACTCGCTCAACTCGACTGCCACCACCTACTCTTTCTCTCTCTCTCTCTCTCTCACTCTCAGGAGTAGCCAACAAGATCTGAGTACGCCCGAACTCAGCTACTGAGTCGGCCCTGCCGAATGCAGCAGCAATGTGTTCGTTTAGCTGCGACAGACCCGATCAGACTCAGTTCTCCCAACAACCTGACTCACAATTCCCTCTCTCTTCTTTTTCCTCCTCTCTCTGGCCTTATCATATAGCTAACAAGAGCTTGGATTCAACCCCAACTCAGACACGGCCTGATACAGAAGCGCCTCACTCGGCTCGGTGCAGCAGCAGCAGCAGCAGCTGCATCACTGCCCCTCTTCATGGCCGGACAGAGCTCGGGCTCATCCTTGACGAGAGTAATGGCTCGGACGGGTTAGTGCGGTAGAAATGGCTGGCTCCCTCACTCTCTTTATTGTTGATCTTCTTCTACCTTCTCACTTTCAACCAGAACAGGCTTGATCTCGGCCCAGACTCAGACCGAGTCGACTCAAATAGGCGCGTCAGAAGGAACGAGGCTCTCTTTTTCTCTCTCCCTCCCTATTTTGGGCCAGTGATTGCCCTAAAAGGAAACTTTAAATAGGGCTCTACTAACCTATTACTATAGGCTTTTATCCCAACTAATCGGCTGATTAGTTACCGGTTTAGTCGTGACATTTTCAATATGATCAAGCCGTACTCTAATAGTATGGTTGTAACCCAGCTATCTAGATGGTCATCCGAGGACATGAGCCACCAAATGGATGGCTTAGATCTGAGAAAAGATCGTCCTTTCAAACTGTGGTCTACACGGTTCAATCGGGGAAGATGACATCCCAGTAATGGCGGTTTTACAGTGACCGATCAATCTACTGATCTAGTGCGATCAAAGGGTTTGGATGATGTCAAGGGAGTATGTGTGGCCCATTCAATGTTGGACAGAGGGCCGTAGATTAAACACGATTAGCTACACAGAGGCGGTTTGCGCCGACTTGCCTTCTCGCCAACTTCTCGTGAGTTTCTCGTTTAGCCACGATATTTTCAAGAGCCCTAATATTCTACGTCTCAAATCTTTTGTGGGAAGCTTTTGGAAGATGGGAGACAACTGGGATGGTTTGTTTCTTACAATGGCGAGATTCCTTCCACCTTTCACCGGATAGGTGGATATTTTCAGAAATGGTAAGCGTGACTAGGACACTGGTGTGGTGCGTGGGAGTACTCCGAATCCTCTGGACAAACGGATCTTCCAGCAAGGAGTCGTGGTGAGGTGGTTTTGTTTCCAGCGGGGATTTTCGTGTGAAGCTGCTTGGGGTGGATCATCGTGCACATGAGTGTGTACCAACACGTGTAATCCGAACGTGTCTATGGTCGATGGGCTCCACTAATCACTATGGATGGTTTTGATTATGAATTTGACTCATGATGGGGGGCCAATTTGGGACAAGGACGGTCTCGGTCCGTTTGAATTTCAAACCACGAGAAACGACTAAAATTCCCTTCCTCCGACTTTCATCGGGTCAAACTTCGTTTGACCTGGTATCTCATCCCATGTGCAGCGGGTGTACACAGGTTTGTGTACGTGCGTGGATAAAAGGCGTGGTCCCTGTGAAGATCGGTGAAATCTGCACCATCTGTTGGTCTTTGTGAGTTGATTAGTTGCTTTTGGTTGAGGGGTCAGCTGGATTAACGATCTAAACGGCCGATTGGTTTGATTTATTATAGCAAGGGTTAGTGGTTGGATTGTGATCTTGTTAGGTAGATGTGCACACTAGGATGTAGATATCGGATTACTGGTTTGTTTTATATTTTCTTATTTTATATGGTGGTTGGTGAGCCGGATTTGTCTTAAGTTTCAATGGACTCTTAGAGTGATTTTAGAACTGACTCGATGAGAGTTGTAACTACTGAAATTGTCTGGAGTTGTTTATGGTTTATAAAGGTGGTCTTTTTATGAATTATCTGATGATGATATCCTGTATTCCCACATGCATAAATACTTACTACAGTTTAATGGTAACACTCGAGTACTCAAAGTACGGGGTGTTACACCATGCTTTGTTGGTAAGAGAGGGATAGGCTAGATATAGGTTGTACTTAACTAGTACTTGATTGATTGATGTGATAGATTGAGTAGAGATTCTCCTGAGGTTCGCAATGCATGACGTTTCCTTGAAATATACGCGAGCCCACAACTCCTAGCATGGGTATCGCATTGGCGCGCAAGACGTGGCGTTGGAACCGCGGTGACGGCATAGTCGCTAAGGTATAGGTTTCTAGTAGAGTCGACTTAGATCTTCTGGATGTGACTTAAGGTTACACGCAAACGCTGTCTATAGGTCATAGGTCTCTAAAATTTGATGGGGAGAATCGTGGGGATCTAAAGAACGGTGCAGACTAGGATACGGGCCTTACAGTTCTCAACATAGATATTTGTAGAGATAGGAAGAGGAGAAGACTTTAGTTATCATAGGCAGAATACCTTAAAAAGGTGCTGATTAAGTATGGGATGGACCAAGCAAAGCCGATGAGTGTTCCCCACACTACTCACTTTAAACTTTTCTAGAACAATGTTCTAAATCGATTGAGAAAAAATAGGTTATGTCTCATGTGCCTTATTCAAATGCGGTTGGCAGTTTAATGTATGTCAGGTTTGTACGAGACCAAATATTTCGTAGGCAGTCGGTGTTGTGAGTAGATATATGTCAAACCTTAGCAAACAACATTGGGAAGTGGTAAAATAGCTACTTCGATACATTCAAGGTACAAAAGACTACGTCTTAACTTTTGAGAAGACATGAGCAAAGTTAATAGGGTATGTGGATTCAAACTACGCAGGCAGTGTGGATTCTAGAAAGTTGACTTCAGGTTACTCGTTTGTACTAGCGGGTGGAACAATTAGTTAGATGTCAAAGCTTCAGTCCGTAGTGGCTCTTTCCACGACCGAAGCAAAATATATGGCAGTGACAGAAGCATTTAAGGAAGGTGTCTGGTTAAGAGGCATGATAAATCAGTTGGGGCTTCAGCAGGAGGCCGTGGTGGTTAATTGTGATAGCAAGGGCTCTATTAATTTGGCTAAAAATTCTGTTTATCACTCTCAACTATAAATACATTGATATTTGTCACCACTTTATCCGATAGGTGCTTAAATAAGGAGGTGTAACTCTTTAGAAGATTCACACCAGCGTGAATCCAGTGGACATGCTCACCAAGGTTGAGAAGTTCAAGTTCTGTGCAACTTCTCTGGGCTTGGTGATGGTGTAAAAGGAAGACGAAGTGTGCACGAGAAGCATTGATGAAGCTATGATGTGAGGTAGAGATAAGAGAAGAGGACAAGGAGCTACACGTTTGAAGATTGAAGACATGATGGAAATTGTTGTATTTGATGTCTTAAATCTAATCAGACTCTGCGTAAATTTTTCATGCAATTACGAAAGTGCAGGATTTGTTTTCGATTTCATTTATGATTCTTTCCAATTTTGTTTGAGATTCTTTTTAAAACTATATATATGTGTGTAAACAGGATTGTGAGGTATTCTAAGGCTTTCTAAAAGGGTGGAGCAAGGGAGAGATTTGAGGATTGCTCAAGTTTGGTAAGTCATTCCTCTTTGTAATTTTTGCTTTCATAGTGAAGATTTATCGCTTTGTGCTATGGTTTTTTCCCGAAAGGGTTTTCCACGTTAAATCTTTGTGTTCTCTTGTGTTTGCTTGGTTCTCTTGGATTGTTATCCTAGATCCTTCTCTGCGTGATTCCGCAATCCAAAACCCAACATTCTTATCCGTGTTATAATTCATGAGTATGATATATGATTTCTATTTAAATGATCAATTCCAACATATCATAATCAAGCTCATTCTCAATCCTTAAAAAACAAATCTGATATCACGATATTTAAACAATTTAAAAACAATTCATTCACTTTACTACCAATGAATCCACTTAATTTCAAGAATATAATTCAATAGGAAAATAGAACAAAACAATTTGAACCATCTATTAAGACCTTAAGCCATTTTGTGTATAATTACATGCTTCAAGTTGCGCTATTAATAGTATGATTTATTTATGTTGAATTGGTGTACAAACTTGGGATTGAATTCACACCAAATTAGGTACATGTGTATGGTCATTTTGGAGTAGATTTTCTACACATTTATCGATTACTCTCGCACATAATTTGTACCCAATTTAAGGGTTAGATTTACATAAGATCATGGTTAAATTAATGGACAAATTCACAACCATTGTAAAGCCCCAAATTTCAGGGGTCAAATATACACTCGATCCCCAACATTCCAGGTGTCACATTTACCTTGCGGAAGCGCGGTTTCATTTAAAAGTCATAATGACATCAAATCATCCGTACATAAATAATCTAAATTGTGTAAAATAAGCCTGTAGTAAAGTGGAATCATAACAATGACAGATTATACATACGATCAATCCAAACAATAGAGTCCACTCACCTGGGGACGAGAGATATATATCCAAAATATTCAAAACAAAATTCCGATGTCTCTGCATAAAAACTCCAACGATAAACTGTGGTGGAGCACATTGCCTACTCCTACCCATCGGAGATCTAAAAGTAAGGTACCTCCTCTATGGGATATACGTGTACCTCATCTAGGACGTCGACGTCGAGGGTACCTACATCAATGTCGTCTGGTTGGTTTTTAAAACATCGTCCCAGGTGAGAGTGAGTGATCGACTTAGTGGTACCATTTCCCTAAGTTATAATGTTATCAATAGTATCAAGCGTAGGTAATGATGGCATAATAAAGTGAATAATTTCTTAAACTAGTTAATTAATGCATGTATGTTATGTTATGTTATATAAAAGCATGAATTGGGAATAAAATAAGGGTTATTTAAACAATACTCTAGCCTTTAACAGTCAACTAGGCACCCGATAATGCCCATGCAAGAATGAGAGTCATTCGAATACTACTTTGGCCTTTGACAATCAGTAAGGCACATGATAATGCTCATATGTCATGTATGCATGTTTTAGCCAATCCTTTATTAATCCAAGTTCAAACAACATTTGGGGAATACTAGAGTAACACAATTATCAAGAGTCAAGTAAACAGGGTCATGTGGCTCATTGCCAATGTCCCTTAATCCAAATCAGTGTTCGTTACCCATATCAATTGTAAATCAATAATTTCAAAGGTACGTCATGATGCCTAATAGTATGTAAATCAATGAGGTAAAAGTTGTCACCCAAATATCAAATTAATGAATGGGAGGCTCGTCACCTCCATTGATGCTCACTGGTCACTACGAAGGGCTCATCACTAAGAATAGGTCGACATCTCAGACATAGTGTCTCATACCACCATGCCCAGCCCATGGGACTTTATTTAGGATTTCACTAACGGTTATAATTGTGACTTCAATACAATGGAGATCGTGGTACACTAGATCAAAGGGATGTGTGGCAGTAATCAATCCATTCTAACTAATAAATGATAAAGTCTAATTGGGACTTATCTAACGAATAAAGGGAACATTGACCAAACCGACATTGACCAATGTTGATCAACCGTGTTTTTTCATGATTGACCGAACAAGCTTGTGATAGCTGACTAAAGCAAGCCACCCACTTACTCAAACAGTTTCCAGAGCTTGATCCAAACAATAGTGATACATCTCATCTAGAACGTGATTTCAAGCATGAAGCAATTTAATAGCACAACATGGTAAACCAATTGGATATATGTACAAATCCTTGATCAACCATTCAACCAATTCATATAAGTGTGACTTAATAAACAATACAAAAGGATTATAATTTTATAATTTCATATCATTCAGTCATTTCATTGAGCATGTTGTCATCCAACAACAAATAATATAAGGGTTATGATAATAAATCAATTCTAGCATTCATAACATATGAAATCTTAATAAAATTATGGATTTACTAACTAAGACTATCAAGGATTAATAAAAATGGAACTTAAAAGAAACATCCTCACTTTAGCAGGAGATTACTCGATCTACTTACAACTAGGGTTAGGATTTTTTAGAAAAAAAAAAAAACTCTGATTCCTAGACCAATTCCAAGGGAAATTTTGAATAAGATTAGAGCATCCATCACTCAGTTTTCTTAATTGGAAGGTAGAGTGTATGACTTACCTTCAACTTCAAGTATAGGTGGATTTAATGGAGGAATAGGTAGCTCTTAGGGTTAAATTGAAGTAATCTCTCTCTCTCTCCGTCTCTCTCTCAAAACCCTCCAGAATTAGGATAAAATTCATATGGGGAGAGGGGCTACCCAAAGAAGAGTAAACTCAGATGGGTGTGCAGTTGCCCTAAAAATGGGGCTAAGGGTTAAGTAATGCATTGGAGGGTTTTTTCCTAGCTTTAAGGATCTACTTTGGAGTGTACGAGTTGATCTATACCATGGAATGGTTGTCCCAAATGGTGATCTATGCAAGGCTATGATCGCCACACAATTTGGATGCAACGATCAACAAATATGGTTAAGAGATCAGTTTGATAGTTGTCGTTCATTGATCAAGGTCAAAACTATAGGGATGTTTGTAGAATGTTAATTAAGGTGAGTGCCCTTAATTTGATCACGAACTAACAATCTGAAAGCCTCAACATTGGATAAGTTCGGATGAGAACAATTAATTTACCTTTTTTGGTGATTTCAAGGAAACCTCACACATCTATGTGCTCACCGACAGCTCTAAGTTGAACGATTTGGTGTGCGATATCAATTGCCTGTTTTCTAAAGGATGTCAAGCCCGTTAAAACGAATGTCTTTCTGTAGCTTAGAGTTTAGTAGTCCATTAACGAGCAGTCTAGATCTTGTTTAGTTAATCCGGTCATTTCTAGAATGACTTGAGTAGTGGAATTTCTTGTACAAGATGGGTAGGGTTTGGATTAGTTAGGTTCGTCGTTTGGCCCTTATGCAATTAATGAAAATGGTGATTCAGACCCAATTACTCTAAACCATAGATCCCTAGCCTAATAGAGTTACTATGTCAATTCGGTTTATGTACACGAGATAGTTAATATCTGATCCCTAATTATCTTGGTTTCTGGTAGATCTTCATTAAATTACTGTTATCTTGATTAGTCAGTGATGGGTCATCTAACTCTAGGCTTTAAATAATCAGATCACAAGCCTAAACCCAAGATTTGTTTGATTAGACGTATTTTCTAGTTTCCTAAGGGAAACAGTTCTACACCGACGTATACGTTAGGATCGAGTGGGGTGAATTTTACAGGATATTACCGTTAATGCCTCAGTTTTGTTAGTGATGTGAGATAAGGTGTCTTGAGTTAGTTGAGCCTCCATGGGAAGACATTGAAGACCAAAAGACTTGAAGACTTGAAGCATCAAGGTCGAAGAAGATCATTACCAAGTTGGGTCTTGATTATGTGAAGATCCATGCTTGTCCAAATGACTACATCTTGTAACGAAGATTAACTGTCCAAAATGTAAAACTTCCATGTACAAGATAGAAATGGATCATGAGGGAAAACGATCTTAAGTACCTGCCAAGATATTAAGACATTTTCCATTAACACCAAGCTATAAAGAATGTTCAGTGTGCCATGGTTGGCGAGAGACATGTCATGATACTCAAGTAGGAAAATGCAACATAGGAAAATGGAGCACTCGACTGACTCTATTGCATGGAGGAATTTCAATGATAAGTATATGAATTTTTTAGATGAGCCTCGCACTGTTCGATTGGGTCTAGCTACAGATGGGTTTAACCCCTTCGAAGCTTTCAATACATCGTATAATTCATGGCCTATTATATGTGTGACATATAACCTTCCACAAAAGCTTTGTATAAACCTTAATTTATTATACTGACTTTGCTCATTGAGGGACCACAACAATCAGAGAAGGATATTGACAGTTGTTTACAAAAATTGATTGATGAACTACAAGACTTGTGATTGTAAGGGGTCACGATGTTTGACGCATACCATAAAAATAAATTCAACATGCGTGTCATTATGCTTTGAATAATCCATGACTTTCTGACATATGGCAATAATTCTGGTTGTCAGAGATTAGATGGTCATGATTAAGTCATCTTTAACACAACTAAATTGTTCACCAGTAGAAGTGGTGGTTGTCCAATGGTGCCCAAAAATTTAGGGTCTATTTTAGGTAGGAAATCCTATAAATTTGAGTTAAGCATTGTCTTAATGGTAGACCCCATGCCCTCCACATGGGATTTGTTGCCATAAAGTTGTGCTTTGCTCGCATAAGTGAACTTACCTAAGTTTCAGAGAAAACCTAAAATATTGTTAATTGTAATTATGTGAGGAGAGAATAAAATGAGATAGTTGTTATTCTATCTAAAGGTTTATGTCATGCCCCAAACCCAGAAATCGGATTCACAGGAATCCCGATCGTCGAATCCAGTGTCGACAGCCTCCATAGTAGCCCATTCTCGGATCCTAGCGTCCATACACCAGATTCCGATCCTGGGATCCTACGAGGAGGATTTTTTTTTTTTTTTGTACATTTAACTCGTAATAAGCATAACCACAAGATTACCCAATTCACAAAGGCAACATCATCATCACATATCCACTAATATAATCATTTTAGTACAATGCTAAAAGGAAAATACATCAATCAAAAA
This sequence comes from Magnolia changhungtana, assembly GCA_030180095.1. Lineage (NCBI taxonomy): Eukaryota > Viridiplantae > Streptophyta > Magnoliopsida > Magnoliales > Magnoliaceae > Magnolia > Magnolia changhungtana. Next base: position 6,993,692 of record JASAUF010000525.1, read on the forward strand.
TCAAGCTCCAGAAGACCGCTGCCTTCTCCAAGCTTAACACTGCTGCAACCTAACATCACCTGCACGCATCTATCATGCATAAGCTTATAGAAAGTTTAGAGGGTGGTGTAAGTGTGTGTACAAGGTAAGTGACAAGTATTCAATACAATGTCATCATCATACAATACTGGAAATACTGGTAATCCATAAACCGTACAATATCGGAATAAGCAGAAATACTGATAAGATCATAAATCATATGATAACAAAGTAAGTAGAACTACGGATAAGTCCATGAATCAATTAATATCAGAATACGCAATATAGGACAACTATGCAAATGAGGAGTCATAAAGAGCCAAATATCAGATGTGAGGATGCCATGTAATATGCAATTCCTGATGAGTTCACGAAAAGCGTCAGCCGTATCTAGACCATATAAATGTAAAAACACAGTAATTCAAAATGTCATATGCCTGCGGATGTAATATGCGTTGCAAATGAAATGACCAAGCAGAAGTGTGAGGTCGGGATGATAGTACGTAATATCACAAACTGCGGGGTCTATCATAAGGGACTTCTATCCAAACCAATCCTATACCTAAATTTGGATAATTAAACTCAATGTGGTAAACTCCTGATCTCAAGTTAGTCGCGCACCCAACTGAAATCTTGGCCATGCGAAGGTACCCGTAACAAACAGTTGCGCACCACTTGCCCGAGTGGATAGTGAATGAATGAATGAATGGGTATGCAATTCCTGCTCAATAAGTCCACATATCAGTACAGTTCCTCTCTGGGATCATCATCAGGGTCTATTACACTCTACGCCAGCTTGCCGCCCCTATTCGAGCGCACAACTAGGTAAGCGAAAGAGACCTCACTATCCGCCTGCCAATATCGGGCCCTGATCGTCGATAGCGGGCCCATTCCTTAAGCTGGTCAAACTCAACCTAGATATTGCCCCCTCACTCAGGTGGGTAAGGTCACACCCCCTCCCAATTGATCACGACACAGTGGGAGATGCAGCCTACTGGTATACGGCCCTCATGCGCTCATATATATCCACTCGGTCTCTACATTGGGGCGTTTCTTGGCCACGAAAGTTTAAGGATTTTCACCCAGGGATATCTATGACACCCGTATGCTAGAACTAAATATTTCTGGTGTCCCATCTGGCCATCCACAATATGCGTGTGGAGGCTACGGCCCTGATGTTGCTAGGGCGTACAGTAATCACAACAAACAATGCAGGATGCATGAGTCATACAGTCCAGTCATGCATCAATCCTGCGCATACCGTGCGCTCATGTAAGATAACCTCTGCCTATCAGGGAGTCTCATAACCTGCCTAATGACATATGCAATGGTCAACCACATCTCATAATAAACATACAAATGATGCGTATGACATGTATCATGATGCTATGTTATCACATTCTCATGATCGGTATCAATGACTGGCATCGACAATCGGCCCCGACAATGTGAACATTTAACCAACATTGCCCCCAAGGAATGGCTCACATAGAGCCTAACTTATAATGGACCCATGGCCTCACACAAGAGCCAATTATACAACACAATGGGCCTCAGTCAAGAGCTCAATACACATTACAATGAGCCTTTCACATGGGCCTAACATACATCACAATGGGCTCCATCGTCTGGCCCTTAAATGCATCCCAATGAGCCTCATCACATAGGCCTCATATACGTCACATTGGGCCTTAAACACGGGCTGAATACACATCACAATGGGCCTCAAATACGAGCCGCATATACATTGCATTGGGCCTCCAACTTGGGCTGAATGCTCATCATAATGGGCCTCAACTACGGGTCACATATACATCATATAGGTCTCGACAATTGAAATCGACCTCAACACTCGGAATCGGCCTTGATACTCGGCCTCGACAATCAGAGTCGGCCTCGATAATTGAAATTGATTGATAATCGGAATCGGCAAATCGGTCATGTCAATCGGAATCGTCAGTCGACTACGACAATTGAGATCGATCGATAATCAGAATCGGCAAATTGGTCAACAATCGGGATAGATCGATAATCAGAATCGGCAAATCGGTCACGTTGATCGGAATCGGCAATCCATTATGACAATCAGAACTGATCAATAATCAGAATCGGTAAATCGGTCATGTCAATCAGAATCGGCATTCGGCCATGGCAATTAGGATCGATCAATAATCAGAATCAGCAAATCAGTCATGTCAATCGGGATCGACAATCGGTCACGATAATCGGAATCGATCAATAATCAGAATCGGCAAATCGGTCACATCAATCAAAAATCGGTAATTGGTCACAACAATTGAAATCGATCAATGATCAGAATCAGAAAATCGGTCATGTCAATCAAGTCGGCATTCGGTCACAACAATCAGAATCAGCCTCAATGATCGATCGGTCAAGGCTTAAGGGAAGGTCACAATGTGGACATTAAACTATCGTTGCCCATCAATGTGGACATTCAACCAACATTGCTCCCAAGGAGTGGCCCACATAGGACCGAACATTCAATGGGCTTGTGGCCTCACACAGAGAACAAATATACAACACAATGGACCTTCCTCAAGGGCCCCATATACACAACAGGTAGGCCCTGCTCATGGGCCTTAAATACATGACATGTGGGCCCTACACATGGGTCTCATATGCATCAAATGGGCCATGTATTTGGGCCTTGAATACATCAAATGGGCCATGCATCATGGGCCTAATACATATCACAATAGGCCTTGCCCATAGGCCACAAATACATCACAATGGGCCTTGCCCATGGGCCTCAAATACATCACAATGGGCCTCATCATATGGGCCTTCGATACAAGGCAGATGGGCCCTATTACATGGGCCTCAAATATACATCACAATGGGCCACAAGAACATCACAATGGGCCTCACCAAATGGGCCGCCAATATAACACAATGGGCTTAATCGACTAGGCCTTAAGTACATCACGATGGGCCTTACCAAATGGGCCTTATATAAATCAGATTGGGCCATTTAGATCAAACATATACATCACGTGGGGCACACGTCCTATGGACGACATGGAATGAAACACATCCATCAAGATGGTCTCCACCTATCAAACAGATGGACAACATGGAGTGAAATACGTTTATCATGGTAGGCCCACCATCTCATGCTGGACGGTGCGGCAGATACATCACCAAGGTGGACCCCATGTCCAGGGATGGATATTGTGGATATAATAAATACATCAAGGTGTGGCCTACGGTGCCACTGGACGGTGCGAATACACTAAATACATCAAGGTGTGTGGCCTATGGCACCACTGGACGGTGTGGGAGAAACACGTACATCACGGTGGTGTCCCAATGTCTCAAGTCCAGATGGACAGAGTGGTTATAAAATAAATACGTCAAGGTGGGTCCTATGGGGATGGTGTGGATCTACACACATCTTAAGGTGGGCCCCACCCTCACACGTGCAGCAAGTGTGGGGCGAGTCCATGCCCAAAAAGGGATGGCAGCATTGTTGAAACACATATATTATGGTGGTGTCCATTGATCCGAATAGATGGATGGCTGGGATGAAACACTTACATCACAAGTGGGCTCCTCACGTGTGGATACACCACATACATCATGGTGGTCCACAACAATTGTTGACGTTAAGCAGCTACAGCTGTTGGTGGGAGTTGTTCCAGCCATTCCACTTCACATAGGAGGTGGGTTCCCGAGTGGGGCCCACCATAATATACATATATGTATATATATATATATCATACTATATATAATATATATTATTATTATAATACAATCCATCGTCCAACAGATTGATGGTCTGGATGAAACATAAGCCCATGGTCAGACCCCATGGCTTGACGTATATACAATAACTATAGACTAGTGTGCGGGCCCACACCGTTCAACAGAGGAACGGTTACATAAAATACATGTGCCATGTGGGCCATTTGGACGGCAGGGATAAAACCCATACGTCTAAGGGGGGGGGGCTCCCACTATTTGGACAGTGCAGGAGGTGAAACACATACATAATGGCACCACCGTCCATTGCTGGACGGTGTGCATACAAAACATACATAATGGTAGGGTACACATGAGTGAACGGTGTGGGTAAAACACTTTCAACAGTGGGTCCCATGTGAGGCCCACCGTAACATTTATTTTCCATCCCAATCTATTCACGAGGTCACACGGACCCAGGTGAAGAGGAAAAATAAATTTCATTTTAATCCGAAACTTCTGCAACCCACAAGGGTTTCAATGGTATGCGTCCAATCCAACTGTTCCCTGTCACATGGGCCACGTGAGGAATATACACGGTTGATTTTAGGGGTGGCCCGTAGTCAGAAGGAGGCCCATCAAAATGCACGGTGGTGATGTTCACACACATCATGGTGACCGTGGGTCCCTGCCTGCCCAGCATAGGACGTTGTTACATCCTTAGGTGGTGTCAGCGGCAATAGCAGAAGCTGCTGCTTAATTATTATTATTATTTTTTTGAAAACTAAAATTCTGTGGTTTTTTCCATGTGAGGCTCGCATCTGAAAGATCCAACCCAACCATTGAATTCTACGACCCCTGATCGACCAAATGAGACCAATATGCGACGTATTTTTGATGAATAGAAGAATCAATGTGGGTTTTAATTATAATATCACTATTTCCTATGGTATGGCCCACTTGGTTATCCAATTGGCCTCATTTTTCGGCTCAATGCCTAAAATGGAATGGACGGCGTGGATTTGGTCCTTACATCAAGGTAAGGCCTGCATGAGCAGCCCACCCCAAAAGTTCAAAAAATATTTTTTTTTGTTAGCTTGTTAGTACACACCCATGTCAGTACACACTTCACATTAGTCACCGTCACGTCCAGCGTCCAAGGACACTGGACGACATGGATAAACATAGTGGTGGGTCCCACACAGACGTGGCCCACATTTTATCAAGGTGGGTCCCACATGAATGTGGCCCACCTGATTTAAATTAATCTGATACTTGTGTGTTTCCACCACCATAAGGTAGGGTCCACATGACTTGGACGGTTGGATAAAAAATACATTACGATGGGGTCCATCCAAGTGGGCCACACATCACACAAAAATGAGAAGGAGAGAGAGAGAGAGAAGCACCCACCTCAAGATCTTGAACTCCTTCCTCCAATAAGTCTTAGAGCTCCAAGGAGGTTGATTTAACGGTCGAGATGGGGTTTGGTGGGCCGGATTATTAGGGAGATTGGATGGGAGATGGTTATATTTTTGGGTTGCTTGGACGTCCCAAGCTTGAAACAATGAAGGAAAAATGAAAAAGAAAGAGAGAGGGAGAGAGAGATAGGAGAGAGAGAGAGAGAGAGAGAGAGAGAGAGAGAGAGAGAGATGTGATTGCAATTAATGAGTTTGACTTATGGGGAAAAGGGAAGGGGTGGTTGCTTGTAAGGAGTTAGGGCTAGGGGTAGGGTAGGGTGATGTCACCCCTAGGGTGATATCATAATAATTATATTTCTAAAAAAGTACAATAACAGGGATAGGTGGGTCCCACGATCAAGCAATCAACAGCCGAGATAATACACGAGCCGAATCTCATAATCTGAGCGCTGCATTGACGCACGAGACGCGTAGTCAGAACCGCGGCGACAACGCAGTCGCAATGACATAGGTCTCGGTTTGAGTCAGCTAGGTTTTACAGGATGTGAGTCAAGAGCGAGCGCCAATGCTATCTATGAGTCGCGGGTCGTCGGAATTCGACCAGGAGGACTGAAGAAGCCTACGGAACAGTACGGGTTAGGATACGGGTCTTACAGTCTAAGTTGTGTAGTTGTATGTATGTATTCAAAGTTACTTTTAGCTTTGATATTCTTTCAATTAAGTCCTTGTTAGTGTATTAATTTGTGTATCTTGTTTGTCAATCACGTGAGTCCATATGTTATGTAGTTGATTGAGCCTTGAAAGTTGAAGATTGAAGACACAAGAGGAGAAGGGCATCAAGGAGAAAAAAACAAGTAAATGAGGTGCATTAGTAACCCTAACCCTTGACCTAAAATAACTCTTGAACCTCTAAATGATCTTGACTTAATAAGTAAACCTTATTGATCATCCCTTAGTCTTAGGAACCTAATTGAAACATGATAGGTAAGGTTATAAGAGGTGCGAAGCTGTTGTGAAAACATATGCCCAAAACAGTAGTTTTCGAGTGATGCTTGATCCCATCGAGCAGACATAGAGGGATCTTCGATGGCATCGAAGACCTCCTGATGGAATCAAGCAGGTAACTCATATATGTCCAGCAAGTTGTTTGAGTTTTTCGATGGAATTTAGAAACTTTCGATGACATTGAAGGATATCATCGATGCCATCAAATACCAGTCGATGGCATCGGATAACAATGTGAAAATTGTCCAGCAACAATTCAGCTAGAAATCTGATTTCTTTGATGCCATCAAAGCACTACTCGATGCCATTAAAAGAGATGTTATTTGCCATATTTTTACTGTTAGAAATTAAACTTTTTATAAAGGGCATTTGGTTCTTTGACATTAGTATATGTTTTTAGTGCAATAAAAGCTTAGGAAATTCCATGATCATATCCCTCATCCCAAGCATCTAAACCAATAAGTTCTAAGTCATTTCGCTTGAGATTAACACTTTTATAAGGATTCCAACATCCACCTTGAAGATGAGATTGAACTCCACCATTTTCTAGATATTAGAATTAACCTTTGTAGGAATACCATTGTCTAAATTCTCTAAAAGACCTATCTAAGTGAATCCCCTAGGAATTATAACTTCTCATTAGTTCTAGGGTATTCAACCAACTTTTCATCACCTTGGTCACCACATCAGAGCACTGCATGAAAGGTGTTTGATCTTGGAGTTGAAGCCTTGACAAAGTATCGACATCATGATCGGGGGAGCAAAGCGAAGCTGATTGAAGCACGGGAGAGCATCGATTAAGTAACCCGAAAATATACTACAAAAGGAGCTCAATCTAACAAGTTTCAATTGTAAGAGTCGGGGTGCATTCATTCCTTGTGTAGGTTCTCGTGTAGGGCCTAAATCTAGGTTCTTGTGTGGGACCTTGGATCTTGTGTATAACTTAAATTAAGTCCTTATGTAGGCCACCGGGCACGAGTGTTTGCATGTCAGTTTCGGTGGAAGCTTCCAGCGGGAGTAAACGTAGGTCTTTATATTAGGATTGAGGTTGTTGGTTAGCATAAGGAAAACCAACTAAAGTCTCTTGTGGGAGCCTCCAACAGGAGTGTATGTCAGTAGGTTATTATGTAAAACCAAGGTTTGTGTGGAGCCTATAGAAAACTACGAAAAGTCTCTTACAGGAGCCGATCCTTATGTATGATTGTAAAGGTTAGAGGTTCACCCGATTAAAAACCTCTGATAGTGAAATCCAGTACACTCATGCATTGAGTGCGTCCGCCAGGAATAGAGTATAGAAATCGAACCACTATACATGCTTGTGTTTGAGATTGTATTTACGTATTTGTTTAATTATACTTATGTGATTGAATGGTTAATTATATATATGCGTTATTAGATGAATGTTAGGAATTGATAGTTAACATATCTCACACACACATGTACACTATCATGTTATAGACTAGTTGTTTATTGCCACATCTTTTATAGTCTATGTGACTGGACCCTCTATTGGCTTGGAAGCCTTAGAGTTAAATGCCTTGCATAGCTTGATTTGCATATTAGCTTAAGTAGGCAATTAGATTAAAAGATAAAAAAATTATTTGGTCCTAATCATCCTCTTAAGACATAGCCTTCATTCTTAACCGTCGCATAGCTTCCGCAACGCAATCATGGTAATCCCATTACACTACGTGTGAATTTTCAGTCCTTTGTTGCCTATCTCTAAAACAAAGAAAAGAAGAAAGAGGCAGTTCCCATTGTTTTAGCAAATGTCGCCAATAAATAAACGCTTGTTTATTGTAATAGGCTTTTGTTTTTCTTTAATAGTGGAAATATACTTTAGATATAATATGTAATTAAGATTTATTCCATCTTTCATTTTCACTATAGTAGTAGTGGTTTGAGAAGATGGATTAACAGTCTGCAACTCAATTTCATAATGTCATCTATGAATGCTTCGTTGTTGATATATTCTTTTATTATTGTTGTATCAAGGGCATTTACTGATCAACATTTTGATTAGGATTTGAATTTTGCTACAAAGGACAATCCTATTACAAAAAATGTGAACTTCTACTTTTTAATTTCTTATGGGTGTAGTGTAACATCTGGTGATAAGTGGATTTTCATTACCAAGCGACTGGGGCATGCTTACTTTGATTCGACTCACGAGTGTGGACATTAAAACTGATATAAACTTTCATTTTAGTTTGCAGATTGTGAAGAGCTTGCTTCTCAATATTAAGACAAAAGATATTGGTTCACTAATTATAGGCTCTCCTGGCGAGGATCCCAAGATGTTAGTCAATTTCAAAGATCTTCTAAAAATAATATTTGTCCTGGATCTAGAAAAGAGGATGATATTATCTCAATCATTGAGTAATCCATTCATCACCGGCAAGTGAATACAGATGCTGATTTTCTGATCGCAGAAATATTGTTGAGCTAGATACATATACCTTATGATTTTAAATTTATATTAATCTCATATAATCATTGGGCATTTATTTGTCTATATCTCTGTAATGCTGGGCCAAGAGCATTGGTTGCAGATTTTAGCATGGATGAAGCACATAACAAATGTTGGGTTGGGAGATGTTCTTTTTTTTTTGTGGTTCTTATCAGTTGGATACTTTTTGTTTCTATTATAAGATAACTCACCAAAAGTATTTTCATCTGTTGTAATCAATTCTTAAAGGTGGACTTTGTTATGATTTATAAAATTTCTATCTTCATAATTTCATTTGTTTAAGTCTGGTTCCCGCCATCAAGTGTAGAAAATTCCTGACAATATTACCTAGTAACTATCTATGAGGTTGATTATTATTTTTTTTCTTTTTGGTTTTAAACTTTTAGAAAAAAAATTTCAGGGATAGAATATGTTTCTTTTTTTTTTTTTTTTTAGGTGTTTAGTTAATATCTTGTGAAAATCATTATTAACTACTTAAACCTTATATTTTGGTATGTGATTCTTAAACATTGTAATGTTGCCTTTTTAATCAATTTTTTTAAATGTTTACCTTGTCGTTTTATTTTTTTTGGATAGCCTAATTGTGTCTTTCATTCAGGGTTCCAGTGTTATGAGGCAACTAATTCACTGCTTTAGATGCCAGAAGTCATTCGAATGAACGTACCGTGGTTTGTTTGTTAGGATGCTTATTGTGTTCGATACCCTAGAAACTTGATGAAGGGATAATTGGAAGATTGTAACTTTCCATTTGTATTGAAACTCAAATGATACTATTTAACTGATAGAAAATAGCTTACTACCACTAATGAGGTAGCCTGATATTATGAAATTACTGGAGTTTTAGTATCTATAGACTTCCTCCTAAAGTGATAGAGGTTAACATTCAACATGAATTACCTACATTTTTGTATTAAAAGAATTCAATGAAATATCGATAAATTTTCATCATGTCATACTTCTTTTAATTTTCTACATGATAGATAGAATGTTTCTTGTTTACCATTCCTATTATATAACACAAATCACATTTAATCTCTGTTTTCATGGTTTTTGAGGCTTTTTACTCTGGAGATAGATGGGTGCCTGATTATTGTTGTGAAAGCTTTAATTGGTGAGTCTTCTACATTTTCTTCTTTAATGTCATTCATTATTTCTTTTTTGTTTTGTTTTGAATTTAATTTTTGTTTGTTTTAAATAGAGATAGGTAGGGGTGTTCATGAGTGTCTGTTCTATTCAACAGTTTATAATAGTGTGTGTTGTTTTTCTATAAAGGCTTGAATGATAATATTTTTAGAAATCATGTAAGTGCTCTATCATCTTTAAGATTATTGATTAACATCCTATGTTATCCATTATGATTACGGCCATAGCTTATACGTTGGAGTTTCATTTCTTCTTAGTCTTTCTGAGAATCTTCTAGTGACATATGTGATTGTGTAAGTGGATCCATCTTTCTTAAAATACTTCTCATATTTAGGTAAACAAATTTGAACATTTGAGTTTTGGATATATTGATTGTTTTAGCATTCATATTTGTTAAGTTGCACACAACTTGCAAATGGGTTAGGCAAGGTCTTGCATGGGTCATTATAACCTCATCTCAGACCATGATTTTTATCATCAGGTTTACTAGTATACAAAATGCCAATTAACTCCATAGATTATTATTATTATTTGTTAAAAATGAAATAGATACAAATCTAGTCCGTATCTGCTGCTACATTTGGCTACAGAAAATATAGTTATGAATTATATCTATAGCCATTGGTCCTATAGCTACGTATTTATTTTGTAGCCCTTGTTTCAATAGTAATACATACGGTATCAATGGCTACGACCATATGTCATTAGCTACGGTTTTTATCTGTAGCCTTTGATCCTTTTGTTAGTGTGCTTTCATCTTTTCTTCTCCCTAAGAAATATCATGATAAACTCACACCATTAACTCTAGCCTAGAAAACATATAGTCCTCTGTAACTCGAATATAGCAAAAAATCCTCTTAACTGATTGCTAATGTCCTTGACTGGGGTTATTTTGATATTGACTCATGAGACCCACAACATAACATATATTGAGCCTAGTATATAACATCACATATATAAAACTATTTATCACACTAGCGTAAGGCATAAATGATAGATTGTATCTAAATATCAGACTTGTGACACATACTTCTACACAATTTAGAGTATTTATCAGTTGAACTTTCGACTAGTCCAAAATTGTGCATTTTGAATTACTCCAAGATATTCTCAATATAAGATGTTTGTGACAATGTTAGCGCATGTTGATATAAATTAGGTTCATCCTCATCTACTACATCATATGAATATAAAATTAACCTTTTATTTTAAAAAGTATCTTAGAAAATTTTCCTTGTAAACTTCGTTGTAGCTTTAGAACACTGAATGATGTACTTTCACTATCTCCAAAAATCATGGGAATACTTTAATTACCTAGTTAAATTATTACTCGTTTATTGAATTATTTTCAATATCTCATAAAGTTATATATTTATCATTACCTTCTTTCTACTAAGTTACTTGCCTACTACCACAAATATTATGTCTCAGGATAATTTCAACTTATTTGCCATGGTATACACTATTACATAATGTTTGGAATGGATGGAATACTGAACAAATCTATTCTTAATTTTTTTTAATTTTTTTTTTGTCTTGCTTACTTCTGTTCAGAGTAGGAATTAATACATATCACAATAAACTTCACAGATGTAAATCTCCTAATGAGAGTCTCTTACTAGTCTATAATTGATATGGTATTTTGGGAACTGATTTTGAGAGAACTCTCTTTAATACATACAAAATTATAAGTAATGAATCTCCCCAGAAAGTACTTTACAAATTTATTTGAGCTATTATATATTTAACCATATCTAATAAAGTTTTATTTATTCTTTTAGCTACATCATTTTGCTAAGGGGTGTAGAGAGTAGTATTTTATTGAATAATGACAAAATTCTCACAATAGGACTTGAAAATATCTGAAATGTATTTTCAACCTTTGTCTATCCTCAATAATTTGATCTCCTTGTCTAACTAATTATTATTATTATTATTATTATTATTATTATTATTATTATTATTATTATTATTATTACTTCTGGTTTGTATTTATGAAAATAATCAAGTGCTTTAGATTTTTGAAGAATTAAATATGTTGAACGTACATTGAGTAATCATCAATAAAAATTATAAAATATTGAAGACCATTTTGTGCTTGTTCATTCAATAATCAACATATATTACTATGCATAATTTGTAAAAGTTCTTATGATCTTATTGTCTTTGGAAATTGATTCATGGTTATTTTTGACATGATATTACAAAGGATCAATCTACTCTAGTTACCGTGTTTAGAAATCTATCACGTGCTACACTTATCATTCGTTCTCTTCCTATATGTAGTAATTCAACATATGTCATTTAATATAATAGTAGCATTAGTTATACTAAATAAACAACGACCTATTTGGCATTGATGAGAAATTATTTACCACATCTAGCTTAAAGAGGTTTCCTGATAATTCATCCAAGAATTACATTACTTTTTCTTTGTGAGACCTTATTTTTATAAAATCTTACATTGAAATTCTTTTTAACTAGACATGTGATAGAGATTAGATTTTTTTTTTTCTCATTTTGGGAGAAAATGTCACTCCTGAGTGTGATAATGTGTAAATCCACAAACCTTCAGTCTCTCGTCACATAATTCATTTCTCCTAAATCCATAATCTATTTATTAAATTTTATATCAGCTATCAATACAAACATAATTGATAAAGGAAAGATTGTCATTTTACACTTAGCGTAGTTCCTAACCCAATGACCATGCCTATCACACACAAAGTAAGAACCATCACCAAGTTCGTTGGGTCTTTTCTTATTATACTTCTTTGGTTGCACAAAGTCAGCATGTATGTCACGAGATTGTGGAGGTTTCGTGGGTTGGTATTAAGGTGGGTACAATCGATTTTGAGGTGGATATGATTGGTAATGATGTGTTTGTTGTAAGCAATGAGGTTAATATGATAGAAATGTAAAAGAACAAGTGGATTGAATTAACTTATGGGAGAACTTTCTCTTCTAGTTCTTCTATACTTTCTCCTTGATCAAATATACTTGTTCTAGCTTTCAGCAACAAAAAACACATTATTTCCAAACTCAACCTTATGTTCTAAATAATGAACCAAGGTCCTTAAAGGTCTTGATTACCTTATTGTGATTTAAGATATCCTTAATGTGGCCTCAAGAGTTCAGCGAAGATAAGAACATACTTATAATTTTCTGATTTTCAATTAGGATAACCAACATTTCACAGATTTGTCACCATCTGTTCCATTTTCCTAATGTGGTCAGTAATGGAGCCTCTAATTAGTATTTTGTATCCATCAAAATCCATTTACATTTTTTTTTTTTTGATTCAACATATAAGATTTTAACATTTGATTTGACTAGGGCATCCCATTTTTTTTTAATACTATTGTGATTCCATATGAGGAAATTAATTATTTATGCATAGAGCTCCGAAGAATATTTTTAACTATTTTACTTATCGAAAAATTCTCGTTCTTTATCTTTGGTTTTCTTCTAATGGTTTTTAGTGTGTACACCATTTTCTCCATGTAGTAAAATCTTAATAAACCTACACTAATTATCAAAGTCGTTCCTGTTGAATTTTTCTCTTTTCACAAGAACAATGATAATAGATTAGGATATCATTGCTTGTCAATACATCAAGTGAGAGAGGTCCTATATTAGTCAAAACCAAAAAACATATTCAAGATAATTCATTTCACCTTTATTCATGCACAATCACCACAAGTAATCCACATGGTGTCACTCAAACTCATTGGCACAAGGGCAATATAGTCATTGTCAGTTTAGACCAAAAGTTTCACTTACTAAATTGGGCAAAGTAAAATTGATCAAAGATAAGAAAGACAATAAAAGGGCCCACCATTATGTTTATATGCCATTCAATCTGTACATAAGGTCACACAAACCTGGACGAAGGGAAAAAAGCAAATATCAGCTTGATCCAAAACTTGTCGCCCCCAAGAAATTATCAATGGTAGGTGTTCCATCCCCACTGCTTTCTGTGGTGTAATCCGCTTGATGCTTGAATTTGCCTCATTTTTTAGCTCATGCCTTAAAATTTTCTGTCGGTTCACATAACTTGGTGACATCAACACACACTATGTAATGTGTTGAGGGTCAAATATTACATATTAGACCCTAGTTATCACTTGAAATTATGAGCATGATACCGTTTAACGTTCTAATTTAATCTTGTTTGTGATGCAGGGTTTGTTTAGGAGCCTGGATTGAAAAAGGTACTAAAGCATGGATTTGACGCTCATAAATCACCAAGGCAAGGGACGAACTCCAGGGGACCGAGATTGATGATTTTACACAGTCGATATCCAAGAAAATCACGTGTGTCACGGTAAAGAGGCCTGAAATTCGTCCAAAATGCAAGATCACATGGTTCTTACCATCTGTTTGGCTCAAAACTTTATATCTAGCCTGAAGAAAATAAATTAACCATACACATCGAATTTCAGCTCTTGGATCCCTGTGGAAGTGGCCTAACAGACAGATCATCTATAAACCATTGATTCTGGGCCCACCTGGCACCTGGATATGCTTCAATTCAAGTCTCGACCCTTTAAACGGGATAACGAAATGAATGAATGGAGTCAATCTCTCAAGAAGTCACCCTAGGTGGAGCCCACATCAAATGGAGCGTGCACGCATAAAAGTGCACATGCACTATACCAAACTAAAGTAAACGGTCAAGGCTTGTTTGACCGCAAGAATTCAAGAAAAAGAAGGATTCTTCCTTCCTGATCTCCTTCGGCTGCGCACACCCAAACAGAGAGATCCTGGCGAACTCTGTGGGGCCATTAATCTTAGCTCAAACGTCCGATCTGGACCGTCCAGTAGTTTCTAATAGGCCATCTGCTCTAAGCCTAAGAGAGAAATTGAAGAAAGATAACGGAGAATGGTTCCTTACCACTTCAAACGTAGGACGAACGGTCAGGTGAGAATTCTGTGAGCCACACCGAAATTAATCTAAAACTGACTATTCTCGACCGGTTTTTCTTAGAGAGCGCAATGGACGGTGTGGATTCATCAGCCGACACTGAACAGGGGCCCAACCATCAGCCCAGCGCAGGTCTTGTGCCGGTCGTGCGTCCCAGCAGAGCTCGGACGCTACCGTCTTCCGTGGGCTCTTATGTGATCTTAATCACGATCAGATTAATGATCCAGACTAGTCAAATGATGGAGAAGGGGATCTTGAACCACACCATGAAGTCAGATCCCAAAGATAGGCCATGCATCCGCTGCAAACACCATCTAAACGCAAGTCAGTTGCATTTTTCACTGCGCATGCTGCGTAAGGAGTTTCTCCACCGACTCCAGCCTCGTACACATGACTCCACAACCCCAACACCGACTCTCATATGCCTATAAAAGGAGAGAAGAGACTGGGGGATTCAATCTCGGCTTAAACGTGCAAGAGAGTGAGATAGTTAGAGTGTTTTTCTTTCTTTTTATTTTTTTAATGTTTTTGTTTAAGAGAATTAGCCTAATCATGTCGGGCTAAACCTCTTAGCTAGGGCTAAGAGGTGAAGCCTATAGTGAGATGGGAGATTTTTTTTTTAATGCTTTTGATTCTTGTTTAAATTGAACTCTATTTGATTTTAATTTGATTATATGGAATGCCTTTAGTTTTTAATGGTTTGTTATTGTTGGGGGCCTTGCATAAAACCTTAGGATCTAGCCCTCCAAAATAAACTAGAATTATGGATAATAAAGCAATGAAAAATAATCAACGCATTGATCACACACCGCACAAGAGAATTTTACTTGGAAATCTCCTCAAAGAGGTAAAAACCACGGGACCTCGTCCAGATCAACAATCCACTATGAAGTAGAACGTTATAACCTTCTTCACTCATGCGGGAGTGGATAAACAATGAGAGAAACAAAAGAAAAATGGAGACTCACCGATTAAAGCGCTGAGATATAGATTGCATAGTAGATAACCTCCACGAGCAGAACCTCCCTTCTATAAGCATCCTCTCTCTCTTTTCCTCTCTCTCTCACCTTTGATAGCCCTAAACCCTTTAGCAAATCCCTTGTAAAGCTTTAGGAAACCCTCTTGTAGTACCTAGAAAGCCCTAGGAACTCCTATTTAAAGTTTTAAGAAACTCCTTTCCACATCCCAGTTGCGAAAGGACTTGCAACACGAAATCTGCGCAAAATTGTGGAACGAATCTGCATAACCTTGACTGGTCGAACCAAGTCCACGACCGGTCGAGAGCCACTTACGACTAGTCGAGCACCTCCTTTGACTGGTCGAGCACCCCGGAGAAAAATAGTCCACAGTCGCGGGACTTCGAGTCATGCCACGACTCGACTCCTTCGACTAGTCGACCACCAACCTTCGACCGGTCGAGCGAGGCTCACGACCGGTCAACGACGGATCAAAAAACCCATTAAATCTCTCCCTTTTTGACCCAGGAGGGATCCACCTTCTTCAAGCCAGCCAGGTTTCTACAAACCTCAAACTTGCCCTTGAGTAAAGCCTTGGTTATCATGTCTGACCCATTATCATCCGTGTGGACCTTCTCAAGCTGTAACACCATCTGTTCCAAAGTATCCCTGATCCATTGATACTGAATCTCTATGTGCTTCGACTTGGATTCTTGCTCAAGTGTATAGCACTTTGACTTTTACAATAGACCATGTGCTCCTCCTGCTTTAGGCTGAGTTTCTGTAGGAACCTCTTCATCCAAAGCATCTCTTTACATGCCTCTGTGACTGTAATGTACTCGGCCTCTGTCGTCGACAATGCTACGATCTTCTGTAGCTTGCTCTTCCAGAAAACCGTTCCCCCTGCAAACGTGAACATGAACCCCGATGTAGACTTCCTAGAGTCTATGTCGTCTGCCATATCTGCATCTGTGTAGCCCTCTAACACAGGTTTACCGTCACCATAGCATAGGCTCAACCTGGATGAACCTCTTAGATACCACAGTATCCATTTCACTGCTGCCCAATGCTCTTTGCCAGGATTGACAAGATACCGACTGACAACACCAACCGCATATGCTATGTCTGGGTGTTTACATACCATAGCATACATCAAACTTCCTATAGCTGACGCGTAGGGTATCTTCTCTATCTCTTCCACTTTTGCCTTCGTCTTGGGACACTGCTTGTCTCTTAATTTAAAGTGACCATCCAGTGGAGCACTGACCGGCTTCGCTGCATCATATTGAACCGCTCTAAGACTTTCTCAATATACTGCTCTTGTGACAGCCAGAGCTTCCTACTGCTTTTGTCACGGGTTATCTTCATTCCTAGGATCTGTTTAGCCGGGCCCAAGTCTTTCATCGCAAAAGTCTTGCCCAACTCCTATTTCAGCCTGTCGATCTTCTTGATGTCTTTTTTCATGATGAGCATGTCATCAATGTATAAGAGCAGAACTAAGAAGTCACCGTCTGAGAACTTGCGCATGAATACACAGTGGTCCGACTCCATTCTGTCATACCCATGCTGTAACATAAACAAATCGAACTTCTTGTACCATTGCCATGGAGCATGTTTTAGCCCATACAAGCTCTTCCTCAGCCTACACACTATATGCTCTTTGCCCTAGACTTTGAACCCCTCTGGTTGGTGCATGTAGATCTCTTCTTCCAGGTCACCATGGAGAAAGACAGTTTTAACATCTAACTACTCTATCTCCAGATCCATGCTAACCACCAACCCAAGCAACACCCATATGGATGTCATCTTCACCACTGGTGAGAATATCTCCTCGAAGTCTATGCCTTTCCTCTGACCAAACCCTTTCACCACAAGTCTAGCCTTGAACCTTGTCTGTGAATTCTTCTGCTCAATCTTCTTTCTGAACGCCCACTTGTTGCTCCGAGCTTTCTTACCCTTAGGCAGTTTCACCATATCATAGGTGTAGTTCTTATACAAGGATTCCATCTCCTTTTGCATAGCTTTTAACTACTCCCCCTTATACTCGTCGGCTAGGGCCTCTGAATAATCTTCTGGCTCTCCTCCATCAGTCAGCATAATGTACTCATGTGGCAAGTACCTCTTGGATGGCTGTCTGTCCCTAGATGACCTCCCCACTTGTGGCTTAATAGGTGAATCAAGTGGGGGTTGCTCCCCTGGTCCATCTTCTAAAGGAACTCCCTCGTCCTCTGCACCTTGTTATACTCTCCCGTCATCAGGCACCACGGGAGGAGTAACCGGATTCATGTCCTCTAGCTCACCTGAATTAGGCTGGTTCTTCTCTGGCTTACTAATGTTTTCTATACACTGATCTTCAAAAAAAGCCACATCTCTGCTCCTGACGAGCTTCCTCTCGGTCGGATCCCACAATCTGTAACCAAAATTTTCATCACCGTACCCTAAGAACACACACTGCCTGATCTTTATATCAAGTTGGACCTCTCGTCCTTTGGTACATGAACAGATGTCCTGCATCCAAACACCCTGAGATGACTGTACGATGGATCCTATCCAGTCCATACCTTCTCATGTACTTCTCCATTCAACGGGGCTGATGGAGACCTGTTTATCAAATATACCATTGTGCATTGCTTCTCCCCAGAACGTCTTGGATAAGTTTGCATGGGATAACATGCATCTGATTCTCTCTACAATGGTGCGATTCATTCGCTCAACTACACCATTATGCTGGGGGGTCTTGAGAACCGTCTGTTCATGCCGTATACCCAGGGACTTGCAGTACTCACAAAAGTCGCCAATGTATTCACCACCATTGTCAGTGCAGATGCACTTCAATGGTCTACCTCTCTCTCTCTCTCTCTCTCTCGATGATAACATGAAATAATTTAAACACACCAAAGACCTCGTCCTTGGATTTCAAAGCATAAACCCAAACCCTCCTAAATGCATCATCTACAAAAGTAACAAAATACAATGCCCCACCCAAGGTTTTTGTCCTCATAGGACCACAAACATCAGAATAAACCAAATTTAATGCATGCACTTTATTAACATGAGAAGCAGTTTTAATAAATGAAGCTCTATATTATTTCCCTGATAAACAATCAAGATAGGTTTTGAGAGGTGTACCTATCACGTCTGGAATGAGCCGCTTCCTCGCTAGTAGCTGAAGCCCTTTTTCACTCATGTGGCCTAGACGCCTATGCCATATGTCAATAGCTGAATCTTCCACTGCGTTCAACCCACCCTTGCACATACTGACACTTGGCTTGTAAAGGGTGCAGCACTTCTTTCCTCTAGCCACGATCAATGAACCCTTGATAAGCTTCCTCGCCCATCAGCAAATCAGCTTTCATAGCCATCATCATCCAACCTTCCCATCGACATCAAGTTGAGGCGAAGGTCTAGGATATGCCTCACATCCCTGAGAACCAATGTGCAGCCCACATCGGTCTTCACACAAATATCACCGACTCCCACGATTTTTGATATGCCAAAATTTTTCATCTTCACAGTCCCATAGTCACCTAACTTATAACTTGTGAAGAAGTCCCTGCGTGGAGTCATATGAAAAGAAGCTTCTGAGTCTATCACCCAGTCGGTGTCCTGACTCGTAGCCGTGAAACATATGTCATGATCTGCAAAAAGAATAACTACAACGTCACCATCTGAAGCGACCGCAGTGGAATCTGATTCATCTTCCTTTCCTTTTCCTTTCTTATCGTTCTTTTTACCACAACATTCATGCTTGTAGTGGCCCTTCTTGCCATAATTCCAGCAATCAACATCTTTTTTGTTACTCAACTTGCCTCTTGATTTATCTCGGGTCTTCCCGCTCTTCTTGTTCTTTCCTCTCCCCCGTTCCTGTGTCACAAGAGCCTCTTGCTGAGTAGACCCCTGAGACTTCCTCCTTGTCTCTTCATTGAAGAGACAGCTAGTTACCTGTTCCATGGATATCTTTCCATCTGGCGCAGAGTTACTTAAAGACACCACCAATGTCTCCCAACTGTCAGGCAATGAACTAAGCAAAAGTAAAGCCTACAATTCATCATCCAGGACCATCTTCATAGAGGAGAGTTGGTTCACTATATTACTGACCTCATTCATGTGCTCGGCCACAGAACCACCATCTTTGAACTTGAGATTCACAAGTCGCCTTATTAGAAAAATCTTATTACCGACTGTCTTCCTCTCATACAGCCCTTGTAATTTCAGCCATAGGCTAGCGGTTGAGGTTTCTGTAGACACATGGTGGAACACAGAATCATCCAACCAATGTCTAATAAACCCCACCACCTTTCAGTCCATCTTCTTCAAATCATCATCAGTCATATCCTTAGATTTTGCTGAATGCCTAAAATTGGATAATATAGGTCCTTGCAATAAAGCAAGTCCTCCATCTTAGCCTTCCATATGGTTCAATTAGAACCATTGAGGCTGATCATCTTTGATGAGACACCTTCTATAATTCAAAACCGATCCTACTCGTTCAATGAACTTAGCTTAGATACCACTTTGTTAGGGGCCTTGCACAAAACCTTAGGATCTAAACCTCCAGAACAAACCAGAATTATGGATAATAAAGCAATAAAAAATCAATGCATCGATCACACACCACACGAGAATTTTATGTGGAAAATCCTTAAAGAGGTAAAAACCACGGGACCTCGTCCAGATCAACAATCCACTATGAAGTAGAACGTTACAACCTTCTTCACTCACGCAGGAGTGGATAAACAATGAGATAAACAAAAGAAAAATAGAGAGATCTCACCAATTACGAGGACATAGAAGCGCTGAGATATAGATTGCACAGTAGATAACCTCTACGAGCAGAACCTCCCTTCTATAAGCTTCCTCTCTCTCTCTTTTCCTCTCTCTCTCACCTTTAATAGCCCTAAACCCTTTAGCAAATCCCTTATAAAGATTTAGGAAACCCTCTTGTCGTACCTAGAAAGCCCTAGGAACTCCTATTTAAAGTTTTAGGAAACTTATTTCCGCATCCCAGTTGCGAAAGGACTTGCGACACAAAATCTGTGCAAAATTGCGGAACGAATCTGTGTAACCTCGAATGGTCGAACCATGTCCACGACCGGTCTAGAGCCACTTACGACTGGTCGAGCACCTCCTTCGACTGGTCGAGCACCCCGGGGAAAAATAGTCCATAGTCGCTGGACTTTGAGTCATGCCACGACTCGACTCCTTCGACTGGTCGACTACCAGCCTTCGACCAGTCGAGCGAGGCTCATGACCGGTCGACGACGGGTCAAAAAATCCATCAATTATGACTCAAATTATAATGGATCTGCAATATCTTTTGATATTTTCCATGCATTATAGGGATTACGAATTTAGGGATCCCTGTTGTTCACCATTGTCTCCCGGGCATGGTTAGATGATGGAATCCTTCCTAACATTCATACGTCTCTCAGATTGGCCGTGGATTGGTTTAATTTTGTTGTTTACTTTGTCTCATGGGCATGGTTTTGTGATGGAATTTATTCTAATATATATCCTTCTTATCTCCTGAAAACTAGATCAAAGGAAGTTTAGATTTGATTTCATGGTTACACTTTCCAACTGGATGAAGATGGGACTCT
This sequence comes from Magnolia changhungtana, assembly GCA_030180095.1. Lineage (NCBI taxonomy): Eukaryota > Viridiplantae > Streptophyta > Magnoliopsida > Magnoliales > Magnoliaceae > Magnolia > Magnolia changhungtana. The sequence goes on from JASAUF010000525.1 coordinate 7,014,934, forward strand.
AAGTCTAGTTGAGTTTTTGAATCAAGCATAAAGATCTCCCTGATCTCTACAAGTGGATCCTCTGAATCCCTAGCTCCTACCTTTGAATTCTCTAAGTTTTAGATTAATATTTCACTATTATTCCCTCAATTTCATTCGATTTAGATTTCATCTTAGTCTAGTTCTAGTTCTACTTAGTTTCAGATTACATACAAGGTTCAGTACTTGTGGATTTGACCTCAGTCTTACCGAGATTATTACTACATCACAACCCTATACTTGGGGTGTGAACAAGTTTTTCGCGCTGTTGCTAGGGATTGACGGTTATGTTTTTATGAGATTAATTAGATTTGAGATTAGTTTAATATTAAGATTTTTACTAATTTTAGGTTAGGATTTTTTTTTGTTTAATTTCTAAAAACTAACCTATTTTTCTTGTTTTATAGGATCATGACATAAGCTTCTAATTTGGTAATCCCCTTCCAATTTCTCTACTTTTTCTATTTTTAGAATTAAGGTTTTAGTTTTAGAATTTTTCTAATTCTAAGCTTTCTTTTTTTCTATTTTCTAATTTTAGAAATTTAGATTCTTCCTTTAAGTAACTTTTTATTTTCTAGTATTCTTTTAATTTTAGAAACTAACTTAGCTTCTAGGTTTTGGAAACTTTCTGATTTAGATTATCTTTAGAATTCTTCCTCTTTTAGAAAATAGTTTACTTTCTACTCTTAGACTTTCTATTTTTAGAAACTAACTTATTTTGTTTTGTTTTGCAGGTTTTTAACTTAGGGACTCCAATTTGGTAACTTCTTTCTAGATTTTTATTTCCTTTATTAGGATTAGGTTTAGAATCTGATCGAGGGTTGCGAATATTTCATGCCCAAGTGGGCTCGTGACAACACTCGACGTCTCTTGACTGAAGAAGGATTGGTTGAGGGGTTAACTATTCATTGCAGGAGTAGACACTGCTCGAAATCCCCTGAGTTAATTGAAGTGATGGCTAAAAACTAACCTCTTCTACCCCAACCTAGGGTTGAGGAAGTCTATGATGAGAATGAGGTGCATCAAGTACCCCCGCCTCGTACTTTACGAGATTATTTACAACTGGTAGGGGTGAGCACGCCCTCATGTATGGTTTTTCCTGAGAATACGGGACATGGATATCAAGCCAGGGGTAATCTAACTCCTTCCTAAATTTCATGGGCTTGAATTAGAAAATTCATATTTACATCTGAAAGAGTTTAATGAGATCATAGCCACTTTATATTTTCCAAATGTGTTTGAGGACACAATCAGGCTGAAACTCTTCCCTTTTCTTTGAAAGAGAAAGCCAAGACGTGGTTATATTCACTACGTCCTAGATCTATTGGCACATGGAATGATATGCAAAGAGAGTTCATAAAGAAATTCTTTTCACATCATAAAACGAACACCCTTAGAAAATCAATCATAAACTTTGCCCAAAAGGAGGATGAAACATTCTTCCAATGTTGGGAAAGGTTCAAGGATCTTGTCAGTTCATGCCCACAACACGGTTTTGAAATGTGGCACATTACACACTTTTTCTATGATGGACTGACATCTTCCATGCGTTAATTGGTTGAGACAATGTGTAATGGGGAATTCAAGAATAAAATTGTCGATAATGTGTGGGACTACTTGGATAGACTTGCTAAAAACGAACAATCATGGGACACATACCCAAAATCAAGTACCACTTCTAGGCTGACTCAATCAAAGGAAAGGAGCTGAGTATACCTTCTGAAAGAGGATGATATCAATGCTAAAGTGGCTAATCTCATAAGAAAATTCGAGGCCACAGAATGAAAGAAGGATAAGGGTAAGGAAGTTGTTTACGGTATCTGTGGTTGTAACAGTCACACAACTGAAAAATGTCCAACTATATCTGTCTTTCAAGAGGTACGGACTAAGCAATCCAATGCCGTAAATAATTATTAAAGACTTTTCAATGGACCTACCTCTAATACATACAATCCCGGTTGGAGAAATCATCCAAACTTCAGTTGGAGGAATGGACAAACAGCTACTCCTCAAGGTTTCTTCAATCAAACTCCAAATTAAGAGAAACCTCAAGAGGTTCGGTTTAAAAACATATTCGAGAACAAGAGCTACTTAATTAGAATTCGGCACAAGTGTTCCATAATATCCATACAGTATTAGGAACACTTGCGTCATCTATTCAAAGGATAGAGTCACAATTAACGAGTGGAGGAAAGGGGATGCTTCCTGCTCAACCTCTCCCCAATCCCAGACCGCAATATGAAATAAGTGACCCTAGCTCTTCAAATCAGATGGAATAAGCTAAATCCATCACCACTCTTAGGAGTGGGAAGATCATTGACAAAACCATTCCGGTTAAGGCTGAAAAGCCTAAGGACCCGAAAGTGGACAAAAATGATGGATCTAGCCACGCTCCAAAGGAATTAGAACTAGAACCTGAAGGGAAGCCGGTTGCTCCATTTCCCCAATGGTTGGTTACACCACGACCTCTCTCTAACTCTCAGGATATTCTAAAGGTATTGAAACAAGTAAAGGTCAACATTCCTTTACGTGATGCCATGAAATAGATACCTTCATATGCCAAATTCCTGAAAGACTTATGTACGACCAAAAGACAGCAGAATATTCAAAAGAAAATCTTCTTGACTGAGAAAGTCAGTGTCTTCCTAAAGCGAGATGTGTCGCAGAATTTTAAGGATCTTGATAGCACAACCATATCATGTGTAATTGGGAACTATCGTATTGAGCACGCACTTCTTGACTTAGGAGCGAGCATCAATCTAATTTCCTACTCGGTATACAAATAGCTAGGTTTGGGTGAATTAAAACCCACCCTAACCACACTACAACTTGTTGATCGCTCTGTTCGTATACCAAGAGGGATAATTGAGGATCTATTGGTCCAGGTCAACAGATTTTAATACCTTTTAGATTTTATCATCCTGGATACCGAACCCATCGGTAACATGAGCACTCAGATTCCCGTCATTCTTGGTCATCCATTCCTTGCCACCTCAAACACGATTATCAATTAAAGGAATGGTGTCATGACTATGTCTTTTGGGAATATGACATTGGAATCAAACATATTTTTCAATACGGGTAGACGGTTAGAGGATGATGACAATTTTCACGACATTAACATAATTGAATCTTTCGTGGAAGATAGGACACCTTTGACCTTATCATCTGACCCTCTAGTGACGTGCCTGGCCCACTCCCATAATTTTGATGATGACATGATTAGGGAGACGTGTATGCTTGATGCTGCACCGGTACTTGAAGTTAACCGGTGGAGGCCACAATTTGAAGAGTTGCCCCAAACTGATGTAGTGCCTCTACCATCTAACCTCAAGCCACCGAAGCTTGACCTAAAACATTTGCCTTTTGATTTGAAATATGCATAATTAGGTCAACATGAGACATACCCGGTGGTGATTTCTGCCCACCTAAAGAAAGAACAAGAGAGTATGCTCATATCTACTCTCATTGAGTATAAGGGAGCCCTTGGATGGACGATCGCAGACCTCAAGGGAATTGACCCCTCGATTTGTACTCATCGCATTTATCTTGAGGATAATGCAAAAACCTCTCAGTAATCACAACGTAGATTAAATCCAAATATGAAAAAAGTGGTTAAAGTCGAGGTTCTTAAACTATTGGATGTGAGTATCATATACCCTATATCTGACAGTCAATGGGTGAGTCCAACTCAGGTGGTTCCTAAGAAGTCCTGAATCACCATCGTACCCAATGCCAATAATGAACTCGTGCCAACTAGAGTTACTACTAGTTGGAGAATATGCATCAACTACAGGAAGTTAAATACTGTCACGAGGAAGGACCACTTTCCTTTGCCCTTCATTGATCAGATCTTGGAAAGGTTAGCTGGTCATTCCTATTACTGTTTCCTTGACGGATATTCGGGCTACAACCAAATAGAGATAGTCTCTGAAGATCAGGAAAAGACCACATTTACATGTCCCTACGACACCTTTGCTTACTGAAGGATGCCATTCGGACTATATAATGCCCTTGGCACCTTTCAGCGATGTATGATGAGTATCTTTTCTGACCTGGTGGGGAAATATTTAAAAGTCTTCATGGATGATTTCTGTCTTCGGTCCATCTTTCAGCGAGTGCTTAGAAAGTCTTAAATGTGTGCTAAAAAGATGTGAAGAAAAGAACTTGGTACTTAATTGGGAGAAGTGTCATTTCATGGTTCATAAGGAAATTGTCCTTGGACATATTATCTTGTCCAAAGGAATTGAGGTGGATAAGGCAAAGATCGATCTTATCTCTAACCTACCTCCACCCAAGAATATACTGAACGTGTAATCCTTCTTAGGACACGCCGGGTTTTACAGAAGATTCATAAAGGACTTTAATCTCATCTCTCGCCCTCTATGTAATCTACTTCAAAAGGATGCACCATACGAGTGGACTGAACCATGTCAGGAAGCTTTCACTAAGCTTAAAAGCATGTTGACCAATGCACCTATCATACAGCTACCCGACTGGAGCATTCCTTTTGAACTTATGTGCGATGCATCTGATTATGCACTTGAGGCAGTTCTATGCCAGAGACAAGATAAGAAACCATACGTTATTCATTACGCGAGCAAGATTCTAAATCTTACCCCAAGTGAACTACTCGACTATGGAAAAAGAACTCTTAGCCGTAGTGTTCGCTTTGGACAAATTTAGATCTTACTTAATCGAATCCAAGATCATCATTTACACAGATCATGCAGCGCTTAAGTACCTTCTTGCTAAGAATGATGCTAAGCCCCGCCTAATAAGATGGATCCTTCTACTCAAGGAATTAGATCTGGAAATTAAAGACAAAAAAGAGAGTAGAGAACGTAGTGGCTGACCATTTTTCTCGCCTTGATCTCTCTAGTTCCCTTGAGACGACACATATCAATAACATATTCCCTGATGAACAATTGTTCAGGGTCTCCCATTCACCTTAGTTCGCTGATATTGCTAATTATCTTGCCACAAGTTTCATACCAACACATTGGACTACGCAAGATAAGAAAAAAATTTCACCGAGGTGCGCAACTTTTTCTGGAATGATCCATATTTATTTAAATATTGCCCAACCAAATCTTAAGGAGATGTGTGCCAGACAATGAGCATCAAAGTGTCATCTCCTTCTATCACTCACAGGCCTATAGTGGTCACTTTTCTGCTAAAAAGACCATAGCCAGGATTTTGCAATGTGGCTTTTACTGGCCCACTATGTTCAGGGACACTCATGAGTTTTGCAAAGCTTGCGAGTGTTGTCAGAAATTGGGAGCGTTGTCCTATAGAAATATAATACCCTTGAATCTCATTCTTATCATAGAAGCATTCGATTGTTGGGGCATCGATTTCATAAGACCATTCCCCCAATCTTTTGAAAATCTATATATTTTGCTCACCGTAGACTATGTCACTATGTTGGACTAATGACCATCGCACAGTCATTAAATTCCTAAAAGAGAACATCCTTTCCCGATTCGAAATGCCTCGAGCTATCATTAGTGATGGATTTCACACTTTTGTAATAGGCCATTCGAGAGTTTAATGAAGACATACTGTATCTCTCATAAGGTGAGCACCCCATACCACCCACAGACAAGTGGGTAAGCTGAGATTTTTAATAGGGAGATCAAACACATTTTGGAGAAAACGGTCAACCCTGACCATAAGGATTGGTCAATCCGATTGATCGATGCCTTATAGGCTTACCGTACTGCTTTTAAAACCCCTATTGGAATGTCTCCCTTTAGACTTGTCTATGGGAAGGCTTGTCACTTGCCTGTGGAGTTGGAACATAGAGCCTACTGGGCAATTAAAAATCTAAATTTCAATCTAGACAACGCTGGCTCGCTACGAAAACTTCAGTTGAATGAACTCGAAGAAATCCGAAATGACGCGTACTAGAACTCGAGAATTTACAAGGACAGGATGAAGGCATTTCATGACCAACCTATTCTGCGAAAATCATTCACGCCAGGTCAAAAAGTCCTTTTGTATAATTCTCGATTACATATCTTTCCGGGTAAGCTCCGATCTTGTTGGACCGGCCTTTTTACCGTTATTAATATTTATCCTCATGGGGCTGTCGAGATTCGGAATCCAGACAATGGCCATGACTTTAAAGTAAATGGACATCGCATAAAGCCATTTGTCAAGAAATTTGATACAGAGGACATGTCCATGTCTCTAACTGATCATGTTTACCAGGATTGATCTCCTAGTCTGATGGAGGTATAGGTAGGTTTACTGCTTTCATAGGACTAAGGTAGTTTGCTTTATATTGTTATAGATTAGTTGGTTTTATGCCATTAGGTTAGTTTGCTTTTGTTGGTTTCTCTCTTGTGCTGACCCGCTCTTACGTTGATATCTTTGGAAAGCATCTTGATTCTTTTGTCCAGGTACTACCTTTTCATCTCTCTTCTTTTACTTTCGTTGTCCCATGTGCATTGCATGCTTCTTCTTTTTTTATTACATTGAGGACAATGTAGATTTTAGGTTGGGAGTGGGCGATTAGGTCACCTAATCAGTGTTTTCTTGGTTCTAATAAAAAATTGTGAAATTTTTAAATTTTTTTCTGGATATTCTTGTGCATTCGAAGTGATTTTGACGGCCATCGTTGATTTAGAATTATAAGATACGTGATGTTGGTAATTTATGACTCTTGGATTCAGTTATCTGTCAGATTTCACAGTTAAGTCTGAGTTATTAATCCACGATTAGAAGTTGTAAACATTGATTGTGTCATGATTTCACATGCCACATCTCGTTTACACATGAAGGTTTCAGTTCAATATTAAAGGATTAACTTGGTAATCACTAAGCACGAAAAGAACCAGCTTAAGAAATTTTACCAGCATGTTTATAAAGAAGAATTGAAAAGGTTTGGCGAATGGTCTGCACCATAGGTTTGCTCCCTATAGGTGAAGGTTTGATTCCCCACGGTTGACATTCGGAAAATATTGGGCGACTGGTCTCCACCATAGGTTTACTCCTTATAGGTGAGGATTTGATTCCTTCCCTTAGCATTACTTTTAATAGAAAAATCAAAAGTTGGTAGGTTGATCTATGAAGCAAGTTTTAGTTTAAGTTTTGGTTGTCATGAATTCTCGTATTGGTTACCAATGATATCATGAAATAGAGAAGTGAACCTTAATGATAAGCTGAGATTACACTATACACTCATGGATCTTAATGTTTAGAATTTTTTCAAATTGATAGATTAATACTTTGATCTTGATTATGAAGTCTACCGTGCACTTAAGTATAGGAGAATGTAATGCCTAACGTTCATGCTTAGACTTCTAGTATCTGAATTATTTTAAAAAATTGCTCAAGGTTTTAGATATTGTCCTGTAATTCTCAATTTATTTTTCGCATACTTTACTCGGTACTAGCAAAATGTTAGTTGAGAGTTGTGTTGAGGGTCAAATATTACATATTAGACCCCAGTTATTACCTGAAATTACAAGCATGATACCGTTTAACGTTCTAATTTAATTATGTTTGTGATGCAGGGTATGTTTAGGAGCCAGGACTGAAAAAGGTACTAAAAGCGTGGATTTGACACTCATAAATCACTAGGGCAAGAGACGGACTCCAAGGGACCGAGATCGATGATTTTACACGGCCGAGATCTAAGAAAATCAAGTGTGTCACGCTAAAGAGACCTGAAATTCGTCCAGAACGCAAGATCATAGGGTTCTCACCATCTGTTTGGCTCGAAACTTTATATCTGGCCTGAGGAGCATAAATTAATCGTACACATCGAATTTCAGCTCTTGGATCCCTATGAAAGTGGCCCAACGGACAAATCAGCCATAAACCATTGATTCTGGGTCCACCTGGCACCTGGATATGCTTCAATTCAAGTCTCGACCCTTTAAACGGGATGACGAAACGAATGAATGGAGTCGATCTCTCGAGAAGTCACCCTAGGTGGACCCTGCATCAAATGGAGCATGCACGCATAAAAGTGCACATGCACTATACCGAACCAAAGCAAACAGTCAAGGCTTGTTTGACTGCAAGAATTCAAGAAAAAGAAGGATTCTTCCTTCCTGGTCTCTTGCGGCTGCGAACGCCCAAACAGAGAGATCTGGGTGATCTCTGTGGGCCATCAATCCTAGCTTAGACATCCAATTTGGACCGTCCAGTAGTTTCTAACAGGCCATCTGCTCCAAGCCTAGGAGAGAAATTGAAGAAAGACAGTGGATAATGGTTCTTTGCCACTTCAAACGCAGGACGAACGATCGGGTGAGAATTCTGTGGGCCACACCGAAATCAATCTAAAACTGACTATTATCGACCGATTTTTCTTGGAGAGTGCAATGGACGGTGTGGATTCGTCAGCCGACACTAAACAGGGGCCCCACCATCAGCCCAGCGCAGGTCTTGCGCAGGCCGTGCGTCCAAGCAAGAGCCCGGATGCTGCCGTCTTTCGTGGGGTCTTATGTGATCTCGATCACGATCGGATCAATGATCCAGACCGGTCAAATGATGGAGAAGGGGATCTTGAACCATACCATGAAGTCAGATCCCAAAGATAGGCCATACATCTGCAAACACCATCCAAACGTAAGTCAATTGCGTTTTTCACTGCGCACGCTGCGTAAGGAGTTTCTCCATCGACTCCAGCCTCTTACACACACTCTCCTGTGCCTATAAAAGGAGAGAAGAGAGAGAGAGCAGGGGATCATTCCAATTCAGTGGCTGGGGGATACAATCTCGGCTTGAACGTGCAAGAGAGAGATACTTAGAGTGTTTTTCTTTCTTTTTATTTATTTATTTATTTTTATGTTTTTGTTTAAGAGAATTAATCTAATCATGTCAGGCTAAACCTCATAGCCAGGGCTAAGAGGTGAAGCCTATAGTTAGAGCTGTACACAAGTCGAGTATCGCCCTACTCGTACTTGGCTCTTAACGCCCGAGTGCTGCTCGTACTCAACTCTACTCGACCAACGAGCAGGAAATCCTTGCTCGTACTCTACTCGCCCGATTACGAGCCGAGTACGAGCAGTAAACGAGTCGAGTCCGAGTTTTCGAAGCGAGTTCGAGTACGAGCAGAAATCGAGTCGAGTAGAGTGCGAGTTTTCGAGGCGAGTTCGAGTCAATTGGAATTTGAAGTTAAACTAAACAATAAAATATATCAAATGCAACAATAAAATATATCAAATGCACATAATTTATTATTAAAAAATTTCAATAATTACATTAGTATATTTACATTACATTGTTCACTTCAAAATGACAATTTATAACTAATAACCTCTATAAGAGGAGTGTCTTCCTGTATTGTCATCTGATCCATCAGAAATGCTATCTATTTTTTCATATACAAATTGATTCACTTCCTTTGAGTTAGAAGGCAAAGAGATTTTTGCTTCATGCTCTTCTACACTTTCAACTAGATTTTTCAAACTTGTTTTACGTGAAGAATTGTATGTAGTACTCAATGCCCTATAAAATTCACCGAGACAAGTCAGGAATTTCAATTTGTTACTCTTTTTCTTCTTCTTGTTTGTCGTACTCTAGTAACTCGACCCTGCTTCAAAATCGTGTTGTCTTTGACTCGAATATCGCTGAAGTCTAGAAACATCTTCCATAGTACATTTTAAGGCGAGTTGGAATTGTTCTTCCTCCAAAGCTTTTAATCTAGCTTCCTCATCTGCATCTTCTATGGATGTCATTCGTGTACTAGATCTAGGAGCAGAAGGTTTGGATGGAGTGGAAGGTTTTCTATTCGAATCTAACAGAGCTTGAAAAAGAATTTGGACATCCTTAAGGGCATTGGGGCATGGTTTTGCATCACCACCTCGACATGACAAGTGTAAGAGAAAGCGATTAGTCTTGTTTATAAACTTTACGCCACACAAACCACACTTAATCTTTATTTTCCAGACCTTGGTGGTGATTCAACTAGGGAAGCATAATCCCAAATGTTTGTCGATGGCTCAGATGACGACATATCTACATTCAATTGTTAATAAAAAGAAAATCAGAATATTGATAAATAAATTAAACTTGAATTAGGAACCTGAAAGCAATATAAATGTATCAAAAGTCAAAAATAAAAGCAAATGAACAGGAAAATGTAAATAAATATCAAGATTAAAAGTCTCAACACTTTCTTGTTTGCAGTTGCAGTGAAATAATATTACAGATAATTCATCATTCAACCAAAAAAATTGAAAAACCGAAAATAATTACTGATCTGTAGGTAGAGACTCGTCACGAATATTAATCTCCTCTTCTTCATCATCATCATCATTCATATCTCCCCATATTAGGCATAACAATCTTGCGTATAAATCAACGCTTTAACTGTATTTGGCGAAAGTGAGCTTCGATACTTGCTCACAACCCTGCTCCCTGTGTTGAATGCAGATTCTGATGCCACTGTTGAAACTGGTATTGATAATATGTCCCGTTCCATCACAGATAATGTATGGTATTTTGATTCACTAACCCTCATCTTCCACCATTCCAACACATCAAATTCGGATCGCACTACGATTGCCTCCTTGAGGTACATATCTAACTCTGATTCTTTAGTATCAACTCCCATTCATGCTTGTGTCAAGTATGATATGTATTCATTTAGCACATCCAGATTACCAGGTACAGAAATATTTGCATCTCTACTTTCTTCAACACCCGCCGCAAATAAAGTATTAACATACGATTTGTACAAATCTTCAAGGGCTTGACAAACCTTAGACGTCTCTGCTGCCGCTCTTTCAGTAAGATAAAGCTTCATAAAAATAAAGCTAACTAACCCCATATTACAACGAGGATCAAGAACAACTGCCAAGGACATTAATAAATGACATTCGTACCAGTATTTATCAAACTTCGTCTTCATACCAACTGTCATCTGGCGTATGAAATCTAGACCCGCATTGGCATTTTTCTGTAAAGCATCCTTAATCTTCCAAAGAGACGGAAGAAACAGATTAGCGGTTGGATACTGATTCCCAGAAAAAATCTTCGTGCAATCGTAGAAAACTTTGAGAAATGTGTGAACTTGTTGTGCTTTGGTCCAATCATCTGTACTCGGCAACCAAGAATAGGTTCTGTCACGTGCCGCGTATTCAGGAAATGCAAGCTGTAATTCCATTGTCACATCTAACATTTCATAGGTCGAGTTCCAATGTGTACAGGCATCCAACTTCAACATTTTTTTAGATGACACATTCAAACGTTAGATGATGTCATTCCATACACTCAGTCTCGATAACGACCCCCTTATATATTTCACACTTTCTCTTATGTTGTCTATAATGTTGTCAATTGCTTTCAGCCCTTCTTGTACAATCAAATTTACAATATGGGCACAACATCTGACCTGAAATATTTTTCCTTCAGAAAATAAATTTCCTGTAGCCCTGAACTGTTTACGTAAGCATGAAATGACATTGTCATTTGTTGAAGCATTGTCTAAAGTTATTGCTGAAATTTTCTTCTCAATGCCCCAGCCTTCTAGACAACTACAGAGCAATCCGAAATAAGTAAACTAGTATGTGGAGGAGGAAGGTGTTTGAAGTTCAAAATTCTCTTGCATAGTTTTCAATCTTTATCAACATAGTGAGCGGTTAATGAAATGTATCATTTTCTTTGATTAGACGCCGTCCATAAATCAAAAGTCAAAGCTATTCTGGAAATGGAAGCCAAAACTTCTTTCAGTTTCATCTTCTCCTTTGTGTACATCTTCATGCTTTCTCTCTGTACTGTGACGCGGGAGACATTCTCGGCCCGAAGGTTAAGGAATTGACAGAAACCCTAAACCCTTTACTTTCAATCATTCTGAAAGGTTTTTCTTCCAAAATCACTAATCTAGCAAACCACTCATTCAGTTTCTCCTTGTCAAACTTATGAGTGGACACTACGCCTTGGGAGTCGTCCCCTTCTGACCTCGTAAATGACAGTGTCTGTTGGCCAGGAGGAGGGAGTCTTGCTTTCTTAGGACACGTCTTCAAATGTCTAATTAGATGTGTCGTAGATCCTCCTGGAATCTTGCTGAATAACCATTTGCAGTAATTACATTTTATCTTCTGTACACCGTTAACTGTCACATCTTCAAAATCATCTCACACTTCTGATCTCTTCTTCCCTTTGCATGCGGTTTACGTGTCTGTGTCTCCCTCTACAATTAGAGGAGATGTAGCCGATGCACCCACTCCAGGGGTATTTGGGCTTTCATCTTAACTAGCCATCTATAAAATAAAGTTCTCGACATGTTATACGGCTATACCTAAGGTCCTAGATGGCTAAATCGCTAGACGGGCATAATTACTTAACTGTCTAAATTAATCACCCATTCAAAGTTAGATGGATTGTAATGCTTCATTTTCCAATTTAAATGCTACGCCGAAATTCCAACAACATCTCCCCTTATCTCTCCAGAATATATTAATCTTGTATTTGATTCCCATGTTAATCATCAACACAAAGTGTGGACGTTTGACAACGGAAATAAATACATGAAATATATCCAAAGAGAAAAAGGAGAGACGTAACCAGAACATGCATATGCATTTAAATTGGAATAAATGAAGACATTACAATCTATCTAACCCTGAATTGTCCAAAAATGGACAATTTGAGCAATTTCTATGCATCCAAGAACACACTGAATCTATGTCTAGCAACATAGAAATCCTCAAATGGGCAACTGATTATCTTATACTACAAGTCTACAACTAGAACAATACAAATAATGTATATCTATGCAAACAAAGGAGCATGCTGAAATTGAAATTTATCATTTACCTAACTAATAACAAAATGTCAAATGAAAAGCCAAATCTACCATTAGGAGTTATAGTTTGGTGATCCAAAATGTTAATATGGTGGGACTTACAATGGATGGTCCTAGAAAGTTTGGGCTAAGCAAGACCGTCAGGACACATAGATGAACGTCCTAGATTTTATGCCGAGGTATATCCAAAGCCTGGCCTGCAGAGTAAAATTTAAGAGCAAGCCTAGCCCTAGATGAATATGCCTGGACTAACTTGGTCCATTCACCCATTTTTTTGAAGCTAGGGTTCATTCAAAATTTTTTTCTAAGAAATGTTTTCGACTATTAAACTTTCACTTTTAACCATTAAAATAATTTTGATTATATTTGATGATATTCTAATGGCTTAGATTTGGTATGATCTCCCACTTGATTTGCATGGACACTAAATCTTTGGTAGATAATCATAATGGTAGAAAAATGTGATCAAATGTAAGTAAAAATTCAAATGCAATGGGCCACGTAACAAAATATAAGAGTACTATGATTGATATCTCATGAAAGTTCTGATTACAATCAGATATTTATCCCAAATTGAAAGTACACAAGCAAGATAGATCTAAAGAGAGACTTCCTAATTATGGTGATTGGCAATGTACGACAAATTCCACAGTTTATCAAGCAGGCTTTTGATGAGATAAATCCTAGCCTTTGAATATAAGATTTAAAATTTGAACATATTTAAAAAGGAATTTATCGAGATTAATAACGTAATCTAAAATTTTGATTTATTTTTTATTTTATTTTCAGCTACTTTGGAAAATCCAATATAACAAAAGTAGGCAAGCATGATTAAAAGGGAAAGGATCTCCCGGGTCTTCCCACTTCCCTTGTTTTTGTTTTGTTTGAAGAAAAAATAAAAATGCTTGCTCATCTCATCTCAGCCCTACACGTCACAACGCACCTCCGTGGCAAATTAAGCCTTTATTCCTGAGGCCGCTGCAAAAGGGAAGCGGAATGCGTATGCCCCCACTTGGACGATAATCCGTCCGGGAAGGGCTTTGTGGGCCCACCTTAATGTATGGCCGTCCATTCATTTTCCCATACCATTTTATGATGCGAACTCAAATATGAGGCAGATCCAAGGCTCAAGTGGACCACACAATGGGCATTGAACCCCACCACTAAAAACTTGTGAGTGGCAGAAGTTTTGGATAAAACTAATAGTCCTAGTGAAAAAAATCGTATGGCAAGTAAACAGTACGGTGGACTTACCGGGCGAGCAGAAGAGGGACGACCGGCAGTTGCGTGCAGGGCAGGGCAATGACTGACGACGGGACGAGTGGCAAGGACGAGCTCCGTCACCGAACAGGGGCACTGGACAGGATGCAGGGACGAGCGGCACCGGTCACCGCCGGACAGGGGACAGGGGACAAGGGCGAGTGAGAGAGAGAGAGGGAAGAAGAGGGACGGCCGGACGGGCGCTAGGAGAGGGAGGGGAGAGAGAGAGAGAGAGAGAGAGAGAGAGTTTTTTTCGAACGCTCACTAGGAGGGAAGGGTTCGGGCGCTACTTCTGAAAAGGACAGGTGGGGTAAGGTTTGGGCGCGGCTGGAATGGAAAATGACGGACGAGTGTGGTAGTAGGGTTTTTATTTTCGGGCGTTTATATACACGGGTACGAGTCGAGTACGAGTCAAGTACCGAGTCGAGTACCTCTAGACTCGTACTCTATTCGTACTCTAAACGAGTAGTGAAAACCCGCTCGTACTCGGCTCTAACTCAGGCGAGTCGAGTACGAGTCGAGTATTCCGAGTCGAGTCGAGCGAGTACTCGAGCCTTTGTCTGCTCGTGTACAGCTCTACCTGTAGTGAGATGGAAGATTTCTTTTTATGCTTTTGATTCTTGTTTAAACTGAACTCTATTTGATTCTATTTTGATCATATGGAATGTCTTTAGCTTTTAATGGTTTGTTATGACTTAAATTACAATGGATCTGTAATATCTTATTGTATTTTCCATGCATTATAAGGATTACGAATTTAGGAATCCCTATTCTTCACCATCGTCTCCTGGGCATCGTTGGATGATGGAATCCTTCCTAACATTCATACATCTCTCAGATTAGCCGTGTATTGGTTTAATTTTGTTGTTTACTTTGTTTCATGGGCATGGTTTTGTGATTGAATCTATTCTAATTTACATCCTTCTTATCTCTTGAAAACTAGATCAAAGGAAGTTCTGATTTGATTTTCATGGTTACACCTTCCAAATGGATGAAGATGGGACTCTAAGCCCAGTTGAGTTTTTGAATCAAGCATAAAGATCTCACTGATCTCTACAAGTGGATCCTTTAAATCCCTAGTTCCTACCTTTGAATTATTTAAGTTTTAGATTAATATTTCACCATTATTCCCTCAATTTCATTCGATTTAAATTTCATCTTAATCTAATTCAGTTGTACTTAGTTTTAGATTATGTACAAAGTTCAGTCCCTGTGGATTCGACCTCGGTCTTACCAAGATTATTACTACATCACAACCCTATACTTGGGGTGTGAACACAATCCACTTCCAAGTTCACTTGCCTTAGCCTGCTTTGCTTGTGATGATATGTGGAATGTTAGTACCCAAGGGTTTTATATAGGTTTGTTAGTAGATAGGACACACTATCCTAAGGTTTTTTTTATTATTATTTTATTACACGGCACATTTGAATTGGTGATTGAATGAGTAGCATGGAGCCTTGTATAGCTCGATAGCAACATTCATGTTCTTCAAGCACTATACTAAACGCTCAGGTTGTATTTTGTAAATTTCTTCTTTTAGTTCTTCTTTCTACACCCATTTGTAGAATTTTAAGTTATATACAGACCCCAAGTTGATAAAAATCCATATAATGGATAGTATTGCTATGGGTTCTTATGAAAGAAGCCCATCTCTTTTGTTAAAGCTTTAACAACCAGTCTTGTCTTGAAATTTTCCGTTGCATCTACTTTTCATTTTCTTTTTAAGATTCATTTACAACCTTTGAATGCACATTGTGGGTACTGAACACCTGTGAACAGTCAGGAACCATCATGTGAGTTGATAATCAATCAAAACCATGTCTGCACAAACACACATGCAAGCTTTTATATGGGTGTTTCCTCTGCCAACCATTTCCAATATGAGACTAAAGTATATAACGCATTTTAGGAACTTCTGGAGGAAGATCTAGAAAATAAAGGTATCTTATATTCCTGGGATTTTTCATTGTAAGCCAAAAACAGAACCTATAATCATTGAATATTTCAAAAACAAAATTGGTGGCAACATATTTTTAAAAAAAAAAAAAAAAACCAAAATTTGTTATGTTGTGAAATTTTCAAATAGATCCATACCATTGATGGACCATGCATAAAAATATTCTCAATGGAGAAGTCCTACATGTTGGATGGATAAACCTGAAAATAGGTGGTTATGAAAGAAAATACAACAATGTTCTACAATCAAATGAGTAAAGGCCAGGAGAATTGATGGCTAGGAATTTTCAATATAGAGATTTTGGGCATGGTGAATCAAAGCTCATTAGGTCAACAGTTAAAATCATTGAATAATGTGTATCCTACGGTATAAAATCATATAAATCTTCATTGCAGTTTCCTTACCTCCCCAAGTTAGGTAAAAAGGTAAAAATAATATTACCAGCTCGCTCTCTCAAAGAAACATGCATCCTTAGCATACAGTTGTATCATGAAAAATTGAATTATATTGATACAATCCTAAGAAATCCAATGTTGATGCTCTTTTGCCAAACTCATGAACTAATTGAAACAATGCTTGAGGCAGGCAAAGCCCAGTTTGCTACATAACTAAAGGGATTTTTTGAGCCAAAATAGTATATAAGTTATATGTTGCCCGCTTGCTTTCATTGCGTGTTCTTGTTGTAGAAACCTGCTTGTTCTCCCTTCAGTGTATGCATTCTTCAACCGATGATCGAAGCCTGAGAAAACCTGAATTGGCTAGAATTCAACATTATGGTATGGGTGGTTCCCAATAAGCTACTTGATATGGAAGCATCAACGAAAATGCTTGGGCTTGTCGTGACCATTTGAATCAAGAAGGATGCTACCTCTGCATTTTAGCTTTCTTCAACGTATGTGAAGTTTTGGGATGAATATGGTTGTGCCCGTTAGAAATATGAAGGTCAAGCATTTGGATTTTTAAAAACTAGGCCGGAACATAGTCGCTACTGTTGACTTGTTTGCTTGAAATTGGAGGACCTGCCCTCATCATGATACCTTGCAATAAGGCTATCATCTGCATGGAAGAATAACCTACTTGAAATGGGGTCCTTGATTATACTTAACCAAAACCATATATATATATAAATGCTCACCGACACTAATCCGGCGCACATGATACTGAAGCCAGGAAAATAAAACGGTGCTTTCTGTGATAGGAAGAGAGCTGGAAGAATGTGACAACATTAGCTACAAAACAATATTTCTGGACAAGCAATGTTTTAATCAAATGAACCAGTTACCTGTGAGCGGAGTAAATGCAAAAGGAGACATGATGTTTGCAAAGGAACATATGCCTGAAATGCACCCTTGAGCCTTCCCCTGCAATGATTTGGATCAGTTATGTAATGGGGCATTGATATGCTACAGGGATGATTTGGAAACTTTATTGACTATCAAACCATATTTGCCATCATGATTAAAAATTTATTTGCTTGCTACCGAACTAGCTCCCAACAATTTGTTTATTTTCTAGCACCAAATCATAACGTTCCAGTGTGGCAGTATGCCTAAAAGATAACTACAAAGTATAGTTGCATGATGAAACATGAAGGGAAGTGACATCAAATTTCAGTTGTGGAACAGGAATGCATCTATTTCAAAATATTACCAAGTATAAACTACCAAGCGTGAGTAAGGTTAGTCTGAAACATGATTCAAAGTCAGACTGGCATCTGGGTAGAAGGTTCGTGCAACAAGTTATAAATATAGAAATATCACAAATTCATTATATAATTATGAAAGGAGTTTCATCCAGGCAAATGATTTATTGATATCAATTCACTCTCCAAGTGCATAGTTATGTATCTTTGCAGAGGACCCTCTCAGCTGCTGCTAGATAATGTTTTGAAACAAATTTTGGATTGAAAAAAGAAAACAAAAAGCAGCAATGGTAGTTAAAAAATTCAACAGAGTCAATAACGAGTGCATTATCAACTGAAAATTCTGACTCCACTGGCAGAGAAACTACCTGCTCATCTGGCCCAACTTGTTTAGATACAATGCTCCTCATCTGCATACATGAAACTGCATCTTGAGGAAGTATGCTCAAACCAATAGAACAGGACCAAGGAGAAATAAATACTTACACATGGGGAGATTAAGCAAACCATAATTGATAATGAAGAAGCAGCATAAGGAACCTGCAAGTCAATAAAATTGTTAGAAAAGATGGTGCTATGAACATTACAAAATAAAATAAAATAAATCATATAGTCACGTCTTGCATGTGTCTGTTTAAAAGGAACCTTTTGTTTATGTGATGGGTGGTTGCCACATCGGTTTGGAATAGAGGAATTCAAAGTCAATTGCTGGCTATTGTTTTCTTCTGCCCATAGTCTAATAGGTGAATGTATTTCACAGCTTTAGGACATTTATATTGTGGTTAACATATAGAAACTATTATTCTCCCTGTAAACTTTATTTTACATGGTTCACATTAATGAGAAAATATAGATCTTTTATGTGTTTTCTTGCAATACATTTTCTACTTAATGCTACTTTTTCTGCTTTAAATCCTACTCCAATTTGTTTTACCTGAATAATTAGCAAGTGCTTTCGTATTTATTCGGCCTGCAGTTGTGAGCACACAGCCAGAAAAAAGGCAACAAAAAAATATCATCTCTTTTATAAATGATACCTCTATTGATCCGTAGGTAAATCAGTACACCATTTACAAATAATTAGTCCTATAGAATTAATGCTAACAATGCAAAGTGATGGAATTGTTTACCAGTAGACAAATCTATACAGTGAACTAAATAAAATAGCATAAGGGCAGGTGACTGCTCAGTGAATGCACTCTACATTTGAATCAGGATTATAATCACATTATAAAATTAAATATCATTGGCAATTGAAAAAATTGATTAGCATGCCAAAACATTTATGTGCCTATAGGAAACCTGTGCACTTCGAATTTGGTTCTACTCGTAAAGATTAAGAACATGGCTACCAAATACAAATAGAAATTCAGGAAAACATAACCATAATTGAAAGAGAGCTATGTAAATTGAATTGGAAAGAACAAATGTGAAAATATCCATTAAATCAATGAACCATAGAGAAAATTTGACTGCAAAGAAGCTCATGCAAGATCTGATGGAAAATAAGAGTAAAAAGTCATCAGCTTAGTTGTGGAGAGTAGTACCCAGGAGGACCATGATAAGGCATAAAGAAACATCTGCAGCATTCCAAATCACTAGTCAATTACTCTAGGACTGATAATTCTGTCTTATTGCATAAAAGACACTATTACTAAGTATGAAAATTCAACAATGTGGCAAAAAATAAAGGCACGGTAGTTACATGTCCACAGCATGCCAAGAGCCCTATCCGAAGCAACTTCTCCTCTCCTAAAGTAGGTGCTAGCAGGGGCATGAGAAGCAACTACATGAAAAATTCAATTTCAAGTTGCACATGATGCTTCAAAGATATAGAAAAGAAGGAAAGAAAGAAGGAAAAAAAAAAAAAGGTATGCCTAAGAAGCTACTAATAGAAAGCATTTGGAGCACAGTGACATATGAAACAAACCTGCGAGATGGCCCCGGCAACTCCAACTATTAGCAATAAATCCGCAAACTGATCTTTGTTAAAGTGAAACTGTGCTTTTAGATAGAACTGCATTCAAAAGAGATGAACATAATTTTCACTATACATCAGGGATCGATTGAGAGTTCAATTTTGAGGAGGCAGCACATGCAACTGAGTTAGTACTAATTTCTAAGTACAAGCACATATTGAATAGTTTACTCATTTGTTAGAGTATTTTCAATGGTTCATGCCTAAGATTGCAATCTTCAAAGATATTGAAGAAAAACTAATAGTTTCAAATGTTGAGTTCCTAATATATTTGGAATGTCTTTATTTATATTTCCTTTCCTTTAGGGGTTGTTTGGATCCCAATAAGTTCTACAAGTGGGAAGTCACTTATAGGTGGTATTTGGGGGAGGAAATTCACCCTGTAAGTCACGACTTACTTATAAGTCACTTGTTGGCAAAACAACCAGGAAACTTCATGGGGCTGGGGTGAGAAGTCACTTCCTTGTATGTTAGGTGAAAGTCACTTACAACTAAAAAACTTAGAGCCATGCCATCCAAACAATCCCTTGTAGTGTGAATATCTCCACTATATACAACCCACCGAGTAGTGTTTGGCAAATTTGCCCCCGCAATTAGTTGGATGGGCATAAACTTTTGATCTTAAAAGGAAAAGGAGAAGTGTCTGACCCTTCAACTGAGGGCATTTTTTAACATTTTAATCCATTTGTGCGAGTAGCCATTTTCACATTTCTCCACTTTGTGTGTAAACTGCATACTAAGGAGCTCGTGCAACAAAGATCCATGGGGGGCCATTGTGATTACTTTGTGACATCCACTCGGGAAGTGTCTGGCCCTTCAACTGAGGGCATTTTTTTGACATTTTAATCCATTTGTGAGAGTAGCCATTTTCACTGCGTAACCTGCATACTAAGAAGCTCATGCAACATAGATCCAAGGGGGCCCATTGTGATTACTTTGTGACATTCTCTGTATATCTATTGCACGCCTACTCATGTTAGGACATCTGGCTAAAGTCAAGGTAAATTTAAAACTAGAGTGGGGCACAACATTGGATAATGTGAGAAAGAGTTGCCAACCATTGAAAGTATTTTGCACACCCTTCTCTCTCTCTTTGCATGTAGCATACATACGCTCTCTCTCTCTCTCTCTCTCTCTCTCTCTCTCTCTCTCTCTCTCTCTCTCTCTCTCTCTCTCATATTCCTTCCCGCATCGGTGACAACCTCTCTCTCTCTCTCTCTCTCTCTCATATTCCTTCCCACATCGGTGACAACCTCTCTCTCTCTCTCTCTCTCTCTCTCTCTCTCTCTCTCTCTCTCTCTCTCATATTCCTTCCCGCATCGGTGACAATAGCGGCAGTAGGTGTTGTCTTTCTCGTGCGATACCCGACCTCCCCATCACAGTTGGCAAAGACGTAGCCATGGAAGTGGCCAAGGTTGACGGGCATCGCTGGGTTTTTTCCCGATCATCATCTCACCACGATAGCCATGGTTGTCAGTAGAAGATGATTAGATGATTAGGGTGTGGAGAAAAGAGGAGAAGAGAGAGAGAGAGAGAGAGAGAGAGAGAGAGAGAGAGATGAAGAAAAAAGAAGAGAGTTTGGAAAATGTTGTGTTAACCAACACGCCCTACCGCACAATGTTTTATTAAAATAGAACATATAGTACATTACAAGAGAAGAAGAAAGTGTGCACATGCACTTACATTAAAAGAGCTAGTACACACACACACACGCACACTATAAACTAACACTCTCTAGACTCCCCCTCAAGTTGGTGGAACATAGATGTTAATCATGCCCAACTTGTCATGAACACGATGAAGAGCATCTCCACTTAAAGACTTTATAAGAACATCAACAAGTTGAGCCCGGATCGAACAAAATGGGTGATGATTTCCTTAGAAGCAACTTTCTCCTGAATAAAATGACAATCAACCTCAATGCACTTGGTGCGCTCATGGAAAACCAAGTTACGAAGAATATGGATGTGCAAACACAATACCATGCTCTTGCAAGAAGGACACAAAAGTAGTAGACATGTAACCCCAATGCACTTGGTGCGCTCATGGAAAACCGAGTTACGAAGAATATGGATGTGCAAACACAAAACCATGCTCTTGCAAGAAGGACACAAAAGTAGTAGACATGTAACCCCCCCCCCCCCCCCGAATAGAGGGTTTTGATTGAACATTGAAACTGAGCGCACTTCATAATAATACACTGCACTCCTAGATTTCAAGAAATAAACCCAAGTCATGCGTGAATAATCATCAATAAAGGTGACAAAATACTTAAATCCAAAAGTGGAGGTAACTGGGGCTGGTCCTTAGACATCCGAGAAGAAGCTTATAAAACAAGAAAATAAAAATAAAATCCAATGTATGCTTCAAAGGATATTGACTAAAATTGTCAATGAAATGTCATAGAAGCGAAACCCAAAGTAGAGGAACAACAAGCTTAGTGCCCCGTAGGTCGCAATACATAATTTAAGGAAAGAATCAACTCTCTTGTTATTTCTAAAAGGAAAGTTTATAATATTTATTCATATAATAAGTTTTTCATCATAAAAGTTTCTTGCTTAAATTGAATTTGCAGTTTGTTATTCTCTCACCTATCAAGTAGAGATTGACCTCCATGGATACACTAATTCATTCAAATCAACATGAGACATTGAACTAACAAATCTGATTACTTCATCTACTATGAATTTATCCATATCATAAATAAACCTTTGAAGAACAATAAACTTTGACCTGTGTAGAAAATAAAATACTCATTGTTCAATTCCTAAACTTGACCTGATACGTGTAGTATTTTCTTTATACAAAACTTGGTATGATATCCAAAATTAATGTACTTATATACTTAAATGTTGGGCACCCTAAATAATTATCCATATAAAAATTATCGGTGTTAGTAACAATGTCAATAAAGATGAGAATTTTAATCTTTCCTCTTAATTTTGAAGTATTAGACAACATATTGTTAATCAAAAATCAATATCCCACAATTTATCTATTATTTTAGTCAAGAAAAATTCATTTAAGAATTTCTTGATATCAAAACCTATAAACTTCAGATAGAAGATAAGAAAAGAATGCACAAAACATAAAATTCTGAATGGTCATCTACAATACCTAGACTATAGAAATGTAAGGACATAAAGTACTAATGTGTGGACTCCACCATACCAACACAAGACATCTTGTAGAACAAATCATTGGATTATCAACAGTAAGAGGAAGACTACAATGAACAAGGAAGATGTCAAACTCAAGCTATGTAAGGATTTTACTCTTATTGGTAAACAATAAAAAATGCCAACAAATATTTCAATCATAAGATATGTAGTTAGATAGTTATTATAAATATTTAAAATAAAAAAAAAAATAAAAAATAAAAAGGAAAGAAAGTAGACTTTGTATTAGGAGGTTTTAAAGATATAATATGGAACAATTATGAATTAACAAGTATTATAAGAATAACAAATTTTAAGGAAGATATTTTAATGAAGAAACATCTTCGTCTAGGCATAATGTGGTTATAAGATTCAACATTTCATTCATGCAAAGAGAAGTTACCAGTAACGAAGCTTGAAAGCCACTCTCCCCAAGATTATTGAAGAATGCAACGATGGCCGCTTGTGAAAATGTCACACTGCATGATGATTTTATATAATGAAATGTAAACATCTGTGATAGTATAAAGTAATGTAAAAGACTTTGGAAAAGGTAAAAGATTCATTAAATACCTAGTAATTTTAAATATTTGACAACAAGTGGGTAAAATACCAATTATGAATAACAAAATGAACCATGCATTCTAGATGAAAATTTGGTTTTCGTATTACGTTCCAATTCTTTAACATATTACAAATTTAAAGAAAAAAAAAAAAAAAAGATCTACAAGTAATGTTAGGGATTAACACTATCTATAAATTGATATCCAAATACAAAGAAAGGAAATCTCAAAATTTCAATTTTGGAATCCAGATAGGATTTCTTAGACATCAAAGTTAAAATCACAAGATGATATTCTCAATAATTTAGTTATATCATAAACAAGAAACTGAATTTTAGTCTATTATAAAAAAAAAAAAAATTTAAAAATAAATAAATAAAAGTAAAAATGATTTAAAAAAAAAAAAAAAAAAAAAACCTTCTACATAAGCTCAATATACTAGAAGATGATCTTGGTTACAAAAATAAGAAAATAATATATGAATAATTTATCCTAAAAATATTCTGCTACAAGAAATACATTCTTCATATCAACAATAGCCTAATGAAAATAATGCAAATTCAAATTTAGTTGCAAGGCAAATCCATATCAGTCAAATTAAAGAATCAATTTGGAACTACGTCACAACTCACAAGTCAGTATTAGAAAACATATCTCATGCCAAATGCAAATGCTAAGTTAGTTATTAAGCATTCAATATTTGTACATCCAATGCATGCATGACACTAAATTTTTTATGTATTTGGGCCATCTCTTGTTCTTAATTTTATGGTTATCACCTCTTTCGCTCTTGTATATGCTTTTTCGCTATTATAAGAATTTTGTTGAGGTGAAATCCGACAACTCTAGGGAATATTGTAGCCATTAATTTTAAAAACCTCACCTATGTAAATGTTCTTACTATAGTTCCATTCCAAACATTATCTTGGTTATGCTAACTTTTAAAGCTCTATTCTTTTAGAGCATTACTATAAGCATCTAAATAAGTGTTTGCATTCTCTAGTTTTCTAGAATAGGGATCTAATCCACCTCAGAAGCCATTCTCACTCTCCTAAGCACACCTTTGTACATTTCTTTGATGATGTTGGTATCTCTTCAGTGACCCCTTATCTCCTAGAAACCCACTGGCCACATGAAATCTCTCTATATTCCATGTACATTTCATCGTATCTCTATAAATCTCCATCAATCGTTTAAGCAAGATAATAGCTTCAATTGTTGATCTTCTTATCACGACACCAAACTTACTCCCTGAAATGTTGTTTGTTGGCTTAGTCTTTGCTTCAAAGATCCATGGTCTACTCATTAGTTTTGATTGTTCTATAGTGTGATGGTCTACTCATCAGTTTTGATCGTTCTATAGTGTGATTCCTAGAAAAGTTTAAAGCAAAAATCCAGAAAATATACAAAAATTAGATAGCTAGGATCTTCCAATCTGGAAGAACTTTAGGGCATCCCCAATCTATGCATGACTGTATTAAATAAAGGGTTGACATCACATAACCATGGCAAATCAGGAAAGCATACACATTCAGATGCATCAAGGTCCAATAATCTTGCCTTTCTGAACATGAGGGGCCTTAATTATATACATCAATATAGACCAGATATCAAGATACAAAGATAAAAGAAAAGAAACATAAAATAGTAAGTGAATCGAACATCTATGAAATGGAAATGCAACCAACAAAAGAAAAATTAACAAGAGAGATACACTAACCTAGTCTGGAATCAACAAAAGAAAAGAAAAAAAAAAATAGTAAGTGAATCGAACATCTATGAAATGGAAATGCAATCAACAAAAGAAAAATTAACAAGACAGATACACTAACCTAGTCTGCAACAAGTAGGTCACATCTTCCACTGGCAGAATTCTGCTGAAGATTTTCTTTTTCTGCAATGAATGGCTGCCTGGGAGCACTCTCAACCGCTTTTTCATAGACGATTGAGAACAAGAAGTTCCATCCTCGATGTTGCTGTGGTTGTTTGGATCCGACAAAAAAGATCTCATATAAATAGCTGCAATCGAAGCTATGGCTGCAGCTACCTAGAAGAAACAAAGGATAAAAGTGAGAACTGAGAGAGAGAGAGAGAGAGAGAGAGAGAGAGAGAGAGAGAGAGGGAGGGAGATAAAAGCGAGAACTGAGAGAGAGAGAGAGAGAGAGAGAGAGAGAGAGAGAGAGAGGGAGGGGAGAGAGAGAGACCTGGAAAGTAGAATGGGTGGGAAGGAAACGGGCAGTTAGGGTTCCGAAGACAAATGCAGCAGAGGAGATGCCTGACAGCAATCCAAAGGCTGATGTGCGTTGGCTCTCTGAAATTTTATCTGCCTGTGAATTTTCAATGAGATTTAAATCATGTTTAGGAGGCAAGAGTTGTGAGAAAAACTTGGATACTCTTATACAGTGTGATGGATGATACGCATGCACTTAAACATTCCATGAGGTACACAAGTCAAACAGATTTGTAGAAGTTTTACCTCTTAGTTTATTAGTTTACATGTATCATGAATGGAAAATTATGCTTATTTGATTATTTGACTATGGAATTGGTAGATATTTATTGGATGGTTAAAAAGAAAATCCAATAACTCCGTTTCAACAAACATATGTCCACGAATAAGAGGTTTCAATTGTTTAACTATTCTGATTTTTAGGACTGATTTAGTGATAGTGGGTTTCACAATTTAGTTAGCTTAATTTGAGTTGCCATGTGTACAATTTTTGAGTGCCTGTGGATCCAACATTGTACTATGCTAGAGTATCAAATTACTTCCCAAGAATTATATGATCTTTTTAGTTCTAACTTAGAGCAAGTTTGGCCCATCATAAGTTGACCCAGACTGTTGAACTGATGGGCCCTGTTGTACATGGTATATGCCCAAAAAAAATTTCGAATGGAACTATCTTAAGCTTTTTGTCGATGGATCACAGATTGGGAGGTAGGGAAAAGTATAACAAGTAACAACAATCTACTTTCAACTTTAAAAGGCAACAAATTGGAAATCTAAGATCTTCAAAGTTGGGAGATTTTCAGAACATGGTCCATCACCATAGGGCCCATAAGATCAACAGATTGGATCACATAAACATGGGGTCCATTTGTATGTATTTGGATCTTAAGGACACTGTTCCATATTGTGTCAGTATGGTGGATCCATATGCATACATCCATGGTTTACATGTTAAAGACTCCTTGTTATTTTTGAGCAATTTAAAAAAAAATGGTGGTGACTTATAATTCTAAATGTGGCATTGATGTGTAGTCATCAAGACCATCTAGATTATGGGTCCCATTGTAAATGGAGAGTATCTCTAGAATGACGTTGATTAAGCAATGTAACTATGAAATTTAATGGCTATCTAAAAGATAGTTACATGAAACCTTGTGATGATCTAAATTCGAGTGGAAAATCAGATAGTTAAACAATTGTTAGGTTATGCTCCAACAACAGTTGGGTTAGCAATTTTGGACTATCTGAACATGTGCGCTGTTGAAGAATCTCTATCATTTTTAAGTTGTACAAAATTAGTATATGATTCCAGCCCTACAATCCACAATTTTTTAGTGACGCAAATTAATAAATGAACCTAGTGCTACAACCCAAATTGTCAAAAATCACAGGGACTAAAGTGACAAATCTCATTTCTCATAAAGTCTTTATATGGTCTTAATGCCAAATATCGCTGGTTTGCACTACTAGAAAGATTGACTATCATCTTTAAACTTTGTTCAAGATGCAATGAGAACTCAAAAATAAAATTCTTAGAGGGAATAAGGAGAATATGTTTTTTTTAGGCAAATGGGCTAAGTTTTGAGCTACATATAGGCCTTAGGTGACTCTTGAAGCCCATTTGGTGTGTGCAATGTTAATGTTCACATTGGAATAGTACTGGACATAGACTGTTTCACATCCAGCCTACTAATGGACTGTTGATAACAATTGATATCAAGATAACATTATTTTCACACTGGCTTTTGCACCCCTTAATAAGACATTATTGACATATCTGAATTCTGAGAAAAACTCTGAATATGGCTAGTTTGATAAGAAGATAAAAAAGAAAAAGTCATGCCCTCTTTTGACTAGGGTTCAACTCTTTGTCATACCTCTCAACTTGTCGAATGTTTGTAGCTATGCAACTCTAGTAACTTTTGAATAAGATGATGGATTCTTTCTTTTCTTTCCTCTTCTTCTTCTCTCTCCTATATGTTTCTCCAATCTTTCAAAAAGTAGGAATGCTCACATGAGTTTGGATGTATGACAAGTACCAAATGTTTGAGCTATGTGGGGCCATGATAAGGTTTGAGTGCAATCCAACCCGTCCACTAGATGCAATAGACCCAAAATTCATTTTGATACATTTGTTTGGGGTATGTATTGGAAGTTTAAAATGAGAAAACCCAATCGTCATATTTCATCAAACAAGGGTCCAAGAATTAGATGTTGGAATCACTTAAATATTTTAATTTTGGAAACATGACATTACTATAATGAGGTCCATAATTTAATCTGTTTACAATTTTTGAGTTCCTTTCTACCAAACATTACACGCTATCGGAGTATCAAGTAACTTCATTATTTGAAAAAGGGACATCTCTTGTGTGCTTTTTGAGAATAGACCACATACAGGCAAGGTAGCATAAGTTGTGGTACGATGACATCTTTTCCACAAACATGCAGTTTTTATAGGACAACAGTACCATAAATACCATAGGCCCCACCATGAATATCGCCCATCTTGAAAATAAAGATGATCCACGGACTAAATGGGCCACACGTGTATGTAGAGTAGGCCTTGAAGGGGGCGGGCTTAGGGCTGGTTCAGGCTCAAATTTTGAACTAGTTGAGTAGAGCCTACTTAAAATCATTGTTTTAAATATCGACGATATTGGCAGATATATCTTGCATCCCACCTGTGCGATACGAAACACACAAGTAGTGGGATATATCCCACATGTTCGAACCGGTGAGTTTTTTTTATCCTTTTTTTTTTTTTTTTGTAAATCATGTTAAATCAGTGTCAAATTGTTACAAATTCATGATTTTTTTATGTTTTGCATGAAAAATCATGGATTAGGAGCTTCGATTTCAAGATTTAGATGAGAAGGACTGAGTTGCGGAAAATTGAAAAAGAAATAAAAAATTTCCCAATTTCTCGCAAATCGGTTGCAATCTTTGTGTCCAAACATAAAATCAAACATGTATGTAACCTAATCTAGTAATTCTTCTTTTTCTTTTGAATGTATTACTTGTGTTTCCACACGTCTTCTTACATTTATAAATTATATGAATATACTTGCATCAATTTAGTTAAACGACACAGATTAGGACCTCATACAAAGAAAACCAATTATGTGCACTTGTTTTTTGTAATGTTTTAATTTGTAAGTGTGTATTGATGTCCTTTTTTAACAATCATTGAAATTTCATTGAAAAAATTGACCAATTTCCAATGTTTCCCCATGTTTCCAACAACAGCAATACATTACGCGATACAACCGATATATCCCACGCGATATTGGGATATGTATTCGTATCCCAAGGGTGCAATACATAACACAATACCGATATTTCGAACACTGGTTAAAATATTGATTTTTCCAACCCTGATATTGAGCTAGACCATCAGTTGTCCATCTACTCCAAATTTATGACCAAACTATTTAGCGGAATGGCCTAATTATTGTCCCATTGAGTTCAGATCCTTGCATAGTCTATTTTTGGTCTTAATATTCAAAGAGAATTTATTGCTGGTTTGCACTATCAACAAGATAGATTACCATCTTTAAAACTTGTTCAAGATGTAAGAAGAATTTGAACAAATTTTTTTTTAAAGAAAATGAGGAGACAAGCTTATTTGTCTTGGAAACGGGTAATGGTTTAAGGTACATATAGGCCTCAAGTAAATCTTTGCAAAATGTCTAATACATTGAATAATTATAATACATGGATGATGTTAATCTATTAGTTGTATCCATGTATTTTTCATGGTGGATACAAGTATGTTCTTCAATGGAGGATATTTGTATGCTATTTTCTGTTAGATGCATGTTTGTGCTTTTATAGAGGAAAGGAAACATATATGATACCACATATTCTAAAAATATGCACATCACTATTAATTTGAAATATATATTCTAAATTGATGATTTAAAAAGGCTTTATTTTTCCACGAAAGTGGACGATGAGGGTTGTCTTTTCAAAGTTGATTATGAGACATGGACAATCTAAGATGGTACCCAGGTGATGGATGCCCTAATGGTGAAGTTTACATACAAAATTGTATGTAAGCATTTTTATACAGAGAAAAAGGAAACTAATCAAGAAAAAGAAATCATGAGAAGTCAAAAGAAAACACTATCTGTAACATGGTGTGCCGTAAAGACTGTTACGTAAAGGTAACGGTGGCAACCGTTACACGTTATGGGGTCATAACGGCAGTAGCAGCCGTTATGGAAAAAAATGATATGTAATTGCCGTTAACAGCACGTTACATCCCTTATAAAGGCCATAATAGCCCTGTAATGGTCTATTACGGGACATATATAGATTCTTTGTACTTTTTAATCAACATTATAGGGCAAATATAAGTTTTTCGGGGGTTTTTACAATAAATAAAAAATAAAAAAGAGAGACCGTAACAGCTGTTGCAGAGCCGTAACAGCCGTTATGCGCCGTATCGTAAAGGTAACGGTGGTGGCCGTTACGGCCACCATTACCGTTACGAAACACCTTGATCTGTAAGCATTGGGTGTTTGACTGATTCATTGAGTCCCATGAAAACTTATTTGAGCTTTCAATGACTTAGTTGATTCTTAACTAGAGTGCTCATTTACTAATCTCACAAAAATAAAAGTTTTACCTTCATAAGCAAACTGTACCACTGCATAACAATGACTTCTCCCTGCAACTACAAGGCTTGTTTACTTCAAAGCATATTAACAATGGAACGATTTTCCAGCAAAGTCTGCTTATCGAGACTTACTGCTTCTGCCCGCCACAAGATGAACCAGATTGTTCATCTAGAAGGTCCTACCATATATGACCCACAACCAAAAGTCTCACTGATCATAGATCCAAACCATTGATAATACGACAGGAGTTAGAAACAACTTTTAGAATCTGATCTTTAATGAGTGATATTTTCAACAATAGTTCTAAAAATCGCAAACTTGGCTTACCTGAGTCACTATGCACTCGGAACTAGGAGTGACATAGACAAACTTGTTGAGTTGACTCAATGACTTGTTCGACCTTACGTAACGCAAACCAGTCACCTCGTGAGAGAGTTATTTTAAAAATAAAATGGGGTATCTAGATTCAAATCCTAAACCTCTTCAAAGAAGAGAGCAGTGCTCTTTACCAACAAAGCACCTACCATGTTGCTCATAGCTTTTCTGTGTTATATTACTCATAGAGAAATGCTTCATTGCTCTCCAAGCAATATAAGTTATAGTGCTCCTAGCTGCATCAATTTAATTTGACAGTCCAATTGATTGGTTGGAATTGACCATTAAGTACAGAACACATTTCTAAGGCTACCTTGCAAATAGGACTGTCAATGGGCCAGGCTGGCCCAACGGGATTCCGAGCCTGGCTCGTGCCATGCTAGGCTTGAGCTGGAGTATCAGGTCCACAGCCGCAGGCTTGATCGGGTCAGGCATGCTGGACTTGGTACCGAGTCGGGTCGAATTTGGGTCAGGACTATTTCAGAACTGGGTCGGGTTGGGTCAGCCCTAACTTGGTCCAACTCAACTCAATACCCAGCTCCGCTTGCAAAGATGGCACTAATCTGTTGATCCAATCCATCGTTGTTGTGGCCTTATTTTCATAAGTGATTCTTTAGAATCATAAGCAATCCATGATGGTCTCTGACAAATAGTACTGTCAACGGGCCGGGCTAAGGCCGGGCCAACATCTGTCCAAGCACGGCCCATCTTCTTCAACATATGCCCAAACCTGGCCCGGGCCTGTGACGTGCCAAATTAGTAGAGCCCGTGCCCGAACCCGCCTAATCAGAGAGAGAGAGAGAGAGAGAGAGAGAGAAGGAACTTTTAAAGAAAGTGATTTTTCTGGAAATCTGAAAGCTCAATCGGAAGGCGTTTGGCTAGTTTTTTCATCATTCAGAGAGAGGGGATGGTCTTCGGCTAGTTGTTGAAACTAACCAATGAAAAGAGGCTCTGAGAGAGAGAGAGAGAGAGAGAGAGAGAGAGAGAGAGAGAGAAGCAAAAGCTAGAACGGAAGAGAGAAAGAAGCAAAAGCTAGAAAAGTCATATTTTTCTTCCCTTTTTTTAGGCGTTTTGTGAAATTTGTTTACCTGGAACTGCTGCAAAACTTGTAGGGCTTTCCTCTATTGGAGAAGATGATGAGAACCACCTCAGCATCGCAGAGAACGGAGACATCATAGACTTTCTTCAAACGCCCGTTTCGGCATTTGGCGAAATTCACCCGGTGGTTCTCATCCGCTTCAGCTCTACCCTTCCTCTTCCCACCTCAGCAGAGAGAGAGAGAGAGAGAGTGAGTGATGGGTTTTAGGTCCCATTTCAACAGAGAAAGAGCAAAAACAGGAATGAGATTTTTTTATTTTTTATTTTTTATTTTAAAATTGGGAAAGAGGGCAGAAATTTTGAAAAGAGAAATTTTTTTATTTAAATTTTAAATTTCGAAATGGTTAACGTACGAGCCTGACGAGCTTTTGGACATGTAAGCCCAATTGAGAAACAGGCCAGACATTTAAGCCTAAATCAAGCCTGCGGCTGAGGACCTGATACTCCAGCTCGAGCCAGGCTCAAAATCCCATTGGCCCAGCCCGGCCCATTGGCATCCCTACTAACAAATAGATGGATCAGATTGTGAAATAAACCTATTTTTGTGTAAATGATATTGACCATCTATATTAAAGATCATTGATCCAATGGTTAATATCTATTAGATTATTGTAATACTCACACAGTTGCCCAAGAAACGTGTGTTAGACCTAGTGAACAATTTAGATCAATGGATTAAATATTCTAAGTGTCTCAATACAGCTAAATGCAACTAGGAGCACTATAACTTAGTTCCAAGAAAACTGAAGCATTTCTCTTTATATACTATTTTTAATATTAATTTAATAATAATAATAATTAAATATCATAAATCAAGTTGAGTCAGGTTAAGCCTTCGAGTCAATCTGACCCCACTGGCCCAATCCTTACTATGTAATTTTGTGAAGAAAGTATAGGAAAGTAAGATAGAAATTAAAGAGAAAGGGATTGAGTTAATTTACCACATAAGCAAGAGTGAGACACATAACACTGCCCTGGCACGCCATGTCTGTGAAAGTCCTTACCACGTAGTATGCATAGAAATAGTACTTTGTCCGGCCGTAGGCTAATATAGCTGCAATCATGTATTATTTAATAAATCAGTATCCAAATTCCATTTATAAATATGTGCTGTGGTATTATATGAGAGAGGTGATCTTCATATTCTTCATGCAGACATGTCGAATGTGCAATTTATCTTGACTGTGCAATATGTAGACCATACCTAGTAATTAATAGCCAATAACTCACTGTATTGAAATCAATGGACAATTGATGACCTTAGTTAAAGTTCAAGTGTGGCCCATCTGATGAGTGGATCAGTTTGTTTGTTTTTTAAAGCCAGATATCTCCTTTAGTGGTTCCACTTTTTGCATAGCTCTCATGTACTGAACGTGACAAGTAAATAGAAAAAGTTTCCAAAGTTTTCTATTTTCTTATCATTATCATTTATTTGTATGAAATGGGTCCAAGCATACAAACAGGTGTCAGATCCATGCCGTTCATCACATAAAAGCATTGGCTAAAAATTAGGCAGGTCCATTCATTAAAGAATCCGATCATCTCCTTGCCACAAACAGGAAAAACCCATTTGTTGTAATGTGATTGGGCTACATCATCACGTACTGCATGCAAAAGTGCTGACAACAACATTAACGATGAAGTGAACCAATCACAATGCATGAAAATAGAAAACACCAGTATGTGGAATGCAGAGGATCCGTATTCTTTATCAAAAGTAGGGTTGTCAAACAGTACCCAATGGATCCTAGCCAATTCTTTGATCCACGGGTCTGGGGTTTTTGTATTTCCTTTAGGAACCTGTTAAAATTCTGATCCAGTTAAGCGAGCTGGTTTAGGCACCATGCATGTGTCAAAGTGGCACATGTGTCTATAATATAATCCATCCATCAGGTGCCTCAACCATGTAAATGTTGTCATTTGATCCTATCCCTACTGGAAACCTAGATCTAAAGACTGGATAAGTATTGGAGGACATGACGACCCTAATCAAAAGGGTTATATGTGCATAAGAAATGGCCAGCTAGAATGTAAGGGTGCTAGCAGAAGGGATTCAGCAAACTTATAGAGCTGGAGTGAGTCCAATCGGAACAAAATAATGCAAGGTTTATGCTTGAGCGGGAGCCAAGAGTGTCTCTAACACAATTTTTTTTCACGAAAGTTGAAAATGCAAATGGTGAGTTGACACAGGGGATGGATGTGATTAGGTCAATCATCATTTTCCTCAGGGAATAATTACTCCAAATCTACAGAGCTTATTTGGACTCCTCATAATAATTCCTCGAATTCACAAGTGAAAATAGGAAAATATAAATAAGTTTAATAAATTTAAAAATAGATTGATATATGATAAAAATGAATTTATAATCCTTTAAATAGTAATACCAAATTAGGAAGAAGTTTCATAATCAAACTCCAACTCAAACTCCCTAAAAAAACTGGGTCCTTACTCTTACTCTAGTGGTAGACTCTCAGGAGTTTCAACACCTGGTTGAGGGTTCGAGTACCCATAGGTGGTGAAATCCCACCATGGCGTGAGTGTGTGTACGTGTGTAAATAAATAAATAATAATAATAATAATAACTCCCTAAAAAAACATGAATTACTATAAATAGTAAATTAGACACTTATGATTTCTATTAGACTTCATGGGTTTTGGCCAAAAATAATAAGTGTCCAATTTGGCCTAACCACATTATTCTCCTACTTTTTCTAAGTCTTTTCATGTTGGCCATGACTCTTAAAGCTCAAAGGATCAAAAGTTATGATCGAACTAAAACTTACTATAAATAGTAAAAGTGAAATTAAAATGGACTTTCGACCATCGATCGGATGGAATCTCACAAATTTAGCATATGCAACCTGGCATAGTGGGGTTGGACGGCTAAAGTAGCTTCTCTTACCCCAAAATCATACATGATACGTTGAATAACTCATTTCAATTTGCGATATATGCCTGTTTTTCGGTTTTGACGACCTTGATCACTTCACTTCCCCCTCAAATCAGGCCTTCTCTAGTCCATCTTGGACATGAAAGTATTTGCGACCTGCTCTACATCATGAGTATTCACAATTGACATTTTGCATTTGGAAGCACTTCTGTTTTGCCTAATCTCGACTTGACAAAATTGGGGTTAGAAAGCTCAATTGACTATAACTAATAGGATAGGGCTAGTTGGCTAATAATGTAGGCAGGAAACCCCTTTTTCAAAAAAAAAAAAAAACCTTCTATGGTAGTTGCATCCAAAATGGACCTTTAAACGGAAAGGGATTGTATCAAGGTCATTGAAGTGTGGATCAAGTTGAGACAAGTTAGGTTCAGCCATAAAATATAATGCTAGTTGGTTATGTGAATACTCACCATGAAGTTTAGGTGAAGCCCCAGCCTCACACAAGATTCTGTGAACCTTACGATGGGTCCATCTTGATGTATGTATTTTATACATTTAGCCAAAAATGAAGAAGATCCTAATCTCAAGTGGATCATACTATAGGAACATTGGTGATTGAACATCCTACAATTAAAAAATTCCTAACGCCCATCATAAGGTTTTTTATTTTTTATTTTTTATTTTTAATGTTTAGTTTCCATCCAACCCATTGATAAGGTCATGTAAACCTAGATGAAGGCTTAAAACAAACATAGGTTTGATTGAAAACTTTTGTGGTCCATTAATGATCAATCACCACTTTTTCCTATGGTATGGTCACCTGAGAATTGGATCTGTTTCATTTTGATCTGGAACAACAGATGAACGGTGTGGATATAGAATACATACATCAAGATGGGCCCCACAATAAGTGCCACACCATCATGGGTGAGGCCGAGACGCACCTAATCCTCTCCACACAGAACTCAAATGTATGTATAGGGTCCACTTATCAACTAAATCAACCTGATATTTTGGGCAACGCACAATGAAAGAAGCATCCACAAAAAGCAAGTCACAACTGTGTGGCCTGTGAAGCTAATGGAGTTTCGATGGGATCCGGTGCATTAGTGTGTATAAAATTGTCGGGCACATAAAATAACCGAAAATCCTTTCTACTTAAAAAGAGGGAATAGATATTTTGGCAACCCCCTTGGCCCACCGTGCTATTGACTAGAAGATGACCACATATGGCCATTGCCTTGAGAACCTGATTAGATGAGAATCTCAGTATCTAAAAAGGTTAGGGAGACGGAGAATGACACGAAAGGAAGGCCACTAGCACTTCTTTACTAATTTCCAGATTCCTGACACAAAAAATGGCCCACACCATCAGTTTAAAAGCTCAAGAAAAAGGGTCTCTGACTGATGCCGATTCGCGGCAACTGGAATTTTAAAAAAAACAAACAAACGGTCACAACTCGTTCAAAACTTGAGAAAAACTTGACTCAGTAGAAGTACTTGAAAGTTTTGATTCAACTCAGCACAGGTTGGCATTACTTATGTATTATTGATGCCTTTTATATATTAAACATTGCCGGAAAATTAAAAGAAAAAACTGATAATAATTTGTGAGAGCATCCACAAAACTGATTTGAGTGTTCTGAGTCTACTGACTCGACTGAGTTACGAGTCGAGTCAAGTTTTGGCTATGGTTTTTGGCTGAGTCGAATTCAACAAGGCTAACATTCCGACTGGGACCCAGTACAAAACAAGCATAGAACATGATACAATGTGTTATCTGGACAATTCATCTAGTGGGGCTCACCATGAACCTTTTGAGCTTAAAAAGTTGGTCAACATATGTAGGCCGAATATATGTACCTTTGGTCTTTTTTCTTTTTTTTTTTTTCCGAATCATCTACTATTTACATCCATGTGTGGGCCATCTTCAAGGTGTGCCCACCTGAATGGATGGCCCTGATCACACATGTGGTCAAATTCTTGGAAGAAACCAATAAAAGATTTTCGATCATTAATGGTGCAAAACTTGACAAGGAAATGGTTGCAGTGTGTTTGTTTTATGGGCTTCTTATATATTTACTAAAAGATCAATAGTTCAGCACGGTTCTTCTTACTTTTGTTGTTGATGTCTTAAATATGTGAGCAACAAAATCTGTTGATGTTATACACAGACCGATCGATGCCATCAAACAAGTGCTCGATGCCATAAAAAAAAATAAAAATCAAGAAAATTCATGTTTTTTTGCTGGAATGTTTTGGTGTTTTTTCGATATCATCGAAGGAGTGTGATGCCATCAACAGTCTGTTGATGCCATTGAAGTCCTATCGAATGTGCCATTGAGCGCGCACATAAAATTGCGTAAGTGCGGGATTTGTTTTCGATTTCATTTGTGATTCTCATAAAAGCTATATATATGAGTGTAATCGAAATTCAGGTAGCATAAAGAGGTATTCTAGGTTTTTTAAATTCGTTCCTAAGAGTTTTAAGGGCATAACTTTGGAAAATTTGACACTTGTTTGAATCGGATAATCTCTATTTCTTTTAATTATCTGTTTTCATAGTGCATCACTGTCACTTTGTGTCGTGGTTTTTTCTCGCAAGATTTTTTTTCCATGTAAAATTCGGTTTGTATTTAAACTTGGTTGTGCAATTGGAATACTTTGCTTGATTCATCTTTGTGTGCTTCCACAGTCCCCAATAACCTTTTTGGGTGAAAATTCCTATAAAGACCCCAGTGGGACATCTATAATCACAACTTAGGACTAGAGGGATTTATTGTGGATTGAACATGGCCCCAAAAATGACTATGGTAAGGTGGACAATGCCATCCAATTAAAGGCCGGCAATGGGAGTAAACTAGTCTCATTGTCCACTTTACGGGCCCTTAATCGGACATGGTCATCTGATGTACTAAAGTGGTCTTACAATCTATTTTCGGGTGTAATCCACATTGCACCCATGTGGAAATACAATTAAAGGATTAGGTTTAGGTTTTGTTGGTTTGGATACCAGTATCATATATATTGGATATGATTTGGATCGGATTTAGGTAAAAGATCAGGCGAATGGAGGTTAGTGATTAGAAATCGGATGACACCGTGTGGCAATAGATCACCAGTAGGAGGATTTCTCACCAAAACAACAAGTATTCTCTAATTCTTTTGCTCGATAGAGTTTTCTATGTATTGGATCTTGTTAATGGTTGCCTCTTTTTTAAGGATTGGATTGTAGCCATTTTAGGATCTTTCATCACCACCGCACAAATCTTTAAGAAAATGGGACTTTAACACCGAGAAACTAGTTGCATTTTTGTTCCTTTCAATTTCCAGGATTCCATATAATACAGGCCGTAAAGTAGCAATCAGAGGGCAAGCCGTCGCTGACTTTATTGCCGAGGTAACACCGCCGACTGACCTCTCGGTTGACAATATGCCCGAGAATGTTGCAGTACCAACAACAGCCACTCCCCCATCCCTGCCCTGCCCTGTTACCTAGAAACTATTTGTCGACGACTCTTCCAACTCTAAGGCAAGTGGGACTGGGGTAGTGCTGGAAACCCCCGATCATACCTATATGCAGTATGCCTTACGACTTGGATTCCAAGCGTCGAACAATACAGCGGAATATGAAGCGTTGTTACTCGGCCTCCGACTCGCAGCTAGCATGGGAGTTACGCACCTAAATGTTTTTAGCGATTCTCAGTTGGTTGTTAATCAAGTTACCGGTGTATACCAGACACGGAAAGACCAATTAAGAGCATACATGGAAAAAGCGAAAGAAATGATCAATGGATTTCAACTTTGTCTTGTCACTCGGATCCCTCGTACAGAAAACGGCAAAGCCGATTTATTAGCGAAGCTCGCCTCCGCCGATGAAAATGATATACCCAGGTCTGTTCCTATCGAATACGTCGCTAAGCCAAGTATAAATGAACCAATTAGCTCGGTCATCAATACAATCGACTCGGAACCTTCCTGGATCGATCCAATCATCCAATATCTTGATAAGGGTAAGCTGCCTGAGGATCGCGCCGAGGCTCGACGAATTAAGATCTGAGCCTCCCGTTACACCATACTTAACGGAACCCTGTACAAAAAAGGTTACTACGCTCCGTTGCTACGGTGCCTCAAATCCAGCGAGGCAAACTATGTGTTACGTGAAATCCATGAAGGAATCTGCGGAAACTATTATGGAGGGCGATCTCTCGCCCATAAGGTCCTATGATAGGGATATTATTGGCCCACTATCCAACATGACGCTCGCAAGCTCGTCCAAAGATGCGACAAATGTCAAAGGTTCGCGGTGATTCCGAGACAAGCTCCCGAGGCACTAACGCCAATGACTGGTCCTTGGCCCTTCGCATAGTGGGGTGTCGACATTATAGGTCTACTCCCTATGGGAAAAGGTCAGACCAAGTTTGCTGTGGTGGCAGTGGATTATTTCACGAAGTGGGCCGAGGCAGAGCCATTAGCTAAAATAACTGAGTAGAAGATCACCGACTTTGTATGGAAAAATATTATCTGCCGGTTCGGAGTACCCCGCACCATTATTACAGACAATGGAAGGCAATTTGATAATAGAAGCTTTCGCGAGATGTGCGATAACCTCGGAATCAGAAACGTGTATTCTTCGTCCCATCATCCTCAGACTAATGGACAGGTTGAGGCGGTTAACAAGATTATCAAGCAACATCTCCAGACTAAGCTTGACCAGGCCAAAGGAGCATGGGCCGAAGAACTCCGAAAATTCTTTGGGCCTATCGAACCACAGCTCGAACCGCAACAGGAGAAACTCCCTTCTCACTCGCTTATGGCTCGGAAGCCGTCACTCCCGTTGAAATCGAATTACCTTCGGCTCGAGTCACTTCATTCAACGCGGAAGAAAATGAAGAACTCTTAACATTCGGGCTCGACCTCCTAGAAGAACAAAGGGAAGTGGCACGACTGCACAAGGAGGCCCGGCAATGATAAGTGGCTCGGTTCTACAATACCCGAGTTAAGATCAGGAGGTTTCAAATGAGAGATATGGTTCTCCGAAAAGTATTCTCCAACACCAAGGAACTTGGATCGGGTACGTTAGGACCCAACTGGAAAGGACCCTACATCGTCTCGGGTACCATCCGACCAGGAACGTATCGGCTAGAAGATCTAAACGGATAGTCATTGCCTCATCCTTGGAACGCTGAGCACCTCAGGATTTATTATCCTTAGCTCGGTACTCAAAGCTTGAAAACTCCGAACTAAGAAAGATTAAAGCCAAGTCATATGAATAAAACCAAGTGCTTTCTTTCATTTATCTGCCACATGTGATTATATAGTAAAAATAAATAAATAAATAAAATAAAATAAACGGGGCCTGATTACTGTCCCTCGGTGGGAATGACTCCCGAGGCATTCTCAGATGTACCGGCCTCGTCCCCAGCTATGACGTCGGCAGCGGCAGCGGGGCCCGGCCGGCCGGAGGGGTTTTCTTTAAACCTGGAGGCCGAATTCGGATTCCGAGGCTCCTCCACCCTCGAGTTCTGACAGATCGAGATCAGGGAAAGTTTTTTTCATGTCTTTGACACATTCTAAATATCCGCCTTGGAACAGGCGATCCCTCTCGTCCTCGAACTCCGCAGACTCGAGAAAAGCTTGAACGGCTTGGTCTTTGGCCTTCTTGGCCTCTGAGTCTTCTCGTTGGCTTGTTGAATAAGCCCCGCCGCCTCAAGCTTAGCCCGAGCCAAGTCATCTGTACAAGAAGCATTAACCGCGAGGATTCGCTGGTTCTCTTCTTCAGCCCTGGAGAGGAGAGCCAACACCCGGGCAACCTCGGCTTGTGCTTCATCAAGAGCTCTCCTGGAAAAAGCCGCCTCTGCTTTTGCGTCTTCGGCGGCTTTCCGGGCAAGGGCCGCCTCGCCCATCAGAACACCGACCTGTATCTCGGCATTCTCACGTTGCCCATCTGCTTCCGACAAGAGAGTCTGCAGCCGATGGGTCGAAGATAATTCTTTGTAGGCCTTAACCAAGCAGGGAGCAAGTTCAAAGAGTACCCTCGCCGCATGGCCGACGGTTTACGACGTAGGAGTGTTGTAGAGGCTGATGAACTCTTTTTCTCTCCCATGGGCTAAGGCCCAGGGAACCATCCCCGACACTACCGTCCGCAAGATAGACGGCTCCTCTTGGCTCGTCTCCTCCCCTTTGGAGGATGCAGTCCTCGTCTCTTCCCCTCTGGAGGACGCAGCCCTCGTCTCCTCCCCCTGTCTCGGAACATCCGTCACAACGTGTCCCGAGTCGGACGCCGCCTGAGGCTCCATGGCTGCGACCTCCCTCACTTTCGCCCTTTCCTCTGGGTCAGAAAGTACGACGACAGTGAGGGCGGAAGAACTTGCAGGTTCATTCTCCTTCCGCACCATTCTCTGTTTCTTCAGCGGCCGAGGCTCTGACAGAAGAACTGACCGCGGGGGAGCCTTTATCTTTGAAACCGCCCTAAGCGGAGGTCGGGTTCCAGTCATCTCCGAGGGGACTGATTCGGGAACAATCCTAAGATGGGGTCGAGCTTCAGCCAAATCTAAAAAAAAAAAAGAGACGAAGTAAGTCAGAAAAGATTCAGAAAATGCATGAAGATACATTTTCAATTACCTATGACGGCCGAGTCTAAACCTGCGAGATGAAGGTGCTCTGGCTGTAAAAGCACCTTCTAGGACCTATCTGTCGTATCCAACGTCCTCAACTCCTTAATCAGAGCTAAGGCACTGGATCCGAGCTTTTGCCGCTTCTTCGGGATATCTGCCAGACATAAGTCCGTCAGACTCAAAACGTTATGAAAACAAGAAGGACAAAAGAAAAACGCCGAGTCACCTGCTTTCTGGAACGCCAGAGGAACACGAGTCTCACAGGACCCGGACTCAGCCGTCTCCCAACGACCACAGGCCCAAAACTAACGTTCTCTCCAATGTTTGTTGGAAGTGAGAGGGTCGGTTATTAATGAGCCGCCTCTGCCCCGCCAAGCAGCGAAGACATAAAAGCCGGGATAGTTCGGGTTTACGCGCACTTGATACAAGTGGAGGAATTCGTCAACTGTTAGCGGTGGCTGCTCCAACTCAGCCAACAATACCGCACATCCGAATAAGTTCCTCCACCCATTCGGAACTATTTGCCCCGGGGCAATCCGAATACGAGATAAAACGCCTCGGACAATGGGCTGAAGGGGCAGACGTAAGCCGCATTGCATCGCGACTTGGTAGATCGCGACCGCCCCAGCAGGAGGATGATCCGGTAAATCATTCGGACGGGGGAGATAAGTGATAACCGATTCAGGGACGTGATACCCGATTCAGATTCTGTCCAAATCCGCCTCGGTCAAGACTGAAGGAACCGGCCGCTTAGATCATCCCCGATCCTTCTCCTTCGGACTCGGCTGCGCGCGGCCGATCTATCAACGGAACCTACCCGAGAGGTTCCCTCGCAATCGCCGTTTCCTCTTCCTCCTCTTCCTCTTCCAAATCCATTGGAGGATTAGGCCTTCCGGGCGGGTTATCAGGGACGACCCACCACGAGAAGGACCAAGAAGCAGGGTGTTCCGCCGAAGCTCCAGTGACCCTCTCAGAAAGAAAAGCAACATTCGCATCAACTGCTATCTCTGTCAGTAAGGAAGGCGATTCCGCAACGTTCCAAAAATGTTGCGCTTCGCCTTCGTCTCCGGAAATTCCCTCCTGGGGACTTTGAGAACCTCTAGCCGCCATTATCAATAACTAAAGAGGAGGGAAGGACTCACCGGAGGGAGGAAGGAAAGCGAAAATGGCGGAAGGAGCCGCTGACAGTTAAGAAAGAAGAGAGGAAGAAGAAGAAGAACCGAAAAACTCTAAAGGAAATGCAGAGCGCGAGTAACAGTAGAGGTTTGAAATGCGGGACCCCCCACCCTTTTATAAGATTGCTATGTGGCGGAAGCAATTAATAGGGAAATGATTCGACGCCCGCATCGACTCCCCCGCTCGATACGTGGTGCACGCCGACTGACGACGTTAATGCCCTTGCTACGTGTCCAACCCTCATTGGCGGGGTGAACGATTTGACGGCTGTCGGCGCACACGATGTCAGGAACTGAACCGTCTCCCATCAAAGGCGACACAAAATGCATTAAATGCCTACTTATTGTCTCGGACTAAGTTATGAACCGACTCAAAAACTCGCTACTCCTTAGTGTCATATGAAACACACGGAGTAAGGGGGTTTACTGTTGGGGACAAAAGATACGAAGTTCGGAGACTCGGACTTGGTGCCTCGGGTCGCCGAAGGATACATTGGATCCGAGGGAAGGTTATAAACCAACTAAACCGAGACAAAAGTTAAGTCGGCTCGGACGACGAACCAGCAACCTGGGCATGCATCGGGCCGACCCACTTCATCGGATCAACCAAATGAAGGAAAGACAGCGCAAAACAAAACGCCATCCCGAGTATCTCGGGATGAGATCTCCGATCCCGGAGGTCACGGGATCGGATAGAGACTAGAAACGGGCGAAATCCAATCTCCGCGATACTGGGAGAAGATCCCGCACACGATACTGAGAGAAGAATCCTCATACGATAGAATGCTCTCACATCTATAGAGGAAGAACCTCAATAGTCTTGTAAGGTACGCAAAAAACTCTCTCCTAGAAACCCTCAATACATTAAGACCCAGATTCCCAGCCTGACTTTGGCATCGGAGGGTCCCCTATTCTAGCCGGGGTTTCCTTTGTTTTCTTCCTGTGCAGGTAGCTGAAGATCTGAAGGGGTTCGATCAGAATTTTGCACCAACAGTAATCTAAGCTCAAATTTAAAATAAAAGATTGGATTTATATATATATATATATATATATATTCTAATCTAAGTTTGAATTTAAAATAAAAGATTGGAAATTTTGATTATAAGGGAGAAATTGAGAATTCATCTGTATTTTTTGTAAAAGCTATCAACAACTTGTTTTTATCTTGCTTAGAACTTTAGCAAGTGCACTATCACCTTAAGTTTAAGCAATATCTTGGCGTGGAAGTGAGTTGGTTGGGGTGACTTATACACTCTACAACAATACGTCAGTTTACGGTTTGTCTTTTGTCATTTAAGAACATCTTCTAAATTAAACTTGCTGACCTGACTCAAAACTCGGCTGAGTCAACTCTTAACTCCCTCAATGAGATTTCTAGCTGAGTAGACTAGAAACTCGATACAACTAGGCATGATTTGAACAGTATCAGCTGCCTCGTCGGCCTTCAAGTAATAAAAATAAAAATAAAAATCCAACCGATGAGAACTGAACCTCCATCAGTAGTTTAGGAGTAGAATCTTCTCACTAGCATTTCACAAGCACAAGCTATGCCTTTCTATGTGTGTGTGTGTGTGTATATATATATATATATATATATATATATATATATATATATATATATATAATGATTTTAAATAATTATTTACACTTCTTATATTCTCCAATTATATATTATGATGCCTAGTCTCATTCGATTTGAGGGACCCAATTAGAGATTGAAAGTTTATAAGTTTTCAAACTATATAATTTTTTATTTTTTATTTTTATTTTTTTTTTTTGAGTTAGCTTGTTAGTACACATGCACCCCATCGTCACTACACACTCCACTGTTAGCCACCCCCACTAGTGAATTGATACCAAGATCTTAGTATTAAAACGAGGGTGCGTGTGTATCTTCACTCAATCTACCACTTGAGCTATGATTCAGGGTAAAAGTTGGGCTTGGGGGTTTCAAGGGGTGCCGCATCATGTGTACGTTTCAGAAGCTATCAACTGAGAAATTATAATGGGATGTTTACTACAAAATTCCTCAAGAATCAATATTTTACGAACTAAAACTTGAACGATTAGAAATTATAAGAAGGTTCTTTTTCGGAGAGGAAATTACAAAAATACTCTCATCTAAGGTTTTTCTTAATTATTATTATTAATTAGTTAAAGTCGAGACTTGTCAATTCCATGTGATATGTACATTACATCCAAGCCA
Organism: Magnolia changhungtana; assembly: GCA_030180095.1. Classification (NCBI taxonomy): domain Eukaryota; kingdom Viridiplantae; phylum Streptophyta; class Magnoliopsida; order Magnoliales; family Magnoliaceae; genus Magnolia; species Magnolia changhungtana. The sequence continues at coordinate 7,059,496 of JASAUF010000525.1, forward strand.
TCCAATATATGCAACCCATCATGGTTATTGCAATACAAAAAATCTGGCTGATCAAACAATAGATGGGCTACCCTTGAGTTTTGATGTTTTGAGTGATGTATATTAATTTGTATGGATTGACCCATCTTATGATTCATGTTGGTCTGTATCTATTGGACTGAAAAGCCTTATCCTGAATGTTGGTTCCTGGAGGTACTATTTAGTAAAATCCAATAGGAGGCATTTTGTGGTAAAAATCTCAATTAAAAATTCATATATATATATATATATATATATATATATATAGAGAGAGAGAGAGAGAGAGAGAGAGAGAGAGAGAGAGAGAGAGAGAGAGAGAGAGAGAGAGAGCTCATATCGTATGATATGAGGACAAAATCTAACTGTGATGCTGTACCCCTTGAAACTCCCAGGCCCAACTTTCACCATGATTCAAAACTCTAGTCAGCCATAGTAAAGAGAGATGATAAATCAAAGGACCATGGTCCACCAAAGTTTTAATTTGGTTCAGGGGGAAAGTTGGGCCCATAAGGTTTTATTGGATGACACGTCGTATAGACAGTTCAAAATTTATGCTTATGCTTATAGATGGTTCAAAATCCTAGGTGAACATCTCTCTCTCTCTCTCTCTCTCTCTCTATATATATATATATATTAATGGTCTTTTGCACTCCAAATTACCACTGGTCATGCCAACTTAAAAAAGTGTGCTGTAAGTGAGCCTCACCATAATGTGTTCCTGTGATCCACTCCGACAATTCAGTCCGTTATATCAATTGAACCATAGGGTGCAAAAACTATGGTTGATTTGTAATTTAATGGACCACAAAATAGAAAACAATGGGAGAGGAGAAACCTACCTTTGAATTTTTACAGGGCCCACCATGATGTTTATGTGAAATCCATTCCATCCATTAATTGCCTTGTAAAGGTAAATGAATGGGGACCAAACATTAGACCCATACATGATGTATGTCGATCACACCAAGTGAAGTGATTTTGATGGTGGGTGTCCCCTACATAGTTTCCACTCATGTGTCCCATTAGAATTATAGATGTGGCTGATGTTGGACCAATAGGCTTAGATTGTCATCTTGACCCATTATGGTTGGAGTGGATTTTACGTACATGTCAAGGTAGGCCCACCTCCAACTAACCCAGTATTGGTTGGAACGTTGTCATGGGCCGTGGATTACATGTTGTGTTATGACCATAAGCCATCTAGTAGCTAGTTAGTGCTCGTTGGCCCAACAATGATGTATGTGTTTAATCGAAGCTATCCATCTATTTTTCTAGCTAAATGTATGACATTATCCAAAAAACGAGTCAGATCCAAATCTTAAGTGGACAGTGCCACAAGAAAGATTGCCGGAAAGCCCGCCATTAAAATATTATTTGGGCCAACGTAAGTTTTGGATCAAGCCAGTATTTGGATTTTCGCTTCATCCAAGTCTTTATGACCTAATCAATAGGTTGCATGGGAAATGAAAATCAATGGAGGAAATTGTTTTCATTTTTCATAGCCCACCAAAGTTTTGGATCAAAGTAAAAAATTGGCTTTGGGATGTTTAATGAAGTTTTGCTTCACATGGACCGTTCAGATTTTGAAGTCACATCACTCGTGATGAGTTCTCAAAACAATTCGTGCAAACTAGTGTGCAACTGAACATTCGGCTATATATATATATATATATATATATATATATATATATATATATATATATATATATATATATATATATACACACACACAAGCATTAGGCCATCCAATAACTAAAATTCACATAAATTTTATAGATTTTAAAGTTAAGTTAAAGCATAAATAATAATTCCATTACTTAAAAGAAAAGAAAAACGGAAAGAAAAGAATATTATTTTGTAGATATGTCAGAAAACTTGAAGTGCATTTGATGCTACTAAAAACTGCGTTGGTTTAGTTTCCACTCCATAGCTGACATGTCAGAAAAACTACCCTTCCTTGCTTGTCGGAAAAAAGGACTACCGCATGACTCGCATGTCAGAAAAAACAAGCCTTCCTGTCTACGCGTGTGGAAGATTCAAACCGTCGACGGGACACCCTAATCATGAGAATGGGCAATCCTCTCAAATATCAAACCAACATGGATAAATATGTTGGGCCCACCGTTATTGACACTGTCTAAACGGTGGATACTAATTCCGACTAAGTCAGGCGCGCATGTGGTACTACCCCACCACGACCTAACTAGGACCGACAGTCCCGTCAGGGGCTGTGTGGCCCACGGTGATATATGTATTTTTGACATATCATTATAAGGCATGACTCAAAAAGGAGGCAGATAAAATGCTTAAGTGGGCCATACCACAGGTGGGGCCCACAGAAATGCTGCCGTAAAATGATTTTTCAGAATGGATGGCCGGTATGGATAAAACGCGTACAACATGGTGGGCACCACAGAACCCCTGCCAGGACTATCCCTCTCTAGGTAGGCCGTTGCCAGGGTATTACCCAATCAGCGTCCGGCAACGGGCCGGGCCCAGGCAGACCCTCTTCAAACATCTGTCTTGCAAGCTGATTTGAAGGCATGACCTAAAAACTGAAGCAGATGCATATCTCAAGTGGACCACACAGTATGGATTGAATTCCTATCATTAAAAAAGCTTCTTTGAGGCCACAAAAGTTTTGAATCAAGCCCTATTTGTGTTTTCCCTCCATCCAGGTCCGTGCGACCTTATCAACTGGTTAGATGGCAAATAAACATTGCAGTAAACCTATGAAGTTTTTAACGGTGAACATTCAATGAGCACTGTTTCCTGTGATGTGGTCCGCCTAAGAATTGTATCTACTTCATTTTTTAAACCATGAACTAAATAATCTTGAAAAACGGATGAACAGCATGGATATACAATGCAACCAACTACTCTATGGCATTGTACTTATATTACTGGTTTATATTACTTAAACATAAGCTCCATGTATAAAAAGCTGCACATGTTCTCATTCTAACATTGCATATTACTATTTTTAGAATCTTCAGATTGAAGTATCATCTGAAATGATTAAAAGTATCTACAGAAAAGAATTGAAATGCAAAGAGAATCTAAGTGCAATAAAGCTCTGTTTAGGAACCTAAGCACATGTGTGCATGTTAGCAACCATCATCAACAAATAATGGTAAGGAGGAATACCGAGAGGAACGATGGTGAGAGCCATTGGGAGTGTGAGCAACGCCTTCCTCCCATACTCGTCCGACAGATTCCCAATCAAAGGTGTAACCACAAGAGTACCTATTCCTGTGACCTGCATTAATCAGTGCCATGGGTTCCAATTATGCAATGTCAAACAACCATAGCCAAAGTTTATTACTTGTAAGGTGGGCCCCACTTGATCAAAAATCAAAAGAGTCGGGATCCTCTGTTATCTGGTCAACAGGGAATTCCTGTTACTGTAATGGTTTGGCATCGAAAGCGTTTTTTTTTTAAATTTTTTAATATTTTTTTAGTGAGTGGTGATGTGGACCAATGAGGATTAGGGTATCAGGAAATCTCTGTTGACTAGATAACAGAGGATCCAGACTCATATCAAAATGGCTTCCACCATCACCATCCGTGATGTGATTAATTAATCCATGGAGAACTTTCCACATTGGAACTTCACACCAGATCATCTTCCTTATATGGTGGATCAGGACCATCCACCTTGTGGCCCTACCATAAATGATCCATGGTTTCAAAGCCAAGATGGTTAGGCAAATCCTAGCCTTCACTTTCAGCTACCAATTGGATTCAAGGATCATCCAAATTGCATGATTTTTAAGCCATGAACCATGCATGAGCCATCCAGGTTCAGGACCATTAGGTAGAAAAGTAAGCCTATTGAGTTTTGATGTGTGACTCGATATGGGTCCACCTTAGGCCTGTAATAAAGGCTCAAGGATCCATGAAATTTTATATATTAAGGCTCAGTGAGAATAAGCCCTTTTGGTATGCAATTTGATCCAACTTCCATTCAACACCATCCAGTTCAGAACATTTCCTCCAAAGGCATTTTCTTGAGATTACTGAGTAAAAATAGCATATTATTAACAAAAACAATGGAAATACTTCTGCCTAGCTAGTCCATTAACTTATAAGCCAAAGCAGGCAACCGACTCATAGTTCTACGATTTGGCGACTCAACTCGAAACTTAGCTAAGTCAACTTAACTCAACGAAATTTCGACCCAATTAACCATGAAACTCACTTCAAGTTTGACTCATACAAGACCCATCCAAACTTATTGAATTGGTTCACTAACTTAGTAGACAGTGCGACTAGAACCAAGTCAACTAACTCTACCAACTTAAATATTCTTATAATATCGAGTTGAGTTGAGTCAAGTCAAGTTTCTGAGTTGACCCAATCCAGCTGGAATCGAGTTAATTCAAGTCGACTTTTCGTTGGACTATCCCGTTAGAACTTGCGAAAGTTTTGGTCGCTCAAAGTGGACAATTCTAACTATTGGATCAATAACCTATAAAATAGATTATCATTTTTTTTTTAATATATATATATATATAAGGAAACAAGTCCAATAAACAAAGTATTGGGTCTCATCACTGCTTGGTTATAATTGTAAATAATCACTTCAATTAATTAAACAATCCTAACCATCGGCTTGAAAACGGATGGTTATAGAAAAATAAGGCCATCTTTCATATCAACTAGGTTCATTTGAGGGTGTTGATTTCTTTTTTCCTTTTTCTTTTTCTTTTTCTTTTTCTTCTTTTCTTTTTCACTCTCCGCGTAGAATTCATGTCGGCTGGGCTTCTCTTTATTAAGAGAGCAAAATCGTACAAAGGGACCACCACTTAAAAAAGGAAAAGAAAAAGAAAAGAAGGTTGAAACCACCACGCGTCTAACTCACCAAACCTGCTGGTGGATGTACCTCTTTAAAATATAAGTGGGGGAGCAATTTGTGGGCCCCACAAGTCTACATGTGATGTGGCATAATAAACTGTCCAAAAACCGAGCAATTGGTGTACCCCACATCCCAGGACATATTTGGAAGGCCGTTATGTCGAGTATAGAAGCAACCAAGGGCCGCATTGAGTGGAGAAAGTGAGAGCTAGGATTGGATTTGACCCTTAGCCGATTTTAGCATACTTGGGTTCCACTTGGGTGATTTTTAGCTGAAGAAATTAAAATGAGCTGTGGCCATGGGCCTACCTCACATGTTTCTCTCATCAACTAAAGAAATCTTAACATGGATGTGAAAATGGTCTTTTGAAATGCTTATAGATTGCCACTAGCTGTGCAATAATTCACAGGATCACACATGTATACACTATCACAACTCATTTGAGTTTTTGGTGCCTCCATCTCAGTTTTGGTGTGTCCATTCTGTTAAAGTGATAAAGTCCCTTGATATACATTAATACACCACACTCTGAAAGCTTAAGCTTTTGTAGTAAATGGTTATTTTACATGGTATCAAAGAGAAAAGTCTTATGTTCGACTCTCAAGAGCAGCAAATATGCCTCGCTAATAAGCTTAAGCTTTTGGAGTAAATGGTTATCTTACACATTCTTCATCCTCGTGGGGCAAACATAATGACTGGATGATGACATATACACAAAAAAGTGGACCCAATTGCCCCCATTTGAATATTTCTATGGTGTGGCTCACTCTCCCCAATATCTAATGGACGGGTTTGGGTGATACTCATACACAAAAGTAGGCATCACATGGTTGGAATACATGGTAATCAGTGTATGTTCGAATGCACATGATATTCTCAAGAAAAAGTCCGTATAGGGAAATAACCTTTTACTTTATTAAAAACTACATGAAATATGGACGAGCTACTCGAGGCCTTTTGGACCATATGCCGGGTCAGGTGGGGCTTATGCTTCACTAATCGAAGCTATTGTTCTTTTACATCCCTCCATGATTGGACTATGGACCATATAACTAAAATCCATACAGATTAGGAAATCTTGGCCACCAAAATCTGGACATCTTCTTTAAAAGTGGACAATTGTCATATTTTTCTTCTTAACTATTAGCACAAAGAGGTATCTTTTTTATGTGTGTGTGGGCACACACATGGGCCTGTTCATGGTGGGAGGCAATTCACAATTCACTGATAACTGTACCTTATACTGACAAAAGGGTTTTTTTTTTTTTTTTTTTTAATTAACTCAGTGACTCGGACCAACTCAGCTGAGTGAAAGGGAATCAGAAAGTCGATCGCTTTCTATTCTCAATATTGCCGCTATTCGGGATTTGACTCAACCGAGTCTGAGCTAGGTATCTCAAACCAGTGGCCAATGAAAATGAAAAATGATACGGTAGAGCTGGTAGAACTAGACTATGTTTAGGGTTTAGGGTTTAAAATTAAACTACGTTTAATCCTTCCCTACATCTTTGGCCTGGGTGTGGGTTTTTTTTTTTTTTTTTTTTTTTTTTTTCTCTTAATTTCTTGTAATTTTTGAGCTGAGTGGTTAATAATTTTTTTAGTTATTTTAAAATAAAAAATAAAAAAATTCTAAATTATTTAGTTATTTTTTAAAATAAAAACTAAAAATCTTGCTTTTTTTAAAAAATAAAATAAAATAATCTCTACACTTTGCAAGGTTAACATTCTTCCAGATTCTTCAATAATGTATGGAAAATGATCTAAAATACCCCAATAGGATGATCATAGCCATTAAATCAATGGCCTTGAAAAGGACGATGTGGAAAACAAGAAAGATGGGAAAATGTGAAAAAAATGAAGTTTAGATGTGACTTTTGAAAGATGAGTCATCGTGAATGGACGGTCCAGATTAATACATCATCCATCCAAGTAAAGGCATGGGTGACATGCGAACTCCACAATCACGGCCGAGCTGTATTATAGGAAGAGAAACGTCCGTACAGGGACCAAAGTTGACATCCTACCTTTTCATGTGAATCTCTAACATACATGATACATGATGCATGCGTGTCAGATATCATAAACAGCTACCTTTAGTCGTTAAACGTCCATCTCATTTCATGAATTTTAAAATGAGAACTGCTCAAATCCAATCCATTGGACGCTAAGTTACCATTCGCCCAGTGGAGAACATGTTATATGTGTGTGACATCTAAGCCGTCCAATAGGTCGGCCCCACCGCATGTAGATCAACTTATGAAAAAAATAAGACCCATACAAAAAAAAAAAGATTGTGACTATTGGACGGTTCTGATGGGGCTGATTCTCATCATGTGACTATTTTTTGTCTAGATGATCTCGACTGTTCATATCAAAGACCATTGACCAAATAGTTAATTATTGTCATATGAGTGTAATATTTAAATGGTTTACTATGAAATGTGCTGTGGAGCTAATGATAGGTGTAGATCAAGGGATTGGACTGTGTAAGTTTCTCAATACAACTAGTAGCAATATAACTTACGATGCTCCCTAACTCGGGGGCATTTCTCCTATTTAAAATTGAGAAATATTCTACCGGGCTAAGTGCACGCAACCTTTGCATGGATATTAATTGTTCTATTCGGATTCATTGGCAATCGCATCACCAAGTAGGACAGTCCATCTTAGTTCAATCGATTCTTTCTTTTTCCACTGCTGTGTTATTAAAAAAAGAATAATGGAATTCCCAAAATATCCGTGTCTGGCCTATCTTATGGATTGATTTTTTATTTTAGTTTTTCATTCCACTGATTGGATGGTTTGGATTATCCATTAGCGTGATTTTTTTCAAGGCAGCCTGTAAAAGGTATGGATGGTTTGGATCATCCCATCAGTATGGTTTTTACGAGGTAGGCTGTGAAGGGTGAAATGGACCTAGTGGACGGTCCAGATACGTGATGTGGATGCCAAAGAGTCCAAGTGCAAGTAATTATGTGCATGGAACCCTCTAAAATGTCGGCTAGTAGAGAGAGAGAGAGAGAGAGAGAGAGAGAGAGAGAGAGAGAGAGAGAGAGAGAGAGAGAGAGAGAGAGAGAGAGAGAGAGAGAGAGAGAGAGAGAGAGAGAGAGAGAGAGCGAGCGAGCATGCTTACCACTTGTTGGAAACCATTGAGGTAGATGGCAAGAGAACACTGGTCAGTGCCAGGGCAAAGGGCGCCCATGCTCACATCAGTTATGGCTGGAATGACCATGAATGCCGCAATGTGGTAGAGAAAGATAGTCACGAACAGATGCCCCAGACCCATGAACTTCTCCATCTCTCTCTCTCTCTCTCTCTCTCTCTCTCTCTCTCTCTCTCTCTCTCTCTCCTCGTCTGTCTGTCTGTCCCTCAGACCTTCTTCATGGGAGGATGTTGCTTCTTAGTAATGGAGACTCTCTCCCACACCCCTACTTCACATATTCGCCTTACAAGCTTTGGACAAAGAGAAAAGCAAAAGCAACTCAAAGGAAGATACTACACTCCAAACCTTTAACTAAAGTTTCTAGACAAAATGGCAAAAGAACACCTCCATTTTAATGCGTACAGCAATACAATGAGAGAGAGAGAGAGAGAGAGAGAGAGAGAGAGAGAGAGAGAGAGAGAGAGAGAGAGAGAGAGAGAGAGAGAGAGAGAGAGAGAGAGAGAGAGAGAGAGAGAGAGAGAGAGAGAGAGAGAGAGAGAGAGAGAGAGAGAGATTTTCCCGTCTCTTTCTCAAATTTACTAACCTTAAGCGACGGGAAGGAAAGGTGAAGACGATGAGTGGCTTCTACGCCAATGGAGGACTATATATATATACTTTCCAAACACGCATTCCTCTTTCATTTTAAAATCACTTTTTAAGGGTTGTGATTGAATGGACGGCCCAACGTGCCTCACCCAGCTTTCGATCTCTGCCTTGTGCTTGGGCTTAGGCCTTCAATGCATGGCTCAACTCATTTTAGCTCCACTTGTCCCACATTCAACTAACTTTATTTACATGTGTTGTGTTCTATCCTACACATCCCATTCGACTTCCTTCTCTATTAAGAAACCCTTGCGTTTTTAATGGGACCTCTGCTATGTGGGGCTTACAGAGATGCCCGAGACAATTCACTCCGTCCATTAGTTTCTCAAGATCACGATGGGACACAAGTAAAAGAAATCGTGCAGAGCCAAAACTCAGGTGGGCATACCACAGAAACAGTGATAACGGAAAGTTCCACCCAAGAAACCTTTCTGGAGCCGACCATGATGTTTATATGCCATCCAAACCGTTCATAGGGTTATTATTACTCATATAAACTGTATGAAAAAAAATTTCATACTGATACAAAATTTCTGTGACCCCCACAAAGTTTCCAATGGTGGGATTTCAATCCTCTATGGTGTGGCCCACCTGAGTTTTAGATCTTCCTGATCATTAGATTCCTGTCCTATTGTGGTCTTGAGAAACTTTTGAACGGAGTGGATTCGACAAAGGCATCTCTGTGGGCCCACATAGCTTCCGACCACAGGAACTTCCTCAAGTGGTTGTATGGAAGCGGATTGCGTGCTGTTCCAGTCACCACCGACCTCATTGGTGTGTTGACGTCACCAAGTTCTGTTGGCCCTACCGTGATGTATGTGTTATATCCAAACGGTCCATCCACTTGAAGAGATCATTTTAGGGCATAAGCCAAAAGATGAGTCGTATAAAAATCTCAAATGGACCACACCAGAAGAAGCAGTGAGATAATGATTCCCACCATTGACATTCTTAGGGCCCACCAAGATGTTTGTTTTTCATTCAAACTGTTCATAAGGTGACAAAGTCCTGGATGAACGGAAAAAAATCAGATTGATCCGAAATTTCTATGAACCCCCAAGAAGGTTTCAATGGTAGACGTCCAATCCCCATTTCTGTAATGTGGTCCACTTGAGCTTTTTGGTCTATCTCATTTTTTGTTGAAGTCTTAAAACATTCTCACCAAATGGACGGACGGTTTGGATATATCACATACATCATGGTGGCCCCAGGAAACTTGTGACGTCAACACACCACCGAGGTCAGTGCTGTGTAGCATACCACGCAATCCATTTAATGGTTGCATACCCGCTTCTTGAGTATATCCTTATAACTCGCCTTCGTGTCACTTGTTTTTGTCCTTTCTCTCCTTTGGTTGGTTAGATGGCCACCCAACGAGGGTATAGAATAGCAGACAGCCCCTATTTTAGGCACAACCTCTATGGGCCCACCATCGGGTTTATTGCTCTTTATTTCATTGCGTGCACAGAAAGATCAGCCCCATTAAAACTCATATCCACCGCACCCATGAGAACAGTCTAAAACTACATTTAAAGCATTTCTTTTTTAACCCACATCACATAGGTACTTAACCTCATGATCTCAGTTTACCACCGAACCCCGGGTTGGAACCCTGTCTAAAACATCTAGGGCCCGTTTGGCCGGGTGGATTGGAAGGGATTGAATGGTATTAATGTGGATGGCATGGATTTCAAGCTAATGATGATGTTGTCGATGGATTGTCTGAAGATCCATGGAATTGCTATATTGAGTCTGTTTGGCACGCCCAGCCAATGCAGGATTAAACCTTCTCATCCCTTCCAATCCCTCGAACCAAACACGTCTCAAGCAAATTTGAACGGATTAGGATGGATTGGATGGGATTTAAAGGTAATGATGGTGTTGTCAGTGGATTGTCTTAAGATCCATGGGATTGCTATATCCTGGGATCAGATTACCCGGTCTGTTTGGCATGCCCGGCCAATCTCGGGATTTAACTTCCAATCCCTTCCAATACCATCCAATCCCTTCCAATCCGCCCGGCCAAACGGGCCCCTAAGTTCCCAATCAGCCTTAGGTTTGGATGGGGCTCTTTTTTGCATCTTCCCTTCATTGTGGTGAACAGGTTTGAATCCTTTGGTTAGCATTCCATCCCATTATTCCATGTAGCATGGCTCATCTAAGTTATGGATCTGGCTGATTTTTTGCTCCAAGGTCTAAGTGTGTGGAGGAAATCACTTAATGGACGTAGTAGATTTCACACATAAAATATCATGAGCCCAAAGAGTACATAAAACAGGTGTTGTAGAGGGTTTTCCAGTCCACTTACTAGAGTTTTTAGGTTTGTAGCTGCTACTGCATATAATATCATTATTAAGTGGGCTGATGGAATATCTCAACCCTTTGATCCTATAACTTGTTTTCTCTGAATATGAACAGGTTAGTTTGTTAGCTATCTATAGGATCTTACAATTTTGATGATTCTTTGAGTGTTATCAATCCATATTAGTTACCAAAATATATGGGCTAGATTGATGCGTTATCATTCTAGATGCTGAGGTAGGTGCACTCAATTCAAGGGAGACTGTAAGTCAAATTGGCTGAAAGGTCTTTTGATATCAAACTTTTTTTTTTTGGTTGTGAGATCAGCCTCGCATCCATCTTTCGTGGTGTTAATTACTTCTCATAATGAACCTTTTGAACGTACGAAGATAATAGAATGATAATGGAAAGTTAGAACTTTCAACACGGTAACATTCACTAATTAATTTGGATCATTGCATTGGCTATAGCTCGGATGTAGAAAAATAACCGTATATTGCCATTTATAATAGAAAACCTTTTTATCAAACCACCTTTTTTTTTTTTTTTTCGTGTGTGTGTGTGGGATACATGTGTTTTCAACTTAACAATACCCATACAATGCTTGAATTTAGTTTAGATGCATCCCAAAATGAGAATGAGATGAAATGAGGTCCCTCTACATTTTTCCGAGGTGGACTCTTTTAGCAGAGGCTTTATAACATGGATGGCAGAAGTTACTGAGTGCGCCCCTCTGCCGAATGCACTCCAAAATATGAATTCACCAATAATAGAAAGTTGCAATAGAGGTTTGTATGATGTGATCGAATGGAATGAGCTATTAAGAATACTACGAAATAAATACACCTAATAGTATTGCAATAATCTTAAAACCAGTAATATCAGTGACTCAATCCATTAATACCATGTTTCTTACTTTGTATGATGGACGGTCACAAATAGAAGGTCTCAATTGGTTTTTTTTTTTGGGCATCCTGAATTAAAGGGAAACCCATATATATATATATATATATATATATATATATATATATATATATATATATATATATATATATATATATATATATATATATATATGGTAATTGAAGATAAACCTACATCCAGTCGGCTCAGTAAGTCAACTCGAATGAGTCAGACCGTCCAAGCCGACCCAGGCTCGGTCAGACTTGATCCGAGCCAATACTATGAATCACAGGCCCGAGTCTAACCCCCTGATCCGGGTGATTAATCCAGGTCAATTCATCCCCAACTTGACCTCAGGTGAACGATAACCATGCATGCAATTATGGTACGGTTAGCTTATTGGCATTTTGTGTTCTGAGTCTGTTTGTACAATATCTGACAGTCCTGGATGGACGACATAGATATAGTCATGTGTCAAGTATGATATTTTATGTGGTGTGGTAAATATATTAAAGATAATTTATTGCTGAGCAAATCTTCAAAGAGATGTCCCTGTATGTGACTTAGAGATAAGATTTGGTAACCATCACGGCTGTATTAGCACTAACAAATGTGAAGAAGATTATTAATGAGATAAGAATACATTTGACAAACGGCAAGCACAATCAAATAAAGGTAATCGCTATATTATAGTTGGTAGTATGTGAGAGCGTGATGCGAGGAAGGACGCGAGGTCGAGTACCATCTTCCTTAGGGGGATAAGGGTTCTGAATCCACGGAACTTCTTTGGACTCCTCACATGGAACTCTCAAATCCACGGGAAAAAGAAGATAGAAATAATTCTAAAATATTAGAAATAATTTGATTTATGATGAAAAATGAGATTACAACTCTTTAAATAAGGCTATGAACCTTAGGGAGAAGTTTCGAAATTAAATTACAACTAAAAGTCCTAGAAATCGTGACTTACTATAAATAACTAAACTTACTATTTATAGACAGTCCTGATTCCTACTAGAGCACATGGTTTTTGGTCAAAAATAGTAAGTATCCTATTTGGCTCAACCATGCTATTTTATTAATTATTTTAAGCACTTTTCATGTTGGACGCAACTCCTAAAGCGCAATGGATGAAGAGTTATACTCAAATTAAAATTTATTATAAATGGTAAAAATGAGATTAAAACAAGAATTTGACAGTCGATCTGATGGTATTTCGCAAATCAGCTTGGGCAACCCGACATATAGTGGATTGGGTGGATAAAGTAGCTCGTCCTACCCCAATATCATATATGGTACGTCCGATAGCTCATTCGGGTTTGCGAGAGATATGTTCTTTTTAAGTTCTGACGGTCCAGATCATCTCCGTCTTCGATTGGGCCTTTTCTGGTCCATCTTGGCCATGAAATTATCCGCAACCTGCTCCACATCAGTCTCCTCCACTTCAAAAGAACTCATCCTCGAGTTCTCATCTTGCTTCGATTCATGATACTCGGTCAGGTCTGCGATGTTGAAGGTATGCGAGATCTCTATGTCATCCGGACGATCAACAACGTACGTGTTATCATTGATCTTTCAGAGGATTGGTACTGGCCCAATCTTCTTGTTCTTCAATTTGTCGTACGTCTCAGTCGAAAATCTTTCTTGTGTAGATGGACCATAACTTGGTTACCCACCTCGAACACCTTTTATTGCCAATGCTTGTCGACTTGCTCTTTGTACTTGTTGTTTGAGGTGTGTAACGTAGCTTCGACCTCCGCATGAATGCCCATGATCCTATCTGCCATGTGTTCTACTGCAACGCTCATGCCAAGGACCAAGTTAAGTGTGTGGTGAGTCACTCGGCAGTAAATAACTTGGAACGGGGACTTCCCTATCGAGCGGTTCATTATGTTGTTGCATGTAAACTCCACTTGAGACAAGATTAAATCTGACTGTTTCGGCTTTTCTCCTGAAATACATCGAAGGAAGTTCCACAACGTATGATTTACAACTTTAGTTTGCCTATCGGTCTATGGGTGGTGGGCACTACTGAACTGAAGTTGTGTACCGAACTAGTTCCATGAAGTTTGCCAGAAGTGGCTAATGAACTTTGTATCGCGGTCAGAAGTCATAGTCTTGGGGACCTCGTGTAGTCGCACGACCTTTCTGAAGAATAAATTTGCCACGTGCATCGCGTCGAGGGTCTTCTTGCATAGGATGAAGTGTGCCATCTTCAAAAAATGATCCACCACCACGAACATTGAATCCATCCCACACTGTATTAATGGGAGACCCAACATGAAATCCATTGATAGGTCCTCCCAAGGGCCATCAGGTACAGGTAATAGGGTGTAGAGACCCGTATTCTGAAGATGTTCCTTGGAGACCTAGCTAACATGACGGCGCTGTACCACTATACCCACATCATGTACTAACTGTGGCCAGTAGTACCGTTCTTCAACAAGAGCTCGTGTTTTGTCCCCTCCAAAGTGTCCACTAAGGCCACCTCCATGTTACTCTTGGATGATCTACCCCCTTAATAAAATTTTGGGGATACACAGTTGATTCCCTTTGAAAAGGAACCCGTCTTGCATATGTAGGTCACCTCGGTGACCTTCTAGTCATCTAACCCATGTCTTTGAAGTCATCGTCGGCAGCATATATGTCCTTGAGGAGCTCGAACCCGACAACCTCATTGCTCATAGTGACTAACAAAGTTGCACGATGACTCAGTGCATTGGCTACTTTGTTCTGTTGCCTAGACTTATGTTTAAGCATAAACGTGAATGTCTGCAAAAACGAAATCTAGCTAGCATTCACACGATTAATGTTCGCTTAGCTATTAATGAATTTGAGAGATTGATGGTCTGTGTAAAGTATGAATTCTTTTTGAATCAAGTAATGTAACAGTGCTTGGACCACTGTGTACAATTCGATCTCATGTGCAGACCACTTTTTACGTGCATCACAAAGCTTATCACTGTAGAAGCATACTGGCTTACCTTCTTGAGATAAAACTCCCCCAATTCTGACATATGAGGCATCACATTTGACTTCAAAAAGCTTGTCAAAGTTAGGAAGTTTAAGAACCGAGGTTGTGGACAACCTATGCTTAATTTCAGCAAAGCTCATGTCGGCTTCGTCTGTCCACTGAAACTGCCCCTTCTTCATGCAATCTGTAATTGGTGACACAATTGTACTAAAATTCTTCATGAAACAACGATAGAATGTTACCAGTCCGTGAAAACTCCGTGCCTCGTGAATGTTTCTGGGAACCGGCCATTACTTGATTGCCTTCACCTTTTTCTCATCCACTCGAATGCCCGTGGATGTCACGAAAAAGCCCAAAAACAACAGGCAATCAGTCATGAAGCTGTATTTTTTTAAATTGAGATACAATTTATTTTCAGCGAGCACTTGAAGGACCTTGAGGTGTTTCATATGGGTGGCTTCGTCTTAACTGTATATCAAAATATCATCGAAATAAACCACAACGAACCGCCTAATGAATGGTTTTAGAAATTCGTTCATCAATCTCATGAATGTGCTAGGCGCGTTTGAAAGACCAAAGGGCATGACCATCCATTTGTACAACCCTTGGTCTTAAAGGCCGTCTTCCACTCATCACCCAACCTTATTTGAATATGATGGTAGCCGCTCCTTAGATCGAATTTAGAGAATAATTTTTCACCCTCAAGCATGTCTAACATATCATCCAGCAATGGTATGGAAAACTTGTATTTTATGGTGATTTTATTGGTGGCTCGGATGTTGACACACATGTGACAACTCTTATCTTTCTTAAGAGTTAATAGAGTAGGTATTGTGCATGGGCTTATGCTTTCTCGAATAAGACCCTTACAGATCAATTTCTCCACTTGCCCCTATAGAATTTTACACTCCTTCGGACTCATCCGATAGTGAGGACGATTGGGTAAACTGGACCCAAGGATAAGGTCGATATAGTGTTAGATATCTTGCATAAGAGGTAGTCCATTGAGAAGGTCATTAAGCCAAATTTCTTTGAACTCATGTAGTAAGGGTTTTAGTTCCTCAGGGATGTTGGTGGGATCGAGTTCTTTCCCTTTAACAATTAATGCATAGGCCTGTCCTGTTTCTTTAGACTCCTCCACGAAGTCCTATATGGTTAAGAAAAAATGGCCCTCTACTTTAGAAGTTTCAGGTGGTCCCTTTGGATCCATATGGGTGAATATGGTTTTTTGGCTGTGCTTGATGAAAAAAATATATATTATCTCGTCCTTTATGAGTGACATCATAGTCGGATTGCCAGGGTCGACCGAGTAGTCTGTCAATTGAAAAGGATATGATGCATTATTCAGTTACCTTTGTTTCGCTGACATTCTTGATCCAACTGATTGTATATGGGGAGGGATGACGCTTCGCTTTCAATTGTAAATTTTCTACCATTATCCCAGAGATCATGTTCTCGTTGCTCCCACTGTCGGTGATCACATCGAAGACTTTTCGACTCACCGTACACCTAGTTCAGAAGATGTTATATCATTGTGGGTATACCTCTTTCCTTGGCGCATACAATAGTCTTCTCATGACGAGCGACTCATCATGATCCTGCTGAACCTAACCTGTCTCATCCGCCTCATCTTCTGTGGCGTGCTCCAGTTTCTCAATATCTGGCTCCTCATCGGTGTTTTCAGCACTACCATCATTGATGATGACAAGTATTTGATAGGTGACCCGGTTGGCTACAACAAAAGCAATTGTCAGGTCTTGGCCAAGTATAGGGGTTCAGAATCCTACTTGGACCAACAACAGTTGATACGCCTCTTTGGGGCCTAGCTTGCCCACTTCCCTGATCTCGGTTCATGGGTGTAGAAGGTTGAGTGCATGCTCCTATGGGCTTCTTCCCTCTGGGCTATGGATCTCCCTGGGGCGGACCTGCCATGGCTACCCTAGCGGTAAGATAGGTCCGTGTATTGGAACGTCCAAGTTGCACATTCACTCAGGTAGCCAACTTGATTGCATTATACATCGTCCATATGGATTGCATCTGGACCCGATCTTGGATCGCTATACACAATCCACTGTTAAATCGGGTGATTTGCTGCGATTCAGTCTCGGCCAAATTGTTATGCGTCGCCAAGCAGTAGAATTCTTTTGCATAATCTCTCACCGTCCGACTACCTTGCCAACAATTTTGGTATTGTTGGAATAGTACTTAATCGTAGTCACTAGGGAGGAATTGTGCGCATATTAGATGTGTGACGCCCCGGTCACTGCTTCATGTGGGCGGGCACACGTGGGCGGGCACACATGTGGGCGGGCCCCAGTGTGGTGGCGAGCTCTTGTCTTTGGGTGAGCTACTGCGATGGATTTGTAGCGTAACTTGTCCCACATCGGAAGAGTTGTTTGGAGTTGTGGTGGTTATATGTTGGGTTCCTCCCTTAATAGACATGACGCATTGTGCCTGAAACAAGTGAGCCTGTGTCTAGTGACAAACAAAACTACCGCTGCGTACTCTGATGATGCCAGTTGGGTTGGACAATATCTTGTGGGATAGGTGTGGGCGGGACCACGAGAGCACCGGGTCTGTTTGCGAGCTACCCTTCCCCCACATGACGCGTTTTAAAGCCGTGAGCTTCGGCAAAGCGGACAATATCATGTGCTGTGGGGGTGGGCCTTACAAATGGTATCAGAGCCGAGGACGGCTCTGCTCTCGGTGGGGGATAATGTGACGCCCCGGTCACTGCTTCATGTGGGCGGGCACACATGTGGGCGGGCCCCAGGTGTGTGGCGGGGCTCACGTGTGGCCTGGCGCTCTTGTGTAGGCCAAGCGGAGGCCTCTTGTCTTTGGGCGAGCTACTATTGCAGTTGACTATAGCGTAACTTGTCCCACATCGGAAGAGTTGTCTGGAGTTGTGGTGGTTATATGTTGGGTTCCTTCCTTAACAAACATGACGCGTTGTGCCTGAAACAGGTGAGCCTGTGTCTAGTGACAAACAAAACCACCGCTGCGTACTCTGATGATGCCAGTTGGGTTGGACAATATCTTATGGGATAGGTGTGGGCGGGACCACGGGAGCACCGGGTCTGTTTGTGAGCTACCCTTCCCCGACATGACGCGTTTTAAAGCCGTGAGCTTCGGCAAAGCGGACAATATCATGTGCTGTGGGGGTGGGCCTTACAAGATGCTTCATCTGTTGCCATGTGTGGATTGGTGCCTTCGTCTGTTTCATTCTGTAACACCCCATACGTTTCAGTAGTCGGGTGTTACCATGAGAATTTTGCTTAATGTAATCACGAAGCCAATTTGTCTAAACACCCACCTCCGTTCAAACTTAAATCCAACCATTAGGAGGATCTTCATCCATAGATCGAGCCATCTGGCCCTCTAAGCATATGACTAGTAGTTAGATCTCCAATTATACTGACCTTAGGACACCTAAAACTAGTGAGGAGTAAGCCTGGGACACTTGCGTTGTTGGATCGCCAGATCCGACTGTGGGAGTGCTAATAACGGGCACGTAGGACCCTATTAAGGATGAATCAAGTCGTCCATCCATTGATTATTAGTAAAATCGGACCCCTAGATCCACCATCCATTCAATCTACAACTAGCATGGAGTGGCCTAACACTTGAACACAACAATTGAATAATCTGATCTATATGGATGACATAGGTTCATCTAAGTTGGGAACCTTTATAGCCGTTAAGATCAACTAGGAAGCTATTTGACCGTCAGATGGATGGAAATCATAGTAGGAACCCAAACACAAACATTATGTGACCCATTCGGTTAAAATAACATCAGTTTAAAACAAATAGTGACCCGTGACAGTGATTTAGGACCACATATCAATGCATCCATCCGTCGATTTTCAAGATGGACCAACACACCCATCCATTAAATTCCCAAGAAGGAGTATCACACCACAAGGGAAGTCTATCTTAGTGTTTTAATCACCTTAATAGACAGATCTAACAGTCCATTGTTAATATTAAACTCTGGATTATCAAATTCGTAGTCCATCAGGCCATAGGTCCAGGGATTTATAATCTATGTTACTTATAACCTAAACAAGCTAGTAAACCGTTACATGTCCTCTAAATTAGGTAGGGAAGGTTTAAGGACGTTGAAAAATAAGTATCGACATGATCTGATCATTGGATCTTCAGTGTCACGCCCCAAACTCGAAAACCAGGCTCACAAAATTCCCGATCACCGAATCCGGTGCCAATAGCCTCCGTAGTACCCCATTCTTCGCTCCCAGTATCATACGCCAGATTCCGATCCTGGGATCTTACAAGGAGAATTTTCCAATGACATTTAACTCGTAATAAGCATAACCACAAGTTTACCCAAATCACAAAGGTAACATCATCATCACATATCTACTTATATAAACATTTGAATACAGTGATGAAAGGGAAATACATGTATTGAAAATCAAAACTCCAAAAGTCCGTTACATGCTCCAAGCTCAATGCTGCTGCGACCTAACGCCACCTGCACGCATCTATCGTTCATAAGCTTATAGAAAGCTTAGAGGGTGGTGAAAGTGTGTGCACAAGGTAAGTGCCGAGTATGTAATACAATGCCATAAATCATACAATATCGGAATAAACGGAAATACTGACAAGATCATGAATGCCATCAGTCGTACCAAGGTTATGCGATGTAAGGTATGAATGTTAACGGCCATATCAATGAAGAAACATGGTAGCCCAAAATGCTAAATGTTGTGGATGCAATGCAATATACGGTGTGAATGAAATGACCAAGCTGGAGTGAAGTCGGGATGATAGTACGTAGTATCGTAGGCTATGGGGTCTATCACAAGGGACTTCTATCCAAACCAGTCCCATACCTAAATTTGGATAGCCAGACTCAATATAGTAGACTCCTGATCTCAAGTTAGTCGCATGCCTAACCGAAATCCTGGCTATTGCGAAGGTACACAACAATTAGTTGCGCACCACCAGCCTGAGTGGATAGTGAATGAATGAGTATGCAAGTCCTACTCAATAAGTCCACATATCAGTACGGTTCATCTTTGGAAAATCACCGGGGTCTAGTACATCCAAACCAGATTGCCGCCCCATTGCATGCAACAAGGTGAGTAGAAGAGACCTCACTATTCGCCTACCAATATCGGGCTCGGCTCGTCGATAACGGACCCTCAACTCAGCCTAGCTTTGCCCCCTCCTCTTGGGTAGGTAAGGCCGCACCCCCTTCCAACCGACCATGACACAGTGGGAGATGCGGCCTAACGGTATACAGCCCTCATGCGCTCATGCATCTACTCGGTCTAGATGTTGGAGCAACCTCTAGAACTAAGAGGGTTTAAGGAATTTCACCCAGGGATATCTATAACACCCCATGTAGAACATATTTTCGGTGTCCCATCTGGCCATTCACGATATGCCTATGGAGGCTATGACCCTAATGTCGCTAGGGCGTACAGTGGTCATATCACCAAATGCTAGATGCATGAGTCACACAGTCCAATCATGCATCAATCCTGCATATACCGTGTGCTCATGTGGGGTAACTTCACCTATCAGGGAGCCTCATGAACAACCTACCTTATGGCATATGCAATGGTTAAACACATCTCATAATAAACATACAGATGATGCGCATGGGCATAAATCATGATGTTATGCTATCACATACTCATAATCGGTATCGATAACTGGTATCGGTAATCGGCCTTTATGAGAATGGGCCTAACAAGGCCTAAGAGAAGGTCACAAGGTAGACATTCAACCATTATTGCCCATCAATGTAAACATTTAACCAACATTGCTCCCAAGGAGTGGTCTACATAGAGCCAAACATATAGTAGGCCCATGGCCTCACACAAGGGTCTAATATACATATCACTGGGCCATAAATACATCACATCGGGCCTCATCAATGGCCACAATTACATCACAACGGGCCCCATACAATCTCAATGGGCCACATACAGTCATAGTGGGCCACATACAATCACAATGGGCCACATACAAGTCTTCATGCGCCACCTATAATCACAATGGGCCACATATAATTACAATGGGCCACATACAATCACAATAGGCCACATACAAGTCTCAATGGGCCACCTACAATCACAATGGGCCACGACATATGGGCCAAAAGTACATCTCATTGGGCCTTACCAAATGGGCCAGAAATACATCACAATGGGCCTTATCATAAGGCCATAAATACACAACAGGTGGGCCCTACACATGGGCCTAATACACATCACTATGGGCTACTCACACAGGCCTAATATACATCATTATAGGCTACTCACATGGGCCTAATACACATCACTATGGGCTGCATCACATGGGCCTAACACTCATCGTTATGGGCCACATCACATGGGCCTAATACACATCACTATGGGCCTCGTGTACATCAAGTCGGGCCTCATCATGTGGGCTTCAAATACAAAATAGGTGGGCCCCATCACATGGGCCAAAAATACAAATAGGTGGGCCCTGCACATGGGCCAAAAATACTTCATGGGTGGGGTCCGTGTCCTTAAACGGGTGGATGGTTAGATGCAACACATTTGCAAACAAGGTGGGCCCCACCCCTCACACGTGCAGCACGTGTGGGGTGGGCCCACATTGCCAAAATAGATGGCCAGCACAGATAAAATATATAAATTATGGTGGGTCCACGCAGCACTTGCCAACGTCCAGCAAGTTGTTGGTGTGAGACGCACCAGCTAATCCACTTCTGCAGGTGAGTCTCACATGGGGCCCACCATATACAAATATATAATATTATATATATATATATTATTATATATTATATCCATTCCAACATGTCCAGCGTCCAGACGCTGGACGTTTGAATGGACGACGTTGATATAAACACATACATCATGTTGGTTAGGCCCCACTGTTTGGACAGTCTGGATGAAACACTTTCATCTAGGTGGGGGTCCCACGTGGGGCCACCATAACGTTATTTTCCATCCAATCTGTTCATAAGGTCACATGGACCTGACCTAAGAGGAAAAAAACAAATTTCATATTGATCCAAGCTTCTGTGACCCTAAAAAAAGGAATGGTGGACGTTCACTCAACACTGTTTTCCTACAGTGTGGTCCACTTGATCATCAGATCTGCTTCATTTTTTTGTCTCAAGCCTTAAAACAAGCTTGCCAAATAGATGGACAGCTTGGATGGAGCACATCCATCATGGTGGGGTTGCTGGCTGTCCAGTAAATGGACGGCCTTGATATAACACACGAAATGGTGGGCCCCACGGCATTTGCTGACGTCCCACTTCACATCAGCTGTATAGCTAGTGTGAGATACACCAGCCAATCCATTAGCCCAGTAGGTGGGTCCCACATGGGGCCCACTAGATATATGTAATATATATATATATATTATACTATATATTATTTATTTATTTATTTAAACGATCCAGGCCTGCTGGCCACTGTCCAAATGGACGGTTTGGATGCAACACATGCATCATGGTGGGGTCCAAACATGAACGGTCCAGATGAAAAAGATGGTTGGCGTGGATGAAATGCACATCACGGTGCACCCCATGCCATACCGTCTAGATGGACAGTGTGGATCTAGATGCATACATCAAGGTGGAGTCGCACATGGCACCATCCAGATGGACGGTGCAGATGCAAATGCACATTTAAGGTGGACCATGCAATCAAGGAGAGAGAGAGAGAGAGAGAGAGAGAGAGAGAGAGGAGAGAGAGAGATCGTGACAAGGGGAGGGACCCCACCACTATGGGCCCTCCCTATACAATGCATACATCGAGATGGGTCCCATTATAAGTGGGCCAAAAAGAGATGATGAATGCCCACCTTTGGTCTCCTCTTCCTTTTTCCACCTATGCGATCTAGAGCTCCAAGGGGTGCCATTCAACGATCGAGATGGAATTTGGATGGTGGGATTGGGTGGTAGGAAAGTGGGCCACACCAAGCTTCTCATGGAGGTTGAAGGAGCTTGGACATTGGAATTTTTTTAGGTTGCTTGGGAGATGGAGTTTGAAATGAGAGAGATGAGAGAGAGAGGTGATGTAAGAGGGTGATGGATGAAAAAGTAAGTGATGGGAGTGTACTTTACATGTAAGGGATGTGAAAGAGAGAGCATTGACTTTGGAGACGGGTGTTATACTTTATATGTGAGGTGATTGATGGGATATTTCTCTTGGGTTTTGCAAAGCGCGGCGTTTTCCTCAAACTGAACACGGGCCCACATTTCTTGGCCCGGGTATCGCCTCAGCATGCGAGACGCGGCGTCGGAACCATGGCGACGGTGCGGTCACAGGGGTACAAGTTTCGAGTCTAGCTAACTCTGATATACGGGACATGACTCAAGATTGCATGCAAACGCCGATAACTAATCATAGGTCGCCAGAATTCGACCGGGAGGACCGCAGAAGCCTACGGAATGGTACGGGCTAGGATACGGGTCTCACAGTCAGGTATCACTAGATATAATGTAAAACTATCAGCTAAGGCCCATTGGGGATATGGACTACCTCATATCTAGATTAGTGGCCCATATTAAGCTATTTGGGCTACTGGGCAGGTTATATTATGTGAAAATATCTTGGTGGACCACTAACGATCTATGTTGAGACAATCTGGCCATCAGATCCTCGTAGATCGCAAGATAACCCCTGTATTTAAAAGTATGGGCCACCTGAGACTTGAATCTGCCTCATCCTTTGGGTTGGGCCTTATTGCGAGCTGATAGAATGAATGAACAGAGTGGATTGGGAAGGATCATCACCGTGGGCCCTACCTATGATGCATGTGCACCACTTACAAGTGCACCCGCGAAACAACAAACTGGGAAACCCGGTTAAACCAGGTTTGACCCGATGAAAATGGTAAAAACAGGAGAGCTTTCTCGCTTGCGTCCGGACGAACGTGCAACGTTCGTTTGGGACGCGTTGTGGCCCACCATGATCGTCCATCTGGACGATCTGAATAGTCCATCATGTGCGCAATGAGGGGATGACCAAAACCATGTCACTCGTGTGATCTCATGCACACGTGTATGCACATGAACACTGGCACAAGAAGAGTTGTACGTGCAAAAATTTCTAAAAATGGAAACCCGTTACTTGCTGTGCTGGCGATCCACGCGAGGCTGAATCTCTACATCCCAACCGTTGGAGTAAATCCATCTTACCCATCCATTCTCTTCGTATGGGTTAGGGTTTTTGGGCAAAACTGCGACAGGTTTTTACTGCGCCCGCTATTTTCGTTTGCCTCCCTGCCGTAGAATAGATCTGGGCCACCCATCCTTCATCCAGTGGCTCTGAAGAGCTAGGAAGAGTCTTAAAAGAGGGAGGATCAAGCCTCACTCCATTGCCTTTATTTCCTTTGAAAACCCTAAAAAACGACCATTTTCCC
The DNA here is from genome assembly GCA_030180095.1 of Magnolia changhungtana. NCBI lineage: Eukaryota > Viridiplantae > Streptophyta > Magnoliopsida > Magnoliales > Magnoliaceae > Magnolia > Magnolia changhungtana. Next base: position 7,083,754 of record JASAUF010000525.1, read on the forward strand.
TCCTTCGTTCGAACCCATCGAGCAAACCTTAATGGAGCTGTGATTTCTCACTTCCTCAAGCTTCACTGCATCAATCTGAGTCGTCTGGTACTCTCGTTTCAAAGAAACAAATACAGGTCAGAGATCCGCCATTATCATCATCGTTGAAGAGAAGTCGCACCACGTCGAGATAGGGCGAGTTCGAGCGTGTCCGGGCGAGTCCATATGAGTCCAGAGGTCGCTGGAATTCTAATAGAAGGAAGGAGGAGAAGAACGAGAAAGTAGGGAGAGATAGATGTGCGGCGCTGCACTTTCGCTGAGTGCAAGAGCGGTCGTGTGGGCTGCTTCTGAGTAACGGACCTTTTAACTCTCTGCGTCTAGTCCAGGTGTCACGCCCCAAACTCGGAAACTGGGCTCACAAAATTCCCGATCACCGAATTTGGTGCTGACAACCTCCGTAGTACCCCATTTTTGGCTCCTAACGTCCATACACCAGATTCCGATCCTGGGATCCTATAAGGAGGATTTTTTTTTCAATGTGCATTTAACTCGTAATAAGCATAACCAAAAGTATACCCAAGTCACAAAGACAATATCATCATCACATATCCACTAATATAAACATTTGAATACAATGCTGAAAAGGAAATACATATATCGAAATCAAAGCCCCAGAAGTCAGCTACATGCTCCAAGCTCCACACTACTGCAACCTAACATCACCTGCACACATCTATCATGTATAAGCTTATAGAAAGTTTAGAGGGTGGTGTAAGTGTGTGCACAAGGTAAGTGCCAAGTATTCAATACAATGCTATAATCATACAACATCGAAAATACTGGTAAGATCATGAATCATACGATATCAAAGTAAGCGGAAATACTGACAAGTCCATGAGTCAATCAATATTAGAATACATAATACAGATCAACTATGTAAATGAGGAGTCATAAAGAGCTAAATACCAGATACTGATGATGTAATGCAATATACAATTCCTGATGAGTTCAAGTATTGCATCAACCGTACTTAGACCATATAAATGCAGAAACATAGTAATCTAAAATGCTATATGTCACGAATGTAATGCAATATGTGGTGTAAATTGAATGACCATGCTGGAGTGTGAAGTCTGGATGATAGTACTTAGTATCACAGACTATGGGGTCCATCACAAGGGACTTCTATCAAACCAGTCCCATACCTAATTTGGATAGTCAAACTCAATGTGGTAAACTCCTGATCTTAGGTACCCCAACTGAAATCCTGACCATTATGAAGGTACACGTAACAAATAGTTGCACACCACCAGCCTGAGTGGATAGTAAATGAATAAATGAATGAGTATGCAACTCCTACTCAGTAAGTCCACATATCAGTACAGTTCATCTCTGGGATCATCACCGGGGTCTAATATACTCTACATGCATCGCCACCCACTGACGTGCGACCATGCAAGTGGAAGAGACCTCACTATCCGCCTGGCCAGTAGTCAGCCAATATCTACCCGGCATGTCTATAGAAGACCCATTCACGAGCTGGTCAAACTCAGCCTAGCTATGCCCCCTATGCTCGGGCGAGTAAGGCCACACCCTCTCCCAACCGACCACGACACAGTGGGAGATACGACCTCCTGGTATTCGGCACTCGGGCGCTCATGTATTCACTCAGTCTCGACGTTGGGGCATCTCCTGGCCTCGGAGGTTTAGGAACTTTCACTCATGGACATCCAAAGGACGCAAATGCTTGAACCAAACATTTTCGGTGTCCCTTGAACCAAACATTTTCGGTGTCCCATCTGGTCATCCACGACATGCCTGTAGAGGTCACAGCCCTGATGTTATTAGGGCGTATAGTAATCACAATGCAAGATGCATGAGTCATACAATCCAGTCATGTATCAATCTTACGCATACCGTGTGCTCATGTGAGATAACCTCCGCCTATCAAGGAGTCTCATAATAACCTTTCCAATGACATATGCAATGGTCAACCGCATCTCATAACAAACATGCAGATGATGCGTATGGGCATGTATCATGATGCTATGTTGTCACATACTCATAATCAGTATCAATAACTAACATCGACAATTGGCCTTGACAATGTGGACATTTAACCAACATTGTCCCTAAGGAATGACCCACATAGAGCCTAACATAAAGTAAACCCATGGCCTCACACAAGTTCCTAATATACAACACTATGGGCCTCACTCAAGAGCTTAATACACATCACGATGAGCCTCTCACATGGGCCTCATATAATCACAATGGACTTCATCGCATGACCCTCAAATGCATCACAATGGACCTCATACATAGACCTTATATTCATCACATTAGGCCTTAAACACAGGTTGCATATACATCACACAATCCGAATACACACCATAATGAGCCTCAACTACGGGTCGCATATACATCATATAGGTCTCGACAATTGGCCTTGGCAATCAAAATCGGCCTCGACAATCAAAATCAGCCTTAACAATCAGAATCGACACTTAGAGTCGGCCTTGACATTTAGCCTCGACAATCGGCATCAACCTATACAATCGGCCTCGACAATCGGAATCGGCCTATACAATCGGCCTCGACAAATCAGAATCGACCTCGATACTCAGCCTCGACAATCAGAATCGGCCTATACAATCGGCCTCGACAAATTGGAATCGGCCTTGACAAATCAGAATCGGCCTCGATAATCAAAATTGGCCTATACTATCGGCCTCGATAATCAAAATCGGCCTATATAATCGGCCTCGACAAATCAGAATCGGCTTATACAATCGACCTCAATAAATCTGAATCGGCCTCGATAATTGGAATCGGCCTATACAATCGGCCTCGACAAATTGGAATCAGCCTCGATACTCGGTCTCGACAATCAAAATTGGCCTATACAATCGGCCTCGACAAATCAGAATTGACCTATACAATCGGCCTGGACAAATCATAATCAGCTTCAATACTCGACCTCGACAATCGGAATCGGCCTATACAATCTGTCACGATGATCGGCGTCGATCGCTAATTGGCAATTGACATCGATGAGAATGACCTAACAAGGCTTAAGGGAAGGTCACAATGTGGACATTTAACCATCATTGCCCATTAATGTGGACATTAAACCAACATTGCTCCTAAGGAATAGCCCACATAGGGCCAAGCATACAGTGGGCCCACGGCTTCATACAAGGGTCAAATATACATCACAATGGGTTGAATACACGGACTTAATATACATCACCATGGCCACAACCACCCATAGTCCCCAAATACATCATAATGGGCTATGACTCATGGGCCTTAATATACATCAAGTGGACCGCATTAATGGGTCTCATATACACGACAGGCGGGCCCTGCACATGGGCCTCAAATACACAGCATGCGGGCCCTACACATGGGACTCATATACATCAAATGGGCCATGTACTTGGGCCTCCAATACATTAAGTGGGCCATACATCATGGGCCTAATACATATCACAATGGGCCTTGCCCTTAGGCCACAAATACATATGATGGGCCTTTCACATAGGCCATGAATACGTCACAATGGGCCCCACCCATGGGCCTCGAATACCTCACATTGAGCCTCGCCCATGGGCCTCGAATACATCACAATGGGCCTCGCCCATGTGCCTCGAATACATAATAGGTGAGCCCTATACATGGGCTTCATATACATCAAATGGGCTACATCAATGGGCCACAAAATGGGCCTCACATGCATCAAGTGGACCGCATCCACGGGCCGTGCCAATGGGCCTTATATACATTAAGTCAGGCCCATCGTTATGTATTTTTGAGATCCAACCTATTCATAAGTTAACATAGAGATAAATGAAGTGAAAACCAAATATCAGCTTGATTGGAAACTACTGTAGCTCCTAAGGAGTTTGAATGGTGGGTGTCACTGTCCCCATCAATTTTCAATGGTGGGGTCCGCTTGAACTTTAGATCTGACCCATTCTTTTACTCATGCCATAAAATGATATCTCAAATGGTTGGACGGTTGGATACAACACATGCATCATGGTGGGTCCCATAGATAGTCAGCGTGGTTAAACAGTTGGGACCCACAGAACTTGATGACGTCATGTACAACAGCTAGGAAGCTGCGTCTGATGCAGCAGCTGCTACTTCACATAGCATAGGTGGGTCCCACGTAGGCCCCACCATATCGTTTATATTATATATAATATAAATATATATATAATATAATATAATATAAGATCAACGTCTAGGCCCTAGACGGCCTGGACGGATACATACATCAAGGTTTAGCCCCACACGTGGGGTGGGCCACATACATCAAGCTGGCCCCACCGTCCAGTGGTTTGGATGGTGCAGGCGTCACACATACATCATGGTTGGACCCACCGTCCATGTTTTGGATGGTGAGGATATATTACATGAGGTGGGTCCCATGTTTTGGGCACCCTCCTTATAATGATATTATATTATATTATATATATTATAATAATACCATACTTATAATTATTATTTTTATATTATATATATATATATATTGTTAGCTTGTCAGTACACTACACTTTCAGTTCACACTTCACTGCTAGCCACGTCCAGCATCCTTAGACGCTGACGGTGTGAATACAACACAGGCATCATGGTAGGTCCCACATGGATGTGGCCCACCTGATTTGGATCAATCTGATATTTGTGTTTTCCCCACATTTGGGCCTATGGGTTATGGGATGCCAGGTGGGCCCACTCGATGGACGGCATTGAGAAGATGCATACTTCATAGTAGGGTCCATCCGGGTGGACCACACGGCCATATCATTACCAAACAAAAGTGAAAGAGAGGGAGAGAGAGAGAGAAAGATAGACGAGAGAGTTATCGGCGGTGATGGAGGGCCCCTGCCACTATGGGCCCCTCTTTGTTACAAAGCGTACATCAAGGTGGGTCTCACTTATATGGACCCTTAAATCAAAAAAATAAAGGACAAAAATCTAAGATCACCCACTGATTGGCCTTCTTCTTGGTCCGATGGAACGCCAAACTCCTTGGCTTCGACTTTAACGGAGGATGATGGACATTGGATGGTTGGATGGTGGAGATGGGAGGTAAGAAGTGGGTCACACAAAGCTCTCTCATGGAGCTCTCATGCCTTGGATGGTTGCTCGCTTGAAAATGGGGAAATAAGAGAGAGAGAGAGAGGATGGGATGTAAAGAGAGAGAGAAAGAGAGGGATGGGTGTAAGTGATGGGTGATGTGTACTTGACATGTAAGGGATGGGTTTGTAAGAGAGAGAGAGTTCACTTTAGGGGGGGTGGTTGTACTTGACATTGATGTGTGATGTGTACTTGATTGATGGGATTGATGTGATGTTCTCTTGGGATTTACAACACGAGGCATTTTTCCTTGAACTAAACGCGGGCCCAGATCTCCTGGCCTGGGTATGACATCGGTTGCGAGACACTGCATCGGAACCGCGGTGATGGCGCAGTTACACTGGTACAAGTCTCGGGTCGAGCCGACTCTGATATATGAGACACATCTCAGGATTGCAGGCAAACGCCAATAACAGATCGCGGGTCGCCGAAATTCGACTAGGAGGTCCGCGGAAGCCTACGGAACGGTACGGGCTCGGACACGGGTCTTACACCAGGTGTTCCTGGAACTTCAATAAAAAAAGAGAAAGTAAAAACTAGAGAAAACGAGAGATAGAGAGAGGGAGAGAGAGACCGGGAAGAGAGTCAACCAGATTCGAGTCACTGGGTTGGGTTGTCTAGACCCACTGCTGGACGTCCTAGCAAGAAGAAAAGAGGAGAATCAGAATAAACAAAGGAAAAGGGAAGAAAAGAGAGAGAGAGAGAAGCCTGTTGTTCGATCAAAACTGAGTGACTCGGTTGGAACTGAGTCCAGGCGAGTCGAGTTGGGTTTGGGCCTTGGTCCAGACATTGTTGGACATTCTAACAAGAAATAGGAGAAATAGAAAAAAAAGTAAAAAAGAGAAGGAGAGGAAGAGAAAGGAAGGAAGGAAAAGGGAGGAGAGAGAGATTTGGGCTGTCGTTACGCATGCCGAGTTAACTCGGTTGAGCTGTTGGGCCGACTCAATAGAACTATGCGTGTGGAGTTGAGTTGACCCGGTTCAGGTTGAGTTGGTTCAATACGAAGACTTAACTTAGTTTACCAAGGTATGACTAATTCCTTCATTTTAGGGTTATAATATTATCTTGTATTAAAATAACCTATTTTAAAATCTTCTTGTGGGATGTAGGAATTTTAGATTCTAAGCACTGCTCTAGGATCTTATAATCGGGCCGTGTTGAATTGGGAATCAACATGTTGAGAGATTGGAACCTTCCTCTGAACATTTGGAACCTTGGAGCCTCTACTGAGAGGTGACGACTCACCCTTTAAACTTCCCACTTAATTTCATCAATCTGGATATAGATGATGACATGATTCCTCAACCAAGTTACTTACCTTACTATTGAATATGCTAATTTGTTGTGCAATTAATTCATGTGTCATATGATAGACATCTCTCTTTGATTATAACATGCATAAATGATTTAATGATAACATGTTATCTTTAGTTGTACATATATTAATTAGCTATATGTTACTACTTGCACTTAAGTGATGGAATGAATGGAACCTACCTTGGACTTACCATCCTACGGTCCATATTTGCCTTACATGGCTTGAATCGCATATTTACCTTACACAGCTTGGATCGCATATTTGCCCTCGTGGCTTTGATGGATTATTGGTGCCCGTTTGTGGCTTGTTGGTTTTTTAGCCATCTTGCGGTGTTCAATTGTATGGTGATTTTCGGTGGAGCGGGTGTTCGCTTAGCAATTTTCTAACCATCTTGAGGTGTTCGCATACGATATGATTTCTGGGTGGTCTAGAGTTCATAAGTTGCTTGTCTCTTCATCTTGCGGTGTTCAATTGTACCATGATTTCGGAGTGGGGTGGGTGTTTGCTTAGCGATTTCCTAGCCATCTTATGGTGTTCACGTACGATATGATTTTTGGGCGAAGTAGACGTTTGTATGTTGTTCTCTCTTCATCTTACGGTGTTTAGTCATATTCTGATTTTCGGGTGGAGTGGGTGTTCAATTAGCGATTCCCTAGCCATCTTACGGTGTTCACGTACTATATGATTTTCGGGTGAAGTAGTGGTTTAAAGCTTGATTTTTTAGTCATTTTATGGAGTTTGTAAGATTGATTATTTGACTATCTAGACACGTCCCCTTGCATTGCAATTTCTATTCCATTTCCTTAAGGTTGAGATTATGTTGACTAGCTTAATTCTGAATATATAATCATGATATTAATTTACATTGTTTAATATGTCTCTCCTCATATATTGTGACTTATGCTAGATTATGAAGGATGAGTGTGCAATCTTAGAGGGTGCTCCTCACTGCGATAGCCATTGACGCTTTCAAACTATTACAGTTAATGCAGGTGTAGAGGGAGCCGATGCTGTTCACTAGGTTGCTAGAGCAGATCGGGTAGCTGAGGAGCTAGATGGGTCTTTGCTTCCCATATTGAGCTCCACCGTTAAATGATAAATTCCTGTTTTTAATTAATAAACTTTTCTATTTGAGGGTTGTATAAGTCCTTTATGGGCGCTACATTTTAGTTTTTGTTATGGATGGAATGTTTTTGTACAATGCATGGTTTGCTCTAGATAAGTTGATGTTAACTTTGATTAATGATAAGCAGTTCAAATTTACACTGAATTTTATAGGCTAACACTTAGGTTTTTGGAGAATGAGTCATATACTTGGGTTCCAAAAATTGGGCCGCTACACATTCATGCGAGTTGTAGTTGCTCCCAACAAGCTGAAGCTCCGCCATTTAACTTATAGGCCACGAGTTTGACCTTATTCGTTTGAGAGATTTTCATATAGTCGAAGAATCACTCAACTTCAGAAAGCTAAACGAGAAAATCCTCAATGTGGAGTTGACCACTAAAGCTAGGGATATCGACCTTCATCATGAACTCTTGATCTTCCTGATCTACTCGATCACTGACTTTCTGGGATATTAGAGGATCATGTTATCGATCCCCTCATCGCTGGATCCCCCTTCCTCAGGAATGACCCGTTGCTTCATCGCTGGCACCATCCTGCGATCAGGGCGATTACAAGTTTCAGCAATTGTTGGTGGCGGATCACCACCAGGAACATGGATTTGCCCTAGGGCCTCTTTTATGCGATCCGTCATGCAATTGATGGAAACCTGTAGACCTTGTTTGACTTGTCGATTCTCTTGTTGTGTCGCTTCAAAAGCCGCCGCCGTTAAAGGTAAATTCCCTGGAGCATCGTCCATGGGATTGTTGCTCGACCCTTCGTAAGAATCCATATATTCGAGGAAAAGCTTCTCTCTGATACCAAATTGACGCAAGGAAGGACATGAGGTCGAACAACATCTTCCTATAACTGTTTCAAATCCATAGAACTTCTCTGGACTCATAGAGAAACCTCGAATCCACGAGGAAAAGAAGATAAAAATAATTGTAAAATATTTGAAATAATTTGATTTATGATGGAAAATGAGATTAAATCTTTTTAAATAAGGCTATGAACCCTAAGGCGAAGTTTTAGAATTAAACTACAACTAAAACTCCTAAAAATCGTGACTTACTATAAATAGTAAACTTACTATTTATAGACAGTCCTGATTCCTACTAGTGTGCATGGTTTTCGCCAAAAATAGTAAGTTTCTATTTGGCTCAACCATGCTATTCTACTAATTATTCGAAGCACTTTTCATGTTGGACGCAACTCCTAAAGCCCAACGGATGAAGAGTTATACTTAAACTAAAACTTACTATAAATAGTAAAAACAGAATTAAAATAGGAATTCGACGTCGATCTAATGGTATTTCATAAATTCGGCATGGGGAACCCAACATAAAAAAGTTGGGTGGCTAAAGTAGTTTGTCCTACCCCAAAATCATATATGGTACGTCCGATAGCTCATTTTGGTTTGCTAGATATGTCCGTTTTAAGTTCTTGAAAAGGGCGAGAGGGGGGGGGGGGGGGAATAAATAAATATAAATAAAGATAGTACTTAAAACAATCTTGCAATGCAGAAATGAATAACAACCTCAAATGTACAAGTATTAAGAGATTGATATAGATGTTGTTCTAAGGACAACCTTACACCAAAAACCAATAGTTTATGGTAGGACAACCTGATTCCTAGAAAGGTCTGTGTATCAAAATCTCAAACTGATATAGAGGAATAAAGAATAAAAATAGCAAAGAATTAAACTAAGCTATTACAACATTCCCACACTTGCATAAATAGATTAGAACATTCTTTCACAAATGCATAAAAGGAAATTACAACATTCACATAATGTCACAATCAATCATCCACCACAAGACCAAAAATTATAGTGGTTCGCTTGTGTGTACACCAACTATTTAGAAAAACAGCCACACAACTGCTCCACTCCTAATATCCTCACACAGTGGATATAGCGTTCACTATTCAATAAGTTTTTCAAGGTTCACCTAAAACCTTCACAATTGTGTAACGCCCTGAAAATCGGGGGTCGAGCAAAGCTCAGCTCCCGAGTTCCAACGCATTACTTATACAACACAGATAATGATGAGAGCATTGAAACATGAATGAGATATTACCAAAACAACATATTATACTCCAGAGACATTAAATTGTAAGCGGAAGACTGTGATAGATATATAAAATATATAAACTGTGGTGAGTCTCCAAAGTGTGATAATGTTACCAGGTTAATTAATTACAAGTACAATTCCAAAATATACCAAATTGAGGAAGTGTAATGTCTTCTATCCCAAATACCATAGCCCCGTCAATGCAATGCCAGGTCTTCATAGACCCGTCAGAGAGTTACATGTAGGAGAACTCCTCAACATCATAATAGTAGTCTGGCTCTGCTTCATAAGCATCGCCATCACCTGCAGCTAAGACAGTCTGGTTGGTGTCGCAAACACCATCCCGTAACGTGGGAGTAAGTGATCAACTCAGTGGAACAATAAAGCATAGGTTAACATGTTATCAATTCAGTCAAGCAGTAATGATAAAGTAGTATAATCAAACACTCCTAACTACTCTTATTAATGCAAGTATGAATGCAGTCATGATGCATGCCCTCACCGACATACTCCCTCATGTGACACCATCTTACGTTCGTGGCATGCTTTCATTCCTCAGTGCTCCACATCTTCCAGGCACATGCAGTGTGATGATGAGCATGATTACCGAGTTTTATTAGTCCATTTCAAATAGCAGGATTGAGAAATTAAGGTACCTCCCTTATATCATTCCCAAACATGATCCATTCTAGGGTCATCAAACCTAGATAATCTCATACGATAGTGTGGTTCTAGGGTGCTGCAAAGGCTGCGAGGGCTGTTACACGTAATCTTTACACCACTCCCCCATCACCTTTTTAACGGTTCATCACTAAATTGATACTGGCCTAGTTCATACTCTATTCACCGCAGCAAAACTCGTCGCCTCACCGCAAATTCAGAGTATGCTCGAGGTCACTAAAAAGGGCTCGTCACCAATCAGTGTAGGCCGACAGCTTGAATATAGTGTCCCATACGACCATAATCGGCTCACGAGTCTGGTTGCTCAATGGACACTACGGGGAGGCACGTGGCCCCAGCGTAGGCCGACAGCTCGACCATGGTGTCCCATACCACCATGCCCGGCTCATGAGTCTTAGCGGATCGAGGTACCATGGTTAACGGGATTTCACTGGTAAGTTTGGTACCCTAGGTTCAAGCAGTAGCGTCCAAATATGGTGAACATACATTAGACACATCGGTTACTTGACGAGCTTGACTAGCTCGAGTGCACAATCAACTGGACGACATGAAGTGCATAAGCACTTCGCGTGGCCTAACCACTGTCACCAATGGAAGTACGACTCGGGTTCGTCAAACACATCCTACGTGGTGAAATGAATCTCAACCACGAACTCAAGTCTGGTATTGATTGTCTGGACTATAATCATAGTCCCAATCGCAATCAATCCTTATTCAGAAGCATGTGGTGTAAAGCATAATAAACAAAGTAATTCAAGCATGTTAACAAACATGTCATAAAGCATGTTACAAAGCACAATGTACACAAGAAATACAAACATATATATTTCATAGTAAGCAATTAAATTAAACAACCATCATGGAGGAAATCATATACATTTCTAAGGTAGTTCAGAATCCTATCTCAACACCACTATTAAACTTAGTTCGTCACACAATTTACAAATTGTGTCTTTCAAGTGGGTTTACACAATTCAAAAAACTCCACACTCTGAGTTTTCTGGATCACCTCAGACAAAACCAAAAGAAAGAGATTTTACTAGCAAAATCTCAAAGAAACCAAAAGAAAGAGATTTACAAAACTGTAAAATACTTATCTGGATATTCTCCTTTGATGAAGCCCGGTAGAACTGATTCAAAGTAGATGTTCAACGTCGATGTTCAATGTCCACACTCACTTATGAAAAGGTTCTAAGTTCTAAATGATTTTTAAATTAAACCACCTTAGGCTTGCTTGATTTGATTTTGATTCCAAGAAAGGGTAAAATAAAAATTCCTTCTTCAAAATATGATTGGAATATAGAATCACAAATCAAATACAAAAGGCTAATTAAAGAGAATATTAAATGAGTACTAAATAGCTTAAGAATATCCCTAACTTATCTCTCAGAGTGGTGTCTTAATTTTGCTTGAATTGAATGACAAACTCTGAAAATCGTGCTCGATTTATAAGTGTAGAAATTGTTCACTCGACTGGTCCAGGGGACAGCTTGACTGGTTGAAGGACCAACAAATTTTTGAAATTTCGGGCGCGATAAGACAAAACCGTTCCACGACTAGTTGAGTGGCTTCCGCGACCGGTTGAGTGGCCTGCACGACCGGTCGAACCCGGCTCTTTACTGGTCATGTGGGACCCATTTTAGTTGCTGGACTTTGAGTTGAGGCTGCTCGACTGTCAAGCACTATTCACTCGACCGGTCAAGCAGTCTTCAGGACTGGTCAAAGATCCAACAAAAAATCCTGAAAATAAGTAATAAATCTTGGACTAGTCGAGGAATTTCTTGGACTGGTCGAGCCAATACAAAGACTAGTTGAACATAGGCTAAGACTAGTCGAGCCAGTATAAAGATTAGTTGAACATAGGCTAAGACTAGTCGAGAAATAGCCTATACACTTATAAAGTGACCCAATTAAAGTATGTAATTAATATGACCTAACCTACGGTCAATCTAGGGTCATTCATACCTTATAAGTGATGTTTGAACATTGAATCTTCTTTTGCTTCGGTTAATAGTTGTTCTTGATGTACATGAAGCATGACATTTTGAAGTGTGTTGAAGCTTGAACTTGTAACTCTTTGAAGCTTGAATTTGAAACGCTTTGAAGCTTGAACTTGAGATACTTAACTTGTATTTCATCTTGAGCTTTAAGTACCAAAGTAAAGAACTTTTTCTTGACATGGATGAAGCTTTTAAACCTTTAACTATTGAAGCTTGAAAGATTGAACTAACACTTGGTGTTGAACTTGAACTTGAACTTGAACTTCTATATCTCTTGATCTTGCATTTAAAGTTCTTGAGGTAAAGACCTTTGTTCTTGTACATGAGATGCATGATCTTGAATATGTAGATGAGCTATACAAGACACAAATTCCAAGAGGTTTTGGCACTACAAAATTTGACAATCATAGGAGCTAGAAAACATAGCACTTACAGTTCTGATGGTCCGGAACATTTCCATCTCCGATCGGGCCTTTTCGATCCATCTTAGCCATGAAATTATCCGCGACCCATTCTACATTAGAGTGCCACGTAAGCAATAATTATTCTCACAACTTCATCAGGAATTTTATAAATAGTAGAGGAAAGCACAAAGAGAATGATCCACAATCGATTAACCAAGCCTGATACAAACGATCATTCCAGCACAATGCTACTTATCCAGTCTTCCTGGACATTTAGCTTAGTTCTTTCCATCACTTAGTAGTCGTGGAAACCTTAGTTTTCTAAGAATAGTCTAGTCCATACCTTTGTTCACACCGGACTAACTTAGTGATAGTCAATAGATGTAATTCCCTTCTATTTACTCTTGCATGCTGGTTTATACCATTTGAACCAATTATCATGAGGATTGGGCTATGTTTTGGGAGTCTTATCGGTATGCAAGTACTTCTAGTAAATGGAATCATGGCTAGTCAAGAAGTTTTCCTTCTCGTCGGTAGGAAAATGTGAAGATATATGTAAAAGATTTAGAGATGGCCTAAAAAGAGAATTGAATAAGAAATTCCAGACTCGGATGTGAAGATTACCTCTATGCAGGAAGAAGATTAAAGTGGCTCCATTAGATAAAGGAGATGAGATGTTGAAGAAGATAATGAAGTGGAAGATTTCTTAGGGGTCATGACAATTGACAGAGAAAGAGAGAATTAGGGTTTGAGAGGATTGGAATAAGGAAGACGAGCAGTTGTTTATAAGCACTCCATACACGCATCATTAATTACTGAATGATGGTAGGGGAATTTTCGAAGCAAAAGCTACAACAAAGGTACAACTGTATCTTCTTCAATGGACACGTGGCCAAGACCTAAAAAGAAATGAAGCGATAGAGACACTGTTCGATGGATAGGCCAATGGGGGTTGTGCCACATGGTTTCGTAATAAATTCTTATAAAATCATTTACGTTTCTCTCCATTCTTAACTAAAAAGAGAGAAACACGGGGGCAATATTTGGACAATATTTGGCAGTCCTAGATGGAAGGTGTAGATATGGCCATGTGACATGTATGATATCTTTATGTGATGTGCTAAATATACAGAAGACAACTCATTGTTGAGCAAATCTTCGAAGAGCCATGCCATACATGAGGCTCAAAGATAAGTCTTGTAACCGTTAGGACAACATCAACACTGGAGAATGTGTGAAAGGTTATTGATGAGATAAGAACATATTCGAGAAAGGGCAAGCATGATCAAAAGACGGTAACTGCTACTTTAAAGTTGATAGCATGTGAGAGTATCATGTAAGCAATGATTATTCTCATGAATTCATTAAGAATTCTATAAATAGCAGAGGAAATTACAAAGAGAAGGATCCACAAACAATTAACTGAACTTGATGCAAACAATCAGTCCAGCGCAACAATGCTTCTTAAGTCCTTCGGGACATTTAGCTTAGTTCTTTCCATTGCTCAACAGCTGTGGAACCCTTAGTTTTCTAGGAATAGTGTGCTCTATCCTTACGATCATGCCAGACGGACTTAGTCATAGCCAGTAGCTGTAATTTCCTTTTGTCTACTCTACGTGTTGGATCTGAAAGAAGATCATAGCCTTATAAATCGTCGACAGTAGGATTGTAACTATGGCATTACTCAGTCCTCGCTCATCAGCACGCTACTCCATTAAGCACCTCACTGTTCTCAGCTAGGTTGGTGATCCCATTTTAGTGGTAAGTTTTACCTTTCTACATATCCATCTTTTAACTTATTTCCTCTCAGTCACATAATTGTTGCACCTTCGAAAGTCCTTGAATCCCATGGTAAAAAAACTTATTGGATGAATATCCCTTACCTCTGTAAATCCCTGATATCGTACTCGACAGTTGATTGAATAGACGACTGGTTGCATTTCCAACTAAGCACCACTCTATCTTGACTCCAAGGGTCGGTGGTTTCGGTTTGAATCAGACCCAATTGTTTTTGACATAGCCAAATATCTTACACATGTACCACATGGCCGAATTCCAAACCAACAGAGTCCAATAGCTAAAGGACAAACTTCAAGATAAGTTGTAAGAATTCATTCGTTGACGTGGAAGTTGTTAGAAACAAGCACTACATAAAATTTGCTTAAACGATTAAAAAAACATTCAAACATAACATTTTGAAGAAATATATGTAACTACGCACCTGCTTAGATATGATTATGAAGGCGATAACCCAACTATTTGATGCATTTAATTTCTTGTTAGAACGATATACATTATAACATCCCAAATTTTCACGGCCAGAGTTTGTACTCATGCCTAAGAAAACTGGGTGTTAATAATATATAAATTAGATGCTTTAAAAATTGCACCTTATTTATTTATTTATTTATTTTCATTTGGATCACATCTAGATACATTCATGAAGGTAACATTCATGAGAATAAAATTGACTATATTGATTATTTCATTAGAGTAAAAGAATAATAAAATGCCCTCTCAATGAGAGCTTATTACATTTATTGAGTTCGCAGCGGAAGTATAAAACTAAATCATAAAACTATCTTCTTATTCTCTCAACATAATCTTCCATTGGCAAATGGTCTTCTATGTCTTCATCCTGTACGTCACCTGCATCATCTGTATGATTGGAGAGGGTCAATGCCCTACTCATAGTGATGGTTATCCTTTAAGATTAACAATAATCCAAGAGATTTATAAAAGTAATGAAAGGGTTCTAATACGTTTTGTACTCCACTACTACCAGGGGTATTAGCATGTGCAAACAACCTACATGAGATGCATGCCTAACAAAGTGTGTGCGGCTCATCATACATAGTAATCATTACAATATGGAATATGATTCATAGAAAACCTGACTTGACTCGCATCCCATAACTATAGATATTCGCTGGCATGGCCAACGCTAATGTGGATTTATGCGAACATTTCAGGTCGACACAATAATGCGGTCGAAGGATTTACGTAACACGATGTGTTCATGGAGCGACTATTTGCGACATCAAATCTTGAAAAGGTGAAGTAATACGCATGGAGATTTACTTACATCATTTGTGCACCACACTGAACAACCTACAGAATTACATGACAACCAAGAGGGTCTCTAACCAGAGCGCATTACATCCATAATAAAATATTTGAATCACTAGTTGTGATACCTCTTAACACATCACTTACACTTATGGAGAACAAAAACCAAATCATGGGGCTTCTGGAATATCAAGACACATGCCCAAGCCTCAAAGATAAATAGCACAAGGCTAGTAAAGTAAGGAAGAGAGTAGCGATGGCTAACTCACAAAGAGGAGAGTGACAATGGTCAACTCAATAAAAGGAGAGTAGCAATGACTAACTCAACAAATAGAAGAGTGGCAATGGCCAACTCAATAACAAGGAGAGTGGCTAGGGCAAGGCTTGTATCCATCACCTCACATAAATTCATAAAGATTACGCGTGATTAATCATTCTACTGTAATTCTCAAAAGATAATAATCATTGGTGATAAGTAAAAAAAAATCATAAAATAAGAATCATAATAGCGTAACAATAGGGCACATAAAAGCGGAATAAAATGCATAAACTCAATTAAGGTAAGCTTAAAGGATAGAACCCTCACTACGCCAAAATCGCCGATTTGCGACGGACCAAATCCGCCGTAAAACCAAATAAACGACGGACTTCGTCCGTCGCTGTTTACTGGGTCGTTTTTTTTTCTCGACGGATATAATCCGTCGTTTATTTTGTGACGGATAAGGTCCGTCGCATCATAGCGACGGATAAAATCCGTCGTAAAAAATAAAAATCCGTTGGTAATATTCAAAAATTTAGTCGTCACTAAAAAATTAGCGACGGATAAAGTCCGTCTCTAATATGAGTAAGCGACGGACCTCGATCCGTCGTCAGTATTCTATGTTCAGAAATTAGCGACGGATTTGGTCCGTCGCAAAAATATCTGTAAATAAAAAAAAATATCGGTAAATTATTATTATTTTTTAAAAAATCTTGCACCTGATAGTCATTCAAAAAATAATTCACACTATTAAGAATCCTGAACAAATTTGGTAACTCAGTCACCGGAGAACATGTTAGCTTCAAAGAAATCTGAAAAAGAAAAGTAATAGGAATCCATTGCAAACAGATCAAACAGCACAAAATATTGAGAGTTGCAGCACTCCACATAACCAATCTTGCAAAACCAAAGTTTAAGCAAATGACATTTTAGCATGTTCTGCCTAGTGCCAACCCTGTGGAATATTCAGAATAACATCTGTTGCATTTTTCACCAATGCCTAGCCAAAATATTCAGTAGTAATCATCAACAGCAATAACTGAGCATTGTAGCTTTGGACAAGAGTAACATGCTCTCCCTCCAACAAACCTCGGCTCTAGTGCATGAAAATTTTATAGAATTAACTATTAAAGGGGAAAACAAGGGGAAATAAAAACAATCAGGATCCACGAGTGCAAGCATTCGATAATTCCCTACCAGTATAGGAGATTCAGAGCTCGAGAGTCTCTTCTGCATCATTGGAAAACTACATATATATGGGCAACACCCCATGATAATGTGCCAGCCTCTGCTTAACCCTTTCTCTGCCAAGCACGAAACTCTAATTCTATCATCACAAAAATTATACAACAACAACAAAAGGCCCTAATCTATAACTTGTACATTGGCAAGCCAATAATTGAGGAAAAGTCCATGATGCCAAATGTTGGCTAATTGTCATCCTGAAACTTTTTATACAAGACCAAAAGTTTTTTTTTTTGTATAAGACCAAAAACTGCACAGAAAGCTAATTTAGCATGATATACCGTTGCCGGTGGGAATTGCACATGCGTAGAACATCCAATTCTTTCTTGCAAAATGTGGATTCCACCATGAAAAATAGGTGTATCCACACATCAATTGGGCAACAGCTGTATGTTGGGTCAGATCATTGGTTGTCGCCCTACTCGTTGAGTCGACCTGTTCAATTTTCAGGCCAAGTGCTCATCCTGATTGGGCCCACCTTTTTGCACTACCTGGACATCCTACACACATGACACATTGAGGGGAAAGAAAAGTACAACATACTATGAGTTGAATGTGATGAGATTCATGTGATCATTACTCTTTAGAAAGACACGCACATCCACATGCATCATGCATTAGAAGAGAGTGTTTCTTGGGTAGATGAGAAAGACCTGCACGCCTACTTGTTGGTTTTGTATAAGAGCTTGGCATAAGATAGTTGATAGCTTGAGGGCAGTCTCTGAATACGAGAGTACTAGAATCTCTCAAGTTCTTTTATGCGAACTCCAAGCTTGCAGTCTTTCTTTGCTTCCTCCACATCTCTCCATCTGCATTAAAAATCTCATATCCACGTAACACTTCCATGTACGAATGATACACTTGACTTGCATCATCAAACACATCTCCCAGAACAAATCTCGAGAATATGGGTTATTCTTGCTCTTAAGAATAATTGTTAGGATCCTCCAATTTGGCAAATTTTTGTGCATCTCCCATCTCTTGGGAGTCCATCATATCAACAGTTGAATTTGTAGAGAAAAATAGTGGCATGCTTTTAATAAAGTAACAAGTAGAGAAAAATGAATCTTACTTCTAGCATAAGATGTTTATCCTCGGCTTGCATTAAAATAATGTATGTGAAGTCGATTTTGGCTCAATTAGTAAATAGGTTAGATTAAGTGACCTTGACATGGCCCAAACCTAGGCCATAACCACCCCTAAATGATTATCCAGTCAATTTACTTTCATTCAACATAAATATAGCAATAAGCCATTGGAAAAGAATTTTGAACACAATTCAAAAGCATTAAAGAAGTATGTAACAACAATACCTAAAACTATTCTTACCATAAGAACTACAGTATCTTCCTTCCGAGTACTCCTAAAAAATGTCTTTGGATAGCATTCCAATACTACTGTGTAGGTCTAAAGACAGGTACAAGAAATATTCAGTTACTTTCAATGGTAAAACAAAGCAAAACATAACAAAGAAAATGCAATAAATAAGAAGATAGAGATTAAAAGTACAAGACCAATAACCATCTGGTTTTGTTAAAAAATATAAGCACTTCTCTAATCAATGCTAAAGATCTACATTTTTCAGTAACTGAGTTACTATTCACATAAAAAAATAGTCTAGAGATGGCCAAAATGGAAAAAAAAAAAGAAAAAGAAAAAAAGAAAAAAAGAAGAAGAAATCCAGAATTTTGAAATTGATTCCATGCGTGCACACATTTATGCTCCAGATAACCAAATTGCATCAAAATGTGACTAACCATTGCCTTGATAACCAAGTTGCATCAAAATGTGATCAACCAAAAAAGGAAGCTAATAATTAGAAAAGCTTGATTTTTTTTAACTAAAATTATCAAGATTCAAGAGTCACATTTCATTGGTCATGGTTTTCAAAGGTATTAAATATAGTTTTTTTTTTTTTTTTTCTCATTTTCTTTCGTGGGCTTTCATACATTTTCTTTTCTCATGAAAGGGACGATTTTTATTTTTATTTTCCTCTTTCAAGCAAAAGACAATGCTTAGCCTAAAGATTATTCTTTCTTGAAATTTTCTCAAACCTCAGGACCCTTTGGTGACAATTCACAAAATGCAATATAAATGTCTTATCTGAATAGGCAAGGATTCTACTCAAAGCCAACACTGATCTTGCAGTCCTTCATCCTATAGCCACTTATACATTAAATACCTTATTTGTTTTACCGAAGCATTTTAGGGCATGATCCCAAAATTGAGGCAAATCCAAAGCTCAAGTGGCCCATACCATAGGAAATAGTAGCCTAAAATGTCTATAGTGGAAAGCTATTTCTTTTACCAGGCTCATATTAACGTTTGTTTGTCATTCAACTTATTCATAAGCTCATACATACATAGATAAAGGGAAAACACAAATATCAGCTTGATCCAAAACTTTTGATCACCATGGAAATTTTCCTAGCGCCCACCATGATGTTTATTTGAGATCCAACCTTTTCATAAGTTCACACAAACATGGACCAAGGGAAAACATAAATATCAGCTCCATCAAAAAATTTATGTGGTTCCCAAGAAGTTTTTAATGGTAAGTATTCAATCCCACTATTTTCTATGATGGGGTCCACTTGAGCTTTAGATCTACCTCATTCTTTAGCTCATGCCCTAAAACAATCTCTCCAAATGGATGGATGGTGGGGTATACAACATATACATCATGGTGGGGCCCACAGAAATTGATGATGTCACTTCATTATGGAGATAGCTATTGAAGCCACTTCACCCCGCCAGGCTTCATAAGTTATCTCACCATTGAAGTGACATCACCAAGTTTTGTGGGCCCTACCATAATGTATGTGTTGTATATATCCACGCCATCCATCCATTTGAAGAGATCATTTTAGAGCATGAGCTAAAGAATAATGAAGATCCAAAGCTCAAGGGGAATCCACCACAAAAAATAGTTGGGGATTGAATGCCTATCATTAAAATCTTCTTAGAAATTTGAGAAAGTTTTTGATAAGTTGATATTAGTGTTTTCCCTTCGTCCATGTCTGCATAAACCTCTGAATAAGTTGGATATTAAATACATGTCATGATGGGCCTATCCCTACTGTATTATATGGTGGGTCCACTTGAGCTTTGGATCTGGCTCATTATTTGGCTCATGTGATCTCTCCAAATGCATCCTGTTCATCCGTTTTGTCGTCTTATTTCAGAACATAAGACAAAAAATTAGGCATGGTGGCGGCGTGACAAGGAAATAACGACTAGGAAAATGACTCTTTGTTAAAACCTTCACGGTTCCACTGTACATATCATTCATAATGTCATTTATACTGGGATGAGTGAAAACACAAATTAACTTGATTTAAAATTTCTACAGCACATAAATTAACATTTCAATTCCTTAACCCGTTTTCATTAATAAAAAAAAAAAAAATTGTAGAACTGCTGAAACTCATTTCGTCGGGTCTTTGTAGGGCGCTTAATCCTTAAGTTATTTTCACAGAAGTACCATCCATTCGTTTTTCTTAACTATTGTTAAGAAAATACCCACCCATCATTAAAAAATTAAAATTAAATAAAAAAATCCTAAAATAACAAAAATACCCACCAATTAATAACGTTGCCTAAGAAATAAAGAAAGTCGGATGTAATTATCAATTATTAAAAAAAAAAAAAAAAGTCCTAGCATTTTTCTCGTATAGAGATTACATGGGGACGTGGCTACCCGTTGGTGCTGTGTGGGCCCATAATGATGTATATGTTTTATCCATGCCATTCATTTATTTTCAAGATCATATTAGAGAGCCCAAAAATGAGACAGATTCATATCTCAAGTAGACAACAAAATAAGAAACAATGGTGAATGAACGCCCACCATTAAAAACTTACTAGGGCCCAACGTATTGTTTATTTTCCGTTAAGCCTGTTGATTATATGTCACACAGACATGGATGAAGGGAAAACATAGGTTCATCTTGATCTACAATTTTTGTGGCCCCCAAAGAAGTTTTTAATGGTTGGCGTTGATTGTTGAATCACGAATATTTCTTATGGTGTGAAGCATTGCATCATTTTCAACTCATGCCATAAGAAATCATAAGATGACCAGGTAAAATGAATGGTCAGCATGGACAAAACACATACATCATGGTGGGCCTACAAAGCTCTGTACAGTATGCCAACAGCATTCGAGTTAAATTCAAGTTAAAGGCTAAACTATTGAATTAGAAGCAGATTGGGTATTGGTGGGAACGTGGCTAGAGGCAATAGGTCTTATCACAAGACCTTTGGAGGGTCCACCTTCTTTGTATATGTTTTATCGTGCCATCCATCTATTTTGACATATCATTTTGTCCTAGGCTAAGTCCATCACAGCAAAGGAAGTAGTGGGGATTGCTGAAAGCTTCATGATGCCTCATCTTGATGCACTGTTGTATATCAATATTGTTCACCTATTTCTCCACTAGTTTTAGAGCATGAGCCCCAAAATGACGTACATTCAAATCTCAGGTGGACCACACTGCAGTAAATAGTGGTAATTAAATGTCCACCATTAAAACTCTGGGCTATAAAAGTGTTGGATCAAGCTGATATTTGTTTTTATACTTTATCTAGTCTGCGTGTCCTTGTTAACATGTTAGATGACACTATAGTGAACATTACTGTGTGTTGTATAAGTTTTTAATGGTGGGGTTCAATCAGCACTATTCCCTATGGGATAGTTGGATCTGCTTAATTTTTTTGCTCATGCCCTAAAAGAGCTGGCAAAATGGATGGACAACATGGATATGCAATATATACATCAAGTTGAGGCCCACTGTCAGGGCGGCCCCATGTCGTGTGAGAGGGAAGGTCCCTACGGATTCCATCCCACAGACTGCGGCATCATAGCCTTTTAGATGCGGTTTTGCGTGCGGGGATTTGTGGGCTCCACCATGATGTTTATGTTTTATACGTGCCATCCATCCATTTTGCCATATCATCTTATGTCATGAGCCGAAAATGACAAATATGCAAATCTCCAGTGGACCACACAATAAGAAACAATGGTGATTCAACCCCCCTCCCAACCATTAAGTGCATAAAAGTTTTGGATGAAGCTATACTTATGTTTTCCATTCATCTTGGTATGTGTGATCTAATCAACCGGTTCTATTGAAGATAAACGTTACAGTGGGCTTTAGTAAGTTTTTAATGGTGGGCATTGAATTATCACTTGTTTCTTATGATGTGGTCCACCTGAGATTTGGATATGCCTCATTTTTGGGCTTATGCACTAAAATGGCCCACATAGCACCGACCAATAGCCACATTCCAATGCGTGTCCAGATGAAAAATATAGGATTTTCTCTTTTTAAGGCATTTTTATTTTTATTTTATAAGTACACCTCATTAATGATAATTACATCCACTATGTAAAGGAGGCGGATTCATCCTTCACGGCAAAATCAGTCCAAGCAAGGCTCCGTGGGACCCACTGTTGTGAATGACTTTTATCCAAACTGTTCATCCATTTTTTTCATATCATTTTAGGGTATGAGTCCAAAAAATGAAGCAGATCCAAGGGTCAGTGGTCCATACCATGGGATTGAACACCCACCATTAAAAACTTGGTAGCCACGAAGTTATTTATCAAGTGGAATTTGTTTTATCCATTCATCCAAAAGTTTGTGTGACCTTACAAATAGGTTGGATGGAAAGTAAACGTCACGATGGGCCTTATGAAGGTTTGACAGTCAACATCATATCATGTTGCATCCTATGGTGTGGTCCACCTGATCTTTGCATTTGCCTCACTTTTTGGCTTATATTATAAAATGATTTGAGAAATTGGATGAACGGTATACATGGAGCCCTTTTTAATTTCCTTACCCAACATTGTGGGCATTTTTGTCATTTAAAACAAAATTATAATGGAAACTAAGAAAATCAAAGAAGCCACCCTTTTACATTAACTTAATTAATGAGGTATTTTGATGAGAACATAATTTTAAAAGATACTGGGATGTAATTATGGTATTAATGAGTTACTATTTTATAAAAACTCCCTTATTTTATTAATATTTAGAAGTGATTGGAGATTTATAGAAATTTAGGGATTTTATCATGTACTCTTCTTAATTAATAAGAAAGTATCACAATCTGATAGAATTACCTTAACATTCTAACAAACTTAATTTTTACCAATACCTAAAAGTTTTCACCCCGCTTATTCGGACTAGGAACTGACCCAAATCCAACCTATACTCTGGTGGATTGGGCACTGGGTTTGAAACTCGGACCGCTTATCAAAGGAGGCTGATCGCCTTATACGAGCTGCGGCACACGCATAATAGTACGGTGCGTTTTCTACCATCAAATGGGGAAAAAGAATATTTAATACATCTAGTGGCTAAAATATCCTATACCACAAGGAGTGGTCTTTGGTGCACTGCAGTGTAATCGGTTCGATAATTAGTCGGGTCACTCAGAACTCAACTCGACCTGCGCAAATCATCTCACTTGCACACCTTAGAAAAATGCTTTTTTGAGAAATTCACACTAGCCATGATAGAAAATATTTTAATATGAGAAAAGAGAGAAATTTCAATAGATTTACATACCTGAAGTTTGGCTCCTACGGTAGCTTTCGCAAAATAAAATTAACAAGGCATCAACTGCTGCAGCAAGCCTGAAAGCGTCTGAAAGCTTCATACTACATGTTTATATAAGTTGAACAGAGGTAGATGAGAAGACGTGTGATGGAGAATTGGATGCTTCCTTGAATAAAACGGAAAGGAAAAGAGAAAGGTTAATGCTTCCTTGCATGGGAGAGAAAGGGATTTCCTATGGAAGAGAGGAATCTCTTTCACAGTCAAAAAGCAATTTTGGTAATCTTTACCGTAGAAGAGGAGTTTGTTTCATACGAGGCTAGTTCCCTGTTTGGAATTAGTTTATAAATGTGGGGTTCATGGTTGATTTATCCAAGCCATTGATCTGTTGCCCCATCTATGATGGACGACTCACTTAAAATCTCCTAAATTGGAAGATCCTAGCCATCAAATCTTTGGTCTTTCCTCCAGTGAATGTGGTTTTTTCATTCATTTCTTTTACACATATATGTACATGCTGAAAACAATAAGGTTAGAGCTGACCGATTGAGAGGAGATACTGCAAATGGTCCATCCATGATGGGGGACGTCAGATCAATGGCTTGGATAGACTAGCCATGGGACCCACACTTACCAACCAGGTTCGAAAACCAAAAATGACGCAAATCCAAAACTTAAGTAGTCTGTGCGACAAGAAAAAGATGGTCAACATGGGTAGGTAAGTGCATACCGTTGAAACCTCCCTAGGTCCACCGTGATGTTTATATGCCATTCATACCGTCCATAAGGTCATTTCTACTTGATGAACTGAAAACACAAAATTAGAAAACCCAAATCCAAATCCAAATCCAAATCCAAATCCAGAAAGCCGTAAATCCGTAAATCCGATACTCCAAAAAACCCAAATCCAGAAATCCGTAAATCCAGAAAACCCAAATCCAAATCCAAATCCAATAACAAACGTAAATCCAGCTATCAGAATCCAATAACCCAAAAAACCCAAAAACAAACGTAAATCCGTAACAAAAAACCCAAAAAAACCCAGAAATCCAGAAATCCGATACTCCAAAAAACCCAAAAAACCCAGCTATCAGAATCCAGAAATCCGTAAATCCGATACTCCAAAAAACCCAACTATCAAAATCCAATAACAAACGTAATCGAATTTCAAATGAGAATAGAAAGATGGAAGGGAGCTACAACTAGGTTTTGGGGATCTAAATTAGATAAATGAGTACATACCTGGATTGAAGACCTCAGCTTGAAAAAGGCGAAAGGGAGGCCGTTTCCGACGAAGAACAGGATAGAAATGGAATTCGAAAGAGGGTTTTTAGAAATCCCTCTTCGAAATTGAAATTTGCATTCAAATCCACACAATGTGTGTTTTACATCATTTAAATAATATCATATGTTATCATCCGTACATTTAATGGACCACCTAATAGTTGTTTATAATTTTATTATATGGTAAAATGATCCATATTAACAATCTACAAGTGTAACCACTATTTGGATGGTCTGGATAACCTTAAATCATTGCCACAAGTGATATGAACAAATCACCACCATTTTACACCATATCCACAACTAACAACTACCACCTACCACTTAAGCTCTCATTACGGACGGGTTTGGCCAGTGATGCTGGTCGGTGCTATGTGGGCCCCACTATGATGTATGTGTTATATCCACACCGTCCATTCATTTTGAGATATCATGTTAAGTCATGTGCCAAAGAATGAGGCAGATAAAAATCTGTAGCGGATCCCACCACAGAAAACAGCGGGAGAGTGATTCCCGCCGTTGAAACTATCCTAAGGCCCATCATAATGTTTATTTGAAATCAAACCTGTTCAAAAGTTAAAACAGACGTAAACAAGGCAAAACACAAATATCAGCTTGATTTAAGGGCCTGTTTGGGCGGTGGGATCACAAGGGATTAGGGGACATGGGATTCATCCGGTTCTGTGCCAATTTCACTCATGTATGAGAAGAATGGAAAAGCTTGGAATTACATTAAATGGAATTGCATCGGGTTCGTGCCAATTTCACTCAATGTTAGCAAGTTGTGTAGGTCCCACCATGATGTGTGGGCTATATCCGCACCGTCCACCCATTTATCGAGATTATTTTAGAGCATGGGCCAAAAAAATCAGGTAAATCTAAAGCTCAAGTGGACCCCATCATAGAAAGCAATGGGGATTGAATACTTACCGTTGAAAACTTCTTTGGGGCCACATAAGTTTTGGATCTACTTCATTTTTAGGCCCATGCCATGAAATGAGGTTACAAAATAAATGAAGCGGTATAGATATAACACATGTGTGTTGTTCTCAATAATTTCAAATGATGGTAGGTATATCCATTCAATGTATCACCGTATTAACAACAAAGCATGGCATTAATCTTATCCCATGGCAACAGGAACAATCCTGCCATGGGTAATAGTGAATCTCATCCCACCTAATCCCTTCTAATCCCACTGCCCAAACAGACCCTAAAACTTGGCCTTTAAAGTTTTTAACGGTGGGCTTCCCTGTCCCACTGTTTTTGTTTTCTGTGTTGGGTCCACTAGAGCTTTGGATTTAACTCACTCATTGGATATTACAAATGGATGGAAGGTGTGGATATAAAACATACATCATGGTGGGGCCACGGAACTTGTTGACGTCACTTCAGTGGCTAGTCTCGCTACTCCCCTGACACCAGCCCCATGGCTAGTGGTGGGTGCTCTATGGGCCCCACCATAATATATGTATTTCATCCTTTACGTTCATCCATTTTTAAAGATTATTTTAGGAATTTATTCCAAAAATGAGAGGTATATAAATCTTAGGTAGACCACACCACATGAAAACAATAGTGATTGGATATCTATAGTTAAAATCCTCCTAAGGCCTAATGTACTGTTTATTTGACATCCAATCTGTTTATTAGGTCATACAGACCTAGATGAAGGGGGAAAACAAAAATCATCTCGATCCAAAACTTTTATGGCCCCAAAATGTTTTTAATTGTTGGACGCTCATTCAACATTGTTTCTGTAATGTGGTCCATTTCAGATTAGGAAATATCTCATTTTTGGTCTCATGTTGTAAGATGATCTTTAAAAATAGATGGACGGCATGGATGAAACACATACATCATCATTGGGGCCCATAGAGCACCGACCACCTGACCATTGGTGGTGTCGGAGAAAATGTCAATCCATTCCCCTTATTTGTGATGTGGTCCATTTAATCTTTGGATATGGTTCATTTTTAGATAATTCTCTAAAATGATCTTGAAAAATGGATGAAGCAGTGTGGGTTGATCCCATTTTTGGTAAATCCAAAACTCAAGTGGACCATGCCACACGAAACAGGTGGAATAATGATTTCCATTGTTGATACCTTCCTTGGGCCCACAGTAATATTTATTTTTCATCCAACCTGTTCATAATATAAAAAAGATATGATTGAAGAGAAAACATAAACATTAGCTTGATCCAAAACTTCTATGGCCTCCAAGAATTTTTCAATAGTAGAGGTTTTATCACACTATTTCCTGTGGTGTGGTCCACTTGAGCTTTGGATATGTTTCATTTTTGTTCTTTAGACCTCAAATTATCTGTTAACATGGATGAGCGGAGTGGATAAAATAAATAAATAAGGGTAGACTCCACAGAGTTTACTTTGGTAAGGGTAAAGAGTAACTCACTTAAATATAGTAGATAGGGGTTTCCTTGAAACATTCATAATCATATATCGTGCCCGCCTAAATGGGATTCACATATCCAACCCACTCATTATGTGCGTCCCACTTGGATGAGGGGTCAGACCAAGTTTTCGGCCGCATCCAAAACTCATGTGGGCCCCACCAAGTGCTTTTATATTTTTAGGATGTCTTCCAATGGTTTTAGATGGTATGGCCCACCTAAGTTTCGTATATGAATGATTTTTGAGATATCTCATAACCTAAAGGGGATACATCAAATGCATGGTGTTGATGTTCGACACACATCATGATGGGGCACACAAAACTTACTAACATCAATTTTTAGGTTCTCACGATGTTACTAAGTGGGGTCATTATTTTGACCAGAATATTTGACCCATTTTACATGTCTGGTCCATTCACTCTACTTTACTGATCAATACCCACAATTTGACTAGTTACTCGCCTCGATCAAGCTACATATGAGGAAGATATTGGGCATACAAGATTGATCAATAATTTGAGTGAAATTTCATTTTAACGTTTAAAGGTTCAATTAGTGGACGTACCTAATAATTTATGAACAAATGTTTTTTATTTCACAGATAAATTTCATTTTCTATTTAAAAATAACATTTTTTTATTCAAAATGTATATTTTTTCTCTTAATTTTTCTTTGAAAAATTTTAACAAAATATCATTTTTATTATAAAATATTTCAAAAAAATTAAAATATAAATTCAGAATTTTGATTTTCAAAATCTCAAAAAATTTCCCAAATTTTAATTTTTTTTCCCAAAAATTCCAAAATGCCGATTTTTTTCTTTAAAAGCATCATTTTGTTTTCAACTTTTCAATTTTCTTTTTTAAAATGATAAATTTTTTTTTTCAAAATCTCATTGTTTTTATAAAATATTATGGCGGGGCCCACATTGCGAAAATTTTCACATTCATTTTTTTTTAATATTCTTTTTCAGGATATTATTTTTTTCTCAAAATCAAATGCTTTTTTTTTTTTTTCAAATTTATCAACTTTATTCAAAATTCTTTTTTCCCACAAAATAGATTTTTATTAAATCACTATTTTTATTTTTTCAAAATCTAATTTTTTTCTCAAACATTGTTAAATTTTTTAAACTTCTCAATATTCTTTTTCATGTGATATTACAAATCATTTAAATATTAATTTTAAATTAAAAATAAAAATAAAAATTTCACTCATTTGATATAAAAATAGAACAAAATTTCTTTTTGCATTCCATCAATTATTAAAAATAATCTTAGATACAAATATGTACAATTAAACCACTGAAATTCTATTAAAAAACAATTATTAGACTACAAAAAAACAACATTAATTTTTTTAATTTTTATAGAAATTTTAAAAGGCAAATGTCCTTTTACGACGGACATGATCCGTCACAATAGTCCTTTTACGACGGACCATGATCCGTCGCAAAAGCAACGGAAAAGCGCGCCATTTTGGTGTTTTGGGCGGGAATTTACGACGGTAACAAAATCAAATTTGCGACGGATTTTATCCGTCGCCAATGAACGACGGACCAAAACCCGTCGTAAATCAGTTCTAAGCGACGGATTTCAGTCCGTCGCTAAATTCAGCGACGTTCAGACTACGGATTTTCGACAAACAACTGGCTTAGCGACGGACCTTTTCCGTTAGCGACGGATTAAATCCGTCGGTAAACCAAGAGATTTTAGCGACGGACGAAGTCCGTCGCAAAAATACGTCGCAAATTGCCACTTTTGGCGTAGTGCCTCACATAAACTCAGAAAGGTCATGCATAATTAACATCACACCTTAACCATTATTCCCAAACGATAAATAATTGATGATAGTAAATTAAATATTTGCGGGGAGGCTTCAAAGCATGTGATGGAACAGAATAAATTAAACCAACTCAAGTTAATATAAGCTTAAAGGAATAAAACCCTTACCTTTAGTTGTTTGAATGGCTGTTAGTAAGGTTAAAGACCTAGGGTAATCTTAAGATCAGAACCAGTTCTCTTACCCTCCTTTGTTGTGGAGGGATAGGAAGAGTTAAAAGAGGAAGGAAAAGAAAAGAGCTCGGTTAGACCTGGACGGTTAGGCAGACTGGTGCACTCCCTTCCTTCTTTTTCTTTTTCTTTTCTTTCTCTTTCTGTTTCTTTTTCTTTTCTTTCTCTTTCCTCTCTTTCTTTTCTCTTTTTCTTTCTCTCTTTCATTCCTCTCTCTTGCTGTGCCCTTCCACCGAATGCTCCAGCCGAGATTTCTCTCTCTCTCTCTCTCACGATTTCTATCTTTCTCTCGCACTCTCTCTGCCATGTGCATCTTGTAGTGTTGTATGGTGGGGATAATTTATAGGTTTTCGGGAGGTCTAGACCCTTCTTTGCATAGCGGTTACGCTACCCATGTTATACAAGAGCAAAATAATGTAGATACCGTTTGCTATTATTTTCTTTCCGATTCTTCTTCCTAATCTCCGCTTTCTCTTCTGGAGATCCAGTCAGATTTGTAAGTGTTACCGTCTGCATGACTTGGATCTCTTGGTGGAGCCATCTTTCATCACTTGTATTATCATCTTCGACGAGGAAGATGATTCTTCTTCAATGACAGATTGTCCCCTTCTCTATATTTGTTCGGATGGTTTCTTTTGGACTGTTCAAATCTATCATGGAGAGCTCGGGAGATCCTATATATAAGGGTTCGGATTTACTCCGGATGGTGGGTTTCACAACAATGTGCAGCACGATTTTTCACGCGGTTTGTGCAGACGATCGGGCAATCCGAGATTTCCTAGCATAATAGGGACCACGTCCGGTTTTTCCTACATCTCTGGAGGAGTCGGAATTCCCTATTCTTGGTTTTGGATGGTCCAGATCTTCTAATGCAATTGTGATGGAGGGCCACAATGTTCATTAGATGGACGGTGTCCGTTCAACTTGTGGACGACGTCTAGCCTTCTTGCAACAGTTGTAGTGGGCACGTGTGTGTGCATGGGTGCACGCAGCCAGCATGAGTTTGGTTGAATTTGTCCTCTAGACCTGATGAACGGTCTAGATCATCCAGAAGGACAATCATGGTCGCCCACAGTAATCACAATCGGACGCTGTCCATTCGAGTTGCAGGTGGGAGTGAGATTTTGAAAGAAAGTTGGGTCAAGTTAAGTTTGACCCGTTCTTTTAGACTAGTGTACCGTCGGTGCACATGCTCCATGCACACACTGGCTAATTGTGGGGCCCATAGTCATGTTTCTGAGGGATCTACTCTTTCCATCCGTTTTTCCATCTAATTTAAGGGGTTGAGCCCAAAGTTGGAGCATATCCTAAGATCAAGTGAATCATACCACATGAAATAACAGTTATTATGGTTTCCACTATCGAAACCTTTCGAGGCCCTACAATGCTATTTATTTGTCATCCAACCTATTCATAAGATCATACAGTCATAGATGAAGGGAAATATCCTACTACGACTACCCATAACCTTTGATGGACGCCAAAATCAACGGTTAAGGGGCTGATCTGTCAATTGGGTCACTTTTACAATGATTTAAGGGCTGAAATTCGACGTGCATGGTTAATTTGCGGTACATATGCAAGGTATAAAAATTCATATGAAACGGATCGTGAGAATCATGTGATCTAGAATTCAGGGGTCTAGGTTAGAGGCATTTTCGTAATTATTGTTGATGTAAGAGTTTTGAGAAATCTAATGATTCTACATGGTTGTATGCACCTTTCTAAACAATTCTTACAAATGAACTTACATCTAAATCATTATGGATGGAGTGTTATTCACCAATTCATTTAAGGAAAGGTACATATGTTAAATCACATGATGAATGGTCTTGTCTTGAAATCAACAGTCAGATGACTCGATCTATTGAATGGAGGTCATTCCCTATGGTTGGATTCGCGTCAGGGAATAGATGTAAGGTTAGAATAGTTAGATTGGTATTGTACACATTTATTTATTACGTTAAATTTCATGGTAACACTCGAGAACTTTCAATACTCGGGTATCGAAAAGTTCAGGGTGTTACATATCTAGTCATTCTCTTTGTAGTAATTCACGCCCCTTGGTTGACTTTATTGATATAACATGCTCTCTATGAATGAAAGGGGCGAGCTCTCAGTCCTAGAGGGGGGAATAGGACTATGCTAATAAATAAATTGAAGAACTAAAAAATTAAATAAATCAGAACTAATTAGAGATCTTGTCATGCCCTAAACTCAAAAACTGGGCTCACAAAATTCCTGATCATCGAATTCAGCGCCGACAGCATCTGTAGTACCCCATTCTCGGCTCTCGACACCCATATGCAAATCAGGAGTACGGATAAGATTATAAGAGCATAAAGAAAGTAACATCCAAGAGTATGAATCAAATCAAATCCAAGAGCATAAGTTAAAGTTATACAATCCAAAAAAAAATCAAATCAAGATAGTCGGAACTAAAGGAAGAAGGAGGTGGGATAGACGGGTCAATCGGATGAAGTCCTTTGGTACTGCGATGAAAATATTTTCTCATGTACTTCATTGAAGACTTGTGACTTTCAGTCAGATTGTCCTGTGAAAGTTTCAATTCAACCACCTTCTCCTCTAAAGATCAAAGGCGATCATCAAATTGAGATGGTTGAAAATTAGGATCTGCCTCATCATCTATTTCTAACTCATCAAATATGTCATCCATAGTTATATCCGTAGGCATTGGCGCTTCCTCTTCTTCAACATCATCCTCGTCTCGCTGACCGGGGAGGTAGTCCAGACTCATCTTATGAATGTTAACATTGTCAAACGGAAGGGCTGCCTTAGGAGCCTTAGTGGAAGGAATAACAACATTGCAATGGATGGCAAGTGTCGTTATAATATAGGCAAATGGAATAGAACCATGACCCAGATGAATGCAAAATTAGATGATTAAGTAGCAAATTAAAGAAGGGAGGCAAATAGGGATGCCGGATACAATGGCATGAAGAATACGAGTCATGAACGAACTAAGCTCAGACTTGTTCCCAAACCGCGGATATACATTTGACGTAAATATGCGATGAAGAACACAGAAATGAGGAATCATCTGAGTGGCAAATAGAGCGTTACTGCTACTCCATTCGACATCAAACTGACAAAATTTTTGGGTAATCTCCCGACACTCAGACTAAAACATCTTATCATTATGTGGATGAATCAGTATGCCATCATGATTAACATTCACATCAAGCAAACTTGAAATCAGGTGCCTATCTACAGGAATTGTCCCTTCTCTAAAGTTGATAGAAAATGTGAGATTTTCAAGGGACAACTCTCCAATTGATGTATACATGCCTTGAGCAATGGAGCGATAAGCTGTTCCACCCCAACCCAGAATATTTTCCCAACCAACGGCAGACAGGATGGGCAACAGTTTAAATGGAGCAATGTGATCGAGATTAACTGGCTTTTCTATTATAATATCTCTTGTGCGGAAATCCCTTTTATGCTTCGAATCTTCTTCAGGAGCTCTCAGGGTTCTTACCCTAATTGGAGTCGACTTAGAGGATGAGCCACGAGTTGCTTTCCTCTTAGTTCGATGTTCCATGTAGAGAATGCACAAGAGAATAAAAAAGATGGGTTTGACTTATATCAGATTTTTGCACAAAAACCCTCTATGAAAAGAGTGGAAATCTCAAATCAACAACAAAATAAAACTTAAAATGCATACAAGAACCCAAATCTAAAAGGAAATCGAAAATGAGGCACTTACAATGACTCTATGGAGATGGGTTTGACGAGTCGAGCAAGAGCTTGTTGAGGAAGATGAAGAAAAATGAGGAAAAAGTGGTTTTTCCCTCTTTTAGAAAAGCCCACCTGTGCAACTCGACTAGTTGAGTACGTGCTCGACCTGTCGAGGCTCGACTGGTCAGTACATGCTCGATCGGTCATGCTGCACTGAAAATTTCAAATAGTTTAAAAAATTTTCAAAATTTTTGCATGAAAATTATATATAAAAAATGCAAAAAATAACATGATTTAATTAATTTGAAATACACATACTAATATCATGTTTTAATTTAGAATATCTATTCCTATCAATCGATTTAGTCATAATGTTAGCAAGTTAATTTTTGGTCTAGATATATTCTAAAGAAATGCTTTCATCTTCAACTTATTCTTAAATATAATGATAACAAATGTCTATATGCTTCGTACGAGAATGTTAGATGGGATTTTTTAAAATATTAATTGCGTTAGAGTTATTGCAATACAAGATATATTAAAATATTAATTACGTTAGAGTTATTGCAATACAAGATCATTATATCTTGTGTAATTTCGTAATCGGTTAACATTCTTTTCATCTAAATTAGCTGGGTGCATGCATTACCAGCTGCGATGTATTTAGCCTCAGTTGTAGATAAAGAAACCGAACTGTGTTTCTTATTATGATAGGAAACTAAACAATTACTAACATAGAAATATCCACCACCGGTAGACTTTCTATCATCGATGTTCCCTGCCCAGTCAGCGTCTGTATATCCATCTAGTTGTACATTTGTATCATTCGGATACCACAGACCGAAGTTATCAGTACTTGCAACATATCTAATTATGTGCTTAACTGCAATAAGATGTGATTCTTTTCGATTAGATTGATATTTAGTACAGATTCCTACCTTGAAAGCAATGAAAGAAATATCTAGTCTACTAGCAGTTAAGTATAAGAGACTACCAATCATGCTGCGATATAAGTGAGAGTCTATACTTTTACCTATTTCATCCTTTGAAAGTTTGAGAGTCGTACTGATAAGAGTATCAAATTTCTTACTGTTTTTGAATCCAAACTTCTTAAGCAAATTTAAAGTATACTTGGTTTGAGAAATGAAGATACCATTTTCTTACTGTTTAACATGTAAGCCTAGAAAGTAATTTAATTCTCCAACCATACTCATCTCGAACTTGGATTTCATAAGCTCTGTAAACTCAATGGACAGGTTAGTGCTTGAAGAACCATAGATAATATTATCAACATAGATCTGTATAATTAGTATGTGTTCATTGTATTTTTTAACAAATAAAGTTTTATCAACACTTCCCATGATAAAATTGTGATTGAGTAAAAACTTAGTCAGCTTCTCATACCATACCCTGGGTGCTTGTTTTAGACCGTAAAGTATCTTTTTAAGGCGATATACATGATTTGAGTGTTTAGGGTCCTTAGAACCCTTAGGTTGTTCAACATAAACCTCTTCATGTAGATCACCATCTAAGAATGCACTTTTAACATCCATTTGATATATGTTGAATTTTTGAAGCAAGAAATGGATATAAAATTTTTGATGGATTCAAGGTGAGCTATTGGTGCAAAGGTTTCATGATAATCGATTCATTCTATTTGAGTGTACCCTTGTACAATCAGTCTAGCCTTGTTTCTAATTATATTTCTCATTTTATCAGATTTGTTTTTAAAAATCCATTTGGTTCCAATTATATGTTTATCAGTTGGTCTTAGAACCAAATATCGGACTTCATTTCTTACAAATTGATTTAACTCTTCTTGCATGGCCACAATCCAAATTTCATCGGTAAGTGCTTCTTTTTACATTGGTTGGTTCAATTTGAGAAGTAAAGCAAGCATAATTGTAAATATTCTCTAATTGTTTTCTTGTTCACACACCAGTGAGAGGATTACCTAATATCAGATCAGTAGGATGGTCTTTGACTAATCTTAGTTCAGTATTAACTGGACTAGAAGAAGAGTCAGGTTTCTCACTTAAATTGATTTCATCATCTTCTAGACTAAGTGTGGGTGTGATCAGGTAATTATCAATTACAACATTAATGGATTTCTGGATCACTCCTGTTTTTTTATTAAGAACACAATATGCTTGACTATTCAGAGCATAACCCAAGGATATCCCTTCATCTCTCTTTGCTTCAAACTTACCTAAGTTTTCACGACCACATAATATGAAGCACTTACTTTCAAAAATCCGAAAGTACTTAACAGTTGGTTTCTTATTGAACCATAAGTCAGAGGCTGTTTTATCTTTTGATTTTCTTACATACACACGGTTTAAAATGTAACATGCAGTATTTATAGCTTCAGCCCACAAGTTTTTAGGTAAATTCATGTTATTTAACATAACATTGGCCATCTCTTGTAGCGCTCTATTCTTCCTTTTAACAATCTCATTTTGTTGAGGTGTTTTAGGAGCAAAAAATTCATGTAATATGCCATGATTAGTACAATATTTCTCAAAATTGCTATTTTCAAATTCAGTACCATGATTGCTTCTGATCTTGATAACATTCATTTCTTTTTCTGTTTGAATTCATTTTAGTATTCTTTTGACTTCATCAAGAGTTTCAGATTTTTCTCTTATGAATGCTACCCAAGTAAATCTGGGCAAGTCATCAACAATAACCATAAAGTACTTCTTTCCACCTCTACTCTTCGTTCTGGTCGGTCCAACTAAATCCATATGGAGAAGTTCAAGAGGTTTGGTTGTGGCAAAGGAGTTCACTTTCTTATGACTACTACTAGTTTGTTTGCCAATTTGGCATGCGCCACATATTTTATTAACCTTTTTTTAGTTTGGATAGACCTCGAATAAGATCAGTTTTGCTCAGTCTGTAAAGGTTTCGATAGTTAACATATCCAAGATGTTTATGCTATAATTCCATTTCGTCTGTTTGGACCATGTAATATGAAAAATTAGAAGAGCAAGACTCATTGATAATATAATTTTTTTTATAAAGTCCTACGACCATTTAATATCATACAACATTTCTCATTTAAAATCTTACATCCTTGATTAGTAAATTTTACGCTATGTTTGTTATCGCAGATTTGATATATACTTAGAAGATTGTGTTTAAGATCTTCAACATATAAGACATTTTCAAAAGGAGGAAGGTTAGAGAGTTGAACATTACCTTGGCCTATAATCCTACAGTTGCTTCCATCACCAAAAGTAATTGAACCATCATTCATTTCTTTGTAGTTGGTGAATATATCATTGTCACCTATCATATGTCTTAAACATCCGCTATTTAGGTACCATTTTGAATGGCTAGAAGCTTTGAAGGCAGTGTGGGCAACAAGACAAGTAACTTTAGGAACTCATTTCATTATAGTTATGGGTTTAGGAGTACCATTAGTTTTTCTTGGCTTGTGAGAGTTAGAATTTCTCTGTTTATCAACTCTGATAACATTAGAGTTAGATTTGAGAAACTCTTGAGTAAGTCCACTATTTTTTCAGCTAAGGGGTTATAACTTTGATTTTTAAAGCTGATTTTATTAGAATTAACTTTAGAAGCTTGAAAAAGTTTTGAATTTTTGAAATTGTTTCGACCAGAAATGAAAAGCACTTTGACGCTTTTTGATCATATCTCCAGGGGAGATGAGTTGTGTGGGCTTGAAGCCCATGATTTGGTCCACACTGAGTTGTGCATCATACTCTATTGCAACCCTCTTACAAATGAGAAGTGGCATATGAAAGTGGAGTGTGCACCTCCCTCTCTACATGAAATGGCATAAGGGGTTCTTCCAGGAGAAATGACATAAACGTTGTGCATTAAGACAATGTCCATGCAAAGTAGCGCAAGAGGAAAGCATTAAGACAGACTTCAATCAGAAGTGGCGCTGGAAGGCTTGTGTTAAGACAATGTTCCATGAGAAGTGGTGCTAGAAGGCTTGCATTAGGACAAGCTCCATATGAAATGGCGTTGGAAGGCTTGCATTAGGACAAGCTCCACATGAAATGGCGTTGGAAGGCTTGCATTAGTACAAACTCCCATCATAAGTGGCACACAAAGCTAAGCTTCAGGACAAATTCTCATCACAAGTGGTGCACAACAACTCCTCTCCTTGAGTTGTGTGGGAGCGCGCAACTCTTCTTGGACTCCACAAAATGTGGCGTCTCCACAAAAGCAGCACAACTCACCTCCTTGAGTCGTGCGGGAGCGCACAACTCCCTTTTGCACTCCACAAAATGTGGAGCATGGAGACTTCTCTCCTTGAGTTGCATGAAAGAGCGCATGTAATGACTCGAAAAATCCCGTACAAAGGCCAGAGTACCACCTCAGGCAGAAATCACTCAGGACCAAATCTTTTAGAAATTAGACGAGGATTAACTAGTGTTAAACTAGATTACATACGAAATTCGCACTAATCACTTTAAATATGATTTGCAAGACCCAAAACTTGTGGAATCGTTGACGCTACATTACCCAAAAATCTAGGTTCAATCTCATTATCTGGCTGCTCTCGGGAGCATCACGAAACTCCGTATCAGATCTGGACCGCACATAAAAAGTCCGAATAATGCGAGGTTATAGAATTAGGACCACCTTGCTAGGCTTAACAACCATCTCGGAAGTCAAAACCAGATAGTGTCCTAGGGCTATTCGCTTGAGCCCGGAGCGAGGAGTGTGAGAAAACATGGTTTTGTTTAGAAATTAAATTTAATTTAAGTAATCTGAGACTTGTCGCTTGCGGGCCAAATATAAGCAATCAGACCGTTGAAATTTGACCCAAATACACCCTCGGATCAGGGAACATTTCCCATACATGTCCATGTACTTGTAACCCTGATTGAGTTTTAGTGACCGTTGAACTGAAATTGGTCCGCCACGTGTGATCTGGGAACCCGACTGGAATGAAAACTTAACTCGACCTAGATCCAAGGTCAGTGAGCTTAAGTCCGACCTTTGGCTCAAGGGGGGGGGCTCCATAAGTGCTTCGTTGAGACAGAACAGTCTGTATTTGGACATAACCTAAGTATACCATGGCCCTAAGTCTATTTCCGTGAGTTCTGGGCCTATATAAGGACCTGAAACCCTCACTCTCTCATCCCATACGAATTTGAGAAAACCCCAGGTGAGAGAGAGTAAAGAGAGAGAAAGTGTGGTTGCCATGATTAAGTACTATGTGTATATGTTATATATATGTGTAATGCTTACTTGGTGAAAGGATTCGCCCTAATACATATTTTGGCTAATATATGTTATGGATGTTAAATAAGTGTAGTCTAAGTGTTTGTGAAAATGCTTGTATGAGTGCGTACTTAGGAGATAGTGTTTTAGGTAGGTGTTGAGTGAGGATTCTCAACTACCTTAGAGATGTATATGATTTCCTCCATGCAAGTTGTTTAGTTTAATCATTTACTTATGAAATGTATGTGATTGAATTTCCTGTTTAAGTGGTGTTTTATAACATGCTTGTTACCATGTTTGAATTACTTAGTTAATTCTGCTCTGATTACTCTATATGCTTTCTGGTTAGTGATTGGGGCTATGATATAGTCCAGGCAATCGGTAATAGGCTTGAGTTCATGGCTGAGATTTATTCGCCACTTAAGATGGGTTTGACGAACCTGAGTCGTACTAAAGTTGTCGGCAGTGGTTAGGCCACATGGAGTGTTTGCACACTTCATGTCGCTCAACTCAACGTGCGCTCGTGCTAGTCGAGCTTGTCAAGTAACCTAATCTGCCGATGTATGTTCACCATGTATGGATGCCTCTATTTGAAAACTAAGGTACCCAACTCACCAGTGAATCCTGCTTAACCTTGATATCTTGATTCGCTAAGACTCATGAGCCGGGCATGGTGGTATGGGACACCATGGTTGAGCTGTCGGCCTATGCTGGGGCGATGTGCCTCCCCGTAATGACCAGTGAGCAACCTAGACTCGTGAGCTGAATACGGTGGTATGGGACACTGTATTCGAGCTGTCGGCCTACACTGATTTGGTGATGGGGGAGTGGTGTAATGATTGCGTGTAACAGTCCTGACAGCCCTTTGTAGTGACCTCGAGCATACTTTAAATCTGCGGTGAGGCGATGAGTCTTTCCATAGTAAACAGAGTACAAACTAGGCCTGTATTGATAAGGTGATGGGGGAGCGATGCAACGAGTGTGTGCAATAGCCCTGACAGCCCTTTACAGTGACCTAGAACCACATCATTGTATGAGATTATCTAGGACTGACGACCCTAGAATGGATCATTATTTGGGAATGATATAAGAGAGGTACCTTAGTTTTCCACTACTGCTATATGAAAAGGACTAAGAACAACTCGGTACTCACGTTCACAACATAGCACTGCATGTGCCTGGGGTTGTGGAGCACTGAGGGATGAACGCATGCCGCGGACATAAGATGGTGTGGCACGAGGGAGTATTTAGGAGTGTTTGATTGTACTACTTTATCATTACTGCTTGATTGAATTGATAACATGTTAACCTATGCTTTATCGTTCCACTGAGTTAGCTGCTCACTCCCACGTTACGGGATGGTGTTCTGGACACCCACCAGACTGTGTCTTAGATGCAGGTATCGACGAGACGAAGGAGGCTGAGCTTGATTACTATGATGAATAGGATGAGTTCTCCCACATGCAGTTCTCTGGAGGCTTCGCTTAGGCCATTCAGATGACGTGGCTACAGGGTTTACCATTATAGTTGTACCATTTTTTTAGCATTTTAATTTTGAAACTAATACATGTATATGGTGACTTAGTAAGGTGTTCATACTTTGGAGACCGATTGTGACCGTTTCTGGCTTTATATACATTTATATACATCTTTCAGTCTTCCGCTTGCATTTTATAACTTGATCTGGAGTATGAATTACTGTTTTGGTATAATCCCACTCATGATTATTGCACTAACACAGACAACATTCAATCATAAGCATTTATGTTGCATAAGTGATGTTTTGGAACTCGGGTGTTGAGTTGCTACTTGACCCCCAATTTTCAGGGCGTTATAAGTTGGTATCAGAGCATGATTTAGATTAAACCGGACCTGGGTTATGGTCACATGACGTACGTTGTCACCCTTCTACTTAGGTGGGTGCGAGAAAAACGTAAAAAACATTCATAGGTGTCCCAGTTTCGCCAATTGGCGAAGTTCGTTGAAAACGGTCACTGAGATCGGGTCCATACTCATCCATGATCGCATGAGTCAACCCCAAACTACTTCAAGACCGTCAAACGATGAGTTTAGATCACAACTCACCTCATTCCAGCCGTCAACAGTCGGTAATTATAAGTATGTATCGAAAACTTCCCAAAACGACCCGAAATGACTCAAAACGGAGTCGTGGGCCTACCCATGCTAATCCAGAGGGACCCAGACCTTTTTGGGGCCTAGGGGGCAGGAGGTCCTCGCCCAAATGGTGAGGCCTCACCAGTTTGTCCAGAGAGTGGTGAGGCCCTCACCGAGTTAGCGAGGCCTCGCTGGTTAATGGGCCCGGCCGGGTGGGCCGCTCGGGCCGTTCATGTTTGGGGCCTAGGGTGGCCCACTGATATGTGGGGTTTCATTTAAAATCCCTCAAAAGTCACCTCTCCTTCACAAATCACCCCTCCAAGCTCTCATTTTTCTTCAAGGTTCTGTTTTCTCTCTTAAACCTTCCCTCCAATCACCCATTCCATCATTTTCTGTCACAACCCACTCACCTCCATCGTTTACAGCAATACCTACCCCTCTACCCTCTTCGTTTTCTCTCATTTAAGCTCTCACATCCCTCATTTGTGGCTCAAAATCGTGTAAGCTTTCTAACTCACCCCATCTCTTCACTTCCCTTCTTTAATCCCTGTCATTTGGGCCTTTACAACCTCTGTTGAGGCTCAAATCTATGGAGAACCAAAAACTCCAGCCCCTATTCCCCATTATCTTCACTTTCCGTGGCCCTCTTTGAGTTCATTGCGGCCATTTTCTTGATTTCCACCGTCCTTTCTCTCATGGAAAAGAGAAAAGGGGCCGTGGATGAGGCCGGGTCTAGTCGCCCTACGCGTTCAAGGAAACCAAGAGGCGCTGCTGCGAGCACAAGCGCCAATCAGGAGTTTCGGACGAAGCGGGATCTTGATCCCCGGGTTCCTGCTGGAAGGGCTCTGTTGGCGGAGCTATTTCATGGAGTTTATGAGGACCGTATGGGCGGCTCAGGTGGATGGGCGGCTCTTTGGGGAATATCCGTTGTTCAAGTTCCTGGAAGGGGCCCATTGGGGTCCACTATTTGATGGCGGGTCTCGCGCCAATGCAAGTACTGTCCGAGCTTTCAATGCCAACATTCACGAGCCTACGCTTGAACCCCTGCAGTTTCAAATCCCTTGTGGAAGGGATCGGTTGGCCACAGTTGATGTCAGATTGATATCTCAGCTTCTGAATGTGCCCCTTGGCGAGGTACATGCTAGCGAGCTGAATCTGAGGAGTGCACATGAAAGGGATCACCGTACATGTTTCCTTTATAGCTGACTGGTCAAGTGGCAGCCGAACAAAAGTCTTCTAGCGACCAATATGTCTAATGACTTCCGTTTGCTCCATCATATCTTCACGTTCAACGTTTACCCTAGGTGGAGCAATCACAATGAGTGTACGCGCCTCATGGTAGATTTTCTGTATCAAGTGGGGCAGAGAGCGAACCTGTGTGTGCCTACGTTCGTGTTGAGATAGATAATCAATACTACACGCTCTGCTAGAAGGATTAATTCGCTCCCCTTCGGCCGACTCATATGCAAGATTGCACGTGAGTTTGACTACAGTCTTGGGGTGGAGATGCCGGTGCTGGTTTATCACAGTGGCGAGACTACCCTCAACCAGATGGAGATTGGGCTACAACAACGCCAAGCTCGACTT
This sequence comes from Magnolia changhungtana, assembly GCA_030180095.1. Taxonomy (NCBI): domain Eukaryota; kingdom Viridiplantae; phylum Streptophyta; class Magnoliopsida; order Magnoliales; family Magnoliaceae; genus Magnolia; species Magnolia changhungtana. Next base: position 7,125,916 of record JASAUF010000525.1, read on the forward strand.
GAGGAGAGCGATGATGAGACGGAGAGCGAGGAAGAAGAGAGTGAGGAAGAAGATGGAGCTGAGATAGAAGAGGAGGAACAGGAAGAAGAAGAAGAGGAAGAGGAGGCCCAAGATACAGAGGAGAGCTCACCGCCTACGGCACCAGAGCAGGACGCTGATCAAGCTGCTAGGGATGCTCGTATAGCCTAACTTGAGGTGGGTCAGGCTGTCGTACATCAGGACATTATGGATCTTCGGGGCCTCGTGAAACATCAGTACAAGAAGGTGACTCGCACCTTGAAGTCTATCCTGTGCTGCTTATAGGATAAGGGTGCCTCTCCTCCATCGCCAGACTCAGATGCTTAGTCATCCATGCCGGCGTCTTGCAGCTCGTTTTGGTTATTGCTTTAGGATATAACATGTTTTAAGTGTTTGAGGCTTTGGTTGTATTAGCTCACATGCATCTTCTGTCATGATTCATGTAACTCTGTATTCCATGTATTGTGGCAATTTTGGTAAATGAAATGCATGTAACCTCTTTTGCTATGAAGTGTGTGAAATGCTTAAGTGATTGCGTATTGTGTTGCTGTGCTTCATCTTATATGCGTTACACCCTATGTTATATAAGGCATGCCACAGAAATATACGCGGAGCACATCACACCTCACACTCACTGATACGATGGACCAGGCTCCTTCCCACAGAGATGACCCTGGTTTGGGTCCAGATCGTGAGACTATACCTGTGTCTTTGCCTTCTACTGGTCCTACAGCTAGACTACCACCTTATACACCACCGGTTCGCTAGCAGAACCGTGCGTCTTCCTGGATGCAGTACGTGCCTCAGCCTGCCCCACCTACTGAGAGGTTTGAGCAGATGATGATGTTAATGCAGCAGCAGCACCAGCAGCTCTTGGCCACCATTGCAGGGGCTTATCTCAGGGTGGGAGTACGACTCCACCTTCACCATTTGTACGTCCTGTTGAGACTGTAGAGCCTTCTGCTCAGGCTGAGGATGTGCCTCCGCTTGCACCTGCTGCATACCCTACGGGGAATTTGGGTACTAGTGGCCTTCTCGAGCGATTCCAGCGCTTTAGGCCTTCTACTTTTATGGGTTCTCACAGACCCGAGGAGGCTGAATATTGGCTAGACTGCATCTCCAAGATGCTACAGATGCTGCATTCTAACGAGTCAGAGTAGGTTGAGTTGGCCACCTTTATGTTTGAGAAGGAAGCTAGTATGTGGTGGGATAGTGTCCTACGGACAGTTGCAGCTGGCTACGTATGGACTTGGGCAACTTTCAAGTTTTGTTTCCATGAAAAGTACTACCCTTAGACCTACCGACATGAGAGGGAGAATGAGTTCTTGCGCCTTAGGCAGGGAGGCATGACAATTACCGAGTACGAGCATCGATTTACTGAGTTGGGCAGATACGTTACTATGATACTTGCTAACGAGCAGATGCGGATACGACATTTTTCTGAGGGCTTACGACCTGACATTTAGTCGAAGATGTGCTGTGTCAGCATACCTTCCTATGCCGAACTGGTACATATATCTATGCGGGTAGAATAGGATGTAGAGTGACTGACATGCTCTCGTGGCCCTATGGTTACTAGGCCACGACCAGATATCTAGAGTTGGCCATTCCTCGGCAAGAGGCCTCGTATTGACTCTCCTTTAAGGATTACGGCGCCAGTAGTTCCGATGAGGCATCCAGGTGTGACATGTTCTTACTATGGGAAACCAGGTCACCCTGCAGAGAGTTACTTTGCATGGATGAGAGACAGCGGGTTTTTACCACCGCAGAGGATTGATCGTTCTCGTCCACAGGCTTTATTGGCTCCACCACTACGGACAACACCTGCACATCCATCCTTTAGACCACCTGCACCTCGTTTTAGGCCACCACAGTGACCTATGGTGCCTCAGCTCAACCGACCTCAGCAGGCACGCATTCATGCACTTACAGCAAAGGAGCCAGAGACAGCACCTTCAGCACTTATGGCCTTCGAGGTCACTGCACACGTCCAAGGTATTCCTGTCTTCTTATTGGTGGACATAGGGTCCACTACCTCTATGATCTCATGCACGGCAGTCAAGCGACTGGGTTTGGATACTGCTCCTATGAAGGGAGTGAGGGTCATCACTGCCACAAGGACTTTCTCTGATGTTACTAGTATATGTGAGGGCTGCCCAATAGACTTAGGTGGCAGAACGATACTAGTTGACCTGATCATCGTCCTCTTAGTTCACTACGACATCATTTTCGGTATGGACTGGCTCACTGAGATGCTAGCAGAGATCCATTGCGAGACTAGGACGGTTACAGCCCACAGACCAGAGGGCACAACTTTTACTTTCCCTGTTCAGGTCAGTCATGTTTCTCGATTGAGATGTTAAGCTTCTTCACTGAAGAATATTGATGGTCCGACGCTGTGGATACGCCTATAGTTCAGAATTTTGCCGATGTGTTTGAGACAATTCCTGGTTTGCCTCCTCGGCGCGAGATCGACTTCACCATTGATCGTACACTTGGTGCGACACCCATTTTGTTACCGATGTATCACATGCCTCTATGTGAGATGGAGGAATTGAGGAAACAGATTGACGAACTGGTAGAAAAGGGCTTCATACGACCCAGTGTGTTTCCATGGGGAGCACCTGTGTTGTTTGTCAAGAAGAAAGACGGGTCGCTACGATTATGTATTGATTACTGCAGGTTGAACCAGTTGACCGTGAAGAACAAATATCCTTTGCCCAAGATAGACGACTTATTTGATTAGTTGAAGGGGGCAAAGTATTTTTCGAAAATCGATTTACAGTCAGGGTATCATTAGTTGCGCGTCAGGGATGAAGACGTGCAGAAGATGGCTTTCAGGACCTATTTTGGGCATTACGAGTTCCTTATGATGTTGTTCGGTCTTATGAACACACCGACCGTGTTCATGGACTTGATAAACCAGGTATTTCGGCCATTTCTATACCGATTTGTCATCATATTTATAGATGACATCCTAATATACTCCATGAGTTGGGAAGAGCACGAGGAACACTTACAGGCAGTCTTAGATACTTTGAGGAAGAACCAGTTGTTCGCGCAGTATAAGAAATGTGACAACTGGCAGGAGGAAGTCAAGTTTCTGGGACATGTAGTGTCTAAGAAAGGGATAGTGGTGGACCTTGCTAAGGTAGCCGCCGTTCAGGACTAGAAGTAGCCTGGTTCAGTTACTGAGGTGAGGAGTTTCTGGGCCTGGCAGGCTATTACCGACGATTCATTCGAGACTTCTCGAAGATAGCTAGACCGTTATCATAGTTGACACGAAAGGATCTGAAGTTCGCCTGAAATGAGAAGGCGGAAGCAGCTTTTCAGGAGCTGAAGGAAAGATTGACGTTCGCCCCTGTGCTAGTATTGAAAGAACAAGGGGTTAAGTACACTATATATACTGATGCGTCTCACGTTGGTTTGGGTTGTGTCCTTATGCAGAAGGACAGGGTGATTGCGTATGCCTCAAGACAATTAAGGAAGCACGAGGAGAATTACCCAGCGCACGACCTTGAGTTAGCAGCGGTCATATTCGCATTGAAGCTCTGGAGACATTACCTCTACGGAGAGGAGTTCGAGCTTTTCTGCGACCATAAGAGCCTTAAGTATATATTCACTTAGCGGGACTTGAATATGAGGCAGCGTCGATGGATGGAGACCTTAAAGGACTTCAAGTTCGAGGTTTCCTACCATCTTGGCAAGGCCAACCTTGTGGCAGACGCGTTGAGTCACAAGAAGGCTATAGCATTTGTGACTCCGCTGATGATAGCAGAGTGGGATATGTTGGAGTTCGTGCGGGACTTCGAGTAGAAACTCACAGTGGAGGAGCCATTCGAGAGTGTCGCACATATTCAGGTACGACCACTTATTGATGACCGGATTATCGAGGCCCAGAAGGGCGACGAGCGGTTGTCTGAGCTTCGAGAGCAAGCTAGCGATGATGTGGACTTCGAGTGGAGAGTTGGCGCATCATACAGAGGAGGAAGCTACCTGGGAGACAGAAGCTGAGGTCAGAAAGAACTACCCTCAACTTCTCGAGGAGTACAAAAATGTACTAATTTTGAAGATGAAATTTTTCTTTAAGGTGGGTAGATTGTAACGACTCGGAAAATCCCGTACAAAGGCCTGAGTACCACCTCAGGCAGAAATCACTCAGGACCAGATCCTTTAGAAATTAGATGAGGATTAACTAGTGTTAAACTAGATTACATACAAAATTCACACTAATCACTTTAAATACGATCTACAAGACCCAAAACTTATGGAATTGTTGACGCTACATTACCCAAAATTCTAGGATCAATCTCATTACCCGGCTGCTCTTGGGAGCATCACGAAACTCCGTATCAGATCTGGACCGCACATCGAAAGTTCAAATAATGCGAGGTTATAGAATTAGGACTGCCTTGTTGGGCTTGACAACCATCTCGGAAGTCAAAACCAGATAGTGTCCCAGGGCTATTCACTTGAGCCCGGAGCGAGGAGTGTGAAAAAACATGGTTTTCTTTAGAAATTAAATCTAATTTAAGTAATCTGAGACTTGTCGCTTGCGGGCCAAATATAAGCAATCAGATAGTCAGAATCTGACCCAAATACACCCTTGGATCAGGGAACATTTTCCATATATGTCCGTGTACTTGTAACCCTGATCGAGTTTCAGTGACCGTTGAACTGAAACTGGTCCACCACGTGTAATCTGGGAACCTGACTGAAACAAAAACTTAACTCGACCTACATCCAAGGTCAGTGAGCTTAAGTCCGACCTTTGGCTCAAGGGGGGGCTCCAGAAGTGCTCCGTTGAGACGGAACAGTCTGTATTTAGACATAACCTAAGTATACCATGGCCCTGAGTCTATTTCCATGAGTTCTGGGCATATATAAGGACCTTAAATCCTCACTCTCTCATCCCATACGAATTTGAGAAAACCCTAGGTGAGAGAGACAATAAAGAGAGAGAAAGTGTGGGAGAAGCGAGAGAAGTGAGAGAAAGATCCTGTTGCTCTAACTTGCTACCATACGTGCTTAGCCACCACCGTCTAATCATTATTCCGCCGATTCTGTCTTCGTTCTTAGGTAAGAAAACCCTAACCCTAACTTGTTCTAGGGTTTCAATTGTTACAAGTAGCGAGATAGCTGACTTAATTCATGCTGGAGGTTGTTGTGCCGCCGTAGACGAGAACTTAAAAATTCTATCGACTTCGTTATGCTTCTAGGGCGTAAGGTGCAGACTATAGATGCTTAGGTTATGGTTTTCAATGCTTTCGATGTCAGATAATGACAGATTCATGATCTGGGTGTTATTTCACATGTAAAATGCGATGTTCATTTTGTGATTCAGTTACGTATGCAAATTATGGCGTTTAGTGTATTCTGTATATTTGTAGAAAATACCGTATACATATAAAATATGAAAGTGTGTTTGCCATGATTAAGTACTATGTGTGTATGCTATATATATGTGTAATGCTTACTTGGTGAAAGGATTCGTCCTAATACATGTTTTGGCTAATATACGTTATGTATGTTAAATAAGTGTAGTCGAAGTGTTTGTGAAAATGCTTGTATGAGTAAGTAATTTGGAGAAAGTATTTTAGGTAGGTGTTGAGTGAGGATTCTCAACTACCTTAGAGATGTATATGATTTCCTCCATGCAAGTTATTTAGTTTAATAATTTACTTATGAAATGTATGTCCTTGAATTTCCTGTTTAAGCGGTGTTTTATAACATGCTTGTTATCATGTTTGAATTACTTAGTTAATTCTGCTCTAATTACTTTATATGCTTTCTGGTTAGTGATTGGGGCTATGATTTAGTCCAGGCAATCGGTAATAAGCTTGAGTTCGTGGCTGAGATTTATTCGCCACTTAAGATGGGTTTGACGAACTCGAGTCGTACTAAAGTTGTTGGCAGTGGTTAGGCCACATGGAGTGTTTGCGTACTTCATATCGCTCAACTCAACATGTGCTCGTGCTAGTCGATCTCGTCAAGTAACCCGATCTGTCGATGTATGTTCACCATATATAGACGCCTCTGTTTGAAACCTAAGGTACCCAACTCATCAGTGAATCCCGCTTAACCTTGGTACCTTGATCCGCTAAGACTCATGAGCCTGACATGGTGGTATGGGACACTGTGGTCGAGCTGTTGGCCTACGCTGGGGTGATGTGCCTCCCCGTAGTAACCAGTGAGCAACCCAGACTCGTGAGCCGAATACGGTGGTATAAGATACTGTATTCGAGCTGTTGGCCTACACTAATTTGGTGATGGGGGAGTGGTGTAACGATTGCGTGTAACAGCCCTGGAAGCCCTTTGTAGTGACCTCGAGCATACTTTAATTCTGTGGTGAGGCAACAAGTCTTTCTGTAGTAAACAGAGTATAAACTAGGCCTGTATTGATAAGGTGATGGGGGAGCGATGCAACGAGTGCGTGCAACAACCCTGACAGCCCTTTACAGCGATCTAGAACCGTATCATCATATGAGATTATCTAGTACTGACGACCCTAGAATGGATCATTATTTGGGAATGATATAAGGGAGGTACCTTAGTTTTCCAATACTGCTGTATTAAAAGGACTAATAACAACTCGGTAATCACATTCATAACATAGCACTGCATGTGCCTGGCGTTGTGGAGCACTGAGGGATGAACGCATGCCGCGGACATAAGATGGTGTGACACGAGGGAGCATTGGCGAGGGCATGCATCATGACTGCATTCCATACTTGCATTAATAAGAGTATTTAGGAGTGTTTGTTGTATTACTTTATCATTACTGCTTGACTGAATTGATAACATGTTAACCTATGCTTTATCGTTCCACTGAGTTAGCTGCTCACTCCCATGTTACGGGACGGTGTTCTGGACACCCACTAGACTTTGTCTTAGATGCAGTTATCGACGAGACGCAGGAGGCTGAGCCTGATTACTATGATGATCAGGATGAGTTCTCCTACATACAGTTCTCTGGAGGCTTCGCTTAGGCCATTCAGATGACGGGGTTAAAGGGTTTACCATTATAGTTGTACCATTTCTTTTGGCATTTTGATTTTGAAACTAATACATGTATATGGTGACTTAGTAAGGTGTTTATACTCTGGAGACCGATTGTGACCGTTTCTGGCTTTATATACATTTATATACATCTTTCAGTCTTCTGCTTGCATTTTATAACTTGATCTGGAGTATGAATTACTGTTTTAGTATAATCCCACTCATGATTATTGCACTAATATAGACAACATTCAATCATTAGCATTTATGTTGCATAAGTGATGTTTTGAAACTCGGGTGTTGAGTTGCTACTCGACCCTCGATTTTCAGGGCGTTACAGCGCAACTCCTCTGACATTCAGATAAAAGAGAGAGGGATAAGTGACGCATGAAGCCATGCTTCTTGAGTTGCACGAGAGCACGTAACTCCCTTGGCGCACAACTCCATGGCACAACTCTCTCTCTCCCACACTCTCCTCACTTCCAAAAGTCCCAAATGAGGAACGTGAGGGGGTATTTATAGGCCTCCCATGCTCTTAAACAGTGGTGATCACCACCACTTCTCTCTTAAGACTGTATATCCCTCTTTGCTACATACATCAACTCCTTAAATAGTGGTGATCAGCCACTTCTTCCTTTATATAAGACAGCATCCATCCCTTCTTCTTGCCAAATGACGCTTATACACCCCTCCATATCAGATGATGCCCATCCATTCCTCTACATCAGATGACTCCTGTCCATTCCTCTTCATCAAATGACGTCCATCCAATCTTCTACATCAAATGACATCCATCCAATCTTCTTCATCAGAATGTGGAGCATGCAATCTTCTTTATCATGGAGCAACGCTTCATAAGTCTTCTATACTTGTTATGGGCACGCAACCCTGGGAAGGATCTGCCAAAATGGAATTCCCTTGCTGATATAATTAGCATGAGATGAGATTGGAATATTTTTTGTGCCTCAACAGAAATTGCTTTGGTTATTATTTCTCAAATTCTTACCTTTTGAGTTTGAGGATTCTCCTTTTACAAATATAGGAGATGCATTCTTATTTTTCAGGGGAGTATTTTTGACATAGCCTAGACCCGATATATCGCCACAATTTCTTGATGCGGTTAATAATTTTTCCAGCTTAGGGTCTCCATGGGTGTATCTTCAGGTATCCTTAGAACTCAACAGAGAAGAAACTTCAAGTTTTAAATTCTCATTTTCTATTATGAGTTTTTTAAATTCAGAAGTTTTGAAACTTAAATCAAGTTTTGCTTTTTCATAAGAATCAGAAAGATAAGATTTTTCCAAAACAATATTTTCAAGTTCTTCTTTTAATTTAAGAAATTTTTCTTTTTGAATCTTTAACTTGTTAGCTATTTTACAACTTTCCCTGTATAGGGCATTATAGGCATCCTGAAGATCATCTTCAATTTTATTTTCAAGGTCACTCCTGAGATTCTCATAATCAGATAAGTTACAACTATTTGAGGAGGTGACTTTGGCTATAGTCATTAGGGCTTCCACTTCATTTGAAGTTTCTTGTTCTAATTCATCTGACTCAGAAGAACTTTCAGAGCTGGATGATTCATCCCAAGTAGCGATCATGCCCTTTCTTTTTGACTTATCCCTTTTGGCGCATTTATTTGCTAAATGCCCATATTCATGGCAGTTAAAACATTGACTGTCTTTTACAGATTTTCAAGTTTTAGATTTTCCCTTTCTCTTATCAGAAGGTTTTTGAAAATCAACTCTGTTCTTACTTTTGAAAATCCCATAAAACCTTTTAACTAGTAAAGCCATATCATCCTTTGTATCTTTAATATCAGAATTAACATTCCTATCTTTTGAAATAGATTTGGATGACTTAAGAGCAATAGACTTACCTTTGGGAGCATTGAAATTTAACTCATATATTTAAAGAGAACCAACTAACTCCTCAACCTTCATTTAATTAGTGTCTCTTAGTCCTGAATGACATTTATTTTGGAATTGAACGTCTCAGGAAGAGATCGCAGTATTTTAGCACAGATTTTGCTTTCTGGGATTCCATCTCCTAAACCCCACATAAAATTAATTATGTCATTTAATTTCGTATAGAAGTCCATGAAAGTTTCATTTTCTTCTATACAAATTTCCTCAAACCTTATAGTGAGGATTTGAACTTTAGATTTCTTGACAATAATGTGTCATTTCAAGAATATCCCAGACTTGTTTAACTGTTTGAATTTAAACCTTAGGCTACTTGTTTGAATTCCTTAGATCTCACAAAGAAGAGTGTGAACTCCCTTTATAACATAAGATTCATAAAACAGATTAAAAAATTACAAAACAAAAAGCTATATTAAAAAAGGTTTTAAATACTGTGCAATAGCTTGAAGAAGATGGGGACTTTTCTCTCTTAAAGTGAAGGCTTTTCGTGGCTTGAATGAATAATTTTAGAGTGAGAAAAGACCTCTATTTATAGGCTGAAAAGTTGTTGCTTCGACTGGTTTAAGGTCTCCTTTGACTTGTCTAAGAATCAACCAAATTTCAAAATTTGGGCACGATCTGATAAAACTGTTTTTCAACTGGTCGAAGGCCCTGCTCGATTAGTTGAGTACCCTGCTCGACTGGTCGAGCATAGCCTTTGATTAGTCAAGGGTGCTATAAAATGGTTGCTGGACTTCGAGTCAAGCACCCTTCGACTGGTCAAGGGTGTGGCTTTGACTTATTGAGCACCTTGCTCGACTGGTTGAGGAACGAACAAAAAAATTCATTTTTTTTAGTTCAAATCTTGGACTAGTCAAAACTTATTCACAAGCCCAAGTGTAGGGTAGTGATGTAGTAATAATCTTGGTAAGACTGAGATCGAATCCACAGGGACTGAACCTTGTACGTATTCTGAAAGTAACTAGAACTAGAACTAGACGAAGATGTAATCTAAATCAGGAAATTTTAAGAGAATAATTGTGAATTACTAAACTAAAATGAAACTAGGGTTTCCAAGGATCCACTTATAGAGATCAGGGAGATCTATGCTTGATTCACGAACACAATTGGAATTAAAGTCCCATCTTCATCCAATTAGAAGATATGTCATTAAAAATCAACTATGAACTTCCTTTGATCTAGTTTTCAAGGAATGATAGGTATGAGAATTAGAATTGATTCCATCACAAAACTATGCCCATGAGACAATGAAAACAACAGAATTTAACCAATCCACAACCAATCTAAGAGAGTTATGAACGTTAGGAAGGGTTCCATCATCCAATCATGTCCATGAGACGATGGTGAACGATAGGGCTTCCTAACTTTATAATCATAATAATGAAACGGACATGCTCAGAGCTATCTCAGATCAATTATAATTTAAGTCATAATAAACCATTAAAAATTAAAAACATTCCTTATAATCAAACTTTAATAAAAGAGAGTTCATTAAATATGAATCAAAGCAAAGCAAACATCCCAATCACGCTACAAGCTTCACCTATTAACCCTAGCTAAGAGGTTTAGCTCATCATAGACATGATGATCTAAAGTCTCTTAACAACATTAAAGGAAAAAAAAAACTAAGAAGAAGGAGAAGGAAAACTCAGCCGGCTCGCTGCACATCTCTCTCTGTCTCTCTCTCTCTCTCTTCGCTCTTCTTTGCTCCACGTCTAGGTGGTCGATCCTCTCTCTCTCTCTCTCTCTCTTTTCTCCTTTTATAACCAAGGTTGTGTTGGCCATATCAAGACCATGCGATGCAAGATGCAACTCAAGCATGCCAATCCTCATCCAAATCCACATATCAATGTAGCTCATTGCCAGAGCATCAAATATCCGTACAGTTCTCACTTTGGATAATCACCGAGGTTTAGTACACTCTAAATGACACTACCCCTTTCCCAGGTGTGTAGTCCAAGTGAGCGTAAGAAACTTCATAATCCGCATTGCCAATAGCCTACAAATACCTATTCGACATGTCGATAGCAGACCCATTTACAAGCCGGTCATACTCAGCCTAGAAATGCCCCTACCCTCGGGCGGGTAAGGCCACACCCCCTTCTAACTGACCACGACATAGTGGGAGACGCAGCCTCCTCATATTCGGCCCTCGTGCCCTCACGTATCCACTCAGTCTCGATGTTGGAGTCATCCTCTGGTACCATTGGGTTTAGGGATTTCTACCCAGGGACATCTATGGCCCCTCGATGCTAGAACAGTATTTTCGGTGTCCGATCCTGCCATCCACCATATGCTTGTGGAGGCCACAACCCTGATGTTGCTAAGGCATATAATAATCATGTCATACAAATACGAGGTGCATGAATCATACTATCAGTCTTGCAGAAATCCTGTGCATATCGCGCGCTCATGTGGGGCAACTCCGCCTATCAGGGAGCCTGGTAAACAATCTGCCCGAAGGCATATGCTATGATCAGTCACTCCTCATATCAAGCATACATATAATGCGTATGAGTATGAATCATGGAGCTATACTAAGCATGTTATATGGTGATGAACTGTATTCATAACGAAGATGGGCCTAGACGGCCTATACACAACAAGTTTGGGCCTAACAATGGGCCCTAGGGGGAGTAACAATGCAGACATTTAACCATCATTGCTCTTACAATGTAGACATCAAACCATCATTGTTCCCAAGGCATGGCCTACCATACATCATGGTGGAATCACACATCGCAATGTACCTCATATACAACACATTCGGTCCCATACAAAGGCCTCACATACGTCTCATTGGGCCTCACTCATGGTCCTTATATACATCACAATGGACCTTAACCCATGGGCCTCAAATACATCAGTGGGCCGCATTAATGGGCCGCACCAATGGGCCTTATATACATTAAATGGGCTGCATCAACGGGTCACACCAATGAGCCTTATATACATTAAGTGGGCTGCATTAATGGGCCACACCAATGGGCCTTATATACATCAAGTGGGCTGTATCAATGGGCCGCACCAATGGGCATCATATACATCAAGTGGGTTGTATTAATGGGCCGCACCAATGGGCCTCATGTACATCAAGTGGGCCGCATCAATGGGCCACACCAATGGGCCTCATAAACATCAAGTGGGCCGTATCAATGGGCCTCACCATCGACACCATTCATCTATTTTAGAGATCATTTAGAGAATTTCCCAAAAAAAATGAATCATATAGACAGATCATCCGGACCGCCCTCCAAATAGCGGCGGAGATTATGATTGGAAGATCATTTAGACCATACCACAAATAGCAGTGGAGATAATGATTTTCACTGTTAAACAAATCACAGGGCCCACCATAAAGTTTATTCTCCATCCAATCTAATCATAAGGTCATAAAGACCTGGATTAAGAGGGAAAACAAATTCCATAATGATCCAGAACTTCTGTGACCCAAACGGGTTTCAATGATAGACGTTCAATCCTCCACTATTTTCTATAGTGTGGTCCACTTGATACACGGATCTGCCTCATTTTTAGTCTCATACCTTAAGATGAGCTCACCGAGTGGATGGACAGTTTGGATGGAACACACCCATCATGGTGGGGCTGCTGGCCGTCCAGCAGATGGACGCCCTGCAAGTGGTTGGACGGTATGGATATACCTCACATACATCACGGTGGGGTCCCCACAACCCGTCTAGATGAACGACATGGATGAGACAATACATCAGGTGGCCCTACATGACACCGTCCAACAATGGACGGTGCTGATGAAAAGCATGGGTAAAACACATATATCATGTGTGGGCCCCACAGACCATGCTGACGACAATACATCAACTATATGGATGATGTGAGGTACATCAGCCAATCAGCTTCTCCAGCGGGTGGGATCCCACGTGGGGCCACCACATACATGCATACATATGATATATATATATATATAATATTAAAAATAAGGTCCAACGTCCATACCTGGACGCTGGATGGATGGTTGGATTAGAGCACGTCCATCAAGGTGGGCCCACCCCACACGTTTGGCACGTGTGGGTGGGTCCCACGTCTTAAAAAAAGGATGGTGTGGATATATGAAACATATACACAAGGTGGGCCCACCGTCCACCTGACTGTGAGTGGAGTGGATGAAATGCACGCGTCATGGGTGGGATCCACACGTGTGGCCCACCTACTTTGAATGAGGCTAATATTTGTGTTTTTCCCTGCAACAGGGCCTACCCAAAATGGGCTGCAGGTGGACAGCAAGGTGGGCCACAGTTGGGCAGTGCGTGCGTCCCACTTAGTGGACGGCATGGATTAAAATATAGATCATGGAGGGCCACACACACATATCATCATAAAAAAAGAGAGAGAGAGAGAGAGAGAGAGAGAGAGAGAGAGAGAGAGAGAGAGAGAGAGAGAATGGTGTGAAGGGGAGGGACCCCGCCACTATGGGCACTGCCTATACTAAATACAATGCATACATCGAGTGGGTCCCACTACAAGTGGGCCATCAAATTGAAAATGAACAGTGGATCACCCACCGATTGCAAAGCTTCTTGGCTCCTTGGACTCCTTGGCTCCTTTTTTGATGGTGGAAGATGGGGATTGAAGGGTGGAGATTGGGGTAGGGAAGTGGGCCACACCTAGCTTCTTGGAATGCTTGGACGTTGCTCTCTTGGAAGCTTGAGAGTGAAGAGAGATAATGATATAGAGAGAGAGAGAAGTGATGGATGAAAAGAGATAGGATGGGTGTGTGGAAGGGATGGGTTAGGTTGAATTTTAGGTGAGAGGGGGATGGGTGGAGAGAGAGAGAGAGAGTTGACTTTAGGTAAGGGTGGTGTAAGAGGGGGATGGTTGCTTGTTCTTGATTTGATTTGATTAATTAATTGATTGATGAGATAAGTTGTAGAGATTCTCTTGAAATTTGCACGTGCGGCGTATTCCTCGAAATGAACGTGGGCCCACATCTTCTGGCTTGAGTATCGTATCGGTACGTGAGACGCGGCGTTGGAACTGCGGCGATGGTGCGGTTGCTAGGATACAAGTTTCGAATCAAGTCGATATAGATATATAAGATGCGACTTAGGGTCGTACACAAACGCTGATTACAGGTCGTGGGTTGCCGAAATTCGATCGGGAGGACCGCAGAAGCCTACGGAATGTTACAGTCTAGTATATGGGCCTTATAACTCTCCCCTCCTAATAAAAATTTCATCCTCAAAATTTACACTATCGCGTAACCAGATATAATTCATAAGGAAAGGGGAAACATAACATTATCATATAAAATTGGAAATAACATACAAGATATAACACATAATCAATCATCAAAGAGATGGGGATAGCACTCTCGAATCGTTGCCTCGCGCTCCCAAGTTGCCTCATTAATAGAATGGTGACCCCACTGCACCTTCACCAAGGGAATGACCTTGGTTCGGAGGACCTGCTCCTTCCGATCAAGGATACGAACTAGCTGCTTAATGTAAGAAGCGTCCTTAAGAACCTCCAGCGGTTACCAATCAATAACAGAAACGATGTTTGACCCACACTTCCTCAACATAGAGATATGAAAAATGTTGTAGATGCTAGACAACTAAGATGGCAAGGCAAGCCAATAGGCCACGACACCAACGCGCCCAGTGATCTTGAAAGGTCCTATAGATCTCGGGGCAAACTTGCTCTTTGCTCCAAATCGAACTGCACCCTTCATGGGCGAGCCCTTGAGATACACTCTATCTCCAACAGCGAACTTCAAGGGACGGTGCTGGCGATCAGCAAAACTCTTTTGCCGGCTCTGAGTTGTGCGCATCCTCTGCCTGATGATATCGATGGCATCTGTCGTTTGCTGCACAAGATCGGGACCTAAGAAACATCGCTCTCCAACCTTGGTCCAACAACTGGTGATCTGCATGGTGTGCTATATAATGCCTTAAAAGGAGTCATGCCAATGATTGCCTGATAGCTGTTGATGTATGCGAACTCAGCTAATCGCAGATGCTCATCCTAGCTACCCCCGAAGTCAATCACGCAAGCCCGAAGTATATCCTCAAGGATCTGGTTGACCCTCTTGGTCTGGCCATCAGTCTGCTGATGGTATGCTGTGCTGAGCTATAAAACAGACCCCATCGCTCTCTAAAAGCTCCCCCAAAACTGAAACGTGAACCTCGAATCTCGGTCAGAAACGATCGAGACTTGAATGTTGTGCAGTCTCACAATCTCCTCGATAAATAATCTCGCAAGCCGGTCCAAAGACCAAATTGCACGAATCGCAAGAAAATATGTTGACTTCATCAGACGACAACCCAGATGGCACCATGACCATGCTAAGTACTCGGCAAGCCCATAATAAAATCTGTCGACACCTGCTCCCACTTCCATGTCGGGACGCTCAACGGCTACAATGGACTAGGGGGTCTCTGATGATCGGCCTTGACACACTTGCATGTGTCACACTCAACCACAAAACTGGCGATCTAGGCTTCATTTCTGCCCAAAAATACTGTTGCCTCATATCACGGTACATCTTCGTTGAGCCAAGGTGGATAGAAAATGCAATCGATGTGCCTCGGTCATAATATCTCTGCGTAACTCAGGAATATCCGGGACACATAATCGGCCTTTGAAACGAAGTCCACCATTAGAACTAGCCTGCCAATCTGACTGACTTTCAGATGCTGCCTCAGCCCTATAACTCTACAACGACTCATCAGCCTGCTGAGCCTCGATCACCCTTATGACAAGTGAGGGTTGAATAGACAAGCTTGATAATCGCACGATAGAAGACTGCAGATTGATCTCAAAATCATATGCTGCCACATCCTCAAGCATACTCCACTCCTGAATCATTATATGCGCCACCAGGGCTCATGGCTGACGGCTAAGGGCATCTGCCACCACATTTGCCTTGCCTGGGTGGTACTGGAGATCAAAATCATAATCATTTAGGAGCTCCATCCAACGCCTTTGTCTTATGTTAAGCTCAGACTGAGAGAATAGGTACTTCAAGCTCTTGTGGTCGGAGAAGAGCTCGAACCTGACCCCATAGAGATAGTGCCTCCACACCTTCAGTGCGAAGACGATTGCTGCTAGCTCTAAATCATGTATGGTGTAGTTCAATTCATTGACCTTGAGCTAACGAGACGCATCGGCTTCCTGTACTGCATCATAACAGCACCCAAGCCAACTCGAGAGGCATCGGTAAATACAACAAATTCATCACTCCTAGAGGGGAGAGTGAGGATAGGAGCAAACATGAGGCTGTCCTTTAGCTCCATAAATGCTCGCTCATAGGTGTCGCTCCACACATACTTTATGCCCTTCCAAATTAACCTGATCAACGGGGTTGCAATACAGTAGAAGCCTTCAATGAAACACCGGTAATAGCCCACCAAACCAAGGAAACTACGGATCTCGGATGCGTTCGTGGGTTGGCTCCACTGACGCACTGCCTCAACCTTTAAGGGGTCCACTGTGATATCCTCCCTTATCAACACGTGACTGAGGAATGTCACCTCCTCCTGCCAAAACTCACACTTCTCCAGCTTCGCATACAGCTGGTGGGCACAGAGGGTCTGCAAAGTAATCTCCAGATGATGCACATGCTCCTCACGGGTCCTCGAATATATCAAAACGTCGTCGATGAATCCCACAACAAACTGATCGAGATAAGGATGAAAGACCTCATTCATTAGCTGTATGAATACTACGGGAGCATTAGTCAGTCCGAAGGACATGGCCTGAAACTCAAAGTGACCATAACGTGTCCTAAAAGCTGTCTTCAGGATGTCCTCCTCTCAGCCTGAATATGGTGATAACCGGAACACAGGTCAATCTTTGAAAAGAATTGTGCACCATGCAGCTGATCAAATAAGTAGTCTATCCTTGAGAGCGGGTACTTGTTCTTGATCGTGACCTGGTTGAGCTCGCGATAATCTACGCAGAGCCTCAACGAGCTATCCTTCTTCCCGACGAAGAGTATTAGCGCTCCCCAAGGTGAACTGCTCTGAAGAATGAATCCCAACTCACGCAACTCGTCTAACTGCCGTTGCAGCTTTTGCAACTCCATCGGTGCCATACGATACGGTGCCTTTGAGATAGGTGCAGTTCTGGGCACGAGATCAATATAGAATTCAATATGCCAGCGCGGCGGTAATCCTAAAATCTCCTGAAACACATAAGGAAAATTGCAGACCACTGGCAACTAATCGATACACAAGGCAACAGGCTCTTTAACTGTGCGGGACGTCAAACAAGACAACGACTCTCCTTTGGGCTTGACAACGAACTGGAACTACGGCAAGCCTAGTATAAAGAATGTGATTGTTCTCTTAGAGCAGTCCAAGACGGCGTGGTATTCGGCAAGCCAATCTATGCCTAAGATGATGTTGAAATCTGACATCGATAGTACAAACAAGTCAACAGGCAAGAAAATCTGTAACGCCCTCAAAATCGGGGGTCGAGCAAAGCTCAGCTCCCGAGTTCTAACGCATTACTTATGCAACATAGATGATGATGATTATGATGAGAGCATTGAAACATGAATGAGACTATACCAAAACAGCATATCATACTCCAGAGACGATTAACTTATGCAAGCGGAAGACTGTGATAGATATATACAATATATAAACTATGGTAAGTCTCCAGAGTGTGATAATGTTACGAGGTTAACTAATTACAAGTATAATTTCAAAATATACTAAAGGTGTAGTGTCATCTAGTCAACATCCCTGTAACCTTGTCGATCAAGGCATGACTCACATGAAGCCGCCAGAAAATAGCATATACGAGAAAGCATTCTCATCATCACAAAAGTTTGGCTCCGCCTCAGGAGTAGCGTCACCATCTGCAATCAGACAAAGTCTGTTGGGTGTCCGGAACACCGTCCCGTAATGTGAGAGTGAGTGATCAACTCAGTGGAACAATAAAGCATAGGTTAACATGTTATCAATTCAGTCAAGCAGTAATGATAAAGTAGTACAATCAACAATCCTAAGTACTCTTATTAATGCAAGTATGAAATGCTATCATGATGCATGCCCTCGCTAACATACTCCCTCATGCGACACCATCTTACATCCGCGGCATGCTTTCATCCCTCAGTGCTCCACATCTTCCAGGCACATGCAGTGCGATATGAACATGATTACTAAGTTGTTATTAGTCCTTTTTATGCAGCAGTATTGGGAAACTAAGATACCTTCCTTATATCATTCCCAAATAATGATCCATTCTAGGGTCGTCAATCCTAGATAATCTCATACCATGATGCAGTTCTAAGTCGCTGCAAGGGCTGCCAGGGCTGTTATACGGAATCGTTGCACCACTCCCCCATCACCTTATCAATATAGGCCTACTTTATACTCTGTTTACTATGGGAAGGCTATCGCCTCTCCGCAGATTCAGAGTATGCTCGAGGTCACTACACCGGGTATGGTCAGGGCTGTCAGGGCTGTTATACGGAATCGTTACACCACTCCCCCATCACCCTTCAAAGCAGTGTAGGCCGACAGCTCGAATACAGTGTCCCATACCACAATATTCAGCTCACGAGTCTGGTTGCTCGCTGGTCACTACGGGGAGGCACATGGTCCCAGCGTAGGCCGATAGCTCAACCACAGTGTCTCATACTACCATGCCCGACTCATGAGTCTTAGCAGATCGAGGTACCAAGGTTAACGGGGTTGCACTGGTAAGTTCGATACCTTAGGTTCAAGCAGTAGTGTCCAAACATGGTGAACATACATTAGACAGATCGGGTTACTTGACGAGCTCGGCTAGCTCGAGCGCACAACAAGTTGAACGACATGAAGTGCATAAGCACTTCATGTGGCCAACCACTATCGCCAACCGAAGTATGACTCGGGTTCGTCAAACACATCTCATGTGGTGAATGAATCTCAACCACGAATTCAATCCCGTTACCGATTGCCTGGACTATACAATAGCCCCAATCACATTCAATTACGGAACAGTTAAAGCAGTAATGGATCAAGATTTCAAATCATACAATCAAATATCCAATATTGTCCGCTTAGGGCTTCCAGGGCTGTTGCACGGAATTGTTACACCACTCCCCCATCACCCATCACGGATTTTATAGAATACAACTTAAACATGTGAAGTAGTCAGAGCAGAATTTAAATAAACAAGTAATTCAAACATATTAATAAGCATGTTATAAAACACAATGTAACAAGGAAATCAAACACTTGCGTTTCATAAACCAGTAAGTGATTAAACTAAACAACTTATAGGAAGAAAATCATACACATCACTAAGGTAGTTGAGAATCCTATCTCAACACCCTTATACATTATAATTTACTAACTACTACTCATTTAAACATTCCAACAAACATTTTAGATTGCATACATCAACATACTTGACGTATGTTGATCACATAGGTATTAGGCCAAATCCTTTCACTAGGGAGCTGCCCCATGGATAACACACATGCACCCATGCACCCATGATGGATAATCATGGCAAGCATGAATCCAAATTTCATATTCATTTGAATATTTTCATAAACATTTGGGCTACACAATTTAACATATATAGCGTATATTGGCTGTGGCATGATTTAGGGCAAATCCTTTCATCAAAGGGGTGTCGCCAATACAATAATCATATATCATGACAATTAGTCATGACGAGCACGAATGAGAATTCTATACTCATTCGGTCATTTTCACAAACACTTAGAATACACTCTTTTAACATACATAGTGTATACTAGCAAAAACATGATTAGAGCGAATCCTTTCACCGAGTGAGTATTATACATATATATAGCATGTTCATACAGTAATTAATCATGGCTAACATACTTTCAAAATTTGTATGTATACGGTATTTTCTATGATTATACATAATACACAATATACCATAATTTGTATACACAATTGAAACGCAAAACGAACATTGGTTTGTGCATGTACAATCACACTTAGATCATGAATCTATCATTATCTGACATTGAAAGCATTGAAAACCATAACCTATACGTCTAAAGTCCACACCTTTTGTCGGTAAACTTGAACCGAAACTAGTTTAAACCTAACGCCTTTATCTACGGCACAACGACAACCTGATTCATGAAACAGGTCAGCTATTCCATCACCTACACTCTTGGAAATCCTAAAACAACTTAGGGTTAGGTTTTCTTACCTACGAACGAAGCCAGAATCGCCGGAAAAGTGATTAGATAGCGATGGTTAAACACGTATAGCAGGGGGATGGAGTATCAGGAAGATGCTCCCACTTCTCTCACACTTTCTCTCTTTTCTCTCTTCTCTCTCCTAGGTTTTTCTCAAATTCGTATGGGATGAGAGAGTGAGGGCTAAAGGTCCTTATATAGGCCCAAAACTCACCAAATTAGACCCAGGGCCAATGTATACTTAGGTTATGTCCAAATACGGATAGTTCCATCTTAATGGAGCACTTCTGGAAGCCCCCCTTAAGCCAAAGGTCGGACTTAAGCTCATAGACATTGGATCTAGGTCAAGTTAAGTTTTCGTTCCAGTCGGGTTCCCAGATCACATGTGGCGGACCAGTTTCAGTTCAACGGTTACGACAACTCGATCAGGGTTACAAGTACATGGACATGTATATGAAATTTTCCCTGATCCAAGGGTGTATTTGGGTCAGATTCTGACTGTCTGATTGCTTATATCAGGCCCGCAAGTGGCAAGTCTCAGATTACTTAAATTTAGATATTTATTTCTAAAATATCCATGTTTCTCACACACTTCACTCCGGGCTTAAGCGAATAGCCCCAGGACACTATCTGGATTTAATTTCCGAGATGGTTGTCAAGCCCAACAAGGCGGTCCTAATTCTATAATTTTGTATTATTCAAACTTTCGACGTGCGGTCCAGATCTAATACGGAGTTTCAATGTACTCCCGAGAGCAGCTGGGTAATGAGATTGATCCTAGGTTTTAGGGTAACCTAGCGTCAATGATTCTACACGTTTTGGGTCTTGTAGATCATATTTAAAGTAGATCAAACGGATTTCATAGCTAATCTAGTTTAGTACTTAGTTGGCTTTGTCTAATTTCTAAAGGATTTAGTCCTATAAGATTTCTGTCTGAGCTGATACTTGGGCCTTTGGTAGTTTGTATAGAAGCTAGTTCAAAGAATTAACACTTAACTAAATCACGCCCTAATTACAACAGAAGAAGGTCCTAGGGTAGGAGAGGCTGATGTTTCTAAATAACCTATTCGTCGATGATTCCATGAGGTTACTTTGAGTTTGAGTATTGTTCTTCATACCTGAACTCTAAGATTTGTGTCTAATGTGAAAGTACTTAGAAAGATTTAAAGAACGAGGTGGTGCGAGGTGAGATTTGTGAAGGAAAAGGGTTAAAAAGTGATTTTTTTGACTTTGGGATTGAGTTCAGACAAGTTAATAAGGTGTTAGGATCGACCCATTGCCTAAGGACGTATAATTCCAGGTTGGCAAAAATTCGGGATGTTACAAAATCTCTCCCGTTGGGCAAGACGAACAGAAGCAGCTTAACACTATAGTCTTCTCCAAGGGCATCGATACGGTTAACCCCTCACTAGCAGAATCTGTCGGCAATTGAGGCAATTAGAAAAAATCCTCAGACACGAATGAGTGCGAAGCACCAAAATTAATAATACTCGTGCAATGCATATAGAGACTGGGAGTATACCCTCAACGACTCCTCCGGAGGACTGTGGGTCTTGCTGAGCTGCATAAAATCTAGCCTGAACTGGCTGTGGACGTGCCTATCCCTTCTAAGGGTTCTGCTGCTGCTACCACTGGGGCGGCCAATACTGCTGTCTCTATAGCTACTGGGGCCTCGACGGCTGAGGTGGCTGCGGTCGCTACTACTGGGGTCGCTGCTATAGTGGAGGCTGATATGGCCCTCTCGGCTGCTGCTACTGTTGAGGGCTGGGGCACTCATGTATGCGGTGTCCTATCCCACCACATCCAAAACAAGTCACTGTAAATGGCCGCTGGGGTGGCGTTAGAGGTGCTGCTGGTGCTCTGATGGATGGATGGCCCCTGTGCCTCTGTGGCCGTCGATGCTGTTAGGATCTATTAGAGGGGGCCTGTCTCTTCTGGTCTCTCTGCATGCCAGCCCACTTAGTCTCATAAATCTGAGCCCTCCGTACTACCACCTGAAAAGTCGAGAGCTCATGCCCAATAACACGGCCTCAAAGATTGTAATGCAAGCCGTTCTCAAAATGGTGAGGCTTTTGCTTCTCATCATCAACCAAATATAGGGCGAACCTCGATAGCACCATGAAACAAGCTGCGTACTATGCCACAGAAATGTCTCTCACCAAGGTTTTGAACTCTAACACTCGTTGCCGATGAATATGGTCAGGGAAGTACTGCTGGTCGAATCGGTCTACGAAATCTTCCTATGTCCAGACAAAATCAGGCCCTGCAACATAGGTCACAGAGGTCCACCAGTGCTTGGCCTCACCCTGGAGAAGAAATATGGATAACCAGATCAGCTACTGGGTTATACATGACATTGTATCAAAAATCTTCTCCACATCGGAGCGCCACCTCTCAGCTACTGTAGGATCTGGCTCGCCCTGGAAACACGGGGGATCGAGATGTCTGAACTCTCGAAGAAGGGAGCTCATGTGCTCCTGCTCTGCCTGGGTTGGCGAAACAACGAGGTTCTTACCTTGCCCCTGAAGGACGACCATCACAGCCTGCAACATTTGCTATAACCGGGAGGCACTCATGGGTATGGTCGGATTCGCACTGATCTCAGGTGGAGGAATGACATACTCAGGCTGGGGAGCAGGAATCTCTGGTGGTGGAGTTAGAGTCGTAGGTGGTAGAGCGGGAGCCTCAGGTGGTGGAGCAGGAGTCGCTCGGGTCGCTCTCCTGGGCGACATGTCCTATAGGGAAGAATAAATGTGCCTGTCAACCTTGAGAACTCTTGAAGGCATGCATGTTAAGGAACTAAATCAGAAGGTTATGCTCTCGGGACTTAGTTGTTCTGAACTAATGGCAAACATGTGATGTTGTTCTCAGTTATTTCCAAGTTATGTTCTGATACCAACTTCTATCACACCCCAAACTCAAAAATCGGGCTCACAAAATTCCTGATCGTCGAATCTGGCACCGACAGCCTCCTCAGTACCCCATTCTCGACTCCCTGCACGGTACACTAGGTTCCAATCCTGGGATCCTATAAGGAGGATTTTCAACATGAATTTGATTCACAAGAAGCATAACTATAAGCATAACCCACAAACAATAACCAACGACATCATCATAAATCCACTATGATAAAAAACTTTGAGTACAATGTGCATAAAAGGGATATACAATAACAGAATCGGAAGCTCCAGAAGTCTGCTGCACGCCCCAATCTCAATGTTGCTACAGCGTCTAGCGTCACCTGTACGCATCAATCATGCATAAGCTTATAAAAAGCTTAGAGGGTGGTGTAAGTGTATGCACAATATGAGCGTTCTCAGAATGCAATATCAGAGTAATAAGGAATTATACTTATGAGTACATGAATGTAATTAGTCGTATCAAAGCTATACGGTGCATGACATGAATGCTATCGGCCATATCATGACCATGCGATGTTGGATGTAACTCAAGCACGCCAATCCTCATTCGAATCCACATATCAATGCAGCTCTTCACTAGAACATGAAATGTCAGTACAATTCTCACTCTGGATAATCACCGGGGTTTAGTACACTCGAAATGACACTGCCCCTTTCTCAGGCGCACAGTCCAAGTGAGCATAAGAAAACTCACTATCCGCCTAGCCAATAGCATGTCAATACCTATCCGACACGTCGATAGTGGACCTATTTACGAGCTGGTCATACTTAGCCTAGTAATGCCCCCTACCCTCAGGCGGGTAAGGCCACACCCCCTTCCAACCAACCACGATACAGTGAAAAATGCGGCCTCCTAGTATTCGACCATCATGCGCTAATGTATCCTCTTAGTCTTGACATTAGAGTCATCCTCTGGTACCATCGAGTTTAGGAATTTTTACCTAGTGACATCTATGGTGCCCCGATGCTAGAACATTATTTCTGGTATCTGATCCTGCCATCCATGATATGCCTGTGGAGGCCACAACCCAGATGTCGCTAGTGTGTACAGTAATCATGTCATACAAATGCGAGGTGCATGAATCACACTATCAGTCATGCAGCAATCCTGCGTGTATCACCCGCTGATGTGGGGCAACTCTACCTATTAGGGAGCCTCGTAAACAATCTGCCCAAAGGCATATGCTATGATCAGTTACTCCTCATATCAAGCATACATATGATGCGTATGAGCATGAATCATGGAGCTATACTAAGCATGTTATATGGTGATGAACTCTATTCATAACGAAGATGGGCCTAGATAGCCTATACACAACAAGTATGAGCCTAACAATGGGTCCTAGGGGGAGTTACAATGTGGACGTCAAACCATCATTTCTCCTAATGCATGGCCCGCCATACATCATGGTGGAATCACACATCGTAATGTACGTCATATACAACACATTCGGCCCCATAGGGACTGAACCTTGTATATATTCTGAAAGTAACTAGAATTAGAACTAGATGAAGATGTAATCCAAATCAGGAAATTTTAAGAGAATAATTGTGAATTACTAAACTAAAACTTGTAAAATTCGAAGGTGGGAAACTAGGGTTTCTAAGGATCCACTTATAGAGATCAGGGAGATCTATCCTTGATTCATGAACATAACTAGAATTAGAGTCCCATCTTCATTTAATTAGAAGATATGTCATTAAAAATCAACTATGAACTTCCTTTGATCTTGTTTTCAAGGAATGATAGGTATGAGAATTAGAATTGATTCCATCACAAAAGTATGCCCAGGAGACAAAGCAAACAACAAAATTTAACCAATCCACAACTAATCTAAGAGAGTTATGAACGTTAGGAAGGGTTCCATCATCCAATCATGTCCATGAGACGATGGTGAACGACAGGGCTTCCTAACTTCACAATCATAATAATGAAAAGGACATGCTCAGAGCTATTGCAGATCAATTGTAATTTAAGTCATAATAAACCATTAAAAGATAAAAACATTCCTTATAATCAAACTTTAATAAAAGAGAGTTCATTAAACATGAATCAAAGCAAAGCAAACATCCCAATCACGCTACGAGCTTCACCTCTTAGCCCTAGCTAAGAGGTTTAGCTCATCATAGACATGATGATTTAAATTCTCTTAACAACATTAATGGAAAAAAAACTAAGAAGAAGGAGAAGGAAAACTCAGCCGGCTCGCTGCATATCTCTCTCTCTCTCTCTGCTCTTCTCTACTCCACGTCTAGGTGGTCGATCCTCTCTCTCTCTCTCTCTCTCTCTCTTCTCTTCTCCTTTTATAACCAAGGTTGTGTTGGCCATATCAAGACCATGCAATGCAAGATGCAACACAAGCATGCCAATCCTCATCCAAATCCATAAATCAATGCAGCTCATCACTAGATCATCAAATATCAATACAATTCTCAATCTGGATAATCGCCGGGGTTTAATATACTCCAAATGACACTGCCCCTTTCCCAGGTGCGTAGTCTAAGTGAGCGTAAGAAACCTCACTATCCGTCTGGCCAATAGCCTGCCAATACCTATCCGGCATGTCGATAGCGGACCCATTTACGAGCTGCTCATACTCAGCCTAACAATGCCCCTACCCTCGGGCGGGTAAGGCCACACCCCCTTCGACCACGACACAGTGGGAGACGCGACCTCTTGGTATTCGGCCCTCGTGCGCTCATGTATCCACTCGGTCTCGACGTTGGAGTCGTCCTTTGGTACCATCAGATTTAGGGATTTCTACCCAGGGACATTTATGGCCCCCTGATGATAGAACAATATTTCTGGTGTTCTGTCTTGCCATCCACAATATGCCTATGGAGGCCACAACCCTGATGTTGCTAAGACGTACAGTAATCATGTCATACAAATGTGAGGTGCATGAATCACACTATCAGTCATGCAGCAATCCTGCACATACCACACACTCATGTGGGGTAACTCCACCTATCAGGGAACCTCGTAAACAATCTGCCCGAAGGCATATGCTATGATTAGTCACTCCTCATATTAAGCATACATATGATGCATATGAGCATGAATTATGGAGCTATACTAAGCATGTCATATGTGATGACCTCTATTCATAACGAAGATGGGCCTAGACGGCCTCTACACATAAGTATGGGCCTAACAATGGGCCCTAGGGAGAGTTACAATATAGACATTTAACCATCATTGCTCTTACAATGCAGACGTCAAACCATCATTGCTCCCAAGGTATGGCCTGCCATACATCATGGTGGAATCACACATCACAATGTAGCTCATATACAACACATTCGGCCCCATACAAAGGCCTCACATACGTCTCATTGGGCCTCACTTATGGTCCTTATATACATCACATTGGACCTTAACCCATGGGCCTCAAATACATCAAGTGGGACACATCAATGGGCCGCACCAATCTGCCTCATATACATCAAATGGGCCGCATCAACGGATCGCACCAATGGACCTCATTTACATCAAGTGGGCCGCATCGATGGGCCACACCAATGGGCCTCATATACATCCAGTGGGCTACACCAATGGGCCTCATATACATTAAGTGGGACGTATCAATGGGCCTCACCATCTACACAATTCATCTATTTTAGAGCATTTAAAAAAAATGAATCATATTGACTGATCATCCGGACCACACTCTAAATAGCGGCGGAGATGATGATTGGAAGATCATCTGGACCATACCACAAATAACATTGGAGATAATGATTTTCACTGTCAAACAAATCACAGGGCCCACCATAAAGTTTATTCTCCATCCAATCTGATCATAAGGTCATAAAGACCTGAATTAAGAGGGAAAACAAATTCCATAATGATCTAAAACTTCTGTGACCCAAACGGGTTTCAATGATAGACATTCAATCCTCCACTATTTTCTGCAGTGTGGTCAACCTGATATGCGGATCTGCCTCATTTTTAGTCTCAAGCCTTAAGATGAGCTTACCAAATGGATGGACGGTTTGGATGGAATACACCCATCATGGTGGGGCTGCTGACCATCCATCAGATGAACGGCCCTGCAAGTGGCTGGACGGTATGGATATACCTCACATACTTCACGGTGGGGTCCCCACAGCCCATCCAGATGGCGGCATGGATGAGACCATACATCAGGTGGCCCTACATGACACTGTCCAACAATGGATGGTGTTGATGAACAACATGGGTAAAACACATATAACATGTGTGGGCCCCACAGACCATGCTGACGTCAATACATTACCTATATGGCTGATGTGAGGTACGTCAGCCAATCAGCTTCTCCAGCGGGTGGGATCCCACGTGGGGCCACCACATACATGCATACATATGATTATATATATATATAAACCGGGTCCAGTGTCACGCCCCAAAATTGGAAACCGGGCCCACAAAATTTTCGATCGCCGAATCTGGTGCCGACAGCCTCCGTAGTACCCCATTCTCGGCTTCCAGTGCTCATACGCCTGATTCCGATCCTGGGATCCTATAAGGAGGCTTTTTAAAGTACATTTGTCTCATAAGAAGCATAACCACAAGTTTACCCAAATCATAAAGGCAACATCATCATCACATATCCACTAATATAAACAGTTGAATACAGTGCTGAAAGAGAAAATACATATATCTAAAATTAAAGCTCCAGAAGATGCTACTATAACCTAACACCACCTGCAAGCTCAACGCTACTATAACCTAACACCATCTGCACGCATCTATCGTGCATAAGCTTATAGAAAGCTTAGAGGATGGTGTAAGTGTGTGCATAAGATAAGTGCCAAAATGTAATATCAGAGCAATGTGGAACATACTGGTAAATCCAAAAACATGATAAACCAATATCATATACTAAGGAAATAATGCAGATCACCTATGCAATGTGAAGACATAGTATGCCAAATATCATATGCTGAGGATGCAATGTAATATACAAATCTTGACGAGTCCATGAATACCGTCAATCTCATCCAGGGCATATAAATGCAGAAACATAACAACCCAAAATGTCATATGCCGCAGATGTAATGCAATATGCGGTGCAAATGAAATGACCAAGCTGTAGTGTGAGGTCGGGATGATAGTATGTAGTATCGTAGGCTATCGGGTCCATCACAAGGGACTTCTATTCAAACCAGTCTCATACCTAAATTTAGATAGATAGACTTATTGTGGTAAAGTCCTGACCTTAGGTTGGGGTTGGTCGCATACCCCAACCTAAATCCTGGCCATTATGAAGGTACACATCAATTAGTTGCGAACCACCAGCCAAGTGGATAGTGAATGAATGAATGAATGAGTAAAATGCTGAGTATACAACTCCTGCTCAATAAGTCTATATATCAGTACCGTATATCTATGAGATTATCACTGGGGTCTAGTACACTCTACATGCAATTGCCGCCCACCGGACGCACAACCATGCAAGTGGAAGAGACCTCATTATCCGCCTGACCAGTAGTTAGCTAATGTCTACTCTGCACGTTGATAGCGAACCCAATTACGATCTAGTCAAACTCATCCTAGCTATGCCCACTACCCTCGGGCGGGTAAGGTCACAACCCCTTACCAACCAACCACGACACAGTCGGAGACGCGACCTACTGGTATTCGGCACTTGGGCGCTTATATATCCACTCGGTCTAAACATTGGGGCATCTCTTGGACATGGAGGTTTAGGAATTTTCACCCAGGGACATCTATAGCACCCGTATGTTAGAACCAAACATTTTCGGTGTCCCATCTAGCCATCTACGACATTCTTGTGGAGGCCATGACCCTGATGTCGCTAGGGCATACGATGGTCATATTACAAAATGTGAGATGCGTGAGTCACACAATCTAATCATGCATCAATCTTGCACATATCGTGCGCTCGTGTGAGCAACTTCGTCTCTCAGGGAGTCCCATAAACAACCTGCCCTATGGCATATGCAATGGTCAATCACATCTCATAACAAACATGTGGATGATACGTATGAGAATGTATCATGATGCTATGCTGTCACATACTCATAGTTGATATCGATAATTGACCTAACAAAGGGCCTAAGGGAAGGTCACAATGTGGACATTTAACCATCATTGTCCATCAATGTGGACATTTAACCAACATTGCTCCCAAGGAGTGGCCCACATAGAGCCTAATATATAGTTAGCCCATGGCCTCACACAAGGGCCTAATATACATCACTTGGGCCTCATACAAGGGCCACATATACCTCACGACGGGCCTCATCACATGGGCTAAATACACATCACAATGGGCTGCATCACATGGGCCACATATACATTAAGTGGGTCGCATCTCACGGGTCTAATATACATCGCAATGGGCCGCTCACACGGGCCTAATATACATCAAGTCGAGCCTCAACATATGGGCCAGAAATATATCATAATGGGCCGCACCACCTGGGCCTTGAATGTGTCACAATGGGCCATAACCCATGGGCCTCAATACATCACAATAGACCACGACCCATGGGCCTCAAATACATCATGATGGGCCTCATCACATGGGCTTCAAATACACAACAGGTGGGCCCCACACATGGGCCTCAAATACAAAACAGGTGGGCCCCATCACATGGGCCTCATATACATCAAGTGGGCTGCATCAATGAGCCGCACCAATGGGCCTTATATACATCAAGTGGGCCGCACCAATGGGCCATGAAATAATTATATCACGGTGGCCCTCAGAACTTGCTGATGTGGTACAACAACTACATAGCTAGAGTGAGGTACGCCAGTCAATCCAATCCCCATCGTCCAAGGTCTGGACAGTGTGGATATACAACATATCATCAAGGTTGGCCCCATCATGGATGGACAATGTGCAGATACAACACATACATCTAGTGGGGTCCACGTGCACATGCTGGACACAACACACGTCAGGTGGGGTCCATAGACAAGTGGATCACAACGTCTCACATAGTGGATGGTGTGAATATAAGACACTTACATCAAGGTGGGTCCCACCAAATGGATGGTGTGATATAATACACAAATCAAGGTGGCTGTCACCGTCCAGCACATCTGGACGATGCAGATCGGATACATAAATCAAGGTGGACCCTGCATGCAGTAGGTGGGCCTGCATGAAACACATACGTCATGGTGTGCCTGGCACTGTTCAAGTTAGTCCAGCACTGTCCAGATGGTCTGGATGGTGTGGATATAGAATAAATAAATCAAGGTGGACCCCACCTTATATGAAAAATAAACGGACAATCTAGATAAAACACAGACCTCATGATGACACGGACAGAACTTGTTGCGTCAAAGTAGCAGCTGTAG
This sequence comes from Magnolia changhungtana, assembly GCA_030180095.1. Lineage (NCBI taxonomy): Eukaryota > Viridiplantae > Streptophyta > Magnoliopsida > Magnoliales > Magnoliaceae > Magnolia > Magnolia changhungtana. The sequence goes on from JASAUF010000525.1 coordinate 7,156,258, forward strand.
TTGCTGGCTGCTGGCAGCTGGCCCACTAGCAAAATGGATAGACGGTCTGAATATAAAACATATACATCTTGGTGTGGCCCATCGTCTAACTATCTAGACGGTGTGGATGCTGAACATACATCACAGTGGGGGCCATAGCACCATCCAGAGCGGTGTCCACCATCGTCCAAATTCTGTGGACGGTGTGGATGGAAGGCATACATCATAGTGGGGTCCATCGTCCCAGATAGGTAGCTGGATAAAATACATGCATCAGGTGAGCTCCACCATCCCAGCTAGACAGATGGATGAAACACATTCATCATGGGGGTCTCACCGTCCAGGTTTGCTGGAAGGTGTGGATTTCTTACATACACTAAGGTGGGCTCCACTATGATGGATGACATGGATGCACACATCAGGTGGGCCATCAAACAGTCAAAAAAAGGAGTGAAAGAGAGAGAGAGAGAGAGAGAGAGAGAGAGAGAGAGAGAGAGAGAGAGAGAGAGAGAGAGAGAGAAGGGGAGGGACCCCGCCACTATGGGCCCTCCCAATACAATGCATACATCAAGATGGGTCCCACCATATGTGGGTCCTCAAATACACAATAATCAACAGTTGAAAAATCATAAAATCACCCACCTATTGCTCCTCTTCTTTAGCTCCTTGGACTCCCTAGCTCTAAAGCTACAAGTTTGATGGAGGATGATGGAGATTGGACAGTTAGATGGCCACACTAGGCTCTCTCATGGAGCTTGGACGGTCTCTCTTGGTTGCTTCGGAGGAAAGAGAGAGGGATGAGAGAGAGAGAGGTTGTAAGAGAGAGAGGGATGGGTGAGTGATGTGTGTACTTGAAAAGGGATGGGTGGAGAGAGAGAGAGAGTTGACTTTAGGGTTGCTTGTACTTGACATGTGAGGTGATTGATTGATGGGATATTCTCTTGGGATTTGAAAATGTGTGGCGTTTTCCTCAAATTGAACGTGGGCCCACATTTCTTGGCTAGGGTATCGCATTGGCGTACGGGATGGGTGGAGAGAGAGAAGGATGGGTGACGGCGCGGTCGTAAAAGTGCAAGTCTCGAGTTGAACTGACTTAGATTTACAAGGTATGACTCAGGGATGCGCGCAAATACCATCTATGCGTCCCGAGTTGTAGGAATTCGACCGGAAGGACCGGGGAAGCCTACGGAATAGTACGGTTTAGGATACGGGCCTCACATCCAGCATCCATACCTAGATGCTAGACGAATGGTTGGATTAGAGCACGTCCATTAAGGTGGGCCCACCCCACACCTGTGGCACGTGTGGGTGGGTCCCACATCCTAAAAAAAGGACGGTGTGGATATATGAAACATATAAACAAAGTGGGCCCACCGTCCACTTGACTGTGAATGGAGTGGATGAAATGCATGCGTCATTGGTGGGATCCACACGTGTGGCCCACCTACTTTAAATGAGGCTAATATTTTTATTTTTCCTTGCAACAGGGCCTATCCAAAATGGGCAGTAGATGGACAACAAGGTGGGCCCCAGTTGGGCTGCGCGTGCGCCCACTTAGTGGATGGCATGGATTAAAATATACATCATGGTGGGCCATACACACATCATCATAAAAAAAGGGGAGAGTGTGTGAGAGAGAGAGAGAGAGAGAGAGAGAGAGAGAGAGAGAACGGTGTGAAGGGGAGGGTCCTCGCCACTATGGGCACTGCCTATACTAAATACAATGCATACATCGAGTGGGTCCCATTATAAGTGGGCCATCAAATTGAATATGAATGGTGGATCACCCACCGATTGCAAAGCTTCTTGGCTCCTTGGCTCCTTCTTTGATGGTGGAAGATGGGGATTAGGGTGGGGAAGTGGGCCACACCTAGCTTCTTGGAATGCTTGGACGTTGCTCTCTTGGATGCTTGAGAGTGAAGAGAGATAATGAGAGAGAGAGAGAAGTGATGGATGAAAAGAGATGGGATGGGTGTAAGGAAGGGATAGGTTGGGTTGAATTTTGGGTGAGAGAGGGATGGGTGAGAGAGAGAGAGAGAGAGAGAGAGAGAGAGAGAGAGAGAGTTAACTTTAGGTAAGGGTAGTGTAAGAGGGGGATGGTTGCTTGTACTTGACTTGATTTGATTGATTGACTGGTGGGATAGGCTATAAAGATTCTCTCAAAATTTGCACGCACAACGTATTCCTTGAAATGAATGCGAGCCCAGATCTTCTGGCCTGGGTATCGTATCAGCGTGTGAGATGCGACATTGGAATCGCGACGACGGCGCGGTCGCTAGAATACAAGTTTCAAGTTGAGTCGACATAGATATATAAGATGCGACTTAGGGTAGTATACAAACATTGATTACTGGTCACGGATTGTCGAAATTCGACTGGGAGGACCGCCGAAGCCTACAAAATGGTACGGTCTAGGATACGGGCCTTATAGCGTCCCGCTTGGATTTAATGGACAGTTCGAATCAGTCATCCGAGTGACTGAGGTAGGCCACAACATGCCCCAACGGATGTCCCTTGTGAACCCTGTGTAAATGGCGAGAATTCGGTCAGGTCAAACAACCCTTGACCGAAATACTGGTCTGGTGTGTTGCCAATGTATGTGTGTTGTGCATACGCACACCACTCAAAGTGGGGTCTGCAACGATATTTTAATAGATCTAAACCGTTCATCCGTTCTTCTATCCAATTTAAGGGGTTGAGACTAAAATTAAAGCATATCTAGAGATCAGGTGGGCCTCAAATCGGTAATTTATGGCTAATCTTGTCCATTGGGCCATTTCCACAAAGATCCAATGGCTGAAATTTTACGTGTACAGTTACTTTATGGTCCTCAGGCTAGATATAAAGTTTCGAGCCAAAAGGATGGTGGGAACCTTGTGATTGTGCATTCAAGATGATTTTCAGGTCCCTTTTACTTTAATCACTTGATTTTCTCAGATCTTTGGCGTGTGAATTCTACTATCTCGATCTCCTAAGATTCGTCCCTTGCCTTGGTGATTCTTGTGCATAAAATCCATACTTTAGTACCCTTTTCAGTCCAAGCTCTTAAATTCACCTTGTAACAAAAACATCATTAAATAGTACGTTTAAGCATTATCATGTACGTAAAACCAAGTAGTAACTGGGGTCTAATATGCAATATTTGACTCTCAACACAATCCCCAATCAGCATTTTTCTAGTCCGAGTAAAGTATACGAAAAATATTTTAAGAATTACGGGACAATTTCTATAAGCTCGAGTGATTTTTGAAAAACAATCTAAATACTATAATTCTAAGATTCATTAATGTTGAGCATTACCTTCTCCTAAACGCGAGCGCACGGTAAACTTCTTGGTCAAGTTCAAAGTATTAATCCGTCAATTAGAACAACTTTAAACATTGAGTTCCATGGGTGTATAGTGTAACCTTGGCTTATCATTATGAAGAGTCCAATCATCAATTTTCATGATAACATTGATAATCAAACAGAGCATTCCTGGATAACTCAACCTGAATCGAAACTTGCCTTACAATTTGGCCTTTTTATTCTTCCAGCTTTCGATTTTTTCATCAATGGCTTTACACTGTATCAACCTTTTTAAAGATCTTTAACAGGTAGCCATTTTCGAAGACAACTATTTTTTTAGCTCGGTATTCTCTCTCTCTCTCTCTCTCTCTCTCTCTTTCATGATGGACAAATTCCCCAAGTTGGTTCCTTCCATGCTTAATGATCACCAAGTTAATAATTCAATAACGAACTGAACCTTAATGTGCAAGCTAAATGTGACATGTGAAATCATGACTCAATCAATGTTTAAAACTTCTAATCATGGATTAATAATTCGAACTTAACTGTGAATCTAACAGATAACTGAACCCAAGAGTTGTAAATCACCAACATTAAGTGTCTTATACTTCTAAAATCAAGATGGTCCTTAAAATCACTTCGAATTTACAAGAATTTTCAGAAAAATTTAAAAAATTTTCACAATTTTTTGCTTAAGACTAAGAGAACACTGATTAGGTAACCTAATCTCCCATCCCTAAATTAAAATCTACATTATCCTCAATGTAAAAGATATAAGCATGCAATGCACATGAGCCAACTAAAGTAAAGGAGAAGTGATGGAAAGATAGTACCTGATGAAGGAAATTGAACAGCTTTTTCCAAAGAGATCTTAGCATGAAGGTGGCTCGACACAAGAGTTAAATAAAAAAAAGCAAACTATCCTAACAGCATAAAGCCGACTATCCTAGAATGACAAAAAGCAAACTACCCTAGTTCTATGAAAGCAGTAAACCTACCTATTCCTCTATCAGACTAGGAGATTAATCCTGGTAAACAGGATCATTCAGAGGCATAGACATGTCCTCTGAATCAAATTTCTCAAAAAATAGCTTTAATTGATGTTCATTTACTTTAAACTCATTTCCATTGTCTGGATTTTGAATCTCGACGGCCCCATGAGGATAAACATTGATAACGGTGAAAGGGCCGGTCCAACGAGATCGAAGCTTACCCAGAAAGAGATGTAATTGAGAATTATACAAAAGGAATTTCTGACCTGGCGTGAATGATTTCTAAAGTATGTGTTGGTCATGGAATGCTTTCATTCTGTCCTTGTAAATTCTCGAGTTCTCGTATGCATCGTTTCGAATTTTGCAAGTTCATTTAATTAAAGTTTGCGCAGCAAGCTAGTGTTGTCTAGATTGAAGTTCAGATATTTGATCGCCCAGTAGGCTCTATGTTCCAACTCCATAGGCATGTGGCAAGCCTTCCCATAGACAAGTCTAAAGGGAGACATTCTAATAGGGGTTTTAAATGCAGTCGGTAAGCCCATAAAGCATCGGTCAATCGAATTGACCAATCATTACGGTTAGGGTTAACCGTCTTTTACAAGATTTGTTTAATTTTCCTATTAGAAATCTCGGCTTGTCTACTTGTTTTTGGGTGGTATGGAGTGCTCACCTTATGGCAAATACCATATTTCTTTATTAAATTCTCAAATGGTCTATTACAAAAATGTGAGCCCCCATCACTAATGATGGCTCGAGGCATTCCAAGCTAGGAAAGGATGTTGTCTTTTAAGAATTTAATGATCGTTCAATGGTCATTATTCTAGCACGGAATTACTTCGACCCATTTAGTGACATAGTTTACGATGAGAAAAATATATAGATTTCCAAAGGATTGGGGAATGGTCCCATGAAATCGATGCCCCAACAATCAAATGCTTCTATGATAAGAATGAGGTTTAAGGGCATCATATTTCGATGGGACAATGCTCTTAATTTCTGACAATGCTCACAAGCTTTATAAAACTCATGAGTGTCCCTGAACATAGTGGACCCGTAAAAGCCACACTGCAAAATCTTAGCTGTGGTTTTTTTAGCAGAAAAATGACCACCATAGGCCTGAGAGTGATAGAAGGAGATGAAACTCTGACGCTCATTTTCTGGCACACATCTCCTTAAGATTTGGTCTGGGAAATATTTAAACAAATATGGATCATGCCAGAAGAATTTGCATACCTCGGTGAAAAATTTCTTCTTATCTTGAGCAGTCCAATGTGTCGGTGTGAAACCTGTGGCAAGATAATTAACAATATCAGCGAACCAAGGTGAATGGGAGACTTTGAACAATTGTTTGTCAAGGAACATATCATTGATACGTGTTGTCTCAGAGGAATTAGGGAGATCAAGGCGGGAAAGATGGTCAGCCACTACGTTTTCTATTGCCTTTTTATCCATTATTTCCAAGTCAAATTCTTAGAGTAGGAGGATCCATCTAATCAAGCAGGTCTTAGCATCATTCTTAGAAAGAAGATACTTGAGAGACAGATGATCTGTGTAAATGACAATCTTGGATCTGATCAAGTAGGACCTAAATTTGTCTAAAGCGAACACTACAGGCAGGATTTAGAGTTCTACTTACATAATGAATAACGTAGGGCTTCTTTTCTTTTCTCTGGCCTAAAACTAGCCCAAGAGCATAATCAGACGCGTCGCACATAAGTTCAAAAGGAAGGCTCCAATTGGGTGGTTGCATGATAGGTGCAGTAGTTAACATGCCCTTAAGCTTAGTGAAAGCTTCCTTGTATTGCTCAATCTATTCGTATGGTGTATCCTTTTGAAGTAGATTACATAAAGGATGCGAGAGGAGACTGAAGTCCTTTATGAATCTTCTGTAAAACCCGACGTGTCCTAAGAAGGATCGCACGTCTCGTATATTCTTGGGTAGAGGTAGTTAGAGATAAGATCAATTTTTTCCTTATCTACCTCGATTCCCTTGGACGAGATGATATGTCCAAGGATAATTCCCTTTCGAACCATGAAATGACACTTCTCCCAATTGAGTACCAAATTCTTTTCTTCACATCTTTTCAGCACACATTTAAGATTCTTTAAGCAATCACTGAAAGATGGACCGAAGATAGAGAAGTTGTCCATGAAGACCTCTAGATATTGCCCCACCATGCATCGCTAAAAAGTAACAGGGGCATTACATAGTCTGAATGGCATCCTTCGGTGAGCAAAGATGTCGTAAGGACATGTAAATGTAGTCTTTTCCGGATCATCAGGAGCTATCTTTATCTGGTTGTAGGCCGAATATCCATCAAAGAAATAGTAATAGGAATGACCAACTAGCCTTTCCAAGATTTGATCAATAAAGGGTAAAGGAAAGTGGTCCTTCATCGTGACGGTATTCAACTTCCTGTAGTCAATGACATTCTCCAACTAGTAGTAACTCTAGTTGGCACGAGTTCATTATCGGCATTGGCTACGATGGTGATTCCAGACTTCTTAGGAACCACCTGAGTTGGACTCACCCATTAACTATCAGATATAGTGTATATGATACCCACATCTAATAGTTTAAGGACCTTGGCCATAACCACTTCCTTCATGTTTGGATTTAGTCTACGTTGTGATTGTTGAGAGGTCTTTGCATTATGCTTGAGATAAATGTGGTGAGTACAAATCGAAGGGTCAATTCCCTTGAGGTCTATAATCGTCCATCCAAGGGCTCCCTTATGCTCAATGAGAGTAGATATGAGTATATTCTCCTGTTCTTGCTCAAGGTGAGAAGAGATCACCACCGGGTATGTCTCATCTTGACCTAAATAAATATAGTTCAAATCAGAGGGCAAAGGTTTTAGGTCAAGCTTCGGTGCCTTGAGGTTAGATAGTAGAAGCACTTCATCAGTTTGGGGCAACTCTTCGAATTGTGGCCTCCACCGGTTAACTTCAAGTACCAGCACAGTATTACGCATGACACCCATCTCCCTAATCATGTCATCATCAAAATCATGAGAGTGGGCCAAGCACATCCGTAAGTGCTATGTTTTCTAGCTCCTATGATTGTCAAATTTTTAAGTGTCAAAACCTCTTGGAATCTGTGTCTTATGTAGCGCATCTACATATTCAAGACTGTGCTTCTCATGTACAAGAACAATGGTCATTATCTCAAGAACTTCTAGTGTAAGATTACATGTTTGCAAGATCACATGTTCATGTTCAAGCTCAGCACCAAGTGTGAATTCAAACTTTTAAGCTTCAACAGTTCAAGTATTCAAAGCTTCGTCCAAGTCCAGACAAAGTTCTTTACTTTGAACCACAAGCTCAAGCTTTAATGTTAGTCATATTGAAGCTTCAAACGTCTCAAGTTTAAGCTTCATCATATGTCAAGATCTCAAGCTTCATGAACTTCAAAGAACGACTGTCAACTGAAGTAAAAAGAAGACTCAATGTTCATACATCACTAACAAGGTATGAAAGACCCTAAATTGACCTTAGGGTAGGTCATTTTGAATACATAATTCAATTGACTCATTTTATAAGTGCATAGTCTATTTTTCAACTAGTCCTAGGCTATGTTCGACTAGTCCTAGCACTGGCTCGACTAGTCCTAGAAATCCTCGACCAGTCCTAAGTTTGTTTATAATTTTTAGGATTTTTTGTTAGAGCCTCGACCAGTGTTGGAGGCTGCTCGACCGGTCATATGAATAGTGCTTGACCCATGCTCGACCAGTCCTATAGGCTCAACTCAAAGTCCAGCGACTAAATTGAGTCCCGCACGACCAGTCGTGGATAGGACTCGACTGCTCGTGGAGGCTGCTCGACCGGTCGAGCAGGTCCTTCGACCAGTCGTGGAATGGTCTGATCTTATCGTGCTCAAAATTTTAAAAATCTATTGGTCCTACGACTAGTCGTGGCGACCTTAGGGCCAGTCGAAGCTGCAATTTCTATACTTATAAATAGAACACGAATTTCAGAGTTTGATATCCAATTCAAGCAAAATCAATACACCACTCTGAGAGATAAGTTAGTGATATTCTTATGCTATTTCATTCTTATTTTATATTATCTTTAATTAGCTTTTTGAATTTGATTTTGTATTCTGCATTCCTATTTTATTTGAAAGAGGGATTGATATATTCCCATTTATTGAAATCAAAATCAAATCAAGCTAGCCCAAGGTGATTTAATTTAAAATCAATTTAGAACTTAGAACATATTCATATGTGAGTGTGAACATTGAACATTTACATTGAACTTCTACTTCGAATTGGTTCTTCCAGGCTGCAATAAAAGGAGAATACTCAGATAAGTATTTTACAGTTTTGTAAAATTTATTCTTTTTGTTTCATTAAGATTGTGTTAGAAAAATATCTTTATTTTGGTTTGTCTGAGGTGATCTAGAAAACTCAGAGTGTGGGGTTTTTTAATTGTGCAAACCCACTTGAAAGACACAATTATGAAGGTTTTAGGTGAACCTTGAAAAACCTATTTTTATAGTGAACACTTATATCCACTATGTGAGGATATTAGGAGTGAAGTAGTTGTGTGGCTATTTTTTCTAAACAGTTGGTGTACACACAAGCGAACCACTATAATTTCTGGTCTTGTGGTGATTAATTGTTTATTTCATTTTGTGGATGATGTAATTTCCCTTTATGCATTTGTAGAGAATGTTGTAATTTCTTTTACGCAAGTGTGGGAATGTTGTAATAGCTTAGATTCTTTCCTTGCTATTTTATTTTTATTCCTATGTATCAGTTCGAGTTTTTGATACACAGACCGTTCTAGTAAGGTTGTCCTACTATAAACCTTTGGTTTTTGGTGTAAGGTTGTCCTTAGAACAACATCTGTATAACCTCTTAATACTTGAACATTTGAGGTTGTTATTCATTTCAGCATTATGGAATTGTTTATGTGTTATCTCTATTTATTTATTTAAATTTCACTGTTAATTTTTTAATTTGGCATAGTCCTATTCACCCCCCTCCCCCCTCTAGGTCTCTTAGCTCGACCTTTTCAACGTCTCTAGAGGATTAGAGGATAAGGTCAAAGGTGTTCTATCTTCCATGAAAGTGTCAATCATGTTAATGTCAGGGAATTCTCCATCATCCTCTAACCGTTTGCCTATGTTGAAAAAGATGTTTAACTCCAATGTTATATTCCTGAAAGACATACTCATGACTCCATTCCTACAATTAATGATTGCATTTGAAGTGGCAAGGAATGGATGACCACGAATGACGGGAATCTGAGTGCTCATGTTATTGATGGGTTCCGTATCTAGGATGATAAAATCTACTGGGAAGTAGAATCGATCAACCTGGACCAACACATCCTCAATTATCCCTCTCACTACACGAACCGAGAGATTAACAAGTTATAATGTGGTTAGGGTGGGTTTTAATTCACCCAAACCTAATTGTTTGTACACTGAGTAAGGAATTAGATTTATGCTCAATTCGGTAGTTCCCGATTACACAAGGTATGGCTGGGCTACCAGGATCTTTGAATTTCTGTGGCACATCTTACTTTAGGATGACACTAACTTTTTCAGTTAAAAAGATTTTCTTTTGAATAATTTACTGTCTTTTAGTCATACACAAGTCTTTCAGAAATTTAGTATATGAAGGTATTTGTTTTATGGCATCAAATAGAGGAATATTGACCTTTACTTGTTTCAACACCTCTAGAATGTCCTGAGAGTTAGAGAGAGGTTTTGGTGCAACTAACCGTTGGGGAAATAGAACAATCGGCTTCCCTTGAGGTTCCGATTCTAATTCTTATGGGGCATGGCTAGATCCATCATTGTTGTCCTCTTCCAGTTCCTTAGGCTTTTGAGCCTTAACTGGAATGGCTTTGTCAATGGTCTTCCCACTCCAAAGAGTGGTGATAGATTTAGCTTACTAAATCTGATTTGAAGAGCTTGGATCACTTATTTGCGGTTTAGGATTGGGGAGAGGTTGAGCAGGAAGCATCCCCTTTCCCCCAATTGTTAAGTGTGACTCTATCCTTTGAATAGATGATGTAAGTGATCCCAAAGCTGATCTAATTTCTTGGTTGAGTAGCTCTTGGTCTCAAATATGTTTTTGAACCAGATCCTCTTGAGGTTTCCCTTGATTTGGAATTTGATTAAAGAAACCTTGAGGAGTAACAATTTATCCATTCCCCCAACTGAAATTTGGATGATTCTCTAACTAGGATTGTATGTATTGGAGGTAGGTCCGTTGAAAGGTCTTTGGTAATTTTTCACGGCATTAGATTCCTCATTTAGCACCCCTCGAAAGGCAGGTATTGTTGGACAATTTTCAGTTGTGTGAATGTTACGATCACAAATACCGCAAACAGTTTCATTAACCTTATCCTTCTTTAATTCCATGGCCTCAAATTTTCTTATGAGATTAGTCACTTTACAATTGATATCATTGTCCTCTTTCAGGAGATACATTCCACCCCTCTCCTTAGATTGAGTTGGCCTAAACATGGTGCTTGATTTTGGGTATATGTCCCATGATTGTACGTTTTCACCAAGTCTATCCAACTAGTCCCACACATCATCGACATTTTTATTCATAAATTCCTCATTACACATTGTCTCGACCAATTGACACATGGAAGATGTCAGACCATCATAAAAAAGTGTGTAATGCGCCACATTTCAAAATCATGTTGTGGGCATGATCTGATAAGGTCCTTGAACTGCTCTCAACATTAGAAGAATGTTTCATCCTCCTTTTGGGCGAAGTTCATGATAGACTTCCTAAGGGTGTTCATTTTATGATGTGAAAAAAATTTCTTTATGAACTCCCTTATCATATCATTCCATGTGCCAATAGATCTAGGACGTAGTGAATGTAACCACGTCTTAGTTTTCTCTTTCAAAGAAAAGGGAAAGAGTTTTAGCCTGACTGTGTCCTCAGACACATTTGGAAAATATAAAGTGGCTATCATCTCATCAAACTCTTTAAAGTTAGATATGAATTTTCTAACTCAAGCCCATGAAATTTAGGAAGGAGTCTGATCACCCCTAGCTTGATATCCATGTGTCTTGTATTCTCTGAAAAGAACCATGCATGAAGGCGTGCTCACCCCCGCCGGTTGTAAATAATCTTGTAAAGTATGAGGCGGGGGTGCTTAATGCACCTCATTCTCATCCTGGACTTCCCCAACCCAAGGTTGAGGTAGTCTTTTGGTTGATTGGCCAGTTGATTTGCAGCTATAGCTTCAATTAAGTCTGGGGATCTCGAGTGGTGTCTAGTCCTGCAATGGATAGTTAACCCCTCAACCAACCCTCCTTCAGTCAAGAGAGGTCGAGTGTTGTCACAGACCCACTTGGGCATGAAACACTCACAACCCTCAATTCAGATTCTAACCTAAACCTAAAAGAAAGAAAAGAATAAAAATCTAAAATTAGAAAGAGAGAAGAGTTGGAAAGAAGTTACTAAATTAGAAGTTCCTAATCATGATCCTACAAAACAAAATAAAACAAGTCAGTTTCTAAAATTAGAAAGTCTAAAATTAGAAAGTTCCTAAAAAAATAGAAAGTAAACTAGTTTCTAAAAAAAGGAAAGAAATTCTAGAATTATAAAGTTTCTAAAAATAGAAAATAAAACCTAATCTAAAAATAGAAGATAGAAAAACTAGAAAATTAGAAAGAGATTACCAATTTAGAAAGTCTATATTAGGGTCCTACAAAACAGGAAAGTTAGGTTAGTTTCTAAAAATCAAACAGAAAAACCTAAACCTAAAATTGAAAATCCATAATCTTAACCTAATTCTAAAACTAGTTAATCTCAGAAAAATGCAATCATCAGTCCCCGGCAACAGCGCCAAAAACTTGTTCACAACTCCAAGTGTAGGGTCATGATGTAGTAATAATCTCAGTAAGACCGAGGTCGAATCCACATGGATTAAACCTTGTACGTATTCTGAAAGTAACTGAACTAGAACTAGATGAAGATGTAATCTAAATCAGGGAATTTTAAGAGAATAATTGTGAATTACTGAACTAAAACTTATAAAATTCAAAGGTGGGAAACTAAGGTTTCCAAGGATCCACTTATAGAGATCAGGGAGATTTATGCTTGATTCACGAACACAATTGGAATTAGAGTCCCATCTTCATCCAATTAGAAGAATTAGAAGATATGTCATTAAAAATCAACTATGAACTTCCTATGATCTAGTTTTTGAGGAATGATTGGTATGAGAATTAGATTTGATTCCATCACAAAAGTATGCCCATGAGACAAAGCAAATAACAGAATTTAACCAATCCACAATGAATCTAAGAGAGTTATGAACGTTAAGAAGGGTTCCATCATCCAACCATGTCCATGAGACGATGGTGAACAACAGGGCTTCCTAACTTCACAATCATAATAACGAAAAGGACATGCTCAGAGCTATCGTAGATCCATTGTAATTTAAGTCACAATAAACCATTAAAAACTAAAAACATTCCTTATAATCAAATTATAATCAAAGAAAGCTCATTAAACATGAATCAAAGTAAAGCAAACATCCCAATCACACTACAAACTTCACCTCTTAGCCCTAGCTAAGAGGTTTAGCTCATCATAGACATGATGATCTAAAGTCTCTTAACAACATTAAAGGAAAAAAAAACTAAGAAGAAGGAGAAGGAAAACTCATCCGGCCCACTGCACATCTCTCTCTCTCTCTCTTTGTTCTTCTCTACTCCACGTCTAGGTGATCGATCCTCTCTCTCTCTCTCTCTCTCTCTGCTCTTCTTTGCTCCACGTCTAGGTGATCGATCCTCTCTCTCTCTCTCTTTGCTCTTCTCTGATCCACGTCTAGGTGATCAATCCTCTCTCTCTCTCTCTCTCTCTCTCTTCTCTTCTCCTTTTATAACCAAGGCTGTATTCGTGGAGTGGATTGCGTAAGGAGAGAAGTCAGTGGCTGGAGTCTTACGCAGTGTAATTAGCAGTATACGCAACGAAATCGCGCTCGACCCACGTTTGACAAGGATAACTGATCCGTTTCGACCATTTGATCCATTCGAGCTTCTTGGTGGTGGTCGGTTTTCCCATGGGAAGGATTTGGTCACTAGGATGTCGGTCCAATCCTACCCAAGATCGTAGAATGGCCCGGATAGTTTGACAGCGTGCGGACTGCGTATTGCATGTGAAAATCAAATTTTCCGTTATCAGTGGAGCCCATGATCGTTGTCATTAGAGAAATCCACCCCTTTCATTGACGTCTACTTAAAAAACTAGTTGGAGATGGACGCTTTTGGTTGAATTTAGTGTGGCCCACTGTATCTTTGTTCCCTCCATCCATCTTGTGTTTGAATGAGATATTCGTGTGTGCACGTGCATAGATGCACATGGACTCCATGGTTACGGTCGGCATTGCCCCTAGATCGAATGGATGGTTCAGAACAGTCATCTGAGTGACAGAGTTGGGCCACAACATGCCCCAATGGATGTCCCTTACGGATGCTGTGTAAATGGCGAGAATTCGGTCTGGTCAAACGACCCTTGACCAAATTATTGGTCTGGTGTGCTGTCAGTGTACGTGTGTTGTGCATATGCACACCACTAAAAGTGTGGTCCACAGGGATGTTTTAATAGATCCACGCTGTTCATCCATTCTTCTATCCAATTTAAGGGTTTGAGACCAAAATTAAAGCATATCTAGAGATCAGGTGGGCCCCAAATCGGTGATTTATGATTGATCTTGTCTGTTGGGCTACTTCCACAAAGATCCAATGGCTAAAATTTTATGTGTATGGTTACTTTATGGTCATCAGGCCAGATATAAAGTTTCGAGCCAAATAGATGGTGGGAACCTTGTGATCTTGCATTCAGGACAATTTTCAGGCTCCTTTTACATTAATCACTTGATTTTCTCGGATCTTTGGCGTGTGAATTCTTCGATCTCAGTCCCTTAAGATTTGTCCCTTGCCTTGGTGGTTCTTGAGCATCAAATTCATACTTTTAACACCCCTTTCAATCCTAACTCTTAAATTCACCTTGCAACAAAAACATGATTAAAATAGAATGTTTAAGCATTATCATGTACGTAAAACCAAGTAATAACTGGGATTTAATATGCAATATTTAACCCTCAACAAAACTTTCCCTAGACTGGTCGAACCAAAGCTTGGACTAGTGGAACTAAGGCTTAGACTAGTCAAACTAAAGCCTAACTAAAGTATAAAAACCCATATATGATTAGCATATGAATGAACCTAAGTTTAAGGTCTCTCTAGGGTCAATTATACCTGAAATTATTGGACATTGAAACATATACCTTGAAACTTCTACTCGAATCGTCAGTAGCGTTCAGTGGATCTTCTACTTGAAGTAAACTTGTAGTTATAACTTGATCTTGAACTTGAAGTGAAGTAGAGCTTAAACTTGAAGTAACCATCTTCATGTCTTGTTCTTAAACTTGCACATTCCAACTTCATGTGTTGATCTTAAAGATGAACTTTCCATCTTGATTCACTTGAAGGTGAATTTTCCATCACATGTGTGAACCACATTATAAGCTATTTTGTCCCATCGAAATTTGACAAATAAGGGTGCTTTATACATCATAGCACTTACACCGAACTTCTCTTGAATACAATTGCCTATCATACGTCTTTGACAACATGCATAATCCATCTAAAAATCCAACACCAATACCACCATCACACCTCCTTCGCATGCCTAAAGACAAGAAGAGAGAAAATGGACTGAGAAAGAAAATAAGAAGAGATGCTCTTGCTTGCGTAAAAATCTTAAGAGCCCACACTCTTTTATATAGATAAAAAGAGAGTTTAATTCCACTGCGACATGAAAATAAGAAGTTGAGGTGTTCTTGGATTTGAAGAGACACGTCTCTCTTAAGGAAAATGGTCTTAGAAAGTAGGCCACATCCAATAATTATAAAAAATTGATTAAAAATCATTAGCTTTTTTTTTTTTGGAAATATCAAGCCCATTAACAATCAAAGAAAGGACCCACCCAAGCTTATTAGGGCCGAATTCACTCTCCTATGCACATAAGTATCATGCGAACACACCTAGTTAACTAGTTTTCTAACCAATTTCCCACCCTAAGTCAACCTCCTGTGCACATATTGGCTGGAGTATAATGTAACACCTTTTCAAACAACTATGGAGGGGCTTTTACTAATATACATGATAGGTTTCGTGGAAGCATTTAAATGTCACCACTTTTCAAAACATTACTTTTCTACATGTATGTACATTGACTTTATTTTTTTTAGATGAATTCTACCGCTTGACGGCATGGAACAATTTGGTCAAAAGTGAATCGCAGCAAGTCACCCGATTGAATGATGGATTACATGTGGCGATCCAGGATCAGGTTTAGATGCAACTTGTTTGTACGATGAATGAAGCAATCAAGCTAGCCACCTAAGCGGATACGCAGTTCTAGCGCACCAACACACGGACCTATCATACTTCTAGGGTTGCCACAATAGGTCCTTTACAAAGAGTACCACAGACCGAGGGAAAAGAACCTGTAGGAGGAGGATCTCAGCCTCCTACACCCACAAATCGAGAGTTGAGAAGTAGACAAGTAAGGCCCCAAAGAGCAACTATCACTGCTGCCAATCAGAGCAGGATCCTGAACCCCTATATGATCGGCCAAGGCCTGACCACTACTATCAATGTGGCCAACCGGGTAACTTATTAAATACTTTCCCTCAATGATAAGTGGCAAACCTTGCCATTAATGATGTTGGTGCTGGGAACACAAAAGAAGGCCCGAAAATTAATGAATTAGAGCACACCATAGATGATGAAGTTCCGCAGGATCATGGTGAGTAGCTAGTCATGAGGCGGTTATTGTTTGTACCAAGGAAGTATACCCACAACAACACAACATTTTCTAAATGAGGTGTACGGTGAATCAAAAGGTCTGCGATGTGATCATCGACAGCGGGAGCAGTGAGAACATTGTTCACTCCCCAAGTATAGGGTTGTGATGTAGTAGTAAACTAGGTGAGACCGAGGTCGAATCCCAAGGGACTGAAACCTGTACATTATCTGAAAATAACTAGAACTAGACTGATGAAATCTAAATTGATTGTAATTTGAGGAATAATTGTGAAATATTAATCTAAAACTTAAGGAATTCAGATGAAGGAAACTAGGGAGCTAAGGATCCACTTGTAGCAATCAGGGAAATCTACACTTGATTCAAGAACACAACCATCTTCATCTAGTTGGAAAATATAACCTGTAAATCAATTTTGAACTTCATTTAATTTAGCTTTCAAGAGATCAAACAGGCGTAATTAGAATGGATTCCATTACAAAACCATGCCCATGAGATAAAGCAAACAACAAAATTAAACTAATTCACAGCCAATCTGAGTGATGTATGAATGTCAGGAAGAGTTCTGTCATTCCACCATGTCCAAGGGGCGATGGTGAACAATATAGCATCCTGGTTTCATAATCATAAGAAAAGAAAAGGAAATACTCAAGCCATCGCAGATCTACTGTAATGTAAGTCATAATAAACCATTAAAAACTAGAAATATTCATATTATTCAAAACTAGAATCAACATAGTTCATGGCATGGATCAAAGTAGTAGGATCAACCCCATCACGCCACAAGCTTCACCTCTTAGCCCTAGCTAAGAGGTTCAGCCCACCATGACTGGGCTAGATGTCCAAAATTTAAGAAAAACAGTAAAAAGAAAAGAAGGAAAAAAAAAAATCTAAACTACAAACTCTGTCTTTCTCTCCCTCTCACGTGAGATTGAATGATATCGAGCTCACCTCTCTCTCCTTTTTTATAGCAGGGAAGGTCGGCTGTGGAAAGCTTGAGACGGCCGAAGAGTTGGCTACGGAAGCTCTCTTTATGCAGCAAGGTCAGTGCATATATACCCATTACGCAGTAAAAAATCAGAGCCTCATAACTCCACTCTTCCTTGCAATTCCTCCAAAAGATCAACGTCCCTTAGGACGTCTTTGAGTGGTCTACACGATGGACGGATCAGATCAACCGTCTAATCATCATCGAGACCACACCACAACTCGTAAAAGTCAGGCTGTGTATGGACATAAAATAGGGATTTGCGCGATTGCGCTGCGACGCTGGTGGGGCCCACTTCGTTGATATTTTGATAAATCCAACCTGTCCATTAGAGTCTACTTGAAATTTCAGTTGGAAATGACTGCTTTTGGATTGTGTTTGATGCGGTCCACCTGATTTTCTGCTCTACCGTCCGTCTTGCATTTTAAGGGCTGAAATCATCTCTCCGTTGTCTTCTGGGATTCCGCCACCTAGGCTATGGTCACGCATACGCTCTGGAGTGAATGAATGGTTCAGATCATCAAATCAGCTAATGAGTGGGCCCCACAACAGTTCGTTCACGGCCTCTGTGCGAACTTTGCAAATGGAGATTTTCGTTTTTAAAAGGATAGTCGGTTAAACTGACTTGGACCAACAATTTAGGACCGGTGCAGGGCAAGTGCATTCGTGCACCATGCACGCACAACCCAGGTGGGGTTCACTGTGATGTTTACAAGCCATCCAATCCATCCATTCATTTTGTCTCCCCATTTAAGGGGTCAAGACCAAAATTGAAACATATCTAGACTATAGGTGGGCCTAGAATCACCGGTTTATGGGCTGATCTGTCAGTTAGGGCACTTCCCTAATGATCCGAGGGCTGAAATTTTATATGTACGGTTAATTTATGGCCCTCATCCCATGTATCAAGTTTCGGCCCGAATGAATGGTTGGAACCATGTGATCTTGTATCTTGGATGACTTTTGAGCCTCTTTAACATGAACGGCTTGATTTCTTGGGTCCCTGGCGTATAAATCAGTCAATCTTGGTCCTCTGGAATCTGTCCCTTGCTCTGATGACTTTGGATCATTAAATTCATGCTTTTAGCAACTTTTTGCTGTCCATGCTCTCAAATACACCCTGCATCACAAACACGATTAAAACCGGGCATTAAACAGTCTCATGCTCGTAAATCTAAGTAATAAATGGGGTTTAATATGTAATATTTGACCCTTAACCAACATCATTTTTAAGGCCATAATGGAGAAATTGAAGCTAAAAATGTAGCATTATCCCTCCCCGTATACAATTGGCTGGATCAAGAAAGTCAGCGAGATGAAGGTAACTGAACAATGCACTACATCTCTTTCAATTGGCAAACATTATAAAGACCAAGTTGTATATGACGTTGTTGACATGGAGGCCTGTCACATTCTACTCGGTCAACCATGACAATCAGTTAGTGACGCCACTCATAGAGGATGAGATAATGTGTACATTTTCATCAAGGACAACTGAAAAATTATACTAGCCCCTATGGACCTGGAGGAGCCACTCAAAACTTCTAAAGTGGAGGGGAGTTCTCTCCTAACCATACGAGACTTTGTGGATGAATCCAAAGAAATAGGACAAGTCTATGCATTAATTATAAAGTGGAAAGAAATTTAGTTCATCATCATTCCCA
Organism: Magnolia changhungtana; assembly: GCA_030180095.1. Taxonomy (NCBI): domain Eukaryota; kingdom Viridiplantae; phylum Streptophyta; class Magnoliopsida; order Magnoliales; family Magnoliaceae; genus Magnolia; species Magnolia changhungtana. The sequence goes on from JASAUF010000525.1 coordinate 7,174,991, forward strand.
AGAAACTAAAACCATTGCTACATAAGTTCAAAGAAATTTAGCATGACGACCTTCCCGATGGATTGCCTCCCATATGGGATATTCAACACCATATCGACCTTGTCCTAGGGTTTAGCTTACCTAGTGTGTGAGATCCTACAGGGATAAGTGAAGGAATTGATCCATAAGGGTCTAGTATAGAAATGCATGAGTCCATACTTCATTCTAGCCCTATTAACTCCTACGAAAGATGGGAGTTGGCACATGTGTATCGACAGCTGGGCGATCAACAAGATTACTATAAAATTCAGATTTTCAACACCACAGTTGGACGATATGTTGGACATGCTTGAGGGTACCAAATTGTTTTCTAAATTGGATTTGAGAAGAGGCTACCATTAGATGCCAGGTGATGAATGGAAGACATCTTTTAAGACTAAGGACGGGGCTGTATGAATGGTTGATCATGTCGTTCGATCTTTCGAATACGCCTAGTACATTCATGAGGTTGATGAACCAAGTTATAAAATCATTCATTAGGAGGTTCGTGGTGGTTTATTTTAATGACATCTTAATATACAGTCAGAACAAGGCATATCATATGGAACACTTCAAACAGGTCCTTTAAGTGCTCACCGAGAACAAGCTGTGTTTCATTTTAGAAAAAATGTAACTTTTTGACCAATAGCCTGCTATTTTTAGACTTTTTCGTGACGTCCACGGGCATCCGGGTAGACAACAAAAGGGTGAGAGCCATCTGGGAATGGCCAGTTCTGACAAACATCCATGAAGTGTAAAGTTTTCACGTGTTGGCAACATTCAATCATCGGTTTGTGAAGAATTTCAACACCATTGTGTCACCGATTATAGATTATATGAAGAAGTGACCATTTCAGTGGACTGACGAAGCTGATATGAGCTTTGTTAAAATCAATCATAAATCATCCATAACCCTAATTCTCGTACTTCCCATCTCTGACAAGTTATTTGAGGTCGAATGTGATGCTTCATATGTTAGGTTTGGGAGAGTTTTGTCACAAGAAGGTTGACTAGTAGTCTTCTACAGTGAAAAATTTATTGATGCACACAAAAAGTGGTCGACATATGAGCTCGCATTGTATGGAGTAGTGTAGGCATTGTGACATTGGTGACCTTACTTAATTCAAAGGGAATTCATTCTTTACACATACGATCAAGCTCTCAAATTCATTAATAGCCAACCTAATACAAATCGTGTGCATGCTAAGTGGATTTCATTCTTATAGTAATTCACATTTGTGATAAAGCATAAGTCTGGGCAATAAAACAAAGTGGTTGATGCACTTAGTCGATGTGCAACCTTGTTAGTCACCATGATCAATGAGGTTGTCTAGTTAGAATGCCTCAAAGATCTATCTACTGATGATGACGACTTCAAGGACGCGTGGATTAGATGCTAGGAAGGTTAACCCAATGATTTCCATATTAAGGATAGATTTCTCTTCAAGGAAAATTAGTTGTGCATTCCTTGGAGTTCGTTGTAGCATTGTATTATCCAAGAGTTACATGGAGGTGGCCTTGGCGGTCATCAAGGGTGAGATAGGATAATAACTCCCATGGAAGAATGTTATTCTTGGACACAATTGAAATAGGATGTGGGGAAAGTAGTGTAGTGATGCCACACGTGTTCGATATCCAAACACTGGACTATACACTCCATTGCCTGTCCTCGGTGGCACTTGGGAGGATTTACCTAAGGAATTAGTGTTAGTTCTCCCACAGACCCAACAATGCATAGATTTAGTGTTCGTCATGGTCGAAAGATTTTCCAAGATGGCCAATTTCATACCATGCAAGAAAAGTCTCAATGCTAAGTACATTGCAAATCTATTTTTCTAAGAAGTTGTTCGGCTACATGGGGTCCCTAAATCCATCACCTCAGATAATGACACTAAGTTCCACAATCACTTTTAGAAGACTTTGTGGAGACGATTTGACACTTATAGTTCAGTAGTGCATATCATCCATGGACTGATGGGCAGACTGAGTTAGTGAATTATACACTTGGAAACCTTATACAATGCATTTCAAGTGATAAGCCTAAACAGTGGAATTTTTCCTTTGCTCAGGCAGAATTCTCATTTAATAACATGTTGAACCGTTCCACCGGCAAGTCCCTTTTTGAAGTCGTGTATAGGCGTGTGCTAGACATACACTTGATTTGGTTCCATTTCCCAAGCTACTAGGCATGAGCATTGCTGACGAACATATGACAGACTGTATCATAAATGTACACATTGATTTTTAGGCCCATTTGAAGGCATCTAATGACAAGTACAAGGAACGGGTTGACACACATCAATATTTGAAGGTATTCAATGTGGGTGACTATGTGATGGTTCATCTATGCAAAGAGAGATTTTTGACTAGGACATATAATAAGCTGAAGAATAAGAAGATTGGATCGGTACCCATCCTCCGTAAGATCAATGATAATGCTTATGTAGTTGATGTTCTTGAAGATATGGAGATCTCACACACGTTCAACATGGTGGACCTGTACAAGTATCATGAACTGATTCCAATGAATATCTCAAGGACGAGTTCGTTTGAAGTGGAGTGGATTGATGTAGATTGGGTCACAGGTTTGTTCACGGCTAAGATGAATTGAAGAAAAGAAGTCAAGGAGAACACACTCAGCATAGTTCGACTGATTGATTATTGTGGTCGACAGGTCGAAATTCCACCAAAATTTAAGAAATCTCAAAATTGTCACTGGGCGTTTTTACCCTATTTCGACAGATCTGATCGACCGATCAAAATCTAGTTCAACAAGTTGAGAGATAAAAAATAACAGAATTTTAGGTTGACTCGATTGATCGACAACAGATCTGATCGACCAGTCAAAATCTAACACTTTTTGACTGTTTCGACCTGTTGACTCGATTGATCGACGACAAGTCGACATATATGAAAAATTTGTGTGATTTTCTGAATTTGTTTCCTATTTTGATTAAAACTCTTTGATTGCATTTTTAGGGTTTGTTTATGATTATTTAAGGATGTAAAAACTCATTTTTTATTCATTTAATTAATAAAATTTTTAGAAAAGTTTTATCTCTTGTGGATTCGAGAGTTTTATCTTATGAATTCAAGAGTGTCTTGTGGATTCAAGGTTTTTATTACTTGAGGTAGATTGTGATCAATCTGATAATGTCCTTCCCTGTGTCATGAAAGCTTAGGAAACTAAGATTTAGATGAAGTTAGGTTTGTATGTGGGTTAGAAGGACTCTTTCCTGGCACTCTCTCTCTCTCCTTGGTGGATGGATAGGATGAGCTAAGGTTCTCTCTCTCCTTTACTCCATCTCTCTTAAGAATGGGTGTGGATGTGGGAACTGCAGGGGAGATTAGTATTTATAAGTGTGAAGAGTGACATTTTGGTGATTTTAATGAAGTTTGAGGGCTAAAGATGGCTCGAAAGGTTGTGAATAGCTAAGGGAATGGGTGTTCCAAATGACATCTTGTCACTGGTTGAAGGAGATGGTAAAGGTAATTTTATGAAAACCCAACGACCATTTTTCTCATACAAGTTTGACTTCCCTGATCAATGGAACATTGTAAATTTTCATATATAGCATGATCAGAATGATTAACTACTTTGAGCATTTGCATGCCATTAACATGGACATGAGTTAACTCCACGTGCGACAAATTACAAAGGGATGGATTTTACTCAGAGAAAAATGATGGCAATACAATTAAACCCTAACCCAAGTAAGAAAATGTTGATTGATGTCTTAAATATGTAAATCAACATGCCTGTCGATGACAGTTTAATACCATCAAGCAGACTTTGATGCCATTGAAGTTCGGCTCGATGCCATCGTAAAAATCTGGAATTTCTCATGTTGATTGCTGGACACTTTAGGTGTCTTGTTCGATGCCATCGAAAGAGGTTTGATGGCACCGAAGGCCTGCTTGATGCCATAGAAAAAATCAATATTTAGGCGCTGGTACATTTTGATGTTTAGTTCGATGGAATCGAAGACTGTTCAATGACATCGAAGGTTATTCACTGTCATCGAAGTCCCATCGAACGATAGCGTAGAGTTACACAAAATTGCGTAAGTGTGAGATTTTTGTGGGATTTCTTTCATATCCCGATTGTGATTCTCTTAGAGGTTATAAATATGGGTGTAACCGGGATTAAGGTGTATCTAAGTGCTTTTAAATTTGTTTCTAGGGTTTTCAAGGGATTGTTAGGGGAGATTCGAGGCTTGTTCGAATCGGGTATTTTCTCGATTTCTTATAATTACTGCTTTCATAGTGATATATGTCACTTTGTGCTGTAGTTTTTTTCTCGTAAGGGTTTTCCACATCAAATTCGGAGTCTTTGTGATTGAGCTTGATTGTGCTATTGAAATACTTTGCTTGATTCATATCTCCATGTTTCTGTGGTCTCCCAATAAGTGGTATCAGAGCAAAATGTTGGGGAGCAATTGAATATGAAATCTAGTATCAATGGCTTCTAATCCTAAGTTCGATGTTGAAAAGTATTATGCGAAAAATTGCTTTGAATTATTAAAGGTTAAGATGACTGGTCTCCTAGTTCAGCAAGGATTGTATGATGCACTCCTAGAGAAATGACCGGAATTTGTGACAAATGCTAAATGGAATAAAACTGAAAAGAAAGCAAGAACCTTGAAAAGGCCAAGCTATATGTCCTAGAGGGGGGGTGAATAGGACTATGCCAAATTTAAAATAAAATTAGCGGAAATAAAGTAAACAAATAGCCTTACAATATAAATCAATTTACAATGCTAAATTTTAAATCACCTTGATAAATAAGTATTGAGAGATTGATACAAATTTAGTTCTAAGGACAACCTTACACCATAATCAACAAGGGCTTATGGTAGGACAACCTTATTTCTAGAACCTCTTTTGGATCAAGGACTCAATTTTAATATAAGTAAATGAAATAGCAAGGAATTGAAATTAAATACAGAAGTATAGATCTAAATTATTACAACAATCCCTACACTTGCTTGAAATGTAAATAATTACAACATTCACATCCACTTGTACATTCCACACAATCGAATGATAAAAGATATGAAAATTAAGCAAGCATTCAATCCACAAGACAAAGAGTTATAGTGGTTCGCCTGTGTGTACACCAACTGTTTTCCAACAGCCACACGGAATGCGACTCCACTCCTAATATCCTCACACAGGGGATATTAGCGTTCACTATCAAATAGGTTTTCACAGGTTCACCAAAAACCTTTACAATTGTGTCTTTTTCACTTGGGCTTACACAATTCAAAAACCCCTCTTTTCTGAGTTTTCTGGTTTTCCTCAGACAACCAAAACAATGAGATTTTTCTGGCTCAACCTCAAACAAAACCAGTACAATGAGATTTTTCTGGCTTAACCTCAAACAAAACCAAAAGTAAATAAATTTTACAAAATTGTAAAATACCTGAATTTTTCCTTTTCTTAGCAGCCCGGTAGAACCAATCGGAGTAGATGATTGAATGTCAAAGTTCAATTTCCAATACTCACATTCATAAGGTTCTAGATTCTAATAGATTTTAGATTTAACTCGTTGGGCGTAGCTATATTTGATTTTGATTCCAAGAAGAAGGAATAAGATAATTCCTCTTTTCAAATAAGATTGGAATATAGAAACAAAATCAAATTAAATAAGCTAGCAAAAAGGAATATTAAATAAGCACAATGTAGCTTAAAATAAACACAGACTTATCTCAGAGTGATCACTTGAAAATTCTTGAATTGAATGGAGTTGAAGTGAGAAAACTCTGAATTTCGTGTTCAATTTATAGAAGCAAAAATTGTTCCTACGACTGGTCTTGGAAACCTTGGCTGGTCGTAGCTCAAACAATTTTTGAAATATTGAGCGCGATCTTTGAAAGTCGTTCCTACGACCGGTCGTGAGTACCCTACGACCATTTGGTCGTGGGTCACCTACGGCCCGGTCGTAGATCCCGGCCCGGTCGTAGGACCAGGATAACATTCTTTGGATTTTGAGTCGTAGAATCACGACTGGTCGTGGACGAGTCGAAGCCACACCTACGACCGGTCGAAGGACCTCCAGGACGGTCGTGGGCGTTCCAAAAATTTCGAAAAAATCTTCAACAACTTAGGACTGGTCGTGGAATTTCTTGGACTAGTCGAACCAATGCCAGGACTGGTCGACAAGAGCTAGGACTGGTCTTGGAATAGACCAAACTTATGTAAAATAAACATTTGATTTATGTATCCAAAATGACCTACTTAAAGGGTCAACCTAAGGTCATTCAAACCTGAATCATGTCGTATGGACATTGAACTTCAACCATTCAACGAATGTAGTTTGTTTGAACCATATCAGGCTTGAGATCTTGAACTTGTTGTAGCTTCAAACTTGAGATCTTCATCAGCATAACAACTACTTCATGCATTGCTTATTAGTCTTGAAGTCATGAGACTTGAACATCAACATTGTAGCTTCATGAGACTTCAACATGTAGCTTCTTGAACTTCAATATGTAGCTTCTTGAAAAGTTCAACTTGTAGCTTCATGAAGTATTTATGCAGTGTCTTGAATTCATATAAATCATCATACAAGCACAGGACATAGATAGATGTTTTGACACATCACAAATTTGACAACCACACATCACAAATTTGACAACCAAATAAGTATGAGACCATAACACTTACAATCTCCCCCTTTGTCAAATTTGTGACAAAACACCCAAGTAATAATAATTTCCATTTCCAATAGACATAAGAGAAATATAAACAAGTTCACAATAGAGAAACAAGCATAACAAGCATCATTCTCCTATAACAACCGCTGAGAAGCTTAACTCCCCCTGAGTAATAGCTTGAGTATGAAATAAATCATCAAAGACCAAAACTTCTCCCCCTTTTTGACACAAAATGACAAAGGAAGAAGAGCAGAATAGGAGTTGATTCAAGAAAACATAGTGCATAATCCAAAAGGTCAGTAAGCATGTAAAGTTCAAAAGAAAAATATTACAGACCCATTAAAAATTCAGTCAGAACAGAAGAGGGTGCAGGATTAGATGGATCAATTTTATGTAAACCCTTAGCAATCCGCTTCATATATTTGCGTAAATAGGAAAGTTGTGTGTCTTGGGTAACACGAATTTGAGCCACCTGCTCTTGAAGTGAATTCAATCTTTCATCAAAATCAGAAGGCTGAAAATCAGGATCATCAGCCGAGTCTGATTCAAGTTCTTCAAATAAATCATCCATATTCACGTCTTCAGGAAGATCACTAGCTTCAGCATTTCCTGCTTCAGCACCACTGCTACCAGCATCCACTTGGCCTTCAGCCAATTCTAAATTCATCTTGTTAAGATTGGAATTATTAAAAGGAAGATTATGGATGGGTTTTTCTCTAGTAGGCATAGCCACGAGCATATGATTTGCCAGCATAGTCAATAAATAACCAAAGGGTATATCACTATGGCCAGGATGGTGACGAGACAGAATAATGGAATGACAAATCAAAGACGGTAGACATATTTTTGCACCAGAGACAACAGAATGCAAAACACGAACCATGAAAGCAGTGAGTTCGGTTTTATTACCAGATCGTGGATAAAGATTTGAGATGAATATCAGATGAAGTACTCTGTGTCTGGATAACAAATACCTTGAGGGAAGTACATGACCTTTATGAGTCCAATGAACATCCAAATTACATAAATCTCTAGTAAGCATTTTTCGTTTAGATTCTGAGAGACTGTCATGTAAAATATTAATTGGAATGCTCTCATCATTGATAGGTATTTCCATAATGTAAGCAATCAAATGTCGATCCACTAAAAACAATCCTTCTTGAGTATCAACTTTAAAAGTAAAATCCTCAAGAGAAAAATCACTGAGATACATGCAAACATGGATTGGGCAATGGACTGGTATGCAGCTCCACCCCAATGTAAGATGTTCTCCCATCCCCAGATTCCAACAGAGAGGAAGGATACCAAAAGAAGCAATGTGATTAATATTAACATGACGTTCAACAATAACATTGCGCATACGCAAATCCCGAGCATCAGAAGAATCATTTTGGAGAGCGAAGATGACGTTGTACAATAGAGGCTGATCTAGATGAAGATGGACCTCGAGTAGTTTTCTTTTTACCTCTAACATCCATTTTCTAAGAAGGATTTCAAGGAAACAACAAGATGCAAGATAGAAAAATGAGGTTTAGATTGAACAGATTTTTCAAGATAAAACCCCAAACTTGCAATGAACGACCAAATAGATTCCACAAGAATGAGATTTGAAACACTAGAAGCAAGAATCTACAAAGAAAATGCAAAAGAACTACTAACCTTGAAGAACTATGAAGGTGGGTTCGACCGGTCGTAGCTAGAGCCGTTGGAGGGTAAAAGAAATGAAGAAGAAGAGTCAAAATCCCCAAATTAAAGTGAAATCCCGAGTTTCACGACTGGTCGTGTAAGTGCTCGACCGGTCGTGGTACGACCGGTCGTGTACACTCACGACTGGTCGAGTACGACATAAAATTTGCAATTTTTTAAATAATTTTCAAATTTAAGCAAATAAAACATCAATTTATGTACATTATGATACACCAAATCATGCAAATTCAATTTAAATTGCACATACCGAGATCAAACTTTAATTTATTAAACCTGCTTTTGTCGAGCGGTTTAGTGAAAATGTCCGCAAGTTGAGTCTCGGTTGAAATGTAATCCAGATATATTAATTTTTCTTCCACTAATTCACGAATGTAGTGAAATCTAATGTCAATATGTTTAGTACGTGAATGCTGAACTGGATTTTTAGAGATATTTATTGCACTGGAATTATCACAAAATAAAATCATAGAATCCTGAGTAATTCCATAATCGCTTAACATTCGTTTCATCCAAACAAGTTGAGTACATGCATTTCAAAGAAGAATGTATTTCACCTCACATTGTTGATAGCGATATAGAACTTTGCTTCTTGCTAAACCAAGAAACAAGACAATTTCCAATGTAGAAACAACCACCTTTGGTTGATTTCCTATCATCAATGTTTCAATTTACCAATCGACATCGTGTGTACCGGCTAATTGAACATTAGTCTCATGTGGATACCAGAGACCCAGTTTAGTAGAACTTGCGACATATCGCATAATCCGCTTAACAATGAGTTAAGTGAGATTCTTTAGGATTAGATTGATAACGAGCACAAATACCAACACTCAAAGCAATATCTGGTCTACTAGCAGTCAGATAAAGCAAACTACCAATCAAACTACGATACAATTTAGGATCCACATTATTACTGTAGAGTCTTTTGAGAGTCTCAAAGTTGTACTCATAGGAGTATCATAATTTTTACCTTTCTCAAATCCAAATTTCTTAATTAAACTCTGAGCATATTTGGTTTGAGAGATAAAAATTCCATCAGGTTGTTGTTTTACTTGCAACCCTAGAAAATAGTTTAATTCTCCAACCATGCTCATTTCGAATTTTGACTTCATCAAATCTGCAAACTCAACAGTCATGTTAGTACAGGTTGATCCATAAATAATATCGTCAACATATATTTGAACCATTAGAATATCATCGTTATGTTTCTTAACAAAGAGCGTCTTATCAACACATCCCATCTGAAAATTATGACTCAGTAAAAACTTAGTCAATTTTTCGTACCATGCTCTGGGAGCTTGTTTTAGACCATAGAGAGCCTTCTTAAGATGATACACATGATCAGTAAATTTAGGATCTTCAAACCCTGTAGGTTGTTCAACATATACCTCTTCATGTAAATCACCATTCGAGAAAGGCACTCTTTACATCCATTTGGTAAATTTTAATCTTCCTAAAACATGCAATGGAGATAAAAAGTCGATTGATTCAAGACGAGCTACGGAGCAAATGTTTCATTATAGTCAATACCTTCAATTTGTGTATACCCCCTGTACAACTAGTCTTGCTTTATTTCGAATAATATTTCTAAGTTCATCGATTTGTTTTTGAAAATCCATTTTGTTCAAATAATATGTTTATCTTTAGGTCTAGGAACAAGGTGCGGACATCATTTCGACAAACGATTAAGTTCTTCTTGCATCGCAAGAATCCAGTTTTCATCCGAAAGTGCTTCTTTTACATTAACCGGTTCAATCTGGGATGTAAAGCATACGTAGTTACATATGCCCTCTAATTGTCTACGAGTGCGCACACCAGTGAGAGGGTTTCCAAATATTTGAGAAGTTGGATGATCTTTAACAGTCCTTAATTCTGGATTAGTTTCACTTGATGGAATTTCTTGTTTTTCAAGTATAAGAACTTCATCATTATATGAACTAGGGACAGGTGTATTCAAAAGATCGTCAATCACCACATTTATTGACTCTTGAATCACACCGGTCCTGTTGTTCAGAACACGATATGCACGACTGTTCAAAGAATATCCTAAAAAGATCCCTTCATCACTTTTAGTGTCGAACTTTTCCAAATTTTCACGGTCACGCAAAATATAGCACTTACTGCCAAAAACTCGAAAGTATTTGACAGAAGGCTTTTTCTCAAACCACATTTCATAAGCCGTTTTATTATTAGATTTACAAATATAAACACGGTTAATAATGTAGCAGGCTGTATTCACAACTTCAGCCCAGAGATTCCTAGGGAGCTTCATGCTATTTAACATAACATTTTCCATTTCTTGAAGCACTCTATTCTTCCTCTCGATAATTCCATTTTGTTGAGGAGTTTTAGGTGCAGAGAATTCATGCGATATTCCCGATCGCTACAAAATTTCTCAAAACCGCTATTTTCGAACTCGGATCCATGATCACTACGGATCTTCTTGACTTGAGAACATTTTTCGGTTTGAATCCGTTTTATAATCTTTTAACTCCATCAAGGGTTTCGATTTATCTCTCAAGAATGAAACCCAAGTGTATCTTGTGTAATCATCTACAATAACTAAGATGTACTTTTTGCCACCTCGACTTTCCGTTCTTGTTGGTCTATAAGATCCATGTGGAGAAGCTCGAGTGGTCTTGTGGTGATATTGGAGTTCACCTTTTGTGAGAGCTCCTAGTTTGTTTACCATATTGGCATTCACCACAAATCTTGTCTACTTTTTGCATCTTAGGTAGACCTCTAACTAGTTCACTTTTGCTCAATCTGTATAGATTTCGGTAGTGTACATGTCCAAGGCGTTTATGCCATAATTCCGTCTCATCGGTATGGACCATGTAGCACGTTTGTTGAATGAGCTACCATTGCTTACTATATAGCAGTTTTCAGAAGTTCTGCGACAGTTAATATTACAGAACCTTTTTCATTTATAATTTCACAACTTTGATTAGAAAATTTAACATTATGGTTGTTATCGCATATTTGAGATATGCTCAACAAGTTGTGTTTTAAACCCTCAACATATAAAACATTTTTAAATAAGGGAAGGTTATAGAGTTGAACCGTACCTTTGCCAATTATCTTGCGGTTGCTACCATCACCAAATGTGGTGATCCATCAGTCATATCTTTAAGATCGGTGAATAAAGCTTTGTACTTTGTCATATGTCCTGGAGCATCCCTTGTCTAAGTACCATTTTGGCGGCTTGTAGCTTTGAAAGCGGTGTGAGCAACCAAACAAGCAACCTTAGGAACCCATTTCAAGATCTTGTTTTTGGTTTAGGAGAATAATTGGTCTTCTTTTGTTTATAGTTATAAGAGTGACCCTCTTGAGTTAGATTTTAATAGCTCCTTAAGTAAATCAACAATTTTTTCAAACTAGTGGGTTTGAATCGATTTTTGAAATTTATATAGTTGTTTTTGTGTTTTTGAAAAGTTTTTGTATTTTTAGAAAAAACATGACTAGTACCTTTTCCTTTTGAGTTAGAAGTCTCTCCTTTCACAAAATTGGGAGGAGTATTCTTGTTTAGGAGATGTGTTTTTATCAAAGCCCAACAGGATCGATCGCCACATTTTCTTGATCAGGATAATAATTTTTCTAATTTTGGATCACCTTGGGCATATCTCCATGTGTCCTTCAAACTCGAGAAGAGAAGATACTTCATTTTTAAGTTTCTCATTTTTGATTTCAAATTTTCAATTAGGGAGGTTTTGAATTCTAGATCACACTTTGATTTTTCAAAACAATCTGAAATTTGAGATTTTTCTAAAACAAGGGTTTCAAAACATTCTTTAAGTTTAAAAAACTTTTCTTTTTGAAGTTTAAGTTTGTGACAATTTTACAACTTTCCTTATATAAGGCATTGTAAGCATCTTGAAGATCTTCATCATTTTCATGATCACTATCCAAATTTTCTTCACTTGTTGAATCATCGTGATCGGAAAAGGTAAACTTGGCTAGAGTCATAAGGGCCTTAAGTTCTTTGCCCGACTCGGTTTTGAATTTTCGATTGAAGAAGAGGCTTGAGAATCGACGATTCATCCCAAGTAGCCAACATACCCTTCCTTTTGGATCTGTCCTTTTAGGACATTTGTTTGCTAAATGCCCATATTCTTGACGATTGTAGCATTGACTATCTTTCAATGATTTCCAAGTTTTAGACTTAGGTTTAGTACGTTTCTTTTCATTTGCCTTTGAAAGTCGACTCTTTTCTTATTTTTGAAAATCTTATAAAACTTTTTTTTGCCAAAAGGGCCATATCATCTTCAGACTTTTTCGAGAATCTGAATTTTCTTGAGTACTACTTTTAGATGACTTCAAGGCAATATATTTACCTTTAGGAGCTTTAAAACTTAATTCATAGGTTTGTAAAGAACCAACTAATTCTTCTACCTTCGTATTGTCTGTATCTCGAAGTTCCTGGATTGCGGTTACCTTAGAATTAAACCGTTCAGGAAGAGAGCGTAGTATTTTTGCACACACTTTACTTTCTGGGATCTTATCGCCAAGACCCCACATTGAGTTAACAATGTCATTCAATCTAGTAAAAAAGTCCATAAACATTTCATTTTCCTCTATATGAATTTCTTCAAATTTAGTTGTAAGGAGTTGGACTTTAGATTTCTTGACAATTGATGTACCTTCGTGTGTCATTTCTAAAATATCCCAGGCTTGCTTTGCAGTATCACAGGATATGATTCTTTTGAACTCATCCGGTGATAGTGCGCAAGTGATTGCATTTAGTGCTTTAGCATTAGCACTACTCTCATTTTTCTGAAGTGTGGTCCATTGATAATACGGTGTAATTTTCATAGATTTTGAACCATCAACACCAGTTACTTCCATGGTAGGAGGTTTCCATTCAGTCACTGTGGCTCGCCACACACTTTCATCCATTGATTTGAGGAAGATCCTCATTCTGGCTTTCCAATAGGCATAGTTGGAACCATCAAAAGGTGGAGGCCTAGTAATCGAAAGGCTATCAAAATTTGACATTTTTATATAGCTTAGAACGTTAGCTCGGAAATAAATCCAAATAAAAAGCAACAAAAATGAGCTATTAGGCTCGATACCACTTGAAAAGGCCAAGCTATATGTCTAGAGGGGGGTGAATAGGACTATGCCAAATTTAAAATAAAATTAGCGGAAATAAAGTAAACAAATAGCCTTACAATATAAATCAATTCACAATGCTAAATTTTAAATCACCTTGATAAATAAGTATTGAGAGATTGATACAAATTTAGTTCTAAGGACAACCTTACACCATAATCAACAAGGGCTTATGGTAGGACAACCTTATTTCTAGAACCTCTTTTGGATCAAGGACTCAATTTTAATATAAGTAAATGAAATAGCAAGGAGTTGAAATTAAATGCAGAAGTATAGATCTAAATTATTACAACAATCCCCACACTTGCTTGAAATGTAAATAATTACAACATTCACATCCACTTGTACATTCCACACAATCGAATGATAAAAGATATGAAAATTAAGCAAGCATTCAATCCACAAGACAAAGAGTTATAGTAGTTCGCCTGTGTGTACACCAAGCTGTTTTCCAATGACCACACAGAATGCTACTCCACTCTAATATCCTCACACGGGGATATTAGCGTTCACTATCAAATAGGTTTTCACGGGTTCACCAAAAACCTTTACAATTGTGTCTTTTTCACTTGGGCTTACACAATTCAAAAACCCCTCTTTTCGAGTTTTTGGTTTTCCTCGAGACAACCAAAACAATGAGATTTTTCTAAGCTCAACCTCAAACAAAACCAAGACGATGAGATTTTTTGGCTTAACCTCAAACAAAACCAAAAGTAAATAAATTTTACAAAATTGTAAAATACACTGAATTTTTCCTTTTCTTAGCAGCCCGGTAGAACCAATCGGAGTAGATGATTGAATGTCAAAGTTCAATTTCCAATACTCACATTCATAAGGTTCTAGATTCTAATAGATTTTAGATTTAACTCGTTGGGCGTAGCTATATTTGATTTTGATTCCAAGAAGAAGGAATAAGATAATTCCTCTTTTCAAATAAGATTGGAATATAGAAACAAAATCAAATTAAATAAGCTAGCAAAAAGGAATATTAAATAAGCACAATGTAGCTTAAAATAAACACAGACTTATCTCAGAGTGATCACTTGAAAATTCTTGAATTGAATGGAGTTGAAGTGAGAAAACTCTAAATTTCGTGTTCAATTTATAGAAGCAAAAATCGTTCCTACGACTGGTCTTGGAAACCTTGGACTGGTCGTAGCTCAAACAATTTTTGAAATATTGAGCGCGATCTTTGAAAGTCGTTCCTACGACCCGGTCGTGAGTACCCTACGACCGGTCGTGGGTCACCTACGGCCCGGTCGTAGATCCCGGCCCGGTCGTAGGACCAGGATAACATTCTTGGATTTTGAGTCGTAGAATCACGGCCCGGTCGTGGACAGTCGAAGCCACACCTACGACCGGTCGAAGGACCTCAGGCTGGTCGTGGGCGTTCCAAAAATTTCGAAAAAATCTTCAACAACTTAGGACTGGTCGTGGAATTTCTTGGACTAGTCGAACCAATGCCAGGACTGGTCGACAAGAGCTAGGATTGGTCTTGGAATAGACCAAACTTATGTAAAATAAACATTTGATTTATGTATCCAAAATGACCTACTTAAAGGGTCAACCTAAGGTCATTCAAACAGAATCATGTCGTATGGACATTGAACTTCAACCATTCAACGAATGTAGTTTGTTTGAACCATATCAGGCTTGAGATCTTGAACTTGTTGTAGCTTCAAACTTGAGATCTTCATCAGCATAACAACTACTTCATGCATTGCTTATTAGTCTTGAAGTCATGAGACTTGAACATCAACATTGTAGCTTCATGAGACTTCAACATGTAGCTTCTTGAACTTCAATATGTAGCTTCTTGAAAAGTTCAACTTGTAGCTTCATGAAGTATTTATGCAGTGTCTTGAATTCATATAAATCATCATACAAGCACAGGACATAGATAGATGTTTTGACACATCACAAATTTGACAACCACACATCACAAATTTGACAACCAAAGAAGTATGAGACCATAACACTTACAAACCTCCATCCAATTATGACTAACAGATGAGGTCCTCTACAATGTCATGAGAGAGAAAACTATAGCAAGTTTATAGGCAAAGTTAGAGGACATCTATGCGAAGAAATCTCTTGAAAATTGCCTATACTTGAAGCTTCAATTGTTCAATTTGAAGATGACAGAGAAAGGTGATGTTGAGGCCCACATTAACAACTTTAACAAGATGATTTGATGTGAAGTAAACGATTAAAGATGAGGATTATGCATGCATCCTATTGAATTCCCTTCTGGCTTCATATGAGTCACTCAAGGACTCATTGTGCATTGGTAGATCGACCCTTAGTGTTGATACCATTATCTCAGCCCTTCAATGAAAGGTGATGAGAAAGAAAAATGGTAAGATGAGCACCTCTACTAATGCATTTGTTATGATGGGGCAAAATTTTGGGTGGGATGATGGATCTTTTCAATTGAAATCCAAATCTAATGGCAAGGGCAAGGGAAAGTTATAGTGCTAGAACTGTGGCATGTTGGGGCACATGAAGAAGGATTGCACAAATCCTCAGGCAAGAAAAGAGAACTCAGAGGCTTCTTTCAGAGAAGCCAACACTGCCGAGTCTGATGAAGGTACGAGTGGAAGTAACGTGTTGTCAGTATCTATGGTCGGACACTTATACAATGATCATAGGATGATTGGATTTTAGATACTGGGGCATCATATCATATGAATCCTTATCAGAGTTGGTTCACCAGTTACAGAGAGTGCAACAGTGGCCATGTATTTATGGGCAATGACAATGCCTGTAATGTGGTGGGTGTTGGATCGGTACAAATCAAGATGTTTGATGGCATGGAGCATACCTTGACTGAGGTGAGACACATTCCTGACATGAGGAAGAGCTTGATATCTCTTGGAGCATTTGAGGCACTTAGATGCAAGTTCACCAGTTTTGATCGTGTCCTCAAAGTTTTAAATGAGGCACCCATTGTTATGAATGTACAAAGGAGTGGGAACCTTTACAAGTTGATTAGGAGAAATTCATTGGGTGGAGCTGTAGTGTCTGTAGAGGATTCCACATCTATGTGTATGTAGCAGCACGTCTAGGCCATATGAGCGAGCAGGGCATGAAGGCACTTTCTGAACGTTGTTTAATTTTAGTTTATAAAAGTTTTGATTTAAGTATATGTGAGCATTATATATATGGTAAATATTTAAGGTTATCTTTTAAATCTGAAAAATATATGTGTAAGAGTGTTTTTGATTATGTGCATTCTGATGTATGGGGTTTGTCGCCCGTGGTTTCCGTCGGAGGGTTGTCATGGTTCATTACATTCATTGATGACTACTCGAGAAAAGTATGCGTTTCTTTTATGAAAAATAAATCCGATGTCTTCACCAACTTCAAGCAATGGAAGGTGATGGGGGAAAAACAGTAAGAGTGAAAGGTGAATGTAATCAATATTGTAAGGATGAATGGAGTGTGAGGCACAACACAGTGTGCCACACACCAGAGCAAAATGGTGTAGCTGAGCGTATGAATCAGACTCTTTTGGAGAGGGCACGATGCATGATTAGTAATGCTGGGTTGGGTAAGAAATTGGGGACTGAGGCCGTTAATATTGTTACTTGGTGAATCGGTCCCCTTCTACGACCATTGATTGCAAAATTGCAGAGGAAGTATGAAGTGATCAGTAGGTAGACTATTAACAATTGTGTGTGTTTGGTTGTGAAGCTTACTCTAATGTACTGTCAGTTGAGAGAGATAAGCTAGATCAAAGAGCTAAAAAGTACATCTTCATTGGCTATGGTGATGGAGAGAAGGGGTACATGTTGTATGACTATGTCACATGGAAAATCATCATTAACCGTGACGTTAAATTCGACGAAGGATTCTTGTTCCGTAATAATGATCACAAGGAACTGAAAAAGTTGGTGGGGAACGTTCAGTTAGACAGAGATGGGACTCAAGTTGAGACAGAGACGCAGACAGAGGTATTGGAGCATGTGGATCAACCATTTATGAGAAGGAATCTGTTATGGGATTGCCGGTTACCGACGAGATACATAAATGACTCTAATATCGCATATGCCATCATTACGGATGATGGGGATTCATCTACTCTTTAAGAGTATCTTAATGAGTCTGATGCAGAAAAGTGAAAAGCAGCGATGGATGATGAGATGGAATCCTTATATAAGAATGAGACATGGGAGTTGGTGGAGCTTCCTGTCAGTCGAAAAGCTATTAGGTGTAAGTGGATCTTCAAGAAGAAACAGGATAGGTACAAGTCAAGGTTGGTAGGAAGGGTTATGCTCAAAGGGAATGCGTCAACTTCACTGAGATATTTGCACTGGTTGTGAAGCAAGTATCTATTAGACTAGTGATGGTGTAGGTTGCCCAATACAATCTCGAGCTGAAACAAATGAATGTGAAGATTGCCTTTCTGCATGGGGAATTGGAAGAGCAGATTTACATGAAGCAACCAGAGTCTGTTGGAGTATAAATTAAAGAAGAAGATTGAGAACCAATATAGTTTGGTTGCGCGGCGTGCAACAAAATAATGATGATAATCTATTGCGTGAAACACAATGGAAAAGCATGATTATGCAAAATGATGAGATGATGGTCCATTGCATGGGGCGCAATGGGACCCATTCTTCATGCAATAAGGAAGTGTTGCATGGAAAAAGGGGTTCACATGTGTGGTTGTTTATAAATACCCCACTTCTCTCTTCATTTGCAATATTTGAAGACATCGGAAGCCAGTAGAAGTCTAAAGATCTCACCAGATTAAGCAAGGTACTGGAGCTACCTATTGTGTGGCACGCAACGGGGTGTCCGCACAATGATGGACCTGATATCCATCACGCAGCGTGCAACAGGTCTATTGCCTATACAATGAATTTTGGTTCGTGAATGTTACCTTCATGATCCTTCCAAGAGCTTGGTCGATCTGAAAGGGAAGAGACTTCTAAAGGATCGAAAATATCTGTAAAGGGATATCGTTTCTGCACAATGGCTCTACAGTTAGAAGATCATATCACGAATTGAAACTCTGTCGAAATCGATATTTGAATGGATTCAGTCTTTGTGTTTTATAAACGATATGCCTTATTTTGGAATCGAGGGAAACGTGAGGATGTAAACGAATTTTAGAATCAATAAAATGCTTTGTGATGATTGTTTCTCTTATTCTTTCTCTGTTAACTATTGAATTAGATCTCCCCCAAACAAAATACTTTCGTTTCTTGTCGAAACAAAATGGTGACTCTGTTGGGAAATATTTTATTCAATACTAATAGCGAATCTCAACAGGAACATCCTACCCTTCATATCCAAAATAAAGCACAAATTTATTCAAACCCTCATTATTAAAATGTTATTGTCTTTCATGGGAATCGTAATTTTACTCGATCACAATGGTCGCTTCTTTTAATAAAACTATTTTCTACTTCACACCAACTGGGTTTGTCATTGAGTATGCTTGCGATGGATCTCTGAATCAAAGGAACCAATCAGCCCCGACTGAAAACAACATACTCAAGCTATGATAGGAGTGATTTTCACATCATCGACAACTCAAAATAGTGATGAAGAATGGATCGTGGTGCCTCTAAGGAAATCAAGGACCCGATCTCGCGCAGTCATCAAACCAGCTCCGCTACAAATGATCAGGGGACTGATTATGCGTAATGCTATAAAATGAAACCCCCCGCTCACTCCACCCCCATTATAACCGAGAAAATCTTTGTGCTCCTTTACTCCACAGGATATTTTGGCTCTCCCTGTCACGACAGCTGAATGGTCTAGAAAAGAGAAAGCTAGTAGCCTGTAGAAAATGAATCATTTTCTCCAAAATTCACCATGTTGTCGTAAATGATTTCTCCACAAACTGTTATGCTAAATTTTCAAGATCTTGCGCAAGCGTCAAAGGATCTAATGGGAGTTCTTTCTCGACAAGTTCTCCAATGACAACATACCCTTGTCCTATTCCAACAACAACACAGTTTGGGAGCGGGGAATTCGTTGTACGTATGGCAAGGACGAGTCAGAATGCATTACCATATACGGACAAACGCATAGCGAAAATGGGTCATGCAGAAACAACTTTAATGGAAGAATGCAGAAGCCTCCGAGAAGCACTGGCTACTCTTTCTCATAATGTAGCTCAGGTCATTGCTCCCCCTATGATGGCCACGAACAACGGCTAGAAGGTTCACAGCCACCAAGAACAGGTTGCATGGATCAGCTCCTGTGGTAAGGGTAATAACACAAGACAAGATATGACAGGTGATAACAGAGGTCGTCAGGACCGAAAGGGAGCTAGAACATCCTGGAAGATTCCGATTCAGAATGCCATATCTTAGAGAGGTAGAAGAAGAACCATTCCCTACAAATTTCAAGTATCTAGACTTTTAGAAGTTCAATGGGGATAGATCTCCAGAAGAGTACCTCATACATTCTATCACAACCATGGGCAATTTTTCCACAGTTTTGCAATATTGCTTACGATTGTTTGGATCTTCTTTAATAGGGAAAGCTTTCCGATGGTACTTCAGTTTAGCCTCGAAATCTATACATACTTAGGAACAGATGTAGGATGCTTTCATGGTGAATTTCTTCTCATATGATCGAGATGTTAGTATCATCGAGTTAGCCTCCATATGGCAGAGAGAGAATGAACCAGTGAAAAAGTTCATCGATCGATGGAAGACCCTAGGGGCATCATGTAGGCAATTACTCGAAGAGAAAGAACAATGAAAATGTGCCTAAATTCAATGAAGACAGGAATCGTGTCTGGTTTAACAAGTGCTGATATAAGGACTTTTTACGGCCTCGCTAGAAAAGCCCATGCACTTGAAATGATGACCAAGAAAATACAAGCATTTTAGAACGAAGCAGGCCGAAGAGGACCAAGCAGATTGATAACAAATATCATCGACCGAGAGAAGAAGAGGGACATTCCCCGCGATAGACGAAAGACCGAACGAAAAGAAGATACAGATCGTTACAAAGGTCGAGTAAACGACAAGCGGCCTCGACCGTACGATTCTCACGAAGGATGCACCTTTGAAAAAGAAGACGTTGTCCCCATGATGAACCAATTATTGGTAACCAGAATGATCGAATTGCCTCCGTCGAAACGACCCGAGGAAGTTGAAAAGATGAAAGAAAGGAATTGCTGTTATTATCATCGCCTATTGGGACATCTGACAGAAAATTGTTTCACATTGAAAAATTTATTACAGTGAATAATAAATAGAGGTGAAATCATAACAAGAAAAGAGAAAGAAAGAAGTAGAAAGGTAGTTGTGAACATGATTTCTGTCCGAAACATCACACGTAAAGAGACAGAATACGATGAAAACAAATATGAATAACGTCTGTTGTCTGAATACTACAAGGAGAAAAGGACAGAACATTGCAATATGATTACCATCAAATTTGCCAATGAATTGACTAGAATACCACTGACAGATATAGGCAAAGCACCAGTAGTTACATTGTATTCAGGGAAGAGGATAACAAGCTCGATTCGGAAGCAAAGACTCGAGATAACGCAGGGAGAAACATCTGAAACATTACCCAATAACGAAAGTGAATAGAAGAATAAAGTTGAAAAAGTAACTTATGACGTCGTGAGCCATTTGAAAGGCATCCCTGCTCGAATTAAGCGTGTACGATGCATTACGACTGTCAGATGACTTCAGATAGATGTTGATTCAAAATCTATCTGATAACAGTACTAAGGAAGCATTACTCATTGAAATGGAAAATACAGAATCAGTAAGGCTAGATGTACTCAAAATAACGGAAGAAAATGATTGCATGTCTGTTGTTACTTTCTCCAATGATGATCTAACCTACGATAAAGAACACAATAGACCATTGATTATTATCGGTCATATTCGTGAGAAATAAGTCAAGAACACAATAGACTACAGTGAATTTGTTGTTGTCGAAAGTGTTAAACGAGCTCAGATACCACTGTTCTCATTTGTGTCCCAGTGGAATGATGATTTAGGGTTTTAATCAGGACGAACAACGAGCATTGGGGAAGCTCATGTTGACATTTGAAATAGGAGAACTTACTACAAATGTTGTATGTCATGTTATTAATGCAGTAACGACATATAATCTCCTCCTAGGAAGGCTGTGGATGCATCAATATAAAATTATACCATATACTCTGCACCAGTGCTTCAAGTATTGTAAGAACGAAATTCAGTAAAAAGTGATGGCTGACGCGAAATCGAATATAGAGGCAGAATCCTTTTTCGCAGATGCAAGTTACTATGATGGATTCGTAACGGAAAACAAAAGAGGAAATGAAGAAGGCATGACAATAATATACAGTCAGGCACCGACAATAGAAGATGAAGTTGCAAGAATAGAATTATCTGGGAAAGAAGACAAGAAAAGGAAGTCCTATTTCGTGCCAAAGCACTTGAGATAGCCAAGGTAACCCCCTCTAACATTATTTTCGGTTGAACAATTGGAGATTCTACAATCAAACTATACAATACTGATACCACATGTTGAGAGAAATAAGCCATTTCCAGTCATGCCAAAACGGTTTCAC
Organism: Magnolia changhungtana; assembly: GCA_030180095.1. Taxonomy (NCBI): domain Eukaryota; kingdom Viridiplantae; phylum Streptophyta; class Magnoliopsida; order Magnoliales; family Magnoliaceae; genus Magnolia; species Magnolia changhungtana. The sequence goes on from JASAUF010000525.1 coordinate 7,197,035, forward strand.
ATTAAGTCTAATTCAAGGAATCCCAAACCAATCGAATTCTATGCCCCTCCAGAGAGAAGAATAAAAGATGAATCATGATAAGTCGACATCAAAAGACTTGAAAAGATACAGTCTTGTCCCCAGGAAATTTATGCAGAATATGGGTTTCGATTGTGAAGAACCAACCGGACTGAACAATGGAAGAGTTATAGAAATCCCAATTGGTGTAAGTGTGAGGAAACAAGAGAAATTTTGTGAACCAGGACCATCTTCTTCTCATGCACAAGTAAACATGATTGAGACCAATCCAACAGCTAGCTGAATAATGAATCTTGAAATAATCAAACATCCGAAAATAGCTCCAAAACAAATAGAGGACGAGGGGCAACCAACTGTCGATACTTTACAAGAAATAAATTTAGGAACGGAAAAGGAACCGCGACACACATTCATAAATGCCAGTCTGTTTGAACAAGAAGCCAATCAATATAACAAATTTTCAAAGGAAAATAAGATGTGTTTACTTAGACATATGCAGAGATGTTAGGTTTAGAACCATGATTGGCGATGCATCGACTGAGTATCTCCAAAGATAAGAAACTGATCAAACAAGCGCAAAGGCGATTCCACCCATATCTAATATCGTTGATAAAAGAAGAGGTAAACAAGCTTATCAAAGTCAGTTTCACAAGGGAAGTCAAATATCCTAAATGGATATCCAACATTGTCTCGGTAAAAAAGAAAAAAGGACAAATCAGAGTATGTGTTGATTTCAGATACCTAAATGCGGCATGTCCAAAAGGTGACTTTCCGTTGCTTATAATAGAAATACTAATCAACAACATGAAAAAATATGGTGTCATGTCTTTCATGGATGGATACACCAGATATAATCAAATAAGAATGACACCCGAAGATGAAGAAGCGACGACATTCAAAATTTCTCTCAGGATATATTACTATAAGGTCATGCCTTTCAGCCTTAAGAGTGCCGGCACCACGCTCAGAGGGCAATGTAGAACATATTCCAAGACATGATGCATAAACACAGAGAGTGATATGTCGATGATTTGGTGGTCAAGTCAGGTTACCATGAAGAACATCATGAACATCTGTCTTTAGTTTTTCGCCAACTCAGAAAGAAATAATTGAAAATGAATCCGGCGAAATGTGCCTTTAGTGTATCATCAAGAAAATTTCTCAGCTTTGTCATCAGGCACAGAGGAATTGAAATCGATCCAGGAAAAATCAGGGCTATTCAAGAAATGCCACCCCCAAAGACATTGAAAGAACTAAAAAGTTTACAAGGAAAATTAGTATATATTTGATATTTTATCTCTAATCTGGCTGGAAGGTATTAGCCATTTGTTTATCTGATGAAGAAAGGAATAAAATTCATGTGGGATCAGGCATTTCAGAATGCATTCAACTCTATTAAAGAGTTACTGAAACAACCTCCAGTATTAACAGCTCCTGTGAAAGGCAAACCTCGTTTCTATACATCTCTGTAACTGAAAATTCTTTGGGAGCTTTACTAGCTCAAGCAAATAAACAAGGAAAAGAAATTGCACTTTACTATTCGAGTCGAACTCTGATAGGTGTTGAATGTAATTACTCACCTATCGAGAAGACATGCCTGGCGTTGGTGTTCGCAGTACATAAATTCTGGCATTATTGCCTTTCCCATGACATAATCCTGATATTGCGAGTCAACCAGATAAAGTTCCTCATGACTAGGCCAATGTTGTCTGGAAGACTAGCTACGTGGATGTTACTCCTTTCAGAGTATATGATCTCTTATGAACTAGTAAAAGCAGTGAAAGGACAAGCAGTAGTAGATTTCGTGGCAGCTCATCCCATTTCAGACAATAAAATAATCTCAGATGAACTTCCAAATGAACAGGTATTGTTGATTGAATCGCCTATTTCATGGAAAATGTACTTCGATGGTGCTTCTCGAACTTCAGGAGCAGGCGTTGGAATAATATTTATTTGTCCTTAAGGCGATTTGTTGCCATATTTTTTCACATTAGGTACTGCATGTACCAACAATGAGGACGAATACAATGCCCTCATCATAGGAATGGAGATAGCACAAGAAATGAAGATAAAAACCTTGTAGATATTCGGGGACTCTAAACTGGTGATAAATCTGTTAACAACAGAGTTCAAAATAAGAAAGCAAGAACTATTATCATATTGCTGACGAGCACAACAATTGATAGAATGGTTTTTGTTTCGACAAGAAACAAATGTACTTGATTTAAGGAATTATCATACGTAATCGTAATGGAGAAAAATATAGAGAAAATCATCAATCTTATTCATTCTGAATTCATTTACATCCTTTGATTATCCTTGATTCTAAGCTAGAAAATTCAAAATACAAGTATAAAGCGAGTTTGAATATCAAATCCGACAGCATTTCAGCTCTTTGATTTGTTCATCTCATTTAGAGGAATATGGCCATCCTGTATCTTCTTTTTTAAGAAATCCTGGAATTGAAGAAAAGCCGATTGATTGACAACAACTTCGGATCATCAACATTTTGGCTTATTGATACAGATACCCGCGCAACCAACTTTGATTGTGCGGGTCCACGAAACACCACAGGTGGTTGCACAGGTTAGCGTAATAAGCTCCCTTCTTCTTTCCCTCTTCTTCTTCTGGATACCTTCAAGGCCTTCTTCTTTTCCAGAGCTCTGGTCTTCTTCGTAATCTTCATTATGTGCAAATGAGAGGGGGAGCGAGGTATTTATAGGCCTCCATATGTGCAAACCCTTGATCTTCATGTCATGGGGTCCACTTTTCATCAGACCTTAACCATTTGACTCATCCTAACTGTACTGGTGTTGCGCAGTTACGACAACTAATAACATCATTTGTGTAGACCCACGCAACCCACATACTTTGCGCGAGTATGCGCAACACCATGAATCTCTCCTTTCTTCTATATTTTCTTCATTTTTTATTCTTTGTTCTTTCTCTTGATCTTTGTTTTGATTTGTTCTTGGATCTATATTTTTGTACCTCAACAGATGCCCCCTTATCCTTTGTTTATCCTTTCTAGAATAAAGAAATAGGATCAACTCTCTTTCATCTTTTATCCAGATGCCTTTGTACGCACCTGCACAATGGCTAATCAGGTCCAATTCCCTATAAATATTGATGCCCATCTTTCATTCTCATTCCTCATTTCTTCTATCGAAGCTCTGTCCGTCCGACAATCCCCCACGTAACAGCTTGTCTTTGCACGTGACTTCCACGCAACGCGTTTTCCTTTATGCAAATCCTCCTCTTGCGTGATCCTGTGTAACAAATTCTTATTGCGCACCTCCACGTAACCAATCTCTTTCTCTGAAAATTTCTTCTAAGTCTAAAATTTCAGATCTTCAAAATCTTCTAAGCTTTTGAATTCCTTCTTTGTTTCTTGAACTATCCTGATAATATGAAACATTTGAAGTCTTCTTTTTCTAGGAGAAAGGATCATTCATCCTCTTCAAGATCTAGCCATGTATTCCAAAATATTTGGGACTGTGTAGATATTCATGAAACCTTGGAATTTCATGACCCTTCTGAGAGCGAAACAACTGTTATTCCTATCAATTTACGTCGTCATTGGTCAATTTACATAGTGAACCCTCCACTCATCGAAGCAACCTTGTTTATGTAGATAATTGGATTATGATGGAACTAAGAATTTTGGAAGGATGCTTGGAAGGGAACAAATCTCACCAGAAAGCTAGCATGATCTATAAAATGCGATTCTTACGTCCTTGTTATAATCCTCATCAGCCATTCCCCCTTCATTTCTTTGAAACCACTCATCAAAATTTCTTTAATGGTCATTCAACTTGGAAGATAGATGAGTTTCTAGCCGAAGGTCTTCTATCGCCTCTAAATTTCAATAGTGCTAGGGCTCGAGCCATTGCTCGAAAGCATACTGCCATCTTGGAACAAATTAACCTCTTCGACGCAACCATAGCTACATCTGAGCATTTTTACGGAGATGCAGCTATCTTCAGGAGTTTTCGCAATCATTGGTCCCCAATCACCAATTCATTTCATTGTCCTTTTGGCGAAATGAGTATTACCTTATGGGATCTTCTTTGCATATCAGGTCTCCCCATCACGGGCAATATCTTAGATGCATACGTTCCTTTAAACGAAGAGTTTACTCTTATCTCTATAGGAGATAATAAATCTGAGATTTCAAAGACCACTTTCAAACTTTTCAGAGAAATGGCTAAATTCCCACAGCACAATGAAATTAATTCCCTTGAATGGTTGGCTCATTTCTCTTGAAAACTATGGTATATTTCTTTATTTCTACTTTCTCTTTCCCAGTCTTCATCTTTATTTTAATAACCATATTATTTTACTTTGACAGCTTTGCAGACCATAATCATCGAGACCTCAAGCCTATTTGCGAGAATATTGAGAGTACCATTGAATACAACTCTTCTTGTGAACTAGCCGCTTTCCTAGCTTACTGGCTGAGTTTGGTGATATTTCTCGATTTGGAACAAATAGACATCATTAGACCATCTCTCTTTGTAGTCGCAGGTGTAATGGCGGAAGGTTAGAAATATTTGTTAGCTCCTCCAGTTATGTGTTCCCTATATCGCTCTTTTGGGGACATCATTTCTAGCTTTAAAGATTCAATGGCTGAATCTTTTCCAGTTTATGCTCCCTGGCATTTCTTCATAGGCTGGCTAGGGGTGTACTTTCCTTGGACCTTTGTTGACTCTGAAAGAGCATATTCAAACTCTCATTGGTTCCATCTTCAGCATTATCAACTAAGGAGGATGATTGAAAAGTCGAAGGGTTGGGTCACTAGAAAAATAAAGAATAGTGATCCTATCAACTTTTATCAATTTCCATTTACTAGCCATCTGGAGGGTATAAACGTTGTCGATGATGATTCCATCTCTTTTGGCGAGCATTCATTCCTTATCTCTATCAGTTCTAGTACTCTTCCACTGAGAGAAGGTAGCACATTCTGGCGCGAACCATATTATCCAAACAAATTTGAACAATTTGGTTTTAATCAAACAGTATCGGAGACTTGTGACATTGTTACAAGAACCATGAGGAGTTATGGTATCGAACCATAAAATTGGGCTTTGATATGGAGGCAACTCTTAAATGTCAATACTGGATCTCGCTTCATAATTCTCGGCTATAATTATCTAGTTCACACTTCTTACTCTTGGATGCATTGGTGGGCTCACCAATATTATTTGGTATGCAAGTATTATCCAGTGGACCATGCCATATGAATTCTTCCACCACATGTAAGAAGTTATTAGAAAGACCAAGGTATAGGTTATTTTAAAGAGACAGATCATGCCCCCTGTCCAAGTCAACTTTGTGTAAGGATTTCCTTAGAAAATATTGTTCATGAAGTAAAATCCGCTGATACCGTTGAAGGATGGATAGCTTTTGGTGTTCCTTTGAGGAATTCAGAGAATATGTTTGCATCATCGAACCTTCCAGAAGAAAATGATGATTCTTTGTGATTTCATTCTCCACCGCCTTTGAGAATTTTACGAGAGAGTTTTCCTTCATCGTCAAAGAAAAAAGAGACAGAAAAATCTCATAGCTCTCGTTCGAAGGATACATATATTATAATTGAAGATTAATAGCCGATCCTTAAGGTTAACTTTTGAATAGAGTATTGTAGACATTTTGAAAGTATTTGTCATTGTAATTTATGCTTGTTTCAAGAGAAATACATTTCTATATATATTTTTAATCAGTGTTTGAAATTTTCATGATTTATATTATCATATCAAACAATTACATACTTTAAGCATATTTTAAATAAAATAGGTGATCATATATACATTTGTAGCATTTTGATGCTACACATGGTTTAAGCTCTGTGAGTAGTGGAGCTAGTATATTTTGACTGGACTTTACTTGACTGAACTTGACTTGACTTAACTTGACTTGACTTGACTGGACTGGACACTTTCACACATAGTTTAAGCTCATGAGTAGTGGAGCAAGCACAATTTTTTTAGACTCATAAGTAGTTGGAGTCGGGTCTTACGCGAATGGTCTCTGTAACTCTTATGAGTTCGCTGGACTTATCATGACCGGGGAGTTCACAAACCGCATCCATCAGAAGGCCCAGTGAAGCTACCAGGACTGTGAACTTGGTGGGATTTACACACAGGGTTGGTCACAGTAACTCTCTAGAGTTCACGGGGCGCATAAGGCTAACTTAGGGTACCGAATTCAAGGCCGCTAGTCCATCGATGAGGAGGCTAAAAACCCATTCTCATGAGTTTCTACTGGAATCGAACTAAGAATCTGGGGGGTCTTATGCATGGTTGACCTATCTATGGATGAGCCAAAGAGCGCGCAACGCAGCCCACTTTTTCTTCGTCTACTAGGTCTGACCCATTCATGGGAGGGCATTTTCCCTCACCTTCCCCCGTGACGCTTTCGGAAGCTGTACAGACGGCATTGGTCTCACGTGTGATTATCCATATTTGGACTTTGGCCGCTTAGGGCTTTAGCTACTGGCTTCATCCACTGCCCGCATGGGTCTAAGCATGTAATGGCCTTTACAGGCTTTTTAGGGCCACTGGCTTCTTACTGTTGCACGCAAAAATTTGATGCATATCCAGATATAATAGGTCTTGTGCATGACTGGCTGTATTGGCTTTTCACTGTTGCCGTGGATGATAAGTCACGATCACTATCACAGGACTTATGCATAACACTTTACTGCCATAGATGGTAAATCGATAAATGATATATCGCCATTGCTGATAATAGTATTCTTGATAATATTTACATTTAACATAGTGTATCAACTTGACAATAATATTAGTTTGGTGATAGTAGCTTTTGTTATAGTAGTCAGTAGCGATTAATGATGGTGATAATATTTGTTTGACGATAATCATCATTGGTACTTAGCAATAATATTCGATAAAATTGATACGCATGCACTTGACATACTTGAGAATCTGTCTTTTATCCATATATGGAGACAAATACATGGCATTTTCTTACCCCATTTTGATTGAGAAGTATTATACTGATAATCTTCGCAATCAAAACTGCAATGATCATCAGGGACAATATATCTTAATGAAGTGAATATTGACAAATATTTGATGCCTTATCATTACGTATAGATTATTTGAGATTGAATTTGCCCCGACTCTATGAATATACTTGTCTTATAGCTTTGCATCCCGATTACGAAGATTTAAAGAATCGCTTCAATCAGGATTGTGTGCTCTTATTTTCTCTCTCTTATATCATATGTTTTCCTTATGATTATTTTGCCATTATCGATCATTTCTTGTAATATATTCTTTAAGTTGAAACAGTTCTCAGTTCAATGTCCAAGGAAATGATGATAATACCAGTAATCATTTTCAGTTATTTTCTTCATCTCCTTTAGACGCTTTGGCCATGACAATTTGATCCTCTCTGCTGCCAACAATTTATTCAGCATAGGAAGTATATCATCTTCTTTAAATGAATACTTCCCACAGTTCTTGAACTACTCAAATTCTTTCTTTATTTTCTTAGCTGCAAAATCACTCTTGTTTCCTTTATCAGAGTTTCTTTGCTAATTTTGACAGTTCTTCAATTTTCTTTCTTCTTTAACAGTATCGGCTGCAATTCTTTTAAGACATTAAGATAACTGACTCATATGAAAATTGGATACTTTCTCACTGATCTCTTCCAAATTGTAAGCCTCCTCATTCAGATCTCGAAAGGTTTGTATATTCAGACCAATAAGACTTAATGCAATATCTGGCCTTATGCATTTTATACATAATTCAACTTGTTGTTTATCTTCTTTCACCAATTGTAAACATGATGCCCTTAGAATTCTCCATCGACTAATGAATTCTCTGACTGGTTCATTTTCTCTCTGGCGAATGGAAACTAAGTCATTTAAACTGACTTCTTTAGAGGATGATTCAGAAAATTGTGGATGATAATGAGGATCTTTGATGAAATCTATTGCGACTGGCCATTTTCTTGTTGTTACAACCTTCCCTTTATCTTTACAGATCTTCGATGGACCTCTTGTAGATGTTGTGTTCATAGCCACTTTCTTGTCCCGTTTCTCATTTTTCTTCATTATTATCTCACCCTGTTTTATCAATTTTTGTAATATATCTTTTAGTGTAAAGTAATTTTTTATTGGATGTCCCACATAACGATGATAACGGCAATACTTCCTTTCCTTAGTCATCTCAACTTCTTTTAGACGCCTGGGCTGAGGTAGTTAGATGGTTCTGGTAGCCAGTAATTGATCTATCATCGGTATAACATCTTCTTTTTCAAAATCGTATTCTTTATGATAATCATACGATCGAGATCGCTTGTCATTCACACGTTCTTTGTAACGATCAAAATCTTCTCTTTTCCTTATTTCTCACTTATTGTAAAAGGTACCTCTTTTCTTTTCCCGATCAGCAGTGTTTTCCATTGATCTATTTGATCCCTTTCTCTCTATTCTGATTTGAAATGCTGGAATTTTTCTGGCCATCAGATCTAACGTATGTGCCTTTGTTGCAAGATCTCGAAAGGTTCTTATATTAGCACTCGTTAGCCCAAAGGCAACTCCTGGTTCCATAGAATTCAGACACATATTTACTTGTTCTTTTTCTTCATGTAACTGTTTGCACAAAGCTCCCAAAGTTTTCCACCTATCGATAAACTTTTCGACAGGTTCATTTTCTCTCTTTCTTACCAAAACCAATTCCGTAATACTAACATCACGGTCTGACAAGAAAAAGGTAGATATAAATGCATCTTGTATTTATTCCCAAGTCCTTATCAATTCTGGTGCTAGATTAGAATACCATCGGAATATTTTACCTGTCAAGGAAGAACCAAATAGTTGCAAGTAGTATTGTGAAACAGTGGAGAAATTACCCATTGTAGTGATGAAATGTACCAGATGTTCTTCTGGAGATCTATCTCCATTAAAATTTTAGAAATCTGGATGCTTAAAGTTAGCCGGGAATGGTATATCCTCCACTTCCTTTGGATATGGAATTCTATAACGGAATCTCCCATTATGTCCACGTTCACCGATGACTTCTGCAACCATTTGTCACATTTCTGTTATGATTCTCATCGTTGGAGCATATCTATGTGATCCTGCTCTATACGGCAACAAACCTTTGTGTTGTTGCTCAGGTTCATTCGTAGCGTCCATTACCAGCAGAGCCACCACTTAATCCACGTTATGAGCAAGATTTGCCAAAGCTTCTCAGAGGTTTCGATACTCTTCCATCAAAGTTCTTTGAGCTTCTGTCATTTCGGCCATTTGCATGTCAACACTTGGTGGAGGGCCTTGACTGACTCCTGCCATATGTACAGTGGCTTCTCTGCTCATTAATGAAGCTGTTATCGGAGTAGAGTGGGAACACATTAGCATAATTGGGCTTAACAAGAGAGGAGTTTCGCTTGACTCTTTTGTACTTCCATAAAATTCAACTAATTGAGATATAGCTTCTGAAGGTGTATTTTGGGGTGATATGGAAACTGATAGATTTCTCATAGGTGATTTGTCTTTCTCCTTTCTTGTCCATCGGATGTTAGACATTGGTAGGGTTGAAAAGTCCTGTAATGTCAGAGGAGGAAAAGATCTTCTCGGATATAATGTTGGAGGAGCGAGTTCGAGATTCTTTTTGGTCACATTTTGTGTGACCAGGCCTCTGACTTCCTTTGGAGATGAATTCATCTTGGCAATTGCAACATTTTGGGCTCTTGTCCTTCGGGATAATACAACAACCCAGTCGATATTATTATCCTGTGCCAGTGGTGAGACGGTTATGACTCCGATCATAACTTGAGACTTATCGTTTTTGCTTGAGTACATCAACCTTCATGGTTTGCGAATCGATTTGTAGCAGATTTTACCACGAACCCAGTTGTTGTGAAGTAGAAATTTATCTTGTTTGTAATGATTGCCATTAGTTGTAATTTGGAATTCTGCGTTGTATCCTTCAATTAACAATATGAAATATCATTTAGTATTTAAAGAATAAAATATTTTATCTTAGGGATGAAGGGAAGGATGTTTCCGTTGAGAGTCGCCATTTTGGTGTCAGTATAACGCCAAACGATGATGAAATTCTCTAAACTTTCTCTATTTTAATCTTAAATAAGATAATGATCCCCAGCAGAGTCGACATTTTGTTTTAACAAGAAATAAATATACTTGATTTAAGGAATTATCTTACTTAATTGTAATGGAGAAAAATATAGAGAAAATTATCAATCTTATTCATTCTGAATTCATTTACATCCTTTGATTTCCCTTGATTCTAAGATAAAATATTTAAAATACAAGTATAAAGTGAGTTTGAATATCAAATCCGGCAACACTTCGGCTCTTTGATTTGTTCATCTCATTTAGAGGAATATGATCATCCTGTATATTCTTTTTAAAGAAATCCTGGAATTGAAGAAAAGCTGATTGACTGACAACACTTTGGATCATTTCAACAACATTTTGGCTTATTGCTATAGATACCCACGCAACCAACTGATTGTGCAGGTCCACGCAACACCACATGTGGTTGTGTGAGCCAGTGTAATAAGCTCCCTTCTTCTTTCCTTCTTCTTCTGGATACCTTCAAGTCCTTCTTCTTTTTCGGAGCTCTGGTCGTCTTCGTAATCTTCGTTGTGTGCAAATGAGAGGGGGAGGAGGTATTTATAAGCCTCCACATGTATGAACCCTCGATATTTGTGCCATGAGGCCCACTTTTCATCAGACCTCAGCCATTTGAATCATCCTAACCATACTGGTGTTGCGCAGGTCCACGCAACTAATAATGGCATTTGCGCAGACCCGCACAACCCACATACTTTGCATAGGTACGCGCAACACCATGAATCTTTCCTTTCTTCTATATTTTGTTCTTTGTTCTTTCTCTTGATCTTTCTTTTGATTTGTTATGGGATCTATATTTTTGTGCCTCAGCAGTTTTATAACATTGAAATCAAGCATATACCGTGATGCAAAAATGCAAAGGCTAATGTTTTAACCAGCCTAGCTGCAGCTTTATCCTACCCTGACCAGAGTCCTCTCCAAGTAACAATTAAAGAAGGAAGATTTTTTCCTTCACCAGAACTCCTCGACGAGAATATTGAAGCATTTTCGGTATCATGTTTAGAGATTATCGTAGACGATTGGCATCAACCATTTATTGATGATTTCAAATACAACATCCTCCCAGAAGATCTGTTGCAAATGATATAAACCAAGCAAAGGTCGAAAAGATTCCTCATATGCATTGAAGTATTATACAGCAGATCTTATAACTAGATATTGTTATGATGTTGGAAACAAAGGAAGTAAAATGCATATTACAAGAAGCCCATTCCGGCGAATGTAGATCTCATGAAGCCGGTTGAAATTTATTTCATCGCATATATCGAATGATATACTATTGGCCCTTAATGTTCAAAGACTCAATAGCTTCTACAAAGTGGTGTCATGAATGCCAAGTGCATGATGATGTCATACATGTGCCTCCTGAAGACTTACTTTAGTCAGTAACCTCCTGGCCCTTCGCAGCATGGGGATTAAATGTCATCGTTCCTATCAATCGTCCTTCATCCAAAGGATGACAATATATTATGGTGGTAACATATTATTTTTTTCAAATGGACTGAAGTCATTGTACTGTGTAATGTTAAAGATAAAGATGTCATGAATTTTATTCACCATGCAATCATATACCATCATGGGATTCCAGAGAAGATCATTACTAATAATGGTATTCCTTTTAAAAATAGGGGCATGGAGAAATTATGCCAGAAATTCAGCATTCAACATTCATTCTCAACGCCTTATTATCCTTCGACCATCAAATTGGCAGAAGCCTTCAATAAGACAATAGTTAAGATACTGAAGAAGATTTTCAAAGGGAATAAACATGAGTGAGATGAAAAATTGCAAGAAGCCTTGTGGTCCTATCGAACGACTCACCGTACTGCGATTAAAGCTATGCCGTATTCACTGGTCTATAGTGTCGAAGTTGTCATCCCTATCAAAACGCAGGTTGTGTCACTTAGGGTTGCAGTACATGAATCAATCACATATGATGAAAATGGTAAGATAAGGCTAATAGAGCTGGATATGCTCGACCAAAAGCAGCTGGCAGCCCAACAATGAATAGAACTGTATTAGGCATGAATATCCACTGCCTTCGATAAGAAAGTCAAGCACCGCTCTTTCAAGAAAGGTGATATAATATTAATGTTAAAAAGACCCATCGTGGTCACTCACAGAACAAAGGGCAAATTTGACCCAAAATGGGACAGTCCATATATAATAACTGAAGTATACTTGAATGGAGCCTATCAAGTCGTAAATCAGAATGGACAAGGCATTAGAATACCTGTCAACGCTCATTTCATTAAAAAGTATTATCCTTGAAGAATCGAGTAAGTTTTGATTACGATGATTATCAATAAAATCTTTCTCGATCAAAATGGGGCAAGACATGTAGAATGATGAAAAAGCCTTAAAAGGCAGCTAAAAGCCATGTACTCTTCTCCGTATATGAATGAAAAAATAAATTCACAAGCATGTGATCATTCTTTAAAGAAAAAGCCCTCTAAATCAACAAAATATTATCACCTATTGCCACTTATCGGTAAGCTAATACATTACTCTAATTATCACTGAATTAATACTATCACCAAGCTGAAACATTACTCTAATCGTAGTCATTATCAACATTTATCATTTATGGCAGCGGAGAGCACCCATGAGGCTAACCACACATAAGACCAATATTATAGTGATGATAATTTATCGTTTATGGTAGCAGAGAGCGCTCATGAGGCCAACCATGCATACGACCTATCATATCGGTAATTTACCAAATGTCATGCGGGCAACATTGAAAGCGACTGACCCTAAAAGGTCCTTAAAGGCAATCACATGCTTAGATCTATGTAGGCAGCGGAGAGTGCCCATGAGGCCAACCATGCGTAAGACCAATGTCGTTTGTTTAGCTTTTAACAGCGCCATGAGGGAAGGTAAGAGAAAATTTCCTCTCATGAATGAGTTAGACCTTGTAGATGAAGAAAAAGTGGACTGCAGCATGCACTCTTTGGCTTGTCCATAGATAGGCTAACCATGAATAAGACCTTCCGGATTCCTGGCTTGATTTCAGTAGAAACTCATGAGGAAGGGTCGATCTCTAAACGAGCCATCCCCTCATTGATAGACTGGTAGCCTTAGATTTGGTACCTAAATTGGTAGCCTTGTGAGCCCTATGAACTCAGAGAGTTAATGTGGCCAACCCTGTGCCTAAAACCTACCAAGTTCACTACCCTGGTAACTTCACTGGGCCCCTTTGATGGATCGCAGTCTGTGAACTCCCTGGCTGCGGTGGTTTAGCGAACTTATAAGAGTTACAGAGACCATTTGTGTAAGAGCCTCGGCTCCAACTACTTAAGAGCCTAAAAAACTATGCTTGCTTTAACTACTCAAGAGCTTAAACTGTGTGGGGCGCCTTTAGAGTTAACTGAACTACACATTAGTTCCGCCCATCAAAATGAATACCATGTAGGTGACACTAACAATGAAATATATTGTTGCCTCATTATATTGTGAATTGCATATCTTATCAAAGGATGTGATTATAAGTTTCGAATTGATGAATCAAAACTTAACGCATGTTCATGCTTATTTGTTTCACAAAAAATTCCTGAAAGAACATACTTATTATGCTACGATTATAATTTTGAGTATACTTTGAGAAGAAACATTGAAATTTCATTTATATCATACATGATTAAAATAAAAAATTATTACAAATCTTCTGAGATGCCCATTGCTGCCGTGTATTTTTGCAAATCCTGCTTTAACTGAACTTGAGTAGCAACACTCGTCAATTTAGCTTCAAGAATGATTTTAGCTTGATCAGGAGTGTCAACTAGCCCTTTCTCCAACAAAGTAACAATCTCTTTATTCTTGACCATCTTGGGATTTTCAATCTCAACGATATGAACATTAACTTCCATGTCTGCTTTAACTATGCTTATGTTCAACTCTTCTTCTCATTCTCGGACTTCAAGATGGACTATCTGTTCCTTCAGAAAGGCTATTTAATCTTTAATAATCTTCCTTTTCTGATTAGAAGCTTTCAACCATTCTTGAAGGGACTTATATTCATCATTATAACCTGAAACAACAATTGCAGTTCGAGAAACCTTCTGCTTGAAGGATGCCAATTCTCTCTGACACTCTAAGATCTCCACAGCAATGACTAAATTGCGTGCCAATTCCAAATGATTCAGCGAAGCATGAAAATGAGTCAAAGAGTCATGTAGAGGAGTAATATTTATGTGCTATACCCTCGCCACATGATCAAGAATGGCTAATGCATTGTTCATATAATGCCATTGTTCAGGATCCTTAAACATGCATACAATAGTAAAGATAGCATTCTTAAGCAACACGAGCATGTAAGGAGGAATTTTGTCTAGAGAAAGTTTGTCCAATATTGTGGCCACTAAATTTGATCTCACCAAGCCACTGAAGAAGGAACCGCTATGGTAGAAAGAGAAAGAGAATGATTTAGCAATAGTAAAATATAAAATGAAGACGAATGAAAAGAAACTTGAGAAGAAAATGTATACCATCTCTATGGGCAGGCTACGTAATAATCAGTGATGTGGAAACCCCTATTTCAGAAGATTCAAGAATATCTGCTACAGTAGACACAATATTAAAAGATAACTCCCTAGCCCCGGTACTCGAATCCAAAGTTGTCTGCATTGCCAGGTTAATGGGATCAGTAGGGAATTCGAGACTACGAGCGATTAGTTGAAGGACAGTGAGGTGTACATTTACCATTCGCTCAACATGAACTTTCTCGGCAGTGGCTTTGTTTTCCTCAGCAGCTAATGGAACTTCTGAAGTATCTTGATTCACTTCTACGCTTCGAGGAGAGAACAATGTTTCTATCGCTATATGTGCTTCTAGTGCAGAAATTCCAGCTTCCCTCGACGATGAAACCTCTACAATACCAGGAAGGGTTGTAGGGTCTTGTTTAAATGTATCAGTGATGGGTACGGGTGAGGGAGGACAATAGAAATCATCAAAAGATATAAAAATATTTGCACCTGGAGAACAACTAATATCCCCGTTGTCGAGTTGCTCTTCCTCGATGGGAGTATCCGTTTAGACAATTGGTGAAGAGATACCCCGAATCTCCTGCTGAACTTCCATAGTTGGAACATCTTCAATTCTGCCGTCTTCACCAATATCTACCTCTTCATCTTCTCCCTGATGATCATCTTCAATTTCGCCCTCTTTAGTGAAACTTCCACTAGAAGATATTTCACTAGTCTCAGTTTCCTCAGAGTAATTGGACGAGCTTGCCTCAGAAATTATTTGCTTACCCTTGGATGGAAGATCTACCTCGATAGGAGAAGATTGGATATCTCCGAGAAGAGTAGAAGCGCTTTGTTGGACCTTTACCTGAGGACAAATAGATCTTGTTTGGGAACAAGTTCTCGGAGAAGAACAAATCAGCTTTGTTGTAGAAGATATCGTAAATGTAGCTTAGTCCCTCACCCTTCAAGTAGGAGTATATAAAGTAGTGGCTAGAACTTCAGGCTAATTCGGAGAAGCATTTGCAGTAGGCTCTCTTTCCGATTGTCTTATGAGATCGAAAGAAGACCCACAAGCAATCCACACTTCTAAAGTATTAGCTAGCTTTATTTGCTAAATGGGTTCCTCTAAATAAATTTTCAGATAAACCTGACCTGGAGCAGTAGCATGGTCTCTTTCGACAAAATAACCGATGCCTTGCTCTGGCTAGTAATTTCTTAATCTAGAAGGATGAATCCAAATAGGTCGATCCACTTTGTAGCAGTTGTGCACATGATAAAATTGGTGCGTCCACCACCGCATATAGATGTAAGAGGCTTGAACTTGGTGGTTAAAGCTAAAGAGAACGAAGCGGGAACCAAAATTTCTAGCTAATAATTGTTTTCATATTAAAGCCTTGTTAAAAGGACCTACTCCATAGCTCCTCATTATATGGGTAACGACTTCCCTATCATGTGGCACAATTTGGTCATAACCAAATTGTCCCGCAAACCTACTCGGGCAATAAGGTTCATGCTAGAATTCACTGCCCTCTCTTAATGGGAGATGACTCGATCTTATGCAGATAAAAAATGTTCACTCGACCGGCTCCAAGTCATTGTTATCTATCGTGTCTTTATCTTCAGCTTGGTGTGATAATAGAAATTGGAAGAAATCAATAGAATCTGTGCTCTTGATCTTATCGACCACCCAGTCGTATGTCTTACTTATCATTTTGTGATGCTGATAATGACATAGAGGAGGACATTCGGGATTGATGTAGGATTTCTTAGGATCGCCGTATGTCCATGGAAAGTTACACCCAGCTAGCCGTATAAATAATGTTAGGGAGTGCATGCGGATGAAGTGTTCACAACCCCAAGTGTAGAGTCATGATATAGTAATAATCTAGGTAAGACTGAAGTCGAATTCACAGGGACTAAACTCATATATATTCTAAAAGTAACTAGAAGAAGATTTAAACCTAAATATGGAATATAAGGAAGTAATTGTGAGGTATTTAATTTGAAACTTAAGAATTCAAAGGTGGGAACTAGGGTTTCCAAGGATCCACTTGTAACAATCAGGGAGCCCTCTTACTTGATTCAAGTAACATAATTGGAACTGGAGTCCTATCCTATCCAATTGGAAGATATATCAGTAAAACCAAATATAAACTTCCTTTAACATAATTCTCAATGGATGAAAGTTATGAGGATTGAAAGTGATTCCATTATCTAGCCATGCCCAGGAAACAATGGTAAACAACAAGATATACCGATCCCATAACCAAACATAGGAGAATTGTGAAGGTTAGAAGTGATTCTATCACCCAACCATGCCCAAGGGACAATGGTGAACAATAGGATTTACTAACTTCACAATCTCAATTTAGGAAAAGAAGATACTCAAAGCTATTGCAGATCCATTCTAATTTAAGTCACAACAAACCATTAAAAACTAAAAGTATTCCTTAAATATTAAATTAGAATCAAAGAAGTTCAACAAGAGCAAGAATCAAACTAGAAAAACATCCCAATCATGCTGCAAGCTTCACCCCTTAGCCCTAGCTGAGGGATTTTGCCAACCATAGACATAATTGGATCTATAACCCCAGAAAGAAAGCATTAAAAACTAAGAAGAAGAGAATAAGAAACTCTTGGATGAAGGCTCCACCCATTTGCTCTACTCCTCCAAACCCTAGATATCCTAAAAAGTGCCTAGGGAACCCATATTTATAGGATAGTTTCCACAAAATCGCAAAACCGTGACAATTTACGCAGTCCGCGTAACTCTGTGTAACGCCTTCAATGTCATCGAATAGCCTTCGATGTCATCCAAGGGGTTTAAATCTGGAAATCGTACCTTTTCTCCTTTCGCACTGCGCAAGTCTCTATGTCATCGAACCTTCCTTCGATATCATCGAGAAGTCCTTCGATGCCATCGAAGGGTCTTTGATCTATCAAAAAAGTGTCCAAAACAGTCTAGCAAGTTGCTTTAATTTTTTCAATAAATTTGATGTCATCGAACATTCTTCGATGTCGTCGAGTATCTTCTTTGAGTCATCGAACATATCTTCGATTCATCGAGAATTACATCCAATATGTCCAGTAACTAACTTGATTTTCATATGAACATTCGATGTCCTCGAGTTGTGGTCGATGTCATCAAACCGTGGCTTCGATGTCATCGATAGGTGGTCGATGACACAATTTTGAAGTGAATTTCAGTACTTTATTTTTCTGACTCCCTTCTCCACTTAGTTTTCTTGGATCTTGGGGTCTTGAAATCTTCAATATTGGTCTCTAAAGATCCATTCTATGCCTTGGCAATCCTTAAGCCTTAAATCCATGCTTTTAGCATTCTTTTCAGTCTAAGCTCTTGAAATCACCTTGTAACACAAACATGTACAAAATATACCATTGAGCCTTATCATGTTTACAAAACCAATGTATAATTGGGGTCAAATATGCAATATTTGATTCTCAACACACTCCCCAACCAGTTTTTTGTTAGTCCCAAGCAAAAATATGTGTAAAATAATCTTCTATCTTCAAAGTTCAAAACCTTTTTTAGAAGACAATATTTTATGCAATCAAGTATGAATGAGTGGAATCAAGACAAGGAAGTGAGATTTTGAAAACCGGGAGACAAATCATATAAGCTATCAATCAAATAAGTTCTTTTTCAATCATAAATTCATGTATCAAATTTTCCCAGTGTGCTTGGTGAATATCAACTTACTTCCCATGAACACACTATTAGTTCATAATGTTCATCATATCAAGAGTAGTTTTAAAAACTCAAGTATTGATTCCAAACGTATCCCCTTCTCCTTCTTTTTCCAGTTTTTAATTTTATATTGACGGTCACCCTTATTCATTCTTTTCAAACATTACATCCTTTTTAGAGACCTTTTTCATTCTCCTCAAAGATGTTATCATTCTTCATTCTTTTTCATCATTCTTTTTGTCGATCTCCTATTTTTTTAAACTGGTTCTTCATCTTTTAAGGTAGATAAAATTCTCCAGACTCAATTCTCAACATCCATCAATGATTCACATGCTACCAATAAAAAATCCTAGCATATCCCAAGGAAGTAAATTGAACGTGTTTTGTGCTTTAAATTAACATGATATACAAATTTCCTCTTAATCATTCAAGAACCCTAGTTGAAAGTCTATTCGGGTGATCAAACTTCAACAATTCAAGATTCAATCTTCATCTTATTATCCTACTCAATGCATTCTTAATTACACAAACTATTGCTTTCAAACAAGTTTTAGTTTGAAAAATTCAAAAATTTCACAATTTCTGCTCAAAACTAAACAAAATACTGATTACTTTACCTAATCCACACCCCCCAACTTAAAATCTACATTGTCCTCAATGTAAAAGAAATAAACATGTAATGTACATGAGACAACGAAAAGAAATGGAGTAGTGATGGAAAGATAGTACCTGGACGAAGGAAATTTGAGGCTTTTCTAATGATCTCATTATGAAGATGGGTTAACACAAAAGATTTAGACAGACAATAATCAAATTATCCTAAACAGTGGAAAGAAAACTATCTTAATCCTAAAATCTATTAAAGCAGTAAACCTAAACTAGGAAAATAGGGAAAAACTACTCAATCATGCATCAAGGTTCCTCCTCTAGACAGTATCTTGATAAATTTCTCAGTGGGTTTCTCAACAAGATCATATAGGCTTGGATGCCCTAGAGCATGAATTTTTAGAAAAATTTATGGACCTCAGCATAAGGTTTCCTTTTAATCTCCTGAGGTTAATCTCCTGAGGTGTCCAAAGTATATATGATTCACCTGTGATAGAAAAAGTTTCAATGTTAGTACACCATGGTAAATCAGAGACTACAAATAGATGAAATTCAGAAAAATTCTCATTAAGTGGTGTAGTCTTAACACATTTCGAAGTTTCAGACTTCGGTTCAATTTTTAGCTCCTCCACTTCTAATGATAAACATTCAAGATTTGTGGAAGGAAGCTCTTCAGAAAACTGATTCTCTCGGTTAATATCAATAACCAAAGTATTGTCTTGTAAGGAATTCACTATGTCTTGTTTCATGAGATCATTTGAATCTGCAAAAAGTGCCAAGCAACCTTCCAGAGAGTTGAGAGATTTAGTTGAAAGTGACTCGTTCTCCACATTGAAGTCTGTGATGATCTGCCTAAGGATTCCATCGTCTTTGAAAGTGGATAGAAACATGTTCTCTTACTTTGCATCTTGGTGAGAATAAATTATCACTAGGTTTATCTGAAATTACGATGAAGACCTCTTTAGTTGAAGTCGGGATAAGCCAATATGTCCTAGAGGGGGGTGAATAGGACTTTTAAAAGTTTTTATGATTTATTTAAAATCCTATTACACTAATCCTAACAAAGGCATATATTAGGATTACTCAAAACTAACTCTACTAGCTTCCAAGGCTGGTGGAGGATCCAATCACAAACTATTTAAGAGGTAAATAATATGCAAACTAGTTTATGATGGATATGACTGTGTAAGTGTGTGAGGTGTGATTTCAGATATTAAGATATACAAATATTAAAGTAAATCACATAATTAGAAGAATAACAATCTCAAACATAGTCATTTTTATAGTAGTTCAATGACTTGTCTACTCCACTCCCGGTAACCACACTCAACCCTTGAGTGTATCGGACTTCACTAAGGAGGTTTCACAGCGGTTCACCTTAAACCTAAGGTTTTAAATTAGGTTCACCTTCAACCTTTACAACCTACACTAGGCTGACTGTTTATGCTCTCACGAGCAAGGGTCAACACAACGCACCCACTTTTAGGCACACTGGCCAAGGATCTTCTATAAGACCCTACCGGAGGTTTCTATATGGTTCATCTCAAACCCGAGGTTTCATACGGTTCACCTCAAACCTAAGGTTTTGCTGGTTCACCTTCAACCAGATGTTTATGCTCTCCATGGAGCAAGGGTCCGTACAATGCACCCACCACGTACACTCCCGCCGGAGGCCTCCTTGAGGACTTCAAAGGGTGAGAACCACTTAAGACCCAATCTTACAAAGGAATGATCACAAGTGTTCTCTTGGACTCTAGATACTTATAAATAAGTTGATGAATCCCGATTAACACAATGCCGAAGATCTCCTCCTTGTTAACGAAGAGTCTTCTGCTCTCTTGATCCGCAACACAAAAGATGTTTTTCGATATATAGTGATGGGTTGGGTCAAGGTTATGATGGAATCCAACTCTCTAAAGGTTTTCCTATAAGGAAGATAGAGTGGTTCCAATCATCTAAGCATTCAAGGCATCCCAGCTTAATGATTTGCCATTAAGGTAGTAGTTGGAGGATCCTTGAATGTGGAATTTCATTCCCCAATCCACTTTATTGAATATCAATGGTGAGGGTGGACTGTAGGATGAACTCCCCTGAGAGAAAGGGCTTTGGGTATAAGATCTAAGGTTAAATACTCAAAAGCTCTCTCTACTTTCTCTCCCTGCTATAATGACAAGTCTCTCTTTAAATAGACAAAAAGGTTCCAACGGATATAAAATGGTCACATTTATGACAGAGTTCGATATCATCGAGTAGTGTCGACATCATCAGCGTATACTCTCGGTAGCATCGACGGTCTGCTCGATGACACAAATTTAAATGTCATACGCTTTTGAAACCTTTTGCCAGTTGGTCGAGGGCATCGATACGCGTGTCGATGTCATCAGATTTCGAACTCTGATTCCATCGATATGAGGATCAATTCCTCGACATTTGAAAAATGAGAGAGACTAGACTTGAAATATTCTAGGTTTTTAAGTGATGATCGAGGGTCAGCCATGTCATCAGAATTTTCATATCGATGATATCGAAGGCAGTGTCGATGGGATCGATAAATTATATAGATTTACCAATAAGCTCACTGGACAGATTGTGTCCAGACTCGATCCAATCGACTCAGCCTCGATATCATCAAAATATGAATATTGATTTCCTTAAATGGCCCCCGATCAAAGTTCAGACCAACCTGAAATATTTGTTGGAAGAAATGCGCGCCCACGATCGATATCATCGATGGACTTCCGATCTTATCGATATTTAATTTTAGATCATATTGGAAGAAACATCGATATATCAAAGGAATTTGAAATTTTCTTTAAAAAATAGGGGCGTCGAAAATCTGTCTGTCGATGATATCGAGTCGACTTTGATAGACTTGAGATTTTGAATATCGATGATATCGATAGGTGTATCGATACATCGATAATTTGTCCAGATATGTTATGAGGTTGCTGGACATATTTGGTCCTCTTTTCGATGGTATCGATGGAGAATCAAGGACTCGACAGAGCAGGTTGATCATATCAAGATGTGTATCGATACAATCGACAGGGCAAGAAAACTTAAAGAATTTTCCTATTTTGAAAAATATTTTCTTACCCAAAAACCCTATGTTGTTTTTTAAGGGTTTTAGCTTACCTGGTGATTTGGGATAAGGGATGTGAGGCTCAGATTTACCTGTGGGGAGCTTGTACACATTCAGTTGAGGCAGACGCTTGAATTGATCTTCTTATCAGGCTTTGTAGACGAACTAGCTCAACACACACGCTAATTGACAAACCAGGGCACTTTCAATATCTCCCTTTGTCAATTACGTGACAAAATCCCAGAACACCCAAGAACATTCTAGATAAACACATCCTAAATCATGTGTACATACTTTTTACACAATTTTACAATTCCTAGCTTATGTACATCACCAGTAGCTGTTCTCTACAAACTCCCCCTTACTTGATACAGCTGCTCCCCCTAACACCTGCAACAACATCCAAGCAAATATACAGTTTCCATTCGTGTGTTTGAAGTGTTCTCCCACTTTTTGTCAATCATTGACAAAGATATATCAAGTAATATTGACTGAAGCTTGAAGTATTTGGGAGAACCATCCAGTCAGAAGCATACAGTTTTAACGCATTGATGTATAATGAGTAAGTCATTTTAAGCAGACATCAATTTCAGAGCTTATGGATGCATTTTAGACAGAATAAAACAGTGATATAGTAGTTTAGAATATTCATTAAAGGCATCACATTCATTCCATATCAGATAAACTTGATAAACCAGGGGATTGTACATCATAATCATGGCAGTAAAAATATGAATTATACTCAGCCATACTTGAAAATATCTAAATATTCATCATCCAAAACGCTCACTACCACAGACAACAGTAGATTAACAGTATATCCTTATCAAAGAAGGTATTTTTCAGCCCAACCATTGGAAAGAACCACCAGTTATCTGTAAGCTTTGACGTTACTGACACTGTTTTGATATCATTAAAAATGTCATGACCTATGTGGCTCATGTCTACTAAGTTAATGAGTGCAGACCCTAATGGATTTTTGAAGATCACTGAACCTATTTGTGTCAAGGGATTTGGTGAGGATATCTACGAGTTGCTTTTTTGTGGAAACATACTCTAATGTAATAATCTTGTCTTCAACAAGTTCTCAGATAAAATGATGATGGATGTCAATGTGCTTAGTTCGAGAGTGTTGAATAGGATTCTTTGAGATGTTGATTGCGCTTGTGTTATCACAGAAAAGACTCATCGTGGGTTGTTCAATCCCGTAGTCCAACAACATTTGTTTCATCCAAAGGAGTTGTGCACAGCAGCTTCCAGTGACAATGTATTCAGCCTTGGCAGTAAATAATGATATTGAATTTTGCTTCTTGCTCTGCCAAGAGACTAGATAGTTTCCAAGATAGAAACATCCTCCACTTATTGATTTTCGATCATCCAAATTTCCTGCCCAGTCGACATCAAAATATCCAGCAATGATAGTGGATGTTTCAAATGGATACCATAGTCCGAAGGAGGCAGTTCCTACGATGTATTTAATGATCCTTTTAATGGCAGTTAGCTGAGATTCCTTAGGATCTGCCTGAAATCGAGCACATACCCCCACATTAAAAGATATGTCAGGGCGACTAGCTGTGAGATATAGTAGCCTACCTATCATACTTTGGTAGAGATGTTGGTCCACACTCTTTCCATTTATATCCCTAGAAAGTTTGAGTGTGGTGCTAACGGGAGTGTGATAAGAGCAATCAAATTTAAGACCAAATCTTCTTACCAAATCGTTCACATACTTGGTCTGACAGATGAAGATTCCATCATGTAGCTGCTTGACCTGCAATCCTAGGAAGAAGTTTAGTTCACCGACCATACTCATTTCAAATTCTGATTTCATGAGGTCGGCAAACTTGTATGCGATATGTTCACATGTTGAACTAAAGACAATATCATCCACATAAATTTGTGCAATAAGCAGTGAGTCTTTTGTTCTTTGGGTAAAACAGAGTGTTATCCACACTCCCTCTGTAGAATTTATGGTCTAAAAGAAATTTTGTCAATCGTTCATACCAAGCACGTGGTACTTGTTTGAGACCATAGAGGGCTTTGTTCAAACGATATACCTAATGAAGACACTTAGGATCTGAAAATCCCTTTGGTTGTTCAACATAGACTTCTTCAGCGAGAGATCCATTAAGAAAAGCACTCTTAACATCCATTTGAAATAGTTTAAATTTTAATGCACATGCAATAGACAGAAGAATTCTGATAGACTCATGGTGAGCTACAGGAGCAAATATTTCATCAAAATCAATGCCTTCTATCTGTGAGTACCCTTGAGCTACAAGCCTTGCTTTGTTCTGGATCACATTTCCTGATTTATCAGATTTATTCTTGAAGACCCATTTAGTTCCAATGACATTTGTATCGAGTGGTCTGGGAACTAATTGTCATACCTCATTTCTTTGAAATTGTTGAAGTTCTTCTTGCATAGCATTTATCCAATGTTCATCTTGAAGAGCTTCAACAATATTCTTGGGTTCAATTTTTGAGGTAAAACAGAAATGGCTGTAGATATTTTCTATCTGTCGTCGAGTTCTTACACCGTCGTTAGGATCTCCAATAATTTGTTCTCGAGGGTGATCTTTTATGATGGGAGTGTCAGATGATGGTTGAGGTTCACAGGGTGATATAGTGGTGTTATTAGATTTTTCTATTATGCGTGAATCTACATCATCTTCTAATTCATTCGTAGGTGTATCTTCTCATGAGTTTGATCATTGATTACCATATTGACTGACTCTTAAATAGTGAGGGTTCTTAGACCGTATACTCTATAAACACGACTATTCATTGCATACCCCAAAAAGATACTATCATCACTTTTAGACTCAAATTTCCCTAAGTGATCTCTGTCTCTCAGGATGTAACATTTGCTACCAATGACTCGAAAATATTTTACACTAGGCAGTTTCCCAAACCATAGTTCGTATCGAGTTTTATTTAGACCTGATACTCGATTTATGATGTAGTAGGCAATATTGACAGCTTTTGCCTAAAAGCCTTTTGCCATATCTTTCCCATTTAGCATAACTGACCCCATTTTTTGCAATACTCGATTTTTTCTTTCAACAACTCTATTTTGCTGTGGGGTTTTTGGAGCTGATAATTTATGATGAATCCCTTTCTCATTGCAGTATTTTTCGAATATTTCATTTTCAAATTCTCCACCATGATCACTTCTGATGCGATTGATCCCATATCCCTTTTCATTTTGGAGTCGCTTTGCCAGGATCACAAATTCCTCAAAAGCGTCCAATTTTTCTCGAAGAAATGCGACCCAAGTAAATCTGATGTAGTTGTCTGCTACCACCAGAAAGTATCTTTTCTTGCCATGGCTTTCCACTTTAATTGGCCCGACTAGATCCATATGTAGTAGATCCAAAGGTTTTATTGTTGCTATGAAGGTTGTCTTTTTTATGTCCGACTTTTATCTGTTTTCCTTTTAGACATTCTTCACTGACAACTTTTTCTTCTTTTCTAATCTTGGGGAGTCCCCTAACCAAATTTTTTGAACTGAGCTTTGCTAAATTTCGGTAGTGAACATGACCCAACCTTTGGTGTCATTTTCTGGATTCATTCTTTATAGCCATATTACACTTTGTGGATGACACATTCTCACTTGTACTTTCAATGACATAACAGTTATCATTAGTGCATAAGCCTTTTATGAGAGACTTTCCGGTATGATCTAAGATTCTACACACATCCTTTGAGAAAGTAACAAGATGTTCTTTGTCACATATTTGGGAGATACTCAGGAGATTATGTTTCAAACCTTCTACACAGAGGACATGTTTGATTTTTGGAAGGCCTAGTACAACTATTGTTCCTTGTCCAATGATTTTGGCTGAGCTACCATCACCTAATGTGACTGATCCTCCATCAATGTTTGAGTACTCACAAAAGTGAGTTTGATCAACAGTCATGTGTCAGGAGCATCCACTATCAAGATACCATTTTGAACTATTACCGACTTTCAAAGCGGTATGAATTACAAGGCAATTATTCTGGTTTGTCACACCCTTTTGAACACTTTTTAACATGACTCCAACTTCAATCAAGATAACTCTCTAGGCGGTGAAGCCCTTAAAGAGAGACCCGCTCTGATACCAATTGAAATTGTGGTGAAGACCACTTTAGTTGAAGTCGGGATAAGCCAATATGTCCTAGAGGGGGGTGAATAGGACTTTTAAAAGTTTTTATGATTTATTTAAAATCCTATTACACTAAACCTAAAAAGGCACATATTAGGATTACTCAAAACTAACTCTACTGGCTTCCAAGCCTGGTAAAGGATCCAATCACAAACTGTTTAAGAGGTAAACAATATGCAAACTAGTTTATGATGGATATGACTATGTAAGTGTATGAGGTGTGATTTCAGATATTCAGATATACAAATATTAAAGTAAATCACACAATTAGAAGAATAGCAATCTCAAACATAGTCATTTTTATAGTGGTTTGACGACTTGTCTACTCCACTCCCGGTAACCGCACTCAACCCTTGAGTGTACTGGATTTCACTAAGGAAGTTTCACAGCGGTTCACCTTAAACCTAAGGTTTTAAATTAGTTTCACCTTCAACCTTTACAACATACACTGAGGCTAACTGTTTATGCTCTCACGAGCAAAGGTTAACACAACGCACCCACTTTTAGGCACACTAGCCAAGCATCTTCCATAAGACCCTACTTGAGGTTTCTATACGATTCACCTCAAATCCATGGTTTCATACGGTTCACCTCAAACTTAAGGTTTTACTAGTTCACCTTCAACCAGATGTTTATGCTCTCCACAGAGCAAGGGTCCACACAACGCACCCACCACGTACACTCCCACCGAAGGCCTCCATGAGGACTTTAAAGGGTGAGAACCACTTAAGACCCAATCTTACAAAGGAATGATCACAAGTGTCCTCTTGGACTCTAGATACTTACAAATAAGCTGATGAGTCCCGATTAGCACAATGCCGAAGATCTCCTCCTCCTTGTTGACGAAGAGTCTTCTGCTCCCTTGATCCGCAACACAAAAGATGTACCGATATATAGTGATGGGTTGGGTCAAGGTTATAATGGAATCCAACTCTCTAAAGGGTTTTCCTATAAGGAAGATAGAGTGGTTCCAATCGTCTAAGCATTCAAGGCATCCCAGCTTAATGATTTGCCATTAAGGTAGTAGATAGAGGATCCTTGAATGCAGAAGTTCATTCCCCAATCCACTTTATTGAATATCAATGGTGAGGGTGGATTGGAGGATGAACTCCCCTGAGAGAAAGGGTTTTGGGTATATGATCTAAGGTTAAACACTCAAAAGCTCTCTCTACTTTCTCTCTCAGCTATAATGACAAGTCTCTCTTTAAATAGGCAAAAAGGTTCCAACGGATATAAAATGGTCACATTTATGACAAAGTTCGATATCATCGAGCGGTGTCAATATCATTGAGCGTATACTCTTAATAGCATTAACGGTCCGCTCGATGACACAAATTCAAATGTCATACGCTTTTGAAAACTTTTGCCAGCTAGTCGAGGGCATCGATACTCATGTCGATGTCATCGGATTTCAAACTCCGATTTCATCGATATGAGGATTGATTCCTCGACATTTGAAAAATGAGAGAGACTGGACTTGAAATATTCTAGGTTTTTAAGTGATGATCGAGGGTCAGCCGATGTCATCGGAATTTGCATATCGATGATATCGAAGGTAGTGTCGATGGGATCAATAAATCGTATAGATTTACCAATAAGCTCGCTGGACAGATTATGTCCAGACTCGATCCAATCGACTCGGCCTCGATATCATCAACATATGAATATCGATTTCCTCGAATGGTCCTCGATCAAAGTTAAAACCAACCTGAAATATTTGTTGGAAGAAATGCGCGCCCATGATCGATATCATCGATGGACTTCCGATCTTATAAATATTTGATTTCAGATCATATTGGAAGAAACATTGATATATCGAAGGAATTTGAATTTTTCTTTAAAAAATAGGGGCGTCGAAAATCTTCCTGTTGATGATATCGAGTCGACTTCGATAGACTCGAGATTTTGAATATCGATGATATCGATAGGTGTATCGATACATCGATAATTCATCCAAATATGTTATGAGGTTGCTGGACATATTTGGTCCTCTTTTCGATGGTATCGATGGAGAATTGAGGACTCGATAGAGCAGGTCGATCATATTGAGATGTGTATCGATACAATCGATAGGGCAAGAAAACTTAGAGAATTTTCCTATTTTGAAAAACATTCTCTTACCTAAAAACCCTATGTTGTTCTAGGTTATTTTTTAAGTGTTTTAGCTTACTTGGTGATTTGGGATAGGAGATGTAAGGCTCAGATTTACCTATGGCAAGCTTGCACACATCCGGTTGAGGAAGATGCTTGATTTGATCTTCCTATCAGGCTCTGTAGACGAACTAGCTCAACACACACGCTAATTGACAAACCAGGGCACTTTCATTGTCTTGCCTCGCCTTGCAAAGGTAGATTGAGGATCAGTAGGTGAAGCATTGATGTGAAGACTCTGTTCATTGATATTACTCAGTAGAGGCATTGAATCGTCAAAAGTGAACAACTCAGATGGTGGCCTCAACTGGGTGGTTTCAAATTCTAGAGTCAGATTGGGCAAATCATCCATCTCCCTAATCAAATCATTATTTAATTCAGGGTAGTGGTCTAAACACACCTCACAAGAGTTGGAAAGGTCGGTTGAAAGGGGTTCATCCTCCATATTTAAATTAGACATGTTAAATGGGTGGAGTAAATTCTTCTGGCCGACCACTTCCTGATCATTGACATGGGCCTATCTTAAGATTGATTCCAGGGGGATTTGGTGTCACGCCCTGAACTCGGAAACCGGGCTCACAAAATTCTCGATTGCCGAATCTGGCGTCGACAGCCTCCGTAGTACCCCATTCTTGGCTCCCAGCACCCATACACCAGGTTCCGATCCTGGGATACTACAAAGAAGATTTCTAATAATCAATTTGATTTGTAATGAGCATAACCATAAGCATAACCCATGAACAATAACCACAAGAACAACATCATAAAATCCACTATGATAAAAAACTTTGAGTACAAGGCATATGAAAGGGAAATACAATATAATGAAAATAACAAAAAACTCCATAAGTTCGGCTGTACACTCCAACCTCAACAAGACTATGGTTGTGTCCTGGCGTCACCTGAATGCATCAATCATACATAAGCTTAAAGAAAGCTTAGAGGGTGGTGTAAGTATGTGCGCAATACGAGCGTGCTCAAAATATAAGGTTAGAGTAATGCAGAAACATGCTAATGAGTACATGAATGCAATCAGCCATACCAAGGATATGCGGTGCAAGATATAAATGCTATCAGCCATATTAAGGCCATACGATGCATAATATAAGTCAAGCATGCCAACCCACGTCCACATATCAATGCAACTCCTCACCAGAGCATCAAATCAGTATGGTTCCCAGTCTGGATAATTATCGGGGTCTAGTACACTCTACGCCAGCTTGCCACCCCTATCTAAACACATAACTGGGAGAGTGGAAGAGACCTCACTATCCGCCTGCCAATATCGGGCCCGGCTCATTGATAGTGGACCCATTCCTCAAGCTAGTTAAACTCAACCTAGAAATTGTCCCCTCACTCCGACGGGTAAGGTCACACCCTTTTCCAACCGACCATGACATAGTAGGAGACGCGACCTTCTGGTATACGGCCCTCACGTGCTCGTGTATTCACTCGATCTCGATGTTGGAGTCATCCTTTGGTACCATTGGGTTTAGGGATTTTCACCCAGGGACATCTATGGCGCCCTGATACTAGAAACAATATTTTTAGTATCCAATCTGGCTATCCACAATGTGTCTGTGGCGGCTATGGTCCTGATGTAGCTAGGGCATACAATAATCACACAACGCAAAGTGCATGAGTAATACAGTTAAATCATGCATCAATCCTGCGCATACTGTGCGCTCATGTGGGATAGCTCTGCCTATCAGAGAGTCCCATAAACCATCTGCCCGAAGGCATATGCTATGATCAGTCACTTCTCATATCAAGCATGCATATGAAGTGTATGATCATGAATTATGTTATACAGTGATGGACTCTGTACATAGCGAAAATGGGCCTAGACGGCCTACACAATACAAGTATGGGCCTATCAATGGGCCTTAGGGAGAGTGATAATGTGGACATTTAACCAACATCATCCATACAATGTGGACGTCAAACCATCATTGCTCCCAAGGTGTAGCCCACCATCGAGATCATCACATAAACCACGATGGAAACATATTACAATGGGCCTTATGTACATCCCATTGGGCCTCGACCCATGGGCCTCTAATACGTCAAATGGGCTGCATACCATGGGTCTCATATATATATATATATATATATATATATATATATATATATATTAAAGTGGGCCTCAGTGGGCAGGCCACAATTACATCAAGATGGGCCTAATCACATGGGCCTTATATGAACTAAAGTGGGCTGCATCACGTGGGCTCAAAATACATCATATCAGGCCTTAAGTGGGCCCAAATATATTAAATCAGCCTCATCAAATGGGCCCCTAATAAATGGGTCATACCAATGGGCCGTACCAACTACATACCTCAACCATTTAGAGATTATCGTAGAGCATTATATATATAAAAAAATCATATCCAGAGATCTTCTGGACCATACCACAAATGGCAGTGGTGATTTTGATTTCTACTGTTGAATCCTAGTGGGCCCCACTATAGTACTTATTTTCCATCCAGTCTGTCCATAAGGTCATAAAGACCTGGATTTAAAGGAGAACAAATATCATATCTAATCCAAAACTTTTGCAACCCAAAAGAGGTTTCAATGGTGGGTGTTCAATCCACTGCATTCTGTGGGAGTGGTCCACCTGACAACTAGATCTGCCATATTTTTTAGCCTCAAGCCTTAAAATGATCTTTTAAAAATGGTTGGATGGCTTGGATGCAACCCATGCATCATGGTGGATCCCATAGGGATGGAAAGAATGGACGACATAGATGAAGTGCATACCCCATGGTGGGGCCCACACTAATGGAAGGTGTGGATTGCAATACATACATCAGTTGGTCCCATGTGGGGCCCACTATAATGTTTATTTTCCACCTAGTCTGTTTAACAAGGTCACCCAAACATGAGGGCCCACCGTAATGTTTGTTTGCACCCAACCTATTGATAAGGCCACTCAAACCTGGGGCTCACCGTACTGTTTATATGTCATCCAAACTATAGATAAGGTCATAGGACCTGAATGAATAGGAAAAGCAAATTTCATATTTGATCTGAAACTTGTGCAACCCACAAGGGTTTCAATGGTAGGCGTCAATCCTCACTGTTCCCTGTGATGTGAGCCACCGAAGTCCCTGCATGGCTGATTTTTGGGGAGGGGGCCCACCGCCCTAAGGGACCATCAAATGGACGGTGTGGATGTTCACACACATCATGGTGGGGCCCACGGCTGGGACCATGGGTCCCTACCTCTTCCGTCCATCGTTTTTGGATGGTGGCAAGAACAGAGATCTTCTTCTTCGTCGCTGCGCTTATATATATATATACATTTTTTTTGAGGAATTTCCTAGGTGGAGCCCACATCCGGTGAATCTGACCCCGCCATTACATTCCATGGCTCAAGACCTACAAAACAAGCCCAATATTGGATATGTTTCGGTGTGTAAAATCATCAGGTGGGTTTTAATGGTAGAAAACCCTATTTCTTATGCTATGGCCTGCCAAATAGTCGGATTGGGTTCTCCTTTCGACTCAACGCTTAAAGTGGGCTGAAAAATGAAATGGATGTTGTGGATTATATACATATATCAAGGTGGGGCCTGCATGAGCAACCCACCCCAAACCTTTAAATATTTTTTTTGTTAGCTGTTAGTACACACTCCTACCAGTACACGCTCTCCATGTTAGCCACACGTCCAGCGTCCAGGGATGCTGGATGACATGGATATAACACAAGCATCATAGGGGGGGTCCCACACGTACGTGGCCCGCATTTATTAAGGTGGGTCCCACATTATCGTGGCCCACCATGTAGATATATATATAATATTTATATAATATACTATAATATGTTATATAGACGGCGGATCTCTCCTGAAATACGGTGGGCCACATCGTCTGATGGATGGAGTAGATTTAACATAAATCGGTGGGGCCTACTACATTCTAGGGAGAGAAAAAATAGAGATAACGAGAGAGAGAGAGACACAGTGATAGAGGGCCCCCGCCACTATGGGCCCCTCTCTACATTGCATACATTATTTAGGTCCCACATCAAGTGTCCCTAAAGTTGAAATTAATTACGGATCACCCACCTATCGGCCTTCTCCTTAGTCCGTTAGCCTCCTTAGATCCTTGCCTTCTCTTTTGATGGAGGTTGATGGGGTTTTGATGGTGTGGATGAGAGATGAGAGGGTAGGGAAAGTGGGCCACACTTGTTGTTGTTGTTTGGGAGAAAAGAGAGGTTGGACGTGGGATGCTTGGGAGTGAAGAGATGGAATGAGAGAGAGAAGAAGTTATGGTGGAAAGGGATGGGATGATGTGTGATGGGTGATGGGCGGAGTGATGTGTTGTAAGAAAGTGATGGGTGGAGAGAGAGAGAGAGAGAGAGTTGACTTTGGGAATGGGAAGGGATGGGTTGTTGTACTTGAGTATGGCTTGTACTTGACTTGTACTTGACATGAGTGATTAATTGATTGATGGGACATGTTATAGAGATTTTCTTGAAGTTCACAACGTGTGACATTTTTCTCAAAATGAATGTGGGCCCACATCTTCTAGCCTAGGTATCGATTCAGTGTGCGAGTCTGGCGTTGGAACTGCGGTGACTGCGCGGTCGCTAAGATACAAGTTTTGGTTCGAGCCAACTTCGGTATGCAGGACCCGGCTTAGGATTGCGCGCAAACGTTGGATATCGGTCGGGGATTGCTTGAATTCGACCGGAAGGACCACGAAAGCCTATGGAACGATACGGACTAGGATACGGGTCTTACATTTGGGCTGTGCATTCATGATTGTCATCCTAATACTCATCATCTTCCAATTCAGTGCAGTGCACAAGTGAAATGAGATTGCTTTCCTCACATTCTATTTCTAAATTGGGTTGAGGTTCGAATAAACTAGCCTCTTCCTCCTCATTGAAACCAAGTGTGTCAATATCATTATATTTGAAAACTAGCAGTGTCTCTTGATCATTCCTTTAGATAGTCATCGAGATTGATTCTTCGGGAAATTGAACCATATGCTCATTAATAAAATCCAACTCCTCATTTCCCATAAGCGAGTTAAGATCACTTTCCTCGCGTTGTATTTCTCGATTAGGTTGAGGTTGGGAAAACCTTGCCTCCGCTATCTTATCGATGCGCGATTCAAGTGCGTCTAATGTTCTTCTAATGCCTGCAAGATAGTCTGTGTAACTTTGAGGTGAATCCTCTTAGATCGTTTCTAATTGGATTTCAAAGGTAGAGGATCCAAGAGAATTGTCACTATGATGTATTGCTTATTCAACTTCCCAATATTGATGTTTCCACATATCGTAGTCATACGGGTCATAGGCGGAAAAGTCTGATGTTCATTGGTACATATTATCACCCATAATACGATCACGCATGGTTTTCTTCTTGCTAGATGGGTGATCATTATCCTCACTACAACAATCACGATGACCCTAATAATCACATATTGTTCTCTTAATCGATGGAGTGTGATTATTCTCCTGCCTATAATTACCAAAAGACTTCTTAACCGGTGGAGCATTATATTCCGGTTGATTCTCGATGATGGTTTCAGAAAAATTTTGAGACATAGATGGTTTCCTAACATAATTATCTGACAGCCCTTCACAATATCTCGCATTCCTTAGAACTAGCTTAGCGTACTAACGTTCCCACTCTTACATATACATGTTAAAACCCTAATTCTAAATCTAATCCTAAAATAAAATAAAAGAAAAATCGTACAGGAATATGAAAAGTAAGTAGAGAAGAAGTTATAAGGAAGTTACCGGATTGGAGAGTTCTATGTTAGGATCTTACAAAACAAAAAATAGTGTTAGTTCCTAAAAAACAAAAATACAGGAAAAATCCTAAAAGGAAAATTCTAAAATTAGAAAGTTCAAAAAGCCCTAAATTAGAAAAAATCAAAAAATAAGAAAAATCTAACCTAATCCTAAAAAGAAAGAAACCTAAATCAAATAAGAAATCTAGAAAAGAAAGGGAGAGAATTAGAAAGAGGTTACCAAATTAGAAGTTTTTATATTAAGATCTTGCAAAACATGAAAAACAAATTAGGAAAGTTTCTAACTTAGAAATATAAAGTAAGAAACCCTAATCTTAACCTAATTCCAAAACTAGTTAATCTCAGAAAAATGCAACCATTAGTCCCTAGTAACGGCGCCAAAAACTAGTTCACAACCTCAAGTGTAGGGTCACGATGTAGTAATAATCATGGTAAGCCCGAGGTCGAATCCACAAGGACTAAACTCATGTGTATTCCGAAAGTAGCTAGAATTAGAACTAGAAGAAGATCTAAACCTAAATCTGGAATATAAGGAAATAATTGTGAGGTATTAAATTAGAAACTTAAGAATTTAAAGGTGGGAACTAGGGTTTCCAAGGATCCACTTGTAACAATCAGGGAGCCCTCTTACTTGATTCAAGTAACAGAATTGGAATTGGAGTCATATCCTATCCAATTGGAAGATATATCAGTAAAACCAAATCTAAACTTCCTTTTACCTAATTCTCAATGGATGAAAGTTGTGAAGATTGGAAATGATTCCATCATCTACCCATGCCCAGGAGACAATGGCTAACAACAGGATATACTAATCCCACAACCAAACATAGGAGAATTGTGAAGGTTAGAAGGGATTTCATCACCTAACCATGCCCAAGGGATGATGGTGAACAACAAGATTTACTAACTTCACAATCTCAATTCAGGAAAAGAAGATACTCAAAGCTATTGCAGATCTATTGTAATTTGAGTCATAACAAACCATTAAAAACTAAAAGTATTCCTTAAATATCAAATTAGAATCAAAGAAGTTTAATAAGAGCAAGAATCAAATAAGAAAAACATCTCATTCATGCTACAAGCTTCACCCCTTAGCCCTAACTGAGGGATTTAGCCAACCATAGACATGATTAGATCTATAACCCTAGAAGAAAGCATTAAAAACTAAGAAAAAGAGAAGATGAAACTCTTGGATGAAGGCTCCATCCCTTTATTCTGCTACTCCAAAACCTAGTATCCTAAAAAGTGCCTAGGGAACCCATATTTATAAGATAGTTTCCGCAAAATCACAAAACCACAATAACTTACGTAGTCCGCATAACTCTATGTAACGCCTTCGATGTCATTAAAGGGGTTTGAATCCGGAAGTCGTGCCTTTTCACTTTTCGCACTGTGTAAGTCTCTATGTCATCGAACCTTCCTTCGATGTCATCAAGAAGTCCTTTGATGCCATCGATGGGTCTTTGATCCATTGAAAAAGTGTCCAAAATAGTCCAACGAATTGCTTCAATTTCTTCAATAAATTTGACGCCATAGAACAGTCTTCGATGTCATCGAGCATCTTCTTCAAGTCATCGAACATGTCTTCGATTCATCGAGAATTGCATCCAATATGTCCAGCAACCAACTTGATTTTCCTATGAACATTTAATGTCCTCGAGCTGTGGTCGATGTCATCAAACCGTGGCTTCGATGTCATCGACAGGTGGTCGATGATGCAATTTTGAAGTGAATATTAGCACTTTGTTTGTCTGACTCCCTTCCTTCTTCACTTAGTTTTCTTGCATCTTGGGGTCTTGAAATCTTCAATATTGGTTTCTAAAGATCCATTCTATGCCTTGGAAATACTTAAGCCTTAAATCCATGCTTTTAGCATTCTTTTCAATCCAAGCTCTTGAAATCACCTTGTAACACAAACATGTACAACATATACCATTAAGCCTTATCATGTTTACAAAACCAATATATAAATGGGGTCAAATATGCAATATTTGATTCTCAACATGAAACTACTATAGTTGGGCTTGAACACTGAGTCGTAATGTCCCCGAATGCTCTGTAGAGAGAACAGAGAACAAGAGGAGCTAATGAATATCTTTACCTTCTTCCATCGCTCTAGTTGCGACAAACAGAGTTGGTCGGATAGCATCAGCCCATTTTGAACTCGATAATGCCACTAGACTGAGCCAATAATCAAGGGAGGTAGCTAATTCGACATTAGGGCTGAAAGCCATCAATCTCCTCATTTTGCACCTAAGATCCTCCAAATCTTGTGAATGGCTGCTTGAGAAACTATGAAAAGTGCAAAGATGTCAAAATATATAATGCAAAGATATGTGCTTCTGAATATACATAAACGAAAAGTAGTCGAAGAATATACTACAAGTCTCTCGTAAAATGTGCGAGTCAATGAAAAGGCTATATCTTTCGGATGTCAGGGAATTTAGACATCTCTCGAAAGAGTTCTATAATTGTTGCAGAAATTGAAGGCATCCCTTCAGGATTGAAATAAGCAAACTCTTCATTAGTGGGGACAAATTCATCGAGGAAAGATCTTGTGACGGGAAGACCTACCATACGGTTGTTGAGGGTCAAGTATTGCATATTAGACCCCAGTTATTACCTAATTTTATGAACATAATACTGTTTAATGGCCTGTTTTAATCGTGTTTATGTTACAAGGTGGATTTATAAGAGTGGACTGAAAATGGTACTAAAAGTATAGATTTAACGTTCCGTCAAAACTAAGGCAAGGGATGGACCCCAGAGGACTGAGATCGAAGAATTTACACACTAAAGATCCGAGAAAATCACGCCACTCACATTAAACGGGCCCAAAAATCATCCAGAATATGAGATCACAGGGTTCCTACCATCTGTTTGGCTCGAAACTTTATATATGGCCTGAGGACCATAAATTAATCGTACATGTCAAATTTAAGCCATTAGATCTTTGTGAAAGTGGCCCAACGAATAGATCAGCCCCTAAAATCCTAATTTGGGGCCCACCTGATATCTGGATATGCTTTAAATTCGGTCTCAACCCCTTAAACAAGGTGACAGAATGGATGGACAGAACAAATTTCACATATACATCACAGTGGGACCCACACATGCAACGCGTGTGCATAGTGTTCATATGGCTAGACGAGGACCGGATCAATATTCTTAGTCAAAGGGTCTTTGACCCGTGCCTTCTTTAAAATCACAAAATCTCCAGTGTCTTTAAAATGGACGACCATTTTTGGCTAGTGGGGCCCACCCATCATCCGTTTTAATGATCAGACCCGTCCATTGTGTTTCTGGGGGAGGGAAGACCCTCATCTAGGTGGCCTTTTGGCCCCATACACGTTTATGAACGTGGATCGTCAAAAAAGCAGGATGAACAGTGGAAGTAAAACATCAGTGGACTGCTCTAAAACTCGACCAAAACCACTCCTTCCTAACTGAAATTTTGCTAGGAATCCAATGAGCGGGGTGAATTTTCTAGTAAACATCACTATGGGGCCCACCGAACACATCAGCATGTCTGCGTAAGCCTTACGCGCATCCAGGAAATCCAAAGATTTGGGGGAGTTGTGGGCCACGATCATCAATCTTTTCGAACATCTGGATTGTCCAAGTGGAGCCCAGGACAGCCATAACCCCATCCATGAAGCCAGATTCTAACAACAGGCTATATAGCCATCTTGAAAATCCACCAAACACAAGCTATTTTTGTGTTTTGAGTTGCGTAAAACAAGGAGTGCATAACTCCTTACGCAGCCGACCTTCTTCACCAACTTCATGCCTCACATCCGACCGACTCTCCTCCTCCTATTGCCTATAAAGAGAAGAGAGAAGAGAGAAGAGAGAAGAGGGGAATCCAATCTTTTGGAACGTGCACAAGAAAGAGAGAGTTGTTAGTTTAGAATTTTTTTTCTTTTTATTTTTTTTTTGTTTTCCTGTTTTCTTTATTAGATTTTGAGTGTTTTAGTCTAATTATGGTTGGCTAAACCTCTTAGCTAGGGCTAAGAGGTGAAGCTTATAGTGTGATTAGGGTGTTAGCTTTGCTTTGATTTATGTTACTGAACTCTTATGGATTCTAGTTTGACTATAAAGGTATGCTTTTAGTTTTTAATAGTTTGTTGTGATTTAAATTACAATGGATCTGCAATAGCTTTGAGTATGTTCTTTTCATTATGAGATTGTGAACTTAGGAGGCCCTGTTGTTCACCTTTGTCTCCTGGGTATGGTTGGGTGACGAAACCCTTCCTAACTTTCACAATTCTCTTATGATTGACTGTGAGATTGGTAAATTGTTGTTGTTTACCATAGTCTCCTAGGCATGGTTAGATGACGGAATCACTTACAAATCTTCACCATTCTTATGTATTGATGATTAGACCCATGAGAAGCTTAGAGATTTGACAAATCTCTTCTTACCAACTGGATAAGATAGGACTGTTTCCAGTTGTGTCCTTTAATTATGCAAGGTAACTTCCAATTGCTACAAGTGGATCCTTAGCACCCTAGTTTCCTACCTTTGAATTTTATAAGTTTTAGATATATATTTCACCATTATTCCCTCAATTTCATCTTAGTCTAGTTTTAGTTCTACTTAATTTCAGATTACGTACAGGTTTCAGTCCATGTGGATTCGACCTCTGTCTCACCGAGTTTATTACTACATCACAACCCTATACTTGGGGAGTGAACAAGTTTTTAGCGCCATTGTCGGGGACTGACGGCTACGTATTTTTAAAATTAATTGGTTTTAGAATTAAATTAAGATTAGGATTGTACTAACTTTAGTTTTAGATTTTTCTTTCTATTTGATTTTTAGAAACTAACCTAACTTTCCTGTTTTGTAGGATTCTGAGATAGACCTTCTAAATTGGTAATCTCTTTCTAGTTTTTCTGTTTTTCTATTTTTTAGAAAATTTCTAATTATAGGATTTCTTTTATTTTTAGAATCTAACTTACCTTCTAATTCTAGGTTTAGAACCTTCCTTTAGAAACTTTCTATTTTTAGAAACTGACCTATTTTGTTTTGTTTATCAGGTTTTAACTTAGGAATCTTTAATCTGGTAATTTCTTTCTAACTTCTCCTCTTACTTTTTATACTGTTGTAGGATATTTTCTTTTATTTTTTTAGGATTAGATTCAGAATTAAGGTTTCACCATGAACGAATAAGAGTGGCTACAG
The DNA here is from genome assembly GCA_030180095.1 of Magnolia changhungtana. NCBI lineage: Eukaryota > Viridiplantae > Streptophyta > Magnoliopsida > Magnoliales > Magnoliaceae > Magnolia > Magnolia changhungtana. The sequence continues at coordinate 7,236,313 of JASAUF010000525.1, forward strand.
TGGGCACGTGAGTATGGTAATCTATTTCTAGAAAACGAGAGGTTCCGTGAAAAAGTGTTAGATGCTTATGCTTGGAAACAACCTATGTCTCAAAATTTTTCTGAAACTATGATTAAGAACTAACCGGAATATAATTCTCCACCGATTAAAAAGTCTATACGCGATCATATGAGGGAGAATAATTACACCCCACCGATTAAAAACAGAACGTGACTGTTGGGGTTATCATAACTATGGGAGTGAGAATTATTATCACTCATCCGATAAAAAGAAAACAATGCGTGATTATATTATGAGTGATAATATGTATTACCAACCATCAGATTCTCTCACCTATGATCTGTATGACTATAATCAGTGGAAACATCAAAATTGGGAAAATGAACCGACAACATGTTATAATAATTATTCTCTTAGATCCCCTACCTTTGAGATCCAACTAGAAATGATCCAAGAGAATTCATTTTAGCGTAACATGGCCTGTCTTGCGAAAATTAGAAAATTATTGAAAGCACTTAATTCGTGCCTTGATAAGGTAGAGGAGGCTCGTTCATCCCAGCCACAATTCATTTCAGAAATACAATGCGATGAAAGTGATCCTAACTCGCTTTTGAAGAACTCTGGAATTACAAATGAGGAGTTGGATTCTATTAATGAGCATATGGTTCAATTTCCCGATGAGTTGATCTCGATGACGGTCCAAAGGAATGGTCATGAGACGTGGGTATCTTTCAAATATAGTGATGATGTCACACCTCCCTCACATGACACACAGGATTTCAATGATGAGGTAAAGGTTAGTTTATTTGAACCTCAACCCAATTCAGGAATGAAATGTGAGGAAAGCGATCCCATCCCAAGTATGCACTACTACACAAAATTAGACAATGATGTGTATTGGGATGACTACTATGAACGTGTAGCCCAAATTCCCCTAGAATCAATCTCAAGTTTGGTCCAGGTCAATGATCAAGACGTACACGAAGTGGTCAATCATAATGAGCCACTCCTCACCTGACATGTTTGATTTAAAAGTGGAGGACGAGCCCCTTACCACTGACCCTTCTAACTCTCGTAAAACATGTTTGGACCACTCCTCTGAATTGAATGATGATGTGATTCAGGAGAAGGACGAGTTGCTCACTACGACCCTGGAATTTGAAACCACTAAGTTGAGACCATCATCTGAGCTATACACGTTTGACAATTCAACGCCTCAATTGAGTAGTTTCAATGAATAGAGTGATCACATTGATGCTTCCCATATTAATTTTTAATATGTTTGTACAGGACTGGAGCAAGAGAGCGTACCTCCATCCACTTTCAAGGACGATGGATTCCTTGGGCAGATCATCACGAGCTCCAATATGTAAAATAAGTCACGCTCAGCTGAACTTCCCAACTCTTTGGATGATTGCTTGACACACTTTATAGATTCAAATGATCACATGTCAAAAGACAAAGTTGATGCCTCTCAAGACAATACCTCGGTAGATGTCATGGACCAAGAGAACCCTCATTCTGAAGCCCCTCCTTCCCCAAACCCTGAATGTTTACCATTAAAGGAAGAGGAGTTGGAAATTGAATCGAAGTCTGAAACTTCGGAATGCATTAAGACTACATTACTTCCTGAGAATTTTTCTAAATTTTATTTACCTGTAGGCTCCAATTTACCATGGGATACTAACTTTGAAACTTTCTCTATCACAGGTGAATCCTATATACTTTGGACACCTCAGGAAATTAAAAGGAAACCTTATGTTGAGGTCTATAAATTTCTCTGGAAATTCATGCTCCAGGGCATCCAAGCCTATTGCAAAAATGGTTTTTGGATGATCTTGTTGAGAAAACTACTGAGAAATTTATCAAGATACTGGCCGGAAGAGGAACCTTGCGGCATGACTGACTAGTTTTCCCCTGCTTTCATAGGACTAGGGTAGTTTTCTTATGTTGTTTTAGGTTAGATGGTTTTATGCCACTAGGTTAGTTTGCTTTCCAGTTGCTTTAGGATAATTTGCTTAAACTCTTATGTTTAGTCACTCTCATGCTGCGTTCCCTTTGGAAAAAGCTTCTTGATTCCTTCGTCCAGGTACTATCTTTCCACCACTTCTCCCTTCTTTTCATTGTCTCATGTGCAGCGCATGCTCATATCTTTTACATTGAGGACAATGTAAATTTTAGGTTGGGGGTGGGAGATTAGGTTACCTATTCAGTGTTTTCTTGGTCTTGAGCAAAAATTATGAAAATTTTAAATTTTTCTGAAATTTCTTGTGAATTCGAAGTGATTTTGACGGCCATCTTAGATTTAGAATTACAAGCTAAGTGATGTTGGTAATTTATGACTCTTGGATTCAGTTATTTGTTAAATTTCACAGTTAAGTTCGAACTGTTAATCCATGATTAGAAGTTTTAAACATTGATTGAGTCATGATTTCACAGGACAGATCTCGCTTACACATTAAGATTTCAGTTCGATATTGAATTGTAACTTGGTGATCATTAAGCATGGAAGGAACCAACCTGTGAATTTTGTCCATCATGTTCAATAAGAAGAATACAGAAAAAGAAAAAGAAGTTTTGAAAAGAGAGAAAGAGCGAGAGAGAGAGAGAGAGAGAGAGAGAGAGAGAGAAGAAGAAGAAGAAGAAGAAGAAGAAGAAAAAGAAGAAAAAGAATACCCAGCTAAAAACAGTTGTCATCAGGAAAGGGTTGGGTGTACAATCTTCACCATAGGTTTGCTCCTTATAGGTACGAATTTGATTCCCCTCCCCCTTAATGGAAAAATCAAAAGTTGGAAGAATGAAAAGAAGAACTATAAGGCAAATTCTGGTTTAGGTTATCCTGAATGCTCTTTTGATCATCAATGTTATCATGAAAATTGACGATTGTATCTCTTAATGATGGTAAGCCGGGTTTACACTATATACTCATGGAACTCGATATTTAGAATTTTTTCTAATTAATAGATTAATACTTAGAACTTGATTATGAAGCTTACCGTGCACTTGAGTCTAGGAGAAAGTAATGCCCAACATTTATGAATCTTAGAATTCTAGTATCTAGATTGTTTTTCAAAAATCACTCAAGTTTATAGAAATTGTCCTGTGATTCTCAACTTAATTTTTGTATACTTTATTCGGGACCAGCAAAATGTTGGTTGGGGTTGTGTTGAGGGTCAAATATTGCATATTATACCCCAGTTATTTCCTAATTTTACGAACATAATACTGTTTAACGGCCTGTTTTAATTGTGTTTATGTTGCAAGGTGGATTTATAAGCGTGGACTGAAAAGGGTAATAAAAGCATGGATTTAATATTCTGTCATCACCAAGGCAAGGGAGAAACCCCAGAGGACTGAAATCGAAGAATTTACACACCAGAGATCTGAAAAAATCATGCCACTCACATTAAATTGTCCTAAAAATCATCCATAATGCGAGATCATAGGGTTCCCACCATCCGTTCGGTTCGAAACTTTATATATGGGCCGAGGACCATAAATTAACCGTACAAGTCAAATTTCAGCCATTGGATCTTTGTAGAAGTGGCCCAATGGACAGATTAGCCCCTAAAATCCTGATTCGGGGTCCGCCTGATATCTGGATATGCTTCAAATTCGGTCTCAACCCCTTAAATAGGGTGACAGAATGGATGGATGGAACAGATTTCACATATACATCACAGTGGGACCCACACATGCGATGCGTGTGCACAGTGTTTATATGGCTGGACGAGTACCGGATCAATATTCTTGGTCAAAGGGTCTTTGACCCATGCCTTCTTTAAAATCACAAAACCTCCAGCGTCTTTAAAACGGACGACCGTTTTTGGCTAGTGGGGCCCACCCACCATCCATTATGATGATCAGACCCGTCCATTGTGTTTCTGGGAGAGGGACGACCCTCGCCTAGGTGGCCTTTTGACCCTATACAGGTGTATAAACATGGATCGTCAAAAAATGCAGGATGAACGACAGAAGCAAAACATCAGTGGACCGCTCAAAAACCTGACCAAAACCACTCCTTCTTGACTGAAATTTCGTCAGGAATCTAATGAGTGGGGTAACATCACTATGGGGCCCACCAAACATGTCAGCACGTCTACATAAGCCTTAGTGCGTCCAGGAAATCCAGAGATTCGGGGGAGTTGCAGGCCACGATCATCGATCTTTTGGAAGATCTGTACCGTCCAAGTGAAGCCCAAGATATCCATAACCCCATCCACGAAGCCAGATTCCAACAACAGGCAGTAAAACCATCCCAAAAATCCACCAAACGTAAGCTGTTTTTGCACTTTGAGCTGCGTAAAACAGGGAGTGCATAGCTCCTTACGCAGCCGACCTTCTCCACAGACTTCCTGCCTCACATCCGACCGACTCTCCTCCACCTACTGCCTATAAAGAGAAGAGAGAAGAGAGAAAGGGGAATCTAATCTTTTAGAACGTGCACAAGAAAGAGAGAGTTGTTAGTTTAGAATTTTTTTTTCTTTTTATTTTCTTTGTTTTCTGTTTTCTTTATTAGATTTTGAGTGTTTTAGTCTAATTATGGTTGGCTAAACCTCTTAGCTAGGGCTAAGAGGTGAAGCTTGTAGCGTGATTGGGGTGTTAGCTTTGCTTTGATTTATATTATTGAACTCTTATGGATTTTAGTTTGACTATAAAGGTATGCTTTTAGTTTTTAATGGTTTGTTGTGACTTAAATTACAATGGATCTTTAATAACTTTGAGTATATTCTTTTCATTATGAGATTGTGAACTTAGGATGCCCTGTTGTTCACCATTGTCTCCTGGGCATGGTTAGGTGACGGAACCCTTCCTAACTTTCACAATTCTCTTATGATTGGTTATGAGATTGGTAAATCGTTGTTGTTTGCCATAGTCTCCTGGGCATGGTTAGATGACAGAATCACTTCCAAATCTTCACCATTCTTATCTATTGATGATTAGACCCATGAGAAGTTTAGAGATTTGACAAATCTCTTCTTACCAACTGGATAAGATAGGACTTTGATTCCAGTTGTGTCCTTGAATTATGCAAGGTAACTTCCCAATTGCTACAAGTGGATCCTTGGCACCCTAGTTTCATACCTTTGAATTTTATAAGTTTTAGATAAATATTTCACCATTATTCCCTCAATTTCATCTGATTTAGATTTCTTCTTAGTCTAGTTTTAGTTCTACTTAATTTCAAATTACGTATAGGTTTCAGTCCATGTGGATTCGACCTCAGTCTCACCGAGTTTATTACTATATCAGAACCCTATACTTGGGGAGTGAACAACGGTGAAGATCTCATAGGGTTATGCTCACTTTACTGTTCACAACCCCAAGTGTAGGGTCACGATATAGTAATAATCTTGGTAAGACCGAGGTCGAATCCATAGGGACTAATCTCATGAGTATTAATCTGAAAGCAAGTAGAAGAAGAACTAGAAAAAGATGTAAAACTAATTCTAAAGTGAGTGAGAGAGTAATTGTGATTAAAGTGATTAAAATTAAGAATTCAAATGTGAGAACTAGGGTTTCCAAGGATCCACTTGTGGAGATCAGGGAAATTTATTACTTGATTCAAGGACACAACTGAAATTAGAGTTTTATCTTATCCAGTTGGAAGATATAGCAATTAAGATCAATCTGAACCTCCTTTGACCTAATTCTCAAAAGAGGAGAATTATGATAATTGGTAGGGATTCCATCACCAAACCATGCCCATGAGACAATGGCAAACAACAGGATTTACCAATCCCATAATCTTTAAATATGCAAAGAAGATACTTAAAGCTATTACAAATCTACTGTAATTTAAGTCACAATAAACCATTAAAAACTGAAAGTATTCCTTAAATATCAAACTAGAATCAAAATAAGTTCATTATAAACATGAATCAAAGCAATAAAAACATCCCATCATGCTACAAGCTTCACCTCTTAGCCCTATCTAAGAGGTTTAGCTAACCATAGACATGATTGAACTAAAATCTCTTAAGAAAAACATAAAAACAACTAAGGAAAAGGAAGAAAAACTCTTGGCGACGGCTTGTTCACGCTTTTGCTCCACTCCTCAAACCTTAGATGATGCCTAGGGACGTCCTAGGGACTCCTATTTATAGTTTTGTAGCACCTCCTTTCGCACCGACTTGGAAAAATCTAAAAACTACCGCAAATTTATGCAAATTTTCAAAATAAACTTCACTCTGTGCAATTTCACAGAATGACCTAGAATTTCAGAATATGCTTCTTCAGGACACTTTTAGGAATATGTTTGTTTTCAAGACAATTTCAAGATTCATTTTATTTACTTCAAATATTTGATTCTCTTCATTCCTCACTTGGTTTTCTTGGATCTTTAGCATATGAATTCTTCAATCTTGGTCTTCTAAGATCCATCCCTTGCCTTGGTGATTCTTGAGCATCAAATCCATGCCTTTAGCACCCTTTTCAATCAAAGCTCTTAAATTCACCTCGCAACACAAACATGAGTAAAATAGAACATTAAGCATTATCATGTTCATAAAACCAAAATATAAATGGGGGATAATATGCAATATTTGACCTTTAACATTTACCTATCGGCAAATGAAAAGAATTCGTCGTCGGAGACCAATACTTTAGGAAACCGTTATACACCATGGTATCTTTGCAGAAATAGTCAAAAGTAGCTTTAATAGCACTGTACACGTTGATATCTACCAGAACTTGTGTATATCTCTTCAGAATAGCTCTTACCCATGCATTATAGTAAAAATGATGGAAAAGAAAGCTGCACGTTCTAAATTCTTTATTGCCCCACAAAGAATCTCTATTACAGAAGCGTTGTTGAACGGTCTAGAAATAGTGAGTGGGATACAAGGTATGGGGATTGTAACAAGGGGTTAAGAATCGTATATAGGATATCTGGCCTATTTTCTGCTGTAATCATTTCTCCAAAAGAAAGCTTTCCAGTATCTTCGACTCCTTGATAACCCAATTGGTGGTATAAAGTAGTCTATTTTGCACGATTTGGTCAGTTGGTTCGCTCTAATGCATGGAGAGATGGTGATGAAGATTCATCGGAATAATAATCATCTCATCCTTATAAGGACTTCCGAACTTAATAATTTCTTGTAGAATCTTGATGTTATCCAATATGTTTTAATAACATTTCTTACTATGCTCCTTGATTTTTTTTCTTGTAGAATCTTCCCCTTGCTCTTCGGCTTCCTCTTATTTGAAATTGTAGGAGGAGGCGAAGATTCTCTGTCAGCAGGACAAGAGCGATCAGTGCGAAAGTTAGTTATAGATTTCAGCCAAGTCTCCAAGTCGAACTCACGACCTTCTCTCAGTGGCTTCTCGACATCTCCCATTATTATAGCATTCCGAATGAGGCTAGCAAGAAGAAGGATGCGATCAGAGAAATCAACTATTGAAGGGACTGGTTCTCTAAAAAGAGAAGATTGCTCATCAGCCACCCGATCTATCTTCTTAGGGCGGTCTTCGACGGAATGAGGTTGAGGATTTGAAGATTCAGATTGCCGGGAAGGAGTGGTTTGCTCTTTTAAGGAAACATGTTGTCTTTTAGTGATAGCCATTGAGAAGATTGAAGACAAAAATTTGGTGAAGTTTAGTGATTTGGAAAATTTATAGAATGTAGAAATGATTGTGTGTAGAGGGCATTGCGCACAAAGGGCATTGCGCACAGAGGTCCGTTGCGTGCAAAGGATCGTTGAATGTAAAGATGTGTCGTGTGCTGGGATTCGTAGTGCGAAAAGCAGATTGCGCGTAAAAGGGTCTGGTTATGAAAGAAGAAAATGATTGATTTTTGCGTTAACAGTCTTTATATAGATGGTCAAACTCGGGTCCGTTGCGCAAACTCGATAGCATGATGAATATGTTTTGCACGTAATGGATCATATGAAGTAAATTTTGAAATATGAATTGATCCTCCATTTAACTCAAAAGAGAAAGATTAAATGAAGGATCAAGGCGGTATCTGTTGGAGCATAAATTAAAGAAGAAGATTGAGAAACATTATACTTTGGTTGCATGGCGCACAACAGAATAATAATGATAATCCATTACGTGATGCGTAATGGAAAAACATGATCGCGCAATATGATGAGATGATGGTCCATTGCGTGGGGCGCAATGGGATCCATTCCTCACACAATAAGGAAGTGTTACACGGAAAAAGGGTTTCACATGTGTGGTTGTCTATAAATAGCCCACTTCTCTCTTCATCTGTAACATTCGAAGACTCTGGAAGCTAGTAGAAGTCTAAAGATCTCTCCAGATTAAGCAAGGTATTGGAGATAGCTATTGCCCGGCATGCAGTGGGGTGTCTGTGTAATGATGGACCTGATATCCATCACACGGCCTACAACAGGTCTGTTGCACACGCAATGACTTTTGGTTCATGAACGTTACCTTCATGATCATTCCAAGAGCTTGGTCAGTCTGAAAGGGAAGAAACTTCTAAAGGATCGAAAATATTTGTAAAGGGATATCGTTTCCACACAATGGCTCTGGCTCCGTAGTTAGAAGATCATATCACGAATCGAAACTCTACCGAAATCAATATTTGAATAGATTCGGTCTTTGTATTTTATAAATTTTATGCCTTATTTTGGAATCGAGGGAAACATGAGGATGTAAAGGAATCTCAGAATCAATAAAATACTTTGTGATGATTGTTTCTCTTATTCTTTTTCGTTAACTATTGAATAAGATCTCCCTCAAACAAAATACTTTCGTTTCTTGTCAAAACAAAGGCTTCAAAATAAAAGGAGCAGAGAACAAGGTTTATAGGTTAAAGAGGTCATTGTATGGCCTAAAACAGTTGCTCAGGCAATGGTATAAAAAGTTTGATTCTTTCATGTTGAGTCAAAAGTTTATCAGAAATAAATATGATCACCATGTCTATTACAGGACATTAAGTAATAAAAAATTCATCATCCTGGTATTGTACGTCGATGACATGCCTATCGCTAGTCATAACATGTCTAAGATCGACTTATTGAAGACTCAGTTATTAGGGACATTCAAGATAAAATATCTAAGGGCTGCTAGGAGGGTTCTCAGCATTGATATACGTAGGGATAGGAAAATGAGTAGGCTTTGGTTATTTCAAGAGTACATTGAGAATGTATTGGTAAAGTATGGGATGGACAGGACGCTCATTTTAACATTTATTCTGAACAATGTCCTAAAACTGATGAAGAAATGTAAGAGATGTCTCATGTGTCTTATTCAAATGTGTTAATGTATGTCATGTATGTACGAGACTAGATATTTTACATATGGTTGACATTGTTAGCAGATACATGTCTAACTCCGAAAAGCAACATTGGGAAGCAATAAAATGACTATTCTGATATATTCAAGGTACATAGGACTACGTCTTATCTTTTAAAAAATCAAGGGCCAAGTTAGTAGGCTCTGTGAATTCTGATTATGTAAGCAGTGTAAATTCTAAAAAGTCGACTTTTGGTTACTTGTTTGTGCTAGCGGGTGGAGCAATCATTTGGATGTTGAGTCTGTGGTGATTCTTTACACGACAGAAGCTGAGTATATAGCATTGATGGATACGTTCAAGGAAGGTGTTTGGTTGAGGGGGATAACAAATCAGTTGGGCTTCAGCAGGAGGTCGTGCTGGTTAATTGTGTTAGCGAATGCGTTATCAATTTGGCTAAAAAATCTGTTTATCACTCTCATACTAAACACATTGATGTTCATCACTATTTTATCCAACAGGTGCTTGAGGAAGGAGCTATGATTTTGGAAAAGATTCACACGAGCATAAATCCGGCGGACATGCTCACTAAGGTGGTTCCCACATAGAAGTTCTAGTTCCGTGTGACTTCTCTGTGCTTGGCGAAGGTGTAAAGGAAGACGAAGTGTGCAGGAGAATCAATTATGGAGCTATGATGTAAGACAGAGTTAGAGATGAAGAAAAATGAGCTATAAAGAATGACGATTGAAGACATGGTTGAGATTGTTGATTGATGTCTTAAATCTGTAAGCCAACATGCCTGTCGATAACAGTTTGATGCAATCGAGTAGACTTCGATGCCATCGAAGTTTGGATCGATGCTATTGTAAAAATTCAGAATTTCTCATGTTGGTTGCTGGACAGTTTAAGTATCGTATTCGATGCCATCGAAGGTTGTTCGATGACATCGAAGGCTTGCTCGATGCCATCGGAAAAATACATGTTTAGTCGTTGGAACATTTTCATGTTTAGTTCGATGACATTAAAGGTTGTTCGATACCATCGAAAGTGCCATCAAACGATCTTGTAGAGTTACGTAGAATTGTGTAAGAGCAGAATTTCTGTGAGATTTCTTTTCTATTCCGATTGTAATTCTCCTAGAAGTTATAAATATGAGTGTAATCGAGATTAGGGTGTATCTAAGTATTTTTTAATTCATTCTTAGAGTTTTCAAGGGCTTGTTAAAGGAGATTCGAGGCTTGTTCGAATCGGGTATTCTCTCTATTTCTTATAATTACTATTTTCATAATGCTATTTGTCGCTTTATGCCACGGTGGTTTTTCATAAGGGTTTTTCCACGTTAAATTTAGAGTCTTTATAATTGGGATTGATTGTGATATTGGAATACTTTGCTTAATTCATCTCTACATGCTTCCACGCTCCCCAAACAGAAAATACTATGAAATTTTCCTTACAATTTTCTAGTACTTCAATATATATTAACTACTTTAAATAATCATCAACATTTTTTTAAATATTTTTAATTTATATGCATAAATATAGAGTTGGAGTCTGGTAAAGTCTTATGAGTCGAGAAAAGAAGAGAAAAGAAGAAGCTTGTATGAATATGCCTAGTGACGTGGAGCGTTACTATTTGCTATTTTTAAAATATTTTTAATTTATATTCTTAAATATAGAGTAGGAGTCTGGTCAAGTCTTCCAGTCAAAGAGAAGAGAAAAGAAGAAGCTTGCATGACTATGCCCAAGTGACATGGAGTGTGACTATTTGCTGACGTGGATGAAGGGCTTCATATGATTAAGCACCACCCCGTCCACTCATCTGATACGCCATAACGAAATGAACGGATTCACCGAGAATCATGATATTCTAAGACTCGTATGGACCACACCACGTGAATTTAGAGTGTTTAGGTACGATTTGACAATGTTTCCTGTGGTGTGGACCACCAAGTCCTTGATTAGACTGAGTTTCGGGATCCATGGTGAAAATGTGGTGCAGCACCTGATAGATGGGGTGGATAGGTTTCACATTATCCGCCACGTGGTACTTGGTTAGTTGGACATACTTGCACTCTAAATAGAAAAAGGTGTCTTGAGTTTGGCAATTTGAACGCGACCTGCACGCATATAGGTATAAACACACCAAAGGTGTCTCTGTGGGGCCCACCGTGATGTATTTGTCTTACCCATACTGTCCATCCATTTTTTCAGCTCATTTTAGGGCATAAACCCTAAACCGAAGTATATCTAAACTTCAAGTGGACCACACCACAGGAAATAGTGGGAATTGAAAGCCTACCATTGAAAACTTATTGGGGGCCACAAAAGTTTTGTATCAAGCTAATATTTATGTTTTCCCGTCATTCATGTCTATGTAACCTTATGAATAGGTCAGATAACAAATAACCATCACTGTGGGCCTTAGGAAGGTTTAAATTGTGGACGTTTTATCCTCTCATGCCCTAAAAAGGAGATGCAAAAACTGATGGACGGCATGGATAAGAATCATACGCAACGATGGGCCCACAGATTTTGGTAACCTTTCTTTCCAACAGGCAATCCGTGTCCCCTCCGTTTGGTAACCTTCTCAAGCCAACCAACCAATAAAGCGAGAATGAGACGTGGATTCCTTTCTTTCTTTGGACGCAACCTTTTTTGTTTTCAGCATCCCATCTACTGTGCAATTCGTGGCATACATGTATAAATATTTGGATCATTTACATTGTTGTTGGAAAATATGTTGGAAATACTAAAAATAAAAATAAAATAAAGCTAGTTATTTTTGTTTCACCAGGCTAAACAAGGGTCCACTTCGGAACAATTCAACGTGCCAGATAAAGTTAATTATCTGGTGGATTTGATGGACAAGGAAAGATTTGTTGGAGTTGATTACAATTTGGACATGAATAGTCCAGTTTATATAGGCATTAGTGAGTTGATCATTAATTCGAGCCATTTCTGGTCGTCAGATCGAAAGATCTGACCATTGTATCATCATAACCCGTCCATTTTCAGACTGTTGTGGCTTTAACCATTTCAGATTTATAATCCGACCGTTCTCAGTAGCCTATAAAATCCCGTCTCATTTTAGACCCCTTGCACTACAATTGAACCGTCTCACGTAAGGTCATGAGGGAGCGACTCCTTTGCGATACGATGCACACGTGCGAAGTGCGCCAACTAATGTCACTATAACCCCACTGTCCACGCTTGAGCGTGTGCGTAGTATTTGAACATGTAACCCAAGCGTCTTAATCTCCAAAAATTTAACTAAAAATACTACACACACTTCCACATATAAATCGCAATTTTTCTATTCTCATTTTGACGTGAGATAAAAGCACATACCGAACTTTTCATTTGAAAATTTTCAAAAAATGTTTTAGCGGCAAAATAAAATTTTCAAAAATTTTCGAATATTTTTTATTTTCAAAAAACCAAATTTTTGTGTGAATCATGGTGGATAGAGCATAGGGCTGAATTCAAAATGATAGTCGAATCTCAACCATTGAATTTTGATCACTAACCATTGCATTGGGATTGGATGGTTAGAAATTAGGATAGTGTAATGGCATGGATGCACCTGTATGCATATTGTGTGCATGAGGCATGAGTGGGTTAGGTGAAACCCTGGCCTCACCAGAGACGGTGCGGCCCTTGCCATGGGGCTCACTTTGATGTATCTATTCTGCATCCATGCCATCCATCGATCATTTTAGGGAAAGATCCAAAAAATGAAGAAAGATCCAAATCTCAAGTGGACCACACTCTAAGTAAGAGTGTGATTGAACACCTACATTAAAAATTTCTTAGGACATACTTTAATGTTTTGGTAGTTTTTATTTGCCATCCAATCCGTTGATAAGGTCAGTAAAAAAAAAAAAAGAAAAAACAAATATCAGCTTTTGTGTGGCCCATTAATGGTCAATCACCACTGTTTCCTATGGTATAGTCCACCTGATAATTGAATCTCCTTCATTTATTGGGAACATGTACTAAAATGATCTAAAAAAAAAAAAAAAGATGGACGGCAAGGATACAGGATAGGTACATAAAGGTGGGCCCCACCGTAAGGGCAGCACCGTTTGGGTGAGGTAGGTATCTCACCTAATGTGCTCCCGTGTGAGGTCCCATGTAACCGAAAAAATAGTGGTAGATGGCAGTGGTTGTGTCCTTGTAGAGGTGACGTCAGCCATTAGCCCAATTTAGAAATTCCTCAGTTGTTGTCTCTTTTGAGTGACTAACGCCTGTGAATGAGGTGAAGGAATTGCTCCTTTTGTAGGAAATGGTTCTTCATTGATTTTATTAGTATTTTTGGATTTTATCTTTGGATGGTAACCGTCCTATTTCAGCTTCATGCGAAATTGGTAACGTTCAAAACTCGACCTAGATTCAAGATATAGGTGCGAGTCTGACTTGAAGACTTTATTCAGCAAAGAGTCTTAACTTCAGTACTTCATATATAATCAATGTCTTTTGATGGAAAACGTCCAATGTTTACAGTGCAGTTATTATTAAAATAATGGGAAGGTCTCACATACAACTAGTTCGTGTGGGACCCAACCTAGTCATAGCTCTAAAACTCGCTGGCTCCGTTTTGGGACGTGGATTGCCTACTGACGGGACGCGGGTTTCCTGTGAAAGCCTTTGGCACGAAGTTCCTGCTATCCTGGGATGCCAGGGGCGCCCACCGTGATGTTTGAGAGAAATTCACTCCGTCCATCCATTTTCGAGATCATTTTAGGAAACGTGACCAAAAACTAGGAACGAGAGGGAAAACTGGGAAAGAGTTTTCTACCATTGATAGATTTCTAGGCTCCACCTTGATATTTATATGCCATCCCAACCGTATATAAAGTAATACCCACTAAGACGAAGTGAAATCACGAAAACCTTTTGCTGCTGCATGAATGTTTCAACGGTGGTACCTAAATCCCCACTTTTTCCTTTAGCTTGGCACACATTAGTTTTGGAACCACTCCATTTTTTTAGTATGTCCTAAAATGATCTCGCGAAACGGTAGGAAACCATGCCCCTGACGTGCGGTTACTGGACAGTGGTCTGTGGGCCCAGCATGATTTATGTATTTTATCTACCCGTCCATCTATTTTTTCAGATCATTTTAGGGCATGAGACCAAAAATGAACAGATGCAAATCTCAAGTGGACCACACCATAAGAAAACAAGGGTGATTGAATGCCCATCATTAAAAATTTCCTAGGGACCATTGTAATGTTTATTAATCATCCACCCTGTTGATTAGGTCACACAGGCCTGGATGAAGGGAAAACAGAAATATCATCTTCATCGACAACTTGTGTGGCCCCAAGAAGTTTTTATTTGAGAGAGTTCAATCTCTACTGTTTTTTGTGATGTAATCCACATGATACTTGGATCTTTATCATTTTTTGGGCTCATGCCCTAACTTAAATGACCTGAAAAAATGGATGGACGGTGTGGATTAAACACATACACCATGATAGAGGCCACGGAGCATCATCCGGTAGGCAATTCGCTTCCCTTGGTTTGAAATTCGTCCGAGTGAACTCATATTGACCAGATTTCCAGCCAGGTTAATATGGAAGTCAACACCTATTATTGACGTTGTCCTGACTTGCAAAACTCCTTGGGCTGGACAGATGATGATTGGGACGACTCGACAGGCCTCGCAATGACTTTGGAAGAATCACTCACCTGATAATTTATCAAAAGTAAAAGCAGAAAAGAGGGGCCATAACGTGGGGCTCGCTTCTAATATTGACTTGATCCTGACTCGACAAAATTCGTTGAGTTGGACGGGTAACCTGGTCGACTCAATGGGGCTCCCAGTGATTTAGGCCAAGTCAACCGCCAGATAATATTAGGCCGTCTTTATTAAATATAAGTCAAGTAAAGGCTTTTTTGAGTCTTCCATTTAACTTGATCTGATAGAGCATTGAGTTGAGTCAAGTTTTTGAGTTTTTAAACTATGCTATGGTGCATGTATGGCATCCAACTGGTCCTACATAATTGCCCATCTTCTTCTTCTTATTATTATTATTATTATATTTTATTTTTTTAATGATGAGTTAAAAATCATGTTGATCTAACTATCAAGTGGGCCACTGCATAAATTTTAAATTTTAAGATTTTAGATGGCTATCCAACTCATGTGATGATTGTGTTTACACCCAACCTGAAGCGGGCCAAGCCACCGAACGAGATGCCACTATATGTCAGCACACTCATACAAAAGCAAAGGAACAAAACTACTTACAGTTAGAGAAAATCGCAGACACATATCCTACCAGGTAGGCCAGGTACTCAGAGATGTATACGAGACCAAAACTCTAAAGGTGGTCGTCTACCTTATGACATGTGACCAGTAGGTACAAGGCATGCTTAATTAGTAGCGTGTCCCAACACCAGTTTTGATAGTAGTTGTATATATTGTATGTACAAATATGCTTCACAAAGAAAGTAGTAAATGCTTTAAAATATTGTAAAATAGGTGTAAAGGTACATGCCCAACCTATGTTATTCGCCATCATTTGATAATGCATAATCTGCCGATTTCAAGCATTGATTCTTACTATGGATGAAATTGAACCGTACATCATCAATTTGAGTCTTAAGTCACAAGATCCATCGCTCATCGGGCCCACAACACTTAAATTACTATCCACCCCTTGATCACACCATCGGGCCATCAAGTTTTGCTAGCAACCATTTAAATATCTTCATATTAGGCTAAGAACCATTAGAATCCCTAATGGTCAAATCTGAAAATGATCTGACTGCAAGTTCCCAGGTTATCATCATTATATATCTAAAAATGTCACACCCCGGCTCTGGAAACCCAAGTTCGCTTAACTCGGTCACCGAGTCGAGAGTGTAATTCGATGGGAGGGGATAATATTATACACAACCATAATAATAATCACAAATAGTAAACTTATTTAATTATAATGCATCCAGTTAAAAGTATCAATGATTTACTGGCTGATATCTAGCACAAGTTCATACATCATTATTTAAAGCAATAAATATAAAATGAAAATTTCTTTATTCTCACAGCAAATCTTCAAGATTATGCCTCTCAAAGTCATCACTTAACATGTGAAGACTCCAGTTCATTGTCTTGTCTTGGATGGTTTTCAAATAAACAGAATGAGATAATAGCCCAACAAGTAGTTATACGTATGAATTCACAACATAAGCATGATACAAGTGCATATACAAGAATCTTAGTATGCCACATTACCACATAAACATTTTCTTTAGTGAACAACCAGGGTCATAGCTACGCACAGCGTACGGCCTGCCAACACCCATCCAACCAAGATCCATACGTGCCCAACACGTGCAGGAGTTTACTCACATCCTGCATGAACATTGGCTTGGGGTATCTCATGTACAATGTATAATTGTATAATCTGGCAATGAGTGGGACAATCTAGAGATGACCAAACTCCTTTCCCAGACTCGACTGTAGTCCAAGGAGGAGGCCCTATTGGTACCAACTCAGGTTCCATTGGACACTTTTGTCATGCCCCAAACTCGAAAAACTGGCTCACAGAATTCCAGATAGTTGAATCCAGTGCCAACAGCCTCCGTAGTACCCCATTCTCGGCTCCCAGCACCTATACCTTAGGTTCCGATCCTGGGATCCTACAAGGAGGATTTTTAGTATGAAATTTTTCTGTAAATAAAGGAGCATAACCACAAATGTACCCAAATTACAAAGGCAACATCATCATCACATATCCACTAATATAAAAAACTTGAATACAATACATGAAGGGAAAATACAAGATAAATGCCAAAAGCTCCAGAAGCTTTGCCGCATGCTCTTGCCTCAGCTCGATTGTATCCTATCATCACCTGCACGCATCTATCGCGCATAAGCTTATAGAAAGCTTAGAGAGTAGTGTAAGTGTATGCGCAAGATAAGTGTCAAGCACATAAATATCAGAGTAAGCGGAATACTGACAAGTTTATAAGTTATTCAATATCAGAGTATGTAATGCAGATCGGCTATGCAATGCGGAGTCATAGTGAGTCAAATATCAGATACCGAGGATACAATACGATATGCAATTACTGATGAACCACGAATACCATCAACCCCATCTAGGCCATATAAATGCAGAAACATAGCAACCTAAATATCATATGTCGTGGATGTAATGTAATATGCAAATCCTAGCGAGTTCATCATACCATCAACCTTATTCAAGCTATGCAATACAGAAACATAGTAAACCAAATGCTATGTACTAAGGATGCAATGTAATGTGCGGTGTGAATGAAATGACCAAGCTAGAGTGTGGAGTCGAGATGATAGTACGTAGTATCGCAAGTTGTGGGGTCCATCACAAAGGACTTCCATCCAAACCAATCCCATACCTAAATTTGGATAGCTAGACTCAATGTGGTAAACTCCTGATCTTAGGTTGGTCGCGCGCCCAACCGAAATCCTGGCCATTACAAAGATACATATAATGATTTGGTTGCGCACCACCAGCCGAGTGGACAGTACATGAATGAATGAATGAGTCAAATGATAAACATATAACTCCACATCTTAATACAGTACGTCTTTGGGATCATCATCAGGGTCTAGTACACTCTGCACCAGCTTGCCGCCCCATCAAGCGCACAACTGGGTAAGTGGAAGAGACCTCACTATCCATCTGTCAATATATGCCCGGCTCATCGATAGCGGACCCATTCCTCAATTTGGTCAGACTCAGTCTAACATTGCCTACTCCCTCAGGCAGGTAAGGCCACACCTCCTCCCAACTGACCATAACACAGTGGGAGACGTAACCAAACTAATATATGGCCCTCACGCGCTCATATATATCCACTCGGTCTAGACGTTGGAGCATCCCCTGTCCTCGATGGTTTAGGGATTTTCACACAAGGACATCTATCACGCCCATATGCTAAAACCAAACATTTTTGGTGTCCCATCTGGCCATCCACGACATGCCTGTGGAGGCCACGACCTTTATGTCACTAGGGCGAATAGCTATTATACCATATAAAATGAGATGCATGAGTCATACCGTCCAATCATGCATTAAACATACGCATAACATGCGATCATATAGGGCAACTCCGTCTCACTGGGAGCCCCATAATCAACCAGCCTAATGACATATGATATGGTCATCACTCCTCACAACAAACATACATATGATGCATATGGGCATGTATCATGATGTAATAAAGTACGTAAGCATGATTATAAGGCATACGACAATAATCCACAATCGACCTTCTTCGGCATATCACATATAAAAAGTATAAACCAAGTGACATACTCCCTTTTACAACTATAGGAATCCATGCGGCATGTCTAACGTTAGCCTTTCAAGGCTCTACATAATCCAAGACGGGGACAGTGGGCTTGGCCCATACGTCGAGATAGGTCCTATACACCTGATACCACACATTCTTCCATCTACAGCAAGGAGGTGATGATGATGTACTGATGTCAAGGATGGGCCTTACACTTGTCCCAAAAAGTAAATGGACGGTGTGGGTGATACATACGTGATACCGCGGTCCTAATAACCGGATCCAAGGGTAAGAGAGAATAGGTATGACTTATAACATCAATGGGGGCCCAATGGTTTGGGTTAGCCCAGTAAGGTGGGATGGGTATCATCAATGGGGGCCCAACGGTTTGGGGTAAGCCCAATAAGAGGAGATGAGAAGGGGCCTAACAATGGACCTTAGGGAGATTACAACATAGACATTTAACCATCATTGCTCCCAAGGTAACGAGTTTAACAATGGGCCCTAGGTAGGATTTCAACAGTGGACATTTAACCACTATTGTCTCCTAGGGTGAGGTCCACTTGGGATTTGAATCTAACTCTCTATGGGGCCCACAACCCCTATACAAATCGAGGAAATGGATGAACATTGTGTATGTAACACATACATCATGATGGGCCTCATAAGGTAGCCCCATGGTGGGCATATAAGCCATAAATCAGGGTGGGCCTCTCAAGGCAATGGGGCCCATGGCCTTAGAGAAATGGATGTATGGTGTGAATATAACACATACATCATGGTGGAATCACTCATCACAATTGGGCCTCATATAAGAGCCTCGTATACATCACATCGGGCCTCACACAAAGGCCACATATACATCACTTGGGCCTCATACAAGGGCCTCGTCTACATCACAATGGGCCACATCCCATGGGCCTCAAATACATCACAGTGGGCCACATCCCATCGGCCTCATATACATCACAATGAGCCACATCATCTGGGCCTCATACACATCATATTGGGCCTCTCCTGATGGGCCACAAATACATCACTTTGGGCCTCATCAAAGGCCACAAATACATCACAATGGGCCCCATATACGTACACACATACATCATGTGGGCTGGACGGACGGTGTGAATATAATATTTACATCAGGTTGGCCCCACGTCCCACGTGGACGGCTTGGATCAAACACGTACATCATGATGGGCCCACGTCCAGCCCATCTGGACGGATGAGAAGGATAAAACCCATACATCGAGGGGGTCCCATGGAGGGACAGTGTGCGTATAACACATACATATAAGGTGGGCCCCACCCTCACACGTGCAACACGTGTGGGGTGGGTCCCACACATCCAGCCAACAGATGGACGACTTGGGTGAAATAGATACATCATGGTGCGTCCCACGGCACCATCGGACGGTGTGGATACAGAATATATACATCAAGGTGGGTCCCACCCTCACATATGCTACATGTGTGGCATGGGCCCCACGGCTGCCAAATGAAGGACGGTATGGATATAACACATACCTCATGAATTGGACCCACAGAACCTGCTGACGTCATGACAGCAGCTATATTGTTGCTATAAGGTGGATGGATGGTTTGAATATAACACTCCCCATGATCATACCCACATAACTCGCTGACGTCAGTACAACAGCTATATATATGGTGGTCCCCACCGTCCAGACCACTGGATGGTGTAGATATACAATACATACATTGAGTGTGGGCCCCACGTCCACGTGTGGACGGTGTGGGTGACGCATATACATCACGTGCGGCCCCACGGCTGCATTTAGCAAAAGAGGTGGGTCGCACCGTCCCAAACAGTGGATGGTGTGGATTAAAGCATACATCATGGTGGGTTATCCACTGTCCAATCCACTGGACGATCTGAATCAACGTCTGGTGGGTCCATGCATGTGGTCCACCAGCTATAACAAGCTAGTATTTATATTATCCCTCCATCTAGGTCTATCCGGGGACGGACAGCGTGGATAGGTGGGGTTCACGCATGTGGGCCACCCCATTAAAAGATCAACTGATATTTGTGGTTTTCCTTCAAACGGGGGTCTGCCCAAACGGACAGCGAGGTGGCTACAACGTGAGCCCTGGCTAGACAGCTGGTGTGTCCCATTTGGTGGACGACATGGATAAAATACATACCTCATAGGTGGGCCATACAATCAGGGAAGAGAGAGAGAGAGAGAGAGAGAGAGAGAGAGAGAGATGTGCGATGGAGGGCTCTGTCACTATGAGCGCTCCCTTTTATACAAAACATACATCAAGTGGGTCCCAGTACATGTGGGCCCACCAATCAAAATCAATGGTGGAGATCTCTTTTCCACAAAAAATGTAAGGTCTAGATGACCTTTTCACACTAGGAAAATAAACATCATGATGGGGTCCATAGAGAATGGCCCCACATCCCATATGAATCATGGTGGGCTATTGGCCACACTTAGGGTCCAAAGTGAGATCTATATCATTGATCGGGAGGCCCCATTTGGCCTATCATCAAAATATAAATCTACTCCTACAAAACACCCACCGATTCCACTTCTTCTTGGTTCTATGGCTTCCTTAGCTCCTTACCTTCTTCTTTGATGAAGTGGGCCTTGATTTTAGGTTCTTTCTCTTTTCTCTCCTTAGTCTTTTTCTATCTTGGTTGCTAGGAAAAATGATAGAGAATGGAATGAGATGGAGTGAAGGATGGGAGATGCAAGAAGAGAGGGATGGGTGTGTAAGAAGAATGACATGGAGGGTATGGGCTTGGTTGACTTTTAGGTGAGAGAGGAATGCGTGCCATGCCTTGTTAATAAGAGATGGATGGGCTTGGTATGGGTTATGCTTGACTTGTGATTGATTGATTGATGTGATGGATTGGGTAGAGATTCTCTCGGGATTCACAACGCGCAGTGTTTTCTCGAATAAACGAGGGCCCACAACTCCTGGCCTGGAAATTGCATTGGTGCGTAAGATGCAACGTTGGAATCGCTGCGACGGCACGATCATAATGATACAAGTCTCGGGTCAAGTCGACTCAGATATACGGGATGCGACTTAGGGTCGCTCGCAAATGCCGATTACAGATCGCGGGTTGCCGGAATTCGACGGGAAGGATCGTGGAAGTCTAAAGAATGGTATGAACTAGGATATAACCTTACAACTCTGCTTGAGAATTTAAGGGGTAACTCGATCCTCGAGTTGTCTAGTGTTCCCAGAATAACATATTAAATACAATGTAGTTGCATACTTATACAGATATTAACAGATTATAAAAGTTAAGCAAAAGTAAGCATGTAATGTTATGCAATGCATGTGAAAAAATTCATCTGTGATAGTGACTACTTACCCATAACGTCCATTCCTTATCCAATCATTTTGATATTTTGATCATTTCCTTATGGATCTAATGACTACACTCAGGTCTACAATCCATAGAAAGTTTTTTTTAGTCATAAGTAGAATACAAGCATCTAGCTAGTTAATTTCTTCCTTACTTGGTGTCCATTTTCTTAAAATACTTTTAAAAATAAGTAAGATCCTAAGATTGTTACATTAGTCCATTAAATCAGTCAATTAAGTCCCTAATTTCTTAAATCTTAGCCGCAAATAGTCCATTTATCATGTTTCTAACAATAGATCAATTGTATTAATCTTCGTTAAATTTGACTTCGGATCAAGATCCACCTTTAAAAAAATAAATGTTTAGATCTATCCAATTCGACCATTTATTTCCTTATTTTTCACGATTTTGGTCCAATAATCCTGATTGATCTTTGATCGAATAATCTGATCTAAATCTAGGTTGGGTGGATCTTATTTTCCTTAAGTCTCATTCCTTAATTTCTTGATTAGACCCTTGATCAATGGTTGGTTTAGACATGATCATTAATTTAACGAACCTGATCATCATTTTGATCTCTTATTTAATTTCTACAATCTGGATCTAAGATCATAATGTCCAGATTAAGCACTTCATGGATCATCCACAAGTCCAAATTTAAACCAAGTTCAAAACTATCCTCTTGTCCCGATTTGAGTGTTATCATGGGCCAATTTTTAAAATTGATTTTTTCTTAAGCATTTGATTAATGAGTCAGATCTACCAAGATTTTGGGACCATTAAGCATCCAAGTTTGGGGGTAAATTTTAGACCGTCCATAAGTCTAGATTTGAGACAAATGCAATGCTTTATTAAGGTTAAAAAATAATGGACATCTTCTAAGGTGGTTTAAAGGCTAAATCTTTGGCTTAAAGTGAGTCATACATGTTGTAAACAGATGTCTTAAATCTGGTTTTACATTGTTCGATAACATCGAAGCCGGACGATGACATCGAGTTTTTTTGGGATTTTTAGCCCTGGCCGCTGTCTGTTTTTTGTCATTTTTTAATGACAACGAAGCTAGTTTGATGTCAACGAAGGTTTACGCAGATTCATTTGTGGAAATGCAGATTCTATGATTTTTGTTTCCTATTTTGGTTCTACTTATTTCTAAACCTATATAAAGGGGTGTATGTGGGACTAGGAGGTATTCTAAGGCATTCTAGGGTTTCTAAAAGGGTTTTAGGGTTTCAATGGGTGGAGAAAGGGTGAGGTTTGAGGATTGCTTAAGCTGGGTAAGTCCTCTATCTTTGTAATCTGTGCTTTCATAGTGGAATTTTCTGTCGCTTTGTGCCGTAGTTTTTCCCGCAAGGGTTTTTCATATTAAATTTCTGTGTTTCTTGTGTTTGCTTGGTGCTCTTGGATTATTATCCTAGATCCATATCTGTGTGATTTCGTAATAAAAATCCCAACAAGTGGTATCAGAGCTATCGTTGGGACACAGATCTGAATTTGCAGGATTAGCAATAATGGGAAATACCAAGTTTGATATTGAGAAGTACTCAGGCAAAAATACTTTTGAGTTATGAAAGATTAAGATGATTAGTCTATTAACCAAGTAAGGCGAAGCTAAGGCTCTTGAGGAGCAGAAATCGACTATGCAGGATGAAGAATGGGAGACTCTTGATAGTAATGCTTTAGCCTCCATCCGTTTGTGTCTCACGGATGAGGTTCTCTAAATGTTATGAGGGAGAAAACTACGACTAAGTTATGGGCGAAGTTAGAGGATGTCTATGTGAAAATATCCTCTGAAAATTGCCTACACTTGAAGTTACAGTAGTATAACTTCAAGATGACAGATGGTGGAGATCTAGTGGCCCACATCAGCAACTTTAATAAATTGGTGTACAAATTGCTAGATATGGAGGAAGTGATCAAAGATGAGGAACAAGCATTTATGTTGTTGAATTCTCTTCCGTCATCGTATGAGTCATTCAAGGACATGATGTGCACTGCAAATAAAACCCTGAGTGTCGACGCCGTTATCTCAGCTCTTCAAGGGAAGGCCATGAGAAAGCTTAACGGCGACATGGGAACATCTTTTGATGCACTGATTACGAGGGGCATGAATTATGAATAAGGTACAGAATCTTCAAGCTCTATATCTAAATATACGGGCAAGGGTAAAGGAAAGTTAAAGTGTTGGAACTATTGGATGGAAGGACACATGAAGAAGGATTATGCAAATCTGAATTCTAAGAGAGAAGAATCTGAGGGTTCATACAAGGAGGCCAATGTTGCCACATCAGATAAATCGAGTAGTTGTGATGGTGATGTCTTGTCTGTGTCTACAATCAGACACCCATACGATAATTGTAGGGGTGAGTGGATTCTAGACACAGGGGCATCCTTTCACATGACTCTTCATCAGAGTTGGTTCTCCAACCACAGAGAGTGTGATGGTCGACAGGTGTTTATGGGCAATGACAGTGCCTACAATGTTGTGGCTGTTAGTACGGTGCACATCAAGATGTTTGACGGGACAGATCGTTCCCTGACTAAGGTGAGGCACGTTCCCAACATGAAGAAGAGTCTGATCTCTCTCGGTATACTTGAGGTAAAAGGATGCAAGTTCACCAGACTTGATGGTGCCCTTAAAGTATCCAAGGGGGCACGGGTAATCATGAAAGCACAACGACTCGGTAATCTTTATAGGTTGATTGGGAGACTTCAACAGGTGGAGTTACAGTAGTTGTAGCGGATTCCACCTCTACATGTGTATGGTATGCTGGCCATGGCCATATGAGCGGGCAGGGCATGAAGGCTGAGACGCGCGGACAGAGGTACAAAGCAGGTGGAGCAGCCACCTGTGAGAAGAATCACACAACATAATCACAAGATATCGGCGAAGTATATGGATGACTCCAACATTGCATATGCTCTTGTTAAAGACGAAGGGGATCCGTCCACTATTTAGATGGCTCTAGGTGAGCTGGTGTTGAGAAGTGGAAGATGACTATGGACAATGTGATGGACTCGTTATACCAGATCGACACATGGGAGATGGTGGAGCTTCCAATGGGCTGAAAAGTGATTGGATGCAGGTTGATCTTCAAGAGGATATAACATAGATACAGAGCGAGGTTGGTAGCGAAGGGTTATGGGGTTATGCTCAGAGAGAAAGGATCAACTTCTCAGAGATATTTACACCGACGGTATAATAGGTGTCTATAAGATTCGTGTTGGCACTGGTTGCCCAATACGATCTCGAGCTGAAAGAATGGATGTGGAGATTGAAATTCTGCATGGAAAATCGGAAGTGTTGTTATTCATGAAGCAACCAGAGTGATTCGAAGTTTAAAGGGGCTGAGAAAAAAGTTTACAAGAGGTCGTGGTACGATTTGTCGCCTAGGCATTGGTATAAATTTTGATTCATTCATGGTGAGTCAGGAATTGTATGTTGATGAAATGTAGATTGTCAATCATGTCATATCTGAAATCAACGTACTAAAGACTTGGTTAAGTGGGACATTCGAGATGAAGGATCGAGGGGCTGCGAAGATGGTTTTTGGCAATTAATATTCATAGAGACTGGAATATGAGCAGGCTTTAGTAATCACAAGTAGAATACCTTAAGTAGGTATGTGATGGACCAGGCAAAGCCAGTGAGTGTTCCCTACACAGCTCACTTCAACTTTTCCTCAGGTCATATCCCAAAACGATGAGGAAAAGCAGGATATGTCTCTTGAGCCTTATTCGAATGCAGTTGGCAGTGCATTCCATGGTCTGTATTAGACCGATTATTTCATAGGCTATCGATGTTATGAGAAAATACCCTGAAAAATAATATTGGGTAGCAATAAGATGGTTACTTCGATAATTCTAGGTACAGAAGACTGTCTTAAATTTTGAGATAAAAGGAGAAGTTCAAGTTCTTTGCAACTTTTCTAGGCTTAGCGATGGCATAAAAGGAGATCGGAGTGTGCACAAGAAGTGTGGATGAAGCTATGATGTGAGACAGAGATAAAAGAAGAGGATAAGAAGCTGCATATTTGAAGTTTGAAGACGTGGTAGAGATTGTTGTAAACAGATGTCTTAAATCTGGTTTTGCACTGTTCGAAGACATCGAACCAACTTTGATGTCATCGAAGCCAGTTCGATGACATCAAAGCTGGTCGATGATATCGAGTTTTTTCAAAATTTTTAGCCCAGGTCGTTGTATGTTTTTTGTCATTTTTCGATGACATCGAAGCTAGTTTGATGTCATCGAAGGTTTACACAGATTCATTTACAAAAACTCAGATTCTGTGAGTTTTGTTTCCTATTCCGGTTCTACTTGTTTCTAAGCCTATATAAAGGGGTATATGCGGGACTAGGAGGTATTCTAAGGGAATTTTAAGGCATTTTAGGGTTTCTACAAGGGTTTTAGAGTTTCAAGGGATGGAGAAAAGGTGAGGTTTGAGGATTGCTCAAGTCGGGTAAGTCCTCTATCTCTATAATATGTGCTTTCATAGTGGAATTTTTTGTTGCTTTGTGCCATAGTTTTTTTCCACAAGGATTTTCCACGTTAAATCTCTGTGTTTCTTGTATTTTCTTAGTGCTTTTGGATTGCATCCTAGATCCATATCTGTGTGATTCCGCAGCACAAATCCCAACAATACAATGGTAAAAAAATGAATAGATACAAACTAATAATAAAAAATAAAAAATGTCCACTTGAAGTCTAGATTTGTAGGATCAAACAATTATCCATGATGAATAAATTGTAGCCTTCCAAATGTCCCAACAATGGGCAGCTTCTAGGGCCTGATTATATTCCAAAATTAAATAGGTTTGAGGTTTAATTAACGGTTTAGATTTGACCCAATTCTTGGTCATCTGAAAGTCCAAAAGTGGACAGATTTCATGGGTACCTTGATATTCTAAACCTGGACCCACTTTTAGGGTTATTTTACAATCTAGATTTTGGCAGTTGTTGGTCCATCAAATAGTCCCAATTTGGGCAACTTTGTAGTCCATTCAAATGGTCCAGGTTTAGTCAGGTTCCAAGGCCATCTAAGGTCTTTAATTACATCAGATTTGGTGGTCATTGCATGTTATAGAATTGATCAAATTTGGACTCAATAGAATGTCCAATAAATGGGCAGATTTAAACATCCCTATGTTAGTACACATGTCCATGGGTTGGACCTCAAATCAATGACACAGATTTGATCGATTGGAACGTCTAAATGGTCCATTCAAAAATCAAAACATGTGGGCATTGGAAAATATAATATAGATGTTACTTACTTGATGTACGGTGAAGATCAATGATTCTTTAACTTATGTGGCCTGGATCGCGTATGTCCCACTCTCTCTATGTTTAAAGTGTGAGTGCT
Source organism: Magnolia changhungtana (assembly GCA_030180095.1). Classification (NCBI taxonomy): domain Eukaryota; kingdom Viridiplantae; phylum Streptophyta; class Magnoliopsida; order Magnoliales; family Magnoliaceae; genus Magnolia; species Magnolia changhungtana. Next base: position 7,263,518 of record JASAUF010000525.1, read on the forward strand.
TGTGAGTGGTTTGACATGCCTTATATAAAGGATCCAAAGCCCTCTTACATTAATGCACATACACATGTAATATGTGATAAACACATGTTAAGTGCATGTAACTCTCATCTTAAGGGTGAGAGGTTTTAGGGTGGATGAGGGTGTAAATAATATGTGCATACGTGTCATGGAGATGTGGGTTTCACAAGTACATTATTTATTGAGTGTGAAATATTGCATATTTTCCCCTATTTATTCCTTGGTTTTATAGTGCTTAATCAATCTATTTATGCATGTTTTGTCTTGCGAGGTGATTTTGAGAGCTTAAGGTAAAAAAGGATGTTAAAAGCATGGATTTAATATTCAAGAATTGCCAAGGAAAGGAATGGATCTTTAGAGGTCAAGATTGAAGATTTCAAGAGCCTAAGATCTAAGAAAACCAAGTGAAGAAGGAAGAAATTCGAGATTGCAAAGTATAAAATTTTACAACAGCTAAACTTAGCAGTTCGATGTCATCGAATACAGATTCGATGCCATCAAAGGAGGCTCGATCCTATCGAAAAAATCAAGTTTGGTTACCGGACAATTGAGTGCAATTCTTGATTTCATCGAAGACCCCTTCGATCCTGTTAAAGACATGCTCGATACCATTGAAGCCAGTTTAATGACATCGAAATTATCATGAATTTTTAGATGAACTCACTAGACAGTTTAGGTCATTTTTCAATCCCATCGAGCACATGTTCGATGACATCGAAGCTAGTTCAATGCCATCAAAGTTTGGGCGATCTGATCGAAGGTTTTATGTAGAATTAACAGAATAGCCGTGGAACAGTTTCCAAATTCAAATCGAACACTTCGATAGAACTTCAACCCATCGAAGTCCCATCAAATCTGCAATAAACTACGTAAATTGAAGTCAGTTTTGAAGTTGGTCCAAACAAAGCCTATATAAAGGAGTTCTCTGAGTTCTTCTAAGCACGAATTAGGGTTGGAAGAGTAGAGCAAGGAGTGGTGGTGCCTCAATGAGTTCTTCCTTCCTCTCCAATCTTTCTTTTCTAGTTAGTTTTTATATTTTTCTTCTAAGATGTTAGTCTTGTTAGGCTAATCTCTTAGCTAAAGCTAAGGGATGAAGCTTGTAGTTAATTTCAGTACTTAGTTTACGTGATTCAATTACTTTACGTTGAATGATGAGATTAATTTGATTTAATTTTGATTTACTTTAAGTCTTCAAGTTGTTTATTTCTAGATTTGTTGTGCAATCCGGGTACAAGGAATTCCCTGATTTAGCAATTGCTTAGCCCGAATTAAAGAATGAATCAATAATTAATTAATTAATTAATTGATCTAATGATGTCCAAGGGTGTGTTGGATACTTTTAATTTCCTATGATTGAGGTCTAAGTGCTTTATGAGACAACCTATCAGGTGAAATCATATTATTCTTGATGTTTATGAATGATTTAACAGAATTATCTTCCAATTGGATAGGATGGGACTTCGATTCCGATTGTGATATTCATTGAATTAGTGGATTGATATTGTGATTACTATAAGTGGATTCCTGGATCCTTACTCCTTTATCTTTATTTACTTAAAACTCTTTTATCACGCTAGGTTGAAAACCCAAACAAACACATTAAACTCAGATTAGTTCTAGGTTGTGTTCCCCATCCCCTATAGATTCGACCTCGGTCTCTGTTTCGACAAGAAACGAAAGTATTTGGTTTGGGGATTATCTTATTCAATAATAACAAAGAAAAGATAGAGAAGACAATCATCACGATGTATTTTTATTTATTCTGAATTCATTTACATCCTCTCATCCCTTAATTCTGAGATAAAGTATACAAAATACAAGTATCAAATAAGTTTAGATATCAATTCCAGCAGCATTTTGGCTTGCAATGTATCCATCCCAGTAAGAGAAGTGTGTGGGGATTTGAACATCTTTCATTCTCTCCTTCAATTCATCTAGAATAGGAGCCTTCTTTGTATACAAAAATACTGAATTGAGAATACTGTATTACAGAAAACACCGGAATTTCAACAGCATTTCAGTTTCTTTATATCAATCCCCACGCAACAACATGTTGTTGCACGGTCATGCGCAATGGATAAAATCCATTTCTTCTTTCTTTTCCTTCTCGAAAGTACCTATTAGAAGGTACTTAGAGGTCTTCTTTTTGGGAGCTCTGATCTTCTTATTGTGTGTAAATGAGAGGGGGAGTGGGGTATTTATAAGTCTTCACATGTGTGAACCCTCGATCTTTGTGCCATAGGGCCCACTTTGCACCACTTTCCAATCTTCTGAGTCTTCATGCTCGAAATGACGTTGCGCAGACTAGCACAACCATCATCCGTGTTGCGCGGTCCCACACAACCAACATCCTTTGCACGGTCACACACAACACAAGTGTTTAATCAATTTTCTTCTTACTTGATTTTCCTCATAGTACTTGATCATCGTCATTGTTATGCCCCAACAGATGCCCCCTTGATCCTTTGTTTGTTTTTATCCTTTAAAACAAAGAAATATGATCAACCTTCATCAATTCCTCATGTTTATATGTTGTTGTGTGGACTCGCACAACGTTAATCAGGTCCCACGCAATCTACACTCAGGTTTGGCTCTCTATAAATATTGGACTTGTTATTTTATTTTTCACCCTCATTTTCTTGCCCAAGCTTTTGCATAATGATCTTTCCCTACGCAACGAATCTTCATTGCGCGCAATCCACACGCAATAGCTTTCCTTTGCACATTGCCTATTTTTCCCACACAACACTTATTTTCTCTGCGCGCCTCCATGCAATAAACCTACTTTACATGCAAGGATTTTTTGTAAAATCTTTTCTTAAGTCCTAAAAATTTTCCAAGTCTCGGGATCTTCTAAGTCTTGAAGTCTTCCTTTATTTCTTTGAAACTTTATATCTTTATTCTTCACACCCCGCATTGCCAAATTTTGCCTAAAGTTCTTTCATCTTTCTATCTTGTAATGACTAGAGATAAGAAAGAAAACATGTCCGATAATCTTCGATCCATAGATAAATTCATGAAGCAATCGAAGGCTTCATCTTCAAGAAAGAAGAATCATTCACCCCCTTCAGAAGCTAGACAAAAATTTCAAAATACTTGGGATTGTATAGAAGTTCGTGAAAAAGTGTTTGATCTTTATAATCCTTCTAAGAATAAGACAGTTGTCATCCCTAGCAATTTACGATGCCACTGGTCATTTCAACGCAACGAACCATTTGATCAAATGATCCGAAATAATCTTGTTCCTGCAGATAACTGGATTATGACAGAACCACATCTTTTAGAAGGTTATATGGAAGAGAATGGATCCCGTTAGAGAGTCGGCATGATTCATAAAATGCGATTCTTGCGCCCGTACTATGACCCTCAGCGACTTTTTCCTACTCATTTCTTTAAAACTGCCCAACAACATTTCTTCACCGAAAGATCACCTTGGAATACATTAGGGTTCTTAGCGATGGGACTTTTATCTTCTTGAGATTTTTATAGCGCACGGGCTTAAGCCATTGCTCAAAAACATGCCATCATCCTGAAGCAGATTGACCTTTTTGATGCAATCATAGCTACGTCAGAACATTTCTATAAGGATGCAGTTATTTTTAAAGGTTTTCTTGATCATTGGTGTCACGCCCTAAACTCAGAAACCGGGCTTACAAAATTTTCGATCGCCGAATCCGACGCTGACAGCCTCCGTAGTACCCCATTCTTGGGTTGTAGTGCCCATTTGCTTGATTTCGATCCTAAGATGTTACGAGGAGGATTTTCAACATCAGTTTAATTCGTAATAAGCATAATTAAAAGTATAACCTACAAACAACAACCAAAAACTCCATCACATTTTCACCATGATCAAAAACTTTATAAGTACAATGAGTATAAAGGGAAATATAATAATAACGGTCAAAAAGCTCCAAGCTAATCGGCTATGCGCTCCTGCTTCAGCATTACTGCGGTCCAACGTCACATGCATGCAGCGGTAGTGCATAAGCTTATGGAAAGCTTAGAGGGTAGTGAAAGTGTGTGCGCAAAGTAGTAATACAGTTATGCAGTATCAGAGTAATGCAAAATATGCTGATGAACCCATGAATATCATTAGCCGTACCAAAGCAATGCGATGCAGGCATGAATGATGTCGATCATACCAAGGCCATGCGATGCGAGATGCAACTCAAGCATACGAATCCTCATCTAAGTTCACATATCAATACAGCTCAATTCTGGAATATCACTGGGGTCTAGTACACTCCAACCAGATTGTCGCCCCATCGCGCACAACAAGGTGAGTGAAAAAGACCTCACTATCCGCCCGCCAATATCGGACTCAGCTCATCGATAGTGGACCCATTCCTCGAGCTAGTCAAACTCAGCCTAGCTTTGCCCCCTCCTCTCGGGCGGCTAAGGTCGTACCCCCTTCTAACCGACCATGAAACAATGGAAAGTGTGGCCTTCTGGTAATTAACACTTGGCGCTCATACACCTACTTGGTCTAGACGTTGGAGCAACCTCCTGGTACCATAAGGGTTTAGGGACTTTCACCCAGGGATATCTATAACGCCCCATGTAGAACAAGATTTCTGATATCCAATCCTGCCAACCATGATACTCCTGTGGAGGCTACAACCCTAATGTCACTAGGGTGTACAGTAACCATATCATACAATGCAAGATGCATGAATCACGCAATCCAGTCATATAGCAAACATGTGCGTACCGCGCGCTTGTGTGGGTAGCTTCCCTTACCAGGGAGTCCATAACAATCTACCTAATAGCATGTGCTATGATCAATCACTCATCATATCAAGCATATATGATGCGTATGAGCATGAAACATGTTATATGGTAATGGATTCTGTTCGTAATGAAGATGGGCCTAGACGGCCTACACACTATAAGTATGGGCCTAACAATGGGCCCTAGGGAGAGTTACAATGCAGACATTTAACCATCATTGCTCTTACAATGAGGACGTCAAACCATCATTGTTCCCAAGGCATGACCACTAAAAACATCATCACATACATCATGGTAGGATCTCACATCGAATGGGCCTTATATACATGGCATTCGGCCCACATAAAGGCCTCACATACGTCATATTGGGCCTCATATACATCAAATGGGTTGATCGAATGGGCTGAGTCAAATGGGTCGATCGAATGGGCCGAGTCAAATGGGTCGATTAAATGGGCCAATCAAATGGGCCTCAGGTATACCAATCGGGCCCACCCTTATGCATTTTGAGATCTGACCTATTCATAAGTTAACATAGAGATAGATGAAATGAAAACAAAAATCAACTTAATCGAAAACTACTATGGTTCTTAGGAGTTTGAACGGTGGATGTCACGGTCCACTATTTAAATGGTGGGGTCAACTTTGAACTTTAGATCTAACCCATCCTTTTACTCATGCCATGAAATGATGTCTCAATATGGTTGGACGATTTGGATACAACGTATGCATCATGGTGGGCCCCACCGTTGAAACAATGGATGGTGTAAATAAGACACATACATCATGTGGGGCCTGCGGGCTTACTGCTACCAAGAGGAGCAGCCACATAGCTACTACACATGCAGCTTACTGTACAAGAAAGGTAGAGGTGGGTCCCATGTAGGCCCACCATCATGAATATTTTATATATAATATAACATATAACATATAATACATATATCAACGTCCAGGCCATCCATACAACAAGGGAGGGGGGTATCCCCATACATGTGATGGGTCCCACCGTCGGGTAAAACACATACACTATGGTGGCATCCATGCAAATGGATGGACTGTGTGGATGACATCCATACAGCAGCTGGGTCCCACGTGGGCCCACCATAATGTTTATCTATCGTCCAAACTGTTGATAATGTCACACGGACCTGGATGAAAAGGAAAAACAAAATTCAAAATGATCCAAAACTTTTGGACGCCCAAAAGAGTTTCAATGGCAGTCGTTCAATCAACACTGTTTCCTCTGACGTGGGCTACCTGAGCCATGTATACGACTGATTTTGGGGGTGGCTCGCTGCCTTAAGGGGGCCCACCAAATGCAAGGGATGGATGTTCAACACACATCATGGTGGGGCCTGCAGTGGGGCCCACACCCTGGCCTCTCACATCCGCAGCAGCAGTGCCTACTGCTCTGGACATCAGCGGCAGCAGGTTCTGCTGCCTCCTTTTTAAAAAAAACGTTTTCTTAAGGTTTTTTCGTGGTAGGACCCGCATCGGCAAAATCCACCCCACCCATTGGATTCTACAATTCATAACAAATCCATCAAGCCCAATATTGAGCATGTTTCAGAGTAAAAAAACATCGGAGTGGATTTCAATGGTAAAGCCACTATCTTCTATGCTATGGCCCGCCAAATGATCGTGTTAGCTTCATTTTTTAACTCAATGTCTAAAATGACTTGGGAGATCAGATGGATGGCGTGGATTAAAGTCATACATCAAGGTGAGGCCTACACAAGTGGCCCGCCCCAAAAGCTTATTGAATCAAGCTAATATTTCTGTTTTCCATTAACGTCCAGCATCCCTGGACACTGGACGGTTTAGACATACAACATATTTAAGGTGGGCCCTGCTCAGGTGGGCCACTAAATGGCAGGATGGTGTGGATACAACACATATATAAGGTGGGCCCCACCCATAGATGGTATGGATAAAATACATGCTTCATGGTGGGGTCCATCTAGGTGGGCCACATGGCCACATCATCACACACCATAATAAAAAAAGGGGAAAGAGAGGGAGACAGACATCGAGGAGGATGGAGGGGCCCCCCCACTATGGGCCCCTCTTTGATACAAAGCCTACATCAAGGTGGGTCCCACCATAAGTAGGCCCTTACATCACAAAAAATAAAGAAATGGAGATCCAAGATCACCCACTGTCTTCTTCTTGCTCCCTTGTCTTCGTTTATTCCTTAGCTTTGATCCCAACGAAAGAGATGGGGTTTGGATGGTTGAGATGGGAGATGAGAGGATAGGAAGTGGGCCACACATAAAGTTCTCTTTGAGGGTGAAAGAGCTTGGACGTGTGATGTTTTTCTCTTACTTGGGAAAGTCGTTTGAGAATGAGAGAGGGAGAGAGAGAGGGGTTGTAAAGAGAGAGAGAGAGAGAGAGAGAGAGAGAGAGAGAGATGGGTGATGGATGTGGTGAGTGATGGGTGTAAGAACTTTTTGACTTTAGGGGTAGATGGTGTAAAAAAAGTATGGGGTGTGTAAGAACTTTTAACTTCAGGGATTGCTTAGGGATGGGTGTGAGGTGATGGTGTACTTGACATATACTTGACCCTTGATGGGATTGATTTATTGATGGATGTGACATTCAGTAGAGATTCTCTTTGGTTTTGCAATGCACGGCATTCTCCTCGAACTGAATGCAGGCCCACATCTCATGGCCTAGGTATCGCCTCGACGCTCGAGACACAGCATCGGAACTGCGGTGATGGTGCGGTCGCGAAGGTACAAGTCTTGGATTGAACCGACTCTGGTTGACGGCATGCGTCTCAGGATCACGCGAAACGTCAGATAAAGGTCGAAGGTTGCCAAAATTTGACAGGGAGGATCGCGGGAATCTACGGAATGGTACAGACTAAGATACGGGTCTTACAATTGGTCTCCAATTACCAATTCTTTCCACCTTCCTTTAGGTGAGACCAGTATCACCTTGTGAGATCTCCTTTGCATAACAGGTCTTCCTATCATGGGCAATATTTTTTATGAGTACGTGCCTTCGAACGAAGATTTTCTCTCACCTTTGTGGGAAACGATAGATCTGATATTTCAAACACTTCCCTTAAACTCTTCAGAGAAGTGGCTAATTTCTCACAGCCTGGTGAAATTAATTCTCTTGACTGGTTAGCTCATTTCTCCCGAAACCTACGGTATATTTTCTTCTTTTTCTTTTATCAAAATCTTCATGTTATATATATATATATTTGTATTTATATTTATATCACCTGCTTGATAATCGTATCATTATCTTGATAGCTTTACAGGTCAGAATCATCGAGACCTCAAAACCGTTCGCGAGAATATCAAGAGTATTGCTGAATATGGTTCCTCTTGCGAACTGGCTGCTTTCTTAGCTTATTGGCTAAGCTTGGTGATATTTCTTAGTTCAATACAAGAAGAAATCATCAGGCGAGCTCTCTTAGTGGTTGCGGGCGTGATGACGGAAGGTCGGAAGTATTTATTAGATCCTCCGGTACTTTGCTCATTATATTGTGCTTTTGGAGACGTCATTTCTGGTTCCGAAGGTTCATCTTCCAAGCCTCCTTCAGTCTGTGCTCCTTGAAATTTCTTCATAGGCTGGTTAGGAGTGTATTTTCCTTGGACCTTTGCTAATTCAGAAAGAACTTATTTAAATCCTCATCGGCTCCCACTTCAGCATAATCAACTGAGGAAGATGATCGAAAAATCAAATGGTTGGGTCACCAGGAAAATAGAGAATAGTGATGCTATTGACTTCTTTCAATTCCCACTCATTAGCTTCCCAGAAGATATAGAAGTTATCAATGATGATTCTATCTCTAGTTATCGATGATGATTCTATCTCTTCCGGTGAACATTCATTCCTCGTTTCTATCAAGTCCATTACTCTTCCATTGAGAGATGGTAACAAATTTTGGCGTGAACCATATTATCCCAGTAGATTTGCTAGTCAATTTGGTTTTGATCAAACAGTGCCAGAGACTTGTGATATTGTCACAAGGTCAATGAGGAGTTATGGTATTGGACCATATAACTGGGCCTTAATATGGAAATAACTTTTGAACGTACATACTAGATCACGCTTCATAATTCCTGGCTATAACTATCTAGTTCATGCTTCTTATTGTTGGATGTGTTGGTGGGCCCATCAATATTTCTTAGTGCGTAATTATTATACGATGGATTGTGCTATATGGATTCTTCCACCACGTATGAGAAATTATCAGACAGTTCAAGACATAGGTTACTTTGAAGAAACAGATCATGCCCCCTTTCCAGGACAACTTTGTATAAAGATTTCTTCAGAAGATACTATTTGTAAAGTGAAGCCTATTGATACCCTTGAAGGATGGATAAAATTTGGTGCTCCTTTAAAGAATTTGAAAGATGCATCTGAGTCATCAGATCATCCAGAAGAAAATGATAATTCTTCACAATTTCATCCTCCTCCACCCTTACGGATTTTACAAGATCACCTTCCTTTAAAAGTAGGAAAGCCAGAGACAGAAAGACGCCATTGCTTTCTTCGGAAGGATTGACAAGTTATAATTGAAGACCTGTAGTTGATCTTGAAGGATTAACTGCCATTGCTGTAATTTGAATTTGATTCAAATAGATATAGTATTAGTACATATTTATTTTTGAACTTTCAAGAGGAAATTTTTTATATTTCTTAATATCTTTTTGCAATAGTTTACAATAGTGTATTTCTGCATGTTGTTTAATTAGTATTTGGAATTTTCATGATTCATTTTATCATATCAAGCAATTAGCAGGTATATTATATTCATATTTGAGCATGCCTTAAATAAAATAGATGAACATATGCATTTGTGGAATTTTGATTCACTAATTTAAGACTTATAGTCACATTATGAAATTCATTATATAATGAGGTAACAACACATATTATTGTTAGTGATGTCACCTATATGGTATTTCCTTTTGATGGGTGAAGCTAATTTTTAGTTTCAGTTATCTCTAAAGGCGTCACACATAGTTTAGGCTCTTGAGTAGTTGGAGCAAGCACAGTTTTTTCGACTCTTAAGTAGTTGGAGTCGGGGGTCTGATGCAAATGGTCTTTGTAACTCTTATGAATTCGTTGAACCACCACAACCGGGGAGTTTACAAACTACGATCCATCAGAGGGGCCTAGTGAAGTTACCGGGGCAGTGAACTCGATAGGTTTAACCCACAGGGTTGGCCGTAGTAACTCTTTAGAGTTCATGGGGCTCACAAGGGCTACCTTAGGGGTATCAAATCCAAAGCCGTCAGTCCATCAATGAGGGGGTAGCTCATTTTAGAGGCATGTTCCCATGAGTTTCTACTGAAATCAAGTTAGGAATTTGGAGGGGTCTTATGTATGGTTGACCTATCTATAGATAAGCCAAAAAGCGCACACTGCAACCCGCTTTTTCTTCGCCTGCAATATCTAACTCATTCATAGGAGGCCATTTTCTCTCACCTTCCCCATGGCGCTGTTAGAAGCTATATAGACGACATTGGTTTTACGCGTGGTTAGCTGTATAAGCGCGCTTCGCTGCCCGCATGGGTCTAAGCACGTGATGGCCTTCACAGGCTTTTTAGGGCCACTAGCTTTTCACTACTGCCCATATAATATTTGATGTATCGTCGGTTATGATAGGTCTTATGCATGGTTGGTCGTATAGGCACACTCCACTGCCGTAAATGATAAATCGTCATTGTTGTCATGGGACTTATCATGGTTGCCTGAATAGCCACACTCTGCTATCGATAAATGATACATCGTCATTGCTGATAATATTTCTGATAGTATTTATGGTTAAAGTAGTGCATCAGCTTGGCGATAGTATCAATTTGATGATAATGACTTTTGTAAGAATAATCAACGATTAGCGATGACGATAATATCAATTTGATAATAATGATTTTTTTAACAATAATCAGTGATTAGCGATGGTGATAATATCAATTCGATGATAATGATTGGCGATATTTTCGATTTAACGATAATCGGTGGCGTTTGGTGATAATTGGTGATTATATCAATCTCGGCGATAATCATCAGTGTTTGATAATCGGCAGTATTTTCCTGGAGATAATTAGCAATATTTTTATGGAGATACTTGGTGATTTTTTTCGAAAACAATATTTGATATGCTTAAGGATTTGCCTTTTCATTTATATATGGAGGAAAATACACAGCGTTGCCTTCCGAGGTTTTTTCATCATTCTTCTTGTCTTGCCCCCTTTTTATTGGGACAGATTATCTTAATAATCTTTGGAATCAAAATCCTTGGTGATATTTAGGGATGATAGTTTTTTTTTAAAGCGGACATTAACGGGTATATCGATGCCTCGTCCATTCTAATCCACAACTCGATAAGCTCCATTCGAGTATACTTCTGTTATTATATATGGACCATCCCATTTAGGGTTAAACTTACCCTCTGTCCTGCTAGTGACCACTATAGGTCTTTTCAACATTAGTACCATATCGCCTTTCTTGAAGGAGCAATGTTTGACTTTCTTATCAAAGGCAGTAGAAATTCTTACCTGATATAGTTCCAATAGCTGTTGGGCTGCTAGCCATTTTTCATCAAGCATATCCAACTCAGTTAGCCTTATTTTAGCATTTTCATCATCTGTGATTGATTGATGTATTGTTACCCTGAGCAACACGATTGTGTTTCAATGAGAATGACAGTCTCGACACCATAAACCAATGAATACGGCATAACTTTTGTCACGGTATGATAAGTAGTTCAATAAGCCCACAGAGCTTCTTACAGTTTTTCATCCCAATCACGCTTATTTTCCGTGACGATTTTCTTTAATACTTTCACAATTGTATTATTGAAGGCTTCATCCAATCCATTGGTCGGTGGATAATAAGGCGTCGAGAACGAATGATGGATGCTAAATTTCTAGCATAGTTTTTCCATACCCCTGTTCTTGAAAGGAGTACCATTATCGGTGATTATCTTCTTCGGGATACCATGGTGATATATTATCGCATGTCGAATGAAGTTTACAACATCTTTTTCTTTAACATTTCATAATGCAATTGCTTCAATCCATTTGGAGAAATAATATGTTGCTGCCAGAATATACTGTCGTCCTGTAGACAAAGGCAGATTGATAGGACCAATAACATTGAGACCCATGCTATAAAAGGCCAAGAAGCTACTAACTGGTGTAGATCTTCAGGAGGAACATGTATAACATCTTCATGGACTTGGCATTCATGACATCATTTGGCATAAGAAATCATGTCTTTGAACATTGTGGGCCAATAATATCTCATTCAATGTATACGATGAAACAGGTTCCGACCTGCCTGATGAGCTCCACATTATCCTGAATGAGCTTCTTGAAATATCCGACTTGCTTCCTCTGTATTCAAGCATCATAACAGCATTTCATTATAGGATCTCCTATATAACACTTCGTTGCATATGATGAATCTTTTCAACCTTTGCTTGATCTGTAGTTTTTGTGCTAGATCTTCTAGTAAGATATCATACTTGAGATAATCTACAAAAGGTTGGCGCCAATCGTCCATAGTGACCTCTAAACATGATACAGGAAGTGCTTCAGTAATTTCATCGATGACTTCAGACGATGGTAAGAACCTTCTTTCTTCGATCGTCACTTGAAGGGGACTTTGATCAGGAAAGGATAAAGTTGTGGCTAGGCTAGCGAAAGCGTCTGCCCTCACATTCTCGCTTCGTGGTATATGCTTGAAACATTATGGAATTGTTCTAACAATTGTTGCGCTCATCGACAATATGGTAGGAGCACTTGCTTCCTTATTTCGAACTCTGTCGTCAGCTGGTTTATCACTAGTTTAGAAACCAGAATATCTGCAACGTTTTTATCTTCATTTCTTATGTTATTTCCATTCCTATAATGAGGGCTTTATACTTAGCTTCATTATTGGTACATGTCGTACCTAATGTGAAGGAATATGGCAGTAGATCGCCCTGGGGGCTTATAAATATCACACCAGCTCTTGATCCTGAAGTTCTGGAGGTGCCATCGAAATACATTTGCCATGACTCAGGTGATTCTCTCATCATTACTTATTCATCTAGAAAACCATCACTGATTGTTTCGTTGTCCATTATAGGGTGAGCTGTTAAGAAGTCTGTCACTGCCTGTCCTGTCACTGTTTTCGCTGGTTCATAGGTAATCATGTATTCTAAAAGTAACATCATCCATTTAGCCAATCTTCCTGATAACATTGGCCTTGTCATTAAGAATATTATGGGATATGCTCGTGAGATCGGGATTATATCATGAGAAAGATAGTAGTGCCTTAACTTTTACACTGCAAGTATTAACATCAAGCACACTTTCTCAATGGGCAAATAATTGCATTCTGTGCCTAATAGGGTCCGACTCAAATAGTAGAACATAATTTCTTTCCCTTGTTCATTCACTTATGCTAACAATGCTCCCAGAGAATTCTCAACTGCAGAGATATATAGAATGAGGGGCTTGCCTTTCACAGGAACTACTAATACTGGGGGCTGCTTCAATAACTCCTTGATAGAGTCGAATGCATTTTAACATGACTGATCCCATACAAATTCGGTTCCTTTCTTTATTAGATGTGTGAATGGCTGATATCTTTCGACCATATTAGAGATAAAGCATCAGATATACGCTAATTTTCCTTTTAAACTCTTCAGTTCTTTCAATGTTTTCGACGGTTGCATATCCTAGATAGCTCTAATCTTCCCTGGGTCAATTTCAATTCCCTTGTATTTGATGAAAAAACCCAGGAATTTTCCTGACAAAACACCGAAGGCGCATTTAGCCGGATTCATCTGTAGTCATTTCTTTCTAAGCCGGCAAAAGATCAAGATCAGATGTGAAATTTCGGTAATGACCGCTTTAGTAGAAGTGGGAATATGTCAAGGTGTCCTGGAGGGGGTGAATAGGACTTTTTAATATTTTATGATGATTTAAAACCTATCAACCCTATCTAAATTAATATGCAAATATCAAGATTTCTTCAATGTAACTCTAATGGCTTCCAAGCCAAATAAAGGATCCAATCATAAGACTATTCAAAATATAAACAAGATGAGAAACATAGTTCATGATGGATGTGACTGTGTGTGAGATGTGATTCTAATTAGTTCTAAATAATTATGTAAGCATGCATTATGAAAATATTTAGAGAAATCATACAAGCATTAAAAGTAAATAGCAATCCCAAACACAGTTATTTTTATAGTGGTTCGACTATGTGCCTACTTCACTTTCAGTGGACACACTCAACCCTTGAGTGTACTAGATCTCACTAACGGAGGTTTCAAATCAAGTTTACCTCAAACCAGTACAACCTAAACAAGGTACTAACATGTCTCCACGAGACACAAGTTTATGCCCCACATATGAGCAAGGGACAACACACAACACCCAGATTTTAGGCCACACAGGCCAAGGATCCACACAAGGAACCTAGAGTTTATGCCCTACACAAGAGAAAAGATCAACACACAACACCTACATTTTAGGCCACACAGGCCAAAGATCCACATAAGGAACCTAAAGTTTATGCTCACCAGGAGCAAGGGTCAACACATAACACCCACACATATTCTCCCGTCGGAGGCCTCTTATGAGGACTTGAAAGGGGTGAGAATCACCTGTGACCCAATCCTATTCAAAGGAATGATTAGCAGGGTCTCTAGACTCTAATGACTTACAGATAAGTAGATGATCCCCATTTAGCACGTTGATGAAGATCTCCTCCTTTATTATTGAAGAATCTTTAGCTCCCTTGATCCGCAACACTAATGATGCTCCAATGTAAGGCGATAGGTTGGGTCAAGGTTATGTTGGTAATTACTCTATTTAATGATTAATAATTGGAGTGACAGAGTAATACCATAATCATGCATTCAAGGAATTTCAGCTCAATGATTTTCCATTAAGGTGATAACTGAAGGATCCTTGAATGCGGAAGTTCATTCACCAATCCACTCTATAGAATATCAATGATGAGGATGGATGTCACACCCTAAACCCGGAAATCGGATTCACAAGAATCTCAATCACCGAACCCAATGCCGACAACCTCCATAGTACTCCATTCTCAGCCCCCAGTGTACATACGCCAGGTTTCGATCCTGGGATCCTACAAGGAGGATTTTTCAACGTACATTTGTCTCATAAGAAGCATAACCACAAGTATACCCAAATCATAAAGGCAACATCATCATCACATATCCACTAATATAATCATTTGAATACAATGCTGAAAGGGAAATACATATATCGAAATCAAAGCTTTAAAGGACAGCTGCACGCTCCAAGCTCAATGCCACTGCAACCTAACACCACCTGCACGCATCTATCGTGCATAAGCTTACAAAAGCTTAGAGGGTGGTGAAAGTGTGTGCACAAGATGAGGGCCAAGTGTACTAAAAAAAAAAACCCATAAGTCATAGATCATCGGAATAAGCGGAAATACTGATAAGGTCATGAATCATACGATATCAGAGTAAGCGAAAATATACTGGTAAGTCCATGAGTGCTATCAGCCGTACCAAGGCTATGCGATGTAAAACATAATAAGACAATAACATATGCTGAGGATGCAATGTAATATACAAATCCTGAGCCACAAATACCATCAACCTCATCTAGGCCATATAAGTGCAAAAACATAGTAACCCAAAATGCTAAGTACTACTGATGCAATGTGATATGCAGTGCGAATGAGATGACCATGCTGGAATGTGAAGTTGGGATGATAGTACGAAGTATCACAGGCTATGGGGTCCATCACAAGGGACTTCTATCCAAATCAGTCCCATACCTAAATTTGGATAGTTAGACACAATGTGGTAAACTCCTGATCTCAGGTTAGTCGCGCGCCCAACCAAAATCTTGGCCATGCGAAGGTACACATAACAAATAGTTACGCACCACCAGCCCGAGTGGATAGTGAATGAATAAATGAATGGATATACAATTCCTGCTCAATAAGTCCACATCTCAGTACAGTTGCTCTTTGGGGAAATCACTATTACACTGAACACCAACTACCTCCTCCCTAACTGCATAGCCCAGTGAGCGAAATAGACTTCACTATTCGCCTGACCAGTAGTCTGTCAATACCTACGCGGCTCGTCGATAGTGGACCCATTTATGAGCTGGTCATACTCAGCCTAGCTTATATCCCCCTCACTCGAGTGGAGAAGGCCACACCCCTTCCTAAAAAACCACGACATAGTGGGAGATGCGGCCTACTGGTATTCGGAACTTGGGCGCTCATGTTCCACTTGGTCTAGATGTTGGGGCTACTCCTGGCCTTGGAGGTTCTGGAATTTTCACCCAAGGACATCCTAAGTGCCCATAGTGCTAGAACTAAATATTTTCGGTGTCCCATCTAGCCATCCAAGATGTGCCTGTGGAGGCCACGACCCCGATGTCGCTAGGACGTATAATAATCAAGTCACACATATGCGAGATGTATGAGTCACACTATCCAGTCATGTAGCAATCCTGCGCGTACTGCGCAATAATGTGGGGCTCTCCATCTCATAAGGAGTCCCGTAAATAGTCTGCCCAATGGCGTATGTAATGATTAGTCACTACTCATATCAAGCATATATATGATGCGTATGGTATGAGTCATGGAATTATACTAAGCATGTTATAAAGTAATGAACTATCCTTACAATGCATATGGACCTATACGGCCTACACACAACAAATATGGGCCTATCAATGAGCCTTAGAGAGAGTCATAATACGGACATTTAACCAACATTATTCTTATAATGTGGACGTCAAACCATCATTGCTCCCAAGACATGGCCTGCCATAAATATCATTACATAAACCATGGTGGAATCACATTCAATGGGCCTTATGTACATCCTATTGGGCCTCGACCCATGGGCCTCCAATACATTAAATGGGCCTCATAAATATAAAGGTGGGCCTCAACAACAGGCCATCAATACATCAAGGTGGGCCTCCTCAAATGGGCCTTATGTGTATACCAAGGTGGGCCTCAATATCAGGCCACAAATACATCAAGGTGAGTCTCCTCAAATGGACCTTATAAATATCAAGGTGGGCCTCAACAATAGGCCATAAATAAATCAAGGTGGGCCTCCTCAAATGGACCTTATAAATATCAAGGTGGGCCTCAACAATAGGCCATAAATACATCAAGGTGGGCCTCACCACATGGGCCATATGCATATCAAATGGGCCACACCAATGGGCCTTATATACATTACATTGGGCTATATCCCATGGGCCTTGAATACATCACAATGGCCTCAACCCACGGCCCTAATACATCACAATGGGCCTTAACCCATGGGCCCCAAATACATCACAATGGGCCTTAACCCACGGGCCCTAATACATCACAATGGCCACGGGCCCTAATACATCACAATGGGCCTCAACCCACGGGCCTTAATACATCACAATGGGCCTCATAACATGGGCCTTACATTCACATCAAGGTGGGCCTCAACAACGATCTCATACACATCAAGGTGGGCCTCAACAACGAGCCATAAATATGGCAAGTAGGCCACATCACATGGGCCATATGTATATCAAATGGCCACACCAATTGGGCCCCATACATATCAAATGGGCCACACTCAAATATAAATGGTGACAATGACTTCCACTATTAAAATTCCTAAGGCCCACCTTACCATTTATTTTCTGTCCAATCTATTCATAAGGTCACAAGGACCTGTATTTACAGGAAAAGCAAATATCATATTTGTCCAACCTTGTAATCCAAAGGTTTTTAATGGTGAACATTCAATGCTTTTATAATGTGGTCCACTCGATCATAGATCTGTCTTATTTTTTAACTCAAGCCTTAAATGAGCTTTCTCATATGGTTGGACAGTTTGGATGCAACACATGCATCATGGTGGGGCCCACCGGCCATCTAATAACCCAATAAAATGGCTGGACGGCACAGATACAACGCATGCATCATGGTGGAGCACACAGCACTTGCTGACTTCGGTCAGCTATGTAGCTGGTGCATGGTAGCCCAACCAATCCGTTCCCACCGTGAGTGGGTCCCATGTGGGACCCACCATAATGTTTATCTGCCATCCAACCCGTTGGTAAGGTCAAACAGACCTGGATGGAGAGGAAAACCAAATTTCATAATGATCCAAGACTCCTAGGACACCCAAAAGGGGGTTTCAATGGCTGACATTCAATCACCGTTGTTTCCTATGATGTGGGGCACTTGAGCTGTGGCTGGATGGCGTGGATAGAACACGTGCATCACAGTGGGTCCCACCATCCAATGGGTGGACGGTGTAGATAAATAAATACATCATGCGGGTCCCACTCTGTACAGACGCAGTACACCTGCAGCGTGGTAGGCGTACACACATAAAACACATACTTCATGGTGGGGTGCCACCGGATGGCATGAACAAAACACATACATCATTGGGTGGGTTCCACGAGGGGCCCACCATAACGTTTATTTGTCATCCAACCCATTGGTAAGGTCACACAGACCCATTTGAAGGGGAAAAACAAATTTCATATCAATCCAAAACTTCTAGGACACCCAAAAGGGGTTCCAATGGTAGATGTTCATCATCACTGTTTCCTGTGACGTGGGCCACCTAAGAGCCGTATATGACTGATTTTTAGTGTGGGACCCACTGCCCTAAGGGGCTAACAAATGCATGGTGTTGATGTTCAACACACATCACGTGGGGCCCATAACTGGGACCACGTACCTAGCCAGTCCGTCCACAGCGCAGCAGCGCCTGCTGCTGCTCTGGACGTCAGCGGCGGCAGGTTGCTGCTGCCTTTTTTTTTTGTAAAAATATGTTTTTTTTTATGGTTTTTCACAGGCGGGGCCCGCATTAATGGAATCCACTCCAGCCATTGGTCTCTATGGCTCAAGACAACCCAAATGAGCCCAATATTGGGCGTGTTTCGGGGTACAGAAACGGTAAGGTGGTTTTCAACGGTAAAGAAATTGTTTTCTATACTAAGTCCCACCAGAAAATCAGATTGGCTCCATTTTTCAGCTCAACGCCTGAAATGATCCGCGGAATGGGATGGACGGCATGGATTGAATACATACATCAAAGAGAGGCTTGCATGAGCAGCCCACTTAAAATCCTCAAACCAAGCTAATATTTGTGTTCTCAGTTTACGTCCAGCATCCAGGGGCGCTGGACAGTTTGGGCCTGCTCAGGTGGGCCATCAAATGGTGGATAGTGTGGGTACAACACATATATAAAGTGGGCCCCACCTACAGATGGCTTGAATAAAATACATGCCTCATGGTGAGGTCCATCTAGGTGGGCCACACGGTCACATCATCACCTAAAATAGGGAAAAAAAAAAAGAAAGAGAGAGGGAGAGAGAGAGAGAGAGAGAGAGAGAGACAAGAGAGATGATGATGGAAGGACCCCAGCACTATGGGCCCTCCCTTCCGTGGTTTATATCATACATCAAGTGAGTCCCATTACATATGGGCCTACCGATCAAAATCAATGGTGGAGATCATTTCTCCACCAAAATACAATGGTCTAGATGACCCTATTTATGCAAGGAAAATAAACATCATGATGGGGTCTATGGAGGATGGCCCCATCATGGAATGATCATGAGGATCAAGGTGGTCCATTGGCCATATCAAGGGTCTAAAGTGAGATCCATACCATCCATCGGTAGGCCTCATGTGGCCCGCCCATTATAAAAACATGAAATGTAGGCTATAGAAGCACCCACCATTTGATCTTCTTGATCCGATGGAAAGCCGATCTCCTTGTGTCTCACTTTGATGGTGGATGATGAGGTTTGAATGGCTAGGATGATGGTTCTTGGGGTGAGAAGTGGGTCACACAACACTCTTTTCTCTCCTGAAAAACCATAGACATCCACACTCTTTTCTCTCCTTTGTTGCTTGGAAAATGGTGTAGAGAATGAGAGAGAAAGAGAGAGAGAGGGTTGTAAGGGAGAGAGAGTGATGCATGTGAATGATGGGTGAAGTGATAGTGTACTTGACATGTATGGGTGTGTAAGAGAGGGTGAGAGAGAGTTGACTTGGGGAGAAAGAAAACATTAATTGATTTGAGTGATTGATTGATGAGACATGTTGTAAAGATTCTCTTGGAATTGTAAATACGCGGTGTTTTCCTCGAACTAAACGTAGGCCCACATCTTCCGACCAGGGTATCGCATCGGTGCATGAGTCGCGGCGTTGGAACCGCGGCGACGGTGCAGTCATAATAACACAGGTCTCAGATTAAGCCGACTCAGATCTACAGGATATGAATTAAGGTCGTGCGCAAATGTTGATTATAGGTCACGGATTGCCGAAATTCGTCGAGAAGGATCTAAGTCGACGGAATAGTAAGGACTAGGATACGGGTCTTATAGCTCTCCCCACCTAGCAAAAATTTTGTCCTCAAAATTTACTATCACGCAGAACAAGGCAAGGGAAGAGGAAGCATCGGTATAAACATATACAAGGCATAATCAACCTATAAACAAATGAAGATGACATTCTCTAATCTCATCCTTGCGCTCCCAAGACGTCTCCTCAATGGAATGGTGACCCTTACAGAACATCAGATCTTAGATCAGAAATGATCGAAATGGGAATACTAGGTAGCCTCATAATCTCAACGGTAGGGAGCAATGTCAAAAGGTTTCTAAGTTATTCGAACT
The DNA here is from genome assembly GCA_030180095.1 of Magnolia changhungtana. Lineage (NCBI taxonomy): Eukaryota > Viridiplantae > Streptophyta > Magnoliopsida > Magnoliales > Magnoliaceae > Magnolia > Magnolia changhungtana. The sequence continues at coordinate 7,283,956 of JASAUF010000525.1, forward strand.
CGGGAATCTAATTGTTCTAAGTTCGCAACAATCATACAGTATAAGGTAGTTATCAGCAGATATGTGATGTTATCCTCAGGTATTCTCAAGTTATGCTTTGATACCAACTTTTGTCACGCCCCAAACCCGAAAATCAGATTCACAGGAATCCCGATCGCCGAACCCGGTGTCGACAGCCTCCGTAGTACCCCATTCTCGGCCCCCAGCGTACATACGCCAGGTTCCGATCCTGGGATCCTACAAGGAGGATTTTTCAACGTACATTTATCTCATAAGAAGCATAACCATAAGTATACCCAAATCATAAAGGCACATCATCATCACATATCCACTAATATAATCATTTGAATACAATGCTGAAAGAGAAATACATATATCGAAATCAAAGCTCTAGAGGATAGCTGCATGCTCCAAGCTCAACGCCACTACAACCTAATGTCACCTGCATGCATCTATCGTGCATAAGCTTACAAAATCTTAGAGGGTGGTGAAAGTATGTACACAAGATAAGTGCCAAGTATACCAAAAAAAAAACCCATAAATCATACGTCATCCGAATAAGCGAAAATACTAACAAGGTCATGAATCATACAATATCAGAGTAAGCGGAAATATACTGGTAAGTTCATGAGTGCTATTAGCCGTACCAAGGCTATGCGATGTAAAACATAATAAGATAATAACAGATGCTGAGGATGGAATGTAATATGTAAATCCCGACGAACCACGAATACCATCAACCTCATCTAGGCCATATAAGTGCAAAAATATAGTAACCCAAAATGCTAAGTACTGCTGATGCAATGTGATATGCGGTGCGAATGAGATGACCATGCTGGAATGTGAAGTCGGGATGATAGTACGAAGTATCACAGGCTATGGGGTCCATCACAAGGGACTTCTATCCAAATCAGTCTCATACCAAAATTTGGATAGTCAGACACAATGTGGTAAACTCCTGATCTCAGGTTAGTCGTGTGCCTAACCGAAATCATAGCCATACGAAGGTACACGTAACAAATAGTTACGCACCACCAGCCCGAGTGGATAGTGAATGAATAAATGAATGGATATACAATTCCTGCTCAATAAGTTTACATCTCAGTACAGTTGCTCTCTGGGGAAATCACTATTACACTCAACACCGACTACCTCCTCCCTAACAGCATAGCCCAGTAAGCGAAATAGACTTCACTATCTGCCTGACCAGTAGTCTGCCAATACCTACCCGGGTCGTCGATATCGGACCCATTTACGAGATGGTCATACTCAACCTAGCTTATAGCCCCCTCACTTGGACGGATAAGGCTACACCCCCTCCCAACTGACCACGATATAGTGGGAGACGTGGCCTACTGGTATTCGGTACTTGGGCGCTCATGTTCCACTCAGTTTAGATGTTGGGGCTACTCCTGGCCTCGGAGGTTCTAGGATTTTCACCCAAGGACATCCTAAGTGCCCATAGTAATAAAACTAAATATTTTCGGTATCCCATCTAGCCATCCATGATGTGCCGGTGGAGGACACCGCCCTGATGTCGATAGGGCGTATAATAATCAAGTCACACATATGCGAGATGCATGAGTCACACTATCCAGTCATGCAGCAATCCTGCGTGTACTGCGCAATAATGTGGGGCACTCCATCTCATAAGGAGTCCCGTAAATAGTCTGCCCAATGGCGTATGCAATGATTAGTCACTACTCATATCAAGCATACATATGATGCGTATAGCATGAGTCATGGAATTATACTAAGCATGTTATAAAGTAATGAACTATCCTTATAATGCAGATGGGCCTAGACAGCCTACACACAACAAGTATGGGCCTATCAATGGGCCCTAAAGAGAGTCATAATGCGGACATTTAACCAACATTATTCTTACAATGTGGACGTCAAACCATCATTGCTCCCAAGGCATGGCCCACCATAAATATCATTACATACACCATGGTGGAATCACATTCAATGGGCCTTATGTACATCCCATTGGGCCTCGACCCATGGTCCTCCAATACATCAAAAGGGCCTCATAAATATAAAGGTGGGCCACAACAATAGGCCATCAATACATCAAGGTGGGCCTCCTCAAATGGGCCTTATGTGTATACCAAGGTGGGCCTCAATATCGGGCCACAAATACATCAAGGTGGGTCTCCTCAAATGAACCTTATAAATATCAAGGTGGGCCTCAACAACAGGCCATAAATACATCAAGGTGGGCCTCCTCAAATGGACCTTATAAATATAAGGTGGGACTAAAAAACAGGCCATAAATACATCAAGGTGGGCCTCACCACATGGGCCATATGCATATCAAATGGGCCACACTAATGGGCCTTATGTACATTGCAATGGGCCATATCCTATGGATCTTGAATACATCACAATGGCCTCAACCCACAGCCCTAATACATCACAATGGGCCTTAACCCATGGGCCCCAAATACATCACAATGGGCCTTAACCCACGGGCCCTAATACATCACAATGGGCCTCAACTCACGGGCCCTAATACATCACAATGGGCCTCATAACAAGGGCCTTACATTCAGGGGCCTCGACAACGATCTCATACACATCAAGGTGGGCCTCAACAACGAGCCATAAATATGGCAAGTAGACCACATCACATGGGCCATATGTATATGAAATGGCCACACCAATTGGGCCCCATGCATATCAAATGGGCCACACTCAGATATAAATGGTGACGATGACTTCCACTATTAAAATTCTCAAGGCCCACCATAGCATTTATTTTCTGTCCAATCTATTCATAAGGTCACAAGGACCTGGATTTACAGGAAAAGCAAATATCATATTTGTCCAACCTTGAAATCCAAAGGTTTTTAATGGTGAACATTCAATCCAACACTGCTTCTATAATGTGGTCCACGCGATCATAGATCTATCTTATTTTTGAACTCAAGCCTTAAATGAGCTTTCCCACATGGTTGGATGGTTTGGATGTAACACATGCATCATGGTGGGGCCCATCGGCCATCCAACAACCTAATAAAATGGCTGGACGGCACAGATACAACGCATGCATCATGGTGGAGCACACGGCACTTGCTTACTTTGGTCAGCTATGCAGCTGGTGCATGGTAGCCCAGCCAATCCGTTCCCACCGTGAGTGGGTCCCATGTGGGACCCACCATAATGTTTATCTGCCATCCAACCCGTTGGTAAGGTCAAACAGACCTGGATGGAGAGGAAAACCAAATTTCATAATGATCCAAGACTCCTAGGACACCCAAAAGGGGGTTTCAATGGCTGACGTTCAATCACCGTTGTTTCCTATGATGTGGGCCACTTGAGCTGTGGCTGGATGGCGTGGATAGAACATGTGCATCACAGTGGGTCCCACCATCTAATGGGTGGACGGTGTAGATAAATAAATACATCACGCGGGTCCCACGTTGTATAGATGCAGTACACCTGCAGCATGGTAGGCGTACACACATAAAACACATACTTCGTGGTGGGGTGCCACCGGACGACATGAACAAAACACATACATCATTGGGTGGGTTCCACGAGGGGCCCACCATAACGTTTATTTGTCATCCAACCCATTAGTAAGGTCACACAGACCCATTTGAAGGGGAAAAACAAATTTCATATCAATTCAAACTTCTGGGACACCCAAAAGGAGTTCCAATGGTAGACGTTCATCATCACTGTTTCCTGTGACGTGGGCCACTTGAGAGCCGTATATGACTAATTTTTAGTGTGGGACCCACTACCCTAAGGGGCTATCAAATGCATGGTGCTGATGTTCAACACACATCACGTGGGGCCCATGGCTGGGACCATGTCCCTGGCTAGTCCGTCCACAGCTGCAACACACTCTTGCTCGGACGTCGACGGCAATGAGAGTTCTTTTCTTTATTTTTTCTAAAAATATGTTTTTTTATGGTTTTTCACAGGTGGGGCCCGCATTAATGTAATCCACTCCAACCATTGGTCTCTATGGTTCAAGACAAGCCAAACGAGCCCAATATTGGGCGTGTTTCGGGGTACAGAAACGGTAGGGTGGTTTTCAACGGTAAAGAAACTGTTTTCTATAGTATGGCCCACCAGAAAATCGGATTGGCCCCATTTTTTGGCTCAACGCCTGAAATGATCCACGGAATGGGATGGACGGCATGGATTGAATACAAGATCAGCCCATAAATTCTCGATTTGGGGCCCACCTGATATCTGGATCTGCTTCAAATTTGGTCTCAACTCATTAAATGAGCTGAGGAAATGAATGGAAGGAATGGATTTCTCACGAACATCACAATGGACCACGCATGTACAGTGCGTGTACATGGGGTACACGTGACCGCGCCGCACCGGATGGTCAGCCAGGTCAAAGCCCGGCTGACCCGCGCCATCTCCCACATGGAGACAGTGGACGGGAAACGCCCGTCCGAATTTTAGTAGTGGGGCCCACCCATTGCACATTTCAGCGATCCGTACCGCCCAGTAGGTTTCTAAAGGTCGTCTCACCTTCGCCTAGGTGATGAAATTGCGAAAGACAGTGAGGATCAAATCTTAACCGTCCAAACGGAGGTCGGACGGTTGTATGATCAAACACGTGGGCCACACCGAATACAATAAAAAAACTACTCATTTCCAACTAGTTTTTCGAGGGTAATCCAGTGGATGGGTTGGATTTTCCAGGTAACACTGATTATGGACCCCACCAACGTCACAGCGTAATTGCTTACGCACCCTGTTTCGCGTCCAAAAAATCCATGAAATCGAACGCTGTGGGCCCCTATGTGCTTTTGATCACTGTCGGATCGGTGATCCAGACCATCCAGATGTGTGTAAAGAGAGTTTTAAACCCCACCATGAAGAGAAAATAGATTTCATGCTGATGTCGGTGCCGAAAATCCGAGTTGAATGCAACTCATTTTTGCGTTTGGTCTACGTAAACAAAAAGTCTCCTTTTCGGTTGTAACTTCTCTGCGGAAAAGGGTTCGGTGGCACTCTCCCAGCCATAGCCTTATAGTGTCTATATAAGAGAGAAAGAGACGGAGAGAGGAGGGGGATTGAAGGCAAAAGCTGTGGAGTCGTCAATAAGAGGCGGAGACAGAGAGTAGTAATTTTTATTTGTTTTATTTGTTTTATTTCTTTTTATTATTATTTTTAGGATGTTTAGACTAATTATGTGTGGCTAAACCTCTTAGCTAGGGCTAAGAGGTGAAGCTTGTAGCATGATGGGAGAATCTTTGCTTGTGCCTTTTGTTTAAGACTGAATTGATATTGATTATTAGTTTAATTAAGGTAATGTTTTTAGTTTTTAATGGTCTGTTGTGACTAAAATTATAATAGGTCTGCGATAGCTTTGAGCATGTTCCTTTCCTTTTATATATATGACGTCAGGAAGCCCTGTTGTTCACCATCGTCTCCTAGGCATGGTCGGATGACGATACCCTTCCTAACCTTCATGCATTGTTGATTGGTTGGTAATTAGTTTAATTCTGTTGTTTACTTTGTCTCCTGGGCATGGTTTGGTGATGGAATCCATTCTAATTCATATACCTTTCATCTCTTTGAAAACTATATCAAGTAAGTTCAGTTTGATTTCCATGGTTACATTCTTCAACTGGATGAAGATGGGACTCTAAGTCCAGTTGATTTCTTGATGCAGGCATAAGATCTCCCTGATCTCTACAAGTGGATCCTCTGAATCCCTAGTTTCCTTTCTCTGAATTCTTTAGATTTTAGATAATTATTTCATCATTATTCCTCAATTTACAGTTGATTTAGATTTTATCTTAGTCTAGTTCTACTTCTACTTAGTTTCAGATAACGTATAAATTCCAGTCCCTTGGGATTCGACCTCCGTCTCACCGAGTTTTATTACTACATCACAACCCTGCACTTGGGGAGTGAACATAGATCCCCAAAGAAGTTATGAATGTTGTAGCCTCTTCATCTTTTGGAGTCATCCTTATCTGATTATATCCAGCATAACTATCCATGAAGGACATAACGGTGTACTTCGTTGTACTATTGATTAGAAGCTCTATTATTGGCAATGGGAAGTCATATTCTGGACGTGCCTCATTTAAGTCTCTGAAGTCAACATATACTCTGATTTGCCCACTTTCCTTTTTTCACCGAGACAATATTTGATATCCATTTAGGATATTTGACATCACTAATGAAATCGACCTTGATCAACTTGTTTACTTCTTCCTCTATTAGAGGAATTAAATATGGATGAAACCGCCTCTGAGCCTACTTGATTGGCATTTTATCTTTAGAGATGTTTAGTCGATGCATTGCTACTAATGGTTCTAGGCCTGGCATTTCTGCATATTTCTAAGAAAATACATCTTTATTTTCTTTCAAGAGCTTAATGTACAAATCAGCCTCTTGTTCAGAAAGGATGGCATTTATAAATGTATTTTGCGGTTCTTCTTCTGTGCCCAAGTTTATTTCTCGAAGAGTACCGATCGTTGGTTGCCCTAGTCTTCTATCTATTTTGGAGCTATTTCTGGATGCTTGACTATCCTAAAATCTGTTTCTTATTCGATTACCGAATCTATTGTGACCATAGTTACTTGCGCTTGAGAAGACGTTGTTCCTAATCCGTGAAACTTTTCTCGTTTTTCTTCATTTACTCCAATCCAGATTTGAATACCTTTTCCGTTATTTAATCCAGTCGGTTCCTCACAATCAAAACCCATGCTTTTCATGATCATTCTACTAACTGGGCTATACCTTTCTAAATCCTTTGATGTTAGCATATCACTACTCTTTTCATTATCAACTGTTTCTTTTATCTTTACTTTTGATAGAGCATAAAATTTGATCGGCTTAGGATTTTCAAACTGGATCTGACATGGAATCTCTTGAGCATAGATGGGAATGGCTTATTCCTTTCAGCATATGGTAATGGTATTGTATAATTTGATTGAAGGATTTCCAACGGCTCAAGTGACAATAGTGTTAACGGAGGTTGTCCTGGTTGTCTCAAGTGTTTTGGTACGAAATAAAATTTCTTTTTCATATTCACTTTCTCTGACAATTCTATTCTTACAACTTTATTTTCTATTGCTGTGTCTAGCTATTTTTTTAGCCTTATTCTCGTCACCATTCTCTTTATCTTTAGCTATAACTCATCATAGTAGCTTGCATCTATGAAAAAGGACTCTGCTTCTGTATACGGTCTTATATCAGCCATCACCTTGTACTGGACCCCATTCTTGCAATATTTGAGGCACTGATGTAGGGTAGATGGTATTATGCCATACTGATGCATCCACAGTCTTCCCAAGAGGAGGTTATACGTTGTTACCGCATTAATAACATGACAAAAAACATTCGTTGTTAACTCTCCTATTTCTAATGTTAGCGTGATCTGTAACGCCCTGAAAATCGGGGGTCGAGCATAAACTCAACTCCCGAGTTCCAGAACATCACTTATGCAACAAAATGAATGATGATTGAATGTTGACTGTATTCGTGCATTGAACATGAGTGAGATTAAGCCAAACAGCATATCATACTCCAGAGACAGTTAATTTTGCAAGCGGAAGACTATGATAGATAGATAAAATATATAAACTATGATGAGTCTCAAGAGTGTGATAACATTACCAGGTTAAATAATTACAAGGACAGTTTTAAAATATACCTAATGTGATGACGTGTAAAGTCTCCTATCCCAAATACCATAGCCCCGTCAGTACAATACCAGGTCTTCACAGACCTGACAGAGAGATATAGATAAGAGAACTCCTCCTCATCACCATAGAAGTAGTCCGGCTCTGCTTCACAAGCATCGCCATCACCTGAAACTCAACAAATCTGTTTGGTGTGTACAACACCGTCCCGTAACGTGGGAGTGAGTAGCTAACTCAGTGGAACAATAAGGCATAAGTTATCATGTTATCAATACAGTCAAGCAGTAATGATAAAGCAGTAAATCAAACACTCCTAGTTACTCTGATTAATGCAAGTATGAATGCAGGTATGATGGATGCCCTCTCCGACATACTCCCTCAAGCGACACCATCTCACGTTCGCGCATGCTTACATCCCACAGTGCTCCACATCTTCCAGGCACATGCGATGCATGATGAGCATGATTACCGAGTTTTTAATTAGTTCATTTCAAACAGCAGGATTGAGAAACTAAGGTACCTCCCTTGTATCATATCCAAACATGATCCAATCTAGGGTCGTCAGTCCTAGTTAATATCAGACGATGGTGTATTTTCTAGGTCACTGCAGAGGCTGCCGGTGGCATTACGCACAAAGGTTGCACCACTCCCCCATCACCCCTTAAACGATTCATCACGATCCAACTATACTGAAACAGGCCTAGTTCATACTCTATATATCGCGGCGAACCTAAGGCACGCCGCAACTCGAGAATATGCTCGCGGTCACTACAAAGGGACGCTGTGGTGTACACACAAAGTGCACCACTCCCCATCACCTTATCGGTGTAGGCCGACAGCCGGCGCGAATATAGTGTCCCATACCACCATAATCGGCTCACGAGTTGAGTTGCTCACCTTGGTCACTACGGGGAGGCACGTAGCCCGGCGTAGGCCGACAGCTCGACCACGGTGTCCCATACCACCATGCCCGGCTCATGAGTCTTAGCGGATCGAGGTACCATGGTTAAAAGGGTTTTCACTGGTAAGTTTGGTACCCTAGGTTCAAGCATTAGTGACCAAACATGGTGAACATACATTAGACAAAACGGGTTACATGACGAGCTCGGCTAGCTCGAGCGCACAACAAGTTGAACGACATGAAGTGCATAAGCACTTCGCGTGGCCAACCACTATCGCCAACCGAAGTACGACTCGAGTTCGTCGAACACATCTCACGTGGTGACATGAAACTCGACCACGATCTCCAATCTAGTACCGATTGTCTGGACTATAATCATAGCCCCAAGCACAATCAATTGTCATCCATAGCATGTGGAGTAAAGCATGATAAATAAAGTAATTCAAGGATGATAAATAAAGTAATTCAAACATGATAAATAAAGTAATTCAAACATGCTAGTAGGCATGTTAAAAGCATATTATAAAGCATGATAAAAAGCATGTTGTAAAACACTACATTAATAGTAATACAAACACATGTATTGCAAGTAAGTGTTTTAAGTGATCAACCTCATGGAGGTAATCATGCACGTCGCTAGGATAGTCGAGAATCCAATCTCAACACCCTTAAACATTACAATTTACTAACTACTACTCATTCAGACATTTCAACAAACACTTTAAAATACAGGAATCAACATACATGATATATGTTGATCAGAGGTATAAGGCCAAATCCTTTCACTAGGGAGTTACCCCAATCATAACACGCATACACCCATGATGGATAGTCATGGCAAGCAGGAAACCAAGTTCCATATTCATTCAGTCATTTCCACAAACACTTGGGCCACACATTTTAGCATATATAGTGTGTATTGGCCGTGGCGTGATTTAGGACAAATCCTTTCGTCAAAGGGGTATTGCCAATACAACAATCAATTATCCATGACAATTAGTCATGGCGAGCATGAATGAGAATTCTATACTCATTCAGTCATTTTCACAACACTTAGAATACACTATTACAACATACATGGTGTATGTTAGCAAAACATGTATTAGGGCTATCCTTTAGCCAAGTGAGTATTTTATCCATGTATAATATATTACTACAGCAAATAATCATGATAACTATATCTCCAAAATTTATACGTATACAGTATTTTTCTAGAATACGCATTTTCAACATACATAGTGTATACAAACAAACATGTATTATGGCGATTCCCTTCGCCAAGAAAATATTTTATACATACTTAATATATTTATACGACAATTAATCATGACAACCACATCGCTAAAATATACACGTATACGGTACTTCTTACAATACCGTATTTGTACATACATGGTGTATATTGGTAAACATGTATTTCGGCGAATCCTTTCGCCAAATGAGTATTTTATCCATACATCATATATTCATACGACAATTAAACATGTCAAACACATTTCCATAAAAAAATACGTATACGGTATTTTATACGAATACCTAAAGTATGTGAAATTCCAAATTCTACAATTCTAATCGAAACAGAAAACGGAAAGCACTTTGTACATGTGCAATTGCATGCAGATCATGAATCTACCATTATCTGACATTGAAAGCGTTAAAAACCGTAACTTATACACTTAAAGTCCTCACCTTTGCCTTTGGAAACGGAACGAATCAGCAAGGGTAATGGATCTTCCGTCTACAGGCGATTTCTAGCCTAAAGAGCGGAATCGGTTAGTCGGTATACATCCTACCTCGATTCCAACTCAAATCAGACCTAGGGTTAGGGTTTCTTACCTTCAAATGAGGTGGAAAACGCCGGGAAAGCGTCTAGAATAGAGCGGTGTAGGCCGTGTAGCAAGCCAAAGCAGGAGGAGGAAGATTGGCAACAATCTCCAAGTCCTTCTCTCTCTTTTCTCTCTCTTCCTCTAGGGTTTCTTCCAAAATTCGTATGGCTGTGAGAGGGGCTGATCTAAGCTCCTTTTATAGCCTCAAACATTACGAGAATAGACTTAGGTTCATGGGAGTCCTGCTTATATAGGATATTCGCCGCTTTTCCAGCTCAAAAGGGAAGTTCTGGTGGCCCTCCTTGAACCAAACGTCAGACTTAAGCTCACCATCGATGGATCTACGTGGGATTATGTTTTTGACTCGATCGGATTCCCAGATCGCACGTGGCGGACCACTTTCAGTTCGACGGTCAGTGGGCCACGATCAGAAATTCCAAGTACATGTAAATGTTCTGAAATTTTCTTAATCCGAGGGTGTAATTTGGTCCGATTCGACGGTCGGGTTGCTTATCTTGACGCGTCAACAAATGATGCGAGATCACTATTCGAGATATTTATTTTTGGATGGGAATAGTGTTTTTCACACTCCTCGCTCCGATTCGAAACGAATGGCCGTGGAACATCGGATAAAGCGATTTTTGAGATGATTGTTAAGCCCGGTGGGGCGGTCCTAGTTCCTTAGCTTCGGGTTAATCGGACTCGATGTGCGATCTAGACCTAATATGAAGTTTCGTTTCATTCCGAGAGCAGATGGGAAATGAGTTTGGTTCTAAACTTTAGGGTAACCTAGCGTCAATGATTCTGTAACTTTTGGGTCTTGCAGATCGTATTTAAAGCGATCCTAACGGATTTCACGACAAATCGAGTTTAGTACTTAGTTAACTTTGTTAAGTTTCTAAAGGATTTAATCCTACGTGATTTCTGGTTGAGGTGGTACTCAGGCCTTTGGAGTTTGTATATAAAGTGATCCAAGTTATACTACTTAGCTAGTTTAAGACAGTGTCTAGGGTGAAAGTTCTTAGAAAAATTGGAAGATCAAGGTGATGAAGGGTGAGATTTGTGAAGGAAATGAGTTCAAAGGCGGCTTTAGACTTTGGGATACAGTTCTGACAAGTTAATGAGGTATTAGGATCGACCCATTGCCTAAGGACATCTAATCCCAGGTTGGCAAAAATCCGGGGCGTTACAATCTACCCCCCTTAAAACAAAATTTCGCCCCCGAAATTGGCTAAGGGTAATAAGGAAAGAGTGAATTGTTTCTCTTGCCTAAGTTTTTTTTTTATTGGTTCCAAGTTTCTACGCGTAGTAGGGTATGTACCAGCTGGTTCATTTTAGTCTACCCCCCTTAAAACTTAATTCTTTATCCATTTCTCATACCCTGATGGTTTGCTACCCTTTATTTCTTTACCTATTTGGAGTCTCGACGACAATTCCCACAATTTAGAGTAAGATAGTTGTTTTCATTGTTTGACCAACACGGAGAGACGGTAATAGTGGGCTCGATCCCGATACATCGATCATCTACCGGGCCAAGGTAGGAAGCTCATCGTATCACTTAGAATCCGGTGGATCCTGGTCTTCTGCTCGGCCAAGCAGTGAGTCCATTGGTAGTCGCCCAGGATTGAGAATTGGGTCAAGCCGCGAAGGTTTCGCAGTTGTATATTTCAGTAACTCCGTAGTCCGATCACTCTAAAAACGTAGGGAATGTCCATCATTGAAAGGTTCAAATTGTTTATTCGAAGGTTGCCCTTTAGGTCTTAGTCTAAGAGAGTCCTCGATATTATCTATGTCCAAGGAAAGGGTGAATCAAGTCTTACTAAATCATCTTAAAACGGTTTCTCATAGTAGAACTTACTAGGGCTTCTATAATGTTCGTATTTATCGAGCACCGTTTCGATCCTGGGCCAGTGGAATAGGGTCCACCATGCTTTCGCTGTGCCACCCAGATCAAGAGATGCAATAGGTAACCTAACTAGATTGGGCTCATAATGTTCTACCCCCCTTAAAATTTTATTTTTACCCTCAAGGTTCAAGATTTATGTCCTGCTCCGTATATCGGAACAAGGTGTAGTTTAGGATCTATCCTTGACATGAAATGGGATGCGATCTCCCACTACATTGGTCTTCTTTTCATCAATGTTGTGTATTATGGCATTGACACCTATGGTCATAGAAAGGAGCTAAAGATGAAGGGTATTGTGGTTGATTCGGGGTCAGGTGTGAGTTTGTGGCGAGATGCCTAATTCTACCAAGGAATTTTATCGCGGTCCAGACTTATCCTATTTAATCATGTCTAGCTTAATAGGCAGGCTATCTTTTTACGTTCATAAGCACAATACGAATGCCGACATGGCATGCGATTTGGGACCTGATTCTTAACTGTCTGTTGCCCATTTGGACAATTCCTTAGGTCTAAAAGACATAGTCTCTACCAGCTATATACTCCTAACACCTTTCAAGGACAAAATTATAAACTTTTAGTTGTAAATGGTTGGGCCAATACGGAAAGAAAATTGTGTAGTGGGTCTGAGCCGGATACATAGACCTTCTGCCTCGCGATGATAGAAATTTGTCGTATCAGTCCTTAATCCTAGCTGATCCCGACCTTCTGCTTGATCAGAGCATAGGGTTCATTAGTCACTACCAGGATTGAGAATTCGATTCAAACCGCGAATACCTCGCTAATGTGTAGTTTCTCTACTCCGCGTTCCCATTGTACTAAGTCCTTGAGAAGGCGATTCTAAGGGGTGTATTGATTTGACCTAACATTAAATCAAAGGGATACTGAGCGTGTATAGTTACTAATCAAACAACTTTTCTAAGAATTATTAAAGGAGCCTATGAGTATTAAGGGGTCCGACGAAGGAGTGAGGTCTCACTCCAACCTAATCCAGCCTATTAACTAAGTCCATCTTTCAACTATCTTGCAATTATCTTAGCATAATCAGTCTTTTACGTTAGTAGTAGTAAACCAGTAGCCTAGTCTCAATTTATGAATAGTGGTAATCTATTAGTCTATCCTTACACACTAGATGATTTCAGATCATTTCTAATACAAGAAATTATTCATCGTGTAGGGTCAAACGTTGTCTAAGTGGAATTGAGTTGTCTGTACTTGACACTCGAGCATTTCACACATGCTCACACCAGCTAAGAAGATCTTGGGGTTTGTATTATTAATTTGTTGGATTTCCTATATTGTCAGGTCTGTCAAGACTAGGAGTATCGCTCTAGGTCCAAACTCTATGGGCCTATCTATCAAAAACCATTTACTCCAAAAGCTTAAGCTATCAGAGTGCGGTGGGTTAATGTATATCAAGGGACTTTATCACTTCAACACAATTTGGCCAGTGGCCTTAAGTTGTATTAAATGGGACCGCATTACTAATCCTACCTTGGGATTGGGTGTGACATGGTTGGTAGGAGGGTGGGTGGGGATTAAAATTACTTTATAGGCTTTGGAAAATGAGGATTGTGTTGGAAAGTGTGAGATGGGATTTCCATATCCCACGATGAGGAATTTCTAAGTATAATTTGAAAAGAAAAATACGGGATTTACGTTTAACTGCCTACATTCCAAACATAGTATGGATGATTAGGCCTCCAAGAAAAAGGCCGTACACGCTTGGATAGAGCCATGGAAAATGAGGATAAGGGAAATGGGGGGCTGGAGTTTTTGGTTCTCCACGGATTGGAGTCTCATCAGGGATTGTAAGGGCCAAAAAGGCAGGGAATGGAGAAGGGAAGGGAAGAAAATGGATGGGTTGTAGCTGAAAATGAGGGATTGAGTGATTGGGAGAAAGATTTGAGAGTAAAAATAATAATTTTTGGAGAAACAGAGAGCTTGGAGGTGTAGTTGAGAGAGAGGGGCAAAACGGACGTGAAACAGGGGCCCCCACAAAATTTGGTGGGCACCACACAGACCTATGGAAGTTCTACGCCTTTTCTGGTATTTCTAGTTAGTCTATTATTTTAATTATTTTTCTAGTAGTTCATCATCAAGTATACTTTATCTCCACCAAATTTCATTAGATTTCGTCTTGTAGAAAAATTCTAAAAATTCAAGAAGTAGCAGCTGTCCAAGCTAATAATTTTTAGACAGTTGACACAATGACCCATGTTTAACTATATTAAATAATTTATTATATTTTTTACTTATTTTTATATGAAACTAGACTTGTCAAGCTTAAATCTGGCTTTTGAATCACCTAATTCTGAGTTATAACGAGGGAGTTATGACTTTTCAAAGTCGGACCAAATGTGCAGAAAAATTGTGGCCGAAAACGGGCTGAATGATGCGGCCGCGCCCGGCCCCGGGCCGCGGTCTACCGCGGTAACCGCGGTTCCACCGCGGTCCAACTTGTCCGGTGCCGCACCACCGCAGCTGGGGGGTGTTCTCCACCCTCCCAAGGGGCCAATGTTACCCCGGGTCTGTCCTGGGTCCCCCCGGATCGCATAATATGGCCCCTAACTCCATTTGAGATGTTTTCGGTGTCAAATTGCAAACTGGAATGATTTTATATGATGTGTGGCATATGATTTTGGGGTAGGAGGAGATGATCTATCCAATTAACCTATTTACTTGGTCAGATTCCAAAGTTTGAATGGTCAAAAGTCCAATTTATACATATATTTAC
Source organism: Magnolia changhungtana (assembly GCA_030180095.1). Classification (NCBI taxonomy): domain Eukaryota; kingdom Viridiplantae; phylum Streptophyta; class Magnoliopsida; order Magnoliales; family Magnoliaceae; genus Magnolia; species Magnolia changhungtana. The sequence goes on from JASAUF010000525.1 coordinate 7,298,963, forward strand.
TATTTATAGTAACTTTTTGTTTAAGTATTATTCTTCATCATTTATACATTAGAATTTATATCTGGTATGAAAGGATGAAAAAAAATTTAAAGAATGAAGTGGTGCAAGGAGAGATTTTGAAGAAATTGGGTAAAAAGGGGTTTTAGGCTTTGATGTTGTGATTGACCCACAACCTAAGAACATTCGTCTCTAAGGAACGACTCAAACCCGTCGACTGACGGCCTAGAAGTGATCGGGATTGTTTCGCGTGATCATGGGTGCGTGCGGGCCCAAAATCAGCGGTCGATTTCGGTCGGTTTTGCCGTTCGGCGAATTTAGAAAATCCTAAGTCAGTTTCTACGTTTCGTCGCTCCCTCCTAAGTCAGAGTGCGTCAGTGTGCGTCGTGTGACCATAACCCAGGTCCGGTTTAATCCAAATCATGCTCTGATACCATCTTGTAACGCCCTGAAAATCGGGGGTCGAGCATAAACTCAACTCCCGAGTTCCAGAACATCACTTATGCAACAAAATGAATGATGATTGAATGTTGACTGTATTCGTGCATTGAACATGAGTGAGATTAAGCCAAAACAGCATATCATACTCCAGAGACAGTTAATTTTGCAAGCGGAAGACTATGATAGATAGATAAAATATATAAACTATGATGAGTCTCCAGAGTGTGATAACATTACCAGGTTAAATAATTACAAGGACAGTTTTAAAATATACCTAATGTGATGACGTGTAAAGTCTCCTATCCCAAATACCATAGCCCCGTCAGTACAATACCAGGTCTTCACAGACCTGACAGAGAGATATAGATAGGAGAACTCCTCCTCATCACCATAGAAGTAGTCCGGCTCTGCTTCACAAGCATCGCCATCACCTGAAACTCAACAAATCTGTTTGGTGTGTACAACACCGTCCCGTAACGTGGGAGTGAGTAGCTAACTCAGTGGAACAATAAGGCATAAGTTATCATGTTATCAATACAGTCAAGCAGTAATGATAAAGCAGTAAATCAAACACTCCTAGTTACTCTGATTAATGCAAGTATGAATGCAGGTATGATGGATGCCCTCTCCGACATACTCCCTCAAGCGACACCATCTCACGTTCGCACATGCTTACATCCCACAGTGCTCCACATCTTCCAGGCACATGCGATGCATGATGAGCATGATTACCGAGTTTTTAATTAGTTCATTTCAAACAGCAGGATTGAGAAACTAAGGTACCTCCCTTGTATCATATCCAAACATGATCCAATCTAGGGTCGTCAGTCCTAGTTAATATCAGACGATGGTGTGTTTTCTAGGTCCCTGCAGAGAGGTGCTGTGGTCACATTACGCACAAAGGTTGCACCACTCCCCCATCACCCCTTAAACGATTCATCACGATCCAACTATACAGAAACAGGCCTAGTTCATACTCTATATATCGCGGCGAACCCTAAGGCACGCTGCAACTTCAGAATATGCTCGCGGTCACTACAAAGGGCTGCCAGGGCTGTACACACAAAGATTGCACCACTCCCCCATCACCTTATCAGTGTAGGCCGACAGCGCGAATATAGTGTCCCATACCACCATAATCGGCTCACGAGTTGAGTTGCTCACTGGTCACTACGGGGAGGCACGTAGCCCCAGCGTAGGCCGACAACTCGACCACGGTGTCCCATACCACAATGCCCGGCTCATGAGTCTTAGCGGATCGAGGTACCATGGTTAAAAGGGTTTTCACTGGTAAGTTTGGTACCCTAGGTTCAAGCATTAGTGACCAAACATGGTGAACATACATTAGACAAAACGGGTTACATGACGAGCTCGGCTAGCTCGAGCGCACAACAAGTTGAACGACATGAAGTGCATAAGCACTTCACGTGGCCAACCACTATCGCCAACCGAAGTACGACTCGAGTTCGTCGAACACATCTCACGTGGCGACATGAAACTCGACCACGATCTCCAATCTAGTACCGATTGTCTGGACTATAATCATAGCCCCAAGCACAATCAATTGTCATCCATAGCATGTGGAGTAAAGCATGATAAATAAAGTAATTCAAGCATGATAAATAAAGTAATTCAAACATGATAAATAAAGTAATTCAAACATGCTAGTAGGCATGTTAAAAGCATATTATAAAGCATGATAAAAAGCATGTTGTAAAACACTACATTAATAGTAATACAAACACATGTATTGCAAGTAAGTGTTTTAAGTGATCAACCTCATGGAGGTAATCATGCACGTCGCTAGGATAGTCGAGAATCCAATCTCAACACCCTTAAACATTACAATTTACTAACTACTACTCATTCAGACATTTCAACAAACACTTTAAAATACAGGAATCAACATACATGATATATGTTGATCACAGAGGTATAAGGCCAAATCCTTTCACTAGGGAGTTACCCCAATCATAACACGCATACACCCATGATGGATAGTCATGGCAAGCAGGAAACCAAGTTCCATATTCATTCAGTCATTTCCACAAACACTTGGGCCACACATTTTAGCATATATAGTGTGTATTGGCCGTGGCGTGATTTAGGGCAAATCCTTTCGTCAAAGGGGTATTGCCAATACAACAATCAATTATCCATGACAATTAGTCATGGCGAGCATGAATGAGAATTCTATACTCATTCAGTCATTTTCACAACACTTAGAATACACTATTACAACATACATGGTGTATGTTAGCAAAACATGTATTAGGGCTATCCTTTAGCCAAGTGAGTATTTTATCCATGTATAATATATTACTACAGCAAATAATCATGATAACTATATCTCCAAAATTTATACGTATACAGTATTTTTCTAGAATACGCATTTTCAACATACATAGTGTATACAAACAAACATGTATTATGGCGATTCCCTTCGCCAAGAAAATATTTTATACATACTTAATATATTTATACGACAATTAATCATGACAACCACATCGCTAAAATATACACGTATACGGTACTTCTTACAATACCATATTTGTACATACATGGTGTATATTGGTAAACATGTATTTCGGCGAATCCTTTCGCCAAATGAGTATTTTATCCATATATCATATATTCATACGACAATTAAACATGTCAAACACATTTTCATAAAAAATACGTATACGGTATTTTATACGAATACCTAAAGTATGTGAAATTCTAAATTCTACAATTCTAATCGAAACAGAAAACGGAAAGCACTTTGTACATGTGCAATTGCATGCGGATCATGAATCTACCATTATCTGACATTGAAAGCGTTGAAAACCGTAACTTATACACTTAAAGTCCTCACCTTTGCCTTTGGAAACGGAACGAATCAGCAAGGGTAATGGATCTTCTGTCTACAGGCGATTTCTAGCCTAAAGAGCGGAATCGGTTAGTCGGTATACATCCTACCTCGATTCCAACTCAAATCAGACCTAGGGTTAGGGTTTCTTACCTTCAAATGAGGTGAAAAACGCCGGGAAAGCGTCTAGAATAGAGCGGTGTAGGCCGTGTAGCAAGCCAAAGCAGGAGGAGGAAGATTGGCAACAATCTCCAAGTCCTCTCTCTTTTCTCTCTCTTCCTCTAGGGTTTCTTCCAAAATTCGTATGGCTGTGAGAGGGGCTGATCTAAGCTCCTTTTATAGCCTCAAACATTACGAGAATAGACTTAGGTTCATGGGGTACTGCTTATATAGGATATTCGCCGCTTTTTCAGCTCAAAAGGGAAGTTCTGGTGGCCCTCCTTGAACCAAACGTCAGACTTAAGCTCACCATCGATGGATCTACGTGGGATTATGTTTTTGACTCGATCGGATTCCCAGATCGCACGTGGCGGACCACTTTCAGTTCGACGGTCAGTGGGCCACGATCAGAAATTCCAAGTACATGTAAATGTTCCTGAAATTTTTCTTAATCCGAGGGTGTAATTTGGTCGATTCGACGGTCGGGTTGCTTATCCGACGCGTCAACGAATGATGCCAGATCACTATTCCAGATATTTATTTTTGGATGGGAATAGTGTTTTTCACACTCCCTCGCTCCGATTCGAAACGAATGGCCGTGGAACATCGGATAAAGCGATTTTTGAGATGATTGTTAAGCCCGGTGGGCGGTCCTAGTTCCTTAGCTTCGGGTTAATCGGACTCCGATGTGCGATCTAGACCTAATACTGAAGTTTCGTTTCATTCTAGAGAGCGGATGGGAAATGAGTTTGGTTCTAAACTTTAGGGTAACCTAGCGTCAATGATTATGCAACTTTTGGGTCTTGCAGATCGTATTTAAAGCGATCCTAACGGATTTCACGACAAATCGAGTTTAGTACTTAGTTAACTTTGTTAAGTTTCTAAAGGATTTAATCCTACGTGATTTCTGGTCGAGGTGGTACTCAGGCCTTTGGAGTTTGTATATAAAGTGATCCAAGTTATACTACTTAGCTAGTTTAAGACAGTGTCTAGGGTGAAAGTTCTTAGAAAAATTGGAAGATCAAGGTGATGAAGGGTGAGATTTGTGAAGGAAATGAGTTCAAAGGCGGCTTTAGACTTTGGGATACAGTTCTGACAAGTTAATGAGGTATTAGGATCGACCCATTGCCTAAGGACATCTAATCCCAGGTTGGCAAAAATCCGGGGCGTTACATGATCTTTCCTAGTGCTCGTTGTCCATCTTGATTAAAGCCCTATATCATCATTCTACTAGGGCATAAATGGGAGCGGCGATATCCGAGTTCATTCAACATTGTTGATGGTGATAGATTTACTACAAACCTGTTATTTAGCATTATCCACTTGACCTACTTATTGCGAATGTGGCCTACAATCATTAGTGGTCTGTTATGTTCCCTGTTGCTGGTCAAATCATCATTGGAGAAAGAAATGATGGACATACAGCTATTTTGTGCCTTTAGTTATGTTTTTTCCATTTCAACGAGCAATGCTTTTCTGATATCGTTGTCAGATAGGGCTTGAATCAGGGTCTTCCAGAAGTCTTTCGATAATCGCAATGCGTCATATACGCTCAATCGAGCTGGTATACCCTTCAAGTGGTTCACCACATCATAAGTTACTTTTTCAACTTTATTTCTTTCTTCTTTTCTGTCATCGACGTGATGTGTCCCGGATGTTTCTCCCTTTGTAACTTCAGTTCTTTATTTTTGGTGAGGGCTTGTTATCCTTTTACCTGATCTCAGTGTAGTCATCGTTGCTTTATGCGCGCCCTCTGGAGATTCGATGGTACCTACATTACAATTCTCTTTCTTTTTTAATTATGTTTTCTTGTAAGTAACTTCTCGAGCAGATAATACGTTCACTATTGCTTTTCTGCTTCTTTCTTTCTCCTTTCCTATTATGATTTCGCTCTGTTTATCATCTTCTGTATTATGCATTTTAGCGTGAAACAATTTTCTGTGGGATGTCCCAACAGACAATGATAATAGAAAAAATTCATTTCTTTTGTTTTCCCTGCCTCTTCAGGACCCTTAGATGGGGCTAGTTCTATTGTCCCAGTGCTCAATAGTTGATTCATCATGGGGATGACATCCTCCTTTTCGAATGCGAACCCTTCATGAGAATCGAGAGGTCTAGGCCTTTTATTACCGATTCTCCCTCTATAGTGGCTTGATTCCTCTCTCTTTTTTGTTCTTCTTCTGTCACGAGGAATGTCGTTCTTCTTTCCTCGATCAACAATGTTCACCATCATCTTACTATGCCCTCTTCTACCTATCTCGTTCTGGAATGCTGGCATTTTTCTTGTCATTAATTCCAGTGCATGGGCTTTTATGGCTAAATCATAGAAGGTTCTTACGTCGGCACTTTTAAGTCCAAATGTGATTCCTGTCTCCATAGAATGCAAGCACATCTTTACTTGCTCCTTCTCTTCAGGAAACTGTCTACACGAAGCCCCCAAAGTCTTCCACCTATCGATGAATTTTTCTACAGGTTCATTTTCTCTCTACCTCATAGAAGTCAATTCTGTAGTACTGACGTCATGATCTGATGAGAAGAAATTTGGCATAAACATCTCTTGCATCTACTCCTAGGTTTGTATTTATTCCGGTGCCAGATTAGAGTACCACCAGAATGCTTTCCCTATCAAAGAAGAGCCGAACAGTCACAGGCAGTATTGTGGAACAATTGAGAAATTACCCATTGTTGTGATAAAATGCATGAGGTATTCTTTTGGAGATCCATCTCCATTAAACTTTTGAAAGTCTGGATGCTTGAAGTTGGTTGGGAATGGCACGTCTTCTTCCCTTGGATATGGTGTCCTATAGCAGAATCTCCCAATATGCTCATATTCTCTCTCGGTCCTGACGACCTCTATGACTACTTGTCGTACGTCCTCTTGAGTTATTGCTCTCATTGTAGGGGCGGATCTATGTGATCATCATGCTCTTAGTGGTCGTGAGCCTTCGGGCCGTTGTTCATGTCCCTCCATAGTGGCCATCATGAGAGGAACCATGACTTGGGCCACATTATGAGCAAGAGTGGCTAAGGCCTTTCGAAGACTCCGATATTCTTCCATTAGAATCCTTTGAGTCTGTGCCATCTCGGCCATGCTCTCATCAATAATCAGTGGTAGACCCTGACTTGTTCTCTCCATGTATACAACAACTTCCCCACTCCCTGACAAAGCAATTGCCGAGGTGGGATAGGAGTGTATCAGGGTGATAGGGCTTGATAAGAGAGGAGTTTCACCAGGCTCTTTCATGCTTCCACAAGATTCGATTGATTGTGATATGGCTTGCTCGGTCTCGTTTGTGGAGATGTGGAGGTTGATGAATTCTCTACAGGCAACTTGCCCTTTTCTTTTCTTGTCCATCGGACATTTGTGATAGGCAAAACCGGGAAATCTTGTGAAGTTAAGGAGAAAGGGGACTTTCCTGGGTACAACGCTGGCAGAGCAAGCATAGGGTTTCTTCTAGCCTCATTTCGGTTTACCGGTCCTCTGATCAGTCATGGTGGAGTTGTTCTAATAGTTACGGTGGCCTAGGTGCTCGATCTTCATTTGGATACAACTACCCATTCATTAGTATTTTCTTGTGCCAGTGGCAAAACAGTTATGACTCTAGCAGTGGCTCGGGACTCGTCATTTTTGGCTAATGTGGGTTGATTCTTTCGGCTCAGAGATTGATTGCCAGCATATTCTATAACAAATCCAGTAGGTGTGAAGTAAAAAAGTCGTGTTGTTTGCAATGGTCGCCATTGATTGTAGTTAGTTCTGTAGAATAATACAAGACATTTATAAGTTACTATTTGATCATATTTGTACTTTATCTTAGAGATGAAGGGGAGGATGTTCCCATTGAGAGTCGTCATTATGGCATCAATATGACGCCAAACAGTGATGAAGTTCTCTAAATAATTTTTAAGTTAATATCAATGAGATAATTCCCAGCCAGAGATTCTTGGTTCAATCCCTAGTAGAGTCACCATTTTATTTTGACAAGAAATGAAAGTATTTGGTTTGGGGATTATCTTATTCAATAATAACAAAGAAAAGATAGAGAAGACAATCATCACGATATATTTTTATTTATTCTGAATTCATTTACATCCTCTCATCCCTTGATTATAAGATAAAGTATACAAATACAAGTATCAAATAAGTTTGGATATCAATTCCAACAGCATTTCGGCTTGCAATGTATCCATCCCAGTAAGAGAAGTGTTGTGGGGATTTCAACATCTTTCATTCTCTCCTTCAATTTATCTAGAATAGGAGCCTTCTTTATATACAAGAATACTGAAATGAGAATACCATATTGCAGAAAACACTGGAATTTCAACAGCATTTCAGGCCAGCACAATAACATGTTGTTGCACAGCCATGCACAATGGATAAAATCCATTTCTTCTTTCTTTTCCTTCTTGAAAGTACTTGTTAGAAGGTACTCAGAGGTCTTCTTCTTCTCAGGAGCTCTGATCTTCTTATTGTGTGCAAATGAGAGGGGGCGTGAGGTATTTATAGGTCTTCACACATGCGAACCCTCGATCTTTGTGCCATAGGGCCCACTTTGCACCATTTTCCAATCTTCTGAGTCTTCATGCTTGAAATGATGTTGCGCAGACCAGTGCAACCATCATCTGTGTTGCGCTGTCCCGCGCAACTAACATCCTTTGGGCCGTCATGCACAACACAAGTGTTTAATCAATTTTCTTCTTACTTGATTTTCCTCATAGTATTAGTACCTGATCATCATCATTTTTATGCCCCAACAGTCTCACCGAGTTATTACGACAATGGAACCCTATACTTGGGGTTGTGAACAATCTTCTTGATCTAAGCGTATGATTAGATTGCTTATATCTTATGCCCTCTAGTAAAAATTATTTCTTGATCAAAATGGCCATGGTTAATTGTAAGGAAATCACACAAGTATTCGTAGAGGTGGCAATACACCAAAGATTGTACACTTGTGTTCATGTGAAGTAGGGTGTATTAATCGAGTGTGTACATGTCATGATCGTGTGAACCATACCAAAAGTTTTTATATCCAAACTTTATATTAAAATGAAGTTTTCATTAGAAAGATCATGGGAAAAATAATTTCAAGGTAGAAAAAGTGTATAATACTATGGGTCATGCTCAAATGTATGGTTATAATACATATGGATAATTTTTATAATTTTACATATATTAAAATAATTTAAAATCATGGTCTTGAAGATATATTAGAGTCATGAAATAAGAGGCTAGTATAATATGTTAATGTCCACAAAATATGCTAAAATTAATAGTTTAAGAATTCATGGCCTTACATCTCAGCTTTTTATCCCTGTTCAAGTCAAGATTTTTATAGGACATTGTTGATATTGTGTCAAAAAAGATATTAAACGGTGGTCTATATAAAGATCAAGTGGTTTAATAACAAATTCTCAAGATCTTGATGATATATCTGAAATAGCAGTGAAGACTGCTTGAGTTGAAGAGGGAATATGCCAATATGTCCTAGAGGGGGTGAATAGGACTTTTAAAAGTTTTTATGATTTATTTAAATCCTATTTCACTAATCCTTTTAAATATATAATTTCAGGATTACTCAAATGTAACTTTACTGACTTCCAAGCCTGGTAGAGGATCCAATCATAAAATGCTTAAAGAGTTAACAATATAAAGTCAAGTTCATGATGGATATGACTGTGTAAGTGTGTGAGAAGTGATCAGATATTCAAATATGGAAATATTAATGAAAATCACTTAATCAACATAATAATCTCAAACACAGTCATTTTATAGTGGTTTGACGATAAGTCTACTCCACTCCCAGCTGCCGCACTCAACCCTTGAGTGTACCGGATTTCACTAAGGAGGTTTTCTAGGGTTCACCTCAAACAAAAGGTTTTAAATCAGGTTCACCTTCAACCTTTACATGGAGGTTTTTACTCGGTTCACCTCTAACCTTAGAGTTTTACTGGTTCACTCCTAACCAGATGTTTATGCTCTCCATAGAGCAAGGGTCCACACAACGCACCCGGGAGTTTTATTGGTTCACTCCTAACCAGATGTTTATGCTCTCCACAGAGCAAGGGTCCACACAATGCACCCACCACGTACACTCCCGTTGGAGGCCTCCTTGAGGACTTCAAAGGGTGAGAACCACTTAAGACCCAACCCTAGAAAGGAATGATCGCAAGTGTCCCCTTGGGCTCTAGATACTTACAGATAAGTTGATGAGTCCCGTTAAGAACAACGCCGAAGATCTCCTCCTCCTTGTTGACAAAGAGTCTTCTACTTCCTTCATCCGTAACATAAAAGATATACCAAGACTAGGCTTAGGGCTGGGTCAAGGTTAAGATGGAATCCTACTCTCTAAAGGTTTACTTATAAGGAAGGTAGAGTAGTTCCAATCTTATGCATTCAAGGCATCCCAGCTTAATGATTTGCCATTAAGGTAGTAGCTGAAGGATCCTTAAATGCAGAAGTTCATTCCCCAATCCACTCTATTGAATATCAATGATGAGGGTGGATTGGAGGATGAATTCCCTCGAGAGAAAGGGCTTAGGGTATAAGATGTAAGTTGAAACACATAAAAGCTCTCTCTTTTCTCTCTTACAGCAACAAAAGACAAGTCCTCTATATATAGGCAAAAAGCTCCAACGGATATAAATGGTCACATTTTTGATAGAGTTCGATATCATCGAGCAGGTTCAATATTATCAAGCGTAAACTCTCGATAGCATCAATAGCCTACTCGATGACTCGGACTCGATGTCATTCACTTTTGAAACTTCTTACCAATTGGTTGATGAATCGAGACCATGGTCGATGCCATCGGATTTTGAACTCCGATTCCATCGAGGACAAGATCGATCCATCGGCATTAAAAAATGAGAGAGCCTTGACTTTGAAATATTTCAGGATTTCATGAATGATCGGGTGAACTGTCGAGATCATCGAAATTTGAATGTCGATGATATCGAGATCAGAATCGATGCATCGATAAATCCAGTGGATTTGTCTTTAAGCTTGCTGGACAATTTGTGTCCTTGTTCGATGCAATCAACCTGGTGCCGATATCATTGATATTTGAATATCGATTCTATCGAAGGGCCCCCAATCATAGTTAAAAACAACCTAAAATATCTGCTGTAAGAAATGCGCGCCCACCATCGATATCATCGATGGATTTCCGATCATATCGATATTTGAATTTAGATCATATCGGACAGTCATCGATATATCGAATGAATTTGAGATTTTCATTAAAAAATAGGGGTGCCGGAAAACTGTCTGTCGTTCTTATCGAGCCACTCTCGATGGACTCGAGATTCAAATATCGATGATATCGATAGGTGTATCGATACATCGATAATTCATCCAGATATGTTATGAAGTTGCTGGACATATTTGTGCTTATATCGATGATATCGATATGTGTATCGATACATCGATAAATCCGTCCAGATGAATATTTAGTTGATGGACACTTTTGGTCCTCTCATCGATAACATCGTTAAGGTATCGTGGACATCAACAGAACAGGCCGATCATATCGAGGGTGTTTCGATAAGATCGACAAGGCGAGAAAAACATAGAGATTTTCCTATTTTGAAAAAGTTTTCTCACCTCAAAAACCCTAAGATGTCTATCTTATTTTAAGGATTTTAATCACCTGGTGTTTTGGGACATGGGATGTGAGGCTATGATTTACCTATTGTGAGCTTCTACACATCCGGTTGAGACAGACGCTTGAAATAATCTTCCTATCAAGTTCTGTAGCCAGTCTGACTTACCATTCACAAAACTTGACAAACCAGGGCATAAGTAGGTGCACTTTCAATCTCCCCCTTTGTCAATTACATGACAAAATACCCAAAACACCCTAAAACACTTCTAGACACACCCTAAATTGTGTGTATATGCATTTACACAATTTTACAATTTCTTTACCCCATGTATACAGTCTAGAAGTATCTGCTCCCCCTTACTTCAAAACTCTCCCTTTCTTGGTGCAGCTGCTCCCCCTCACACCTGCAACAACATTAGATATACAATTTTCCGCTCGGGATGTTTTGAACTATTCTCCCCCTTTTTGTCAGTCATTGGCAAAGGTATAGCAAGTGATATTGACTGAAGAGTGAATTGCATGGGAGAACCATTAGGCATAAGCAGATGAATTTGATGTATAAGAGTTAATGCATTTTAGTCAAACATCAATCTCAGAATGAATGCATATTAGATAAGATATAGCAGTTTTCAATCATATGCAAACCATAACTTGATAAACCAGGAAAAAAAACTTAATTATGGCATTAAAAATATGAATTCTGTTCAGCCATATCCAAGATAAAACCAAAATATCCAACTCTATACTGCCACAGACAGCAGTGGATTTAAAAATTATCCCAACCAAATCAAACAAACAACAATCAGGACAAAACCTTTCATGGTCATAAAAAAACGTCAGAATCTCCAGAGTGATTAGTTATCACATACACTCATAAAGACGTAGAATATTTAAAAAGATACTAATATTCGTATGCAGAGATATGAGTAGAGTGTATGTGATAGCATGTAGTGAACATCATCATGGAGCGGAGTGGGATGTTGTTGTGTCGTCTCCGCGACATGTTATCACGTCCACCAATTGTTTGACAGTTTGCTGCACACTTAGCACCATCCGTTCTAGGACAGTAAATCTTTCATCTATTGACTCCCTGAGCTGAGAGACATCGTGCTGAATAGCGCCAAGCTTGTCTGACTGGAGCTTAAACCTCTTTGACTACCCAAATGTTGATGTTGATGGAGCATGTTACGGTCTAGAGGCATCTTCTTCGGTCATCCCGGTCCCTCTCATAAGGGCGTCTCCAGCCCTATCTTCTCCCTCAACTTGGATTCCTTCCTCCAAGGGCTCCTCAGGATATTTGTGAAACACCAGATCCATCGTTCAGATGTTGTTTTTGTTGAAGAATTGGAAAGGAAGAACTAGATTATTTGTGGTTTAGAATCCTATGGCATTACAGACTGTATTGATGATCCAGGGATATGGCAGGAGAATGTCTCTAACCCTATGATAAGCATACACTAGCTGATATACAATCAGGGTAGGCAGACAGATCTTGACTCCAGCGGCAATTGAATAGATTATCATAGTCATGAATCCAGTGAGATCAGTTCTGTTGGAGCCTCTAGAGTAAATGTTTGAAGCAAGAATACCATACAGGACTCGATAACGTGGTTCCATGAACTTGACTTTCAGAGCATTTCCTTGGTACCACTCGACATCACGATTATGACAGAGAAATTTAGTGACCTTGGACCGAACTTCAGGATCTTTCATGTCCATATCAGGGATTCCTACAGGGGATAGAATAAGATTGAATATTCCTACAACAGACCCTGGAGTGATCAGCACATCATCACCATCTACAGTGACGGAGATGGAAGGAGTATCAGATGTTGGTGAATGGCAGGCAGTAAAGAATTGGTAAGTTCGTTCAAGCTGATATGATCCTCCAAAGTCGAGAACTGGTGACCAATCTATGGCCACAAATAGAGGTTCCAGATTATATGGAATTAAGCAGCTTTTGTCAACTTTCCTTTCGGGAATGACTTTCCTTCCTACAAATCTTGCTAAGACGGGATTGACTTGCACAGGTGGAGGTGTCTGCCCTTCCGACTGGGACCCACGATGTTGTGAGCGTTGCCTTGTGGGGATCCCACGTTCGGGAGCATTTGCTTTAGCCTTAGTGGCAACCACCTTTTATCGGGAGGCTTTCAAAGATTCCCCCTGTCCAGATGTTTTCCCTTTGTCTTTCCCCATGGAGACAACAAATTTAAAAATTTGGGGAAAGAGGACAAAATTCTTCTTTTAATGAAACGGAAAATACCCGACCAAAAGTGAGAGAACCTCTAGAATTGAGCAAATGGAAGGATAGTACCAGTTTTTTAGAAGTTTCTGGGACTCACCACTGGTCATCTGGTCATCGATTCGAGCAAAAACAAAGATAGACAGCCTTTTAAAAAAAATAAGATTTCTCCGTTCGACCGCTTTTTATCGGGCGCCAGACTTCAATTTGATCGAACACTTTGTCAATTTTATCGACGATCCTCATTCGATGTTATGAATAATAGTTTCGATGATAATCTCGATCGAGTGACTTTTCACATTCTGAAGAGTCATCGATAATATCTACTTTTTATCGATTTGATCGAGAATGCTCATGACATATTGGCAGACATGTTAGACATGAATGTTTTTCAATTTTCAGCCTTTAGATGATTCTTCAAGTATACTCTTAATATTTCTATGAAACAATAGTATACTTGGCAAAATTATGTACAATCACTGTACACAGCAAAATTATAAACATATAAAATGTTTATATACAAAAATTTAAGGTCAAGAACCTCAGATGTATCATTTAAAGCTCAGCAAAACTTGCATCATTTCAGCAAATATCCAGGTCTAGATGCATGACTTGGACTTGTCCTTCTATGCTTGGAATTTCAGGGTATATGAAGATTAGTCATAAGGCAGTTTTATTTTTCTTTTTCTATCCATTTTGAAACAGACTTCTTTATCTTGTCTTTCATCTTAGGTGGTGATAGATGAGTGTTTTTCCTAGGTGGACTCTTGACATTCTATGTTTCTCTGATCGGTTTGACTTTACCAATGTGACTTTGTCCAGAGTTATGTGAAGTCCGTCTAGGTGTTAGGCATTTAACCTCATAATGACCCGTATCACCACATAAATGACAAACTGGAGAGATTCTTATATTGTTTCCTGAAGCAGCCGATGATTTAGTTGTTGGTGCTGCATTTCCTGTTTTCTTCTTAGTTTTCTCATACCCTAGGCCACTCTTATCCTTTCCGGGCCTTCCCATCCTTAACATCCTTTCAAGCTTTTCACCACTCTGAGAAAATTTATAGTTTTTTTTAGCGAATTTTCTAGATTTCTCTAAGTCATAGCGAAGTATGTGATTTTCATTCTTGAGATGCCTATTTTCATCTTCTAACAATTCAATTTGTTTGGTAAGCTTAGATGATTCAGTTTTTAGGGATAGGTTAATTCTTTCCAACTTGTCATTATCTGCATAATAGTGTTGTAGATCATTAATTAGGTGTGAATTTATCTCCAGTGTTTTATCCAGATCTTTTTGTAGTAGTACCTTCTTGTTTTCTGAGATTCCAAGTCTCTTAAGAATGTTGATGCTATGATTATAGAGTTGATTGTAAGCATCTTGCAACTTATCCTTTTCTATTTCTTCTCCTTCTTCTATTTCCTCATTGTCAGATGGAGATGATTCCATGGCTAGCTGTTCTTTCTCATTCTCAGATTCAGTGGGAATGATTGAAGTAGTGGAAACCATAAGTATTTTCAAAGATTTTCAGTCTCCATTGCTCCTTGAGTCACTTGATTCTGAATTTGACTCCTCCATATCATCCCACGTGGCGGCCATTGCCTTGCCCTTGATTTTTCTGTTTGGGCATTCGGTAGATAGGTGTCCATACTCTCGACAGGCGTAGCATTGTGGTTCTTTGGTCTTTTTGCCAAATTTGCCTGCAGAGAGTTTGTTATCCACCTTTCTACCTCTAGAGGGACGACCACGATTCTTTTGAAAGAATCTTCTGAATCTTTGTGCCAGCAAAGCCACTTCTTCATCTTCATCTTCCTTTTCACTTTCACTGTCCTCATGTATTGTTTTCTTTGAAGTTTTTAGGACAGTGTTTTTGGAGTTTTGGGATTGAGTGAAGTGTAGTTCAAAAGTTTGTAGGGAACCTACCAGTTCTTTTACTTTCATCTCGTCTATATTCCTACACTCCTCAATTATTGTTACTTTCAGATTAAACTGCTCCGGTAGAGATCTCAAGACTTTCCTACAGATTTTAGGTACTAGAACTTTCTCTCCCAATCCACCCAGGGAGTTGCAAATAATATTTAGCTTTGTAAAGAACTCCATAAATGTCTCATGCTCTTCCATTCTGAAATTTTTAAACTGTGAAGTCAAGAGTTGTAGTTTGGATCGCTTCACAGTACTTGTGCCTTCATGGGTTCTTTCCAGGAGATCCCATGCTTCTTTAGATGTCCCACACGTGCTTATTTGATTGAAGATATCTTGGGACATGACACAGTAGATAGCATTCATAGCCTTGGCTTCAAATGTTTACCTTTCTTTGTCGAATGTTGTCCACTTTTCTATGGGTTTGGGCTTTGTGATTGTTGTGTCACTATCAAGTACAATTTGTTCAGTAAGTGGCACATCCACTTTCAACTACGTCCTAAACATCATGATCCAAAGATCTCAGAAAGTAGTGCATCCTAGCCTTGCAGTATGCATAATTTGAACCGTCAAATACTGGAGGTCTAGTGACTGATGAGCCATCTCCTTTGGCCATATTCCCAACTTCAGTCAAGATCACTCTCTAAGCGGTGAAGCCCTTAAAGAGAGACCATCTCTGATACCAAATGAAATAGCGGTGAAGACCGCTTGAGTTGAAGAGGGAATATGCCAATATGTCCTAGAGGGGGTGAATAGGACTTTTAAAAGTTTTTATGATTTATTTAAGATCCTATTTCACTAATCCTTTTATATATACAATTATCAGGATTACTCAAATGTAACTCTACTGGCTTCCAAGCCTAGTAAAGGATCCAATCATAAACTGCTTAAAGAGTTAACAATATAAAGTCAAGTTCATAATACATATGACTATGTAAGTGTATGAGAAGTGATCAGATATTTAGATATGGAAATATTAATGCAAATCACTTAATCAACATAACAATCTCAAACATAGTCATTTTATAGTGGTTCGACGATAAGTCTACTCCACTCTCGGCTGCCACACTCAACCCTTGAGTGTACCGAATTTCACTAAGGAGGTTTCCCAGGGTTCACCTCAAACCTAAGATTTTAAATCAGGTTCACCTTCAACCTTTACATGGAGGTTTCTACTCGGTTCACCTCTAACCTGGAGTTTTACTAGTTCACTCCTAACCATATGTTTATGCTCTTCATAGAGCAAGGGTCCACACAACGCACCCAGGAGTTTTACTGGTTCACTCCTAACCAGATGTTTATGCTCTCCATAGAGCAAGGATCCACACAACGCACCCACCACGTACACTCCCGCCGGAGGCTTCCTTGAGAACTTCAAAGGGTGAGAACCACTTAAGACCCAATCTTAGAAATGAATGATCGCAAGTGTCCTCTTGGACTTTAGATACTTACAGATAAGTTGATGAGTCCCGTTAAGCATAACGCCGAAGATCTCCTCCTCCTTGATGAAGAGTCTTCTGCTTCCTTGATCCGCAACACAAAAGATATACCAAGACTAGGCTTAGGGTTGGGTCAAGGTTAAGATGAAATCCTACTCTCTAAAGGTTTACCTATAAGGAAGGTAGAGTAGTTCCAATCTTATGCATTCAAGGCATCCCAGCTTAATGATTTGCCATTAAGGTAGTAGTTGAAGGATCCTTGAGTGCGAAAGTTCATTCCCCAATCCACTCTATTGAATATTAATGACGAGGGTGGATTGGAGGATGAACTCCATCGCGAGAAAGGGCTTAGGGTATAAGATGTAAGTTGAAACACACAAAAGCTCTCTCTTTTCTCTCTTACAACAACAAAAGACAAGTCCTCTATATATAGGCAAAAAGCTCCAACGGATATAAAATGGTCACATTTTTAACAGAGTTCAATATCATCGAGCAGGTTCGATATCATCGAGCGTATACTCTCGATAGCATCGATGGTCTGTTCGATGACTTGGACTCGATGTCATACGCTTTTAAAACTTCTTGTCAATTGGTCGATGAATCGAGACCATGGTCGATGTCATCAGATTTCAAACTCTGATTCCATCGAGGATAGGATCGATCCGTCGGCATTAAAAAATGAGAGAGACTTGACTTTGAAATATTTCAGGATTTCATGAACGATTGGGGGAACCGTCGAGATCATCAGAATTTGAATGTCGATGATATCGAGATCAGAGTCGATGCATCGATAAATCCAGCAAATTTGTCTATAAGCTTGCTAGACGATTTATGTCCTTGTTCGATGTAATCGACCTGGTGCCGATATCATCAATATTTGAATATCGATTCTATCGAAGGGCCCCCAATCATAGTTAAAAACAACCTGAAATATCTGCTGTAAGAAATGCACGCCCACCATCGATATCATCGATGGACCCCCGATCATATCGATATTTGAATTCAAATCATATCGGATGGTCATCGATATATCGAAGGAATTTGAGATTTTCATTAAAAAATAGGGGTGCCGGAAAACTATCTGTCAATCTTATCGAGCCACTCTCGATGGACTCGAGATTTGAATATCGATGATATCGATAGGTGTATCGATACATCGATAATTCATCCAAATATGTTATGAAGTTGCTGGACATATTTGTACTTATATCGATGATATCGATATGTGTATCGATACATCGATAAATCCATCCAGATGAATATTTAGTTGCTGGACACTTTTGGTCCTCTCATCGATAATATCGTTAAGGTATCGAGGACATCGACATAACAGGTCGATCATATCGAGGGTGTTTTGATAAGATCGACAAGGCGAGAAAAACATAGAAATTTTTCTATTTTGAAAAAGTTTTCTCACCTCAAAAACCTTAAGATGTCTATCTTGTTTTAAGGGTTTTAATCACCTGGTGTTTTGGGACATAGGATGTGAGGATATGATTTACCTATTGCGAGCTTCCACACATCTGGTTGAGGCAGACGCTTGAAATAATCTTCCTATCAAGTTCTGTAGCCAGTCTGACTTACCATTCACAAAACTTGACAAACCAGGGCACAAGTAGGTGCACTTTCAATATCTGTCAAATGATAATTTTAATGGTAGATTTGAAAATTAATCAGTTACTATTCAATTTCGATGGTTTGGATCGATGATTCATGGTTTGGATTGGTGATCCAATGGTTGGATCGTCACAGATCTTGGTTTAAATGGTTAAAATGACCCACTTGATGATCGTTTATAATTAAATTATCAGAAAGAAAAAAATTACCCCCAATATTGCTAGTATATTATAAAAAATCAAGTAATATGGCCCACCTGAGCCATGAATCTACCTCATAATTTATATGATGCCTTAATAAAACCTGCAGAAGCAGCTGAGTGGAGTAGATCCCTCAAAGCAGTGTTGTGAACCCCACATTCATGATGTGTGTGTGCACCAGAGGGTTTGCACCTTCACCGCATGGAACCTTAGTGCATGTCAAAGGGCATTGACAAAAAAAATTTCCAAAAAAAGGAGAAAGTTCTCCTCTCTTTCTCGTCGAGCATCGTTTAAATGAACAATGTTTGTTTACGTCGATCGTGGCCCACCATCACTGCACAAATAGATGATCCAAACCATCCATCATGTGAAGCCCTCAAATCTGACCAAACCCTATCCCCTCTCGCACATTGAAACACATGTGCATGCACACGATTTCCAACACAAGTAAGTGTGTGCGCAGTATTTTCTGAAAATGGAAATCCATTTTTGTTACCAAGCTGGCAATCCATGTGAGTCATCCTTGTGCCATCCTAGCTGTCCATGGGAGTCAATCCCAACCATTAAAATCAACTCGCATGATTGCCAAAATCTATTTGTGGGAGAGAGTGTGTGAGCAGGAAACCCTAGGTTGAATCCTGACCTTCTAATCTCAATCCACCAACTCTGAGAGAGTTTAGGGCTTGATTTAAGATAATAGCATCAGTTGGCATCGAGCCCTTCTCCACTTCTTGAGGCTGCGATCGAAAATCGTTCGAGTTAGTCTTTCTTCGAACCCACCACCCGAATGAAATCGGAGCTTCAAAATCTCTCATCTAGAAGCTCTGTGGCATCTATTCAGACTGTCTAGCATTGCTAGGATGAAGAAAGAAGCAGCGGGAGAGATTCCATCATTGTCGGCCATCATCTTCTTCATTGAAAAGCACCAACGGAGAAGAGTCAGTTGCGGCCAATCGCTTTCAGATTTGAATTATCCAACATAGAGTCCCCCCAAGCTCTAGTTTAGAAAAGAGAATATAGAGGAGAGAAGCAAGAAAAGTGGGAGAGGGCGAGTACATTTGTGTAGCACTGCTTTGTGCCACAATGAGTCGACGCGATTCGAATCATGCGCTAGGGGCCGATTCCAGACTCGTCTGATCAGGCAATGACTGAAGAAGAGAGAAGAAAGAAGTGAAACAAAAGAGAAAGAAGAAGAAAGACAGAAAGAGAGAGAGTTCGAGTGGTTGTGCCGCACTAAGTGACTCGTATGAGTTATTAGGCGAGTTGGGGTATCTGCACCGAGTCCAGACTTTATAAAAGTCCAGAGAGACAGAGAGAAGCATAAGTAAAAAAAGGGAGAAGAAGGAAGAGAGGAGGGGGTTGCTGGTTCGAATCCACCTTTACCAAGTCAGCTCGACCGATCTTCACCAAGTCGGGGTTGGGTTGAGTCAGGCCAAGTTTCGAGTCAGGCTGAGTTACTACCCAAACATGTCTAGCCTCTCTACTATTTAAAGAAAAGAGAAAAAGGAAGTGTAATGTCCCAGATTTTTGATATTTCGGGTTTCCAAAAACCATTGTATTTTTTTCATTATAATTAACTTATGTTGTCACTTACTAACCATTAACAGTCGATGTTAGTCTATATGCGTATGGTACCAATCAAGAACTACACAAATCTGATTAATCAACCATAGGAAGCTAACAAATCCAACTGATCACTGAAACATTGAATTTAACTATGTGATTTGCTCACACAGAGCTCAAATCTAGATGACCTATCGTTAAATAATCAAGACAACCACAACTAAATAATGACCTACTAAAATACGAGATAATTAGTGGTCAAATCTTAATTAACAAACCAAACTTAACCAGTTATCCTTTTAGCATAAGAACCAATGGTTTAGGGTGATTATGATTGAATCATAACTTTCGCTAGTTACGAATAAGCCACTCTATGACCTTAGCTAATCCGAACCCTAATCATTGTGTACAAAAAATCTCACTACCCAATTATTCCAGAAATGCCTTGATTATTCAAACAAGCTCTAGACCACTCGTTAGTGGGCTACTAAACTTAAGAGTATAGAAAGACGTTGTTCTTAGTGAGCTTGACGTCTATCGTGATATATTAAGCCGAGGTCGCGTCTTGAATCACACAACTTAGACTCGCAAGGTGAGTGATTGAGTTGTGTGAATACCTTAGGTGAAAATCTGGAACTTATGTAAAACTAGCCACTTTGTTCTTTTATGGAGTTGTAGCTTTCAGACCGTTGATTCATGGCCAAAATTAGGTACCGACTATAGATATTTCTCCACACATATCCATATAGTCGCGGCCCCGATTGACCATCGATGGCCGTTAAACAGACTTTTGATTATACCTGTCGATTGGTGCATTCAAATGGCAGGCCGATCATATCCATACATAGATCATCATTATGGCTAATTATCCTACGATGTATATCAACATGTACACCTCATAGTGAGCCCTAGAGGTTAAAAATACCCCCCATTGGGCTAGTATAATGAAAACCTAGCCCTTAGGGCCATTTGCATAACTTCTGGAACTATATAATACCTTCATTTAGGCACCCCATCTCTCCATACGAATTTTTCCCAAGAAGGAAAGAAAGAAACAGAGAAAGAGAGGAAGGAGATTTTTGAGTGTTCTTGATGGATTCCCTTCGATCAAACCCTAGCTTCGACCATTCTCCTCCTGTAACGCCTTGAAAATCGGGGGTTGAGCATAAACTCAACTCCCGAGTTCCAATGCATCACTTATGCAACAAAATGAATGATGATTGAATGCTGTCTGTATTAGAGCATTGAACATGAGTGAGATTAAGCAAAAACAACATATCATACTCCAGAGACAGTTAAATTGCAAGCGGAAGACTGTGATAGATATATAAAATATAAAAACAGTAGTGAGTCTCCAGAGTGTGATAATGTTACCAGGTTAATGAATTACAAGTATAATTTCAATTTATACTAAAGGTATAGTGTTATCTAGTCAACATCCCTGTAATCCCGTTGATCAAGACACGGCTCACTTGAAGCCATCGGCATACAGCGTAATGAACAAGCAGAGTTATCATCATAAAGGTTCGGCTTCGCCTCAGGAGTAGCGTCACCATCTGCAATCAGACAAAGTCTGGTGGGTGTTCAGAACATTGTCCCATAACGTGGGAGTGAGTGATCAACTCAGTGGAACAATAAAGTATAGGTTAACATGTTATCGACTTAGTCAAGCAGTAATGATAAAGCAGTATAATCAAACACTCCTAACTACTCTTATTAATTCAAGTATGAATGCAGTCATGATGGATGCCCTAACCAACATACTCCCTCATACGACACCATCTTCGTTCGCGGCATGCTTGCTTTCCTTAGTGCTCCACATCTTCCAGGCACATGCAATGCATGATGAGCATGATTACTGAGTTGTTATTAGTCCATTTCAAATAGCAGGATTGAAAAACTAAGGTACCTCCCTTATATCATTCCCAAACATGATCCATTCTAGGGTCGTCAGTCCTAGACAATCTCATACGATGGTGTGTTTCTAGGTTACTGCAAGGGCTGCCAGGGCTATTACACGAAATCGTTACACCACTCCCCCATCACCTTATCAATACAGGCCTAGGTTATACTCTGTTACTACGGGAAGGCTCGTCACCTCACCGTAGATTTAGAGTATGCTCGAGGTCACTACACCAGTACGGTCGGCTGTGTCGAGCATTACACAGGTGTTGCACCACTCCCCCATCACCCATCAAGTAGTGTAGGCCGACAGCTCAAATATAGTGTCACATACCACCATAATCGGCTCACGAGTCTGGTTGTTCACTGGTCACTACGGGGAGGCACGTGACCCTAGCGTAGGCCGACAGCTCAACCACGGTGTCCCATACCACCATGCCCGGCTCATGAGTCTTAGCAGATCGAGGTACCATGGTTAACGGGATTCCACTGGTAAGTTTGGTACCCTAGGTTCAAGCAGTTGTGACCAAACATGGTGAACATACATTAGACATATTGGGTTAGTTGACGAGCCTGACTAGCTCGAGTGCACAATCAACTGAACGACATGAAGTGCATAAGCACTTCGTGTGTCCTAACCACTATCGCCAACTGAAGTACGACTCTGTAACGCCCTGAAAATTGGGGGTCGAGCATAAACTCAACTCCCGAGTTCCAGAACATCACTTATGCAACAAAATGAATGATGATTGAATGTTGACTGTATTCGTGCATTGAACATGAGTGAGATTAATCCAAAACAGCATATCATACTCCAGAGACAGTTAAATTGCAAGCGGAAGATGATGATAGATAGATAAAATATATAAACTGTGATGAGTCTCCAGAGTGTGATAACATTACTAGGTTAAATAATTACAAGTGCAGTTCTAAAATATACCAAATGTGTAAGTGTAATATCTTCTATCCCAAGTACCCTAGCCCCGTCAATGCAGTACTGGTCTTGAGACCCGTCAGAGATTTACATGATAGGAGAACTCCTCCTCATCACCATAGAAGTAGTCCGGCTCTGCTTCATAAGCATCGCCATCATCTGAAATTCAACAAATTTGGTTGGTGTGTACAACACCGTCCCGTAACGTGGGAGTGAGTGATCAACTCAGTGGAACAGTAAAGCATAGGTTAACATGTTATCAATTCAATCAAGCAGTAATGATAAAGCAGTACAAATCAAACAATTCTAACTACTCTTATTAAGTGCGAGAATGAAATGACATGATGCTGTATGCCCTTGTCAAACCACCCTCATGCGACATCATCTTACGTTCGCGAATGCTTAACTCCCTCAGTGCGTCACATCTACTAAGCACATGCGGTGCAATGATGATCATGATTACCGAGTTATTATTAGTCCATTTCAAACAGCAGTATTGGAAAACTAAGGTACCTCCCTTGTATCATTCCCAAACATGATCCATTCTAGGGTCGTCAGTCCTAGTTAATCTCATACGATATTATGGTTTGAGAGGCGTAGCGAAGGCATCACAAAGGGCTCGTCACCCGTCAGCACGGATACAGATCTCACCGTATGCGGCTCAATTGCTGACCGTCAGCTCGAGTAAAGGTCTCACCGTACTCGACTCAATCACTAGCCGTCAGCTCGAATACAGGTCTCACCGTACTCGGCTCAACTCATACTTCAGTTGCTGTGAAAGACTCGTCGCCAATCACAGACCTTGGAGTATACTCGAAGATACTATAGAGGACTCGTCGCCCGTCAGCACGAGTACAGGTCTCACCATACTCGGCTCTCGCCGTAAGTATCGACAGCTCAAATATAGTGTCCCATACCACCATAATCGGGTCACGAGTCTAGTTGCTCACTGGTCACTACGGGGAGGCACGTGGCCCCAGCGTAGGCCGACAGCTCGACCACGGTGTCCCATACCACCATGCCCGGCTCATGAGTCTTAGCGGATCGAGGTACCATGGTTAAAAGGGATTTCACTGGTAAGTTTGGTACCCTAGGTTCAGGCAGTAACGACCAAACATGGTGAACATACATAAGACAGATCGGGTTACTTGACGAGCTCGGCTAGCTCGAGCGCACAACAAGTTGAACGACATGAAGTGCATAAGCACTTCGCGTGGCCAACCACTATCGCCAACCGAAGTACAACTCGGGTTCGTCGAACACATCTCACGTGGTAAATGAATCGCAGCCACGAATTCAATTCTGGTACCGATTGTCTGGACTATAATCATAGCCCCAAACATGATAACTTGCAGATAGATAAAGCAGTAATGGATCAAGATTCCACTCATACAATCAAGGTATGGTATTATCCGTTTAGGGCTGCCAGGGCTATTGCACGCACTCGTTGCTCCGCTCCCCCATCACCCATGACGGATCATACAACGTAAATATAAATTTAAACATATGCATTACATAGTTATAATCATAAGCAGTTGAGCATGTTATGAATCACAACACAAGCATGAGTTTATACATGTTCAATTCCTAATCACACAACAATCCAAGGAGATCATACACATAGTTAAAAGAGGTTGAGAATCACATCTCAACCCCTTATACATTATAATTTGCTAACTACTACTCATTCAGACATTCCAAGAAACACTTAAACAAACATACATCAACATACATAACATATGTCGATCACATAGGCATTAGGCCAAATCCTTTCCCTAGGGAGTTGCCCCAATCATAACACGCGTACACCCACGACGGATAGTCATGGCAAGCAGGAATCCAAGTTCCATATTCATTCAGTCATTTCCACAAACACTTGGGCCACACATTTTAGCATATATGGTGTCTATTGGCCGTGGCGTGATTTAGGGAAAATCCTTTCGTCAAAAGGGCATCGCCAATACAACAATCATGAATCCATGACAATTAGTCATGGCGAGCACGAATGAGGATTCTATACTCATTTAGTCATTTTCACAAACACTTAGAATACATTAATACAACATACATGGTGTATGTTAGCAAAACATGTATTAGGGCTATCCTTTAGCCAAGTGAGTATTTTATCCATGTATTATATATTACTACAGCAAATAATCATGATAAATACATCTCCAAAATTTATACGTATACAGTATTTTCTAAAATACGCATTTTCAACATACATGGAGTATACAAGCAAACATGTATTACGGCGATTCCTTTCGCCAAATAAGTAATTTATCCATATATTATATAATCATACGACAAATAATCATGGCAAACGCATTTCCAAAATATACATGTATACGGCACTCCTTACAATACAGTATTTCTACATACATAGTGTATATTGGTAAAACATGTATTTCGGCGAAAGCTTTCGCCATATAAGTATTTTATCCATATATCGTATATCCATACAACAAATAAACATGTCAAACACATTTCTAAAAAAATACATATACGGTATTTTATACGAATACCTAGAGTATGTGAAATTCCATATTCTTTAATTCTAATCGAAACAGAAAACGGAAAGCACTTTGTACATGTGCAATTGCATGCAGATCATGAATCTATCATTATCTGACATTGAAAGCGTTGAAAACCATAACATATACACCTAAAGTCCGCACCTTTGCCCTTGGAATCACAACGAATCAGCAAGGGTTGTTGAGCTTCCGTATACGGGCGTTTTCTAGCCTAAAGAGCGGAATCGGTTAGTCTTTACACAACCTACAACCTTCCTACTTCAAATCAGACCTAGGGTTAGGGTTTCTCACCTTCAAACGGAGTGGATACCGCCGGAAAAATGCCTGGAAGGAAGCGGTGTAGGCCGTGTGATGAATGAAAGCAGTAGGAGGAAGATCTCCCACAAATCCCAAGCTCTTCTCTCTCTTTTCTCTCTCTCTCTCTAGGGTTTTATCCCAAATTCGTATGGCTGTGAGAGGGGCTGTTCTAAGCTCCTTTTATAGCCAAAACCCTTCCCAAAATAGGCTCAGGTTCAAGGGTTATTGCTTATATAGGTATTTCGTCACTTTTCCAGCTCAAATGAGTGTTTCTGGTGGCCCCCCTTGAGCCAAACGTCAGACTTAAGCTCACCACACATGGATCTATGTGGGATTACGTTTTCGACTCGATCGGATTCCCAGATCGTACGTGGCGGACCACTTTCAGTTCAACGGTCAGTGGGCCACGATCCGAAATTCCAAGTACATGTAAATGTTCCTGAAATTTTTCTTAATCCGAGGGTGTAATTTGGTCTGATTCTGACGGTCTGGTTGCTTAATACTGATGCGCAGCGAATGGTGCAGATCACTATTCCGGATATTTATTTCAGTAAAGGGAATAGTGTTTTTCACACTCCTCGCTCCGGACTCAAGCGAATGGCCGTGGGACATCTACTGGACCTGATTTCGAGGTGGTTGTCAAGCCCAATGAGGCGGTCCTAGTTCCTTAACTTCGTGTTAATCGGATTTCCGATGTGCGGTCTAGACCTAATATGAAGTTTCGAGATGCTCCCGTGAGCAGCCGGGTAATGGATCCTAAGTTTTAGGGTAACCTAGCGTCAATGATTTTACAAGTTTTGAGTCTTGCAGAACGTATTTAAAGCGATTGGTGCTAATTTCACAGGCACTCTAGTTTAACACTAGCTAAATCTCACTTAATTTCTAAAGGATTTAGTCCCTGTAAGATTTAATGTCGAGATGGTACTTAGGCCTTTGTAGTTTATATATAAAGTGATCCAAGTTTTACTACTTAGCTAGTTTAAGTTAGTGTCTAGGGCTAAAGTGCTTTGAAAAATTGAAAGCACAAGATAGTGAAGGGTGGGATTTGTGAAGAAAATGGTTTAAAAAGGGGTTTGAGGCTTTAATTGAGCGTTTAGGAAGTTAAACCTGTGGGAAGTTAAACCTGTGTTAGGATTGACCCATCGCCTAAGGACGTCTAATTCTAGGTTGGTAAAAATCTGGGATGTTACAATCTACCCCCCTTAAAATAAAATTTCGTCCCCGAAATTGGCTAAGGGTAATAAGGGAAGATTTCTATTATTTCATTTGCCTAAGACTTATTAATTCCAAGTTTCTACGCGTGGTAGGGTATATACCAGCTGGTTCATTTTAGTCTACCCCCCTTAAAACTTAATTCTTTATCCATTTCTCATACCCTGATGGTTTGCTACCATTTATTTCTTTACCTATTTGGAGTCTCGACGACAATTCCCACAATTTAGAGTAAGATAGTTGTTTTCATTGTTTGACCAACACGGAGAGACGGTAATAGTGGGCTCGATCCCGATACATCGATCATCTACTGGGCCAGGGTAGGAAGCTCATCGTATCCCTTCCGAATCCTGGTGGATCCTGGTCGTCCGCTCGTCAGCAGAGAGTCCATCGGTAGTCACCCAGGATTGAGAATTGGGTCAAGCCGCGAATGTTTCGCAGTTGTATATTTCAGTAACTCCGTGGTCCGATCACTCTAGAACGTAGGGAATGTCCATCATTGAAAGGCTCAAATTTTCTATTCTAAGGTTGCCCTTTAGGTCTTAGTCTAAGAGAGTCCTCGTTATTATCTATGTCAAAGGAAATGGGGAATCAAATCTTACTAGATCATCCTAAAACATTTTCTCATAGTAGAACTTACTAGGGCTTCTATAATGTTCGTATTTATCGAGCACCGTTTCAATCCTGGGCCAGTGGGGTAGGGTCCACCACGTTTCCGCTGCGCCACCCAGGTCAAAGAGGTGTATTAGGTGACCTAACTAGAGCGGGTTCATCATGTTCTACCCCCCTTAAAATTTATTTTCGCCCTCAAGGCTCAAGAGCTATGTCCTGATCCGTATGTCGGAACAAGGTGTAATTTATAACCTATCTTTGACATGAAACGGGAAATACATTGGTCTGCCTTTCATCGATGATGTGTACTATAGCATTGATACCTATGGGTATCGAGGAGCTAAAAATGACGGGTAATGTGGTTGATGTCAGGGGCAGGTGTGAGTTTGAGGCAAGATGCCTAATCCTACCAAGGGGTTTTATCGCGGCCCAGACTTATCCTATTTAATCATGTCTAGTTTAATAGGCATGCTATCTTTCTACGGTCATAAACATAATATGTATGTCAACATGGCATGCGACTTGGGACCTAATTCCTAACTATTTGTTGCCCATTTGGGTAATTCCTTGGGCCTAAAAGACAAAGTCTCTATTGGCTATATGTTCTTAACACTTCTCGAAGACGAAGTTATAAACTTTTAGTTGTAAGTGGTCAGGCCAACACGGAAGGAATGTTGTGTAGTGGGTCTGAGTCGGATACATGGACCTCCTACCTAGCTAAAACAGAAAGTTGCCATATCATTCCTTAATCCTAGTCGATCCCGACCTTCTGCTTAATCAGAGCATAGGGTTCATTAGTACTACCAGGATTGAGGATTCGATTCAAACCGCGAATACCTCGCTTATATGTAGTTTCTCTACTCCGTGTTCCCGATTGTACTAAGTCCTTGAGAAGGAAATTCTAAGGGATGTATTGAATGGACCTAACATTAAATCCAATGGATATATAGGTTTTCTCTAATCGTGAATAGTTTCTACGTCAAACAAGCTCCCTAAGAGTTACTAAGGAAGCCTAAAGTATTAAGGGGATTCAACAACGGAACGGGGTCTCGCTCCAACCTATTCAAGCCAACTAACTACGTCTATCACTCAATTATCTTAACATTGTTAGTCGTTTACATTTCTTAGTCTAATCAAGAAATTTAGGCTCAACTTATGAGCTAGCGATAATCCACTAGTTGTAATCTAAAGTCTATGCTTATACACCAGATGATTTTATACCCTTTCTAAATAAAGAAATTATTTTATCGCCTAGGGTCAAAGTTGTCTGATTGGAATTGGGTTGCCGGAACTCGAATTTAACTACGTACGAGCATTTCACATATGTTCATACTAGCTAAGAAGATCCTAAGGGTCACATTATAAATTTGTTGGGTTTCCTATATGGTCAGGTCTGTCGAAATCCAGGAGTAACGCTCTTAGTCCAAAACTCTAAGAGTTTATTTGTCAAACAACCATTTACTCTAAAAGCTTAAGCTATCAGAGTGTGGTGGGTTCATGTGTATCAAGGGACTTTATCACTGCATCACTACTTGGCCAATGGTCTTAAGTTGTATTAAAATGGGACTGTATTGCTAATCCCACTTCAAGATTGGGAATGGCATATTTGGCAGGAGGGTGGGCGGGGATTAAAATTACTTTATAGGCTTTGGAAAATGAGGATTGTGTTGGAAAGTGTGAGATGGGATTTCCATATCCCACGATGAGGAATTTCTAAGTATAATTTGAAAGAAAATTCTGGGATTTACGTTTAACTGCCTACACTCCAAATATGGTATTGGAAAACATGGGATGCACCCAAATCCCATGAGATCGAGAAAATGGCCGTAACCAATTCGAATAGGGCCATGGAAAGTGAATGAAAAGTGAAGGGGAGAGAAAGTAAGGGTTGGAGGTTTGTTCCTCCATGAGTTTGAGCCTTAACAAAGATTGTAAAGGCCCCAACGGGCAGGGATTGAAGGAGGAAAATGAGTAGATGGGATGGGTTGAGAGCTTACCCGAATTTGAGCTCCAAATGAGACATGTAAGTGCTCAAATGAAAGAGAATGGAGAGGGTAGGGGGTAGGTTATGTTGTAATCGTTGGAGGAGGATGTATGGTTGGACATGAAACAACGAAATGGGCGATTGGAGTGGAGGTTTGAGAGAGAAAATTCAGAAATGGAGGTTTGGGCGTTTAGAAGGGGTGATGTGAGAGAGAGGGGAGCTCCAGCCCCCAAAATTCTAAACCTTAGGCCAAACCGCGCGTGCCATGTGGTAGGGGAGGTCGGGCCGACCAACCCCAGCCCCGGCCCCACACCAGATGGGCCACCGAACCGCGGTCCGCCGCCGGAACCGCGGCTCCACCGCGGTCCGCCTTGGCCGGAACCGCGCCGCCGCGGTAGGGCCCTGTTCAGCATGCTCCCAGGGTGTCAGAAACACCCTGGTTCGACCCTGGGTCCCATCAGATTTAAGTGGGGAGACCCCCGACTCCGATTTGCTCCATTTCGGGTATTTTCGGGACTTTCAGACATATCTTGCAATCCGGAATGAGTTATCTGACGTAAAATATATGAATTTGGGGTAGAACGAGCTAATGGAGCCAACTAACCCAGCTATGCTGGGTTATGCAGCCTGAAATTGTGAGAAAACCCTCCGATTGACGGTCATTTCCACGTTTCAATTTCGTTTTGCTAAAAAAAGTAGTTTCAGTTTAATTACTCTTCATCGGTCGAGCTTTAGGAGTTACGTCCATAGTGAAAAAGGGCTTGGAATAATTAGGAGAATGGTTTGGTGAAGCCAAATAGGACGCTTACTATTTTTGGGTGAACGCCTTGCGCACTTAGTAAACATCACGACCCAATAGTAAATTGTGAACTCCAGGAGTTTTAGTTGTAGTTTGTTCCTGATTTCTTTCCCATTACCTGGTATCCTTATTTAAAGGGTTGTGAACTCATTTTTTTTTAGTCATGCATTAATCAGTTTCGAATTTATTACAATTTATTTCTATTTTCTGCTTTCTCCTCTTGTAGATTCGAGAAGTCCAGAGAAGCTCCAAGGATTCGGAGTAGTTATCTTCATCACGTTTATCGCACATTTTACTGATTCTCAATGATTGGGATGAGGTGGATTGTGATCTAGACCCTTCACTAGACAACCTAGAAATGTTTTAAGGTCGACCCGTGTGACCATGGTTGAATACATACTCGATTTCGGCGTTTGCTTTCAGCGAACTAGCCGTTGGACGGAGCAGGGATGCCTAAGACTGTTTCTACATTCCGTCGCTCCCTCCTAAGTCAGAGTGTGTCAGAGTGCGTCGTGTGACCATAACCCAGGTCCGGTTTAATCCAAATCATGCTCTGATACCAACTTGTAACGCCCTGAAAATCGGGGGTCGAGCATAAACTCAACTCCCGAGTTCCAGAACATCACTTATGCAACAAAATGAATGATGATTGAATGTTGACTGTATTCGTGCATTGAACATGAGTGAGATTAATCCAAAACAGCATCTCATACTCCAGAGACAGTTAAATTGTAAGCGAAAGACGATGATAAATAGATAAAATATATAAACTGTGATGAGTCTCCAGAGTGTGATAACATTACTAGGTTAAATAATTACAAGTACAGTTCTAAAATATACCAAATGTGTAAGTGTAATATCTTCTATCCCAAGTACCATAGCCCCGTCAATGCAGTACCAGGTCTTCAGAGACCCGTCGAGAGAGTTACATGATAGGAGAACTCCTCCTCATCACCAAAGAAGTAGTCCGGCTCGCTTCATAAGCATCGCCATCATCTGAAATTCAACAAATCTGGTTGGTGTGTACAACACCGTCCTGTAACGTGGGAGTGAGTGATCAACTCAGTGGAACAGTAAAGCATAGGTTAACATGTTATCAATTCAATCAAGCAGTAATGATAAAGCAGTACAAATCAAATAATTCTAACTACTCTTATTAAGTGCGAGAATGAAATGACATGATGCTGTATGCCCTTGCCAAACCACCCTCATGCGACATCATCTTACGTTCGCGAATGCTTAACTCCCTCAGTGCGCCACATCTACTAAGCACATACGGTGCGATGATGATCATGATTACCGAGTTATTATTAGTCCATTTCAAACAGCAGTATTGGGAAACTAAGGTACCTCCCTTGTATCATTCCCAAACATGATCCATTCTAGGGTCATCAGTCCTAGTTAATCTCATACGATATTATGGTTTGAGAGGCGTAGCAAAGGCATCACAAAGGGCTCGTCACCCGTCAGCACGGATACAGATCTCACCGTATGCGGCTCAATTGCTGACCGTCAGCTCGAGTAAAGGTCTCACCGTACTCGACTCAATCACTAGCCGTCAGCTCGAATACAGGTCTCACCGTACTCGGCTCAACTCATACTTCAGTTGCTGTGAAAGACTCGTCGCCAATCACAGACCTTGGAGTATACTCGAAGATACTACAGAGGACTCGTCGCCCATCAGCACGAGTACAGGTCTCACCGTACTCGGCTCTCGCCGTAAGTATCGACAGCTCGAATATAGTGTCCCATACCACCATAATCGGGTCACGAGTCTAGTTGCTCACTGGTCACTACGGGGAGGCACGTGGCCCCAGCGTAGGCCGACAGCTCGACCACGGTGTCCCATACCACCATGCCCGGCTCATGAGTCTTAGCGGATCGAGGTACCATGGTTAAAAGGGATTTCACTGGTAAGTTTGGTACCCTAGGTTCAGGCAATAGCGACCAAACATGGTGAACATACATAAGACAGATCGGGTTACTTGACGAGCTCGGCTAGCTCGAGCGCACAACAAGTTGAACGACATGAAGTGCATAAGCACTTCGCGTGGCCAACCACTATCGCCAACCGAAGTACGACTCGGGTTCGTCGAACACATCTCACGTGGCAAATGAATCACAGCCACGAATTCAATTCTGGTACCGATTGTCTGGACTATAATCATAGCCCCAAACATGATAACTTGCAGATAGATAAAGCAGTAATGGATCAAGATTCCACTCATACAATCAAGGTATGGTATTATCCGTTTAGGGTCGCTGTGGTACATTGCACGCACTCGTTGCTCCGCTCCCCCATCACCCATGACGGATCATACAACGTAAATATAAATTTAAACATATGCATTATATAGTTATAATCATAAGCAGTTGAGCATGTTATGAATCACAACACAAGCATGAGTTTATACATGTTCAATTCCTAATCACACAACAATCCAAGGAGATCATACACATAGTTAAAAGAGGTTGAGAATCACATCTCAACACCCTTATACATTACAATTTGCTAACTACTACTCATTCAGACATTCCAAGAAACACTTAAACAAACATACATCAACATACATGACATATGTCGATCACATAGGCATTAGGCCAAATCCTTTCCCTAGGGAGTTGCCCCAATCATAACACGTGTACACCCACGACGGATAGTCATGGCAAGCAGGAATCCAAGTTCCATATTCATTCAGTCATTTCCACAAACACTTGGGCCACACATTTTAGCATATATCGTGTTTATTGGCCGTGGCGTGATTTAGGGCAAATCCTTTCGTCAAAAGGGCATCGCCAATACAACAATCATGAATCCATGACAATTAGTCATGGCGAGCACGAATGAGGATTCTATACTCATTCAGTCATTTTCACAAACACTTAGAATACACTAATACAACATACATGGTGTATGTTAGCAAAATATGTATTAGGGCTATCCTTTAGCCAAGTGAGTATTTTATCCATGTATTATATATTACTACAGCAAATAATCATGATAAATACATCTCCAAAATTTATACGTATACAGTATTTTCTAAAATACGCATTTTCAACATACATGGAGTATACAAGCAAACATGTATTACGGCGATTCCTTTCGCCAAATAAGTAATTTATCCATATATTATGTAATCATACAACAAATAATCATGGCAAACGTATTTCCAAAATATACATGTATACGGCACTCCTTACAATACAGTATTTCTACATACATAGTGTATATTGGTAAAACATGTATTTCGGCGAATCCTTTCGCCATATAAGTATTTTATCCATATATCGTATATCCATACAACAAATAAACATGTCAAACACATTTCTAAAAAAAATATGTATACGGTATTTTATACGAATACCTAGAGTATGTGAAATTCCATATTCTTCAATTCTAATCGAAACAGAAAACGGAAAGCACTTTGTACATGTGCAATTGCATGCAGATCATGAATCTATCATTATCTGACATTGAAAGTGTTGAAAACCATAACCTATACACCTAAAGTCCGCACCTTTGCCCTTGGAATCACAACGAATCAGCAAGGGTTGTTGAGCTCCAGTATACGGGCGTTTTCTAGCCTAAAGAGCGGAATCGGTTAGTCTTTACACAACCTACAACCTTCCTACTTCAAATCAGACCTAGGGTTAGGGTTTCTCACCTTCAAACGGAGTGGATACCGCCGGAAAAACACCTGGAAGGAAGCGGTGTAGGCCGTGTGATGAATGAAAGCAGTAGGAGGAAGATCTCCCACAAATCCCAAGCTCTTCTCTCTCTTTTCTCTCTCTCTCTCTAGGGTTTTATCCCAAATTCGTATGGCTGTGAGAGGGGCTGTTCTAAGCTCCTTTTATAGCCAAAACCCTTCCCAAAATAGGCTCAGGTTCAAGGGTTATTGCTTATATAGGTATTTCGTCACTTTTCCAGCTCAAATGAGTGTTTCTGGTGGCCCCCCTTGAGCCAAACATCAGACTTAAGCTCACCACACATGGATCTATGTGGGATTACGTTTTCGACTCGATCGGATTCCCAGATCGCACGTGGCGGACCACTTTCAGTTCAACGGTCAGTGGGCCACGATCCGAAATTCCAAGTACATGTAAATGTTCCTGAAATTTTTCTTAATCCGAGGGTGTAATTTGGTCTGATTCTGACGGTCTGGTTGCTTAATACTGATGCGCAAGCGAATGGTGCCAGATCACTATTCCAGATATTTATTTTGTAAAGGAGTGTTTTTCACACTCCCTCGCTCCGGACTCAAGCGAATGGCCGTGGGACATCGGCTGGACCTGATTTCTGAGGTGGTTGTCAAGCCCAGTGAAGCGGTCCTAGTTCCTTAACTTCGTATTAATCGGATTTCCGATGTGCGGTCTAGACCTAATACGAAGTTTCGAGATGCTCCCGTGAGCAGCCCGGTAATGAGATTGATCCTAAGTTTTAGGGTAACCTAGCGTCAATGATTCTACAAGTTTTGAGTCTTACAGAACGTATTTAAAGCGATTGGTGCTAATTTCACAGGCACTCTAGTTTAACACTAGCTAAATCTCACTTAATTTCTAAAGGATTTAGTCCTGTAAGATTTCTGTCTGAGATGGTACTTAGGCCTTTGTAGTTTGTATATAAAGTGATCCAAGTTTTACTACTTAGCTTGTTTAAGTTAGTGTCTAGGGCTAAAGTGCTTTGAAAAATTGAAAGCACAAGATAGTGAAGGGTGGGATTTGTGAAGAAAATGGTTTAAAAAGGGGTTTGAGGCTTTAATTGAGCGTTTGGGAAGTTAAACCTGTGGGAAGTTAAACCTGTGTTAGGATTGACCCATCGCCTAAGGACGTCTAATTCCAGGTTGGCAAAAATCCGGGATGTTACAGACTCGGGTTCGTCCAACACATCCTACGTGGCGAAATGAATCTCAACCACGATCTCCAGTCTGGTACTGATTGTCTGGACTATAAACATAGTCCCAATCGCAATTAATCCATATTCAAAGCATGTGGAGTAAAGCATAATAAACAAAGTAATTCAAGCATGCTAACAAATTTGTCATAAGCATGTATAAAGTATATCATAAAGCACCATATAAACAAGAATACAAACACAAATATTTCACAAGTAAGCGGTTTAAGTAAACAACCTCATGGAGGAAATCATACATGTCTCTAAGGTAGTTGAGAATCCCATCTCAACACCCACCTAAGGCATCATCATCCAAACACTTACTCTCACAAGCATTTGCACAAACACTTAGAATACACTATTTCAACATACATAGTGTATGTTAGCAAAACATGTATTAGGGCGAGTCCTTCCGCCAAATAAGTATTTTATGCACATATAATATATTTATACAGTAAATAATCATGGCAAACACATATCTAAAATTTATACGTATACGGTACTTTCTATAATACACTATTTCTACATACATAGTGTATATTAGCATAACATGTATTAGGGCTAATCCTTTAGCCAAATAAGTATTTTATCCATATATCATATATTCATACAACAATTAATCATGTCAAACACATTTCTAAAATATATACGTATACGGTATTTTCTACGAATACCTAGAATATGTAAAATTCCATATTCTACATCTTTAATTGAAACAGAAAATAGAAAGCACTTTGTACATGTGTAATTGCATGCAGATCATGAATTTATCATTATCTGACATTGAAAGCATTGAAAACTGTAACCTATACACCTAAAGTTCTCACCTTTTGTCGTAGAATTGTAACGGAGTCGATAAGTTTGCTAAGCTTCCGTATTCGGTAGTTTGGCAACCTATAGAATGAAATAGGTTAGCTATTTCATAACCTACAACTATCAACACCCCAAATCAGATTAGGGTTAGGGTTTCTTACCTAGAAACTAAGTCGGAAATGTCAGAAAAGTGATTAGATCGGAGTGGTTGAACACATATAGTAGCAGGGAAGAGTGGCAGGGAGATTTTCCCACTGCTCCCACACATTCTCTCTTTTCTCTCTTCTCTCTCTAAGGTTTCTCTCAAATTCGTATGGCTGTGAGAGAGAAGGTTCTAAAGTCCTTATTTAGCCTAAAAATATTACAAAATAAACTTCAGGTCAAGGTATACTTAGGATATAACCAAAGTGAGCCAGTTTCAGCTCAACGGAGGACTTCTAGCGGCCTCCCTTGAGCCAAAAGTCAGACTTAAGCTCACAGACATTGGATCTACGTGGAGTTAAGTTTTCGTTTCAGTCAGATTCTCAGATCACGCGTGGCGGACCAGTTTCAGTTCGACGGTTAGTGAATCTCGATCGGAGATTCCGAGTACATGGATATGTTTATGAAATTTTTCCTGATTCGAGGGTGTATTTAGGTCAGATTCTGACGGTCAGGTTTCTTAATACTGACCCTCAAGCGACAAGTCTCAGATTACTATTTGAGATATTTATTTTTAAAGAAAATCAAGTATTTTCACCCTCCTCGCTCCGGACTTAAGCGAACAGCCGTGGGACACTGTCTGGATTTTATTTCTGAGATGGTTGTCAAGCCCAGCGAGGCAGTCCTAATTCCTTAACTTTGTGTTATTCAGACTTCCAACGTGTGGTCCAGATCTGATACGGAGTTTCGGGATGCTCCCGAGAGCAGTCGGGTAATGAGATTGATCCTAGATTTTAGGGTAACCTAGCGTCAATGATTCTACAAGTTTTGGGTCTTGCAGATCATATTTAAAGTGGATCAAGTGGATTTCGTAGCTAATTTAGTTTAGCACTTAGTTACTTTATCTCATTTCTAAAGGATTTAGTCCTATAAGATTTCTATTTGAGGTGGTACTTAGTCCTTTGTAGTTTGTATATAAAGTGATCCAAGTTATACTACTTAGCTAGTTTAAGATAGTGTCTAGGGTGAAAGTACTTAGAAAAATTGAAAGATCAAGGTGGTGAAGGGTGGGATTTGTGAAGGAAATGGGTTCACAAGTGATTTTAGACTGTGGGATTGATTTCTAACAAGTTAATAAGGCGTTAGGAGTGACCCATTGCTTAAGGACGTCTAATCCCAGGTTGGCAAAAATTTAGGATGTTACACCTCCATCGAATCCATCCCACTCACGATCGAGAAGTAAGAAACAAGCCCTACTTCCCAACCTAGGCTTTTTTAGGTTGAATTACATGAATCTCGGATAGTTTCTTTGAAATTGGTGTAGGAATTATTTCCTCCCAAATCCCTAACCCTTGGAACTCAAAATCAGATATTCCTTCTTAAATGTGCGGACCATTATTCCTATGTTGCCATTTATCGACCCTTGAGGGTCTCGGGTAATGATTTTTTGTTTATGTATAGCTTGGTGTATGATAACATGTTCGTATTTCGATTTGATCGTAACATGTGTTATCGCATGCTTATGGATGTTCACATGTTTAATAAAATGCCTAAGTGATTGAATGTGTTGTTCTATTGATGCTTACATGTTTGATGAAATGCCTATATGATTGTAGTACATTACTAATAATCACATGTTCAATGAAATGCATATGCAATTGTGTTGTGTTATTAATGCTGTAATGCCCTGAAAATCGGGGGTCGAGCATAAACTCAACTCCCGAGTTCCAACGCATCACTTATGCAACAAAATGAATGATGATTAAATGTTGTCTGTATTAGAGTAGTGAACATGAGTGAGATTAAGCCAAAATAACATATCATACTCCAAAGACAGTTAAATTTACAAGCGGAAGACTGTGATAAATAGATAAAATATATAAACTGTGGTGAGTCTCCAGTGTGTGATAAGGATTACCAGGTTAATGAATTACAAGTATAATTTCAAATTATACCAAGTTGTGGAAGTGTAATGTCTTCTATTCCAAATACCATAGCCCCGTCAATACAATACCAGGTCTTCATAGACCTGTCAGAGAGTTACATGTAGGAGAACTCCTCCTCAACATCATAGTAGTAGTCCAGCTCTGCTTCATAAGCATCGCCATCACCTGAAACTCAAACAAATCTGGTTGGTGTGTACAACACCGTCCCGTAACGTGGGAGTGAGTGATCAACTCAGTGGAACAATAAAGCATAGGTTAACATGTTATCAAAACAGTCAAGCAGTAATGATAAAGCAGTATAATCAACAATTCTAAATACTCTTATTAATGCAAGTATGAATGACATGATGAATGCCCTTGATGATGAGCATGATTATCGAGTAGTTATTAGTCTATTTCAAACAGCAGTATTGGGAAACTAAGGTACCTCTCTTGTTTCATTTCCAAACATAATCCATTCTAGGGTCGTCAGTCCTAGTAAATCTCATACAATAATGTGTTTTTAGGTCGCTGCAGAGGCTGCCAGGGCTGTTACGCACAATGGTTACACCACTCCCCCATCACCTCTTTAACGGTTCATCACTATACATATATAAGCCTAGTCATTCTCTATACACCGTGACAAAACTCGTCGCCTCACCGCAAATTCAGAGTATGCTCGAGGTCACTACAAAGGGCTGTCAGGGCTGTTACGCACAAAGGCTACACCACTCCCCCATCACCTTATCAATGTAAGCCGACAGCTCGAATATAGTGTCCCATACTACCATAATCGGCTCACGAGTCTGGTTGCTCACTGGTCACTATGGGGAGGCACATGGCCCCAGTGTAGACCGACAGCTCGACCACGGTGTCTCATACCACCATGCCCGGCTTATGAGTCTTAGTGGATCGAGGTACCATGGTTAACGGGATTTCCACTGGTAAGTTTGGTACCCTAGGTTCAAGCAGTAGCGTCCAAACATGGTGAACATACATAAGACAGATCGGGTTACTTGACGAGCTCGACTAGCACGAGAGCCCGTTGAGTTTTACGACATGAAGTGCATAAGCACTTCATGTGGCCTAACCACTGCCGACAAGCAACGCATGACTCAGGTTCGTCAAACACGTCCTACGTGGCGAATGAATCTCAGCCACGAATTCTGTCCCATTACCGACTGTCTGGATTATATAATAGCCCCAATCACATTCAATTGCAGATAGGTAAAGCAGTAATGGATCAAGATTCAAATCATACAATCAAAGTCTGGTATTATCCGTTTAGGGCTGTCAGGGCTGTTGCACGGAATTGTTACACCACTCCCCCATCACCCTTCACGGCACTTATGGAATACAACATAAACATGAATTT
The DNA here is from genome assembly GCA_030180095.1 of Magnolia changhungtana. Classification (NCBI taxonomy): domain Eukaryota; kingdom Viridiplantae; phylum Streptophyta; class Magnoliopsida; order Magnoliales; family Magnoliaceae; genus Magnolia; species Magnolia changhungtana. The sequence goes on from JASAUF010000525.1 coordinate 7,338,410, forward strand.
AAACATATGCATTACACAGATAAAATCATACAATCAGTTGAGCATGTTATGAAGAACAACATAAGCATGAGTTTGTACATATTCAATTCCTAATCACACAGATATCTAAAGAAATCATACACATAGTTAAAGAAGTTGAGAATCATATATCAACACCCTTATAGATTACAATTTACTAACTACTACTCATTCAGACATTTCTACAAATACTTTAAACTACATACATCAACATACATGACATATGTTGATCACATAGGCATTAGGCCAAATCCTTTCACTAGGGAGTTGCCCCAATTATAACACGCGTGCACCCACAACAGATAATCATGGCAAGCATGAATCCAAGTTCCATATTCATTCAGTCATTTCCACGAATACTTGGGCCACACATTGTAACATATATAGTGTATATTGGTCGTGGCGTGATTTAGGGCAAATCCTTTCGTCAAAGGGGTATCGCCAATACAACAATCATATATCCATGACAATTAGTCATGGCGAGCACGAATGAGAATTTTATACTCATTCAGTCATTTTCACAAACACTTAGAATATACTATTTTCACATACATAGTGTATGTTAGCAAATCATGTATTAAGGCGAATCCTTTCGCCAAACAAGTATTTTATCCATATATATTATATTCATATAGTAAATAATCATGGCAAACACATCTCCAAAATTTATACGTATACGGTATTTTCTAGAATATACTATTTCAACATACATAGTGTATATTAGCAAAACATGTATTAAGGCGAGTCCTTTCGCCAAATAAGTATTTTATCCACATATAATATATTCATACAACAAATAAACATGGCAAACACATTTCCAAAATTTATAAGTATACGGTATTTTCTACGAATACCTAGAATATGTAAAATTCCATATCTTCATCTCTAATCGAAACGGAAAACAGACAGCACTTTGAACATGTGCAATTGCATGCAGATCATGAATTTATCATTATCTGACATTGAAAGCGTTGAAAATCATAACCTATACACCTCAAGTCCGCACCTTTTGTCGTAGAATCGTAACGGAGTCGATGGATTTGTTAAGCTTTCATATACGGTAGTTTGGCAACCTATAGAACGAAATAGGTTAGCTATTTCATAACCTACAACTATTAACACCCCAAATCAGATTAGGGTTAGGGTTTCTTACCTAGAAACGGAGCTGGAATCGCCGGGAAAGCGATTAGAACAGAGTGGTGGAGTATGGATAGCAGCAGGAAAGAAGGGTAGGGAGACTCTCCCACATCTCCCACACTTTCTCTCTCTTTTCTCTCTCTCAAATCTCAAATTCATATGGCTGTGAGAGAGAGGGTTCTAAGGTCCTTATATAGCCTAAAAACTTACCAAATTAGACTTAAGGTCAAGGTATTCAAAGGGCATCTGTTTCAGCTCAAGGGAGGACTTCTGGCAGCCCCTTTTCTGTGTGCGGTTGAACTTAAGCTCACTAACGCTGGATCTATGTTTAGTCAAGTTTTCGTTTCAGTCAAAATTTCAGATCACCCGTGGCGGACCAGTTTCAGTTCAACGGTCAGTGGATCTCGATCGGAGATTCCGAGTACATGGATATGTTTATGAAATTTTTCCTGATCCGAGGGTGTATTTGGGTCAGATTCTGACGGTCTGGTTGCCTAAAACTGATCTGCAAGCGACAAGTCTCAGATTACTATTTGAGATATTTATTTTTAAAGAAAATCAAGTGTTCTCACCCTCTCACTCTCCGGACTCAAGCGAACAGCCGTGGGACACTGACTGGATTTGATTTCCGAGATGGTTGTCAAGCCCAGCGAGGCGGTCCTAAGTCCTTAACCTCGTATTATTCGGACTCCCGATGTGTGGTCCAGACCTGATACGGAGTTTCAACGAACTCCCGAGAGCAGCCAGGTAATGAGATTGATCCTAGATTTTAGGGTAACCTAACGTCAATGATTCTACAAGTTTTGGGTCTTGCAGATCGTATTTAAAGTGGATCAAGTGGATTTCGTAGCTAATCTAGTTTAGCACTTAGTTACTTTGTCAAATTTCTAAAGGATTTAGTCCTGTAAGATTTCTATCTGAGGTGGTACTTAGTCCTTTGTAGTTTGTATATAAAGTGATCCAGGTTATACTACTTAGCTAGTTTAAGATAGTATCTAGGGTGAAAGTACTTAGAAAAATTAAAAGATCAAGGTGGTGAAGGGTGTGATTTGTGAAGGGAATGGTTTCAAAAGCTGCTTTAGACTTTGGGATTGAGTTCTGACAGGTTAATAAGGTGTTAGGATTGACCCATTGCCTAAGGACGTCTAATTACAGATTGGTAAAAATCCAGGATGTTATAAATGCTTACATGTTCGATGAAATGCTTGACTGATCGTGCTATTAAATTTTGGCTTCGCATGAAATCTTATCACGATTTCCTAACAAATTGTTAGCTCTTTGTGATGTTTAGAATTGCTTACGATGTTGGGTTAGTCAGTAAACTGCCCAAACCAAGGGATGGCCTGAGTTAGATCGGTTATCCTATGCTTGTTCGATCGACCCGGGTTGAACATGGAGGACCGATAGTAGCTAGATTACATGGGATGCTTGCACCCAATATGAGTTGTGTCGTGGTCTCTTAGGTCAATTAAATTAGTCCACTAGCCAACTGATCATGTATGTTCATAATGTATGATATGAACAAATTAAATCTAAGATACCCTGTTCCCAATGAATGAGTCCATTCATAATCGTTAGTGTGATACGATCCCACTAAGACTCATGGACCAGACATGATGGTATGGGACACCATGTCCGAGCTGTCAGCCTGTGCTAAGGTGACAAGACTCCCTGTAGTGACCAGTGAGCACTGATGGAGGTGAAAGATTGTTGTTCGAATGATCCCCTTCAAATTACCTGGCCGATGGTTCCATACCAGAGTATCGTTTCAACGACCCTCGTCAAATTATCCGGCCGATGGTTCCATGTCAAAGTATCGTTCAAACGACCTGGGCTTGAATGGAATTGGGTGACGAGCCCTTTCCTTTGTGGTGGTTTGGTTTTATGTGACAAGTCTGCACCTCATAATTGATTGATCATACTCGGTGTTTGGGTAACGGCCCATACCGGGTTGATCCTCATACCCTTGGATATTATGCCGTACCTTTAAAATTGTTGATTGGTGAGATAAACGAGTGATACCTAAAGTTGGATCAAGGGACACTGGTGAGGAGCCGCTACGTGGCGCAACAAGTGTGAGTGCTTATGAGTGGTTTAGCATGCCTTATATAGAGGAGCCAAATCCCTCTTACATTAATGCACATGCATATGTAACATGTGATAAACACATGTTAAGTGCATGTAACTCTTATCTTAATGGTGAGAGGTTTTAAGGTGGATGAGGGTACAACCAATGTGTGTGTATGTGCCATGTAGATGTGGGTCCCACAAGTACAGTTTTCTTAATCTAAGCACATGATTAGATTGTTTATATCTTATGCCCTCTTATAAAAATGGTTTTTTTTAATCAAAATGACCATAGTTATTTGTAAGGAAATCACAAGTGTTCAAAGAGGTAGCAGTGCACCAAAGATTGTACACGTGCGTTCATTTGAAGTAGGGTGTATTAATCGAGTGTGTACGTGCCACGATCGTGTGGGCCATATCAAAAGTTTACATGTACAATCATTATATTAAAATGAAGCTTTTATTACAAAGATCATTCGAAAAATAATTTCAAGGTAAAAAATAAATGTATAATACTGTGAGTCATGCTCAAATGTACGGTTATAATACATATGGATAATTTTTATGAACTTACATATGCTAAAATAATTTAAAATCATGGTTTTGAAGATCTACTAGAGTCATGAAATAAGAAGCTACCATACTCTGCTAGGGTCCACAAAATATGTTGAAATTAACAATTCAAGAATTCTTAGCCTTAGATCTTAGCTTTTTATCCTTACTTAAGTCAAGATTTTTATATAGCATTATTGATATTATGTATAGGAGCATATTAAACGATTATCTACAGAAAGATCAAGTGGTCCAATGGGTAATTCTCAAAATCTTGATGATACATATATTAGATGATAATTTTAACAGTAAATTTGAAAATTAATCAATTACTATTCAATTTGGATGGTTTGGATCGATGATTCATAGTTTAAATTGGTGATCCAACGGACGGATTATCACAAATCTTGGTTTAAATAGTTAAAATGACCCACTTGATGATCGGTTACGTTTAAATAATCAGAAAGAAAAAAAAATACACACCCTAAAATTGCAAGTATATTACATTCTATCCACATTAAAAAAAAAAAAAAAAAACTCGTCCCAAAATTCATCGTACCTTAGCCGGTAAAGAGGTCAGGATACTTTTCTCAGATCTCAGCTTCTCACTCCCACGAGGCTTCTTGTTCATTGTGGTGACTCCATTGGACCTTGACCAATGGTATCACACTTTGTTCGGAACACCTCTTCTTTTCTGTCTAGGATGCGCACAGGTCTCTATAGATATACAATGCATTTTCTTGGATTTTTAATAACTACCAATCTTATTATATGAGATGAGTCTCTCTCATATTTACAAAGCATAGATACATGGAAGACATTGTGAATACTAACGAGTTGTGGGAGTAGTGCTAGTCTGTAAGCAATAGGTCAGATTCTCTCTAGGATCTCAAACGGTCTTATAAAACGCGACACTAATTTTCCCTTCTTTTCGAATCGCATAACACCTTTCATAGGAGACACCTTAAAGAACACGTGATCACCAACTTCAAATTTTAAGTCCCTTCTTTTGGCATATGCGTAGCTCTTTTAGCAGCTTTGTGCGATGTGAAAATGTTCTTGTATCACCATGATCTTCTCAATTACCTCTTCAACCTTTTCATATTTAAGCACTTCTCGTTCTCCTACCTCCAACCAATAGCTGGGAGACCTACATGGTCTTCCATACAATTCTTCAAATGATGTCATGCCGATGCTCGACTGATAGCTATTGTTGTACGAAAACTCTACCATATGTAAGTAATCGCTCCAACTTCCCTGAAAATATATAACACATGCACGAAGCATGTCTTAGAGGATTTGATTCACTCTCTCGGTCTATCCATCTGTTTGAGGGTGAAACGCAGTGCTGTAATCTAATGGTGTTCCCAAAGCTTCCCAAAAGTTCTTCCAAAAGCGCGAGGTGAATCTAAGATAACAATTAGAAACAATAGATACAGGAATTCTTTGCAAACACACTTATCTTTTCAATATATAACTGACATAACCTACTCATCAGGTATGCAGTGCCTACTGGTTTGAAATGAGCATATTTGGTGAGTCTATCTACAATTACCCATATCACATCATGGCCATTCTTCGATCTTGGAAATCCTATAACAAAATCCATGGTGATGTGCTCGCACTTCCATTTAGTTACTGGCAATGGTTGTAACTTGCCTGCTGATCTCTTGTGCTCTGCCTTAACGTGCTGACATGTAAGACGTTTAGACACGTATACTGTTGCATCCTTCTTCATATTCCTCTACCAATATTGCCTACGTAGGTCAAGGTACATCTTCGTCTCACCTAGGTGTACGGTGTATTTTAACTTGTGAGATTCATCGAGGATTTCATTTCTCAAACTTTCTATTTATGGGACATATAGCCTTCATTGGATTCTAAATCCACAATCTGTTCTGATTTTCCATTCCACTTCCCGCCCTTCTGTCGATTCGGCTAAACGGGCTTGAATGCACAGGTCTAACTATTGTGCTTCTATAACACGATTTACAAGAGTCTGGTGAATAGTTAAATTATATAAGCGAGCCATGGTATTCTATGTTTCTAGTTGAACATCAAAATCCCTTAATACTTCCAATGTTTTCCATTCTTATATACACATTTAGGCTACTAAAGTGGACGGTTTATGACTAACCGCATTGGCTACTACATTGGCTATTTCCGGATGATACTGCAGTTCAAAATCGTAGTCTTTTAAAAACTCCATCTAACGACATTGACGCATGTTAAGCTCCTTCTTCAAGAACAAGTATTTCAAACTTTTATGATCCAAGAACAGTTCAAACTTTTCTCCATACAAGTAGTGCCTCCACACCTTGTGTGCAAAAATGATGGTTGCCAACTCAAGATCATGTGTCAGGTAATTCTCCTTGTGCACTTTCAACTGCCTTGATGCATATGCTACTACCTTACCCTACTGCATACAAACACAACCCAATCCCATGCGCGAGGTGTCATTATGCACTACAAAACCTTCACCACTAGAGGGTATGATTAGGATAGGTGGTGGTGTCAACTTCTTTTTCAACTAAGTGAATTCCTGCTCACACTCCTCATTCCATATAAACTTGACTTCTTTCTTCATTAGACAAGTCAAAGGTGTTGCTATACGGGGGAAATTCTCAATGAAACGCCTATAGTAACCTGCTAAAGCCAAGAAACTACGAATTTTCGATACATTAGAGGGTCATCCCCAGTTCCATACAACTTTTACCTTCGAAGGATCGACTAAAATTCCTTTATGAGAGATGACATGTCCTAGGAATTTGATTTCCTGCTTCCAAAATTCATATTTTTTCTGGCTTAGCATACAAGCGATGGTCCCTCAGTGTCTGGAGTATCATCCTTAAGTGTTGCAGCTGCTCCTTTTCCATCTTTGAATATATCAAAATGTCATCGATAAAGACCACTATAAACTGATCGAAGTAAGGTTTAAACACTCTGTTCATCAAATCCATGAAGACTGATGGGGCATTAGTTAGTCCAAAAGGCATAACTAGGAACTCGTAGTGTCCATACCGAGTTCGAAAAGCAGTTTTCTAAATAACTTCTTCCTTAATCCATAACTGATGATACCCTAAACATAGATTAATCTTCAAAAAACTATTTAGCTTCCCTCAATTGATCGAAGAGATCATCTATCATAAGTAGAGGATACTTATTTTTAATGGTCACTTTGTTAACCTAGCGATAATCTATACATAACCTCATGGATCCATGTTTCTTCTTTACAAACAATACAGGTGCTTCCCAAGGAGATGTACTGGGCCGAATAAACCCTTACTTTGATAACTTCTCGATCTTCTCTTTTAATTCCTTCAATTCCACCAGCGTCATGCGATACAAGGCCATATACATTGGCATAGTCCGAGGTATCAGTTCCATCCCGAAATCAACCATCCAACATGGAGGTAATCCAGTATGTCCTGAAATATGTCATGGAACTCACAGACAACAAGAATTTGGTCCACACTATCTTTTAGTTACTCACTTCTGTCTTCTTCTTCTATAATCATCAACATCAATAGTCCTTTTAACGTTCTCTCCTTCTGCTTACTTGAGTATTGGAAGGATTGTTGCTCAGGTATTTGAAAAATGATCGTCTTCTCTGAACAATCAATTTGGGCACGATATGCTGCTAGCCAATCCATTCCCAGTATCACTTCGAAATCTTCCATCTCCAACACTATTAAGTCAGCAGGCATTATGACATATGAAATTTTGATAGGACAGGACCTACATACTTGATTTATCACCAAGGATCTTCCTACTGGTGTGGAGATCACTATTTCTTTTTTTAATTTCTCATGAATCAAGCCTAATGAGTGGATATAATGCTTAGATATAAAGGAATGTGTATGTAGCACCCTGAAAATTGGCACTCAAGTACATAGACTCTGATCCCAAGTTACTAGGTGTTAACCAAATGAAAATGCACGTGTGACCTCATTCAAATTTAAATTCATTTCACCCATGAGCAATCCGAGTAGCGCAATTCAAATTAGCGGATCAAATGCGAGGTAGAGATAACAAAAATCAATGAATATAGGGCTAACAATCATGGTACAATTAAAAGTGTTATTCGCCCAAATGAGGATTGTACAAGTCATAATATACATACCCAAGACGATTAAAATGTAATTTTTTCAATTTTTGCCCTATCCTCCAAAACATAAAGACGGTGGCACAAGCTGATCTATGCCTACCCGTCTGAGGTCTCGCTATTACTTGTATCAATAATTTTACTTGGTTGGTGTTTTAAAACACTGTCCCAGGTGGGAGTAAGTAGCTAACTTAGTGATTCCATTAGTTCTAAGTAATATATGTTATCAACTCAATTAGCACAGTTACTGATAAACAAGACATCAAGCATTTCCTAAATACTATTGTTAAATGCACGAATGAGATTATGTAATGATGCATGTGCCTTACAATCTAGCACTCTCTCACAAGCGACTTCAATGCCTATTTCGTAAATGCCAACACTTCCTCACAAGTGACTCAAACGCCAAATCGCAACATCATATCTAATGTGATGCGGTGAATGCATATGTTAGCCGAGTAATTATTAAGTTCCATTCATCTAACATATCGACGAAGCTAGGATACCGACGTTAAATCACGAGTCCTTATCTGGATCACATGGCTCGTTATGGCACGTAGCGGCTCCCCACCAGTGTCCCTTGATCCAAATTTATGTATCACTCATTTATCTCATAAATTAATGATTCCAAAGGTACGGCATGATACCCAAAGGTATGAGGATCAACTCGGTATGAGTCATCACTCAAATACCGAGTATGATCACTCAGTAACGGGGTGTGAGCTTGTCACATAAAACCAAATCACATAAATGAAAGGGCTCGTCACCCAATTTCACTCATGTCTAGGTTGTTTGAATGGTACTCTAGCATAAAACCATCAGCCGAGTAATTTGACGATGGTCGTTCGAACAATAATCTTTCACCTCCATCAGTGCTCACTGGTCACTACGAGGAGGCTCGTCACTCCATCATAGGCCGACATCTCAAACAAAATATCTCATACCACCATTCCTGGCTCATGAGTCTTAATGGGATTGTATCGCACTAACGATTATGAATGGACTTATCCCTTGGAAACGGGGTATCCTAGATTCAATTTGATCGTGTGATATATTGTGAACATACATGATCAGTTGGATAGTGGACTAATTTGATTGACCTAGAAGAACTCCAACACAACTAGTATTAGGTGCAAGCATCCTGTGTAGTCCATCTACTGTCGGTCATCCGTGTTCGGTCCAGGTCGATCGAACAAATCTAAGGTGGCCGACCTAACTTTGGCCACCCCTTGGTTTAGGCGATTTACCGACTGACCCAACATCATAAGCAATTATAAACATCATTAAAGACTAACAATTCATCAGGCAATCACAACAAGATTTCACATAAAACCCAAATTTAGCAACACAACCACCTAAGCATTTCATCGAATATGTGAGCATCAATAACATAACACCATCACTTAGGCATTTTATCAAACTTGTGGGCATTAATAAAACTATACACTCACCTAGGCATTCCATCAAACATGTGAGCATCAATAAAATAATACATTCAATCATTTAGGCATTTTATCAAACATGTGAGCATCCATAAACAAGCAATAGCATATGTTGCGATTAAATTGAAATGTGAACATGTTATCATACAACAAATCATTAACTGAGACCCTTAAGGGTCGATAAATGTCAACATAGGAATAATAGTCTGCACTTTTAAGAAGGAATCTTCGATTTTGAGCTCATAAGGTTATAAATTTTGGGGAAATCATCAATTCCTAATGTAAAGTAATGAAGTATCGTTAATCACAAGTAAAGTAGGTATAAGTTACAAAATCAAAGGGTTGAATACAATTCTTACATCTGGTTGCAAGTGGCAGTAGATTCGACAAAGGATTCGGTAAGTTCAAGGGTTTGATCAATGGGATATTAACCCCCAACCACCAAGATCATTAGGGTTGGGTTTTTACTATACTAGCCCTAAGGGAGTGTGTTTATATCCTTTGGGGGCCACTACAGGGTACAAGGGTCAACACCCACTCTAAGAAAATTGGCCCTAGTGATGATCTACATATAGACATAATCGGCCTGCCATTTTAATACGTCGATTGACGGGTAGATCAGAAGTTAGTTCGACAGTCACCGACCATCAATTGGGCCCGCGACTATATGGATTTGTGTAGGACATTACTCTATGTTGTTGTCCTAAATTTAGTCACAATCTAATGGTCCAAAAGCCACAACTTTGGCAAAGACCGAACACAGGAAACTAACTTAAGTTCTAGATTAATTCCAAGAATATTCACACATCTCCTACACTAGCCTTAAAAGTCTAAGTTGAGTAATTTGAGATGTGATCTCAGCTTGATGTCATGCAATGGACAATAAGCCCACTAAGACGAATGTTTTTCTATAGTATGGATTTAGTGGCTTATTAACGAACGGTCTAGAGCTTGTTTGGATAATCAAGGAATTTCTTAAATGAATTGGGTATCGAGATTTCTTATGCGCAATGATTAAGGTTTAGATTAGCTAAGTTCTTAATGTAGCTTATTTGTAATTAATGGAAATGGCGATTCGATCCTAATGATCCTAAACCGCTGGTTCTTAGGCTAAAGGAGTAACTAGATTGATTTGGTTTGTTAATTAAGATCTGACCCCTTATTTTTTTTACTTTTGGTATGTCTTTATTTAGTTGCGGTTGTCTTGATTAGTTAGTGATAAGTCGGCTAGATTTGGGCTCTATGTGAACAAATCACATGGCCAGACTCGGGGTTTAAGTGATCGAGCGGATTCATTGGCTTCATATGGTTGATTAATTAGATTTGTGTAGTTCTTTACTAGTACCACCCACATATAGGCTCACCTTGATCGTCAAAGGTTAGTAAGTGACAATGTAGGCTAGTTATATCAAAAATTTTCAAGGATTTTTGGAAATCCAAAATATTAAAAATCTGGGACATTAAAAATCTACCCCCATTAAAAATAATTTCGTCCCCAAAATTGCCAAATGTCAATATATAAAGATATTCTAATTTCGTACTCCTAAGTTTCCATTATTTCATATTCATATACGTGTTAGGCTGTATACTAAGTACACAAGCCTACCTTATTACATTCTACCCCCCTTAAAAATTTTGCCATCGAGATTACCTAAAAATTTTCAAGGGATTAGGATTTATGATGATAATTCTCCACTATTTAGAGTAATTTTTTTCTTCATTATTTAGCTAATACGGAGAGATGGTTGTAGTGGGCTTGAATCCGATACGTCGATCCTCTACCTGACTAGGGTAGAATGCTCATTGTATCCCTTCCTAATCCTGGTGGATTCTGGTCTTCTGCTCGATCAAAGCAGTGAGTCCATTGGTAATCACCTAGGATTGAGAATTGGGTCAAGCCGTAAATGCCTCACAAGTGTATAGTTCCGTAATTCCGTAGTCCGATTATTCTAGACATTTAGAAAATATAAAATTTTACTAGGAAGTTCAAGTTTCACATTTATAAGATTGTCTATCAGGTCTTATTTAAAGAGAGTTCTTGTTTAATTTATGTTTAACTTAGTGGGTAATGAATCTCCCATGGTGTCAATGATCAAGCGACTATCATGGAAAGGTTTTCAATACATCCACTAAAAGATTGGCATTCGGTTGTCATCTTCACCACCATCACTGCACCACCATTACGTCACTATCTACAGCCCTATCCCATTTTCTATCATTAGCAAAATCTCTTAATTGGACCTCACAACCCCAACACCTGTTACAAACCCAACCCCATCTCAATCATCTATGACCAACCTGAAAACTCGACCTCATTCTTGAAAATTCACCAGTGGGGTAATGGGATTACCACAGTTGCACATGCGGAGCTGGCTGAGCTAAGGAATCAAGACTATGTCCTAAAGGGGGTGATTAGGACCAAATAAAATTTTCATCTTTTAAACCCAATTATCTACTTAAGTTAATACGCAAATTAAGCTAAGTAAGTAAATTAACTTTAAGGCTTACAAGCCAATAGACAGTCCAATCACCTAGACTACAAATGATATTCTAATTAAGCAATGAATATATAGACATGATAGTGTACATGTGTGTGTGGGATGTGCTAACTATCAACTCCTAGCATTAATCTAATCATGCATATATATAATTAAACATTCAATCACATAAGCATAACCAAATAAGTGCTTAAATAACAATCCTAAGCACAAGCATGTATAGTAGTTCGATTTCCCTACTCCACTCCCAGCGGACGTACTCAACCCATGATGTACCAGATTTCACTATCGAAGGGTTAAAATCAGGTGCACCTCTAACCTTTACAATCCTACACAAGGACCAACTCTCACAATTGACTTTATCTGGTTTTTCATATGCTCGTCATGAACCTCAATCCTACACAAGAACCTACTGATGTACACTCCTTTCGAAGGCTCCTATAACAGACTTCAGTTGGTTTTTTATTAAGTAAATAACAACCTCGGTCATAATCCAAGGACCTACGTTTACTCCTGTCGGACGCTCCCACGGAGACTAACATGCACGCACCTGTTGACGGTTAAATATTGCATATTGTCCCCCATTTATATCTTAGTTTTATAAACATGATAATGCTTAATGTTCTATTTTACTCATGTTTGTGTTGTAAGGTGAATTTAAGTAGGTGAATTGAAAAGGGTACTAAAAGCATGGATTTGATGCTCAAGAATCACCAAGGCAAGGGATGGATCTTAGGCGACCAAGATTGAAGAATTCACATGCCAAAGATCCAAGAAAACCAAGTGAGGAATAAAGAGAATCAAAGATTTAAAGTGAAGAAAAGGAATCCTGAAATTGTCTTGAAAAAGCATATTCTGAAACTCTGGGTCATTTTGTGAAATTACACAGAGTGAAGTGTATTTTGAGAAATTGCGCAGAGTGAAGTCTATTTTAGCAAACTGCGTAAATTTGAGGCAATTTTTAGAGTTTTCCAAGTATGCGCAAAAGTTGGAGTTCCACAACTATAAATAGGATTCCCCAGAATGTTTCTAGGCATCTTCTAAGGTTTAAGGACTAGAGCTAAAGGGTGGAGAAGCCATCACCAAGAGTTTTTCTTCTTCTTCCTTCGTTGTTTTCATGTTTTTCTTAAGAGACTTTGGTCCAATCATGTCTATAGTTGGCTAAACCTCTTAGCTAGGGCTAAGAGGTGAAGCTTATAGCATGATGGGATGTTTCTATTGCTTTTATTCATATTTATGTTGAACTCCATGGATTCTAATTTGATATTTAACAAATACTTTCAATTTTTAATGGTTTATTGTGACTCAACTTACAGTAGATTTGTAAGAGCTTTGAGTATCTTCTTTTCCTTATTTGAGATTGTGAAATTAGTAAGTCCTGTTGTTCACCATAATCCCTTGGGCATGGTAGGGTGATGGAATCCTTCCTAATTTTCACAATTTTCTTACTTTGAGATTATGGGATTGGTAAATCTTGTTGTTTATCATTGTCTCTTGGGCATGGTTTGGTGATGAAATCCCTACCAATTATCATAGTTCTCCTTCAATGAGAATTAGGTCAATGGAAGTTCAAATTTGGTTTTAGTGATATATTTTTCAATTGGTAGGATGGGACTCCAATTCTAATTTTATTACTTGAATCAAGCAAGAGGGTTCCTTGATCACTACAAGTGGATCCTTGGCGCCTTAGTTCACACCTTTAAATTCTTAGTTTTAATTACTTGATTCACAATTACTCTCTCACTCACTTCAGAATTAGTTTTTCATCTTCTTCTAGTTCTACTTCTAGTTAATTTCAGAAACCCACAATATCAGTCCCTGTGGATTTGACCTCGGTCTTATTAAAATTATTTCTACATCACGACCCTACACTTGGGGTTATGAACAAGTTTTTAGCGCCGTTACGGGAATTGATGGTTGCGTTTTCTAGATTTGATTAGTTTAAGAATTAGGTTAAGATTAGAATTTATTTACTTTCTATTTTTAGGTTAGGGTTCTTTCTAATTTGTTTCTAGAAACTAACTTTTCTTTCTATTTCCAGATTTAGAAACTTTCCTAATTTGTTTTTAGAAACTAACTTTTCTTTCTATTTCCATATTTAGAAACTTTCCTAATTTATTTTAAAAAACTAACTTTTTTTTTCTATTTCTAGATTTAGAAACTTTCCTAATTTATTTTTAGAAACAACTTTTCTTTCTATTTCCAGATTTAGAAACTTTCCTAATTTATTTTTTAGAAACTTAACTTTTCTTTCTATTTCTAGGTTTAGAAGCCTTCCTAATTTATTTTTAGAAACTAATTTTTTTTTTAGAAATTAATTTGTTTTTAGGACTAACTTTTTGTTTTGTTTTTAAGTTAGGGTTTTTTATTTATTTTTAGAAACTAACATTATTTTCTGTTTTGTAGGATCCTAACATAGAACTCTCCAAACCGATAAACTCCTTCTAACTTATCCACTACTTACTTTCCATATTGCTGTAGGATTTTTCTTTTATTTTATTTTAGGATTAGGTTCAGTATTAAGGTTTCACCATGTATATGCAAGAGTGGGAACGTCAGTATACTGAGCTATTTTTAGAGAATGCGAGAAATTGTGAAGGGCTATTAGATGATTATGTTAGGAAACAACCTATCTCAAAATTTTTCTGAAACCATCATCGAGAACCAACCAGAATATAATGCTTCATCGGTTAAGAAGTCCTTATCCGATCATAGGCAAGAGAATAATTACACCTCATGGATTAAGAAAATAGTACGTGATTGTTGAGGTTATCATAATTATGGGAGTGAGAACTATTATCACCCATCAGACAAGAAGAAAACAATAAGAGATTATATTATGGGTGATAATATGTACCAACAACCATCAGACTCTCCCACTTATGACCTGTACAATTATGATCAGTGGAAACATCAACATTGGAGAAATGAACCAACACTTGATTATAATGACTATTCTCTTGGATCCCCTACCTTTGCGATTAAATTGTACCTCGATAATGTGAGATCTGACCCTACTTTACATGTGTGCATGCGTGTGTGTGAGTATGCATTCTGTTCATTTTGGTCCCATAGTCCTACCGTCAAATTTCGGTGACCCGCGACCCTCGGGTAGTGTTTGCGATCATCCTTAAGTTCGGTCGTATAGACTCGACTCGGATTGACCCGAGACCTATGTCATTGTGTCTGCCTCGTCGCCGCGATTCCGACGCCGCATCTCGTGCGTTAATCCGTATGTACATCTCAAGTTATGAGCATTGATCAATATGGTCCATTAATTGCATGATTGATGGACCTCACCATGGGTTGCACGTTTTCCCATGCCATCATTTCACCCTAGGCTGAGATTTATAGAAAGGCTATTACCCTAAGTCTTGTTAATATCACCATAAGCCACCATCATTGCCTAGGAAAGAGAGAGCTCATCATTATAAGTCTTAAAAGTCTCTCTCCCTCTCTTTCCCTCTCATTTCTCTCTCTCTTCTCTTCTTCCCTAGCAATTTTCCTCCATTTCTCTAGCCCATCTTCCCTCCATTCTAGCCCCTTCTCCCTAAAATACCTTCTCATCTACCCCTTCTCACTTGATCTTAGCCATTGATCCGTGTTGCTTGGAGCCTCTAGATGATGGTGATGTAAGTTTCAAGGTTGATCTAGGTGGGTACTTTCTTCATCAAGTAAATCTTTTCTCTTCTTTATGCATCTCTTTATTCCTCATGTAATCTCTTTCCTCTCTCTCATTTGGTGTGTAGGACCCACTAATTAATGGTGGAGATCCTACACAACTATCTAGATGTGGCCATGAGGCCCACATTGTACATGCATGTCCATGTATGAGATTCTTCCCTTTATGGACCCCTTGCATGGGGATTTCCCTTATTTTTCTAGGTATGATGGGTCATCTAGGCCCTTGCATGTGGCTGGGATGGCATCCCAACCACTCATTTCAAAGATCTAGGCCATGCATCATAAGATTTATGTTATACAATGTGTTTATATTATTATTTATGGTTGTGATTGTGTGGGGACGGCTTAATAGTGGTGGACCCCTCCCCTAATAGCCAGATGCTCTTCCTTCTCTTTCCTTTGTTAGTAATCTGATGATATTATGTGTGGTTTACTTAATGGGCCTGGATTGCCCAGAAAAGCCCAATAAGGAAGGGACAGTTATACTCAACCTACACCATGGTTTAGATGCCCCTTTTTGCCACCTTAAATGTTCTTGCAATGGTAGGAATTTAGGGGTTTGTTCTGGACAATTGTGGGGCCCACTAAGGTGGACCATGACACCCAATTTATGGGCCAATCCCTTCCTTAATAGGCCCATACATTTATTTTATTTCATGCACGTATTGCTGTCCAAAAATTTCTAGACAGATTTTTGTTGGACTTTGGGCTTGAATTTGGGACTGATTAGGGGACCTTTTGTACTCATCAAATATATTTTTCTGAAAGGTAGGGATCTCATCTTGATGTTCCCTAAATTTCAGTCCCACCTGAACTTGATGGAGGTCCCAAAGGTGTGGCCCAAGTGAGGTGGACAGTCTGGATTTTCTGCACTATTCCAGCAACTTTCCACCCTGGACAGGTTGGAATTCCAAAATTTATTAAAATACTTTTGGGTATCTAAAAATTCTAAAAATTTATAGAGAGGTGGATCACCCATGGTAGGACCTACCTACAAAATTTTGGGGCCAATGGACACCTGTACACACCATGGTGGTGGCTGGACTGGCCCATTACAATAAGGTGTCCAGATCAGTCCGATTTTTAGGACAGATTGGTTTCTTTAAATAAATTAAAATATTTTTCGATTTCCAAAAATTCTAAAATTTTGTGAAGTTGTGTTCTACTCATGTTAGGACCTACCTACCAAATTTCAGGGTCAATGGACCCCTGTGCACACTGTGGCGAGGGCCGGACTGGCCCACCACGTTGGAACGTCCAGGTCTGTCCGATTTTCTGGACAGACTATTTTGTTTAAATTAATTAAAATATTTAGGAGTTTCCAAAAATTCTGAAATTTTTTGGGGGTATGACCTACCTATGGAAGTATCACTATATAAAATTTTAGACCCAATGGACATTCGAGCTGACCGTGGTGCAGCCTGTAAATTGATACAGTTTTGGGCCAAATACCCAGGCTCGTAGGACTACCCACCATGGGACACCCCTACCTTGGGCTGCTAGGCCTGCATTCCAACGGCATGGCCCACTTGGATATATATATTGTATGTTTCCCCTCTCATCCGGTGGGTCCCACAGTGATGTGTGTGGGCCATCAGAGAAATAAATATACTATAAATAAATTTTATTGAATTTCCAGCAAGCCCAGATAGTGGGTGGGCCGGAATTTCAGCATTTGGCCCAAGGTTGCTACCCACAAATGTATGTTTTGGGGCAACGTAGCCCACTATATTTGGGGACATTATTACACATATCTTGCCCTATCTTGATTCGACTTTGGGACTTAATTAGTATACTCTTAAGGCCCACCTTAAATGGGTTTTATTAGAACAATATTCATAGTTGGCTGTTGGGTTTCCTAGGCCCGATGTCTTGAAACTTCCTTGATAGACCCCTGACCTTTGGGCCTATATTTAATACACTATTGTGATGGGTTTTATGGGAAAAATAATCAGGTAGTTGGGCCCTTGCTTGCCCATTAAAGTAAACCATACTTGGGCCGAGATGTGAGGCCCAACTTACTTATTTTAAATATAAGGATCACCCAAATGTTAGAATAATGGGCTGCCCATTAGACCCACCATAATGAGTGGACTCATTATCTTTATGGTTGGGCCCAACCTTGCTTGAGGACCTACCATATTGCCTATGTGTTAGCCTTTGAGTATAAGCTCACTAGGCCATGGATTGCCTTAGGCCTTGGGCCTTAGTTCATGTTCGAGTAGTGGCAGGCTACCTCTTGGGAACCAGTTGAGGTTGGATGTCCTCCTGGGTGGTCCTAAGGTAGGCCCATGGGTTCTTCTATGGATGGTTAAAGGCTCACCATAGGCCCTAGGCCATTTGTTAAAGGATCAATGTGAATGTATGTGGAACCTACCTTAACGCATGTTTGATCCAGGCCATCAAAGCCTTGGATCGCCCTATCATGGAGGCACTCTTTGCCTTGGGTTGCTACTGGATAGCAGACCCACTTAATCTTTTCTTGATGTATACACACCCTCCATCTGGTGGGGCCCCCTGTGAATATTGTTGGCCTTCATGAGATCATTCCCACTTATTTGACGAATTTCTGGGCTTTAGCAGGCCCAGGAAGCTGAGTGGGCCGAACGTTTATCAAGATGCCTTAAATGTATAATTGTTATGGTTGAAACTTTATTGGACATGAGACCCACCATATTGAGAACTTGTGTGCGTGTTGCATGCTTATATTTTATAATACTTGGGCTTATTTAGTGCATTCTTTTGGGTCACCTTTAGTGATTACATGAGGACCCCATCTTAGATCAGATTTTTGGGACATCCCTTAGGCCCGGAGTGGGCTGGGACGTCCTAGCTTGGCCCAACCATACATTGGGCTGACTTCCACCATTTTGATGGACTTGTGGGTTAAGGTAAAGATAGTATTGGGCTCTTGGTTGCCCACTTAAATTGCTAGTTATTAGGATGAAGTAGTGGGGCCCATTTCATTCAAACTTAAACTTATTTAGTTATATATTGTGTACGCGGGCTGCCCACCAAGTCCAACTCAATGCATGGATTCTATAGCCATTGGGAATTGAGCCTTGGGCCTTAATTCTCCTCTTAAGGCCCATATTGTTAAAATTGGTATTAGATCTTTTTATGGTCTATTATGAGGGATATATGTATGTGGTTACTTGTGTTCTTATCTTGAATGTAGGGCATTGAGCCTTGTATCCATATAGTTCATGGTTGAGATGCCTCTTGGGGAATGGTGGTTAAATGTCTCCATTATGGACCCCTCTAGGCCCAATTGTATCTAAATGTGATTAGATGCTCATCTTAAACTCTTGCTAGACTCACTTCGTGTTACTTAGACACGTAATTGTATGCTTAGTCTCGTGGGCTACCCTAGGTAAATGGGCCCCCACTAGAGGTGGATTCCTTATAGATATTGTCTAAATACCTAGTCTTGGTCCCTTCTTGGATAGTAGGAGTGTACTACCTTGTATATTACCGCATAATACGTCTAGACCCATCTTCATGGCCCATATGCATCATTGTATGCTTGGATGACACTGTGTGTGTGATTATAATTGTGTCATTGGGCATTACATGTTGCCTTCCTAAGGGACGCAGTATTCCCTCTTGAGCATGTTGGATGCTTGGAATTGATGCATAGTTGATGGTGTGATTCTTGCATCTGACATTGCATAACACATGAGCATTATCACCCTCGCTTCATCAGGGTTGTAGGCTCCACAGATACATCATGAATGGCCATGTTTGGACACTGAAAATGTTACTTGAGCATACTGGGTGCATAGGATGCCCATGGGTGAAATTTTCAAAACTTTCATGGTACCAAGGATCTGCTCCAACGCCATGACCGAGTGAAATATATAAGCATACGAGGGCCTTATACCATTAGGCCACGACTCCCACTGTCGTGTAGTTGGTTGGATAGGGGTGTGGCCTTACTCACCTGATGTAAGGGGGCATTGCTAGGCTGAGTCTGACCAACTCGTGAATGGGTCTGTTACCTTCAGGCCTTGCTGGTGATTGGCTGTCTGCAGGCAGGGTAGTTAGGTCTCTTACGTTCATTTGACTGTGCGGGGTCTGTAGAGCGACAGTCATCCAGCAGTGTAATGGACCCCAGTGATTTCCTTATGATGGAAATGTACTTGATATGTGGATTGGATATGAGCACTGACATTACTTCATATTGCATTTGCATCGGCTATGTAAGCCTCATAATGCATTACAGTACTCATCGCATTACAGTACTCATCGCATTACGATACTCATTCCATTACAGTACTCATCGCATTATAGTACTCATTGCATTATATAGCCTTGGTATGGCTTCCTGCATTATCGTACTGCCTTGGTATAGTTTCTTGCATTCATGATAGCCTTGGTAAGCTAGTGGTATTGGTATTGATCGTGACTCTCTTCTGCATTCTCTATCTTCTTCTGAGCACCATTGCCACATACTTTCACCACCCTCTAAGCTTTCTATAAGCTTATGCACGATTGATGCGTGCAGGAGATCTTAGGCAGGCGTCGCAGTGGCGAGTTTGGATTAGAGCTGAGCTTGAGGACCCAGTGTTGCAGACTTCCTTTCTTTCTTCTATTATCTTATGTATGTCCTTTTGGACCTTATGTAAGCTTGTAAAAATTCAAATTCTAAGTGGATTTTGTGATGTGTGTCTTTGTTATTCTCAGATTTACTTGTTGTGATCTTGGGTATGCTCGTATTGGTAATGATTATACTGTTATGAAAATCCTCCTTGTAGGATCCCAGGATCGGAACCTACCTCAGGAGCCGAGAATGGGGTACTACGGAGGCTGTTGTGTCCAGAACCGGCCATCGGGTTCCTTGTGAGTCTGGTTACCGAGTCTGGCGCGTGACAGATAAGGTTGAAGAGGTTAGGTTATCATAATCTCAACCCAATCTAGAAACACGATGCTAGGAAAGTGATCCTAACTCGCTTGTGGAGAGTACTGAAATTGAGAATAAAGAGTTGGATTGTGTTAACGAGCATACGACTCAATTTCTCGAAGAGTCGATCTCGATGACTATCTAAAGGAATGATCAAGAGACATGGGTGTCTTTCAAATATAATGATACTGACATGCTCTAGTCATATGACACACTTGACTTCAATGAGGAGGAAGAGGCTAGTTTATTTGAGCCTCAACTCAACCTAGGAAAACAGTGTGAGGAAAGTAATCTCATCCCACTTGTGAACTGTACTGAATTGGAAGATGATAAGTATTGGTTTGAGAATCATGAGTTTACAACTCAAGATTCACTGGAATCCATTTCAATTATGGTTAAGGAAAGTGATCATGAGATACGGGACATTGTCGACCATAATGATCTACTCCACCCATCTGACACGTTTTGTCATGCCCCAGACTCAGTGACCGAACTCGCAAGGAATTTGATAGCTAGTTCCGACCGCAATAACCTCCGTAGCACCCCATTCTCGACTCCTAGCACAGGTTCCGATCCTGGGATTCTATAAGGAGGATTTTCATATCACAATTCCAAACCAAATTAAGCATACCCAAGATCATAGCAAGTAAATCTCAGAAAATAAATAAGGAACACACTGCAAAATCCACTAAGAATTTAAATTTTATAGGTACAAGGCTAAAAAGGAAATACATAATATAGAAAGAGGAAAGGAAAGGTCTGCAACAGGTCCTCAGCTCGTGCAAATCCAATCCACAGCTCCTCCGCTATTGCATTGACCTAGGATCTCCTGCATGCATCAATCATGCATAAGCTTATAGAAAGCTTAGAGGGAGGGGTAAGCCTTTGACAATGGTGTTCAGAAGAATAAGAAGAATGCAGAAGGAACCATGAATGAAACCAATGCCACTAGCCGTACCAAGGCTAAGTTATGAATGTAGTAAGTCGTCCTAAGGCTATGCAATGCAATACATGAGTACAGGGCGCCATACCAAGGCGATGCAACATAAGGCTTATACAGCCGATGCAAATGCAATGCGAAGTAATGTCAATGCTCATATCTAATCCACATATCAAGTACAGTTCCATCATAAGGAATCCACTGGGGTCAAGTACACTGCCGGATGACTATCGCTCTGCAAGACCCACACAGTTAAACGAGCATAGGAGACCTCACTACCCACCTGTGGACAGCCAACCACCAGTGAAGCTCGACGGTAGCGGACCCATTTCACAAGCTGGTCAAACTCAGCCTATCTATGCCCCCTCACTCAGGTGAGTAAGGCCAAACCCCCATCTCAACTAAGCTCACAACAGTGGGAGTAGTGACCAAATGGTATAAAGGCACTCGTGCGCTCATGTTTTTCACTCAGTTTCGGGGTTGAGGCATCCCCTCGGTACCTTGGAAGTTTATGAGCTTTCACCCAGGGATATCCTATATACCCCAAATGCTCAAAAATCATTTTCGGTGTCCTCGCATAGCCATCCACGATATCTCTGTGGAGGCTACGGCCCTGATGAAGCAAGGGCGAATATCCACATGGTATGCAATGTCAGATACATCAATCACACAATCAACCATGCATCAATCCCAAGCATCCACCATGCTCAAGAGGGTAAACTCCATCCCTTGGGGAGATACCAACATGTCCTACACAATGGTACAAGCATGGCCAATCATACCTCAACCAAGCATGCATATGATGCGTAAGGGAGTGGACCATGAAGATGAATAAGGGTGTCAATGAGGTGAATGAGAAGATGTACTCTCTACCTAACCATAAAGGGTCTAGGTACTTAACCAATTCCCCATAAGGAATACAACCTCTAGTGGGGGCCCATTTACCTGGGGTAGCTCATGTCATCCCTAAACTCAGAACCAGGCTCACAAAATTCCCGATCACAGAATCCGGCGCCGACAGCCTCCGTAGTACCCCATTCTCGGCTCCCAGCGCCCATTCGCCAGGTTTCGATCTTGGAATACTACGAGAAGGATTTTCAACATCAGTTTGATTCGTAATAAGCATAACCAAAGGCATAACCCACAAACAACAACCAAAAACTCCATCACATTTTCACTATGATTAAAAACTTACAGGTACAATAAGCATATGGGGAAATACAATGATAATAGACAAAAAGCTCCAAAATGATCTATTATGCACTCCTGCCTCAGCGCTGCTGTGGTATAATATCACCTGCACGCAACGGTCATACATAAGCTTATGGAAAGCTTAAAGGGTGGTGAAAGTGTGTGCGTAATGTAGTATTACAATTATGTAGTATCAGAGTAATGCGAAATATGCTGATAAATCCATGAATACTATTGGTCGTACCAAGGCTATACGATAAAAGGCATGAATGATGTCGGTCATACCAAGGCCATGCAATACGAGATGCAACTCAAGCATACCAATCCTCATCTAAGTTCATATATCAATACAACTCAACTCTAGAATATAACCGGGGTCTAGTGCACTTCAAACCAGATTGCTGCCCCATTATGCGCAATAAGGTGAGTGGAAGAGACCTCACTATCCGCTTGCCAAATCAGGCTAGGCTCGTCGATAGCGGACTCATTCCTCGAGTTGTTCATACTCAGCCTAGTTTTGCCCCCTCTTCTCGGGCGGATAAGGCCGCACACCCTTCTAACCGACCACAGCATAGTGGAAAGCGCGGCCTTCTGGTAATCGGCACTCGGCGCTCATGCACCCACTCGGTCTAGACGTTGGAGCAACCTCCTGGTATCATAAGGGTTTAGGGACTTTCACCCAGGGATATCTATAGCACCTCATGTAGAATAAGATTTTCGATATCCAATCCTTCCAACCATGATATGCCTATGGAGGCTACGACCCTGATGTCGCTAGGGCGTACAGTAACCATGTCACACAATGCGAAATGCATGAATCACACTATCCAGTCATGCAGTAATCTTGCACGTATCGTGTGCTCATGTAGGGCAACAATACCTATCCGGGAGCCCATAAACAATCTGCCTGAAGACATATGCTATGATCAGTCACTTCTCATATTAAGCATACATATGGTGCGTATGATCATGAATCATGGACTATATTAAACATGTTATATGGCAATAAATTCTTGTTTGTAACTAAGATGGTCCTAGACGGCCTGCACACAACAAGTATGGGTCTATCAATGGGCCCTGGGAGAATGACAATGTAGACATTTAACCAACATTAATCTTACAATGTGGATGTCAAACCATCATTGCTCCCAAGGCGTGGCCCGCCATAAACATCATTACATTGTAATGGGCCTAATGTACATCCCATTGGGCCTCGACCCATGGGCCTCTGATACATCAAATGGGTCGTATCACATGGGTCTCATATATATCAAGGTGGGCCTCAACAACGGGCCTCATATATCACATCGGCCTAATCAACTGGGTCCCAAGTACATGACATCGGGCTTAGTCAAATGGGTTGAATTAATTGGCTGAATCAAATGGGCTGAATCAATGGGCTGATTTAAATGGGCCGATCAATGGGTTAATCAATGGACTGAACCAATGGGCCGAATCAATGGGCCGATCAATGGGCCGAACCAATGGGCCGAATCAAATGGGCCAATTTAAATGGGTCGAGCCCAACTCATCTACTTTTAGAAAATCCATATAGAGTATTATATAAAAATGAATCATATCAAAAGATCAATTAGACCATACCGTATCTAATCGTGGTAATAATGATTTCCATGGTTAAATTCTAGTGGGCCCCATCATAAGGTTTATTTCCCATTCAGTCTATTCATAAGGTTATAAGGACCTGGATCTAGAGGAAAAATAAATATCATAATGGTCCAAACCCTATAGCCCAAGGGTTTTAATGGTGGACGTTTAAAACCACTATTTTCTATAATGTGGTCCACTTGATCCTAGATCTGTCTTATTTTTAGCCTCAAGCCTTAAGACAAGCTTGCCAAAGGGTTGGACAGTTTGGATGCAACACATGCATCATGGTGGGTCCCATAGGGATGGACAGCATAGATAAAGCACATGCCTCATGGTGGGGGCCGCACTGATGGAAAGTGTGGAACACATACATCAGTGGGTCCCACGTGGGGCCCACCATAACGTTCATTTTCCACCTAATCTATTGATAAGGTCACTGTAACATTCCAGAAAAATCTGAACAAAGACTCGAGTACCACCTCAGGCAGGAATCACTCAGGACCAAATCCTTTAGAAATTAGACGAAATTAACTAAGTGTTAAACTAGATTAGTTGTGAAATTCGCTTGAACCACTTTAAATGCGAACTGCAAGACCCAAAACTTGTAGAATCATCGACGCTACATTACCCTATAATCTAGGATCAATCTCATCACCCAGTTGCTCTCAGGAGCATCATGAAACTCCGTATCGGACCTGGACCATACGTCGAAAGTCCAATTACCGTGAAACTAAATGATTATGATTGTCTTACTGGGCTTAACAACCATCTCGGAAATTAAGTCCTGACTGTGTCCAGAAATGTACAACTTGAGCCCAGAGCGAAGTGTGTGAGAAACATGAATATTTTTGAAAATAAAATCCAAACTTAAGTAAACTGAGACGTGTCACTTGTGGGCCAAATATAAGGATTCAGACTGTCAGAATCTGACCTGAATAAACACTCGGATCAGGAAAAATTTCCCACACATGTCAGTACGCTTGTGGCCTTGATCGGTACCGGTGACCGTTAAACTAAAACTGGTCCGCCATGGTCGATCTGTAAATCCAATCGGACTGAAAACTTAACCTGACCTAGATCTAATGTCAGGAAGCTTAAGTCCGACCGCAAGCAGAAAGGGGGCCTCCAGAAGTGCTCCGTTGGATCGAAACAGCCCCCATTTAGCTATAACCTAAGTATACCATGGCCCTGATTCCAACCAGTTTTGGGCCTATATAAGGGCCTTAAACCCTCTTTCTCTCATTCCATACGAATTTACAACCCTAGGAGAGAGAAGAGAGCAAAGAGAGAAGGAAAGAGACAGAAAGTGAGAGAGAAGTGGGAGAGAGTTCTTGGGATTCGATCCCATCGCTCCACGGGCTTAGCTACCATTTCTGCATCGCTAATCTGGCGATTCTGACTCCGTTCGTAGGTAAGAAAACCTAACCCTAATCTATTTTAGGGTTTTCAATAGTGTAAGTGATGAAATAGCTAACCTATTTCATGTTATAGGTGACCGTTGTGTCGTAGACAAAGGCCTTGTGTTTAAACTGAGTTCATTACGAGTCTACTGGCGAAAGGTGCGGACTATAAACGTATAGGTTATGATTTTTAAGACTTTCAATGTCAGTTAATGATTTATTACTGATATGGGTGTCATTTCACATGCAAAACATGATGTTTGTTTCGCTTTACAAATACGTATGAACTATGTCAAGTATAGCGTATTCTATGTATTTGTTGAAATACTTGAATACGTATGGTTTTTGAATTTGTGTTTGCCATGATTATTTACCGTTTATATATGCTAAATGTATGTATAACAACTCCTTGGTGAAAGGATTGGCCCTATACATATTATGCCAACATACTCGTGTATGTTATAATGTGTAGCCTAAGTGTTTGTGAAAATGTCTGAATGAGTATAGGGTTTGTATTCGTGCTTGGCATGACTAACTGGTGTGGGTATATGATTGTTGCATAGGCGACAACCCCTTGACGAAATGGTTTGCCCTAATACGTATTGTAACCGACATACGATATGTATGTTGGGATGTGTAGACTAGGTGTTTGTAAAAATGTTTGAATGAGCTAGTAGTTAGCAAGGTGTACTTGTATACGAGTTGAGATATGATTCTCAACTACGTTAATGATGTGTATGATTTCCTCCATGTATGTTATATTATGATGTCTATTATATTTATGGAATGAATATGTGCGAATTTATGTTTATGATGCATTTCACAACATGCTCAAATGATTGTAGGATGGGAATTATGTGTTTATTACTACTTTGACTATTTCATATGAATACTTGTTGGAATTGGATGTGAATGGGACTACACGATAGTCCAGGAAATCGGTAATGGTTTCTAATCGAGTGGTCGAATCATTTCACCACACGAAACACGTTCGGTGAATCTGAGTAATATGATGATTATCGACAGTGGTACCTTGTCGATTAATTTAGCGTACACTCGTACCAGTCGAACTCGTCAAGTAACCCAATTAACCCGATATATGTTCACCATGTATGGATGCTACTGCTTGAACCTAAGGTACCAAACTCACTAGTGAAAACCCCGTTAACCTTGGTACCTCAATCCGCTAAGAATCATGAGCCGAGCATGGTGGTATGGGACACCGTGGTCGAGCTGTCGGCCTACATTGTGGCGACGAGCCTCCCCGTAGTGACCAGTGAGTAACCCAGACTCGTGAGCCGAATACGGTGGTATGAGACACTGTATTCGAGTTGTCAGCCTCCATATTCGCAGCCTGGCTGTGGTCCCCAGTTGAGTCGGTGACTAGCCTTCGAAAATGGACTGCCAGTTGGTAGGGCATTGGTGGAGTGACCTCAAGTATGAAATAGGCCTGCCCGGGTGCAGCCTGGTTGTGATCCCCAGTCGGGACGGTGACAAGCCTTCGAAAATAGACTGTCAGTTGGTAGGGCATTGGTGGTAGTGACCTGAACTTGTCTATCGTATATGATTAACTAGGATTGACGACCCTAGATGGATCATTATTTGGGTTAATGATATAAAGGGTGGTACCTTAGCTTCTCAATCCTGCTGTATGAAAAGGACTAATAAAAACTTAGTAAGCACGCTCATGCACTGCATTGCATGTGCCGTTTAGCGTTGGGTAAAGCACTGAGGAAGTGACTGACATGTGTGACCGTGAGATGAAGATCACAGAGGGAGTGCAGGCGAGGGCATGCATCATTTATACATACCATTTTTGCATTAATCAGAGTACTTAGGAATGTGTGATTGTATTACTTTATCATTACTGCTTGACTGAATTAATAACATGTTAACCTTTGCTTTATGGTTCCACTAAGTTGATCACTCACTCCCACGTTACGGGACGGTGTTTTAAACACCAACCAGACCCTGTTTTAGTTTCAGATGATGGCGATGCTTGTGAAGAGGAGCCGGACTTTTATGATGATGAGGAGGGCTTCTCCTATATTCAGCTATCAGGCAGGTCTATGTAGACCATGTTCTGATCAACGGGGTTACAGGGATATTGATTAGACACCATTACACTTGGTATTTTACACTTTTGGAGCACTCATGTATATTCTTTTTGTTCATTTTTAGAGTATACATGTATATATTTAACCTGATAACATGTTCACACGCTGGAGACTTACAACAATTTATATATTTTAAATATCTAACACAGTCCTCCACTTGCTTATTTAACTGTCTCTAGAGTATGATATGCTGTTTTGGTATAATCCTACTCATGTTTACTGCACTAATATGGACAACATTCAATCATCATCATCTATGTTACATAAGTGATGCGTTGGAACTCGGGAGTAGAGCTTATGCTCAACCCCCGATTTTCAGGGCATTATAAGTTGGTATCAGAGCATGATTTGGATTAAACTGGACTTGGGTTATGGCCACACGACGTACGCTAATGCAACTTTGATGTAGGGGGGTGCCAGAAAACATAGAGACAGACGTAGGATTTCCCATTTAGCCAAACGGCGAAATCAACCGAAACGGACTGTAGAAATCAGACACGTAGGCTTTCCCGATCACGTGAAATGATCCTAATACCAATCTAGACCGTCAATCAATGGGTTTAGGTAGAACTTTCACAGCTCCCATACTCAACAAATTGAAAACACATGAATATACGCGAATGGGAGCCCAAATGACTCAAAACGTAGTCGGGGCCAAGTCGGTGCAATTTGGGGGGGACCCACAATGGACCCTGTACACCATTGGCACCTCGAGAAGGGGGTGGCCACCGCCCCTCCGCAGCGACACCCCGCCGGGTCTAGAGGACCGCGGCTGTGCAGCGCCTACCGCGGCGGACCACGGTTGGGTTCGGCCGGGCCTATCGGGCTGGCGTCAGGCCGACAACTAGACACGTACGGGGCCCATCAAATCATGTGGGGACCCCTTTTTCTTACCCATTTACCCCCCTCTTCCCTCACACACCCTTCCAAGCTCTCCTTTTCTCTCTAAAGCCTCCATTTCTTCTCTCAAATCTCCCCTCCATTCTCTCATTTTCTCCTCTTCCTTCAAGGCTTACACCCCTCCACTGTTTTCAACAAACCCCTCCTCTATCCCTCTCATTTCCTACGATTTGAGTATAAATCCTTTTTTCTGTGGCCTAACATCTCACAACTCAACCATCCGCCTTAATCCCACACTTTATTCCACTCTAATGGCCCTTTTTGAACTTGTGGTAGCCATCTTCTCCATTTCTACCTTTCTTTCTCTTATGGGAAAAAGCGGGCTTCTACAGATGAAGCTGGGCCTAGTCGCCCAACCCGTTCGAGGAGGAAAGTGGGCGTCGAAGCTAGCACAAGCGCCGCCCAAGAGCACAGGTCAAAGTGGGACCTAGATCCCCAAATTCCAATCGAGAGAGCGCTACCGATGGGCATCAAATACGGTCAGTTTGGTGGCCGCAGGGTTGTACTTGAAGCTCACGTAGATGAGAGGCTGTTTGGGCTACACCCGATTATGGACCGCTTGGTGGACGTTGAGTGGGGTCCCATGTTGAAAGGTAAGCCTCATGCGTGTGAGAATACGGTTCGTGTTTTCTACGCCCATATCCAAGACCCATCGCTGAAGCCTCTCCAGTTCACTGTTTCTATAGGGAGGCGGGAGCATATAATTAATGTGGATCTGGTAGCCCAGATTATGGGGATTCCACATGGTGAGGCATACGTCAATGAGAATTTTTTTAAGAGTGTGCGAGAAAGAGATCGCCGGACGTGATACCTTTATGGCCGAATGGCTCCCTGGACGCAAGGCAATTGCCTCCCATCGACGAGATTGACAGATGATTTTCGTTTTCTTCATCACATTTTCACGTACAATGTATACCCCAGATGGGGCAACCGCATTAAATGCACTCGTTTGATGGTAGACTTCTTGTATAGGGTTGGACATGAGGATAAGTTGTGCCTGCCCACGTTCACCCTACTTCAGATAATCCAGACCGTACGCTCTGTCAGGAACGACGTCTCACTCCTGTTTGGCCGATTGGTATGCAAGATTGCTCGAGAGGTCGGCTATAGACTTAACATGGATGATATTACGCCAATCCGGTTCATAAACGATGCTACGCTTAACAACATGGGGATCGACCCTCAACAACGTCAAGCCTGACTCGACGAGTATGGGGAGGAGTCTGATAGTGAGGGAGAGGAAAGTGTTGATCTGGAGGAAGAGAGTGAGGAAGGAAGTGGTGATGAGATAGAGTAAGAACAGGAAGAAGAAGAGGAGGATCAGGACAGGGATGAGAGCTCCCCTCCTACAGCATGGGAGCATGACACTGATCGGGCCCGCTTAGTTCGACTTGAGGAGGGTCAGGCTGCCCTACGATAGGAGATTATTGACACCCGGGCCCTCGTGAAATACAAGTTTAAGAAGATGACTCGTACCTTGAAATCTATCTTGTGCTGCCTATAAGATAAGGGTGCCCCTCCTCCCTCACCAGACTCAGATGTCTAGTCATCCATACCGTTGCCCTGTAGCTTGTTTTGTTGCTGTTTAGGATGTCTATGTTTTGATGTTGTTGGGTCTAGTCATGTAGTAGGTAGAAAGTGTGTTTGTGTTTGGTAGTTTAGGCTTACCATAGTCGCATGCGTTCCCGTCATAATTCATGTAGAACTTTATTTCTGTGTATTGTGACCAATTTTGGTAAATGAAATGCACGCCATTTCTTTTACTATAAGGTGCGTTGGATGCTTCAAGAATTGAGTATTGTTATGTTACATCTGACTCGGGTTGCACCCTATGTTGTATATAGGGCATGCCACCTAAGAGTACACGTAGTACGACCTGCCTCGCACCTGGCGACTCTCTTGACGGGGCACCTCCCCTCAGCGATCGCCTCATGGACCCCAATTCGGGCCTGTCTCTCTCTGACACTATGTCGGATTCTCAGCCGGCCACTGGCCCCACTAATGGGCCTGCACTTGTTGCACCACCGGTTCCAGAGCAGAACCGCACGTCTACCTCGATGCCACCCATGCCTCAGCCGACTCCCACTATTGATAGGTTAGAGCAGATGATGTTGTTGATACAGCAGCAGAAGGACAGTATCAGCAGTAGCATGCACAGCGGCAGCAATAGTTTTTAACCTCCATGGCTGGTATTTTTGCCCAAAGTATGGGTGTGACTCCACCTGCATCACCTATGCGCCCTGTTGGGAACTCGAGTGTCAGCAGCACCTTTGAGCGATTCCAGTGCTCATGACCTCCCACTTTTACGGGTACTCATAGCCCCGAAGAGGCTGAATATTGTCTTGACCGCATCTCTAAGATGATGAAGCCGCTGCGCTGCACCGAGGCAGAGCAAATGGAGTTGGTCACCTTCATGTTGGAAAAGGAGGCCAGCTTGTGGTGGGATAGTATTCCCCGCACTATTGCGGAAGGTTATGTGTGGATGTGGGAGGCCTTCGAGAAGCGCTTCCATGAGAAGTACTTCCCTCTCACTTACCATAATGAAAAGGAGGGTGAGTTTCTCCGCCTCCGACAAGGAGGAATGACTGTAACAGAGTACAAGAACAAATTTACGGAGCTAGCTAAATATGCTCCTTTGGTACTAATAGATGAAGCGATGAAAATGTGGCATTTTTCAGATGGGTTACGGCCCGATATCCACACTAAGACGTGTTGCGCTAGCATTCCCAATTACGCCGAGCTATTCAACATGTCTCTATGAGCCAAACAAGATGGAGACAGAGTTTCTCAGACATGTATACCAATGGGTCTGAGGCCTCTGCCTGAATTGCAGCACCGACCAGTCCTAAGTAAGAAGCCACATGTAGACTCGCCTCCCAGGCCCATGGCTCCACCGACCAAGCAAAGGCGA
Organism: Magnolia changhungtana; assembly: GCA_030180095.1. NCBI lineage: Eukaryota > Viridiplantae > Streptophyta > Magnoliopsida > Magnoliales > Magnoliaceae > Magnolia > Magnolia changhungtana. Next base: position 7,369,883 of record JASAUF010000525.1, read on the forward strand.
ACGAAACGTTGGTGTACATATTGCGATAAAGGTGGACACACTGACCCCTTCTGTTTTACCAAGATGAAAGACAATGGTATCACGCCACCTCAGAAGGTCGACCGTCGGCCACTACATGGTATAACGACTCCACCCCTATGATCTGCACTACCAGCGCAGCCACTTTACCGACCGCCTGTACCTCAGAATAGGCAGCCTCAATGACCTATGGCAGCACAACTAAACCATCCTCAATAAGCCCGTGTGCATGCACTTGCAGCTAAAGCACCTGAGTCAACAACTGCAGCGCTTTTGACCTTTAAGGTCACTGTCCACATTCAAGGTACACCTGTATTCCTATTAGTAGACACTGGGTCTATTAAACCAATTCGTATGAAAGAATAGGCCTAATAAGGGATTACTATGCTCATTATAAAAATATGGTAAATAGAGGTGGCAAATATATTGTAAATAATAGAAGGATCGAAACAGAAAATTTCTACATCTTTGAGTTGCCAATAGGCTGGTCATATATTTTCATATTAAAGTTTAGTATGTAGTGTCTATTTAGGAATTATTTATAATTATACTAGGAATTATCCTGTGATTAGATTTGATTATACGTGAAGATATATCTAAAATTTGTACAATTAAATTAGAACCCTCAGGTAGGATTGAGTTTCAAAGTTTAATACTCCGTAATCTCATGTTAGAGGTAGACTATAGTAAAATATTATACGTTTCTTATTCCCTTGTGAACTCAAGGTTCATACTGCGTCAAGGAGATGTCCCTCTCCTTTCCTTTCTCGCGGCCTTATGTTGCTAACATTCCAAACTCCTGAAATATTTTGGAACTCTCGACTCTTCCTTTCCTCCTGAAGTAAATGAAATCGAAGAACGAATCTGCCCATAAGTCCCTAACCGTATGATCGAAATGGTGACATACAAATCTACTTTTAGGAGATTGAAAACCTCTCTAGTATAGCCTTTTGACTATGAGCACCATAAAAGAACTTATTATCCACCAAGTTAAACATAGGTTAAACAACAACTCTCATTGAACAAGACCCAAGGGACAACCTGTGAATCTCCTAGCAAATTATAATACTCCTTAAATACTTAGGATAATTAGATTTCAAAATTTCATAACCATATCCCTACGAGGCATTCGCGGCTTAACTCAATTCTCAATCCTAGGTGATTACCAAAGGACTCACTGCTTTGACCGAGCAGAAGACCAAGATCCATTAGGATTAGGAAGGGATACAACGAGTCGTCTGCCCTAGTCAGGCGGGCAATCGATGTATCGGATTCGAGCCTACCACAATTAATTTTATGTATTAGCCCAATCATAAAGTGTAGAACATACTTCTAAAAGTGCACCTGCTTGTGCCCTGATTTGTCAAGTTACGTGAGTTGTGGGTCAGACTATCTACAGAGCTCGATAGGAAGAACAATTCGAGCGTCTGCCTCATCCGGATGTGTGGAAGCTCGCCATAGGTAAATCATAGCCTCACATCCCTTATCCCAAAACACCAGGTGATTAAAACCCTTAAAACAAGATAGACATCTTAGGGTTTTTAAGGTGAGAAAACTGTTTTCAAATAGGAAAATCTGTAAGTTTTTCCCGCCTTGTTGATTTTATCGATGCACCGTCGATATGATCGACCTGCACTGTCGATGTCCTCGATACCTTACTGATATTATCGATATGAGGACCAAAAATGTCTAGCAACTAAATATTCATCTGGACAGATTTATCGATGTATCGATACACCTATTGATATCATCGATAAAAGCACTAAATATGTTCAGCAACTTCACAATATATCTGGACGAATTATCGATGTATCGATACACCTATCGATATCATCGATATTCAAATCTTGAGTCCATCGGGAATGGCTCGATAAGATCAACAAACAGATTTTCGGCATCCCTATTTTTTAATGAAAATCTCAAATTTCTTCGATATATCGATGACCGTCCGATATGATCTAAATTCAAATATCGATAAGATCGGAGGTCCATCGATGATATCGATAGTGAGCGCGCATTTCTCACAACAGATATCTCAGGTTGTTTTTAATTATGATCGGGGGCCCTTCGATAGAATCGATATTTAAATATCGATGATATCGGCACCAAGTCGATTGCATCGAACAAGGACACAAATCGTCCAGCAAGCTTACAAACAAATCCACTGGATTTATCGATGCATCGACTTTGATCTCGATATCATCGACATTCAAATTTTGATGATCTCGACGGTTCCCCCGATCATTCATGAAAACCTGAAATATCTTAAAGTCAAGTTTCTCTCATTTTTCAAGTATCGATTAATCGAACCTGTCGTCGATGGAATTGGAGTTCGAAATCTGATGACATCGACAATAGCTTCGATTCATCAACTTATTGGCAAGAAGTTTCAAAAGCATATGACATTGAGTCCGAGTCATCGAGCAGACCATCAATGCTATCGAGAGTATACGCTCAATGATATCGAACTTGCTCAATGATGTCGAACTCTGTCATAAATGTGACCATTTTATATCCGTTGGAACTTTTTGCCTATATATAGAGGACTTGTCTTTTGTTGCTGAGAGAGAGAAAGTAGAGAGAGCTTTTGTGTGTTTCATCTTACATCCTATATCTTAAGCCCTTTCTCTAGAGGGAGTTCATCCTCTAATCCACCCTCACCATTGATATTCAATAGAATAGATTGGGAAATGAACTTCCGCATTCAAGGATCCACCAGCTACTACCTTAATGGAAAATCATTAAGCTGGGATGCTTTGAATGCATAAGATTGGAACTACTCTATCTTTCTTATAGGAAAATCTTTAGATAATAGGATTCCATCACAACCTTGACCCAACCCGAAGCCGAGTATTGGTATACTATCTTGTGTTGCGGATCAAGGGAGTAGAAGACTCTTCGTCAACAAGGATGAGGAGATCTTCGGCATTATGCTGAATAGGACTCATCGACTTATCCGTAAGTATCTAAAGTCCAGAGGACACTTGTGATCATTCCTTTCTAGGATTGGGTCTTAAGTGGTTCTCACCCTTTGAAGTCCTTAAGGAGGCCTCCAACGGGAGTGTACATGGTAGGTGCGTTGTGTGAACACTTGCTTTATGGAGAGCATAAACATCTGGTTAGGAGTGAACCATTAAAACTCCCGACTGCGTTGTGTGGACCCTTGCTCTGTGGAGAGCATAAACATCTAGTTAGGAGTGAACCAGTAAAACTCCAGGGTTAGAGGTGAACTCAGTAGAAACCTCTATGTACAGGTTGAAGGTGAACCTGATTTAAAACCTTAGGTTTGAGGTGAACCCTGAGAAACCTCCTTAGTGAAATCCGGTATACTCAAGGGTTGAGTGCGGCAGCCGGGAGTGGAGTAGACTTATCGTCGAACTACTATAAAATGACTGCGTTTGAGATTGTTATTTTGATTGAGTGATTTGCATTAATATTTCTATATCTGAATATCTGATCACTTCTCACACACCTACACAGTCATATCCATCATGAACTAGACTTTTTATTGTTTAATCTTTAAGTAGTTTGTGATTGGATCCTCTACCAGGCTTGGAAGCCAGTAGAGTTACATTTGAGTAATCCTGATAATTGTACATTTAAAAGGATTAGTGAAATAGGATTTTGAATAAACCATAATAACTTTTAAAAGTCCTATTCACCCCCCTCTAGGACATATTGACATATTCCTTCTTCAAATCAAGCGGTCTTCACCGCTATTTCAACCACCCTTAGGTAAACCAATTTAGACATTTGTTTTCAAACCTCAAAGGTAGAAACTTTTAATGGGGGTAGACCAATATGGGCTATGTTGATGTAGTTATTATATACCCCAACATGTATGTAAACCTTTACCTATTTCCCTTAGAAAATTTTAGGGATGAAATTATTCTTTAAGGGGGGTAAATTGTAATGTCCCGGAAAAATCCGTACAAAAACCCAAGTACCACCTTAGGCAGGAATCACTCAGGACCAAATCCTTTAGAAATTAGATGAAATTAACTAAGTGTTAAACTAGATTAGCTGTGAAATTCGCTTGAACCACTTTAAATGTGAACTGCAAGACCCAAAACTTGCAGAATCATCGACGCTACATTACCCTATAATCTAGAATCAATCTAATTACCCAGTTGCTCTCGAGAGCATCACGAAACTCTGTATTGGATCTGTACCGTATGTCAAAAGTTCGATTACCGCGAAACTAAACGATTATGACCGCCTTGCTGGGCTTGACAACCATCTCGAAAACCAAGTCCTGACTGTGTCAGAAATGTACAACTTGAGCACGGAGCGAAATGTGTGAGAAATGTGAATATTTATGGAAATAAAATCCAAACTTAAGTAAACTGAGACGTGTCGCATGTGCGCCAAATAGACCATCAGAATCTGACCCAAATACACCCTTGGATCAGGAGAAATTTTTCACACATGTCAGTACGCTTGTGGCCTTGATCGAGTACCAGTGACCATTGAACTGAAACTGGTCTGCCACGATCGATCTGTAAATTCGATCGGACCGAACACTTAACTTGACCCAGATCCAATGTCGGGAAGCTTAAGTCCGACCGCACCCAGAAAGGGGGCCTCCAAAAGTGCTCCGTTGGATTGAAACAACCCCCATTTGGCTATAACTTAAGTATACCATGGCCCTGGGGTCATTTCAACCAGTTTTGGGCCTATATAAGGGCCTTAAACCCTCTCTCTCTCATTCCATACAAATTTGCAACCCTATGAGAGAGAAGAGAGCAAAGAGAGAAGGAAAGAGACAGAAAGTGAGAGAGAAAGTGGAAGAGAGTTCTTGGGATTCGATCCCATCGCTCCACAGGCTTAGCTACTGTTTCTGCATCGCTAATCCAGCGATTCCGACTCAATTCGTAGGTAAGAAAACCTAACTCTAATCTATTTTAAGGTTTTCAATAGTGTAAGTGATGAAATAGCTAACCTATTTCATACTATAGGTGACCGTTGTGCCGTAGACAAAGGCCTTGTGTTTAAACCGAGTTCGTTACGAGTCTACCGGCAAAAGGTGCAGACTATAAACGTATAGGTTATAGTTTTCAAGACTTTCAATGTCGGTTAATGATTTATTACTGACGTGGGTGTCATTTCACATGAAAAACATGATGTTTGTTTCGCTTTACGAATACGTATGAACTATGTTAAGTATAGCGTATTCTATGTATTTGTTGAAATACTTGAATATGTATGGTTTTTAGATTTGTGTTTGCTATGATTATTTGCCGCGTATATATGCTAGATGTATGTATAACAACTCCTTGGCGAAAGGATTGGCCCTATACATGTTATGCCAACATACGTCGTGTATGTTATAATGTGTTACCTAAGTGTTTGTGAAAATGTCTGAATGAGTATAGGGTTTATATTCATGCTTGGCATGACTAACTGGTGTGGGTATATGATTGTTGCATAGTCGACAACCCCCTGACCAAAGGGTTTGCCCTAATACGTATTGTAACTAACATACGATATGTATGTTGGGATGTGTAGGCTAGGTGTTTGTAAAAATGTCTGAATGAGCTAGTAGTTAGCAAGGTGTACTTGTATGCGAGTTGAGATATGATTCTCAACTACGTTAATGATGTGTATGATTTCCTCCATGTATATTATATTATGATGTCTATTATATTTATGGAATGAATATGTGTGAATTTATGTTTATGTTACATTTCACAACATGCTCAAATGATTGTATGATGGGAATTATGTGTTTATTACTGCTTTGACTATTTCATACGAATTGTAACACCCCAGATTTTTTGCCAACCTGGAGTTAGATGTCCTTAGGCAAGGGGTAGATCCTAACCCCTTATGAACCTCTCAAACCTCAAATCCTTTAGGAATTAGACAAAGTTAACTAAGTGCTAAACTGGATTAGCTACGAAATCCGCTTGAATCACTTTAAATACGATCTGCAAGACCCAAAACGTGTAGAATCGTTGACGCTACGTTACCCTATAATCTAGGATCAATCTCATAACCTGGTTGCTCTCGGGAGCATCACAAAACTCCGCATCGGATCTGGACCGCACATCAAAAGTTCGAATAATACGAAGTTATAGAATTAGGACTGCCTTGCTGGGCTTGACAACCATCTCAGAAATCAAATCCAGATAGTGTCCTGGGGCTATTCGCTTGAGCCCGGAGTGAAGAGTATGAGAAACGTGAAAATAATTAGAAATAAATTCTGAATTTAAGTAATCTGAGACTTGTACTTGTAACCCTGATCGAGTTTCAGTGACCATTGAACTGAAACTAGTCTGCCACATGTGATCTGGGAACCCGATTGGACTGAAAACTTAACTCGACCTAGATAAATAGTCAGTGAGCTTAAGTCTGACCTTTGGCTCAAGGGGGGGCTCCAGAAGTGCTCCATTAAGACAGAACTGTCCATATTTGGACATAACCTAAGTATACCATGGCCTTGAGTCTAATTTGGTGAGTTTTTAGCCTATATAAGGACCTAAAACGCTCTCTCATTCAGCCCATACGAATTTGAGAGAAACCCTAGGAGAGAGAAGAGAGAAAAGAGAGAGAAAGTATGAGAGAAGTGGGAGAATCTTCCTGCTATTCTACCCTGCCGATTTACATGATTAACCATCACTTTCCAATCACTATCCCGGCGATTCCAGCTTCGTTCTTAGGTAAGAAAAACCTAACTCTAACCTGTTTTAGGGTTTCAATTGATACAAGTAGCGAAATAGCTAACATAACTCGTGATTTAGGTCGTTATACTATCGTGGACGAAGACTTAGCAATTCTATCGCGTTCGTTACATTTCTACGGCGTAAGGTGCGGACTTTAGATGTATAGGTTAAGGTTTTCAAAGCTTTCAATATCAGATAATGATAGATTCATGATCTGGGTGTTATTGTACATGCACAATGCAACATTCGTTTTGCAATTCAGTTACATATGCAAATTATGGCATATTGTGTATTCTGTATATTTATAGAACATACCGTATACGTACAAATTTTGAAAGTGTGTTTGCCATGATAAATTAATGTATGTACATGCTATATATATGTGTAATACTTACTCGGTGAAAGGATTCGCCCAAATACATGTTTTTGCTAATATATGTTATGTATGTTAAATAAGTGTATTCTAAGTGTTTGTGAAAATGCTTGTATGAGTAAGTACTTAGATGATTGTGCTTTAGGTAGGTGTTGAGATAGGATTCTCAACTACCTTAGAGATGTATATGATTTGCTCCATGTTAGTTGTTTAATTTGATCGCTTACTTATGAAATGTATGTGTTTGTATTTCTTGTTTATATTATGCTTTATAACATGCTTATTAACATGTTTGAATTACTTTGTTAATTCTGCTTTGACTATTATACATGCTTTCTGATTACGGATTGAATGTGATTGGGGCTATGTTATAGTCCAGGCAATCGGGAATAGACTTGAAGTCGTGGCTGAGATTCATTTCACCACGTAGGATGTGTTTGACAAACCCGGGTCGTATGTTGGTCGTCGGCAGTGGTTACGCCACACGAAGTGCTTATGCACTTCATGTCGATCGATGCGATGTGCGCTCGTACTAGTCGAGCCCGTCAAGTAACCCGATCCGCCATTGTATGTTCACCATGTATGGACGCTACTGCTTGAACCTAAGGTACCAAACTTACCAGTGTAACCCCGTTAACCTTGGTACCTCGACCCGCTAAGACTCATGAGCCGGACATAGTGGTATGGAACACCGTGGTCGAGCTGTCGGCCTACCTGGGGCCACAAGCCTCCCCATAGTGACCAGTGAATAACCCAGACTTGTGAGCCGAATACGGTGGTATGGGACACTGTATTCGAGCTGTCGGCCTACACTGATAAGGTGATGGGGGAGTGGTGTAACGATTGCGTGTAATAGCCCTGGCAGCCCTTTGTAGTGACCTCGAGCATACTCTGAATCTGTGGAGAGGCGACGAGCCTTCCCGTAGTAAATAGAGTATAAACTAGGCCTGTATTGATAAGGTGATGGGGAAGCGGTGCAACGAGTGCGTGTAACAACCCTAGCAGCCCTTTACAGCGACCTAGAACCGCATCATCGTATGAGATTATCTAAGACTGACGACCCTAAAATGGATCATTGTTTGGGAATGATATAAGGGAGGTACCTTAGTTTCCCAATACTGCTGTATGAAAAGGACTAATAATAACTCGGTAATCATGCTCATAACATAGCACTGCATGTGCTTGGAAGATGTGGAGCACTGAGTGATGAACGCATGCCACGGACGTAAGATGGTGTCGTACGAGGGTGGTTCGACAAGGGCATGCATCATGACTGCATTCCATACTTGCATTAATAAGAGTATTTAGGAGTGTTTGATTGTACTGCTTTATCATTACTACTTGACTGAATTGATAACATGTTAACCTATGCTCTATTATTTCACTGAGTTGATCACTCACTCCCACGTTACGAGACGGTGTTTAAACACCAAACTGGACCCTATTTGAGTTTCAGATGATGGCGATGCTTGCGAAGCGGAGCCAAACTTTTATGATGATGAGGAGGGTTTCTCCTTACACTGCTATCAGGTGGGTCTATGTAGACCATCTTCTGATCGACAGGGTTACAAGGTTGATGATTAGATGCCATTACACTTTAGTTTGCTCTTTTGGAGCACCCTTGTATATTCATTTTATCCATTTTTGGAGTCTACATTGATATATTTATCCTGGTAACATGTTCACACTCTGGAGACTTACAATAGTTTATATATATTTTATATATCTATCACAGTCTTCCGCTTGCATAATTTAACTGTCTCTAGAGTATGATATGTTGTTTTGGCTTAATCCCATTCATCTTTAATGCACTAATACGAACAACATTCAATCATCATTCTTTATGTTGCTTAAGTGATGCGTTGGAACTCGAGAGTTGAGTTTATGCTCGACCCCCGATTTTTAGGGCGTTACATGAATACTTGTTGGAATTGGATGTGAATGGGACTACACGATAGTCCAGGCAATCGGTAATGGTTTCTGATCGAGTGGTCGAATCATTTCGCCACACGAGACACATTCGGTGAATCCGATTCATACGATGATTATCGACAACGGTACCTTGTCGATTAATTCAGCTTACGCTCGTACCAGTCGAACTCGTCAAGTAACCCGATTGACCCGATGTATGTTCACCATGTATGGACTCTACTACTTAAACCTAAGATATTAAACTCACCTGTGTAAACCCCATTAATCTTGGTACCTTGATCCGCTAAGTCTCATGAGCTGGGCATGGTGGTATGGGACACCGTGGTCGAGCTGTCAGACTACGCTGGGGTGATGAGCCTCCCCATAGTGACCAGTGAGCAACCCAAACTCGTGAGCCGAATACGGTGGTATGGGACACTGTATTCGACCTGTCGGCCTCCATTAGCGTAGCCTGGCTGTGGTCCCCAGTCGGGTAGGTGACTAGCCTTCAAAAATAGACTGTCAGTTGGTAGGGCTTGGTGCAGTGACCTCAAGTATAAAATAAGCCTACCCCGGTGTAGCCTGGTTGTCATCCCCAGTCAGGTCGGTGACGAGCCTTCAAAAATAGATTGCCAGTTGGTAGGGCATTAGTGGTAGTGACCTGAACTTGCCTATCGTATGTGATTAACTAAGATTGACGACCCTAGATGGATCACTGTTTAGGTTAATGATATAAAGGGTGGTACCTTAGCTTCCCAATCCTACTGTATGAAAAGGACTAATAAGAACTTGGTAAGCACGCTCATGCACCGCATTACATGTGTCGTTTGGCGTTGGGTAGAGCACTGAGGAAGTGACTGACATGCGCGACCATGAGATGAAGATCGCAGAGGGAGTGCAGGCGAGGGCATGCATCATTTATACATACCATTTTTGCATTAATCAGAGTACTTAGGGATGTGTGATTGTATTACTTTATCATTACTGCTTGACTGAATTAATAACATGTTAACCTTTGCTTTATAGTTCCACTAAGTTGATCACTCACTCCCACGTTACGGGACGGTGTTTTAAACACCAACCAGACCCTGTTTTAGTTTCAGATGATGGCGGTGCTTGCGAAACAGAGCCGGACTTTTATGATGATGAGGAGGTTTTCTCCTATATGCAGCTATCAGGTGAGTCTATATAGACCATGTTCTGATCAACGGGGTTACAGGGATGTTGATTAGACACCATTACACTTGGTATTTTGCACTTTTGGAGCACTCATGTATATGCTTTTTGTTTATTTTTGGAGTATACATGTATATATTTAACCTGATAACATGTTCACTCTGGAGACTTACAACAGTTTATATATTTTAAATATCTAACACAGTCTTCTGCTTGCTTATTTAACTGTCTCTTGAGTATGATATGTTGTTTTGGTATAATCCCACTCATGTTTGCTGCACTTATATGGACAACATTCAATCATCATCATCTATGTTGCATAAGTGATGCGTTGGAACTCAGGAGTGGAGCTTATGCTCGACCCCCGATTTTCAGGGCGTTATAGTCACGCAAACCTCGATAAATAGGAAAACAAATTTCATAATGATCCAAAACTTCTGTTACCCAAAAAGGGTTTCAATGAGAGACGTTCAATCCTCATTATTCCCCGTGATGTGGGCCATCTGAGTCCATATACGGCTAATTTTTTTTGGAGTGGCCCACTGCCCTAAGGGACCCAACAAATGCACGGTGCTGATGTACGGCACACATCATGGTGGGGCCTGTAGGACTTACTAACGTTAAAAGAGCTGTTGTACGTGTAGCTTGCTACCTCCCTTCTCTTTTAAAAAAGAAAAACAAAACAAAACAGAGGTGGGTCCCACATAGGGCCCACCACAACATGTATATATTATATAGTATAATATATAATATATATAATGTATTATATATAATATAATATAATACATATAATATATGCAACGTCCAAGCCCTGGACAGACGTATCATCAAGTGTAGCCCCACACGTGGGGTGAGCCCCACCATCCAAGCACGGTGGACGGTTTAGATAAAGCACATACACTATGGTGTGGCCCATCTAAAAGGATGGATGACATGGATGGGTCCTATGGACCCCACTGTCAGTCCACACTTCACGGCTGACCACAGCCCATAGTCAGCTCACACTTCACTGCTGACCACACCCCACGTTAGTTCACACTTCACTGTTAGCCACATCCAACGTCCCTGGAAGCTGGACAGTGGATACAACACAAGCATCATGGTGGGTCCCACATGGACGTGGCCCACCTGATTGGATCAGTCTAATATGTGTGTTTCCATTTCATCTGGGCCTGCGTGACCGTCCAGTCATGCAGGCCCCAAATAGGGATCAAGATGGCCCCCTAGTTGGATGGCATGGGTAAAATACACACATCATAGGTGGGCTATGATCATAAAAAGAGAAATAGTGATAGAGAGAGAGGGAGAAGAGAGATCGGAGATAACAGAGGGGCCCCACCACAATGAGCCCCACTTGGATACAAGCGTACATGAAAGTAGGTCTCACTATATGTGGGCCCTTAGATCACAAAAAGATAATTACAGAAAGAATAAAAATGTGGGTCCAAGATCACCCACTGTCCACTCCTTGGCCAGATGAAATGTCGAACTCCTTGGCTTCAATCTTGATGGAAGATGATGAAAAATGGAGGGTTGAGATGGGAGATGAGAGGGTAGGAAGTGGGCCACACTAAAGCTCCTTCATGAGAGCTTTGGGAGAGCTTGGATGTGTGGCTCTTTGGTTGCTTGGAAATGAGTTTGAGAAATGAGAGAGAGAGGGTTGTAAAGAGAGAGAGAGAGAGAGAGATGGGTGATGGAGTAATGGGTAAGGTGAGTGATGGGTGTGTAAGAAATTGTTGACTTTAGAGGTAGATTGTGTAAGAAAGGTATGGGTTGTGTAAGGGTTTGTTAACTTATGGGGTTGCTTGAGGATGGGTGTGAGGTGATGTGTACTTGACATGTACTTGACCCTGATGGGATTGATTGATTGATTGAGGTGACATGTTGAAAAGATTCTCTAGAGTTTTTGCAATGCGCGGTGTTTTCCTCGAACTGAACGCTGGTCCACATCTCCTGGCCTGGGTATCGCCTTAGCTTGCGAGATGCGGCATCGAAACAGTGGCTACAGCACGGTCGCTAGGGTACAAGTCTCGAGTCGAGTCAACTCTGATTTGCAGGACTCGGCTTAGGATTGCGCGCAAACGTCAGATAAAGGTCGAAGGTTGCTAGAATTCGATCGGGAGGACTGCAGAAACTTACAGAATAGTACGAACTAAGATATGGGTCTTACAGCCCATGAGACTAAGTATACAAAGCTAGGGCTTAGATAATATGGAAACAGGCCTAGCAAGGGACTAAGGTGAGCATTCAACCACACTTAGCAACTAATGGACCTAGAGGGGTCCAAATGGGGACTTTTAACCACCATTGACCCAAGGCATCTAATCCACAAACCACATAAACATAAGGCCCAAGGCCCATATCCAAACCATATGCACATAGGTCCCACAAAAGGCATAAGGAAGTAAGCCCAATACTACCCCTAACAATCATGGCGCAAGGAGGGGAACTAAGGCCTAAAGCCCAAGTCCCTTTGGCCACAAGACCTATACATTTAGGTGAACTTAAGGGGCAGCCCATGGGCACAAATACATGGCCCAAAAATAAGTCTAAGTTGGGTGAAATGAGCCCCTTTACATCAGCCCAAAAACTAGCACATTTAAGTGGGCAACCAAGGGCCCAAAACCACCTTTATCTAGCCCACAAGTCCATTTAAATGGTGGAAATCAGCCCAACATATGGCTGAACCAAGGTGGGACGTTCCATCCCACTCTAGGCCCTAGGAAGTCCCAAAAATCTAGTCATACTTCGGTCCACAAGGACCATAAAAAGGGGTAGCCAAACTATGCACTAATCAAGCACAAAAAGAGCACTAATCAAGCCCAAAATATTACCAAAATAGGTGTGCATCATGCACCCCAGCTTTCTCAATAAGGTGGGCCTCACATCTCATATAATCGAGTCCAAAACAATCTTCATTTGGGCCCTTACTGAATTTTCAGTCCATCAACAATTTGGGCCTACTGAAGCCCAGATACTTGTTAAAACATGTGGAAAATATTTCCATAAGGGCTAGCAATATTTACAGGGGGGCCCATAGATGGAGGAAGAGGGTGGTACACTCAAAACAGGTGAGCCTGCTACTAGGCTGCAAGCCCAGGATCAGCCCATGGCCTGGGCGTCCTGGCCCATACACACATCAAAGTGAGCTCCACACATCCCTGAGGTGGCCCTACAAGGGACGTCCACCTGGGGTGGTCCCACACTCCACATGGACCACCACAGAGGGGGAAACAGCGTGGACACAAAACATACATCATGGTGGGTCAGCCCATGGACGGTCCACCATACTGGACGTCCAGTAGGGGACGCCAGTCCAGCTGGTTGGCCCCACATACATGGTCCATATGGACCTCAGATACATCAGACGTGGGCCCCAATAAACATATACAAGTCCAACTGGGCTGGGGTCCAAAATCAGATACAACTCAAGAGGACAGCAAGGTAGCAGAAAATTCAAGCAATGTATGTTGTTGTACCAACTTTGGGCACTCCAATAGAATGGGTCCAGGGCCTCTAAAAATCTAAAAATTTAGGGCCAAGGTCCCTCATCGTATACAACAAGGGAAAGTTCATAAAGATGGCCCACCATCAGAGAAAATATTTTTAAATTATAGTTTTATGTGAGACAATGTTGCTGGAATTTACTATAAAAAAAAGCTAGCAACATACCCATATTGGCCCACTCTTTTAGAGACCCAAATGAGATCAGTTGAGGCTGAAATTTGGCATGCTTATAGGTGGGACATACACCTTCAAAAGTTATATATTACTTGGTATAAAACTCCCCACTAAAAGCCCTAAAATCTAGCCTCAAGTTGACCCAGAAAAGAATTAAATATAAACATTATTTAAAATGGGATTTAATCCCAGAAAATCATAGGATGGACCACCCCAGTGGGCCTCACAAACATTCAGACCTTCCCCAATAACAAAAACCCCTTACATGTGCCCCATTTGGGTGGATTTTTTAGGCCACATGTCCAAGGTGGACTATCATGAACGTCTAACCTCCATGGACGGTCTGGATTTTTTTTGGTCCATAAGGTGGGCCACACACACATGATCAGAGGTTATCTATAAGGGAAAAATAAAGATCCGGCCACAAGAGAAGGGTCTCTGCCACATTGAGGCCCTTCCCTTCATCACACATGTAAATACATTCCATTATATAAGATACACAAGATATACATGGATCATATGATTCCTACTTGGGATCTATGGTGGAGATCCAATCTCCATCAAGGATCAAGGGTCTAGATGACCCAAGAATTTCTGATCAAATGAAGAAAAGGCTATGAAGAGGTTCATGGAGATTGGCCCCTTGCATGTAACATGCATGCAATGTAGGATAAGCTTCAAGCCACATCCATGGAGTCTTAGGGCCACCACCATCTCTTGATGAACTCACATACTCCAATCATGAAAGAAAAGATGGAGAACAACTACAATATAGAGAAATCTGAAATAGAAAATACATGCACCCACCTCTAAGGATCCAATATTCAAATTTACATCAACATGATCTCCATGCTCCAAGGAAGGGGTTCCTAAGGTTGAGATGAGTTGTTGAGGGCTAGATTTGAAGGGATTTGAGGGAGAGGAGGCTAGAGAAATGGAGAGGACGGAAACGTCCATGGGTTTGCTAGGAGGAAAGAAGAGAGAGTGAAAGAGAAAATGAGAGGGAAAGAAGGAGGGCTTGCTAGAAAAGAGAGAGAAATGATTACTTCTCTCTCCTTAGATAGACAAAACCATGATGAGGCTATGGTGATACAAACAATGTTGTAGACTCATAGATTTTCTAGGTGTAGGGTGTAAGCTTGCTAGAGAGCCTAAGCCTAAGGATGACATCATCACATGGGGAAGTGTGTGGTGCTAGGGTGGGGTCCACCATCACACACAATCAACGGTCCAAATCGAGCGTGGCCCATAACTTACGATGTACACATTGGTTTCACGCATGAGATACGGTGTTTGAACCGCGGCGCTGATGCGGATATAATGGCATAGGTTTCAGGTCGATCCAAATTGGTTCAACGAGATCGGACTTAAGGATGATCGCAAACACTACCCGAAGGTCGCGGGTCATCGAGATTTGACGGGTAGGACCGCTTGACCCTAAGGAACACGATGCATACTTGGGTTAGGGTCTTACACGTTTGATTTACATATGAAGGAAGAGTTCCTTTCAAGTGAACCGCATGACTCTTTTGAGGCATGTATAGACCACTCCCCTGATTTAAATTATAATATGATTAGGGAGATGGACAAGTTGCTCAAAATGACTCTAGAATTTGAAACCACTCAGTTAAGGCCACCTTCTGAGCTATCAACACTTGACGATATAATGTCTCTACTGAGTAGTAACAATGAATAGAGTCTTCACATCAATACACCTATTGATCCACAATCTATCTATGCACAATCTGTCTATGCAAGGTAGGGTGAGATGTATCCGGTGACAATTGACTCTTACCAAGGTGAAGAGCAAGAGATCATGTTTCCCTTTATTCCAAGAGAAGACTAAGGAATCATTGGGCATATCATCACAGACCTCAATGTGGAAAATGAGCCTCTCTCAACTGACTATCTCAACTCTCTGAAAGATCGCTTGGCATATTTTGCAGATTCAAATGATCCTATGATAAAAGAAATAATGGATGCCTTGCAAAACAATACCTTACTGGTTGTTACTGACTGAGAGAACCCTTATTCTGAAGCTCTTCCTTCCATTGATCTTAAATGTTTACCATTAAGGGAGGAGGAGCTGAAAGTTGAACTAAAGCCTGAAACTTCGGAATAGGTTGAGCCTACATCACCTGCTGAGAATTTCTTTGAATTTTATCTACTTGTAGTCTCTGATTTACCATATTACGCTAACTCTGAAACTTTCTGTCTCAGGTGAATCATATGTACTTTGGACACCTCAGAGATTAAAATGAAACTCTATGCTGAGGTCCACAAACTTCTCTGGAAAATCATGCTCCAGGGCATCCAAGCCTATTGCAAAAAGGGCTTTTGGATGATCTCGTTACGAAACCTACTAAGGAATTTATCAAGATACTGGCCGGGGGAGGAACCTTGCAGCATGAATAAGTAGTTTTCCCCTATTTTCCTAATTAAGTTTATTACTTTCAAAGAATTTAAGATTATGATAATTTTCTTTTCGCCATTTAGGATAGTTTGTTTTTCACCGTTTAAAATAGTTTATTTTTTGCTAGTTAGGAAAGTTTGCTTTCTGATGGTTTAATTCTTGTGCTAACCCATCTTCACATTGAGATATTTTGAAAAAAAAAATCTTAAAATTCTTTCTTCAAGTACTACCTTTCCACCACTTCCCCCTTTTTTTTCGTTGCCTCATTTTCATTGAATGTTTTTCTCTTTTACATTAAGGGCAATCTAAATTTTAGGTTGGGGGTGTGGATTAGGCAAGCTAATCAGTTGTTTTCTTAGTCTTTGGGTGAAGTTGTGAAAAATTGAGAAATTTTTCTAAAATTTAAGTGATCTCGAAGTTAATCCATGAATTAGAATTACAAGATACTTAATGTTGATGCCTTATGTCTCTTGGATTTTAATCACTTGGGAGATCTCAAAATTAAGTCATTGATCTTCGATTAGAAGTTTTAAACATTGATTGAGTCATGATTTCACATGTCACATCCATCTTACACATTAAAGTGTCAGTTTGATATTGAATTGTTAACTTGATGATTATTAAGCATGGAAGGAACCAACCTGGGGAATTTGTCCATTATGTTCAATGGGAAGAATTGAAAAGAAAAAAAATAAAAGAAAATACCCAGCTAAAAAAAACAGTTGTCGTCGAAAAGGGCTACCAATTAAAGATCTTTAAAAAGGTTAACATAGCGTGAAAGTCATTGATGGAAAAATCAAAACCTGGAGGAATAAAAGAGGGAACTAAAAGATAAACTGTAAGGCAAGTTTCAGTTTAGGTTTTGGTTGTCCTAAATGCTCTTTTAATTATCAATGTTATCATGAAAGTGACGAATTGAACCTTTGATTATGATAAGTCTAAACTTTATTATACACCAATGGAACCCAATGTTCGAAATTGTTCTAATTGGAGGATTAATGCTTTAAACTTGATTATGAAACTTTCTGAGTGTTAGAATTTAGGAGAAGGTAATAGACAATATTGATTTATTTTAGAATTCTATTATCTGGATTGTTTTTTAAAAACCACTTGAGCTTATAGAAATTATCTTGCGGTTCTCGAAATATTTTTTGCATACTTTGCTCGAGACTAGCAAAATGTTGGTTGGGGATTATGTTGAGGGTCAAATATTGCATATTATCCCCCATTTATATCTTGGTTTTATAAACACGATAATGCTTAATGTTCTATTTTACTCATGTTTGTGTTGTAAGGTGAATTTAAGAGATTGGATTGAAATAAATGCATGAATTTGATGCTCAAGAATCACCAAGGCAAGGGATAGATCTTAAGATATCAAGATTGAAGAATTCACATGCCAAAGATTCAAGAAAACCAAGTGAGGAATGAAGAGAATCAAATATTTAAAGTAAAGAAAAGGAATACTAAAATCGTCCTGAAAAAGCATAATTTGAAACTCTAAGTCATTTTGTCAAATTGCGTAGAGTGAAATCTATTTTGAGAAGTTGTGCAGAGTGAAGTCTATTTTAGCAAACTGCATAAATTTGAGGCGATTTCTAGAGCTTTCCAACTAGGTGCGAAAGTTGGAGTTCCACAACTATAAATAGGACTCTCTAAGATATTCCTAGGCATCTTCTAGGGTTTAAGGAGTGAAGCAAAAGGATGGAGAAGTGGTTGCCAAGAGTTTTTCTTCTTCCTTAGTTGTTTTCATGTTTTTCTTAAGAGACTTTGGTCCAATCATGTCAATAGTTGGCTAAACCTCTTAGCTAGGGCTAAGAGGTGAAGCTTGTAGCATGATGGGATGTTTCTATTGTTTTGATTCATATTTATGTTGAACTTCATGGATTCTAATTTGATATTTAATGAATACTTTCAATTTTTAATGGTTTATTGTGACTCAAATTACAGTAGATCTGCAATAGCTTTGAGTATCTTCTTTTCCTGATTTGAGATTGTGAAATTAGTATGTTTTATTATTCACCATCGTCCCTTGGGCATGGTAGGGTGATGGAATCATTCTTAATCTTCACAATTCTCCTGCTTTGAGATTATGGGATTGGTAAATCCTATTGTTTGCCATTGTCTCATGGGCATAGTTTGGTGATGGAATCCTTGCCAATTATCATAGTTCTCCTTCATTGAGAATTAGGTCAATAGAAGTTCAAATTTGGTTTTATTGATATATTTTTCAATTGGATAGGATAGGACTCTAATTCTAATTGTGTTACTTGAATCAAGCAAGAAGACTCCCTGATCACTACAAGTGGATCCTTGGCACCCTAGTTCCCACCTTTAAATTCTTAGTTTTAATTACCTAATTCACAATTACTCTTTCAATCACTTCAGAATTAGTTTTACATCTTCTTCTAGTTCTACTTCTAGTTAATTTCAAAAATACACAAGATCTGTAAGACCCGTATCATAGCCCGTACCGTTCCGTAGGCCTCCGCGATCCTCCCGGTCGAATTCCGGCAACTAGCGATCTTTTATCAACATTTGCGCGCGATCCTGAGTCGTGTCCCCTATATCAGAGTCGGCTCGACCTGAGACTTGTATCCTTATGACCGGACCGTCGCCGCGGTTCCGACGCCACGTCTCATGTGCCGAGGCAATACCCGTGCCAAGAGATGCGGGCCCGCATTCAGTTCGAGAAAAATACCGTACATTGCAATTCTAAGAGAATCTTTGCGAAACGTCACATCAATCCATCAATCAATCAAAGTACAACTCATCACTCCATCCCATCCCCAAGTACAACCACTTTTCCCAAAAGTCAAGACTCTCTCTTACACAAGTACACATTCATCACTCACTCACCCATCACACCCCATCACTCACCCACCTCTCTCTCTTACACCTCTCTCTCTCATTTCCTCCCAAGCAACCCACATCCAAGCAAGCTCCATGAGAGAGCTTTGTGTGGCCCACTTCCTATCTCACATCCCTACCCTCCAAAACCAATCTCAACTATTGAAGTTCGTCCTTTGGAGCTCTAGGATGCTTTGGCGGAAGGAGCTGGAGAAGATCAAAGGTGGGTGATCTTTATTTTACTTTTTTTTATTATTATTTAAGGGCACACATATGGTGGGACCCACTTGATGTATGTGATTGTAAGCTAGAGGGGCCCATAGTGGCAGGGTTCCTCTTATTTCCTCTGATCTCTCTTTTTCTCTATTTCTCTCTCTCTTTCCTATTGCAGCCCACCTAATGAACATGTGGATCCACGCCGTCCACGTGTTTTGGGACCCACCGTGCGTGTGTTGTGTGCACAGCGTCCAACAGTGCTGGACATGATCATGGACCCCACCTTGATGGATTGGCTGGTGGGCCACACGTGTGGACTAACCTGGAAGTGGATTAGCTAGAGCACAGCACGCAGCTTAGCTGCTGGAATGACGTCAGCAATTCCGTGGGCCACCACGGTGAATGTGTTTCATCCAACCGTCCGTGTGGGCCTGCCTTGATTTGGTGCGTTGTACCTGCATCGTCCATTGGCTAGACGAGGGCCCCACAATGATGTATGTGCTGTAACTCCACAACGTCCAGCAGCTGCACGTGTAGGGCCTACAATGATGTATGTATTTTATATAATCACCGTCCACCTGACTGGACGGTGGGACCCACCTACACGTGTGGGGTCCAGCACCGTCCAGTAGGGACGGTGGGACTCCACCACGGTGTATGTGTTTTATCAACACCGTCCATCCCTAATACATGAACCCACCTTGAGGCATGTATTGTAATGTATTGTATGATCCACACCGTCCATTGCCCGGACGATGGGTCCCTTTACAGATACATTTCATCCAGCCATCCATTCATCTGGATGTTGAGTTTTAAATAATAATAATATTAATATAATATTAGAATATATATATTTATACCATATGTATATATGGTGGGCCCCACGTAAGACCCACCTTCTTACAAGGCTGGTGCGTCCCACACCAGCTATGTATAGCTGCTGTATTTACGTCAGCTAGTGTGGGTCCCACCTGGGATATGTTTATACCCCAACCGTGTATATATGGGTCCCCCTCACGAGATATATATATATATATATATATATATATATATATATATATATATATATATATATATATATATATATATATATATATATATGTGTGTGTGTGTGTGTGTGTTTTATCCCTGCCGTTCAGATGGGCTGAACGGTGGGGCCCACCAGATATATGCATTGTATATCTATACCATCCATCCGTTTTGGGTCTCACTGTAGCTGTTGTTGCCATTGACGTCAGCAAATTCTGTGGGACCCACCTTCAATGTATGTGCTGCATGTCAGCACCGTCCATTTGGACGGTGCCATGTGAGTCCAACCATGATGCAATTATGATCCGCACCGTCCATCTATCAAGTGGACCACACTGCATAAACAGTGGAAGATTGAACGTCTACCATTGAAACCCGTTTGGGTTCTCAGAAGTTCAAGATCAATATGAAATTTATTTTCCTCTAATTTAGGTCTATGTGACCTTATGATCAGATTGGTTAGAAAATAACGTAATGGTGGGCTCGTAAATTTTAAACGGTGAAAATCATTATCTCCACTGTTATTTGTGGTATGGTCCAAATAATCTTCCAATCATCATCTCCGCCGCTATTTGGAGTGCGATCTGATCATGTTTTGATATGGTTTATTTTTTTGGGTAATGTTCTAAAATGATCTCTAAAAATAGATGTATGGTGTAGATAGTTCACCTAGAACGGTGGGCCCACCTTGATGTAATTGTAGGCCGTGTTTGAGGCCCAATATGATGTATACCCGGCCCATGTGATGGGGCCCACCTGTTTTGTATTCGATGCCCATTGGTGTGGCCCATTGATGCCGCCCACTTGACGTTTATGGTGCCCATGAGGTGCGGCCCATTGTCATGTATATTGGGCTTGTGTGAGAGACTCATTGTGATATATTTGCAGCCCATTTGGTAAGGTCCATTATAATGTATTTCCGGCCCATGTGATGTGGCCCACTTGATGTATGAGACCCTTGTGTGAGGCCGATATCAAGGCCGTTTTCGATTTGTCGAAGCTAATTACGATTGTCGAGGCCAATTATATAGGTCGATTCCGATTGTCGATGCCGAGTATCGAGGCCTATTCTGATTGTTGAGACCGATTCCGATTGTCGAGGCCGAGTATCGAGGCCCATTCCGATTGTCGAGGCCGATTGTATAGGCCGATTCCGATTGTCGAGTCCGAGTATCAAGGCCGATTCCGATTGTCAAGGCCGAGTATCAAGGCCGATTCCGATATGTCGAGGCCGATTGTATAGGCCGATTCCGATTGTCGAGGCCGAGTATTGAGGCCGATTCCAATTGTCGAAGATGATTGTATAAGTCGATTCTGTTTGTCGAGGATGATTGTATAAGCCGATTTCGATTGTCGAGGCTGAGTATTGAGACCGATTCTAATTGTCGGGGCTGATTGTATAGGCCTATTCTGATTGTCGAGGCGGAGTATCAAGCCGATTTTGATTTGTTGAGGCCGATTGTATAGGCTGATTCCAATTGTCGAGGCTAAGTATCGAGGCCTATTTCGATTGTTGAGGCCGATTGTAAAGGCCGATTTTGATTGTTGAGGTTGAGTATTAAGGCCAATTCCGATTGTCGAGACCGATTGTATAGGCCGATTCCGATTTTCGAGGCCGATTGTATAGGCCAATTCCGATTTTTAAGGCCGATTCCAATTCATCGAGGCTGATTGTATAGGTCGATTCCGATTGTCAAGGCTGAGTATCGAGGCCAATTCCAATTATCGAGGTTGATTGTATAGGCCGATTCCGATTGTCGAGGCCGAGTATCGAGACTGATTTCAAGTGTCGTTTCTGATTGTTGAGGCCAAGTATTGAGATTGATTCCGAGTGTCGATTCCGATTGTTGAGGCCGATTTTGATTGTCAAGGCCGATTTTGATTGTCGAGGCCGATTGTCGAGACCTATATGATTTATAAGCGACCCATAGTTGAGGCCCATTGTGATATATATTTGGCTTGTGTGATGTACATGCGACCCGTGTTTGAGGCCCAATGTGATATATATATGCAGTCCGTATTTGAGGCCCATTGTGATGTGTATTCAGCCCGTGTTCAAGGCCTAATGTGATTAATATGAAGTCTATGTGATGAGGCCCATTGTGATGCATTTGAGGGTCAGGCAATGGAGTTCATTGTGATGTTTATTAGGCCCATGTGAGAGGCCCATCGTGATGTATATTAAGCTCTTGAATGAGGCACATGGTGTTGTATATTAGGTCCTTATGTGAGGTCATGGGTCCACTATATGTTAGGCTCTATGTGGGCCATTCATTGGGGGCAATGTTGGTTAAATATTCACATTGTCGAGGTCAATTGTTGATGCCAATTATTGATACCGATTATGAGTATGTGACAGTATAGCATCATATTACATGCCCATACGCATCATCTGCATGTTTATTGTGAGATGTGATTGACCATTGCATATGCCATAGTACAGATGGTTTATGGGACTCCTTGATAGGTGGAGTTATCCCACATGAGCGCACGATATGTGTAAGATTGATGCATGATTAGACTAGAAGACTCATACATCTTGCATTGTGTGATTGTGATTACTATATGCCCTAGCGACATCATTGTTGTGACCTCTACAGGTATGTCATGAATGACGAGATGGGATATTGGAAATGCTTGGTTCGAGCATCTGGGCACTTCAGATGTCCATGGGTGAAAGTCCCTAAACCTCCGTGGCCAGGATACACCCGACGTCTAGACCGAGTGGATACATGAGCGCCCGAGTGCCGAATACCAGTAGGCCGCGTCTCCCACTATGTCATGGTCGGTTGGGAGGGGGTGTGGCCTTATCCCCCCGAGTGAGAGGACTATAAGCTAAGCTGAGTTTGACCTCTAAGCTAAGCTAAATTTGACCAGCTCCCAAATGGGTCTGCATTGACGATCCGAGTAGGCATTGGTATACTACTGGCAGGAGGATAGTGAGGACTTTTCCACTCACTGGGCTACGCGGCCTGCTGGGGAGGTAGCCAGCTTGGAGTGTACTAGACCCCGGTAATGATCCTAGAGATGTACGGTACTGATATGTGGACTTATTGAGCAGGAGTTGCATACTCATTCATTCATTCACTATTCACTCGGGCTAGTGGTGTGCAACTATTTGTTACGTGTACCTTCGCAACAGTCAGGATTTAGGTTGGGGCGCTCGACTAACCTGAGATTAGGAGTTAACCACATTGAGTCTGACTATCCAAATTTAGGTGTAGGACTGGTTTGGATAGAAGTCCCTTGTGATGGACCTCATAGCCTGCGATACTACTTACTATCATCTCGAATTCACTCCAGTTTATTCATTTCATTCACACCGCATATTGCATTGCATCCGCAGCGTTTAGCATTTTGGATTGCCATGTTTCTGCATTAATATGGTCGTTCGCATTCATGTCTTACATCACATAGCCTTGGTATGGTTGATGGCACTCATGGACTTATCAGTATATTTTTGTTTACTCTGATATCGTATGATTCATGATCTTGTCAGTATTTTCACTTATTTTGATATTATATGATTTATGGCATTGTATTGCATACTCGGCACTTATCTTGCGCACACACTTTCACCACCCACTAAGCTTTCTATAAGCTTATGCACGATAGATGCGTGCAGGTTGTGTTAGGTCGCAGTGGAAACGTGGAGCTTGGAACATGCAGTGTCTTCTGGAGCTTTAATTTTCGATATATGTATTTTCCTTTCAGTATTGTATTCAAATGTTTATATTAGTGGATATGTGATGATGATGTTGCCTTTGTGATTTGAGTATACTTGTGGTTACGCTTCTTATGAGATAAATGTACGTTAGAAAATCCTCTTTGTAGGATCCCAAGATCAGAACCTGGCGTATGGGCGCTGGGAGTCGAGAATAGAGTACTACGGAGGTTGTTGGCACTGGATTCGGCAATCGAAAATTTTGTGAGCCAGATTTCCGGATTCGGGGCGTGACAAGATCAGTCCCTGTGGATTCGACCTCGGTCTTATCGAGATTATTACTGCATCGCGACCCTACACTTGGGGTTGTGAACAGCACCCATGTTTGATGGCCTATACAAGGACTTTAATTTAGGCTCTACACAAGAACCAACTCGATTTTAGTAATTTAAACTCTACACTTAATCATACATAAGGGAGGAGTGTATCTGCTTATAGTTAACAACTTGTTGGATTGAGCCCCTTTTATAACGCCTTCTCGTGTTGCTTGATCGATGCACTCTCATGCTTCAATCATCTTCCATTTGCTCCCTCAATCGTGATGACAATACTTTACTAAGGCTTTAGCTCCAAGATTAAACACCTTGCACGTAGTGCTCCTTAGAGGTGATCAAGGTGATGGGCAGTTGGTTGAATCTCCTTCAACTAATGAGAAGTTATAATTCCTAGGGGATTCACCTAGATGGGTCTTATAGAGGTTTTAGATAATGGTATGCCTATAAAGGTTGATTCTAATATATAAAAAGTAGTGGAGTTCAATCTCATCTTCAAGGTAGAGGTTGAAATCCTCATTAAAGTGTTAATCTCAAGGAAGATGACTTAAAACTCTTTGGTTTGAAAGCTGAGGGATATGATCATAGAATCACCTAAGCTTCTATTACACCAAAAACCCATACATATACCCAAGAACTGAATGCCCTTTATAAGAAGTTCTAGTTTCAACAGTAAAAAAAGGCAAATAATGACTCTTTTGATGGGATCGAGCAAGGCTTCAATGGCATCAAGTAATGATTCGATAGCATCAAAGAAATCAGATTTCTAGCTAAATTGTTGCTAGACAGTTTACACATTGCTATCCGATGTCATCGAGTGGTCTACAATGGTATCAAGAGTATATTTTGATGTCATCGAAGGTTCCTCGATTCCATCGAGAAACTTAAATAACTTTATTGGACATGTCTGAGTAACCTACTCGATTCCATCGAGTGATCTTCGATGCCATCAAAGACCCCTGGTGGTCTGCTCGTTGGGATCGAGAAGTACTTAAAATTTGTTGTTTTTGGTGTATGATTTCACTGTAGCTTCACACCTTTTCTAGCCTTACTAATCATGTTTCAATTAGGTTGCTAAGGCTATGGATGATCAACAAGATTCACCTATTAAGTCAAGATCATCTAAAGGTTCAAGGGTTGTTTTTGGTCAAGGGTTAGGGTCACCAATGCACCCCATTTACCTATTCTTTTGATGTAAAGCGGTTCTTTTGATTTAGAGTAGGTCATGGACAATTTCATGGCCAAGATGGATCAGAAAAGGCCTAGTTGATGACAGAAGTGATCCGGACCGTCGGACCTTAGATCGGGCGTATCTCATAATCCAGAATGAGTTATCGGCATAAAATATATGATTTTAAGTTAGAACGAGCTACTTTAGCCACCCAACCCCACTACATAGGGTTGCGCAAGCTGAATTTGCGAAATACCCTTGGATCGATGGTCGTTTCCCTATTTTAAGTCTTTTTTTACTATATATAGTAAGTTTTAATTTGATTATAACTCTTCGTTCGTTGGGCTTTAGGAGTTGCGCCCAACGTGAAAAGAGCTTAGAATAATTAGGAGAATAGCTTAGTGAAGCCAAATAGGACACTTACTATTTTTTGCCAAGTAGACATCACGACCGTTTATAAATAATAAGTTTACTATTTATAGTAAGTTGCGAATTCTAAGAGTTTTAGTTGTAGTTTGCTTCTGATTTCTCTCCCATTGCTTAGTATCCCTATTTAAAGGGTTGTGAACTCATTTATTTCATTCATTAATCAATTTTGAATTTTATAGAATTTATTTTCTATTTTACTTAATTTCTTTCTCATGGATTCGAGAAGCCTCCGTGAGGAGTCCAGAGAAGTTCCGTGGATTCGCAACAGTTATCCTCTTGAGGAAGACGGTGCTCGACCTCATCACATTCATCCCTACATCATCTTTTCTCCTTGATGCTCTTGTCATCTTGTGTCCTAAGTGTTCAGCTTCCAGATGCTCAACCGACTACATGACACAAGGACTCACGTGATTGATAAATAAGATACACAAATCATTGCACTAACAATTCTCGCACCATCTCCCTACATAAAGCATATCTCTGTCATCTCCGACTAGCTTAAAAACTGATCAGATCTCCCGCTATCGTAAAACCCCCGTTCTTAAACCCATACCTGTCATCCTCGTCATCTTCGACCGACGTCATTATAAACATGTAAACATCCCACTTTAGATCCGATAAGGTTATCTAAGCACCCAGTCAAACTCAATCAAACCTTGTTAGACGTGTCAAACATAGTCAAACTCGGTCAATTTATTCACCAAATCATCCCGAAACCAAGCCTAGTTCAAGCCCATACCTAAGCCCAATAGCACTTTTAACCACAATAATGCAAGTTCGAGAGAACCGAAGGGAATACACAACCTTAGGGACCCCCTATAAAAAAATGGGGGCAATCCATGTAGTGGGTGGCACAAAGTGTGTTGCCTATCATGTGGACAACCTCCATCTTTCGCAGAAAAGTTAGGTGGGGTGATGACATAGGCTAGGCTCCTTAATAAATGCATTGGAAGAGAAAAAGACCTCATTGCCCCTACCTTTGGCAGAAATTACACCTTTACCACTTGATCTAACTGCTCCGATTGTGCCATGTGGCAGTAGCCAATCTCAGCCTTTGGAGCCTCGTTCACCCCTAGCTTTTCAAGAATAACCAAAATGCTGCCCTAAAAGTCTATAAATAGTTCATTCCATTTCATTCCAAACCATCCTCCACATCTCTAGATATTGTAATCCTCCACACACCAAATCACCTCACATCCTCCACTACACATCTCCCATCCCTCCACTAAGGAGAAGCAAGAGTTGAAGGAGAGAAGTTCCAACCTACGTTAACTTAGCCAAGCCTAGCCACAGCCACATGAGATACCAAAACACCAATCCATCCACTCAAGTCTACCCTACGATAAATTGCCCACCCATTCACTCAACTCTAATCAGTTTCATTCATACTTAATTCTCTCTACTCCAACCCCCTACTAGTCTAGCCGATCTAAGTGTGTACTCCGCAACTCATTGGTTTACCAGATCTTGCCCATCAAAAACTTAGATTGACTAGTCTTTAACCACTTCTTCAAATGGGTGAGTCAGGGTAGATTTATCTGACCCGGGCCATCTCTTGTTGTAAGCATTGCATTGTCATACTACATTGCACACACATTTGCATCATTAGTGTATAAGAACCCACATAATCTTTGATATTTCGTTTAGTCTTGTGAAGTGGAGATTGTACGCTTTTATAGGCAAAGAGGGCGCCTAACACTTTCTCTCTTTATAATAGTGGTCCCTTACCCAAAATTTCTGATCGTAGATTAGGAGTCATTTAGTATAGGGAATCCAACAATTTCTTCTCCTAATGTTTCTACAGGGTCTAGCCAACCATGAAAATCTGTATAATTAGCTAGTGGTGACTCCAAGTCAAATATAAAACACAAATGCCTCAAATACACAACAAGAGCCCTGAAAAGGTACCTATGAGCGTGATCCACCCGCGATTTTGCATCCACAGTCATCCAACTGAAACCTCTCCCCACCCAAACCCTATCCCCGCCCAAACCCTATCCCCACCTATTGTTTCCTCCGGAACAAACCCAACACCGCAGCCTCATGCCTGCCACATTAACCCACCTCTGATACTTGTAACTATAACCCCTTTGTTTCCGGCCAATTTTCCCAACCACCAAACCCCACCATCAGCTTGTCCGTCAATGTATTCCCTGATGAAAATTCCTTTGCTAGCACTAGAACTCTGTCACCCTACCTTTGTTCAATTATTCAAAAATCTGGCATTGCATGATATTTTAGATGTGCCTAGTTTTCATTTTAACCTTTTATCTATTAACAAACTAACCCAAAAGCTTGACTGTGCTACCGTATTCTTTCCAACCTTTTGTATTTTTTAGGACCTAGCATCAAGAAGCTGATTCGAGTGGGTGAATGTAACGCCTCGAATTTTGGGGGCGGAGTAAATACTCGACTCCTAATATCTTGGGTGCCACTTATGTTTTGTGGAAGCGGGATTCTACAATTCATTTCACCTGACATTTGAGCAGTTCATAGAATCAAAATAAACTATGTGATGTACCTTGGAATAAACATAAATTTTAACGTAAGTAAATCAGTTAACAAGTAAAATATGTCTATCCAGAGTAATGGATTACAGCTGAGAAAAATTTACAGTTTCAAAAATACAAAATGCGTCGACTCTAAAATCTCATCGACGTCCCGCAGGTGTCCGACATCGGCCCACCTAGCAACTAGAAGTACGAGGACTCCTCCTCTGAGTTTGTGTGCGCCTCCTCCAATGCATCGGACTCTATAGTACTTGCATCTAAATAGTGTCTAGTTGGTGTTTTAAAACATTGTTCCAGAGTAGGAGTGAGTGATCAACTCAGTAGTTCCATTAACTCTAAGTTACACATGTTATTGATTCCATTAGCACAAGTAATGATAAAACAACTTAAACACCCAGTTCCTAAATACTCTTATTAATGCACATGTATATTGTATGAGATGATGCATGCCCACACAATCCAACACTCCCTCATAAGCGGCTCCGACACCATATTCGCAAATGTCAACATTCCCTAAACATGCAACCACAACTCCCAAGTCGCTACAGCTTAAACTAATGCAATGTGATGAGTGTGTTCATGTTAGCCAAGTGAATTAATTAAGTCCGTTCATCCATCAAAATTGGAGAAGCTGGAACATCTCCATATAATCAACGGCCTTATCCTGATTGCTAGGCCCATGGCGGCCATAACGGCTCTTTGCCTATGATCCTTGATCCATATTAGGGTTTACCACCCAGACAACAGCTCCCAATTAATGTGAGGCTAACATTGGCCTAACTGATCACTCAGGACCCGGATGACACAACCCGGACGCATAGGGTTAAGCCACCCATCAATGGGTGGAGGGCACCCACAAATGATGTAAGGGTCATCACCCAAACACAATTGTGGAACGGTTGTAGCATCATTACAATTTAATGTACTAGGCTCCTAATCTAATTTGTTGCTCATTGGTCACTACTGGGAGGCTCATCACCCCATCATAGGCCAATAGTATGAACATAGTGTCCCATACCACCATGCCTGACTCCTGATACTTAGGGATCGTATCACTTACGGTTATTAATAGGCCTCTCCATGATATGGGGGTGCTTCAGATTCAAATAGACGTGAACATACATGGTGGACACATATGATTGGTTAACTTATTAGGCTAGTTCGGTTGACTCGGGTGAACCTCGGTGTAACCGGCATTGGGCGTAAGTATCCCGTGTAGTCCAACTGCTGTCGGTTATCAGTATTTGGCATGGATAAATCGAACTAGTCTGGGGCAGCCAACCCAAATAGGGTTGCCCTCATAAAATTATGGTTTGTCGGCCAACGCGATTAACTAAATAGCCACAATCAATCAATATACTTAATAAATTAATTATCACAACTACAGGAAAGAGTACAAAATAGCAAATCATGAAAATTCTACTTAATTTAAGCATTTTATCAAAAATGCAGGTGTACTACCCAAATCATCACAATTTATATGTGAAAACGCAAAATTAGGCGGATATGTAGGAGAATAATATGAAGCATGAACATGAAATCTCAACAATATCACCTTATTGTAGCATGCAATCAGATGTTCAAGCTATATTACACAAAATTTGAAATTTATGAAGGGCAACCAATAGAATGAGTACACACTAGTTAGCATGTGATCATCCATTCACTACATAAACCATTAATTGCAAAATTGGCTCAATAATCTACACCTAAGGGTAATGGTCTGCACCTCTAAGAAGGAATCTCCGATTTTGAGCTCCTATGGTTAGGGATTTGGGAAAAAAATCATCAATTCCTAAATCAAAATCAAGAAGAACACCATTAATGACTAGAAATCTACATTACGTTGCTTAATTGAAGGGTAATATATAATTCTCACCTTCTTAGCATGGGTTGATTTGGTAGTTGCCAAAGGTTTGGTTGAAGAAATACCAACCCTACAAGCATCAGGATTTCTCTCTCTCTCTCTCTCTCTCTCTCTCTCTCACACACACACTCTCTCTCTCTCTCTCTTCCTTTTCTCTCAATCTCTCTCTTTCTCTCTCTTCTCCTTCACCCAACCTAGGGCATAAAATTCGTATGGGAGAAGGGGGTGCCCAAATGAAGGTCTTATATAGTTCCAGAAATTGTGAAAATAGCCCTAAGGGCTAGGTTTTTATTATACTAGCCCTATGGGAGGGTGTTTTTAACCTTTGGATCCCACTATGGGGTGTAGGAGTTGATATACACCATAGGATAAATAGCCCTAATGATGATCTACGTAGGGATACGATCGGATTGTCGTTTGAATGCGTCGATCAATGGGTAAGATCAGAAATCTATTTGACGGTCACCGATGGTTGATCGGGGCCACGGTTATATGGATATGTGTGAGAAAATATCTTTAGTCAGTACCCCGACTTTGGTTGCGATCTAGCAGTCGGAAAGCCACAACTTTGCGAAAGAGTGGGACATTCATTTCACTTAAGTTTCAGGTTTCAGCCTTGGGTATTTGTACATTTTAAGCACTAGGTTTCTAGGCACTTTCTTGGTTCACCACTCGCGATGGACATCAAGCCCACTAAGACGAACATCTTTCTACAGCCTCAGGCGTAGTGGCCCACTAATGAGCGGTCTAAAGCTTATTCGGATAATCAGGACATTTTTTGAATGAATTGGGTAGAGAGATTTCTTGTACGTAGTTGTTATGGTTTAGATTAACTAAGTTCATAGTGTGACTTATTCAAAATTTAGCAAAATTAGCAATTCAGTCATGATTACTCTAAATTGTTGGTTCTTAGGCTAAACGGGTAACTAGGTTGATTTGGTTTATTTAGTTATAGTTGTCTCAATTGGTCAATGATAGGTTAGCTAGATTTGGACCTTAGATGAACAAATCACGAAGCTAGACTTGACGTTTAAGTGATGGGCGGATTCATTGGCTTCATATGGTTAATTAATCGAATTTGTACAGTTCTTTATTGGTATCACCTATGTAGAGGCTCACCTCAAGCGTCAAGGGTCAGTAAATAACAACGTAAGCTAGTTATATAAAAAAATTATGAATTTTTGGAAATCCAAAATAGCAAAAATTCAGGATGTTACAATGAAGTACAAAATGGACTCTATCATTAGATCTCATCACCTATTGTCATACTAATGGCCATGCCCATTACTCACACTCATGGTTTAACCTTTGGCACATGTGTCTGGGACATTCTTATACGGCTTGCCTCTTTAGTCTCTCTTCTACTTCTAGTACTATTTTTTTATCATAATTCTCACTGTGATGTTTGTCATCTTTCTAAATAAACGCGTCAACCTATTCGCTTGAGTTCTAATATGAGTATTTATATGTTTTACCTTATTTATTGTGTCATGTGAGTGAAGTGTGTCATTGTCATTATATTTGAAAGACAATCATGTTTCTTGATCATTCCTTTGGACTGTCATCAAGATCGACTCTTCGAAAAATTGAACCATATGCTCATTAACACAATCCAACTCTTCATTCTCAATTTCAGTATTCTCCATAATCGCATCACGTGAACCCATTGTTTTATATCTTTTATAAGTTCTTGAAATCTCTGGAGTGTGTTTTGCTGACTGAGCTCTAGAGTTCGTATGGAATTCTGAAGTGAATTCCCTTAGATCGTTTCTTATTGGATCTCAGAGGTATAGGACCCAAGAGAATTGTCACTATGTTACATTGTTGATTTAGCTTCCCAATCTTGATGTTTCCACTAATCATAAGTAGGGAGTTAGGAATGAAGAATTGGATTGGGTTGAGGCTGGGGTGAACTAGCCTCCATTAGCTTATTGAGGCGCGATTCAAGCACTCTATCGTTCTTCTAATGCCAACAAAATTGTTTGTGTAACCCTGAAGTGACTCCTCTTGGATCGTTTTTTATTGGGTTTCAAAGGTAGAGGACCCAAGAGAATGCTCACTATGATGTCTTGTTGGTTCATCTTCCCAACATTGATGTTTCCACTGATTATAGTCATACAGATCATAGGTGGGAGAATCTGATGGTTGTTTATACATATTATCACCCATAATATAATATCTCATTGTTTTCTTCTTGTCTAATGGGTAATAATAACTGTCACTCCTATAGTTATGATAACCCCAACACTCACGTACTATTTTCTTAATCCGTTCGGTGTAATTGTTCTCCCGTATAAGATCGAGTAAGGATTTCTTAACCGGTGGAGCATTGTATTCCGTTCGGTTCTTGATAATGGTTTCAAAAAAATTTTGAGACATAAGTTGTTTCTTTATATAATCATCTGACAACCCTTCACAATTTCTCGCATTCTCTAAAACTAGCTCAGCATATTGACGTTCCCACTCTTGCATGGTGAAACCCTAGCTCTGAATCTAATCCTAAAAAAAGAATAAAAGAAAATTCCTATACCAATATGAAAAGTAAGTAGAGGAGAAGTTAAAAGGAAGTTACTAGATTGGAGGAGATCAATATTAGGATCCTGCAAAAGAAAAAGGAAAGTGAATTAGTTTATAAAAAAGAAATAAGAAAGTTTCTAAAAATAAAAATAGAAAGATGAGTTAGTATCTAAAACTAAAAAGGAAAATTTCTAAAAAAGCATCCTAGTTTCTAAAAACAAATTAGGAAAGTTTCTAAAAAAAGCCTAGTTTCTAAAAATGAAAAAAAGAAAGTTTCTAAAAACGAAAAAGGAAAGTTTCTAAACCTAGAAAGCTAAGTTAATTTCTAAAAACAAATTAGAAATAACCCTTATCTTATCTTATCTTATCTAATCTTATCTTATCTTATCTTATCCTATCCTATCTTATCTTATCTTATCTTATCTTATCTTATCATATCATATCCTATCATATCCTATCTTATCTTATCTTATCTTCTCTTATCCTATCATATCCTATTTTATCTTATCTTATCTTATCCTATCTTATCTTATCTTATCTTGTCTTAGAATTAGAAAATAAATTAGTTTCTAAAAACAGAAAAGGAAAGTTTCTAAAAAAAAAAAACTGATTAGGAAAGTTCTAAACCTATAATTAGAAAGTTTCTAAAAATAGAAAACAAACCTTAAAAATAAAAAATAGAAAAACTATAATCTTAACCTAATTCTAAAACTAGTTAATCTCAGAAAAATGCAACCGTTAATTCCTAGCAACAGCTCCAAAATCTTGTTCACAACCCCAAGTGTAGGGTCGCGATGTAGTAATAATCTCGGTGAGACCGAGGTTGAATCCACAGGGACTAATCTCGTAAGTATTCTGAAAGCAACTAGAAGAAGAACTAGAAAAAGATGAAAACCTAAATCTAGAAGTATAGAGAGTAATTGTGGGAGATTTAATAAAAAACTTAAGAAATTCAAAGGTGGGAAACTAGGGTTTCCAAGGATCCACTTGAAGAGATCAGGGAGATCTATGCTTGATTCATGAACATAACTAGAATTAGAGTCTCATCTTATCCAATTAGAAGATATCTTAGTAAAATCAAATCTGAACTTCCTTTGACCTAATTCTCAATGGAAGAGCGGTGTGAGAACTAGAAGTGATTCCATCACAAAACCATGCCCATGAGACAATGACTCACAACAAGATTTACCAATCCCACAATCAATCCGAGAGAATTATGAAAATTAGGGAGGATTCCATCATCCAACCATGCCCAAGGGACGATGGTGAACTACAGGATTTCCTAAATTCATAATCCCAAAACATGAAAAAAACATACTCAAAGCTATCGCAGATCCATTGTAATTTGAGTCACAACAAACCATTAAAAACTGAAAGTATTCCTTATAATCAAATTAGAATCAAAGAGAGTTCAATATAAACATGAATCAAAATAATAGAAACATCCCATCACGCTATAAGCTTCACCTGTTAGCCCTAGCTAAGAGGTTTAGTTATCCATAGACATGATTGAACTAGAATCTCTTAAGCAAAGCATAACAAAAACTAAAGAAATGGAAGAAAAACTCTTGGCGATGGCTTCTCCATATTTTTGCTCCACTCCACAAACCCTATAAGATGCCTAAGAACATCCAAGGGAGTCCTATTTATAGTTGTAGAACTTCAACTTTTGCACCTAATTGGAAAACTCTAAAAATCACCTCAAATTTACGCAGTTTTCTAAAATAGGCTTCACTCTGCACAATTTCACAGAATGACCCAGAGTTTCAGAATATGCTTCTTCAGGACACTTTCAGGAATATGTTTGTTTTCAGGATAATTTCAGGATTCCTTTTCTTTACTTCAAATATTTGATTCTCTTCATTCCTCACTTGGTTTTCTTGGATCTTTAGCAATTGAATTCTTCAATCTTGGCCTTCTAAGATCCATCCCTTACCTTAGTGATTGTTGAGCATCAAATCCATGCTTTTACCGCCCTTTTCAATCTAAGCTCTTAAATTCACCTTGCAACACAAACATGAGTAAAATAGAACATTAAGCATTATCATGTTCATAAAACCAAGTAATAAATGAAGTCTAATATGCAATATTTGACCCTCAACACTTTTTGGATGTCTCATCTACTTAATCATCACTAGAATTGTGATCGCTTATTTGGTCAATATCCTCAATCAATTCACGCAAGCTCCTTACCAACCTCATTACGATGCAGCTATTCAAATCTTACACTATCCTAAATATTTTATGAGATGGGCATTTTTATGTCCTCAAATAGCTCTCTTTAACTCTCCGCTCATTCTAACTCAGATTGGACCACTTGTGTCAAGACAAGATGTTCTACTATATATGGGATATTTCACCATGTTTGGCCACAATCCACTTTCTTAGAAAATAAAAAAATTAGACTATTATTTCACAGGTCATCTACTAAGGTTGAATATTGTGTCATGGCCAATGTTAGATGCAAATTCATTTGTCTCAAAGCTCTTCTTTCAAATTTCAAGCTTCAACATTCCCAACCCACGAATCTTCATTGCGACAATTAGGCCACTTTTCACATTCCCAATAATCTGGTTTTCCATGAGCACACCAAGAAAATGAGATTGATTCCCATATTGTTCAAATATATATATATATATATATATATATATATATATATATATATATATATATATATATATATATATATAATGGCATCCTCTGCACATGCTACATGTTCTCCCAATATCAACTTGTATATGTGTTTACCAATGCACTTAG
Organism: Magnolia changhungtana; assembly: GCA_030180095.1. Taxonomy (NCBI): domain Eukaryota; kingdom Viridiplantae; phylum Streptophyta; class Magnoliopsida; order Magnoliales; family Magnoliaceae; genus Magnolia; species Magnolia changhungtana. The sequence continues at coordinate 7,405,465 of JASAUF010000525.1, forward strand.
GTAGGACCATTTTCATCTCTTAATTGACAATTTAGGCGCAACAGATCTTCTTACACGAACTCGAGTGGGAGCATTAGGTAACATTGTATTTCCCATTACATTTTTTTCTCTTTTGTTCTTCTGCCTAATTGTATTTTTTTTTTCTCCAATTAGGAATTTGTTTCCAACCTTTCTTTTATAAATTTGTTGCATTTTTTTTTAAAATAATCAAGAAAAAGCAACAATCATCTTCTCCAAATTAATTTTTACATTATCTAAAATTGATCAACATGCAATGTTCCATTCATTCAACAATTCTTCATAGATGATCTTGTCATCCCATTTCCATCCAATGGAGAGAATCTCATAACGACCTTAGTTAATGTCTCATTCACTAATCCTTCCATGTTGGAGTCGGGCATTCTTGATGTGGAGCGGGTCGCAGACAACTTCATAGCCAAGATGGATCAGAAAAGGCCCGGTCGACGACAGAAGTGATCTGAACCATCAGACCTTAGATCGGGCATATCTTACAATCCGAAATGAGTTACCGAACGTAAAATATATGATTTTGGGGTAGAACGAGCTGCTTTAGCCACCCAACCCTACTATGCCGAGTTACGGAAGCTAGATTTGTGAAATACCCCGGGATCGACAGTCATTTCCCTGTTTTAATTCCGTTTTTACTATAAATAATAAGTTTTAGTTTCATTATAACTCTTCATCCGTGGGGCTTTAGGAGTTGCGCCCAACATGAAAAGAGCTTAGAATAATAAGAAGAATATCTTGGTGAGTCCAAATAGGATACTGACTATTTTTGGCCAAAAACCTTGTGCACTAGTAGACATCATGACTGTCTATAAATAGTAAGTTTACTATTATAGTAAGTTGTGAATTTTAGGAGTTTTAGTTGTGGTTTACTTTTAATTTCTCTTCCATTGCTTGGTATCCCTATTTAAAGGGTTGTGAACTCGTTTATTTTCATTCATCAATTAATTTTGAATTTTATAGAATTTATTTTCTATTTTGCTTGTTTTCCTTCTCGTGGATTCGAGAAGTCTCTGTGAGGAGACCAGAGAAGTTCCATGGATTCAGAACAGTTATCCTCTTGAGGAAGACAGTGCTTGACCTCACCTCCTTCCCTGCGTCAATTGGTATCAGAGCGAGGCTTTCTCCTCTGATCGATGGCTTTTAACAACGGGTCGAGTAAGAATCCCATGGACGATGCTCCATGAAATCATCTTCTAACGTCTTTCGAAGCAGCACAATGAGAGAATCGGCAAGCCATGTAAGGGATGTAGGCTTCCATCGATCGCATGGTAGATCGCTTGGCAAATCGCATAGAGGAGACCCTAGGGCAGCTCTGTGTTCCTGGTGGTAATCCTCCACCACCAATTGTTGAGACTCGTAATCGCCTTGACCGCAGGGTAGTACCGGCAATGTATCCAAAGGTCATTCCTGAGGAAGGGGGATCCAGTGAGGAGGAGATCGACGACATAATCTTCCAACACCCCCAGACAAGGTGGCGATCGAGTAGATGGAACAGATCGAGAGTTCAAGATGAGGGTTGATATTCCTAGCTTCAATGGCCAACTACACATTGAGGATTTCTTCGATTGGCTTTCTGAAGTTGAGCGATCGACTATATAGACATCCCTGAAGCAAAAAAGGTTAAGCTTGTGGCCTATAAGTTAAAGGGCGAAGCTTCTGCTTGGTGGGAACAACTGCAACTCGCACAGATCATGCAGATGAAAGCACCAATCCGCACATGGCAGTGGATGAAGCAACTACTACGTGCCCGATTCCTACCTAGTGACTATGTAACACCCTAAATTTCAAGGGCCAAGTAGGAACTCGGCTCCCGAATTCCCGGGTGTCATGTGTGCCCCAATGGGCTCTAGATTCCAATACATTTAAGTTTATTCATAAGCAATGAGGAGTTAAGCAAACCATAAGCGTGTGAATATCATAAAATGTAAATATGAGCCGTTAAACCTGTAAGATTTCCAAAATATAGTACCAAGAAAACCCAAACCGGGAACTAGTCCCACCCAGATAAATATCCCATCACAAATTAACTAGGGCCCTAGCCCATGTCCCGCGATCATCCAAACATAAACTAGAAGAAACCGTCGGAAGTCTAATAGTATGCTCACTCCTCCTCATCGTCTATGCCCCCATCCTCCAGCGCATCCAGCTATATCGACCCTGTGTTTTGAAACATCATCCCAGAGTGGGAGCAAGTAGCTAACTCAGTGGTACCATTAGCAATAGGCCACACAATTATCACACATAGAATAAATTTAGTGAACAGCATACATCATAAAATTCTAAGTATTGTTGATTAATGCAATGCATGGCTTAATGATATGATGCATGCTCCTCACCACCAACACTCCCTCAAGCAATGACATCTAACGATCGCAATGACCAACACTCCCTCAGTTGCGACCTCGACTGCCGAATCGCCACAATAGATAATCCAATGTCATGTAACATGTTAGCCCAGTTGATTAATTAGATTCATTCACCCAGCAGATTAGGGAAACCGGAACACCCATAGCGAAAACATTGCCCTAACCAGAACGTGCGACATAAAGGTCGTGGTCATGTGACTCTCGCAATCCTTAGCCCTCGTGGGTTCGTCGATCCCATGATTCTTAAGCTCAGATGAAAAATAGTTGGGACTTTAATGTCCTACTCGCGGTCACTATGGGGATTTTATCACCCCAGCATAAGCCGACAGCACAGGCATAGTGTCTCACATCACCATCCCCAGCTCAGGAGTCTAGGTGCTCACTGGTTACTATGGGGAGGCTCGTCAGGCATAGTATTCCATACCACCATCCCTGGCTCATAAGTCTTGTGAGCCGTGAACCATGATTGACAGTGGACGCAAAGGTCTTATGGTACTTCGGGTTCATACAGGCGTGTTCAAACAGGGTTAACATACAAGGACGGCCGGCTTGTAAGCTAATATACCCCGACAAACTGAACTGTCAACTGACCAGCATGAGAACGGCGTTTTATGTAGTCCAACTACAGTCGACAACTTATAGTTTAACCAATCGGGCTAGATTTACTCGTGGGCAGGTCCAACGGAAGGTCCCCCAAGTGATTTCAGTTAATCGACCAATCCATAAGGGGCCTATACACTAGTAAACAGCATGTATCATCAAATTCAGGGATATATCACACATAATAAGCATGATTTCAACAAGTTAAGTACCTGGACAGTAAACACTAAACTCTACTAAATTTGTAAGGGCCATGTTCATCACATTCCAACCATTTAACAAGATGGACAGCCATACACCCATTCACAACAATTCAATTTCACATACGCCAGTATGAATCATACAAATCAGTCATGTAGTGGGAATTGTATGCAATTAATTTAACAATTTAACAATTTGTCAACATTCATTCCTACAATGCCAGCATAAATGACATGCGACAAGATTCAATAGCAAATCAGCAACACTCAGGAAAATTGAAGGCTTACACCCTAATTAGACATGCAAATCAGCATTCCACACATTTGGGGATGTTCGGACCTAAACCTCATCCCTCATTTTTAAGAAATCCTAGACCAATAGTCCCAATCATATATTCTAGAAGAAATTCCAGCAACATGCAATAACAATGCACCCCACACATTCACTAAATCTATGCTAGGCACGATAATCGGTCACCTAAAGGTAATGGTCCACACCTATTGTCGTTTGGGGGTCTTTGGAGTTGCTCTAGTGTCGACGGGTCCGCAAACTTGACGTGCCAGAACCCTGCGTCATACAAATTCAACTATAAGGTGCATGCATGCAGTTTATAGGTAGGGAGAGATGGATGGGAGTTCACATTTTTACCTTGGACTGAACATAGCTCGTTCCTATGGCGATCAAGTAGAAATTCCCAACAATATGGAGATGATTGTGTGGGGAATTCCAGTCCCCAAGCACAATATGCACCCACACACCACTCTCTCTCCCCCTCTTCTCTCTCCTCTCTCTCTCCTTTCTCTCTCTCTCCTCTCTCTCCTTTCTCAGCTACTGGAAATGGTTGTAGAAATGAGGGAGAGAGGGCTGAAATGGGTTATATACCCTGGAATTAAATCAGATAGCTCTGAGGTTCTGTTAAGTGCTCCAAATGGCCTTGTGGGGCCCATATCTGGCTGTTGGGGATGCCCTAATGCCCCCTGGCCCATCTAATTCATGGGATGAGTGCCTCATGGTCTAATGAAGGGCTATGCAAATTTTAACAACAAACGGAAGCAAGGTTTTGTCGCAATGGTCTAATTTACAATCAACGGTCACCATTTCTCGATCGGGGGTCAGATTTGGCGGACGAGTGTCGGGAAATATTTTCAACATATGGTGCAAATTTGCGTGGAATCCGATGGCTGAGATGTCCTAATTTATTATCCTAAGTGGTGGGGCCATTTGTTTTAAAATTCAGACTTTTAGCCAATGCTTGGGAGAGTTGCATTTTACAAGTGTCGACTGGACAGCGCAAATCGTCTATTTTCAGGCGTCATTTGATTCCATTTCTTGTGATGGACCACAAGCCTAATGGGATGAAAATTACTCTATAATTTCGGAACTAACGGCCCACTAACGAGTGGTCTAGAGCTTGTTCGGGTAATTAGGGCACTTTAAGAATAAATTGGGTAGGGAGATTTCTTAGGCGCAGTGGTTGAGGTATGGATTAACTAAGTCCACAGTATGGCCTATTCGAAATTAGCAAAAACAGTGATTCGGTCATGATCACTCTAAACTGTCAGTTTTAGGCTAAAAGAGTAACTGGGATGATTTGGTTTATTAATTAAGGTCCGATTCATAACTAGTTCAAGTTTGGGTAGATCTCTAATTTAGTTACGGTTGTTTGGTTAGTCGGTGGCAGGTCCGTTAGATTTGGGCCCTATGTGAATAAATCATGGGGCTAAACTCGATATTTAAGTGATCGGTTGGATTCATTAGTTTTATACGGTGGATCGATCTTATTAGTATGATTCTTTATCGGTACCTGCCACGTATAAGCCCATCTCGAGTGTCAATGGTCAGTAAGTGATGACGTGGTTAGTTATTAAAAAAATTAAGGATTTTGGTAATTCAAAATAGCAAAAATTCAGGGTGTTACTGACTACAATCAGGTATTATTCCAACAATACCATAATTATCAACAGGATAGTCAGTCGGTGAGAGAATACGCAAAAGAATTTTATCGCCTGGCGACGCGTAACGATATGGTCAAGACTAAATCGCAGCAAGTTGCCCGATTCAATGGTAGATTGTGTTTGACGATCCAAGATCAGGTCCAGATGCAATCCGTCAGGACGATAAATGACACAATCAAGTTCGCTACCCGGGCGGAAGAGCAACTTGAACGTCCTAACACACAGACCTATCCTACCACAAGGGTCACCGCGGCAGGTCCACCCCAGGGAGCTCCACAGCCCAAGGGGAAGGAGCCCATAGGAGCACGCACTCAACCTCCTACACCCGTGAATCGGGATCAATGAAGCCAGTAAACTAGGCCCAAAGGGGCGTATCGACTGCTCTGGCCCAAGAAGGATCCCAAACTCCTATACTCGGCCAAGGGGAGATCATTTGTCACGCCCCGAACTCGGAAACCGGGCTCACAAAATTCCCGATCGCCGAATCCGGCACCGATAGCCTCCGTAGTACCCCATTCTTAGCTCTCGGCACCCATATACCAGGTTCCGATCCTGGGATGCTACAAGGAGGATTTCTAATAATCAATTTGAGTCATAATGAGCATAACCAAACATAACCCATGAACAATAACCACAAGAACACCATCATAAAATCTACTATGATCAAAAACTTTAAGTACAATGCGTATGAAAAGGGAAATACAATATACTGAAAGTAACAAAACTCCAAAAGCTCGGCTGTACACTCCAACTGCGGCAAGTCTACGGCTACGTCCTGGCATCACCTGCATGCATCAATCATGCATAAGCTTATAGAAAGCTTAGAGGGTGGTGTAAGTGCATGCGCAATATGAGCGTGCTCAGAATGCAAGGTCAATGTAATGCGGAATCGTGCTGAGGAGTACGTAAATACAATCAGCTGTACCAAGGCTATGCAGTACAAGATATGAATGCAACTGGCCATACCAAGACCATGCGATGCAAGATGCAGCTCAAGCATGCCAACCCTCATCCAAATCCTCATGTCAATATAGTTATCAATCTGGATAATCATTGGGGTTTAGTACACTCTAAATGGCACCATCGCTCTCCAGCCGCACAGTCCAAGCGAGCATAAGAAACCTCACTATCCGCCTGGCTAATAGTCTGCCAATACCCATCCGGCACGTCGATAGCGAACCCATTCACGAGCTGGTCAGACTCAGCCTAGTATTGCCCCCTACCCTCGGGCGAGTAAGGCCACACCCCTTTCCAACCGACCACTACACAGTGGGAGAAGCGGCCTACTGGTATTCGGCCCTCGTGCGCTCATATATCCACTCGGTCTCGACGTTGGAGTCATCCTCTGGTACCATCGGGTTTAGAAATTTTCACCCAAGGACATCTATGACGCCCATATGCTAGAACCAAACATTTCCGGTATCCAATCCAGCCACCCACGATGTGTCTGTGGAGGCTATGGCCCTGATGTCGCTAGGGCATATCACAATCACACATATGCAAGTGCATGTATCACATTATCAGTCATGCAATCATCATGCGTGAAGTACGCACTCATGTAGGGCAACTCCGCCTATCAGGGAGCCCGTAACAGTCTGCCCAAAGGCATAAGCTATGATCAGACACTCCTCATACTAAGCATACATATGATGTGTATGATCATGAATTATGCATCTATACTAAACATGTTATATAGTGATGGGCTTGTGCATAACGGATATGGGCCTAGACGGCCTACTCACTACAAGTATGGGCCTATCCATGGGCCTTAGGGAATGTGACAATGCGGACATCTGACCAACATTATCCTTACAATGTGGACGTCAAACCAACATTGTTCCCAAGGCACTACTTATTATAAACATCAGTATCTACACCACGGAGGGATCACACATTGCAATGAACCTAATTGCACCCGATTGGGGCCTGGAGTACATCAATTAGGCCGTATCATATGGGCCTTATATTCATCAAGTGGGCCGTATCATTGGACCGCACCAACGGGCCTTACGTACATTGCAATGGGCCATAACCCATGGGCTTTGCATATATCACATTAGTCACATAACATGGGTCTCAAATATAACAAGGTGGGCCTAATCATATGGGCCTTAACACATTAACGTGGGCCTCAATATTGGGCCTAAAAATTCATCAAGATGGGCCTAAACACATCAGCCCATATGCATCCAAGTGGGCCTCCATAATGGGCCTAAAAATACATCAAGATGGGCCTAAACACATGGGCCCATATTTGCCAAAGTGAGCCTCATGTGAGGCCCGCCAAAATGTTTATTTTCCTATCCAATCTGTTGATAAGGTCACATGAGTAGGGGGCCCAACATAATATTTATTTTCCATCCACCTGTTGATAAGGCCATGTGGCAAGGGGCCCACCCAAAATGTTTATTTAAAATCCAACCTATTCATACGGTTACGGACCAAGGCCCACCGTGATATTTACTTGCCATCAAACCTGTTCATATGGTCACGCAGACCAGGGACCCACGGTGATGTTTTATTTCCATCCAACCCATTCAAAAGGTCACGTGGACCAGAGTAGGGCCCACTGAGATGTGGTTTACAAATCCAGCCCATACATTATGTGTGTCCCCCCAGACTGATGGTCCAGACTAAGTTTCAGCCTTATCCGAACTTCGGGTAGGCCCCACCAAGTGGTTTTATATGTTTTAGGCATGTCTTCACATGGTTTAAGATGGTATGGCCCACCTGAGATCCGTATACGGCTAATTTTTGGGATACATCATAATTTAAAGGGGAACCATCAAATGCACGGTGCTGATGGTCGAAACGCACCACGATGGGGCCCACAGCTGGGCCGTGAGGCCCAGCGTCCGTCCGCCCGCCCGCTAGTAGCCGCAGGCGCTGCCTGCGCTACAGCAGCAGCAGCGTTGCCCTTTTTCTTTTTTTTGTGTTTCGTGGGGCCCACATCAGCAAGATCCAAACCGTCCATTGCCTAATATCCACAAAATTAATGGTCCATATAAAGTTTCAGGCGGGTCCAAGCTCTTGGTGGACCCCAGCAATCCTTTTTCCCGAGTTTCAATGGAAACACTAGTATTCTCAATGTCACAGGCCGCCAGATAATTGGATCAGCTTCATTTCTTAGCTCAACGGCTAAACTGAGCTGGGGAACAGAATGGACAGCTCAAATTATATACATACATCAAGGTGGGGCCAGCATGAGCGACCCACCCCAAAACTTTAAAAAGACCCCTTTTTTGTTAGCTTTTAGTACACGCCCATGTCTGTACACGCACTCCATACTAACCAGTCCTAGTCCAGCGTCCAGGGACGCTGGACGGCATGGATAAATGTTGCATCATGGTGGGTCCCTTATTCACGTGGCCCACCCATTTGGACCACCCAATACTTGTATTTTTCCTTCCATCCGGGCCCACTAATGGGTTGGATGGTGTAGATCCAACACATCCAAATGACGGGTCCCACATGGATTAAAATATATACTTCTTGGTGGGACACACACTAAATGGGCCACACCCCTACGTCATCATCATCATCATATATATAGAGAGAGAGAGACAAGAGACAGTGATGGTGGGGCCCCGCCACTATGGGCCCCACATTATACAATTCATACATTAAAAAAATGGATCCCACCAATAAGTGGTCACAAAAAAAAGAATTTAACGGTAGATCACCCACCTTTCTTCCTTCTTCTTGCTCCCCTAGCTTCCTTAGCTCCTTGCCTTCGGGTTTAACGGTAGATGATGAGATCTTGATGGTGAGGATGAGAGATGAGAGAGTGGGAAAATGGGCCACACTTTTTACTGTGGAAGGAAGATTGGGAGAGCTTGGACGTTGGAATCCCTTGGTTGCTTGGGAGATTTTAGAAATGAGAGAGAGAGAGAGAGAGAGAGAGTGAGATATGGATGGGATGATGATGTAAGGAAGATAGGGTGGCATGAGAGAGTTTGAAATGTTGTAAGAAGTGGTATGGTTTAGTTTGAAAATTGTAAAAAGTGGTATGGTGAGGGGAAAGAGAATATTGACTTTTAGAAAAGGAGGGATGGGTTGTATGTTCACATGGCATGGTGTGTACTTGACATGATTTGATGGGACATCTCGTAGAGATTTCCTTGAAGTTCGCAACGTGCGGTGTTTCTTCAGAATGAATGCAGACTGGCATTTTCCAACCTAGGTATCGGTTCAGTGCTCGAGTCGCAGCGTTAGAACCGCGGTGACGGCGCGGTCGCTAGGATACAAGTTTTGATTCGAACCAACTTTAGTATGCAGGACTTGGCTTAGGATCGCGCACAACGTCAGAAACGGGTCTTACATCATTGTTTTCATTGTGGCCAACCGGGTCACCTGTCAAATACTTATCCCCAGCGACAAGTGGAAAACCTCACCATCAATGATGGTAGTGCTAAAAATGTCGACAATGATCTAAATATTGAGGAACCGGAGCACGCCGCAGAAGATGAGGCGAATGAGTCAGGTTAGGTTCAACGGGATCATGGTGAATCACTCATCGTGATGTGATTATTATACGCGCCAAGGAAAGAAGTACACCCACAACGGTATAACATCTTCCGAACTAGGTGTACAGTGAATCGAAAAGTCTATGATGTGATCATTGACAGTGAGAGCAGTGAGAACATCGTCTCCAGGGTAATGGTAGAAAATTTGTAATTGAAAACAGAGTGTCATCCCTCCCCATATACAATTGGTTGGATCAAGAAGGTCAGCGAAACAAAGGTAACTGAATAACGCACCATATCCTTTTCAATTGGCAAACATCATAAGGATGAAATAGTATGTGATATGGTTGACATGGAAGCATGTCATATACTACTCAGTCGAACTTGGCAATTTAACTGTGACGCCACTCATAAAGGACGAGATAACGTATATATCTCCATCAAGGATGGCCGGAAAACCATATTGGCCCCTATGGATCTAGAGGGACTACCCGAAACTTATAAAGTAGAAGGTCATTTTCTCTTCACCATAGGAGACTTCATGGAGGAATCCAAAGAAACAGGACAGGCATATGCACTAATTGTGAAATGGAAGGAACTCGATCCCACCAACATCCCTGATGAATTAAAACCCTTACTGCATAAGTTTAAAGAAATTTGGCCTGATGACCTTCCCGATGGATTACCTCTTATGCGAGATATCCAACACCATATCGACCTTGTCCCTAGGTCCAGCTTACCAAATTGTCATCACTATCGGATGAGTCCAAAGGAGTACGAAATTCTACAAGGGCAAGTGGAGGAACTGATCCATAAGGGTCTCATCCGAGAAAGCATGAGCCCATGCACCGTACCTGCTCTATTAACTCCTAAGAAAGATGGGAGTTGGCGCATGTGTGTCGACAGCAAGGCCATCAACAAAATCACCATAAAATACAGGTTTCCCATACTAGGTTGAACGATATATTAGACATGCTTGAGGGTGCAAAATGATTATCAAAATTGGATCTAAAGAGCAGCTAGCATCAAATTCGAAAACGGTCGGGTGATGAGTGGAAGACGACCTTTAAGACGAAGTAAGGATCGTACGAATGGATGGTCATGCCCTTTCGTCTTTCGAACACGCCTAGCACATCATGAGGTTGATGAACCAAGTTCTGAAACCCTTCATTGGGTGATTCATTATGGTCTATTTCGATGATATTTTGATATACAGTCAAGACGAAACCACCCATATGGAACACCTCAAGATGGTCCTTCAAGTGCTCACTGAAAATAAATTGTATCTCAATATAAAAAAAGTGCAGCTTCATCACCGATAGCCTATTGTTTCTGGGCTTTGTCGTAATATCATGGGCATTCGAGTGGATGAGGAAAAGGTAAAGTCAATCAGAGAATGGTCGGTTCCCACAAATATTCACGAAGTGCGAAGCTTTCATGGACTGACAACATTCTATCGTCGGTTTATGAAAAATATCAGTACCATTGTGTCACCAATCATAGATTGCATGAAGAATTGACAGTTTCAGTGGACTGACGAAGTTGACAGGACCTTTGTTGAAATTAAGCGCAGGTTGTCGACGACTCTAGTTCTTGTACTTCCTAACTTCGATGAATTGTTTGAAGTCGAATGTGATGCCTCGTATATCGGAATTGTAGGAGTTTTGTCTCAAAAAGGTAGACCGGTAGCCTTCTACAGTGAGAAACTTAGCGATGCACGCAAGAAGTTGTCTACATATGAGATCGAATTGTACATAGTGGTCCAGGCACCGCGACACTGGCGACATTATTTGATTCAAAGGAAATTCATACTGTACACAGACCATCAAGCTCTTAAATTCATTACTAGCCAAGCTAACGTTAACCGTGTGCATGCTAGGTGGATCTCATTTTTGTAGGAATTCATATTCGTGCTGAAACATAAGTCTAGGCAACAGAACAAAGTAGTCGATGCACTGAGTCACCATACAACTTTATTAGTCACTATGAGTAATGAGGTTATCGAGTTCGAGAGCCTCAAGGACATATGTCAATGATGATGACTTCAAGGATGCATGGATTAGATGCCAAGAAGGTCATCTCGATGACCACATATGCAAGAAGGGTTCCTTTTCAAGGAAAATTGACTATGCATCTACAAAAGTTCATTAAGGGAACAGATCATCCAAGAGCTACATGGAGGTGGCCTTAGTGGAGACCTTTGGCGAGATAAGACGCAAGCTCTTATAGAAGAATGATATTACTGGCCGCAATTGGTACGTGATGTGGGAAAAGCAGTTCAACGTTATTATGTTTATTAGACTTTCAAGGGCCAATTTCAAAATACGGGCCTCTACACCCCATTACCTATGCCTAACGACCCTTAGGAGGACTTATCTATGGACTTCATACTTGACTTCCCACGAACATAATGCGGAGTAGATCATTTCTCCAAAATGGCACGCTTTATCCCATGCAAGAAAACTCTCGACGCAACACACGTGACGAATCTATTCTTCAAAGAGGTTGTACAGCTACACGGAGTTCCCAAGTCTATTACTTCTGACCGTGACACGAAGTTCATTAACCACTTTTGGCAGACTTTATGGAATCGATTCGATACACGACTTCAGTTCAGCAGCGCCTACCACCCACAGACTGATGAACATACTGAGGTTATGAATCGCATGTTGGGAAACCTCCTTCAATGTATTTCAAGAGAAAAACCAAAGCAGTGGGATTTGGTATTTTCTCAAGCGGAGTTTGCATTCAACAACATAGTGAACCACTCGACAAGAAAATCCTCGTTCCAAATTATTTACAGACGAGTGACTCACCATACACTTAACTTGGTCCCTCTGCCCAAACTCCCAGGTATGAGAATTACAGCAGAACACAGGCAGACAGGATTATGGGCATTCATGTGGAGGTGCAAACCAAGCTACATGCCTCAAACGAGAAATACAAGAAACAAGCGGACAAGCATCGACGAAAAAAAGTGTTGGAGGTGGGCGACCTCGTTATCGTTCATCTGCGCAAAGAAAGATTTCTGATTAGAACATACAACAAGTTGAATAATAAGAAGATTGGACCGGTACCAATTATCTGAAAGATCAATGACAATGCTTACGTTGTTGATCTTTCAAATGACATGGCGATCTCACAGACTTTCAATGTCACGGACCTGACCGAGTATCATGAACCAGAGCAAGACGAGTTCTTTTGAAGTGGAGGGTATTGATGTAGAGCAGGTCGCGGACAACTTCATGGTCAAGATGGATCAGAAAAGGCCCGATCAATGACAGAAGTGATCCGGACCATCGGACCTTAGTTGGGTGTATCTTGCAATCCGGAATGAGTTACCGGACGTAAAATATATGATTTTAGGGTAGAACGAGCTACTTTATCCACCCAATCCCGCTATGCTGAGTTGCGCAAGCCAGATTTGCGAAATACCCTCGGATCGACGGTCGTTTCCCCCATTTTAATTCCGTTTTTACTATAAATAGTAAGTTTTAGTTTCATTATAACTTTTCATCCGTGGGGCTTTAGAAGTCGCGCCCAACGTGAAAAGAGTTTAGAATAATTAGGAGAACAACTTGGTGAGGCTAAATATGATACGTACTATTTTTTGCCGAAAATCTTGCGCACAATTAGACATCATGACCGTCTATAAATAGTAAGTTTACTATTTATAGTAAGTTGCGAATTTGAGGAGTTTTAGTTGTAGTTTGCTTCTGATTTCTCTTGCATTGCTTGGTATCTCTATTTAAAGGATTGTGAACTCAATTATTTTCATTCATCAATTAATTTCGAATTTTATAGAATTTATTTTCTATTTTACTTGCTTTCCTTCTCGTGGATTCAAGTAGTCTATGTGAGGAGTCCAGAAAAGTTCCGTAGATTCGGAACAGTTATCCTCTTGAGGAAGATGGTGCTCGACCTCATGTCCTTCCCTGCGTCAATTCTCCCCTTACCCATGACTTTAGTTGGGAAATGCGAGATCTCATCTTCCTTAATGCCATCAATCAACTATAAGGTTGAGATCAATCCAACCTTGGCTTTTCCCTCGTGCACACAAGGATCGTACACAAAGTTCCTCTTCCATGATGGACAGTATTATTATAAGTAAGGGCATGAGAATCTCCTAAAAGTCGTCCACTGAAATAATGAAGATTCTTGTTTTGTTGGCCCACCAACCAACGCATAGCTGAACATCCTTGGCACACCTTAAGAATATGTTTTGAGTATCTTTCCCCAAGTCCTTCACCCATGCATGACAGACCTAGTCATTTTTGTCTCCTCTCCTTAGACAAAATCATGGTTTTTGATGTGTACATCAACATAGCTTGAGTGGGCTTCCCATTGATGTGTACCTCTTTAAGTAGGAAAGGAAGGTTATTGCTCCTTCCTCATCAGCTTGGAGCGTGCAATTCGAGTTTCTTTTCTTATTTCTTATGCTTTCCTTTCATAGCATTAGAAGCTGCGTCAACCCAATTGCAACTCTATGCTGTCTCCCTCCTCTTTCTTTTTTAACTTATTTAGGAGGGCATTGAGAGTCTGTCTCATAGGGCACTCACTAGCCAGAATAGGCCCATCCCATGTGAAGAGTTTGTATATGTCCCTTTTCCTTACCACCCTTCACATCCTCGCTATCCTAGACACTCGGTGGCATTGTTAGATCTCCCAAGATAGGAGCCTTTATCCCATTCCCCACCGCAGCCCCAACAACTCCTATGAAATATTAGCTTGGAAATGTCACCACTCATGAACTCTATCAATTGACCCCGTTACCGTTGTGGCGGTTACAAGGTCCTACACACCCATCATTGTTATTCCTAGTTACTAGGCTCAATGTTGTTGCTCATCCATGAAAGCGAGTAATTCTTGTTATACTTATATTGCAGAATCGACGGATCATTTATGCATCAATAATAGAGATTCAATACAATAATCTTAAAGTGTATTTGATTGGGAAGACATTCCCGATGCTTCGTGCTCACCAAGAGGAATCTTGATATTTCGCACCTCACATCCTTCAGGAGAAACTCTCAATAGGAACTAAGGTTTTCTTTCTCTTGTGTCGGTGAGGGAACTAAGATATGTATTTATAAAAAAGAGGGCCAGAGAAGCCGACTCATCACATTTCTCTCCTCTAGGGTCTCCAAACCATAGGTTTGCATATCCGGCTTAATAACTATGTATAACGACCACGGTTCAAACGTCTCGCCCCAAACCTATTTTCAATTACCACAACTGTAATGAGGCCTACTAAAACGTTCAATCTGAATAATCTAATGGTCAAATCTAAACTGACATATTTAGCCCACCTCATGGAGTCTTATAGGCATGTCATGAATCTCTGGCATAAGTATCAGGAACTCATTGACATTCTCACAAATCAAACCCCTATGCTTCAACTGATTAAAGTCAACTGAAGGTCGCAGGTCTGATGTCCATCGGTGTTCCCTTATGGCCATACTCCTGCCGGCCATCACCTTTGTCCGTATAACCTAAACACACCTCTTGTAGCCTAGAGAATATTCCAGCATCTATCTACCTTTTAACAACTTTACAAGAAGAATGAATAGAAGTGGCAATTGTCCATGGGAAACACACTCTAGAAATCATATAAATTATCCTACACTATCTTACAAGAATTCACTAGAGAACTCTAAAAATTAGTAGAGATTTTTGGACTGATCTACATTTACCAATCCCTAAAAATCTCTTCACATCTCCACCTACAATGTACATATCCTCCAATGTAGAAGAAGAACCAAAATGCCCAAATCCATTTCAGCCTCCGTAAATGTTAGGTCCAGCTCATATAGATGAGGTTGGGAGTTTGAACATCTCATTTACCTTTTACCTCCTCATCAGCCCAGTGTGATTTGGCTCAAGTAACTCTGCTAACTACATTGAGTTGGATAAGCCGACTCAATGAGTCTTAAAGCGTCAATACCAAGATAAGCTCAATGGACGTGATGAGGTTGTTGATCACCGTCTTGCTCAAGGGGATAACTACTCCAAATTCACCGAGCTTCTTTAGACACCTCAGATATGCCTCAAATCCACAAGAGAAAATAAGAAAATATAAATAAATTCTATAAATTTGAAGATTAATTGATAGATGATAAAAACGAATTTACAACCTTTTAAATATTGAAACCAAACCTTGGAAGAAGTTTCGGAATCAAAACTCCCTAAAATTCGTGACTTACTATAGATATTAAACTTACTATTTATAAATGGTCATGATTCCCACTAGACTTTATGGTTTTCGGCCAAAAATAGTAAGTGTCCTATTTGGCTTAACTACGTTATTCGCCTAATTTTTATAAGCAAAAGATGAAAGGATGAAGAGTTATAATCAAACTAAAACTTACTATAAATAGTAAAAATGAAAATAAAATAAAGTTTCGACTGTCAATCTTATGTAATCTCACAAATTCGGCATGATCAACTTGGCATAGCAGGGTTGGGTAGCTAAAGTAGCTTCTACCCAAAATTATATATGGTACATCGAATAACTCATTCTGGTTTGTAAGATATACATGTTTTAAGGTTCTGATAGTCCGGATTACTTTCGCCTCCAACCATGCCTTCTCTAGTCCATCTAAAGTGTCCGGGACCACTCTACATCATAAGGTTGGGGTTGCATTCCTGGTGACTTGACGGGACTGGAAATCAATGCGTCCAGTTGACTCGGCTGA
This sequence comes from Magnolia changhungtana, assembly GCA_030180095.1. Taxonomy (NCBI): domain Eukaryota; kingdom Viridiplantae; phylum Streptophyta; class Magnoliopsida; order Magnoliales; family Magnoliaceae; genus Magnolia; species Magnolia changhungtana. The sequence goes on from JASAUF010000525.1 coordinate 7,421,778, forward strand.
GTTTCCAATTCGAGCCATAGTGTTTTACGAATATAGTCTTCAACTTTTTCTTTTTCTTTTTTTTTTTTTTTTTTTGGAAATAGTGAGGTCCATGTGTACCTCCCATCTCCAATTACGGGACCAGCGACAGATAAAAGGTGGATGATGATGGATTTTCACATGTGGTTTCTGATAGTGTCATTTACCCCATAAAATAAGGAAACAAACACAAGATACACATGGCTTAGGATGCCCCACCAATCCAGGCCATCTAAATTGTGGGCCCTACTATGAGTGACCCATAGCTAAAAATCATATTGTTGGATAGCCCTAGCCGTTGGATTGGAAATGGTTGGGCTTATATTCAATGGGCCAAATCAGATCAATTGATCAATGTGGTTTGTCGGCTATCCTCCTTCTCAATTTCGACAATCATGCATGCACGCCACGTGTATGGTGGACAGATCCCTGAACTGGATAGTCGGCAGCAAGCGGACATGGCAAATGACGGTGACAGATAACTGTTGTTTTTGAGTCCTCAAATCACATCATGATGCAGTCAGGGCCTCACCAAAAATTTACTAAGGATAAAATCACTTAGACTAGATGATTCTAAAGGGAGGACATCAGCAACCCATAGATGGAGATGAAGTCAGGTACGAAGTGACGAGCCAGTGATCTTAGAAATATTTAGACGTAAGCTATGCAAACGTTACTGAATTTCATGGGATGGAATCGATGAATGGGAGGTCATTTGATACTCTGCTGCAGTATTAAGCTTGATGCACATGCACTCAGAAACTGTACACTTGACCTATGTTAACTCAAACCAAACTAACTAAATTGTGAAACCCATTCTCTTTGCGTCACAATCTCAAACTCAGATTAATTGAACAATCCTAACCTCAGATTGGTGGACGTCTGTTTGTTGAAATATGATGGTCAGATATTTTCATTTTTAACCGTACAATATGTCCACCAATCCGACAGTCAGATTATTAAATAAGCTTAGTTTCCCATGAAATGTGTAGGACTGAATGAAGAGTTCAAAGACCCTCAGTAGGGGTGGGTATGGGTGTGGTTCAGTCGCAGTGGATCAACTGGACCAACCCATTTCTGAAATGGGTTTAGGTCCAGCAAAATGAGAAGCCGATCACGCTCATGCTAGAAAGTGCTGACCGTTTAAGTAAATCATACGGCTTGGGTTTAACCCTACCCAATCCGACCTGCCCACCTGGGTTATCAATGAGCTGGGCCAAATAACCCCACCGGAGGCGACCCAAAACCCAAAAAATAAAATAAATAGAAGATAAGTGTATATCATGGCCAGTGATTCATGGGATGCTGCTAGCTACCTTTGGACATGTTGTTACTGACTAGTTGCTCCATTCCGGACATTTACACACGCATGCGCACCGTTGACACTATGCCACATGTTTTAGCACTTGATAATTGGTGGCGGCACATATGCACATGTTAGCTGCTTGGATTTGGACGGTCGCACATGTGGCACTTTGAAACATGTCATGCTTGTGCATGAATAAATACAATCCTCATGTCCATCAAAACCATGCTGTCATCGGCAATTAGTTCCACCTCCCCACTTACTAACGACACCATCCATATCAATGACTACTTATCTAAAAGTAGATGTGTTTCCATGCACAAGAGGGTTGACAAAAATGGTCATGTGTGGTTCTACGTGACTACTAGTTGAGACACAACTTTGTCTAAATCCAACAGCTTTACATGTAACAAGAGTTCTCAAACACTAGTGTTTGATCAATTTTACCCTTGCAGGTAATTTTCTCAAGGTGGAGAGCTCTTAATATTTGAAGGATATGCAAGGACACTGAAAATGAAGTCGCAAGTAAAAAAAATAAAAATAAAAAATAGTATCGAATATATGGTTCAGATTTCACCCACGAAAAACCTAGAGATGGCTTAAATTTACCCGTCGAGCAGTCAAGAATAAATTGACTCACTGCAATTAATTTTAGAGTTAGAAGTGCTTGACGTGGGAAAGATTTCGTGATTTAATGACTCCCCTATTGCTACTTAAGGCAGAGTGCACCAACTCTCTCCCCCCCTTGTCTCTCTGCCTTCCTCTCCACCTGCGCCGTCTGTATCATACCCCAAGTGTCATATAATTCTCACTTAAAAGGGAAATTACGTGGGTGAGACGGGAGGACCGGAATATCGCAGAGCCATTTCTTCACAGTACATGTAGCAGGGCAATGTATCTATTGCAATAATCATAAATGGTTTTTTCTCTCTTCAAAAAATCATATATGTTAGACATATCCACCATTTTTCTTCAATTTACATTGGTATTTCTGTTTTCAACCCTCTTTGAAGGACAATGATCAAATGACAAGGACTGGATAATATGTATGAATTTTGAAGAATGAGCCCTTTGTGCTAGGGCAATTATATGGATGGACTTGATTGATAGATCACCTCACCATATATAGCAAAGAAAGGGCTTTTTACCATATTATGGTTTCCTCTCTTCAATATTAGGGCGCTCAATGGGGCGAGTCAAATCCAAGATCCAATTTGCTCTAAACCCATATAATGCAAAGTTGGATCTTAAAATAGGTCCGATTAATTAAATAGGTTGGATTCAGGTTCACAAAAATAATTCTGAATCACATTCGGGTCAGATCCGAATCTAGTAGTGAGATCCGATCGGATCCCCACTATTGCATGCTTCTAAGCTGTCAACCTTTTCGACTTCCACAGTAGTGAGTTCTATGTGGCTTTTTGACTTCTGCTATTCAAACTTCAATACTCCTTCGTGATTCAAATTGAAAATATTCAAATTGCACCATTTTGTTGCTAAATTAAATATATTATTTTATAGATTTTTTAGATTTGTGATGTGGTGGATTCAGACTAGATCCAACCCAAATTTGATGGCAATATAGATTTTTAGATCGGAAATAGATCTAGCTTTTTATAAGTGGATCAGATATGGATATCACCTTTTGCATCTGAGTCGGATTCGGATTCAAATCTAAACCCTAATCCGACTATAGATTTTTAGACTTGAAGTCGGATCCAATTGGATCCGATCCATTGAGAGCCCTATTTGATATCATCTCCCTTCTTAAAAGAGAAGTGGAATCCGGATTCCACAGGTTACTCTCTACCATAGAAAGTGTGCCCATACGAGTGCAAAATCACCGTGCGTCTGCTCAAGGTCTAAACCATGGCCCACTAAAAAAGTTTCTCTATTTTTCCCTTGAGTTGGATTCTAGACTCACAATGCATTTTTTATATAAACATATTAACTGATCTAAATTTAAAATTAACAACTTCCAAACCATTGAAGCAATGATGCTTTTACAGACAAGGTGAAAAAAGGGGGTGCATGGCTAGCAACTGATGTGATGGCTAAGATAAGTCACATGTGATTTGGACCATGGCCCATCATGAAGCTACTCATTAGTTCAATGGTGCTGACCATGCTAAGTGCTCTATATATGGTGGAGATGCAAGAGTTGGACTGAAGCACCAATTAAACCCATTTGAAACCCCACTCTAGTTCTTTAAACATTGCAATAGAGTTGTTTTTGTGCATTTCTTCTTCTTCTTCTTTTGAAAGGTAACAATACACTAGGGATTGAACAGAAGGTAACACTACTAGGGATTGAATGCTGGATGACTCATACGTTACACTGTCTCTATCTAGGGGTGCACATCGAACCGGTAGAACTGTGGAACTGGATCGGAACGGACCAACCAGTCCAGTTTGGTCCGGTTCTAGAGTGCACCGGTTCCAGTTCCGGTTCCAAAAATCAAAGAACCGATTATATCAGCTCGGTTCTCGGTTTGAGAGTATGTAGAACCAAACCGAACCGTGAACCGATCCGTGGATCCGATCCATAGAACCGAACTGTGGAACTGAACCAGGAACCCTTTCATTGTTTCCATATTTGACTCATGATTTATGGTTTATAATGCAACATTTGATTGATGTTGAAACATGTCAAGCGCCCCAAATTACCTTGGGACTGAATACACCCTACCACCCACAAAACGAGGTCATGGTCAGATCAGGGTTTTTGATTGATTGGTTACTTGGGTTCCTGAAACATGTGGCCAAGCCAGATGCTCAGAGATGGACTCAATTGTCTGGCAGTTGGTTTGGTTCCAGATACATTAATGTTTTGCAATATGAAAGCAGACACAACAACTCAATTGCTGAGGACTTTTGTTAGGCAACTAACATATTGAGGAAAATAAACAAAATCAACTGCGCCACGTGGACTTCTCTCAATGCTCATAACAAACAATTTACCAGCCAGCCAACTGCACCTACTACAAGGTTTTGATAGGTCACTGTGCCACTGTACCACAGTATGGTGTGGGGGCAGGTTTCCACCCTTGGATTGCATCCTTAGAATGATCTGAACAGTTCATGTTCTTGTTACTACCATATAGAATCTATGGTCTTATAACCATGCTTCATTGCTTATCCTGACATTTGAATCTTGGATTTGAATATGAGCCATTAACTATTCACCTGTTCAACAAATGCTTGCGATGATGGCCTGGGTAGCACATTCAGATCATTGGGGGTAAAAACCTGTCACTATTAAAGTCACCTTCTACAATCCCCATTTCAAAGATACTTTTCTTTATCTTCCAAAAAAAAAAAAGGTGGTTACCAAGTTAACTCTAGCACAACACTGAAGATTTCCAAATAAAATTCATTGAAGAACAAACGATGGCTTGAGCTGAAACCAATCATAGCTCACTGCCAATAAGCAGATCGTGCGAATGATAACAAAGTTATAACTGATAATGCATCATTGGACTGGTTTTCTTCTTCTTCTTCTTGATGAAAGGAAAACGAACAATACATATAGTTTCTTCCTAGAAATTTATACCCTACATGTTGGTCCAATGACAGGCAGGTACGAAATTTATTTCCAAGGGGTTTTAGCCTCCTGTGGAAAGACCCTTGTGTGAAAGGATTGTGGTCAAAATCTGTTTTAACGGCTCCCCTGTACAAAACAATAGTTTCAAAGAGACACTAAAAGATCATCATCATAAAACAAACACCGAACGATGTTGCTTTCATGTGTTATATTAGGAAATTTCAGAAGATTGTATTGTCTTTCAGAAATGCCCGTCTTTTGCTGCAAATAAACAAATTTCCACAGAAGTTCAAATTCGGCAGGATCATATTAGGAACATTGACTCCCCAGAATTTGTGTTGCAACTTGCAACAAGCCCCAAAAGGCCAGTATGGTTCTTTACTCAGTTGAGATCCTTCAATCTCCCATGAAATGGCATATAGACATTGGTCCATTAAAATAAAATAAAAAATAAAAAAAAAAAAAGAGGCCTTCCTAGAATGTTACATTCATGCTAATCAGAAGGTTTCCCTCCCTTGGAAGAATTCCAGAGAAAAGACCGGCTGTGTCAGTTGCATTGCGTACATAAGCTACTCCTAAAGAAAGAAGAAACTCTAGTGCCATTTCTGCCAGCAAAAGATTAAAGAGGCTAGTGCAAGATATTCAATAACGGTAACAGCTGACTGTTGGACCATTGCATTAGCACCCGGTAATGGATGAATTTATTTTTTAAGAAAAAATGTGAAAAAAAAATACTAAGAAAAAAGAGAGGATTCCAAATATGTACTCTTTTCTAGTTTTGAACATGTTTATGATGGTGTAACGGGCCATTCTTTGGTAAGAATGCTATTTAGGGCTGTCTGATGATATTATTCACTTGAGAGGTTTAAACTGACCTCAAAATTCTTATATTTAATATTCTAAATATATAATATCAATGATTCGATACAAATTTAAGTAAAAAAATTAAATTTGGACAAATAGTGTCGGACGAATTTCGATACACTTGAATGCCCCCAAACGGCCTGAAGTTCATGCAATTTGTGGAACTCATCCCATCAATGCACATCCCTAACCATTCGACACCAATTCCCTCAAGAAACTTGAGGAAAAATTAAATTCGAATTAATAGTTATAGGAGTTTTTTTACTATTCGTACTCATCCTACTAATGCATATACGTAGGCATTTGACATAATTTCCCTCAAGAAATTTCAGGATTTTATTTTTTTTAATGTCACTGTTCATCACACAACTAACCCGGATTTTTATTTTTTATTTTTTAAAGAGAGATGAAAAACACTAATTTGGTATGTGCGTGTGTAGATCTACACTCCATGATGTATTTAAACAATCTACACTTCAGATATTTTACATAAACTTTAAAAAATAAATAAATAAATTGAAAATTGCTGTAAGGTATATAAAAACCAGCAAAATTACAAAAAAGAAAAAGAAAAATAACATAAACATGGCTAAATAAACACAAATCTAGCAAGATTTGATCGATTTGGTAATATAATGTTGAATCAATACATTTGTAACAAGAAAAAAAATTTGCCTATTTTTCGATTTTCTCCAAATTCAGCCCTGGTATTTTAATCTTCAAAGATTGCACAAATCTAGTCGAAAATAGATTAAAAATAATCTTAAGAAACCAAAAAGTCAAAAAAGAGAAGGAAAATTTTGGGCAAAAATGAAAAACAACCCCCAAAAGGGGACTTATATACAGCCCAGATGTAATAGCCCTGGGCCGTTACGCATGGTCATAACGGACCATTACAAGCCTGTTACAGTCCGAATTTTTAACTTGGGCTGTTACAACCCCATATCATGTAACGCCCATGCCATTACCGTTACGTAACAACCATTAAAACCGTTACGTAACAATTTTTGTATACCTTGGGTTTGTGCACTCATCGGATGGGTATAATCCGTCGGTGGTGGTTTCCTTTCTAACCTCCAATTTTCCTCATGGCCCACCTGATGAGAGTGGATTAACCTGATTTTTTTGGCCAGGGCATGTTCCCAATCAGCCCACATTTCATGTCCCATGTTTACCTGGATCATGGGTCACTCTGGCAGGTGGTATTGGAACTGGTACACAGTGCACCTCTTCCTCCAATATGTAGTACACTAAGGGTAGGATCATGTGGGTAGCTCCAGTACATATTGTCAAATATATGCGAATGCAATATAGTTATATACACATTGATATTGATCATACTCATGGTAGCCTTCTCCAACTATTTGGATACAAATTGATATTGTTATTTATATATAAAATGATGAATGCTATTATTATATATCCTACATGCATAGTATCCTATTCAATGTTGTCAAAAGCGATCGCATATTTGATTATGGGATCGCATAATTGCATAATGCCATCCATATGGCATATGCAACCATCAGATCGCATAACGGCATATGTGATCGCATACCCTTTTCTCTTCTTCTTTTTTTTTTGGAAGTTTTGCCTATAAAAAGGCACTTCCCCCTCCATTTGCAACATACATATCCTAAAAGACTTTCTTGCTCTCTCATACATCATTCTAAAGCTCTCATTCTCTCTCTTAGTCTTAATCTCTTTCATACTATTCACTCTATCAAGAAGCAAGAATCAAATCCAAGATCTAGTAAAGAAAAGAAGCAAGAAGAAGAATCAAGGATTCAATCTCTATACTAATTTCTATATCTCTTTCTCTCTTATCTCTTCTATAATTCTATTCTCCTATTATTCTAATTTTTAATCTCCATTCTAATCTCTTATTCTAAGTTTCTAACTCTTTTTTTTCTAATCTCTATTCTAAGTTTCTATTTTCTAACTTGTGTTTGTGTGATCTATTCTTGATTTCTTTTTAAAATTCTCATTTATCAAGATTCAAGACTCAAGACTCAAGAGTAAGACTCAACTCAAGAGACTCTCAAGTCTCAACAACTCAAGAGTCAAGACTCAAGACTTAAGAGTCAAGTTTTAACTATCAAGTGGCAATCACACACTCAAGTCCCAACAAAGTGAACAAAGTCTTCTATTTTGTCTCATACTTTCATTGTAATCTGTAGACTTGTAATTTCTACTCTGTACTCTGTAGTTTCTAGATTCTAGACTTCTAGTTCTAGTTTATTTCAACTTTCAAGTTTCTAATTTATTTCAAGTTCGAAGTTTCTAGTTTTATTTCTATTTTAATTATTTGTAGTTTCTTTTAATCTTTGTTTATTTCTAGTTTGTAGTTTCTAGGAGTGAAGAAAGATTCAAGAAGTGTGATCATTTACAACTTTCAAGAATCTAGAATCTAGATTCAAGACTTTCAAGTCTCAAGTTCTTCAACTTTCAAGTTCAAGAGACGAGAGGTTTTCAACTTTGAAGAATCAATTCAAGACTCACTTTCAAGACTTTCAAGTTTCAACAACTTTCAACTTCCAAGGACTCAAGAGCCAACACACACACACACACACACACACTCTCTCTCTCTCTCTCTCTCTCTCTCTCTCTCTCTCTCTCTCTCTCTCTCTCTCTCTCTCTCTCTCTCTCTCTCTCTCTCTCTCTCTCTCTCTCTCTCTCTCTCTCTCTCTCTCTCTCTCTCTCTCTCTCTCTCTCTCTCTCTCTCTCTCTCTCTCTCTCTCTCTCTCTCTCTCTCTCTCTCTCTCTCTCTCTCTCTCTCTCTCTCTCTCTCTCTCTCTCTCTCTCTCTCTCTCTCTCTCTCTCTCTCTCTCTCTCAGGACTCAAGACTCAAGAGCCAAGAGCCAAGAGCGAGCCAAGAGCCAAGACACACACACACACACACACACACACTCTCTCTCTCTCTCTCTCTCTCTCTCTCTCTCTCTCTCTCTCTCTCTCTCTCTCAACTTCCAAGGACTCAAGAGCCAAGAGCCAAGACACAGTATTTTAAACTATTTACTAAAATAGTACTTAGTAGTATTTACTTATTAATTAGTAGTTGGCACTTGCTTATTATACTAAATAATACTTATTTAGTAGTACGTACTACTTACTATTTATTTAGTTTAGTACTTGCAACTTAGACTAATAGACTTTAAATTCTAATACGCACTCATAATCTCATACACACACCACAGCAAACTACTCTACCCTACTAGGCTACTACATAGTGCCATCATGTCTTCTTCCCAATCTTCTACTTTGAAGCCAAAGTCAAATGAGTCGGGTTCGAAGTACGGGCACAATTGAAGTGCCAATGAAAAGTCCCAAGTAGTGTGTGACCTATGCAGATTCGTAAGTTCCGGTGGTATTGGCAAGCATAAACAACACCTTGTGCACACATTGAGAGCAAATGCAAGAGCATGTCCCAATGTTACTACGAAGATCCGTAGGAAAATCATGAAGTATATGGATAAGCATGCTCGGAAAAGACATGACACAACGGCTATGCGAGAGGAATTTATGGAGAGAGAAGCTTATGAGGACATTAATGTAGTAGATTTGGATGAATCAACACCACCTACATCCACAGGGCAATCTAGACTAACCACCAAAGGAGCTCATGGGCATGGGCCTATGGATAAGTGGTGTAGGCCACCAACAGAACATGTGGTTGATCAAAGGGGTAAGGGACCCACACCCAAACCACTTTAAAAAACCAGTATAAGAAGAATGATAGAAAAATCATAATTCAGTACAATGTGACGTGGTTATACCAAGCTGGTGTAGCTTTTAACACCATGAAAATGAAGAGTTTTAAAGTTATGGTTGAAACTATTAGTCAATTTGGACCTGGCTTGAAACCCCCTTCCTATCATGAAGTGAGGGATAGTTGCCTAAAAAAGGTGGTGGAGTTTACTAGAAATTTTATCTATGAATATAAAGAAAGTTGGAAAATATATGGTTGTTCGTTAATGGTCATGGATGGACCGATAGATCCAGTCGGACATTGATAAACTTTCTTATAAATTGTCCAACTAAGATAATGTTTTTAAAGTCCATGGATGCATCGGCCCATTCCCATACAGTTGATTATTTATTTAAATTGTTGCATAATATAGTTGAAGAAGTATAAGAGGAATATGTCGTCCAAGTTATCACGGACAACGCAGCCAATTATGCAACTGCTAGTCGCCAACTTATGGAGAAGAGGCAACATTTTTTTTAACACCATGCACGACACATTGTGTTGATTTAATGTTACAAGATATAGGTAGGTTATATCTTAAACTAATTGCAAGGGCTAGGAGAATCACTGTTTTTATGTACAAGCATGCCCTTCTTCTCAATCACATGTGAAACCAGCTTGGGTGCAACTTGCTTCGTCCAGCCGTCACCCGATTCGCAACAACTTTCTTAACACTATAAAGAATACATTCAAAGAAAGTTGAACTTAGGCCCTTTGTAGTCTCGGCCAATTGGAATAATGGACCTTGGTCAAAGGAGGCCAAAGGAAAGTTAGTCCAACAAACCATTCTTTCCGCTCAATTTTAGGCTCAAGTGGTAAAGGCCTTAAAATCATCTAAACACTTAGTGTGTTACGATAGGTGGATGGTGATGAAAAGCCACCCATGGGTTATATCTATGATGCGATGGAGCAGGCTAGAAATAAAATAACAGAACACTTCAATTATAAAGAACATGATTATCAACCCATCCTAAATATTATAAATGCTAGATGGGGCAGCCAAATGCCATCGCCTTTGTATTCGGCTACCTACATCCTTAATCCGGCCGTATTCTTTGCGTCCGCCGATCGAACTGCGACAGCCGCGATTCATATGGTCAGATTTCTAGGAACTTTAGAAATAGTGGTCCCAGACAAAGAAGAACGAGATAAATTTTCTCAGGAGCTGGACTTCTACTTGAAGAGTGTAGGGATTTGATCAAGAGAGATTGTTATCAGGCATAGAAGTATGAAATTTCCAAGTATGCTAGTCTATGAAGTTCTACAACTTACAATATAAGAAGTCTAAATGAGAAAGTGTTTAACTTAAAACTTATTTGCACAGCTGAATGTTGGTCTATGTATGGAGTTGACCCAACTAGGAGGGATCCAGCACTACAGAAGTTGGCCATGAGAAATCTTGGCCTTGCATGTTCTTCGAGCGGTTGCTAGCGCAATTGGAGTACATTTGAGTCGGTAAGTTTTACAAATTAAAACTTAAAAGTTCTATAATTTACTTCTAGTTTCAAATTTCGATGCTAAATTGTTAATAACATATTCTAAATGTTAATTGCATGCAAATTCACATATAAAAAAGAAATCACCTCGAACAACAGAAACTCAACGACCTGGTCTTCGTCCAATATAACCAGAAGCTACGAGAAAGATTCCAGGCTAGGCAAGAAAAACCTGGATTCTATAATCCTATCAACCTAGATGATTTGGAGGCAGATAGTGAGTGGCTTGTGGAGACAGGATCCAGTCTTTGCCGGCAAGTCCCTTAAATGGGCCCAAGTCGAAGACACAGCTTATGGATCAGCACCTGGCAAAGGTTCTCAATCTCAATGGCAAAGAAGATGAGCTGGAGGGGCGAGTAGTAGCACAAGAATTGCAACTGCACATAAAAGACAAGGAGAAGACAACGATGATATTGAGATTGAAGAAGTACAAGAAGAAGATGCTTGACCATTAGACGTGGATGAGCAACTAGTGTGGACAGATGATGAAGAAATAGAAGAATTTGAAGTATACATTGATGAAGGAGATGACTCTAATGATGAAGATGACAAAGGTGATGGTGGTGATTTGCCACAATGTGAGAGGAAACAATGTATATAGTATTAAAATTAGTAGATCGGTAGTTTGTAGTTTGTAGATTTTGTTTATCAATAAAAGTATTGAGTTTTTACTTTTTATTAATAAGTTGTTAATTTTTAGTTATTAATAGCTTAGATAGTATAGGTAATATACTTACTAAATACTAATATTCACAAATTAGTTAGAAAATTGATGGGAGTAGTGAAGTCTTGGTGGGGAAAAAAACTAATTTTTCTCAAAATTTCCCCTTTTTTTCGATTTGTTTCTTCTTCTTTTTTATGATTTTTAAAAAAATTTCCAAAAAAAAAAATGTTGTGTGATCGCATAAGCGATTACACAGTGGTGGTCGCATACAACCGCTTAGGCGATTTGACAACATTGATCCTACTATATGCTAGGATTGCATAAATCAAAGTAACAAAACTCCACATTCTAGATACTAGGGCATGACAGTATGGCATGTGGAGGGAGTAATGGAGAACGAAAACAAGACAGAGAGAGCAGGAGGGTGCGTCTACAAGCAAAAGGAGAGACATAAGGGCACCCAATATGTTTTCAACGGTGGGGACACAACCCAACTTTTTCCAATATTGTGGCCCATTAGGGCCTGTTTAGATTCGCGTATAAGGCGGGATTATATCGTATTATAAGGTTTGATGTGACGTTTGCAACATTTGGTTTGGAGTGTACATGCATGGTATCCCATGCGCGCGAATACATACTGTTTCCAAAAAAACGAAACGCCGATATAGTGTTGTCAGACGGCACTGTTGCCGTCATTACTCCCGAATCAATGCATTGTATTCACTTCTCGAGAGATGTTTACGATGACTGAATGGAGTTATCTCGCAGGGGAGAAGAAGAGATCTCTACACCAGCGGCCTCTTTAAGCGTCACTAGCCTTTTGCATGTCGTCATTCCTTACAGTTCCTTCTCCTCCAAAGGCTGATTTCAACTTACAGTGGGCAGGATAACCTTCTGCTTCGTTGTGGGTTGCAAATCGTGCCAGAGCACCCCATATCGTCCGGTGGAAGGGCGACCCTACAGGTATGAATCTCATTCCTCCGGATGGTACTGCGATACATCTGGCCTGTAACCATGACCGTATTCAGGCAAACATTCTGTATCCCCCTCCTCGAGTGTGAAATTTCTAGAGGAGAATGGCATGTATACGATCTGGCGTATACACCCCTATCTGTCAAACCCCTATTCCCTGTCCAGCTACGCCTATGCCGTCGATGGGGAGAAAAGGAGGGAAATCTCAGCAGGAGAGAATCCTACTTCGGATTTTGGAAAGAACGGATGCATATCTTCCAAGTTGCAGGTAGGGTGTGATGCTGTCAGTGGGTTGCAGATATTTTGATATTTCGAATGCTTCTGTTTATAAAAACCCTGAATCGTGTCATCTCTTCAAAACCTTCTGTATTTGGAAATTTTTCTATTCTCCTAAGGCTCTGCTACTTCCAGTTAATCTGTCTGAGGTATAACTCTTCCAAAATCGCTTTTCTGGACATCTACACTATTTTTTACTGCATATTATGGAGTTATGATGGCCATTTGAAGATAAATCTCTCTTCATAACATGTTTTCCATTTTCAGCAACATATTCCTTGCTAGCTGTCAAGATTATCAGTGGAAGATGTTCACTGATAACATTGTTATATGCATATTTAGAAGTTCAGTTGCATAGTTATATGTGGCTATCCTAAGAGATTCAGTGGCAACTTCATGTCTTTCTCTCACCTATGAACTTATTACCGGTTGAAATAACTACATGCCTTTCCATCGGTGTGTGGTAACAGATACATGGTTGTGGTAGGGACTCTGATTTGAATCAATGGTCCTCTGAGAATATGTTTTTTTCATTCACCATTTTCTACATTTCTAAATCAAGGCATGCGTGCTATGAGAGCTTAGTTTTAAACTGCCATCTCCTTAATCAAATCTTTTTATCGCTGAATCGAACCCTAACCCCTACAACTAATCATGCGCCGATGCAGACATTAGAAGTCTTGCAGCCCTCAGTGCAAAATTTTCAATTCTCTACAATCTCTTTGTTAGATAACAGGTATGTCATTACTGATTTTGAAGTACTGTTTTTATCAGAATGTACGATGTTCATTGACAGCTACCTCAATCATAATATTAATATGTATATCAGAATCATTAAGGGCCTGTTTGGATACCTGTAAATCACTTACAAGCAGTGTTCGGGGGTATAGCTACAAGTTTCGCTGGCCAGAGATAAAGATATAATATCATTATCACCGATAACCAGAAATGCAGGGAAAAGGGAGGAAACTTGGGGAAAATGATGGAATTTTTCAATGAAACTTCAAGACATGGCTAAATACACATATTTACATATTTAGGAATAAAAAATTGCAAAAAGAATACATTACATAATAAGTTTTCATTTAATGGGACCCAAAAAGCATGCGACGCCATAACAAATCACTTTAATAGTAACCAAAATGAGTTTATATATTACAAATGCAGCTAGCATACATTAATTAAGATATGTAAAAGTAAATGAACTCAAAGAAAAAAAACAAATATATGATTGATCCAAAACTTTTGTGGCCCATTAATCGTCGATCACCACTTTTTTCCTTTGGTATGGTCCACTGATAATTAGATATGCTTATTTTTTGGATAATAAGCTAAAATGATTTGGTATCTACACCGTTAACTCATTTTGACAAATCATTTTATGGTATGGGCCAAAAAATGAAATGAATCCAAATCTTAGGTGGACCACACCACATGAAAAAGTAATCATTGAATGACAACCATTAAAAAAATTACGAGGGCTACATAAGTTTTGGAGCAAGCTAATATTTATGTTTTCCCTTCATCCAGGTCTATTAGACCTTATGAACAAATTGGATGGAAAATAAACATCATGATGGGCCCCAGGAAAGCTTCAACGGTGGGTATCATTCCCACCACAACTTCCTGTGGTGTGGACCACTTGAGCCTCGTATCTAGCTACATTTTGGGCTCATTCCCTAGAATAACATATCAAAATGGATGAACGGTGTAGATAAAACAAATATATCATGGTGGGCCTTACAGAGCCCTGACAGACCATCCATCCCTAGGCTCCTAATCCGCGCCAACGCCGATTTTCTCAACAACAGAGTTACCTCAGAACTTTCTGAGAACTCATCATATGTGATGTGAGTCCAAAATCTGAACGGTCTAAGTGATGCAACACTCCATGAAACTTCTATGGTTCAACTTTTGCTTTCATCTAAGACTTCAGTGGGCCATTATAAAAGAAAACAATTTTCTCCCTTGATTTGCATCTTTCTTTGCTATGGCCCACTAGAGTTTTAGATCAGGGTAAAATTTGGTTCCTGGGAGTTTCATGGGATGCCACATCACATGAACAGTTCAGATTGGAGGCCCACTACACGTGTGAAAAGATGTGTACGTGCCTCATGTAGTCGTGCCCGATGAAAAAGGACGCGGATTAGCTATATGACAGGTTGAGTAGCGAGACTCGCTACTGAAGTGACGTCACCAAGTTATGTGGATCCTATCATGATGTATGTGTTGTATCCACACCGTCCATCCATTTGGAGAGAACATTTTAAGGCATGATCCAAAGAATTAGGCAGATCCAAAACTATAATGGACCCCACCACGGAAAACAGTGGAGTGAGTTACACCCACCGTTGAAACCTTCCTAAGGTCCACCGTAATGTTTATTTGAGATCTAATCTGTTCATAAGTTAACACAAACATTAAATCAGGTAAAACACAAATATCAGCTTCATTGAAAACTTTTGTGTCCATTAGAAATTTTTAATGGTGAGCGTCACTCTCCACTTTTTCTGTGGTGGGGTCCACTCGAGATTTGGATCTGAATCATTCTCATAACCTAAAATGGTCTCTCAAAATGGATGGCCGGTGTGGATACAAAACATACATCATGGTGGGACCCACAGAACTTGGAGACGTCACTTTAGTAGCGAGTTCGCTACTCAACCCGTCAGTAGCACATCCGCGCCCAATAAAAAAGGGCTCCGAACCCATTTTTCATCCAAAAGACCCTGAAACCCTTAGATTCTTCTCCAAATCTCCGGATTTCTCTGGATTTTTTTTTTTTGTTCTCATTTAGTTCCTAAATCAATTCCATTAGCAATCTAATAGAAGAAAGAAGATAAGGGAATCGAGATTTTCTTTACATTAACCTACGAATGGCTAGCTTCGATTCAAATGGCCCACCAAATACAACTTCCAATCAGGGTAATCTATTCTACAGGTGCGGAAATC
Organism: Magnolia changhungtana; assembly: GCA_030180095.1. NCBI lineage: Eukaryota > Viridiplantae > Streptophyta > Magnoliopsida > Magnoliales > Magnoliaceae > Magnolia > Magnolia changhungtana. The sequence goes on from JASAUF010000525.1 coordinate 7,437,618, forward strand.
CACCCTATTGAAAGTTTCTCTCTCTCTCTCTCTCTCTCTCTCTCTCTCTCTCTCTCTCTCTCTCTCTCTCTTTCCAATTTTTTCGGAATATTTCTTCCGACGTGTTTCGTATCGTTGGACTGCGATACCGACACCATCGGCCAATATATTGGCCGATATTGCGAACACTGAGTGACAACTGGACTTTTCGCAAAAAAACGATAAAATCGCCGAAAAATCGGCGATATTAGGAAGAGAAAACAAAAAAAAAGGAAGTTTCGGTGTCGCAACTCTAGCGATACCGAAATTATCGGGGATAATTCGATAATATCGCCGATAATTTAAACATTGCTTACAGGTGATTGTTACTTACAGGTAAGTCAATTACAGGTGAAAGTCACTTAAATGGGCTTGTTTGGATGCCTGTAAGTGAGTTACAGGGAAGTGACTTCTCACCCCCATCCCCCTGCATGTGTTTGGTAGATTTGCCTGTGAGTGACTTACAGGCTGTAAACAAATATTGATATGATGTCTGTACAAACTGTGAGGGTGATGTATCCATGCTTGTATATGTTGTAATTAGGGTGATACCTGTTGAAGACCCTGAACAGTTCTGAATTCTGATTTGGATAACTAACTGTAAGCAAATATTCACGTATACTTAAATTACCATACTTAAACTCCCCCTGGCATCGGCCTTATGGCTGGTGGTCGGTGTTCTGTGGGCCCCACCATAATGTATTTGTTTCATCCATTCCGTTCATCGATTTTTACGGATCATTTTAGGGATTGATATAAAAAATTATAGCGATATAAATTGCAGGTGGACCACACCACAGGAAAACAATAATGATTGGATATCCACCATTAAATCCTCTTAAGGCCCACTGTACTGTTTATTTGACATCCAATCTGTTGATTGGGTCCTAAAGACCCAGATGAAGGGAAAAAATAAATATCAGGTTGATCCAAAGCTTTTATGGCTCCCAAAATGTTTTTAGTGGTCAACGTTCATTCAACATTGTTTCCTGTAATGTGGTCCACTGGAGTTGTGGATATGGTTCAATTTTGAGCTCAACACCTAAAATGATTAGTAAAAACGGATGGACGGCGTGGATAAACCACATACAATCACGATGGGCCCAATCGAGTTTACTCAGTACGATAAGAGTGTACTGAGTAACTCAGTACGCCCATACAGAATGCCCGTCATTGGCGGGGCACAAGCGACGTCACCAAGTTATGTGGGTCCCACCATGATGTATTTTTTGTATCCACACCGTCCATACATTTGAAAAGATCATTTTATGGCATGAGCCAAAAAATGGGTCAGATCCAGAGCTCGAGCGGACCCCACCATAGAGAGTGATGCCCACCATGATTTATGTATTTTATCCGATCTGTCCATCCATGCGTTATGTATTTTATCCAATCCGTCCATCCATTTTACCAGATAATTTTAGGGCTTTAGCCAAAAAATAAAGCATATAAAATGTTCAAATGGGCCACACCGTAGAAAACAGTTGAATTGAACGTCTACCGTTGAAAATTTCTTGAGGGCCACAGAAGTCTTGGATGAATGGATCAAGCTTATATTTGTATTTTCCCTTCATCCACGTCTGTATGATCTTATTAACAGTTTGGATGACCAATAAACATCACTACAGGGCTGAGAAAGGTTTTAATGGTGGAAATCAGTATCACCACTGTTTCCTGTGGTATGATAATAGATTTTTCTAAAATTTGGGATCAACCCCTTAAATTAGATGGGAAAACGGATGGATGGCGTGGATGGACCACATACATTAAAGGTGGGCCCAAGTGAGTTTACTGAGTATGATAAGAGCGTACTGAGTAACGCACCACGCAACCGATCCGTTTTTTACCCCCATCCGCGCCCCTCTCTTTCACTTTCCCTCTCCTTCACGCACGCAAGGGTTCTGTCCCCTCAAATCTCATTCCGGAAGGGTTCCTCAATCCGGCCTGATTCCTCGCCGGAATCTCCGAGAAATCTCCAAAAACATGCTCCAATCAGCGAAGAAAGAGGGAAGTAGAAGAAAATGGCGAGAAAAATCATCGAAGAAAGAGGAAAAATCGTACTTACCTGTCAAATGGCCCACCTCCGATCACCACTACAGCCAGGTACCCTCCGATTTCTGTTCTTTTTTGTTCTAATTCAAATTTTTTTTATTCTCCACAACCCAGATCGGATTTTGAGTGCGTTTGTCGATGTCCGACAATAATGGAGGAAATCGCACGATATCGACGATATATCGTGCAATATCGACGATATATCGGCCAATATCTGGATTTTGGGTTTTTTTTTTTAATCTTCTGGGGGTAATCGCGAGGGTTTCATCTCGCAGGGGTGCGATAACGATAATATCGGCCGATAGTATCGATATTTCGAACACTGCACACACCCAAAGAAATATCCGACAATCCTTTATGGAGTGCATACTTTCAAGTAATATTATACAAGTGTTAGATGTCATTGGTAAGAATTTTAATTTGTAAAAAGATTGAACTGATCATGTGTCACACGTTTAATTGTAGGACTGCATCAGGGCCCTAGATGGCACCCATATACCGGCTTATTTGCCAAGAGAAACAAGCTCAACTTTCAGAAATAGGAAAGGATATTTGTCTCAAAATGTTCTTGCAACATGTACCTTTGATATGAAATTTGCGTATGTGCTTGCTGGTCGGGATGGCTCTGCATCCGATGCACGTCCTGCAAAATGCATTAATCCGTCGCCCTGACTGTTTTCTTATTCCTCACGGTAATCACATATAGGGGGTGTTTATTTACATTTTAGGAGTTTATGTATGAAACATAACTGAAATCTTAACATGCAATGTGTAGGAAAAGATTATGTCATTGATGCTGGATATGCACATTCGTCCGGGTTTATGGCCCCCTATCGAGGTGTGCGATATCATTTGAATGAGTTCCGTACTGGAAGGAAGCCCGCCAATAAAAAAAGAACTTTTCAATTATCGCCATGCCCAGTTGCGAAATGTCATAGAGCGATCTTTTGGGCTTTTAAAGGGCTGCTTTCCTATTCTACGTACTCCTCAGTTCAAGTTTAAAACACAAGTAAAAATTGTTATAGCTTGTTGTGTCCTTCATAATTTCATCCGTGTTAGTGGTGATGACGAACTGGCTGAGGTAGTAGAGGACAGTGGAGAAAGTACAGAGGATGTTGCACCATCCCCTGTAGATATATCTAAAATGGAGGAAGGACGAGCTTTATCTCGGGTGACGGACCGCTGTCGGGAAGAGTGGGCGAGGAAGAGAAACGAGATAGCTGAGAGAATGTGGAATAACAGTCTTCCACGCACCAGACAACGTATTTAGTTTTCATTGGTTATGTACTCATCTGCTATGTTTATAGCAGGAATATTTCAATACATATTTACTTTTACTGTGGATTTTGTGATAGAATAGCTTATATAATCTTTTCATGTTCCGTTATGAATCAATACTTTCGTGGATCAACTGTATGCTCCTGTCATATTGTTATTAATATGTTTTGCTTGTAGGTGAAATAAATTTTCTGAGGAGTTCCACAAATGATCCGAGGAATAGAAATGTAGACTCGTCACCTACAAGATGGGGTGGTCATCTACCCCTCAGTCCAAGATCACCAACACAACATCTTCAAACTCCACGAAAAACTGCTATGCCCTCAAGGAAATGGCCCTCAACAAGGGGTATATCTACCTCAAGGTGTAGGCAAGCCTCTACTAGTAAAATAAGTAGAGTTCAATGATCCGATAATATGGACAATTCGTTGGTGGATGCCCTGGTTGAACAAGTCAACCTCGGCCTTAAGAGTGATATTGGGTTCAAACCCGAGGCCTACAACGCAACCATCAAAGATATCCACGATACATGTGGCATATTACTTGAAAACCGTTACATATCTAATCGGCTGCGGACCTTGAAGAGATTGTATATTTCTATCAAGGACCTACTCAGTGCATCAGGTTTTGTATGGGACTCTGAAAAAAAGATGGTCGTCGCTATTGATGATGCGTGGGCTGGCTATATTGCGGTAGGATATTATTATTTTCTTTCAGTTATTTCAAAATTTCCTGGTTTTTCAGTATATGATTTCTAATATTTTCTCTGTGTGCACGGTCTCACCCATATGCGGAACGTGTGTGAGGAAAGCTGTAACATCCCGGATTTTTGCCAACCTGGAATTAGACGTCCTTAGGCAATGGGTTGCTCCTAACACCTTATTAACTTGTTAGAACCCAATCCCATATTCTAAAAATCGCTTTTTAACCCATTTCCTTCACAATCTCCCATTTCACCTTTCACCACCGTGTTTTTTAAATACTTCTAAGTACTTTCATATTAGGCATGAATCCTAAAGTTTAGGTGATGAAGAACAATACTTTAGAAATCCGTACAAAGACCGAGTGCCACCTCAGGCAGAAATCGCTCATGACCAAATCCTTTAGAAATGAGACAAAGTAACTAAGTATTAAACTAGATTAGCTACAAAATTCGCTTAAATCACTTTAAATACGATCTGCAAGACCCAAAACTTGTAGAATCATCGACGCTACATTACCCTAAAATCTAGGATCAATCTCATTACCCAGTTGCTCTCGGGAGCACATTGAAACTCCTTTTCAGATCTGGACCGCACGTCGGAAGTCCGATTAACGCGAAGTTAAACGGTTAGGACCGCCTTGCTGGGCTTGACAACCATCTCGGAAGTCAAATCCAGATAATGTCCCACGGCTATTCGCTTGAGCCCGGAGTGAAGAGTGTGAGAAAATGTAGATTTCTTAAGAAATCAGTCTCATTTAAGTAATCTGAGACTTGTCACTTGCGGGCCTGATATAAGCAATCAGACCGTCAAAATCTGACCCAAATACACCCTCGGATCAAGGGAAATTTCATATACATGTCTATGTACTTGTAACCCTGATCAAGTTCCGGTGACCGTTGAACTGAAACTGGTCCGCCACGCATCATCTGAGAATCCGACTTGAACGAAAACTTAACTCCACCTAGATCCAAGGTTGGTGAGCTTAAGTCCAACCGCACACAGAAAAGGGGCCGCCAGAAGTGCTCCGTTGGATCGAAACGGACCCGCTTTGGACATAACCTAAGTATACCTTGTTTCTGAGTCTATTTTGGAGAGTTTCTAGCCTATATAAGGACCTTAAACCCCCTCTCATTCAAATCCCATACGAATTTGAGAGAAACCCTAGAGAGAGAATACGTAAAAAGAGAGAAAGTGTGAGAGAAGTGGGAGCATCTCCCTGCCATTCTACCCTGCCGCTATATAAGCTTAACCATCCCACTCTAATCGCTTTCCCGGCGATTCCAGCTTCGTTTCTAGGTAAGAAAACCCTAACTCTAACCTGTTTTAGGGTTTGAATTGATTCAAGTAGCGAAATAGCTAACGTATCCCGTGTTATAGGTTGATATACTGCCGTAGACGAAGACTTAGAGATTCTAGCATATTCGTTACAATTCTACGGCGAAAGGTGCGGACTTTAGACGTATAGGTTATGGTTTTCAACGCTTTTAATGTCATATAATGATAGATTCATGATCTGCATGCAATTGCACATGTACAAAGTGCTGTCCGTTTCGTTTTTCGGTTATACGTTAACTATGTTGAATATACTGTATTCCCCGTATTTGTAGAAAGTACCGTATATATATAAATTTTGAAAGTGTGTTTGCCATGATTAATCACTGTATGAACATGCTATATATGTGTATAATACTTGGCGAAAGGGTTCGCCCTAATACTTGTTTTTGCTAAGTATACGATATGCATGTTAAAAGAGTATATCCTAAGTATTTGTGAAAATGCTTGTAAGAGTAAGTGCTTAGAGAATTGTGCTTTAGGTAGGTGTTGAGATAGGATTCTCAGCTACCTTAGAGATGTATATGATTTCCTCCATGTTGTTTGTTGAATTTAACTGCTTATGAAATATATGTGTTTGTATTTCCTGTTTATATTGTGCTTTATAACATGCTTTATAACATGCTTTATGACATGCTTGTTAACATGCTTGAATTACTTTGTTTATTCTACTTTACGCTACATGCTTCTGGTTAAGGATTGATTGTGTTTGGGGCTATGATTATAGTCCAGGCAATCGAAAACGGAAATGAATGCTTGGCTGAGATTCATTCGCCATACGAGATGTGTTCGACGAACCCAAGTCGTACTTCTGTTGACGATAGTGACTAGCCACACGAAGTGCTTATGCGCTTCATATCGTTCAACTTGTTGTGCACTCGAGCTAGCCGAGCTCGTCAAGTAACCCGATCTGTCTTATGTATGTTCACCATGTTTGGACGCCTCTGTTTGAACCTGAGGTACTAACCTTACCAGTGGAATCCCGTTAACTGTGGTACCTCGATCCGCTAAGACTCATGAGCCGGGCATGGTGGTATGGGACACCGTGGTCGAGCTGTCAGCTTACGCTGGGGCCACGAGCCTCCCCGTAGTGACCATTGAGCAACCAGACTCGTGAGCCGATTATGGTGGTATGGGACACTATATTCGAGCTGTCGGCCTACACTGCTTTGATGGGTGATGGGGAGTGGTGCAACGATTCCGTGTAATGACCACAGCGATACTCGACCGTACCGTCCCAGTATAGTGACCTCGAGCATACTCTAAATGCGGTGAGGCGACGAGCCTTCCGTAGTAACAGAGTATAAACTAGGCTGTATTGATAAGGTGATGGGGAGTGGTGTAACGATTACGTGTAATGTGACCTAATGACCCTTGCAGCGACCTAGAAACACACCTTCGTATGAGATTGTCTAGGACTGACGACCCTAGAATGGATCATTGTTTGGGAATGATACAAGGAAGGTACCTTAGTTTCCTAATACTGCTGTTTGAAATGGACTAATAACAACTCGGTAATCATGCTCATCATCGCATTGCATGTGCCTGGAAGATGTGGAGCACTGAGGGTGACAGCATGCCGCGGACGTAAGATGGTGCCGCATGAGGGAGTATGTTGGCGAGGGCATGCATCATAATCACATCTCATCCTTGCATTAATTACAATACTTAGGAATGTTGAATGTACTGCTTTATCATTACTGCTTAACTGAATTGATAACATGTTAACCTATGCTTTATTGTTCCACTGAGTTGATCACTCACTCCCACGTTACGGGACGGTGTTCCGGACACCCACCAGACTTTGTCTGATTGCAGATGGTGACGCTACTCCTGAGGCGGAGCCGGACTTTGTGACGACGACGATGCTTTCTCCTATATGCTGTTTTCTGGCGGCTTCATGTGAGCTGTGTCTTAATCGACGGGGTTACAAGAATGTCGACTAGAGGACCTTACACATTTTGTATATTTTTGAATTGTACTTGTCATTTATTAACCTGGTAACATTATCACACTCTGGAGAGTTACCATAGTTTATATATTTTATACATCTATCACAGTCTTCCGCTTGCAATTTAACTGTCTCTGGAGTATAATATGCTGCTTTGGTATAATCCCATTCATGTTTCAATGCTCTCATCATAATCATCATTATCTATGTTGCATAAGTGATGCGTTGGAACTCGGGAGCTGAGCTTTGCTCGACCCCCGATTTTCAAGGCGTTACAAAAGCACATCAATAAACGGGACGACTTGGCCTTCATATTCAGCAATGACTGTGCCCATGAATCATTTGCGAGCATGGCTTACTCTTCACCTATTTCTGGGAAGCGAAACAGCCGATCCGAAATGAATTCTGATGACGGCTCTGATGAGGAGGCCTCTGATACTGTACAACTCTCGTCCGATGATGAGGATGATCAGAGGCCTACTCCCCGCACACGCGCAGGCGATGGATCCATAAATAGGGCCAAGAAATATAACAAAAGCCCAATGGAGAAAACGTCAAGATCTCGCCATAGTCGCGCAGATGAGAGTGACATCAGCCGTCATAGGAAGGGTAAGCCGAGAGAGCAAATAGGGGACAGGATGGGGGAGATGGCAAAGGCTGTAAAGACCCTAACCATAACTATGGCGCAAGGCAAAAGCATGACGCGTGTGCAACGGTTGTTGGGGATACTTGAGGACGTGGAAGGTCTGATTAATGAGGATCAAATTCGGGCTACGAGGGTGCTGCAATTCGATTTGGTCAGTGCAGGATATTTTATGAAAATGGGAAACGAGAGAAGAAAGGAATGGATAGAAAAAGCTATCCTTCCACGGAGTGGCCAGGAGTGAATTTGGGATGAGGATTAAATATATTTTTTGACAATAGTGTTTTGGACAACTTTTTTTGCTGGATGGTTGTGATTACTGTTTTACCCGGGCCCTACTTGGCTCGGTTGGAGGATTTAACATACATACTGTGGATGTTTAATTTGTTGTTGGATCAGCATTTCTTCCAACAATTTCTTGACCTGCATATTTTGAATGTGTTGTATAATTTCTAACATACATACTGAGAATGTTGCAGTTTTCATGCAAGTCATTGAACCATTCCAATGATAGCTTATAATGATGCAGGTTTCACATTCTGTATTCTACACTTCTGGTCTTGACAGGATGGCATTCATCATTCATATATGCTTCTGTATTTTAATTTTATAGTTTTGCTATTAGGACTAGCTGACAGATAATCTTCACAGGATGGCACTGAATTTCTGATTCGAGAGAAATTTGGACTGATAATCTTCAGATTTGTATAATTGGGCAGTTGTCTACTACTACTAATAGTTGGTTTGGATAATATCTGGCAGTTTCATGTTAGAATACTGTTTCTGATTCCCAGGATTTCTGATACACTCTTGTTTCCAATTTTTCAATAGGTAATATTGACATGCAGTCATAATCAAAGCTATTTGAAACAGATTCAATACTGATATGCAGTTTGATCTCGTTAATCTAACATACAGACATTATCATATTGCCTGCTTCTTATTCAAATTGTCAATATATTTGCTAGACATCAATCTCTTATGTTAGGTTCAAACTTTATGCTTGCCAATTGCAGGAAAAATGAAAAAGAAGTTTTACATGGTGTTCCTGGGAAGAAAACAAGGAATATATGAGACATGGGAAGATTGCAGTGCACAAGTTCATAGATTTAGTGGGTACAAACCTAAGTCCTTCAGGAGTTATGAAGACGTCGTGAATGCATGGACTCAACACAAGGTAGGTTGCAACTGTAAAATAGTTGTATGTTGTAATATTTGATATTTAAAGCACTAATTTATAATCCTACTAGTATCGTATTGACAGAGATTATGCTTTGATTACTATATCATTTAGGCCACCGTTATCGATAGAGCGGGAGGGGCCGAAGAAACACCTTGTGGTCTGCCTGTACGTGCATCAACTCGTCCCGCGACGATGGACGGTGGGACAACTGTAGCTGCACCCATAGAGCAAACCGTAATAGGCGAAATTGGTTCTGAAGATGGCAGGTATGAAAGAGTGGTCGCTGATGGTGTAGGAAACGAACCGGTCATCAATCGTCCGCTTTTTGGTTTGCTGCTTGGTATGTTCATATTGTTTGCGGCCATAAGAGAGTTTATTTTGTCGTTGTTTTTCTAAATGTCTGGAGAAACGGATTTCCATTTGAATCTTCAGGAATATATGCTTTGAATGACTATCTGGAAGTTGTTAGTTAAAGTTCCGAATTTTGTTTTTTTTTCTTTTGGGGGGGGGATACTATATTAAATCTTTCCAATGACTCTCAATCTGGTATATAATATTTGATCGGATGTGCGATTTGTGTTTTAATTCGTTTGGAAATGTCTGTGAGGAATTTTTTTTTTTTTTTTAAGTTTCAGGTAACTTTATCATATTATTTTGTCTCCCCTTCTCCCTCTGGGATATAGTATGACACAAAGGTGGCCCAAATCATGGTCGGTCAGCTCTTTCAAAACCAATGGACGGTCTGGGTGAGCTCTGACCTCATCGTGGGGCCTACGGTTGGCCAATTGGTCGAGCCTTTTCCTACAGTTAACTGTTTTTTCCTTTTTCGGACACACGTTTCTCCCAGCATGTTCCTGCGCTTGTAACTCAGGTGGGCGTCATATCATTTTCTAAGGGTTGATCAGAGGTCATGGTTGATGTTGCTGATTTTGGCCACGTTAGATGCCCTCTATACCGTTGTTAACGTGAATTCTTTGAATGGATGGATAGGATTTTTCAATGGACGGATCAGATGAAGCATATCAATTGACGGTGGCCACCACCACCTATGAACTGGACGAGAATTGGAAAAGAAAAAAAAAACAAACAAACCGTACAGCGGCTATTGTATGAATGGATGGATAGGATTTTTCAATGACGATCATGTTGGACGGATCAGATGAAGCATATCAACTAACGGTGGGCACCACCACCTATGAAATGGACGAGAATTAAAAAAATAAATGAACAATCCATATGGCAACTATTGTATGTTGTACGTTTGTACAATACATAGGTCTAATACGTCGTATCCAAACATTGATCTGTACAAGATATTGTATACTTACCCGCACAATACCTCCTATCCAAACATTGATTAATGGCATGTTGATTTGGATGTATTGTGAAAACCATCCAACGTATACATGAACAGTACCTAAATACAATACAATACACCCTTATACACGAATCCAAACAGGCCCTTATAGTTTTAGATCTACCTCATTTTTAGGCTCATGTCCTAACATGAGCGGTGTAATATATGTACAGAATGGATTTCACAAAGTCATTACGGTGAACCCCACAGAAGGTTTGTTACACCGGCTCTTAAAACGACGTCGTCTGGTGCAGGCTAGACACAGAGGGGGAATGTGGGACTGGATCACTCATATGAATGGAATGAAATGACAAAAATGCCCTCGGTTGAAGGCCTACACATCCATTTACTTTTAGAATATGACCCACTCCGACCAATTGTAGTGGTAAAATTGGCAAAATGCTCCTCACATTATGCAACATCAAGATAAATTTACATTATAACTTAAACAATAGTATGAGTAGAGAACCATAATTTTAGGTCAATAAAAAATTGATCCAGATCACAAAGAACCAGTAACCTAGAATGGAAATGGTAGGGAAATTGAACTCTAGGTTACACTTGGCACATGCTCAATGTTCCACCTCTCTAATCTCTCCGTGTGGAAATCACCATAATTCCTCTAGAAAGAATGAAAGATTGGAAAGTATAAAGACCACGAACCAGCCAGTTCCAATCTCTGGGTGAATGCTGCTTGAAATATTAAGAGACTCATCAGCTATGGAAGAAGATAAATAAGGTATTATAGAATGCTCATTGCAGAGCAGTTTCAGGGCAGCCACATTTGGCAGTGATCCACATCATTCATCTGGTTGGCTGCATCGCATTGCCATGGTTGGTCAGCAGATCAAAAACAGCCTTGTTAAATAATCCCCATCGATAAATTGGTAGTATTTCTTCCTGTTGGCTTTATGTAACTTCACCCCATTCATTTACAGGCCAACAATTGAGGGTGAGGATGGTGTGATGCGGGTGTTTTCCTTTCAGCAGCGCCCATCAAATGACTGGTCCAGATCACTGAAAGGCAGGTCTGGCTCCCAATTTATCCGTGGGCTAAAATGTGTTGCTTTAGGCTGAGCACAAATATTTCCTAAGGACCTGTTTGGATTGGTGGAATCAAAAGGTCAATTTGTAGAGGAAAATGCCATGAATAAAGGAATCCCAAAGGTTGTCTGTTTTAATTTCCATGATTTCCAAGAACAAGTGGAACGGTAATGCAAGGGCATTTTCACACCGGGCTCGAGTGGGGTGGCCTGTGGGATGCAGGGGCACACTCGGGGTGGGTGGCCCGTGTGAGGCGGGTGGCTCGTGTGAAGCGGAACCTATGTGAAGTGGGGCCCACAAGGGGGGGTTCAGCCGAGGTCCTAACCCATGGGATGTGGGGCCTGGGCTTTGAGATAAAGGGATTAATTCCACAGAAAGCATCACAACTATGGAAAAACACTTTCTTTTCCACAAGTACTTTCAGGACCACCAATCTAAACAGGGACTAGGACAACACAAACAAGGCAATTAAGACAGATGCTCTAAAATACCAATTGAAAGAGAAACAACCCAACTCAACAGAATTCACACCTGAAATCTCATTGCCACTACATTCAATTGACAAAGAAAAGTAGTAGAAGAAAAATGCAGAATCAAAGATACTCTAAACAATAAACAAAGAAAAAAAGAAAAGAAAACTTACATTGCTGCCACTGCAGCTGTTGTGGCGGCAGCGAAGAATAATATCTAACTGCTTCCGCCCCCCTGCTCTTCCAACTTGCTCACATACGCTTTCAGTGTGAGCACAAGATCCCTGGCCGGCGCCTGCAGCGTGCTGACCAACGACACAGCAGGGGTCTGCAATGCCCCGAGGAGCTTAGCATAGACCTCCGCCCGCGTCGGCATTGTCTCCAGGGCCTTGAAATCATCAGGGGCGTAGAACTTGCCATCAAAGACAGCACCAGTAAAGTCATTTTCTTCGAGGCGCTTCTCCCGCTGGAAATCACGGTAGGGCTTGATGGCACCGGGAATCTCCTCGGTGTGGACAAAGAGCCAGGCATTCATGCCTTTCATGCACGGTTTGAGGGCTTCCCATGGAGTTCCCTCGATAGCCTTTCCAACGAGCGTGTTCTTAGCAACGACGAGCCTTACGGTGTCGGGCAGTGTGCTTCGCAGATCCTGGAATTGCTTGACGGTCAGGCCTTTGTAATTGATGGCCGCGATGAGGAAACAATTCTCGAGCTGGGTCTTCACGGTTTCCACCGTTTCTTCTTTTTTGGTGCGGCTGATTGCAGCGCGAGGGATTGATGTTCTTCTTCTTCTGTTGGGGAATTTTAGGAGAGAGGGCGCACCGAGTCTTGGTAGGTGTGTGGGCGCACCGAGGGTTTGGGAGGAGAGATGAAGAGTCTGTCTTGGAGAGGGGAATGCGCACAGAGACGCTTCCATGGCTGGATTGGGAAATGGGAAGATGGGGGAGGGTGGTGCGTCTGATGCCTGCTATCCATTACAACTGCCTTATCTTTGTTTTATCTTCTTTAGGAAATGGGCCGCGGTGAGAAATGTGAAATAATAATGTATTTAGATTTTAGACCGTCCATCATGTGGGACGTGAACTCATCTGCCAATACGAACAACATCTCGATGGAGCATACATACCCATGTGATAAATGTCCGTGGGTTGTATATGAGAGCCATTTATCTGACACCCAGGTGTTTCAAACTTTCAATAGTTAAAAACGAGGGGACTGGATTTCGAGCCGGGTTGGGTTAACTAGGAGGAACTCACTCGATTGAGTTTTTATGTTAATGAATGAGGTCTTAATTCCAACTTGTTGGACCACGGGTAACTGTCCACCTAGCGGACGCGGATTGCGTACTACCCCTCCCGTCTCTAGCCATGAATAGAGGTGGGCACCGAGTCGAGTCGGACCGAATTGGGTCCAACTCGACTAAATTGGAATTTTCTAGTAACTGACCCGAACTTGATCCGATCCGGTGTCATGCTCCAAATTCGGAAGCTAGGCTCGTAGAATTTTCGATCGTCGAATCCAGCGCCGACAGCCTTCGTAGTGCCCCATTCTCAACTCCCGACACCCATATGCCAGATTTCGATCTTGGATCCTACAAGGAAGATTTTCAGTATAAAATTTTTTTGTAAATAAGCATAACCACAAGTGTACCCAAATCATAAGAGCAACATCATCATCACATATCCACTAATATAAATCGTTGATTACAATGCTGAAAAGAAATACATTTATATAATAAAATCTCCACAAAGCTCGGCCACACGCTCCTGCCTCAACGCTACTGCGTCCTGGCGTCACTTGCATCCATCTATCGTGCATAAGCTTATAAAAAGCTTAGAGGGTGGTGTACGTGTGTGTGCAACACAGGTGCCAAGTATACAATACAAGTCCACAATTCATACAATATCGAAAATACTGGTAAGTTCATCAGTCATACGATAACAGAGTAAGTAGAAATACTAACAAGTCCATGAGTCATACAATATCAGAGTAAGCAAAAATACTGACAAGTCCATGAGTCATACAATATCAGAGTATGCAGATCGGCTATGCAATACGAGGTTGTAGTAAACCAACTGCCATGTGTTGGGGACGCAATGCAATATGCGGTGCGAAAGAAATGACCAAGCTAAGGCGTGAAGTCGGGATGATTGTACGTAGTATCACAGGCTGTGGGGTCCATCATAAGGGACTTCTATCCAAACCAGTCACATACCTAAATTTGGATAGCCAGACTCAATGTGGTAAACTCCTGATCTCAGGTTAATGCGCGCCCCAACCAAAATCCTAGCCATTGCAAAGGTACACATAACAAATTAGTTGCGCACCACCAACCCGAGTGGATAGTGAATGAATGACTGGATGAGTAAAATGCTGAGTATGTAACTCCTACTCAGTAAGTCCACATATCAGTATCATACATCTCTAGGATCATCACCAGGGTCTAGTACACTCTAGCCAACTTGTCGCCCCATTTAGCTCACAACTGGGTAAGTTGAAGAGACCTCACTATCCGCCTACCAATATCGGCCCGGCTCGTCAATAGTAGACTCATTTATGAATTGGTCAGACTCAGCCTAATCATCGCTTATTTTCTCAGGCGGGTAAGGCTACACCCCCTCGCAACCGACCACAAAACAGTGGGAGACGCGGCCTACTAGTATACGGCCCTCATGTGCTTATAAATACCCACTCGGTCTAGATGTCGGAGCATCCTCTGGCCTCGGGGGTTTAGAAAATTTCACCCAAAAACATCTATGGCGCTCCATGTCTCAAAACATTTCTGGTGTCCCATCTGGCCATCCACGATATGCTTGTGGAGGCCACGGTCCTGATGTCGCTAGGGCGTACGGTGGTCATATCACAAAATGCGAGATGCATGAGTCATACCATCCAGTCATGCATCAAACCTGTGCGCACCGCGCGCTCATGTGGGGCAACTCCGTCTTTCAGGGAGTCCTATAAACAATCAGCCCAATGGCACATGCTATACTCAATCACTACTTGTAACAAGCATGTGGATGATGCGTGTGAGCATGTATTATGAAGTATTCCAAGCATGATTATAATCACATACATCATGGTGAGCCGATACAAGACGGCCCATGGCCGGTATAAGTGGCTGGGTGGTGTACACAAAATCACCTACACATGGTGGGCCTCACACCATCACAATTGGTCCTCACACATACAATGGGCCTCAGGCATATAATGGTCCTCACACATATGATGGGCATCATACATCACAATTGGGTCTCATACAATCACAATAGGCCTCATACAACCACAACGGGCCTCATACAATCACAATGGGCCTCATAACATAATAATGGGCCTCATACAATCACAATGGGCCTCATACCATAATAACGGGCCTCATATGGTCACAGTAAACCTCACAATGACCTTATACAATCATAACACTATGCTAACACATACTCAGTGTGTATACTAACGTCGTCGTAATCAATAATCGGCCTATATATGGCGGGGTTCATAAAAAGACAACAGATCTAATCCGTAACATGAGGATCAGTCCTCAACAATGGATATACCAAATCTGATACCACCGATCCTTCCATCTACGGTGATGTACTCTCCTCGTATCAAGGATGGGCCTAGATGGCCTACTCATTTCAAGAATGGGCCTAAGATCAAGGAGTGGGCTTCCTTACCCGTCCTATCACAAAGCAATCCGGGCTTCTTAAGGGCCCAATAAGCACAAGATGAGCTCTACAAGCCATGGTGGAAGTACAATCCATAATGGGGGCCCAACAGTTTAGGGTTAGCCCAATAAGGTGAGAAGGGTCATACTAATAATAGTAGGGGCCCAACGATTTGGGTTAGCCCTCTAGGGTAAGATGGGTAACACTTATGGGGGCCTGAAGATCTGGGATAACCCAATAAGGGAATGATGGGTATGAATAGCATCAATGGGGGCCCAACGGTTTGGGTTAGCCCGATAGGGTGAGATGGGTATCATCAATGGAGGCCCAACAGTTTGGGGTAAGCCCAATAAGAGAAGATGAGAATAAGCCTAACAATGGGCCTTAACGAGATTAAAATGTGGACATTTAACCATCATTGTTCCCAAGGTAATGGGCTTAACAACGAACCCTAAGGAGGATTTCAACTGTGGACATTTAACCGCTATTGTCTCCTAATGTGTGGTCCACTTGAGATTTGAATCTAACTCTCTATGGGGCCCACGACCCTTATACAAATCGAGAAATGGTGGACATCATGTATATAACATATACATCATGATGGGCCTCATAAGGCAGCCCCATGGTGGGCATATAGCCCATAAATCAAGGTAGGCTTCTCAAGGTAATGGGGCTCATGACCTTAGAGAAATGGATGAACAGTGTGAATATAACATATACCTCATGGTGGAATCACTCATCACAATGGGCCTCGTATACATCACATTGGGCCTCCCACATCACAATGGGCCTCGCATACATCACATTGGGCCTCCCACATCACAATGGGCCTCGTATACATCACATTGGGCCTCCCACAAAGGCCTCACATACATCACATTGGGCCTCATACAAGGGCCTCACATACATCTCAATGGGCCTCATATCTAGGCCTCAAATACATCACAATGGGCCACATCCATGGGCCTCAAATACATCACAATGGGCCACATCCACGAGCCGCATATACATCACAATGGGCCTCAAATACATCACAATGGGACACATCCTATGGGCCTCAAATATGTCTCATTTGGGCCTCAAACATGGGCCTCAAATACATCACATTTGGGCCACGCCAATCAGCAAGTGGGCTTAAAAACTGATGGACGGCAAGGATAAAACATACATATCGTGGTGGGCCTCAAAATGATCTGGACATATGGTGAACGGTGTGGATACAACGCCTACATCATGTGGGTCCCATTATCCATGTGTGGACAGTCACACCACCATTAGGCCCCACCATCCCAAACCTCTGGACGGCAGGGATAAAACACATATATAATGGTGGTCCCCACCATCTAGAGATGGACGGTGGATAACACGTGCATCTAAGGTGGGTCCCACCGTCAATGGACAGTGTGGATATACACATACCTCACGGTTAGACCCACAGAACTAGCCGACGTCAACACAGCAGCTAGATAGCTGGTGGGATCCACAGAGCTTGCTAACGTCATACAACTGGTGGGATCCACAGAACTTGCTGACATCAAAACAGTAGCTATATACCTGTGTAATGTACACCAGCCAATCCATTTCTAGGCATGTGGGTCCCACGTGGGCCCACCACATGTTTATATATTTTATTTTTTGCCTAACTTACTCCAGCATTCAGGCCCTGGACGTTCCCCTAACGAACAGTCTGGATGTAGCATACGTCCTGGTGGGGTCCATGTCAGTGTGGCCCACGTGGTTTGGATCAATTGATATTTGTGTTCTCCTTGCATCCAAGCCCGTCCACTGGACAGACAGATGAAACACTTAAATAATGGCGGTGTCCCATGTGTGTGTGGGCCACATGTGCTATGCACGGATGGTGTGGATCTAATCCATTCATCAAGGTGGGCCACAACAGGGAAAGAGAGAGAGAGAGAGACGACGATGGAGGGGAGGGGCTCCGCCACTATGAGCCCTCCCTAGGTGGGCCATGTAAATACAATACATACATCAAAATGGGTCCCAAATCATGTGGGCCTTAAATAAAAAAATCAACAGTGGGGATCCCTTTTCCACCAAAAATGCAAGGTCTAGGTGACCTTTTCACACTAGGAAAATAAACATCATGATGGGGTCCATGGAGAATGGCCCCATCATGGGATGAACATATGAATCATGGTGGGCTATTTGTGTAAGACCCGACCCGAGTTCTTATATGTGCATGTGTGTGTAGGTATGTATTTCATTTCTCTTGGTCCCGCGATCTTACCGGTCAAATCCCGGTGACCCGCGACCCTCGGATAGTATTTGCGGTCATCCTTAAGTCTAGTCACGTTGACCTAACTCGGATCGGCCTGAGACCTATGCCATTTTGTTCACATCATCGTTGCAGTTCCAACAACGTGTCACGCGCGCCCATCCGGTATATGGGTCAAAAGTTATGAACATTACATTGTATGGCCCTTAATCATGTGTCACACTTTAGTGGAATGTATGTGGACCAACTCGCTTGAGACAAGTCCCTATGCACACTACACACACCACACAAATTCTATGAAAAACACCACCCACCTCAACACACTCTACACAAGCCTATCCAAGCCTAAACATTGTTTTCTCCTCCCATAGGCAATGATGACATTTCTTACAAAACCATCATGACATCTCTCTCTCTCTTTATGTAACGCCCTGAAAATCGGGGGTCGAGCAAAGCTCAGCTCCTGAGTACCAACGCATCACCTATACAACACAGATAATGATGATTATGATGAGAGCATTGAAACAAGAATGAGATTATACTAAAACAGCATATCATACTCCAGAGACAGTTAAATTTGCAAGCGAAAGACTATGATAGATATATAAAATATATAAACTATGATAAGTCTCCAGAGTGTGATAAGGTTACCAGGTTAATGAATTACAAGCACAACTCCAAAATGTACCAAAATGTGTAAGTTCATCTAGTCGACATTCCTGTAACCCCGTCAAGCAAGACACGACTCACATGAAGCCGCCAGAAAACAGCATATACGAGCAAGCATCATAGTCAATGCAAAGATTCGGCTCCGCCTCACAAGCATTGCCATCACCTGTAGCTAAGACAGTCTGGTTGGTGTGTACAACACCGTCCCGTAACATGGGAGTGAGTGATAAACTCAGTGGAACAGTAAAGCATAGGTTAACATGTTATCAATTCAATCAAGCAGTAATGATAAAGCAGTAAAGTCAAATACTCCTAAATACTCTTATTAATGTAAGTATGAAAATGCAGTCATGATGCATGCCCTCACCACATACTCCCTCGTGCGACACCATCTTACGTTCACGGCATGCTTGCATTCCTCAGTACTCCACATCTTTCAGACACATGCAATGCGATGATGAGCATGATTACCCAGTTGTTATTAGTCCATTTCAAACAGCAGTATTGGAAAACTAAGGTACCTCCCTTGTATCATTCCCAAACATGATCCATTCTAGGGTCGTCAAACCTAGATAATCTCATACGATAGTGTAGTTCTAGGGCACTGCAAAGGCTGTCAGGGCTGTTACACGCATTCGTTACACCACTCCCCCATCACCTTTTTAACGGTTCATCACTAAATTGATACGGGCCTAGTTCATACTCTATTCTCTGTGGCAAAACTCGTCGCCTCACCGTAAATTCAGAGTATGCTCGAGGTCACTACAAAAGGCTCGTCACCAATCAGTGTAGGCTGACAGCTCGAATATAGTGTCCCATACCACCATAATCGGCTCACGAGTCTAGTTGCTCAATGGACACTACGGGGAGGCACACGGCCCCAGCGTAGGCCGACAGCTCATCCACGGTATCCCATACCACCATGCCCGACTTATGAGTCTTAGCGGATCGAGGTACCATGGTTAACGGGATTTCACTGGTAAGTTTGGTACCCTAGGTTCAAGCAGAGGCATCCAAACATGGTGAACATACATAAGACAGATCGGGTTGCTTGACGAGCTCGGCTAGCTCGAGCGTATAACAAGTTAAACGATATGAAGCGCGTAAGCACTTCGTGCGGCCAACCACTATTGCCAACCAAAGTACGACTCGGGTTCGTCAAACACATCTCACGTGGTAAATGAATCTCAGCCACGAATTCAATCCCGTTACCGATTGCCTGGACTATAATCATAGCCCCAAACACAATCAATCCACGACCAGAAGCATGTAGAGTAAAGCAGAATAAACAAAGTAATTCAAGCATGTCATAAAACATGTAATAAAGCACAATATAAACAGGAAATACAAACACTTATATTTCATAAGTAAGCGGTTAACTTAAACAAGCAACATGGAGGAAATCATATACATCTCTAAGGTAGCTGAGAATCCTATCTCAACACCCCTATTAAACTTAGTTCGTTACACAATTTCTCACACAGGCATTTTAACAAACACTTAAACTACACCACTCCAACATACATGACGTATGTTGATTTCAACGTAGAATAGGATAAATCCTTATAGCAAGGAGTTGTCGCATACACATCAATCATGTTCTTACATTCAATACATATGGCAGGCATAAATCATAAATCTATATTTATTTAGTCATTTCAACAAATACTTAAAATACACTATTTTAACATACATAGTGTATATTAGCAAAAACATGTATTAGGGCGAACCCTCTCGCCAAGTAAGTGTTATACACATATATAATATGTTCATACAACAAATAACCATGGCAAACACATTTCCACAACTTATATGTATACGGTACTTTCTACACATACCTAGAATACACAAAATTCCATATTCTTCGTATTTAATCAAAACGAAAAACAGACAGCACTTTGTACATATAAAATTGCATGCAGATCATGAATCTATCATTATCTGACATTGAAAGCATTGAAAACCATAACCTAAACACCTAAAGTCCGCACCTTTTGTCGTAGAATCGTAACGAATCCGATAGGTTTGTTAAGCTTTCGTATTCGACAGTTTGGTAACCTATAGAGTGAAATAAGTTAGCTATTTCATAACATACAACTATCAAAACCCCAAAACAGATTAGGGTTAGGGTTTCTTACCTAGAAATGAAGTCGGAATCGCCAGGAAAGCGATTATAATGGAGTAGTTAAGCTTGCAGAGCAGCAGGGAAGCATGGTAGGGAGATGCTCCCACTTCTCTCTCACTTTCTCTCTTTTTTCCTAGGGTTTTTCTCAAATTCGTATGGCTGAAATGAGAGAGGGTTTAAGGTCCTTATATAGCCTCAAAACTCACCAAAACAGACTTAAGCTCAAGATATACTTAGGCTATAACCAAAGTGAGTCAGTTTCAGCTCAACGGAGGACTTCTGGCGGCCCCTCTTGAGCCAAAGGTCGAACTTAAGCTCACAGACATTGGATCTAGGTGGAGTTAAGTTTTCGTTTCAGTCGGATTCTCAGATCACATCTGGTGGACCAGTTTCAGTTCAACGGTTAGTGGATCTCGATCGGAGATTCCGAGTACATGGATATGTTTGGAAAAATATCCCTAATCCGATGGTGTAATTTGGTCTGATTCTGACGGTCTGGTTGCTTAATACTGACCCGCAAGCGACAAGTCTCAGATTTATTTATTTTGAATTTAATTTATAAATATTTTCACATTTCTCACACTCTCCGCTCCGAGCTAAAGCGAATAGCACTGGGACACTATCTGGATTTGATTTCTGAGGTGGTTGTCAAGCCCAGCAAGGCGGTCCTAATTTCTTAACTTCGTGTTAATCGGACTTTCAACGTGCGGTCCAAATCTGATACGGGATTTCAATGTGCTCCCGAGAGCAACTGGGTAATGAGATTGGTCCTAGATTCTAGGGTAACCTAGCGTCAATGATTCTACAAGTTTTGGGTCTTACAAATCGTATTTAAAGTGGATCAAGCGGATTTCGTAGCTAATCTAGTTTAGCACTTAGTTACTTTGTGAAAGATAAGGTAGTGAAAGTGAGATTTGTGAAGGAAATGGGTTAAGAAGCTATTTTAGACTGTGAGATTCAGTTATGATAAGTTAATAAGGTGTTAGGAGCGACCCATTGCCTAAGAACGTCTAATTCGAGGTTGGCAAAAATCCGGGATGTTACACTTTATCTTTCCCTCTTTCTCATTTCCCTCCATTTGCTAGCAACACACCACTCTCCAACATTCCTTTTTCCCTCAATTCTCTAGCCCTCTAATCTCCAAAATCCTTCCAATCCTACCATTAAAAACATATCTCCACCATTAAAACCTCTTCTTAGGTCTAAGATCTCCATAGTGTGGAAGTTTGAAGGCTTACTTTGCATGTGGGTGATTATAAATTTCTGATTTCCTTTCTAACATTTAAATCTTCTTTCTCTTCATAAATGGATCATATGGGACCCACCAATCTATAGTGAGGATCCCATTTGATCCCATAGATGTGGCCCTTTGGCCCATCCTACATGCATGTCGTGTTCAATGATGGGGTCATTCTCCATGGACCCCATCATGATGTATTTCATGATTCACTCCATCCTAAGGTCATCTAGACCTTAATATCATATTGGGATGGCATCCCAACCATCCATTTTAGATATGGACCATGCATGTGTTGGTTTTATGATTATAAGTGTAAATCAATGTAGATCTATGTGTTTGATTATTCTTGGGAGGGCCCATTAGTGGCAGGGCCCTACCCCATGGCCGGATTCTGTTCCTTCTCCATCCCTTGTAGTAGATCTGATGTATGTGTGGCCCACCTGATGTGCCATTCAATCAGGCCCAATTAACTTTGTTGCCCTATGTTGTTGGCATGTTTTGGACAGCCTTTGGGCTTAATTTTATGAATGATCTTTGACGGGGCTTGGGTCTTAGAGTTGAGTGACCCATCTAGATGGACCCCACCTTGAGGAATTGATGATTTATTTCCCTTTTATTTATCTTTTGGGCTGGTTTAGACAGCAACATGTTGTTGTCCATATTGCTGGAATTTCTGTTGTAGCTGATGTTTGACATGAATTTGGTCTATAATTTTTCCACTAGTGGGCCACATCCCTGGACCCCACCTTATAGTACATATATGAGGGGGCCTAAACCTATTTTTCCTAATTTTTTGAGGCCATTAATCCACCCCATTGGAGGCTCAGATCAGGGTCTATCAAAATTCTGCACTTAGCAGATTTGTTGGACAGTTTGGATTTCTTGAATTAATTAAAATACTTCTGCTAACTCAAAAATTATAAAAATTTACAAAGAGGTGGCTCACCTATAGTAGGACCCACCTACTAATTTTTGGGGCCAACGGACCCCTGTGTATACTGTGGCAAGGGCTGAACTGGCTCACCAGGCTGGGACGCCCAGGTCAAACAGATTTTCTGAACAGTCTGTATTCTTTAAATTAATTAAAATACTTCTGATATTTCAAAAATTTTGAAATTTTGTAAAGAGGTGGCCCACCCATGATAGTACTTACCTACCAAGTTTCGGGGTCAACGGACCCCTGTGCAATTCGTGGCACTGGCTGGACAGGCCCACCAGGCTGGGACGTCCAGCCATGGTTGGTCGTCCATCCTCCTTGTGGGCCCACCTTGATGTGTTGTGTATCCTCACCTTGTGATTTTTGTACAATTCCTTTTGAGTAAGACCCTTTGTATCATATATGGGACACCCTAGGATATTTATTTCATCCAATAAGCCTATTTGCTGGACCCCAGAAGGCCCAGGAAGTTGGGTGGGCTGAAATTCCAGCAAGGCTTAGTTTTCATTATATATTGTTAGGTGGTCTTGAATTGTAATTTTTTGCCATATTGGGGGTGCTATGTGTACACCCTATGCACCCCCATTTATGCCTTTAGTCCCTTAAAAATTTAGGCTTAATAAATGTACTTTGAGGCATGCCACGGTTGGAATTTTATTGGGTTCATGAACATGACTAATTATTGGATTCTCTAGGCTCAGTTGGGCTGGAACTTTTAGATAGGCCCATTGGACCTTTGGGCCTATATTTATCATGCTATTGTGATGGGTTTTATGGGCCAAAATACTCAAGTAGTTGGGCTTTTGGCTGCCCACTAAATTAACCCCATACTTGGGCCTAGAAGTGAGGCCCAACTCACTTGTTTCAAACATAAGAATTTGCCCATATGGTTGGAATATCGGGCTGCCCATTAGGCCCACCACAATGTATGGGTTTGTAATCTTTATGGTTGGGCCCAAACCTTGCTTGAGGGGCCACCATTTTGCCTATGTGTTGGGCTCGGTGTATAGCCCACTAGGCCATGGATTGTTTAGGCATTGGGCCTTATTTCATATTCGAGTAGTAATGGGCTACCTCTTGGGAACCAGTTGAGGTTGGATGTCCTCCTGGGTGATCCTTAGGTAGGCCCATGGGTTTCTCTATGAGTGATTAAAGGCCCACCATAGATCCTAGGCCATTTATTGAGGCTCAATATGAATGAATGTGGAGCCTACCTTAACGCATGTTTGGTCTAGGCCATCCAAGCCTTGGTTCGCCCGACAATGGAGGCACTCTCTGCCTTGGGTTGTTACTGGATTCACAATCCAGTAGTAGGCCTACTTGTTCTTTTCATGATGTATACATACCCTCCACCTGGTGGGGGCCCCCTGCGAGTATTATTGGCCTTCATGAGATCATTCCCACATAGTTGACTAATTTTTGGGTTTTAGCAGACCCAGGAAGTTGAGTGGGCCAAAAGTTTATCAAGGGGCCTTAAATGTACATTGTTATGGCTGAAACCTGATTGGATGTGGGGCCCACCATATTGAGAACTTGTGTGCGTGTTGCATGCTTATATTTTATAATCCTTGGGCTTAATTTGTGCATTCTTTTGGGTCACCTTTAGTGATCATATGAGGACCCCATCGTAGATCAGATTTTTGGAGCATCCCGTGGGCACAGAGTGGATTGGGACGTCCCAGCTTGGCCCAGCCATATATTGGTCCGACTTCCACCATTTTGATAGACCTGTGGGCTGAGATAAGGATGGTATTGGGCTCTTGGTTGCCCGCTTAAATTGCTAGTTATTGGGCTGATATAGTAGGGCCCATTTTATCCAACTTAAACTTATTTTGGGCCAAACATTTTGTACACGGGCTGTCCACCGAGTCCAACTTAATGCATGGATTTTATGGCCATTAAAAATGGAGCCTTGGGCCTTAATTTCCCTCTTAAGGCCCATGTTGTTAAAGGTAGTATTATATCCTTTTCTTATGGCCTATTATGAGGGACATATGTATGTGGTTACCTGTGTTTTTATCTTGAATGTAGGCCTTGGGCCTTGTATCCACATAGTTCATGGTTGAGATGCCTCTTGGGGAATGGTGGTTAAATGTCCCCATTATGGACCCCTCTAGGCCCGGTTTGTATCTAAATGTGATTGGATGCTCATCTCAGACTCTTGCTAGACTCACTTCTGAATTACTTAGACACATAGTTTGTATGCTTAGTCTCATAGTGTAATGCCCTAAAAATCGGTGGTTGAGTAGCAACTCAACACCAGAGTTCCAAAACATCACTTATGCAACATAAATGCTTATGATTGAATGTTGTCTGTGTTAGTGCAATAATCATGAGTGGGATTATACCAAAATAGTAATTCATACTCCAGATCAAGTTATAACACACAAGCAGAAGACTGAAAGATGTATATAAATGTATATAAAGCCAGAAATGTCACAATCGGTCTCCAGAGTATGAACACCTTACTGAGTCACCATATACATGTATTTGTTTCAAAAATCAAAATGCCAAAAATAGTACAACTAGAATGGTACACCCTGTAGCCCCGTCATCTGAATGGCCTAAGCATAGCCTCCAGAGA
Source organism: Magnolia changhungtana (assembly GCA_030180095.1). NCBI lineage: Eukaryota > Viridiplantae > Streptophyta > Magnoliopsida > Magnoliales > Magnoliaceae > Magnolia > Magnolia changhungtana. The sequence goes on from JASAUF010000525.1 coordinate 7,463,109, forward strand.
ACTGCATGTAGGAGAACTCATCCTGATCATCATAGTAATCAGGCTCAGCTCCTGCGTCTCGTTAATACCTACATCTAAGACAGAGTCTGGTGGGTGTCCAGAACATCGTCCCGTAATGTGGGAGTGAGTAGCTAACTCGGTGGAACAATAAAGCACAGGTTAACATGTTATCAATTCAGTCAAGCAGTAATGATAAAGTAGTACAATCAAATACTCCTAAATACTCTTATTAATGCAAGTATGGAATGCAGTCATGATGCATGCCCTCACCAATGCTCCCTCGTGCGACAACATCTTACGTCCGCGACATGCGTTCATCCCTCAGTGCTCCACATCTTTCAGGTACATCAATGTTATGTTATGAGCGTGATTACCGAGTTATTATTAGTCCTTTTCATACAGCAGTATTGGAAAACTAAGGTACCTTCCTTATATCATTCCCAAATAATGATCCATTCTAGGGTCGTCAGTCCTAGATAATCTCATACGATGATGCGGTTCTAGGTCACTGTAAAGGGCTGTCAGGGCTGTTACACGCACTCGTTGCATCGCTCCCCCATCACCTTATCAATACAGGCCTAGTTTATACTTTGCTTACTACGGGAAGGCTCGTCACCTCTCCGCAGATTCAGAGTATGCTCGAGGTCACTACAAAGGGCTCGTCACCAATCAGTGTAGGCCGACAGCTCGAATACAGTATCTCATACCACTATATTCGGCTCACGAGTCTGGGTTGCTCACTGGTCACTACGGGGAGGCCTGTGGCCCCAGCATAGGCCGACAGCTTGACCACGGTGTCCCATACCACCATGCTCAGCTCATGAGTCTTAGCGGATTGAGGTACCACGGTTAACGGGGTTACACTGGTAAGTTTAGTACCTTAGGTTCAAGCAATAGCGTCCAAATATGGTGAACATACATTAGATAGATCGGGTTACTTGACGAGCTCAACTAACACTATCACACAACCAGCTGAACGACATGAAGTGCATAAGCACTTCGCGTGGCCTAACCACTGTCACCAACCAAAGTACGACTCGGGTTCGTCAAACACATCTTACGTGGCGAAATGAATCTCAACCACGAACTCAAGTCTGTTACCGATCGTCTGGACTATAACATAGCCCCAATCATATTCAATCCTTAATCAGAAGCATGTAGGGTAAATCAAAATAAACAAAATAATTCAAACATGTTAACAAGCATGCTATAAAGCATAAGGCAAGTAGGAAATACAAATACATATATTTCATAAGTAAGCAATTGATATAAACAAGTTGCATAAAGGAAATCATACACATCACTAAGGTAGTTGAGAATCCTATCTCAACACCTATCTAAAGCACTATCATCTAAGTACTTACTCTTACAAACATTTTCACAAATACTTATAATACACTCATTTAACATACATAGCGTATACTAGCAAAAACATGTATTAGGGAGAATCCTTTCGTCGAATAAGTATTATACATATATATATATATAACATGTTCATATAATAATTAATCATGGCAAATACACTTTTAAAATTTGTACGTATAAGGTATTTTCTACAAATATACAGAATACACAATATGCCATAATTTGTATACGCAATCAAAACGCAAAACGAACATCGGATTGTGCATGTACAATAACATGCAGATCATGAATTTATCATTATCTGACATTGAAAGCGTTGAAAACCATAACCTATACGTCTAAAGTCCACACCTTACGCCGTAGAAATGAGTAACGGACTCAGTTAAACACCAAGTCTTAATCACTGGCAGAACGGCAACCTAAGACACGAAATAGGTTAGCTACTTCATCACTTACACTCATCAGATCTCTAGAACTGATTAGGGTTAGGATTCCTTACCTGAAAACGAAATCAGAATCGCTGGAAAAGCGATACTGTTGTAGTGGATAAACACGGGGAACAACAGGGATTGATTTTCCAGAATAACTCTAACTTATCTCTCTCTTTCTTCTCTTCTCTCTCCTAAGGTTTACTCAAATTCGTATGGTGAGAATGAGAGAGGGTTTAAGGTCCTTATATAGGCCTAAAACTCTCCAAAATAGACTCAGGATCAAGGTATACTTGGGTTATGCCCAAAGCGGGTTTGTTCCATCTCAACGGAGCACTTCTGGAACCCCCCCTTGAGCCAAAGGTTGGACTTAAACTCATTGACTATGAATCTAGGTCGAGTTAAGTTTTCATTCCAATCAGGTTTCCAGATCGTACGTGACGGACCAGTTTTAATTCAACGGTCACAGAATCTCGATCAGGGTTACAAGTACATAGACATGTATGGGAAATATTTCCTGATCCGAGGGTGTATTTGGGTCAGATTTCGATGGTCTGATTACTTATATTTGGCTTGTAAACATCAAATCTCAGATTACTTAAATTTAATTTAATTTCTAAAGAAACCCAGGCTTGCTCACACTCCTTGCTTCGGGTTCAAGCGAATAACCGTGGGACACTATCTGGATTTGATTTCTAAGATGGTTGTCAAGCCCAGCAAGGCGGTCCTAATTCTATAACCTCGTATCATTCGGACTTCGATGTGCGGTCCAGATCTGATACAGAGATTCAATGTGCTCCCGAGAGCAGTCGGGTAATGAGTTTGATCCTAGATTTTGAGGTAACCTAGCGTCAATGATTCTATAAGTTTTGGGTCTTACAGATCATATTTAAAGTGATTCAAGCAGATTTTATGGCTAATCTAGTTTAACACTTAGTTAACTTTGTCAAATTTCTAAAGGATTTGATCCTAAGTAATTTCTACCTGAGGTGGTACTCGGGCCTTTGTACAGAATTTTTCGAGTCGTTACATGTAGGCTACCCCAGGTAAATGGGCCCCCACTAGCAGTTGGATTCCTTCTATATATTATCTAAATACCTAGTCTTGGTCCCTTCTTGGATAGGAGGAGTGTACTACTTTATATATCATCGCATAGTGCGTCTAGATCCATTTTCATGGCCCATGTGCATCATTGTATACTTGGATGATACTGTGTGTGTATAGTTATGATTGTGTCATTGGCCATTGCATGATACCTTTCCGAGGGAAGAAGTATCCCCTCTTGAGCACGTTAGGTGCTTGGAATTGATGCATGGTTAATTGTGTGATTCATACATCTGGCATTGCATAACATAGGGACATTATCGCCCTTGCTTCATCAGGGTTGTAGCCTCCACAGATACATCGTGGATGACCATGATTGGACATCGAAAATGTTACTTGAGCATATAGGGTGCATAGGATGCCCATGGGTGAAATTTTCAAAACTTTCATGGTACCAGGATTTGCCCTAACGCCGTAACCGAGTGAAACCATGAACGCACGAGGGCCTTACACCTTTTAGGCCACGACTCCCACTATCGTGTAGTCGATTGGGATGGGGTGTAGCTTTACCCTCCCTGTGAGGGAGGGCATTGCTAGGATGAGTCTGACCAGCTTGTGAAATGGTCCGCTACCCTCAGGCCTTGCTGGTGATTGGCTGTCCACAGGCGGGTTGTGAGGTCTCCTACGCTCATTTGACTGTGTGGGTCTGTAAAGCAGAAGTCATCCAGCAGTGTTCTAGACCCCGGTAGATTCTTTATGAAGGAACTGTACTGATACGTGGATTAGATATAAGGACTAACATCGCTTCGCATCGGCTGTATAAGTCCATTTATGCATCGCCTTGGTATGGCGCCCAATACTCATTGCATTGTATTCATGATAAGCCTCGGTAAGGCTAGCGATATTGTCATTGATCATGTTTCCCTTCCTGTATCTCCTATTATTCTTATGCGCACCATTATCACACACTTTCACCACCCTCTAAGCTTCCTATAAGCTTATGCACGATTGATGCATATGGGAGATCCTAAGTCAGCATCATAGTGGTAGAGCTTGGATTAGAGTTGAGCCGAGGACCCCCAGTGTTGCAGATCTTCTTCCTACTTCCTTCGTTATCAGATGTATTTCTTTGCAACTATGTACTTGTAAAAGTTTAAATTTATAGTGGATTTGTGGAGTGTCCCTTTGTTATTTTCGAGATTTACTTGCTATGATCTTGGGTATGTTTGTATTGAAAATGGTTATACGGTTATGGAAATCCTCCTTATGGGATCCCAGGATCGGAACCTACCTCAGGAGCCAAGAATAGGGTACTACGGAGGTTGTTGTGGCCAGAACCAGCTATAGGGTTCCTTGTGAGTCCGGTTACCGAGTCTGGAGCATGACAATCGGCCACACCTAGGGTCGAAAGTGAGATCCATACCATCGATCGATGGGTCCTACTTGGCCCATCATCAAAATATAAGTCTACTCCTACAAAACACCCACCGATTGTCTTATTCTTTAGTTCCTTGGAATCCTTAGCTCCTAAGTTCTCTCTTTAATGGAGGATGATGAAGATTGAAAGGTTGGATGATAAGATTTGGTGGTAGGAAGTGGACCTTAATCTTAAGTTCTTTCTCTTTTCTCTCTTTAGTCTTTTTCTCTCTTGGTTGCTAAGAAAAATGATAGAGAATGGAATGAGATGGAGTGAAGGATGGGAGATGTAAGGAGTAGAGCTGGGCATTTTTGACATGATCCGGTGGATCTAACCCGATCCTACTCGATCCAGCCTGATCCGATCTGAACCGACTTCCTAGATCGATGCGGGTCGAGTTGGGCCTTTCAGATCCGAATGTTTTTCGGATCGAGTTTGGATCGTGGTCAATCCGGATCGATCTGATTTGAAACCCGATCCGAATGAATCTCATCCGATCCAACTAGACCTGATCTGTAGTTTACTCAGTACACACCAACTATATAGCTGCTGTAAGTCGCCTGCTGCGGAAGGCTTTCTCAGGAAGACGACGGAGAGAGGACGCCTGCTGCGGAAGGCTTTCTTAGGAAGTTGTGCTGGTATGCAAGGTGGGGTCCACCATGATGTTTATGAGAAATCCAACCGTCCATCCATTTTTTGAGCTCATTTTAGGATATGTGACCAAAAATTAGGAGGATCCAAAACTCGATTGGGCCATACAAGATGGAATAGTGGGAAAAGAAATTCCTACCGTTGAAACCTTCTTAGGATCTGTCTTGACGTTTATATGCCATCCAAACTGATTATAAGGTCATTTTTACTGGGATGAAGTGAAAACATCGAAAACTATAAACTTAGATCGATATAAAACTTTGATGGCCATATAAATATTTCAATGGTGAAAAATAAATCCTCACCTTTTCATCTCTTGTGGGCCATTTGAGTTTTGGATCCACCTTATTTTTTCTCACGTGTCTTAAAATGAGATCGAAAAACAGATGGACGGGTTTGATTTCTCACGAACATCGCTGTCTCCCCCCCCCCCCCGGAATACTTGTGCAGGAGCTTCCTGCGAAAGCCTTTCACAGGAAATACGCACTAACGAGTGATGTCTGATGCTCCTCGAGCTCCGAGTTGTACGAACGGTTCAAAGGAGATCAAAGTTATATGGGCCCCACAGTGATGTATTTATTATATCTACACCATTTATATATTTTTAAAGATCATTATCCAAAAAATTAATAATATCCACAGATCATTTCGCGTGGTTCACTTGATAGTTAGATCTGTCTTATTTTTCGTCTCAAGCCTTAAGACGAGCTCGCCAAATGCATGAATGGTTTGGATATAACACATGCACTATGATCAAACCCACAAAACTTGCTAATGTGAATACAGTGCAATGCACTGTGCACAGCACCGCGCTGTGCTTTCTTGCTAAGCAAGCCAGCATCACTGTGCAGCTGTGCTTTCGTGCACAGCACAGAAACGGATTGGCTACTCCCCTTGACACCAGGTGGTCTGTGCTCTGTGGGGCCCACCATGATGTATGTGTTTCATCCATGCCGTTCATCAATTTTTACAAATCATTTTACTATATGTAGACACTGGAAATCGGTGCTCACGTTGATTTGAAATGTTATGGTTTTGGTGGTGGGGGTGATTAGGCTGATTTGTGGATGTTGGAGTCGCCACTAGCCGAAAAATTTAAAAATCTAGCGGTCTGCTAGAACCACGAAATTCGTAAGGTTGGCAAAGCCCGAAGACTCTCCTTCCTTAAATTGACTCCTGGTCTGTGGTCCGAGATTACGGGTAAAGGACCTCGGTTACAAAGAGGGAAGGGGTTAGGCACCCTCTCTGCTCGTACGAACGTATGGTCTCTACTTAATGTGGTAAAATAATCTCAAGGGATGATGATGATGCTATGGTCATGATGAGACTAGTCACATGTGAATTTCTGATGTAGCAAGATCTGAGATTTCGGCAGGCCACAGAGCATACGTCCGACAATGTGTCTAGAGGGCGGATGTGATGATGCTTATGTAAAGAAGTAAGAAAAATGGACTAGATCACTAAAAATTTCTGGTGTGACAGGATCCGATGTACGACAAGTCACAGAGCATACGTTCACTAGAGATCTAGAGTAGCAGGGGGGTTGAGAAGGGAGTATATGTTATGATGAATGCTTGTAGGATGGTGGATCTTTGGCTTGATCTTGAGTAGGCTAAGACATAAACCGAACCATGACTAATCTGGGTTAGGCTTATGGGTTGGAAGAGTTAAGAGGAGGGCTAGGGGGTGGCTGGAAAAATCAGAACTTTGAGGGTTTGAGAGCTCCTTCCCTTTTCCTCACTCTCTTCCTCACTCTCTTTCTCTCTCATTCTCTCCCTCTCTTGGATTTGGTGTTGTGTTGAAATGAGAAGAGGAGAGGGCTATTTATAGCCCTCTCCAGTGGCATTACTGTAATTACTGGATTTGAGAGGGTTAAAAGTTGAGGTGGCAAGTGTTGATTGGTGGAGAGGAGAGAGATGTCACATGACACACTCTCATTGGCTTATGAGGCTAGTAAAATGGTAAATAGCGGAGTTAGTGAGGGTAAATTTGAGTGAAAGTTGACTTTTGGACGCTGGGACAGCTGTCCACATGCGAGCCGCGAGAGGCGGCAGTCGAAGTGTTGCAGGCGGTAGTCAGATTGTCTCCTGCGGTAGTCAGACTACCGCCCGGGCCTAGTTCGGGTCAGATTCGCACGTGTGGGTTTCATGTGGTGCTCTGGTTCGTCCGGTGGTCTCTGTTTTGGGTTTCTGGGACTCAAAGTGGTGGATCTAGGTACGGGTAGAGGGTATTGGTGGGGGTATAGTGTATAGGCTAGGCTGTGTGTATAATAGATGGCTTGGATTATGGTTTTGGGTTGTGACTTTGGGAGTTTTAGGGCTTTTGGGTTTAGGTCAGGATTAGGGTTAAATCATGATCATGGTTCCCGGATTGTCTTAGCTTTCTCAAGATATTAGCATGGGTGGGGTGTCTGAGTTCGGGGCGTGACATCCACCACTTTGTTGCTTGAAAAATGTGTTGAGAAAGAGAGAGAAATGATGGTTGTAAGAGAAAGGTGATGGATGTGAGTTGATAGATGTACTTGACTTGAGAGTTGACTTAGGGTGGTTGCTTGACTTGGAGAGAAAGAAAGCATGGGTGTGTACTTTGATTGATTGATTGATTGATGAGATGGGTTGTAGAGTTTCTCTTGGGTTCGTAAATGCATGACATTTTTTTGAAATTAACGCGGGCCCACATCTCCCGACCAAGGTATCGAATCAATGTGTAAGCTGCGGCGTCGGAACCACGGCGACGTGCGGTCGCAATGGTATAAGTCTCAGATTAAGGTGACTTAAATCTATAGGATATGACTTAGAGTCGCGTGCAAATGTCGATTAAAGGTCGCGGGTTGCCGAAATTTATCGAGAAGGATCGTGGTAGTCGACGGAATAGTACGGACTAGGATACGGGTCTTATACCATGCCTTGAGAGCAATGATGGTTTGATGTCCACATTGTAAGAGCAATGATGGTTAAATGCCCACATTATAACTCTCCCTAGGGCCCATTGTTAGGCGCATTCTCACATCCCTTAGTGGGTTAACCCAAACCATTGGGTCCCCATGATCGTTAGGCCCATTCTTGATATGAGTAAGCCGTCTAGGCCCATCCTTGATATGAGGAGAGTACATCATCATCATATAGCATGCTTAGTATAACTTCATGATCCATGCCCATGCGCATCATATGTATGCTTGATATGAGGAGTGATTGATCATAGCACATGTCATTGGGTGGATTATTATGGGACTCTCTGGTAGGAGTTACCCCACATAAGTGCATGATGCGTGCAAGATTACTGCATGACTAGATAGTATGATTCATGCATCTCACATTTGTGTGATATGATTTTATACGCCCTAGCGATATCAGGGCTATAGCCTCCACAAGCATATCGTGGATGATAGAATTGGACACTGAAAATACTGTTACTAGCATCGCGGCGCCATAGATGTCCCTGGGTGAAAATTTTTAAATCCGATGGTACTAAAGGATGACTCCAATGTCGAGACTGAGTGGATACATGAGCACATGAGGGTCGTATACCAGTAGGCCGCGTCTCCCACTGTGTCGTGGTCAATTGAAAGGGGGTGTGACCTTACCCGCCTAAGTGAGGGGGCAATATCTAGGTTGAGTTTGATCAGCTTAAGGAATGAGTCCGCTATCGATGAGTAAGGCCTGATATTGGCAGGCGGATGGTGAGGTCTCTTCCACTTACCCAGTTGTGAGATCAGATAGGAGTGGCAAGCTGGCGTAGAGTGTACTAGACCCCGGTGATTGTTCGACGTGAGATCTGTACTGATATTTGATGCTTTAGCGATGAACTGTATGGTTATGTGGATTCAGATGAGGACTGACATACGTGCGTTGCATCTCGCATATGACATTCGACTACATAGGCCTCGCATTGTGCGGCCTTGGTATGGCCGATAACATTCATGCCTTGCATCGCATAGCCTTAGTATGGCTGATAGCATTCATGGACTTACCAGTATTTTCACATTACTCTAATATTGCATTCTTGCATTGCTACCTTACACATACACTTTCACCACCCTCTGAGCTTTCTATAAGCTTATGCACGACCGTTGCATACAGGTGACGATATGCCGTACTTGAGCAGGAGTAGGAGCATGTCGTAGAGCTTCTGGAGTTTTGTCATTATTATCATTGTATTTCCCTTTATGCACATTGTACTCAAGTTTTGATCATAGTGGATTTTTGTGATTGTTTTTCTGTTATTTTTCTTGGGTTATGCTTATCATGAATCAAATTTATGTTCAAAATCCTCCTTATAGGATCCCAGGATCGGAACCTGGTATATGGGTGTCAGGAGCCGAGAATGGGGTACTACGGAGGCTGTCGGCGCTAGATTCGACAATCGAAAATTTTGTGAGCCCAGTTTCTGAGTTTGAGACGTGACAGTGCACAATGGGTCATAGTTTACAGGCATAATTAGTCGTGGTTGACAGAGAATTGAATACGGATCATGATTGTCATGCATAATGGGTCATGGTTATCATCGTCAATGGGTCATGGTTGACAGACACAATAGGTCGTGGTTGTCAACCTCAACCCTCAGCGTATGCGAACCTCGACCCATTGTGCATGACAACTTCATCGATCCTCAATTATTCCAACCTTGACATCAGTGTATATATGTCAACCTCGACTGAAATGTGGTTGACAACCTCAACCCAATGAGTATGCCAACCTTGACCCAATGTGGATGTCAATCTCGATCATTAGTGGATGCCAACCTTGAAAAGAGTCGAGGTTGTCATCCACAATGGGTCATGGTTGACAGCACATTGAGAAGGGTTTTGGTTGTCATGCACAATGGGTCGTTATTATCAGAAGATTGAGATGGGTCATAGTTGACAGGCACAATGGGTCGTGGTTGTCATGCACAATGGGTCGTGGTTGACCATTAAAAAGGACAACTACGACCCATTGTGCATGACAACTACGACCCAATGTGCATGACACCCATGGCCAATTGTGAATGTCAACCACGATCTGTTGAATGGGACAACTACGACCCATTGTGCATGACAACTACGGCCCAGTAGATGGCAACCACGACCCATACTGTCCCATTGTCAACCCCTTCCACTATTGCATGACCATCTTCCACTCTTATTGGTTAATAATCTCGAACCTTATTAGAATGCAGGTCGAAACCAATCAAGAAGGACCACCTGCTTGGATTACGAGAAGGCATAAGTCTCTCCATAGTGTTCTATCAGTTTTTTGAAGGATTACATGCTAGAAAATTTTGACAAGAATCCTAACAAAAAAGAGTTGTTTAAGAAAAATTGTTTTGGATATTTACTTAACTTTTCGGCGACTAAGTGGAAGGCCTATGCTCAAGCCATGCACTGCCTAATGCAAATGCATATTGGTGACCTGACCTTTGACGTTCAGGGTACCATACTGAAGTTTATTGAGCTTGACTTTGCCCTAATTATGGGTCTTAGGTTTGGACCTATTAGGATAACTGAGGATGGGGATAATAAGACCACAAAGGAAAAGTTAAGAAAAGGAATCAGGGAGAGATACCTGAAAGCAGGTGGTGTGACCAAGGACGAATTGAAAAAAGCTCATCTATCGCTCACCAGGAAAAAACAACATATGGATACAGTGAAGCTGACACTTATAATTTGTGTGGAGAATCTAATAGTTGTATCTCCACAGAAGAATAATTGTGTAGATAAGTATATTGACATGGTTGATAACTTAGATTATTTCAATAATTACCCTTGGGGCAGTGTGGGGTACAAATATTTGATGGAGGGGGTTAATACTATAATTGGCAGTATTCGCGAGAATGGTGAGTACCCAAATTCATACAACATTTGCGGATGCATGTATGCTTACAAGTTATTCGTGTCCCCAATCAGAGATTGTGTTTGACTTGTTGTTTCTTACATGTTAAATATTCAATATATGTCATGACTGATGTGTAATACATGATACTGGACTTTAAACAAATATGAGCATACGAGCTATTGCTTATGCTAACTGGTGATAAGGGGTGGGCTACAAGAAGACTCCCCCATAAGGATTCCTATAATACTCAATTGGGATCCTTTCAGAGTAGGCCGATATCCTTCAATCTCAGTCATCTTCAAGACTGTGCCGGTAAGAGTGATTCAATTATTAGTGTCTTCTAATAATGCATTATGTTTATAAATAATATATCATTAGTAATCCTATATGTGGTGTTTGCTTCGGAGCTTAAACCAACGGTCGAAGAAGAAGAAACCAAGGTTATTAAAACTGTAAAAGATGATACGTACAAAAAGGACAAGACTTTATGGGTGGCAACTACGATGGAGGCCTTGGTAGAGGACATAGTTAAAAAAACATATTGTTAGAAAGAAGCTGGAGAGAAGAGAAGTCAAAGTTGAAGTGGAAAATGAACTGAATATGTTGGAGAAGAAGAAGTTGAAGGCTACAGAAGTGGGAGTTAGAGAGGAAAACAGATAGGAAGAAGTCGAGGAAGTAAGAAGGAAAGTGAGTGAGGGAAGTAAACTTGAAGCTAAATTTATTGCCTCACTTGAGACACTTGCCAGCAACGTTTTCAATCATAATAAGAAATTAAGATTCAACCCCAAAATTTTTTTACCACCGACTTGAGTTTCTTGGCAAGGAAGTAGAACAAACGAGGGAGGATATGAAATGTATCAATGGATTGGAAGATGAAATCAATCGTCTCAAGGAGAAGAATGCTTCTATAAGTGCAATGGTGAAGTTAATGAGGGAGAAGTTTAATACAAAAAATGTATGTGACAGTGCATTTGGTTTAATCTTTAATAAGACATGAGAATCACATCCTCCCTTTAATACAGGTCACTAGCAATTCGATGCAATTTGAAGATGAGATGAGTCATCTCAAGGATGAGAATGCTTCATTAAGGCAATAGATGAAGCTATTGAGGGAAAATTTTCAAGCAAACAAGGTATGCGAAATTGTATTTGTTTTAATCTTTAATAAGACATTATAAATTACATATATAATATATGATTTTATTACAGGTCACCATCACTTCGACGCAACTTGAAGAAGAGATGAGACATCTCAAGGAGGAGAATGCTTCATTAAGGCAAGAGATGAAGCTATTAAGGGAAGATTTTCAAGCAAAAAAAGTACGTAAAATTGCATTTGGTTTAATCTTTAATAACACATTATGAATTATATATATAATATATGATTTTAATATAGGTCAAAATCACTTCGACGCAATTGAATGAGGTTGTTGGTCAATCTGGTTTGGAGGAAGATGGAGGACACCCTACAAGTATGGAAGATGTGAGTGGCCAGGATGCTTCCAACTTAGGTGTATCGATTGTTACACTGGTTGCAGTTGTCCAGAGGCCCCAACGCAATGCACCTGCATATAAATGGGTGTCCTCTCCTTATATGGCTTCACATTCTTCTTCTATAATTGATCATCGTCAAGGGTTCGTGGATCCATATAGAGTGTTGACCGATGAGGAAGACAGTGAGTTGAAACTTGTTAGGGAGATAAATGTCCATCAATGACTAAATAGCATATACAACTTACATTCTTGGGTCGATTCTGAAGTAAGTTTCTATCATTTCTCTTTCTTTATTTAATATGAGTCCTTGTATAAATATTATATGATACATTTTCCTCAATACGTAGGGCGTGGATCTATACCTAGGCTACTTGTCAGAGCATCAACTTAACTTTCCACATGTCTATAAATAGGACTTTGTATTTGCACCATCTATTTTTACGGTAATGTGAAATTGGATAGTATAGTTTTCTTTTTATAATCATTAATTATTTATGTTTCTAACATTATCTAATATTGCAATATAAAATCATGGAGTTTTAACTTGAATTATTGCATAATTATAGCATTGACAACCACAAGAATCGACACATTATGAAGATGGAAAATGTTAATGAAAATCTTGTGACTATGGCTGAAGGTGCCGGTAGGCCGAAGCCAATGTGGAGATATAAAGTAGTAAGCTCTTACTTACACATGTACTTAGTCAAAATGATATTATTCACTTGAGAAAGGCATGCATTTAATTGTTGTGTTATTTTTTGTGCTTGATAGATATACGTCCCATTGAATGTAAGACAACAGCACTGGATGGTGGGCATCGTTCACCCGAAAAAGAGAGATGTCATTTTGTATGACAATGCACATACCGATTGGAAAGGCAAGAATGATATGGTCGTTGTGCAGATAACGAAAGGGCTCAGGTGGTTATTCCATTTTCTTGACGGTGGAAGTAAGTTTTGAGAGAGGGATAAGTTTTGGGAGAGGGAATGGAATGTGAAGATGATAACCGATAGACCAGCATAACAAAATGGAGATGATTGTGGTATCTTCATGCTAAAATTCATGGACTTCCTATGTAGCATGAATGCAATTGATTTTGAACCTGTAAATATATATTTTATTCATCTACATTTTATATTGATTATTTAGTGTTTTGTTTTAATATTATTTCAAACTTATTTTGTAAGAGGAAATCCCCAAATTTCAAAAGATAATCGTGTATGACTGTCTGCAATACAAGAAAGAATCTGATGCTGCCTTCTTGGCAAAACGGAAACAAAGAACAATTAACCCAACGAAAAAAAATTCAAACATTAACTTTGATGATATTGTTTTTCAATTATATAATATAATGGATTGGTGAATGATATCAATCAATTATTTTTCAATGGATTGGTGATGATATTGTTTTTCAATAGATTGGTGATCATATTATTTTTTAATTATAATGTCTATAATGGATTGGTGAATGAAAAGGGTCATGATAATCATCCACAATGGGTCATGGTTGTCATACAATTAGAAAGGATAGTGGTTGTCATTTACGGTGGGTTGTGGTTGACAGAGACTTGAAATGGGTCGTGGTTGTCATGCACAATGGGTCGTGGTTGTCATTCACAATAGGTCATGGTTGTCATCCATAATAGGTGGGTCGTGGTTGTCATCCATAATGGGTCATAGTTGTTATCCACAATGGGTTGTGGTTATTAGCCATAATGGGTCGTGGTTGTCATTCATAATAGGTGGGTCGTGGTTGTTATCCACAATGGGCCATGGTTGTCATCCGTAATGGGTTGTGGTGGACAGAAAATTGAAAAGGTCGAGGTTGTCAGATACTTAAATGACATTATCAATAGGAAATACAATTCAAAGGCCCAAAATTCTCATTAAGTTTGATTACATTAAGGCAAAAAAAAATAAATTCAAACAATTTGGAAAGTAATAAAATCCTCAACAGTCTCAACCTAAAGGGATGAAGATGCATCAACGCCGATCATGACTTATTCGATTGCATCTCAAGTATTTATGTGTTGGCCTATCTTCTCCTTGAAATGTAATTCAATTTTTTTTTGTCCTCCAGTAAATCTTCTCATTTGTGGAGGTTTCATATTCTCACATAAAATTTTCACTTCGTCTGGAATGTTCCACTGAGTCTTGTCAAGCATTGGGTAAACTGACTCTTGATATGTTTTACGTAATAATTCTTTCATGTAAAATAGAGAGCAGTATTTGTAAATATCAAGTTGATACTTATCATAAGCCGTTATCACATGAACACAAGGTAGCAACATAGAACTAAACTCACCGCACGTATTCGTCATCCCTCTTAGCTTCACTACATCGGTCATGCTCTTCGCTGTTACTTGGAACTCATCTGCGGAAATTGCAGTACATTGTGTCTTTCGCACTCCTGAGCGATAAAGTTCGCTCAATCTTTTTTCTGCCCAAGGAATCAAAATTGGTTTGCAAGCCGAGATCTCATCTCTTATACGAAGGAAGAAGTGTTGAATTTTACTCCTTACTACTTTAAGAAGTTTCGTGATAGGGTACTCTCGTGCATCTACAAATAATGCATTCATGCTTTCGACGATGTTAGTGGTTACGATGTTATACCTCATGCTAGGAAAGAATATATATGCCCATCTTTCCTTTTCTATAATATTAAGAAGCTGATATGTTGTGGGGTTCACCATTTGAAAGCATCGCATCATATCCTAGAATGTGGATGTCCTATGTGTCTTAATAACATCCCAAAAGTATTTCTTCATAGAATCATCCGAACACACCTTCTTCATATTATTCAAAATATGATGAGCACAATATTCATAAATTGCTTAAGGGAAGATGTTAGGGACTTCACTGACCAACTCTTTGTGACGATCTGACATAATAACAAGTCCAGAAAGAATCCTGATTGCTTTGGATAAACTCCTAAGGAACCACATCCGACTACTATTGTTCTCTAATTCTTCGATCTTATATGCTAAAGGGAGGATGTGATTATTTCCATCAATGCAGTAGCCATGAAAAAAACACTCTTGTACCTTCCTGTCAAATGTGCTACATCAACACACAAAACCTTTCGAATATGCAGATGGAGGCTTTGGATACACTGTCCAATTACAATGAAGAATCTTTCAAAAGTGTTTGTTTCTGTATTCACCCGTAACTCTGTTACAGTCCCTAATTTGGCATTCTCAACTCATGAAGATATGCTGAGAGCTGATTATAAAAACTCTCGTAAGATCCCAAGACTTGTTCCGTTGCAATCTCTTTACCTTTCTATGCTTTCTTGTAGTTGATCTCAACCCCGTATGTCTCACTCATTCGATGTTGAATTTCTTTTTGTGTGCAAGTCAGTCCTGAACTTATACGACTAACGTTAAATTCACTACTTATCAGATTGGTGGCTTGGCGATGATCTCTTCCCTTCCTCTTCGAAGTTACTATATCATGTACGCCCTCCTCGATAGTTGACACGAAGTGGCATATTGCCTCAAACGATATGTTGCATGTATGCTTGGAGTTGTAAGTCTTTATTTTGAACATCCATGCGTCGTCCAATTTCAAAGCATGCATCCTCCAACTACAATTTCCTATAATGCACCTAATCGTATATCTCAGTACTTTAAGACCTTATACTGAAATTTGTGGCGCATCACATATTTACTCAGAAATTGTTGTAATCAGCCTTTGTCCTTAAACACTTATCTGATAGATATTTCATTCAGATCTTCCACCATTTCTGGATATCCTTAATGATCTGCATTAACAAAAGCTTTATTGGCTATACGTGTATCAAATGAAATCATATCAGATGGAGGAAAGACAGTATCCAGTGATTAAGGAATTTCTCAATTTTCTTCATTGACCGGTATGGGTAAATTTAAGTTTATAGGTTGTGGATTGAACTAAACAGAAGGATCAAAAGATGTAGCATTGACGGAAGGAATGTGGATATTGTAATCATCAATTGTTCCTTAAAATTGATCATTACTTGAAAGGTCGGGTATATTGCAATCGTAGGGTCCTCGATTATGATATGTATCATTACTTGAATGGTCGGGTATATCACAATTGTCGAGTCATCGATCATGATATGTATCATTCCTTGAAGGGCCGAGTATATCATAATCGTAGAGTCCTCGATCAAGATATGTTTCATTACTTGAAGGGTCGGGTATATCGTAATTATCAATTCCTCGATCATGATATGTATCATTCATTGAAGGGCCATGTATATCATAGTCATCATGTCCTTGATCATGATATGTATCATTCCTTGAAAGGCTAGGTATATCGGAATCATCAACTCCCCGATCATTTCTTGAAGGCTTAAAATCAAGGGACGATAGGTTCGAATGTAAAGTAGAATGTATATTATTCTCTTCTACGAGAGGTCTATGCCTCACTTTCTCTACATACAATGGTATCAGAGTTGGTGGACTCTGTCTACAAAATATCATATATGCTTCGAGATCTTTCGTGTCTTTGATTCTGTGTAGGGAGTCCACGTACTGCCTCACCATACATAACCTTAATTATCAAATCAAATTTACCCAATGTGGTCTTCATGATCTAATGTATTTTATGTAAGAGTTACTGATATGTAATATCATCTCTCACAACAAATCCTTTTGAATCCCCGCCGATGTACAAAAAAAATTTCATTTTCATATACACTCTCTCCATCATAATAACATAGGATGGGCCGACGAGCCATATTCTTCTAAGATGGGTTAACCTGCAATAAAAATGAACAGGTACAACTTGTCAGAAATAACAAGTTGTGGTCGTCATTTATTAATGGTCATGGTTATCATCTGTAAAGGGTCGTGGTTATCATCTATTAAGGATCGTGGTTGTCATCTGTAAACAGTCGTGGTTGTCATTTGTTAAGGGTCGTGGTTGCCATTTGTTAAGGGTCGTGGTTGTCATATATGAATGGTCATGGTTATCACCTGTTAAGGGTCGTGGTTGTCATATGTGAATGGTCGTGGTTGTTGTCTATTAATGGTCGTGATTGTTAAATATGAAGGGTCGAGGTTGTCATTGTTAAGAGTCGTATTTGTCAAACCTAAAGGGTAGTGGTTGTCAACTGTAAAGGGTCATGGTTGTCAACTGTGAAGGGTCGTGGTTTGATAACATGAAGGGTCATGGTTGTCATCTGAAAAGGGTCGTGGTTGTCAACTAACAATGGTTGAGGTTTGACAACGTGAAGTATCGTGGTTTTCATCTTAAAGGGTCATGGTTGTCACTATCAATGGTCGATGTTTGAATTCTTGAAGGGTCATGGTTTCAAAACGTGAAGGGTCATGGTTTTCAACTGTTAATGGTCGGAGTTTGACAACTATTACCAGGGTCTTGGTTGTCAACAAACAATGATCGAGGTTGACATCTGTTAGCAGGGTGGTGGTTGTTAACTGAGATTGGTTGCAGTTTAATCCCTCGGTTTGTAAGCTCCCTTCACGTTCTCAAATGTGCAGAGTCGAGGCTATTAATTTCCAGTTGTCAAGCTCGACCCTTGACATTTTGATCACAATGACCTTTAGTCTATGAAAACCACTTCTCGACTTCGATCCTCCTTTACCTTAGCAAATGACTAAAATAAAATGCTAATCTCGTGGTGGAACAAGCTTTCAGATGAGAGAAATGACAGAGAGTAACAACGACCATCACTGACAGTGGGTCCGATGATCTTCACTTTTTCAGGAAAAAGATAAAAAAGATAAAAGAAGAAGGCGCTCTATCAAAAGTGAATAAAGCCAACATTTGGCCTTTTCTATCACCGCATGTACATTGTAGGTTGGGGTACTCCATCTCATATGTGTGGATTCCACTTCATCCACTCCATCTATTAACTTCGGAATTTTATGAATGACCATGATTAGAAGAATGACGCATATCTACCAGTCAAATTGACCACATCATGGGAAAATATTTCTTATAAGACGGACATTGTTACGGGTAAACAGGTTTTGTAGGCCACAGAGAGATGGTGTCAGTAAGACGCTAACATCTTCCTATAAAAATAAAGGGCTTCAAATAAAATGAACGGATTGGATATACATTCTATTGTGTACAATGAAAACTTCTGTTGTCCACGTCACTTTCTCAGGATTGAAATAACATGTGACGTCTTATGCACTCAAAACTGTACAACTACTGATCCAAGGACAAGGGCATTTTGGTCCGAAAAAATTTTCAAAGCTTGTCAGGAGGCTATCTTTGGAATATTTGGAAGGTCGAATCTCTTTTGAGAATTTCACCATACAACGACGCTAGTACAGTCAAAACCACGACACTTAACCACGGGCAAAAGAGTTTTATTTTTTTCTTTTTTAAATCCAATTTGAACTATCGATAAAAGGGTTATATATATATATATATATATATATATATATATATATATATATATATGGGAAAAGATACTATACACTCAACCGTATTGTACCTTCCATAAGGTTGAGAGCTAGCAGCACATTATTCGTTGAATGGTAAAAATTTTAAACAACGGGAAGATTTTACAGGAAACCAAAGAAACACGACGTGGATTAGATACTAAAATAGCTAGAAACATTATTGAAGTGACGTCAACAAGTTCCATGGGCCCCACCATGATGTATGTTTTATATCCATACCTTCCATCCATTTGGAGGGATCATTTTAGGGAAATATGCAAAGAATGAGTTAAATACAAAGCTCCAGTGGACCCAACATAAAAAACAGTTGGGACAGTGAGGCCCACCATTGAAAACTTCTAAAGGTCACGAAAGTTTTAGATCAAGCTGATATTTGTGTTTTCTCTTATTTCATGTCTTTTTTAACTTTTGAACCGGTTGGATTTCAAATAAACATTATGGTGGACCTTGGGATAGTTTCAATGGTGGGAATCACTCTCCCCACTGTTTTTTGTGGTGGGTCCACTACAAATTTTTATCTGCCTCATTCTTTGATTCATGCCCTAAAATAATATTTCAAAATGGATGGATGGTGTGGATACAACACATACATCATAGTGGGGCTCACAGAACTTGGTGACGTAGCTTCAGTAGCCGACTCACTACTCAACTGTGCGTACATCTAGATTAAAAGGGGAAGCGGATTGGCCGGTGTACCTCACCCAGCTGTATAGCTGCTATATTGATGTTAGCAAGTTTTTTTGGTCTAATCATGAGGTATGTGTTATATATATCCAAACCGTCCATCCATTTGGTGAGCTCTTTTTAAGGTTTTGGACGAAAAATAAGACAGATCTAACTATCAATTGGACCACACTACAAAAAGCAGTGTGAGATTGAATGTCTACCATTGAAACCCTTTTTGGGTCACAGAAGTTTTGGATCAGTATGAATTTTTTTTTTCCTCTTCATTCAGGTCTTTTTAACCTTATAAACAAATTAGATAGAAATAAATGTTATGGTAGGCCCTACAAAATTTTTCAACGATGAAAATTATTATCTCCGCTGCTATTTGTGGTGTGGTCCAGATGATCTTTGGATATGATTCATTTTTTGAATAATGCTCTAAAATGATCTCTAAAAATAGATGAACCGTGTAAATATAATAAATACATCAGTGTGGGCCCATGTAACTTTGATCTCCTTTAAACCGTTCATACAACTCGGAGCTGGAGGAGCGTCAGTGCTCGTCTCGCACGTCACGTACCTACAACAACTCTAGGGCTGGTGTGAGGTACACTAGCCAATTCTAATCCGCTTCCATTAGAACGCGGATTGCGTCCTACCACCTCCCGAGCGGATTACTGTCTGGGTAGGGCTCTGTGGGGCCCAACGTGATGTAAGTGTTTTATATCCACGTCGTTCAATGATTTTCTCAGATCATTTTAATATATGAACCAAAAAATGAGACAAGTCCAAGGCTTAAATGGACCACAAGGTGGGGATTGAACATCCACCATTAAAAACTTTTTACGAGCTGAAGAAGTTCCGGATCAAGTTGATATTTGTGTTTTCACTTCATCCACGTCTACATGACCTTATGAATAGGTTGGATGGTAAAAATTCAATAACAACTTATTTTTACCTACATAACCATTACAGTGCACCCTAGGAGTTTGTAACGGTAGAAATTCAATAACAACTATTTTCCCATGGTGTGTTCCATCTGAGATTCAGATATAACTTATTTTTGGTGTAAATCCCTTAAATTATATTTCAAAATGGATGGACGACATGCATAGAAAATATACATCATGGTTGGGTCCACATAGCACCAGTTTTGGTTCTCCAGTTTCCCTGTAAAAAATCTCCTGCTATTTAAAATTTTTACCATCCGACTAATAATGTGCCGCTAGCACTCGACCTCATGAAAGATATAATATTGTCGAGCGTATAATACCTTTTCCCTATATATATATATAAGGTACTATGCGCTCGAGCTCTCGATAAGCTGCCGTGAGGTCGAGCTGTGTGGGCCCCACCGTGATGCATGTCGACCATCAACACCGTGCATTTGATGGGTCCCCTTCAAATTATGGGATATCCTAAAAATCAGCCGTATACGGAACTCAGGTGGGCCATACCATCTAAAATCATGTGAAGACATGCCAAAAACATATAAAAGCACTTGGTGGGGCCCACCTGAAATTTACATGCGTTTGAAACTTGGTCTGAACCCTCATCCAAGTGGGACACACATAATGGATGGGCTGGATTTGCAAACCACATCTCGGTGGGCCCAAAAAATGATTATGAATGTTTTTATGGTGCATGGCCCCTCTCAACTTCTGTATATGGTGTGGCCCACACAAGTAACGTATTGACTTGATTTTTGAGACCTAGGCCCACAATGGAATGGTGCATCTGACTGATGGGGTAGATGTTCGAAATGCATCATGGTGGGGCCCACACAGCTCGACCTTATGGGACGTTCCCATCAACTCGAGTGCATAGTACCTTTCCGCCCCCCCCCACACACACACACACACACACATATAAATAAATAAATATATATATATAACTAATTTGATCTATGAGCAAAGGATTCGGATCCTCTGTTACCAGGTAAACAAGGATTTCCAGTTACCCTAATCCTCATTGGTCCACGTCACCACTCACTTAAAAAATAAAAATAAATAAAAGAAAGCTGCGGACGCCAAACCATTATAAAAAAAAAAACAAAGGAAAAAAAATAGAAAAAGAAAACGAGAAGGGAGGGCTCTTACCAAAGACCCACTTCCAGTCATCACTGTGAGTTAACCAGCATTTTCCAAACAAGTCATTAGAGAGAGAGAGAGAGGCAGATTTTCGAAGGGTATTAGAATTTCTCGTTCTTACTGCAATTCTGCGAATCGCAATCTGTGATGAATTCTTCAAGCCTTTCAACGTGAGTTACGATCACAGAGCTTTGATCATCGATAGCAAGCGGCGCATGCTTATCTCCTCTGGCATCCATTACCCTCGAGCGACACCTGGTGTATGGAAAATGAAAATTCCACACCCATCCATTCTAAATTCCAATTCTGTTCCGTTCTTATTTCGAATATTGTATTGGCATTCATCGTAGTTCTTATTTCGAATATTGTACTTGCATTCATCGCAGTTTAATCGACTTTGAGTTTCAGGATAGCTTGATGTTGAGTGTCGGAATTTTCTCATTGTTCTTTGTAATTTAGTAGCTATTTGACTTGGCCTGTGGAGTTGCGCACTCCTTTGAAGTTTGCCCTGGATGGTGGGCCAGGCCTCTGGTGAACAAGGATGGTTGGATTGGCCCCTATATCATCTTGATCGGATGATCCTAGCCATCCTATTAAGAGTATGTGTAATGGAGGTTAGTCTTTGCTCTTGTAGATGGACTCTGCCTTGACATATGAGGACTGTTAGATAGGTGGGGCCTGCCATTGATTGCCCTTCCCCACCTGTTATCTTGATCAGAAGATCCTAGCCATATGATCAAGAGCTTGCAAAGTGGTTATGATTGATAGGAAACACGACCAGATTGGTTATTGTAAGAAGAGGCTAAAACACCTCAGTTCTATTGGGCCCAATGACTTGTAGATGTGGCAGCCACTCAGTTCATCTAGTATCATTGTACATCTTAAAAATCAACTCATCCAAAGCCTCAAACACAAACTTATGATGGACGTCTCCCTCATTGTTCTCAGTGGTGTGGTCCACAATTTTTATTGTACAGATGCCACACACAAGTGTCAATGTGGGTCACGCAGCAACATGCCAACCTTGGATGTTGGGCCAAAAGGGCTGGGTTACTCGGAGAATCCATTGTGCATTTTTGGAATGACTAATGACGAGTGTTATTTATGGGTCTGGAGATTTTTCCTTTTGTCTCCTGTTTCTTTTTTTCAAATTTTGTTGTTCAGTTTTCAAAATTCTACATCAGTCCTGCTGGTTTCCATCTTCCTTGCTAGATCGAGAAAGGCCATTGCAACTTGCAAGAGCTTTAAGAAAAAAGATATGTGCTTTGTTCTTACATCAATACTACCATTTCATTCAGCTATTTATTTATTTATTGGCGTCAATGCTACCATTTCATTCACATATTGTTTAGAGCTTTTTAATGTCAAGTTGATTTATAGCATGGTTAACCTATGTTTGAAAAATCAAAATCAACAGGGAATTCTACTAGGTAGATTCAATAGAATTCAATATAAAAAATTAAAAATTAAAAATAGGACAAGTTGGATTTTTTTTAGTAATTGCATAAATGCACTGATTTTGTTACTCTCAATTCTCATATCTCAGTTGAATTAATTAACTCAGTTGTGGAGGATCTCTTACATGTTAGGATGCAACTAAAGGTTGTTTAGGTGGACCAACTATATATGTTATTCAATAATCTGGTTGTCTGTCCAAACATTATTCAATACTTTATATTTGTATGGTAGGCAAGGTTGGTGCACCCAAATAAAAATGCTGGAGATCCAAAGGCAGCATGGGAACTAGAGCTATACACGAGTTGAACCGAGTTGAGCTTGGCTCAGCTAGCTTGCTGTGAACCGAGTCAAGCTTGGCTCAGCTTGGCTCAACTCGGCTAACAGGCTACCCTATCATTTTGTACAATACCAATATTATTTTTAGCTTTTGGGGTTAGCTTCTCTGTGCGTCGATACTGATATTTTATATTCTCGACACACAACTTTTGAATTTCATATTTATCAGGAGAAAGGTGTTAAGGATAAGGAAAGATTTATGTATGAGATGGAGGAGTACAAGGAGAGATTGAAGACACACCCGACTATCAGAAATGTTGTGCTAATCTAGCAGCAGCTAGCAGTGCCAGTGGCAACAGTTCCGAAGAAACATCCTATCCTAAATTGTCTGATTGGTGCATCAGGCTACATGACTGAATCTCAAGGCTAATTGCTTTTCTTTGCATTGGTTGAATTCTTAAGCAATGATCATTCTCTTTATATGAACATTTTTGTCTTGTTTGACTTACTTCTTTACATGTTTGTTTTCTTATACTTGCAGATGGAGACTTTGGCAGTAACCGTTCAAGATGGGTTCCAATGCTACTTAGTTGAAACGATGTGTGGACAAAGCGGCTGGAGATAGTTAGCCGTATTGACCAAGCTAGTAGTAGACCACTTGGAGCAATTTTTTTCCTAATGTATTTGGATAATTTTCAACTTATCATATTTCTAAGTGAAATCACTCCACACTCACACAACCATATCATATCCTCAAGTGAAACCTCATCATATAGTTTATTAATTGTATCACATTCTCAAGTGGATCCACCACACCATACTGTCACACAACCATATCATATCCTTAAGTGCAACCTCATCACATAGTCCATAAAGTGTTTCACATTCTCAAGTGGAACCACATCACACTATCACATAACCATATCATATGCATCCTCAAGTGCAACCTCATCATATAGTCCATCAACTGTATCATATTCTCAATTGGAATCACATCACACCATTGTCTCAACCATGTCATGCACTCAATTGCAACCTAATCACATAGTCCATCAACCATATCATATCCTCAAGTGTAACCACATCACATTATCATACAACCATATCTTCATCATGTTGTGGGTTTTTAAGCCTACTATCAGTATATGTTTACAGATTTTTATTGATCTTTTGTACTTGATGACATTAGGTTGTAAAATATGTCTATGATAAATCACTAGAACTAGTACATATCAATGCCCATGCAAGCACCATCTCTTAGAATTGTTCTTTGTTGCATGTTTGTGGTTGCAGGAAGAATGTGAGGATCTACATTACAGAACGAAAGAAGGCCATCTTAAAAGGCCCACTGTGGTAAGCTCACTTCCATTAGTAATTCATTTATTTATTTTTAAAATTGAAATGTCTCAAAAAAATAAAACTTCTATTTTCATGATATCATGATCAACTGTAGGTTACTTCACAACATTAAGACTTTGAATCTTTAGAGTAAAATTTTCTTTTGTTCCTCTCTCTCTCTCTCTCTCTCTCTCTCTCTCTCTCTCTCTCTCTAATAAGAAAAAAACCAAAAAACTTGTATATGCCCCATAATGGGGTCCTTTTTTCATAACAGCCGTTATGATCCCCTAATGTGTAACAGTTGCCGCCATTACCTTTACGACACACCAAGCTAGTGAGTAATTAAATAGGCTTTTTTTTTTTTTTTTTTTTTTTTTTTTTTTTTTTTTTGCTTTTTAGATAATCATGTATTGATGTGGATTTGACAGTTGGGTATTGGTACTTTAAAGACACTGCATCATTGGTAGTATGCTACACAATCCAAAAATGGTTGCCGTTTCAATTTTAAGTTGCTCATTACTTTTTTTATTGCTCTTCGTTGGTCAATAAAATATAATAACTTTTATTTGTCCAATTCTCTTGTTGTGCCCATTGGTCCCATCCAACACAAAAGATGGTATCCCACATTTGGAAAATATTTGATTGTAAGATCTTACATATTCTTAACTAGCAATGTATATATTGGCTCGTTGCAGCCATGTAGATGGGCAAGGGCCTTTTGTGTTATATTCTTTTTCTCATTCACCTGCATTCTTTTCCATCATGTAGACTATATACCTTTGAATTAATTAATTACTGTCAAAAGTTTGTTTTATTTTTTACCTTAGTTTTTAGACATTTATGAAATTGCCCATACTCTACTTTTCAAACCTGTTAAAAATAACATAAAGTGTACATCAACACAGCCATAACTGAGAACTTTCTTTTTGGAAGTTGGCATGACCAAGTTCCATGTCCCATGTAGAACTTGACACCTGTACACACGTAATATGGCATGTATGTTCACATACTTGATTTTCTTATTAATACTCAAACTAATAATACTATCTTACTATTGGCCCACAGTTCATGGGAAGTTGGTTCACGGTTTATTTTGCAGAAAATGCTGTCAATACTAGTAATTGTAAACTAACCGGCAACTTTCTCCGGGAGCTCATGTTAATGCAGTTTTTCTTACTGGTGTTCAAGTTCTGGCAAAATCCTTAAAAATGATTCCAGGTGATTTTCTATAAGTGTTATGATTTGATTCCTCTTTGATTGTCAAATTTTGTGTGTCAAAACGTCTCCGTATGTTGTGTGTTTGTATCTTGATAAATTTGTTCGAGACACATCGTCAACACTTAATGTCTAGCTCAAAGAATTCTTCAAGCTTCATGATAATTCAAGCTACAATATGAAGAGAGAACTCCGGGTCAAGACTCAAGTTCAAGTGCAAGTTCAAGATTCAAATCTAAATGCGGGACTCAAGTACAACTTAAAGTTACATTGAAGCTTCTGAAGTAGTCAAGCTACATCGAGAAGAAATCAAGCTTCGTAAAGATCAAAGTCTAAGCAAATGAAGTGTTCAATGTCCATATTTGATGTTCCAGGTTTGATAGACCATTAGATTGACCTTAGGGTAGGTCACTTTGGATACATAATCCAAATGAATATTATTACATGAGTTTGGTCTACTCTAAGACCAGTCCTAGACTCTGTTCGACCAGTCTTAGTATTGCCTCGACCAGTCTAAGAAATTCTAAGATCAGTCCTAAAATTATTGCAATTTATCAGATTTTTTGGTTCGGCTACGACCAGTCCTGGAGTCTGCTCGACTGGTCGTGAGATGGTCTCGACTTGACCTTCGACCAGTCGTAAAGCTTCGACTCAAACTCCAGCGACTAAATCAAGGGTCGCACGACCAGTCGTAGAGGGGTCTCGACTGGTCATGGATTGCCTTCGACCAGTCGTGAACTACCTATGACCGGTCGTGAAACGGTCTGATGCGATCGCGTTCAAAAATTCAAAAATCAGTTTATTTCAAGACCAGTCGTGGTGACCCTAGGACCAGTCGAAGACGAACTTCTTCTATTATAAATAGCACACAAATTTCAGAGTTTTTCATTGAATATTAAGTGAATTCAAGGCTCCACTCTGAGATAATTTTGTGTTTAAGTTTTAAGCTATTTAGTGCATAATTTCTTTCTCTTTTTGATAGCTTATTTAATTTAATTTTGTTTTTGTATTCCAATCTAATTTGAAAAGAGGAATTGACATATTCCTTCTTCTTGGAATCAAAATCAAATATAGCTACACCCAACTGATTTAAATCTAAAATTAATTAGAAATTAGAACCATATTAAAGTGAGTTGTAGACATTAAACTTCTATATTCAACGTCTACTCCAATTGGTTCTTCTGGGCAGCTACAAGAGGAGAAATCCAGGTATTTTATAATTCTGTAAATTCCATTCCTTTTTGGTTTTTGTTTGGGATTCGCCAGAAAAATCTCAAATTGTGTGGTTACTGAGGAGAGCCAAAAAACTCAGAAGTGTGGGTTTTTGGATTCTGTAAGCCCGAGTCAAAAAGACACAATTGTAAAGGTTTTGGGTGAACCTGTGAAAACCTATTTGATAGTGAACGCTAATATCCCCTGTGTGAGGATATTAGGAGAGGATATTAGGAGTGGAGTAGCATTCTGTGTGGCTGTTGAAGAACAGTTGGTGTACACACAGGCGAACCACTATAACTCTTTGTCTTGTGGATTGAATGCTTACTTAATTCTCATATCTTTTATCATTCAATTGTGTGGAATGTACATGTGGATGTGAATGTTGTAACGATTTACATTTCAAGCAAGTGTGGAGATTGTTGTAATAAATTAGATTTACATTTCTGCATTTAATTTCAATTCTCTGCTATTCATTTATCTTTATTAAAATTGAGTTCTTGATCCAAAAGAAGTTCTAAAAATAAGGTTGTCCTACCATAAGCCCTTGTTTATTATGGTGTAAGGTTGTCCTTAGAACTGAATTTGTATCAACCTCTCAATACTTATGTATTAAGGTGATTTGATTTCAGCATTGATAATTGATTTATAATTGTAAGGCTATTGTTTAAATTTATTCCGCTGATTTTATTTTTAATTTGGCATAGTCCTATTCACCCCCCCCCCCCCTCCCCTCTCGGACATATAGCTTGGCCTTTTCATTTTCCCCCCTGATGTGGCCGAAGAGGGAATTGATGTGCATAACTGCTCCTGTGTGATCCATTTTGACTTGCCAAAAACAGTTCGTAGTTATGTCCAATCATGTGGGGCGAGCTCGACAACATGTACTAGCAATGGTAAGATCATTGGCTGCACATGAGAGCAGGTAACCGGATCTTTCTTTCTTACGTGAATCAATCTGAGAATGCTTTACTATTTCTTTTGAAGTAGTCGGAAAAACTAGATGTGATATGCATGCAGTCTGTTGGTGGAACTTTTCTGCTAGACGTCTTGGAACTTTTCTGCTGGAGTGTTTGTTTTGTCCTCATATTTCTAATCTGTGGGCATATTTTCTTCATTTTTCTTATTTTTTGGGGGTTTATTGGAAAGTTAGACAAATTCAATATATTTCACCAACACCGAAGGTTAGCTAAATCCTTGTGATTTGGTCATTTCTCTATATGAGAGTTTCTGATTTGATTAATTTCATGCAATGCCTATGTTGGGAGGGAGAGCCACATCAAATTTTCATGTCCTTAAATAATTACTTTCATTGGATTATCCAAACCGACTAGCAATGACCATTAAAATTGACAGTCAAAGCAACTATAAAAATCAATTTCTCTAATAACTGCTTTTATTGGATGATCCATACTAGCTAAAGATGACCATCAAAATTGACAATCAAAATCAGCTATAAAGGTTTTATTCATGGATCTGAATTGTTCGTCATATGACAATTTTGATTTCATATCCCTTTGGATGATTACTTTGATTGGCTGATCATCAACACAAAATCAGTAGCTGCCAAAATGTATGGCCTATATCAAATTTAAGCAATTTTTTATGTCCTTTAATATATCACTATCATTGGATGATCCAACCCAGCTAATGATGAACATCAAAATTGACAATCACATCAACTATGAAGGTTTGAATCATGGATCTAAAATGTCCTTCATATGGCACTCAACTTTAGTTGCATATGCCTTTGGATGATCACATTGATTGGCTGATCATTACCACAATATTAGTGGCTGCAAAAAATGTACAACTAGATCAATTTTTTTTTTAAAAAGTCAAGTAATTAATTTTGACCATCCATGGATAAACTTTTTATAAGAATTTCATAGTTGTGTGTTGGTGTGGTAAATGCTCTTTCTCTATTTCGTAGTTGACTGCGGTTGGAAAATCGGGAACTAAGTCTTGTAGGTCATCTATATTCTGCCCACATTAGGCTGCTGTTCTTGAGTTGTACTTATTCTTGTTTGATTCTTGATTTCTTTAGCATCTCTTTATGACATGTCCTGTATCATGTGTTGTTTCTGATGGGGAGATATCTCCCGTTTGCATCTTTAACCTTTTTGAGGTGATGTTGTTTTGTTCTGTGAGTTGCCTAATCACCAAATCAATTTCATATAAATTTCTTTTCTTGTGGCAGGATTGGAATGGTTGTTATTTCTTCCCTCTCCAAATACTCTCTTGGGCACAGGCACAACTACATATTGTCAGGTAAACATAGCCAGAAGAGGGATCTAGACACTACCATGTTTGACAGGCGAGGCCGATAGAATTGCTGAGGACCACAGGACTTGCTCTGATGATTCAAAACCATTAGAAATTTCTGATTCAATCGAATCAAATGGTAAGGATGGTTCTGTTAAGTACACAGCCATGTCCAACTTGAAAACATCCAAGCAGCATGATCTAACCATGGTCTTCACTTGCAATGTCTGCAAAACAAGATCTGTGAAGATGGTCTTTTATGAATTATATGAGAAGGGAGTGGTGGTGATCCATCATGGTGGGCATAACAATCTAACACTTGAATGTTGATTAGCTTGGGTGGTTTGGAGAGCCAGGGAGCGTTGAGGAGCTCTTGGCAGCCCGAGGGGAAGAAGTGAAGAAATGATCTGTCAATTCTCTAAACCTAATTGTAGAATATTTACTTGGGGCAAGATCTTCATGATTTGAACAAGTTGCAGCAGGTGATAAGTTCTCTAAACCAAAATGTATGTGAGTGCACACAGACTCACCAAGATTTGTATTTTCAATATTATTGTAATTGTAATTGATTGAATGAATGATTGTAATTGAATGAATGAATGATTGTAATTGAATGAATGAATGAATGATTATGCAGGTGGTAATTGAATAAATAAAGGGTTATAATTTTTTTTTAATGTAGGAAACAACTATGAATATTGACTGTAACTTGTAATCTGACAACCGTAGCTGTTATTAAATTCGGTATATAGCTATGGATCCAGCACTACTTTTAGCTATAAATACTATCCATAGCTGTAGGAACTTTTCGCTACAGAAATAATTGTTACGGGTTATATCTATAGCTATTGTATTCTATAGCTACGGTTTAAATCCGTAGCCATATGTTTTAGACCTATTGGTACGGCACCTACGACTACGGTTGTGCTATGAACTAAAACCATAGCCATAGGTATTTAGCTACGACTTTTATCCGTAGCCTTTTCAAGATTCCAGTAAGTTCAACTTAATAGTGGACCCAAATGTCTGTCCAAATGAGACTGATTGTGGATGTATAAATGCAAATCTAACATGGAATAATTTCAATTCCCAACAATACAATGGAGACAATAGGTCACTTATAAAAATGCAACTTGTACTACTCAATGCAATCAATTCCCAGTTAATCTTCAGTAGCAACCATGCTAACTTCTAGCATTCATATTTTCTTTTACACTTCATTTTCAGCTCTGAAAAATGCAAGGTCTTTCTTGGACATCTGTCCATCACAATGTAAGAGTTATGGGCCATTATGGTCTAAGGTCTACTTAAAGATAAGGTGTGATTGATGGTCTTTACTCACAGTGATAAAAGTGTGTGTTGAGGTTAAACTTGAGGATGTGATATGGATGGTGGAGTGTGATTGGCTTACACTAGACGATCTGTTGTGCATTGTAAGGAAGTGTGATGTGATTACACATAAGAGTGTGATGAGGATGAAGTATGTGATTATACTTAGGGGCTAAGATATTTTAGGAAAAATCTGAAAACGGTTTAAGAAAATATTAAATATGATGAACCTTACCATATTCTATTTCGATAAAGGTCTTTATTCCTCTGTTCCAAATTTTGAATTACTGCCTCTTACCATGAACTGTTGGAATGCACCAGATGTAACGGGATACTACACAGTCAACATTCCATAAATTTCAAGTTAATATCATTAATATATAATTCAAATCAAAGTTCAAATTGAATAACAACTACTTTTTTAATTACTAAAATACCTAAGTTTACATATGCATACATTTTCATTTTACAAAACTAAATTATATCAGCTTTCCTCGAATGTTATTCATTACCTAGAGTAATTGGCTCAAGTTGAAATTATCAAGCATATGAAAATTTGAATCAACTTCATGATGGATATATAGATGTGGTTGATCCATGGAAGGAAACAGCTGTGGTTGACACCAAGAAGGAGAGAGTTGTGGTTGAATCAGTGCTTCCGGTATATAGTACGTGGTCATGGGGAGAGGCCCGACATTATTGTATCTTTAACATAATGTACAAGTAAATATTAAGTTCATTGGAAAATTTCAATTTCACTATAAAATAAATTTTCATTACTCTAAGGGTAATCAAAATGTTACCTGAGCAAATGAAGATTGAACATTAGAGCGTACCAATGTGGGCTATTTATTGGGATGGACTGGATTTGGTGTATCTCTCTGCTCTTTCTGTCGACGTCTCTTCGATTTTCCTCTCTCCAAGCTACTCTTAATTCTACGTCTACCACGACAATTCTCTTTTCTTTTAATTTCATGAGTTTTTTTTCTCTTTAATGATTTTAGCGCCTTTTCTTTTGATATAATTGATGGACTATGTGATGAGGTTACGCTCGATGATATGATCTTGTAGTGTGACTGTGTGATGAAGTTACCCGTGAGAATGAAAGAAATTGAAGGACTATGTGATGAGGTTACACTTGAGGATATGATATGTGTTTGTGTGAGTGTGATGTCTCCACTTGAGAATGTGATACAGTTGATAGACAACGTGATGGAGTTGTACTTAAGGATGTAGTATGGTAGTGTGATAGTGTGATGCGGTATGTATCCACTTGAGAATGTGATATGATTGATGGACAACGTGATGAGTTTGCACCTGAGAATATGATATGGTTGTATGATAATGTAATGTAGTTATACTTGAGGATATGATATGGTTGATGGAATATGTGATTAGGTTGCACTTGAGCGCATGACATGGTTGAGATGATAATGTGATGTGATTCCACTTGAGATTATAATACAGTTGATGGACTATATGATGAGGTTACACTTAAGGATGCATATGATATGGTTGTGTGATAGTGTGATGTGGTTTCACTTGAGAATGTGAAACACTTTATAGATTATATGATAAGGTTGCACTTGAGGATATGATATGGTTGTTTAATAGTTGGTGTGGTGGATTCAGTTAAAATGTGATACAATTAATATACTATATGATGAGGTTACATTTGAGGATATGATATGGTTGTGTGAGTGTGAAGTGATTTCACTTAGAAATGTGATATGGTTGTTTATTTTGGCGAAGATTATAGGATTTTATTTCTATTTCCAGTTTTCAATCTTCATTCATTTAAAACCCTCAAAAGAAATAACAAAAAAATAATAATAGTGAAAAGTAAAATTTTTAATAATAATAATAATCTTAGGTGATAAAGCAAAAGGTAATTACTACTAGAAAAGGGATAAAAGCTACGGATAAAAACTGTAGCTAAATAACTATGGCTACGGTGTTTAGATCTAAGGCTATGGCTATTAGCCGTAGCTAGCTTCTATTTTTTATTAAAAAATAAATAAATAATGGCTTACCATTGCTAGTGCATGCCCTGATAGATCAACTCATCTAAAAATTTCAAATTCAACAATAAAAGAAACATGCACAACAACTTTCATGAATCAGATATAATAAACATTGGCCTGCATATATGCAAACCTTTTACTAGCATTTCCGCATGCCTTTACCAGTGGTTACACAAGCCTTTACCGGATTATTAGAAGGCATCCCAATGCAGGTAAGATAAATTATTTTTTGTATTTTTTTATAGGGTTGGAAAATTTCCAAATATAAATGAAAGAAGTGGCAGACACCATGTAAGAGAGTACAATCTATATCAGAATAGGTATATGCATTTGTGGAAGTAATACTACCTTCAAACATAATAATGCTCATAGAATGTGTGCCTTGCCATGGCCCACAAGAATGCCTGATCTTATCATGAACCATACTTGAAGCTAGGACCCACAGCACATGACCACCCAAGCAACCAGATTTTAGGAAGCTATAAGAAGCCAAGGTATCTCCAATTTGTTTCCATGTACCTAGGTATTAGGTAACAGTATCAGCTGGTGTATTGGCATGTTGTTGTTTCCTTCTTTAGCATTCATACAGTGCATCAAGGCTTCAAATTGCAGTCACATTACTTCCAAGTTCCAAGTTGGACCTATGAAGAACATAATTGCAATTTGAAGGCTACTTCCTCATTACAAACATTTGGAAACATGTACTTCGACCAAAGCCAAAATACTCTCAGGAGAAATGTAAGAACAAACAACAAACATTAGAAAGCCAGATTACAGAGAATGACATAACAATAAAATCTTTGGAATGTGTTTTCTTTCCATACAAACTTGGGGATGGTGCATCTCATGCTCAAAGATCGGGTGTAGTTGGCCTTGGCCGTGCAATTTGACAAGGTAATCTATTGATTTCGTTCACAGTAATTTGGAAGGAATCTGCACATGTAATGCTAGTAAACTAAAAGAACATTGGAATTTCAAAAGCCTAGAAAGATAACATCAAATCAAAATATGCACGTGCTGTGCCAACTAATGCAAAAAAGACCATGGGATATTTCAGGTTACTGGGGTGGGGGCCAGTCATCTTTTAGTGATACCATAGATATTTCCTCAATTATGAGAAGGAAATATAGCATCCCTCATCGGTAAATGAATGCTCATTTTTTGTTCTAAATCTGAAATGAGCTAGAGAAACTGCTGAAGGGAGTGCATTTCTCAAGGATTTAGCAGTAGGCCCTGTAGAGCTTTTAAGTTACAGGAACTTCAACTCAACTTTTTTTTCCTTTTTCCTTTTTCTTTTCTTTTTTAATAAAGCAGGAAATTCTTGAAACTCGCATCCGAGATGATCTATACAATTATCTGAATTTTTTAATCTATCTGAGATTATTTGTACAATTTCAGAGCATTTCACCAATTTAAAGCTTTAAATTCCACCTAATGTGCATTTAGAAGGACCGAATCACATCTAATGTGCAAGTAGGTGCAAGCTCCTCCAAGGATTCTTCAATCTATAACCGAGGCAAAATAAAATTCTTATGTAATAATGAAACAAGTTGTTGTTTCAGGGTGATATTACCATGGAGGAAAATTCACATCTAATGTGCAAGCAGGTGCAAGCTCCTCCAAGGATTCAACTAGGTTGCTTTTTCAGCTTGTACTTGTGATATTGATTTGCTCCAAGCAGGACATATCATTATGAATTTCCAATACTGAAATATGAAAATCGGAGTATTTAATCACAAAAGTATAAGTAATGGTGAAATTTCAGCAATTAATTTGAAATTCCAGTAAGTTTATTCAATTTCTATCATCAATACTTGGACCATTTGGGTAAGACTACTAAAGTTAAAATGGACAATCCTGCAAGCTAACCTGTTAGAATTCCTGCTTCATCATGTCCTATGTAACAAAATACATAAATGCAATACGATATCTAAATTCACCCAAAAACAAAAATGGTAGACATGGGCAATCATAGAACTCAACTTGGTATTCTTTTCTTTCCTTTTTTCCTTTCTCTTCCATAAATAACCCTCTGAAGAAAGGAATCAACTATTTACACCCACCCTTTTGATTTACAAACACCACACCCATTTCCATTTTTGGACTAAAAAAGTGCAAATACTTTACTTCGGTCAGTCATAAATCTAAGGACCAATGAATTAAAGTTTTCTTCGATCAGTCATAAATCTAAAGACCAAAATTCTCCTTTGCTTCAGTCAGTCATAAATTAAAGTTTTGATTCTTAACCCCCATCAAGTTGCAAAAGATAATGAGGTTGTTTGTGTCATGACAGCTATATACAAACCTATGAATATGAATGATGATTGCATTAAACAAAAATCATAAGATACAAATGGTAAGAAAGGAAAGAAGGAATAGGAAACATATGTATGGGATTTGTATAAGAGGCATTATAGTAATCATTGATTGAAAGTTTTTTTTTTTTTTTTTTTTTTTTTTTTTAAATGAAGAGAAGGGAAGTCACATGCACATGATTGGATGGAAGTTATATTCTAGGTCACATAATTTGGCATAAAGATGCTTTCAATTGATGCAATATTCAACCACTAGATCCATTTAAAGTATTAAAAAAATGAACTAAGTTTTGACATGCAACATGCTTCCATTGGCCAGCAGGAATTACTCAAAGAAATATCTCCAATAGGAATTACTTTCCAAGAAAATGTTGTTATGTGAAAGTCAATGAACAACCAATGTAATATTGTTATGTGAAAGTCAAGAAAATGTAAAATTGCCAAAAGGAACATACAAGAGGATATGCCCAACTGGAAATGGAGCACATGTCTAGTCTCAAACAGATGTGAGATAGGAAGAGAAACTAAGAAAGAGAGACAGAGAGGGAGAAAGAGACCTAATATCGATTGATCATGTGGGGAACAAATGCACAAAGAAAGAAAAAAAATGCACAAAGAAAAAAGACATTACAGAGGAATTAAACCAACGGTATACATTCAACACATGCACATAGTTAGCCGAACAGGCCAGGCTAAAGTGACATGAGTCCAGGCCTGACCTGCAAATTAATCAGGCCATGCATGGGAGGCCCGAGCCCAACCCATGGGCAGCTAGTAGGTCCAAGCCCAGTCCAAACCTGGGTCGGGCAGACTACCCAGCCCATTGCTACCCTTCGTCATTTCCTGTCTATTGAATTTGTTGCAACTATCACATTGCATTTAAACACAACCTTATTCCTTTGATCAATAACATATATCAGAGAAATTGTCTTTATAATGAGACAAAATGTTTACTTCCCATTCACAAGTATACAGATTGTGCATTCAAAAAGCCTGATGCATTTGGGGACCTAACATGCGGACGAAAAAAAAAAAAAAAAAAAAAAAAAACATCAATTTCTTTAAAACACAGGTTTGCATTGAACCAAAAAAAACAAAAAAAAAAGACTAGTAAGTCTACAAATATTAACAAAATATTGTAAAAAATTAAGATTCAGGTTTGCATTGAACAAATTCAACAGTTGCTCTGAAAACTGGAACAGTAGAGATTCGAAAACTTAAATTTGAAGCACCTATAACCTTGTCCAGCTGAGTCTAAGACTAAACCAAGTTGGGAACGAGAACCAACATACCGTTTCACCATCATCACGAGTCGTTCCAGTTGAATTGATGTAAAGATAAATTGGCTGGTTTGGATACCATCCATTGCAAGTAAAGCAGTTCTGCTATCATGAGCTCTGTGACACCTGGCACCAACTAATCAATGCAAATGGCTAATTATTAGTGTGTATTATGCCATTAGATAAGACATGAGACTCTACCAATAACAAATTGTATGTGTAACAATATATTGGGAGACAAACAACATAAGAAGTGATAGGAAACAGGTTTGTCAGTTATGTCAGTCGATCCAACTGATGTATTCTGATGAATACCAACAATCCTTCTCTGCATAAAAGGAATGAGAATGCAGCCAGCAACATGAGTTGCAAATGAATACAGGTGGTCCTTCCCATCTTTACTACTTGGAACCCCCCCCCCCCCAAAAAAAAAAAAAAAAAAAAAAAAGGAAACATAGAATATTGATATAAGATACTCCACCTTAATCAGCTCCACGATCATAACAATTTTATTTATAGCTCTTCCCATCACCTTGAAGACAATTTCATCTGAGCCCTTTTCCTATGCAAATAGTAAATACAATGTTATCAGCAGGAGTCAACAAAAAAAAAAAGAAGAAAAAAAGATACCATGCTCACAAAAAATACAATACTTTTTCCCCAGAAAAGTGGAAGCACGCCACTCGTAACTTTATTGATCATTCAAACGAGATATACAACCGTTTTATAGAAGAACTAAGATTGGAATTTCTAAAACTTGTTGCATGAAAATTACTAAATAAGAGAACATAAATCAATGATAAGAAATTATATTTTTTAGATGACAAAAACAGTGTCTCAGAACAAAATCTGGTAATCTTTGTCTCAAAAATAGAACATCAAAAGACAAAAGGGTTAAAATGAATCTGGATCCTCTGCTTGCCACAAGTAGAAGAATTCAGTTTTTCTGAATCGTCAGTCCCACGCTAGAGACACGTGAATCCGATCTAGCAAAAGTATCAAATAGCCCATCTACACCTTTTTCTAGCTGAAAACATGAATTTAAATTTATAATTAAGTCAAATGTACAACACAAAATTCATCCTTTTCCACATTTACACCTACAACAAGCGGAACCTTCATAGCCCCCAAGGTTGCTTGATATAACACTAATAACATATCATGGCCATGGATACGGATATAACACCCACAATTACAAAGCACATATAAAAATTACGTGAATGTGGTGCTGTAGGATTGTTAAAGCAGAGAAAGTTAATGTGGATGAAGAGACATTTTAACATTTGACATTATAGGATATGCTGAAACTGATGCATTGAATTATGAGAAAGCAATAGAGAAACAAATAATAATGATAATAATAATAATAGATATGATAATAATAATACATTTGTTCAAACATGGTTGCTGCTAAGTAAACATATTGTGGTTCCACAATCTATATGCTAAACAGTGAAGTACAAAGAAATATAAGAAAACAACTTTACTTGTAGAAGCCGCCGAGCATAACCACCCTCCATTATTCTTGCGAAAGGGGAAGCATGTGAATATTTGTTTCCTTTAAAAGCACCAAAATTGCCAAAATCCAAGCTGCCAAACCACCTCCAAATCGATGCAAATAATTTCCACTAGATTATCCATTGCTTGCATGAAAGACACTTTCAATAACCACATTTTGCATAGATCAAAATAGCCTAACCCAAAATGATAGAGAATAAATCTCCAAGGAAATTCAAATTCACCTGCCCATCAGAGAACCTTTCGGAGAGAGAAGACAAAGACCC
Organism: Magnolia changhungtana; assembly: GCA_030180095.1. Taxonomy (NCBI): domain Eukaryota; kingdom Viridiplantae; phylum Streptophyta; class Magnoliopsida; order Magnoliales; family Magnoliaceae; genus Magnolia; species Magnolia changhungtana. The sequence goes on from JASAUF010000525.1 coordinate 7,500,998, forward strand.
TGAGCTTTCTTTAAAAAATGTGCCTGCTATCGAGGAAAAAAAAAGCTCCTTGGAATCCTTCTGGTTAAACTATCATAGGAGTCTGCCCTGCCCAGAAAAGCAGAGCAGTAGATTAGTAAAGGTAAACTAAAAGACATCATTATGGTGTAGAGAACACACAAAATAGTCACTTAAATACATCCAGACAAATCAAAGTAGCACTTCTCTAACATTCAAAATTTCAAAACCGAATTGAAAAAAAGAGAATCAAAGTAAACTCAATTAGACTTTGTTTCTAAAAATCCAACAACATACGAATTCAGCCAAAGCCATCACAGAAACAGTACTCAAACTTTAAAAAAAAAAAAAAAAAAAAAACAAAATCAATAGCAAAAAAAACTAATAGTACTCCACCGAAGCCGTCCCGTTGTTGTTGGCTTCACCACCCAATCTAGTTCCTGTCTATCACATGGTGGTACCGGTACAAATTGAATTGAAATATGTCTGAGTATGTGATTATTCCCTGTACTTATTATCCATAACATGATAAATGCTTGGCTTTTTTGGTAATTTAACAAAACAATCAGGGCAATTAAGTTGGTTGGAAAAAACAATCTGGTTCCCTGTCCGTCACATGGTGGTACCGGTACAGCAATCCAGACCATTCAAATTGTTGGTTCCTTTTTAAATGAATCATATCTCTAAAACTACACTGATTAAGGTAGTCCTAACTGTCCAATCAAAGTCTACCAAATGGATGGTTAAGAATAAAAAAGTGAGTGGTCCAGTAGAAAGTGGAAAAAAAATCAGACAGTTAAGATTATCTCCCTGTTAAAATTTTGTTGATACTCCATCCATGGTTGGAAAAAACTACAAGGTAACTGTATTGATTTTGCCGAAAGGCGTTGAAATGACAGAGAAGAATCAAAGCAGTGAATCTTTTTAAAGAATGTGGAGTCTAAATTTAAAGGAAAATCTAACTAAAATATATGAAAATTCAAATACTTACCTCATATATCTTTTCTACAAGGAAGGAAAACGACCCAATAGAAGAGAGAGAGGAGATGAGACTCTCTCCCTTCTCTTATTTTTCTTTTCCCTCCCAATTTTACTTTTCTGGTTTTTTTTTTTTTTTGTTAATGGTTTAGCATCCAGAGCTTTCTTTTATTTTTTTTATTTTTTAAGTGAGTGGTGATGTGGACCAATGAGGATTAATTCCCTGTTTACCTGGACACGGATTGCGTCCAACCCCCGCCCGGACGGCAATCCATCCGGGCAAGGCTCTGTGGGGTCCGCTGTTATGTAAGTGTTTTATCCACACCGTTGAACGATTTTTTCAGATAAATCTAGTAAGTTAACAAAAAATGAGACAGGTCCAAGGCTTAAGTGGACCACAAAGTGGGGATTTCACGTCCACCATTAAAAGCTTCTTGGGAGCCAGAGATGTTCCGGATCAAGCTGATATTTGTGTTTTCACTTCATCCACGTCTACATGACCTTATGAATAGGTTTTATGGTAAAAAAATAATCATGTGGGTCCTTAGAAAGGTTTCAACGGTGGGTGTCATATCAGTGTAGGTTCTTTTGTTGTGGTCTACTGAAGCTTTGGACCTGCCTCATTTTTTGTTTGGCATACTGAATTTATCTGAAAAAATCGTTCAACGGCGTGGATAAAACACTTACACAACGGCGGGCCCCACAGAGCCCTGCCCGGACGGATTACCGTCCGGGCGGGGGTAGGACGCAAACCGCGTCCGGTAACAGAGGATCCGGACTCATGGGCAAAAGGGTTTTTATTTTATTTTATTTTTTTATTTTTTAAATCCAATTTGAGCTATGGGCAAAAGGTTTATAGTCGAAATTCAAAACGGAAAGGGTAAAAAAAGGAACGGCTAGATATCAGTGTGGGAGAATTGTGTTCAGCCATCTCTCTCTCTCTCTCTCTCTCTCTCTCTCTCTCTCTCCCCCTTGAAAACCCACAACGAGAGAGCAACCAATTCTCAAAATGGCATTATTGGCGCTTCCTCTGCATCAAGGCCCACCAAACCACTCTTCTCATCCTCACCCTCTCTTCCTCCTCCTCACTACTCCCCTGCAATCCTGCACGTCCATCAAGCAGGCCAAACAAATCCATGCTTCCATTCTCCGGAACAGCGGCCTCCTTCACCACCACCAGCGGCAAGAGCTCTTTGCAAGGCTCATCTCGGCGCTCCACGGCAACCACTCATCTTATGCTGCTCTTGTCTTCGAACAACAACTTCAAGAAGACGCCACCACCATCTTCATGTGGAACACCATGATCAGAAGCCATGCAAGTAGTAGCAGCGATCCCATGCATTCCTTCTCCCTCTACAACCGCATGCGGGAAAACGGCATCCTGCCGAACAACTACACCTTCACCTTCCTCATCAAGGCTTCCGCCGCTACTCACACGATGCTCCACCTCGGTCCTGCCATCCACGCTCAGACCATCGTCTTCGGCATACCGAATTCGGACGTGCATATTCACACGGCATTGCTTCACATGTATGCAGCTGGAGGGAACATTGAGAATGCTAGGAGCGTGTTTGATAGGATGCTGCACAGAACTGCAGCTACATGGAATGCCATGATTGCTGGCTACACGAAGCGGGGCGACGTCGAAAGCGCTCGGAATCTATTTGATGCAATGCCTGACAGGGATGAGCAGTCTTGGAATGTTATGGTTTGTGGGTATGCGAGGATAGGTGAGTGTGATGTCGCAGGCATGTTGTTCGAGGGAATGCCTGTGAAGACGCTGCCCACGTGGAATGCGATGATTGCAGGGTATGCTCAGGATTCAAGACCTGCTGATGCATTGGAGGTCTTCCGGCAGATGCAATTTGCTGGAGTGACACCTGACAAGATCACCATGGTTGCAGTACTTCCAGCTTGTACTCAGTTAGGTGCTCTGGAATTGGGTGAATGGCTTCACGTCTATGCAGACAAGAACAGATTGAGTAGCAACAACGCCGTATGTAATGCACTGATGGACATGTATGCAAAGTGTGGCAGCATCGACAAGGCGATGGCCGTGTTCAAGGGTATGAAGGAGCGAACTGTGGTGTCCTGGAACACGATGATTTCTGGAATGGCAATACATGGCCGGGCCAAAGAAGCCATCGAGCTGTTCACAGAGATGGAGAGCAAGGGAGTGGTGCCTGATGATATAACATTCGTGGGGCTTCTGAGCGCTTGCGGGCATGCCGGATTCGTTGATTCAGCATGGGCTTACTTTAGAAGGATGCTTGAGGTTTATCAGATACAGCCCAAGATCGAGCATTACGGATGTATGGTGGATGTTCTGGGGCGCGCCCAACTCTTGGGCGAAGCTCTAGAGCTTATAGATAACATGCCAATTGAACCCAATTCAGTGATGTTGGGGTCACTGCTCAGTGCTTGCCGGAGTTGCAACGATTTCCAGCTAGGAGAAATGGTGCTCGAGAAACTAGTGAATTTGGAGCCTCTAAATCCTGGCTACTATGTGCTACTTTCGAATATGTATGCTTGCTTGGGGCGATGGAGGGAAGTTATCAGAGTCCGGAACTTGATGAAATTGAGAGGTATAGAGAAAACTCCAGGGTGCAGTTCAATAGAGGTGGACAGCACAGTTCATGAGTTCGTTGTGGGTGACAAGACCCATCCCCAAACCCAGGAAATCTATGCTAAACTGGAAGAAATTTCAGAGAGACTGCATTTGGTAGGTTACATGCCGGATACTTCTGTCGTGTTGTTTGATTTGGATGAAGAGGAGAAAGCTCAGAACCTTTCAGTCCACAGCGAGAAGCTGGCTGTTGCCTTTGGGCTTTTGAAAACAAGTGCAGGGAAACCCATTCGTGTGGTGAAGAATCTACGTGTGTGCTGTGATTGCCACACAGCCTTAAAACTCATTTCTAACGTTTATGAACGAGATATCATTGTCAGAGATCGCAACCGCTTTCACCATTTCAAAGATGGCATCTGTTCTTGTAATGAGTACTGGTAAAGATAAGAGCAGGCCCATTTTGCATATCTGTTGGAAGAAAGGTTTGAGCTAGAAAACAGTAGTTCAGGAACCTTGAAGTGCCCAAAAGGAAAGGGTAGTTAAGGGTATGTATCGTTCTGAAGCAGCAATGGTGAAAAGACAGGTTTACCTGTGAAGAAGCATGAGCCTAGACTGAGACATCCATTGACTAACCGGCTCTGCAATAGGAGAAGGAGAAAACAGGAGTCAGATGCAGAGAACATGATGAACTCTTTATGGAAAATGCCATGGATCACTGCATTAACAATGTTTGCCTAAGCAAGTTGGCCTCGAAATCACAATAACTGCAAATATCAGGAAGCACATGCAAGATAAATTAAGACCGAACTGCGAGAATGTTGGGTGCAAGCAGATTGCATGGCAGGTTAATTAAGGATCAAGCAGAAATTACATGACCAAATCGGAGAGCCAAAATATGGAAATCAGTGATCTGCTTAAATCAACTACATAAGGGGAAGATGAGCCAATTCACTTGATCCAATGGCAATGATAGGATATGCCAATACACGCGACCTCAAGCAAGCATAAGAGCAGGTCCTCCTTTTCTTCTCTACTCTTCGCCACCATGAGCACGCATATCAGGCACGCATGCACTCATTTTTCTCTGTCCTCTTTCTTCCTGTTCTTTCCTCTCCCCTCTCTTCTCTCTCTCTCTCTCTCTCTCTCTCTCTCTCTCTCTCTCTCTCTCTCTCTCCCTATCCATAAATAAGAGAAAAGGAGAGGTAATGGGGCTTTTGGCAGTGGAAGGGAGAGAGTTGGAGGGGAGAAATGGTGAAACGGGGTGGCAGCATGTTGTATGTGCAGTGGGCCCACTAGGGGTTGCCCCCTCCCAACACGTGCAGCACACGTGTTTAAATCTCCCACTCAACCTTATAGTGGAGAATATACTACCATAAGGCTTGCTCCGACAAGATTGATTGAGATCACATATAAAGAGTACGAATCAAGAAAGTGGGACCAACTGAGATTCCAGTGTCTCTATACATAGATGTTCGTACGCTAACTGACCACCTAGCGCACAACCTCCTAAGCTATCAAATGCTTGCCCTAGACACTCATGACCACACCGGGTTAGAATGACCCTTGATTTAGAATTGTTCTGTTAGCCTACGTACTTTTATTCTTATCAAATTTAAATTATATATCTTTTGCAAATGTTTTTTAAAGTTTTTAAAAAATAAATTATTTACATATATATAATTTCGTGAAATTGTTTGTAAATTATCATCCCTCAAAATTTGATGATGTTGGTGTGGATAAGATAAGTCTCAAAGTGCATAATCATGCTCCTAAGAACTTAGTGTCGCTTCCAAGAGGTCTTTTTCACGCAACTACGCAATTCAAAATCGACTAATCCACTTGGTATTAATTCTCCAGTTAAATTAATTATGAAAATCGTACTATATACTAAAGCAGCGACATAATCTCATCCTTCTATACACAAAGGTAGGTAAATGAAGGCACAAGGGTCACGTATGAGACTAGCATACTTGCATAATGCAATCATTAAATCGAATCAAGTATCCGTAGGTAAATTGGTCAGGGAGCGGAGTCTAACTTAATGCTCTGTTACTCACATACATTACAAAGTAGACATTATTAGGCACACGTTGGGTCTACAATACGTATGTCTTGCCTAAGGTGCCTAATTGCTGACTCAATTCAGTAACTCCTAACATGACACCATAAAGGCCATGACAAACAAAGAAGTCTCATTTAAAGTGTGTGAGTACTAGCTTAGCAACTCGTAATCCCATCAAGTAGAGATCTTGCCTAAAGTGCATGAGTGTGGATTCAAATTTTTTACAATATTTTTTAAACACATAATTCGACGTGTAATTTTTTCAAACACATAATTCAACGTGTAATTCGGTAGTCAAATGTAGAGCTAATAGGAGACGGACAAAGAAATTTGTAATCATTACAAATTTACAATCCATTGTAGTAGAAATCTCCTGTATAAATGCAAGAATCATTGTATATTTCTTGTTGATTTGACATCTCAGTAATGTAAAAGTATCATCGTTGCACTTTTACCATGGCTATCCAAACAAACACGAGAATTTGCGGTCAAATTACCTGTTGACTAAGAGCCTGGTATTGTAGTTTGTAATCATCGCACTTTTACAATTCATTACAATCGCAATTCACTATCCAAACATGCCCTAAGGAATTCTCTATACTCATGCTTGACATTCCTGACATGCTTGAGAAGGGACTCCTCTTCAACTTCATGAACAAGTTGCAACATTGGGTCCAATAGAAACTACAACAACAGGGTGTGCAAGACCTAGCTTCAGCAATGACAATAATGAAGAGCTTGATTGAGTTCACGAGCGGAGAATCTTCTAGGTCAAGATCACCATCAAGGGATGCTCATGGCAAATGCGAGGGAGAACAAGGGGGCTACTACCACTAGGGTGGGTTGAGCAAGCCATCAGGTGGCAAAGATGGCAAAGGTGTTGGGGACATGAAGGATGATAAGGATAGAGGGGACATATCCAAGCCATGAGAGTGAAGTGCTTCATTTGCAACAGGTCACACATGTCAAGAGAATGCCTAAGCAAATATGTGCCCACCAACCTTGCAGGTAAGCTAGAGGAGAAGAAGGATGAGGATAGTGAGGAACAATGCATTGGGTCGATGCAAGTCAACATTACGGATGATAAGCCCAAGAGCCAAGAGAAGAGTTGGAATTGCTTCATTTGTGACGGTGACATCGGGCAGAGGATTGCCTGCGTAAGAAGCCTTTGGGCTTAGTCCAAGTTGAGCAGGACGAAGGGCTGAGAGTTTGGTACTTGGGAGCTTTGCAGGGACGAGTGGTGAAGGAGGGCAAGTCACTTGGATGATTGTTGATGTATGTGGATGCGCATATCAACGGTGCATCTACTTTGACTTTGGTGGATATGGGAGGCAACTCGTAAATTCATCTCCAAAGAGGTGGCAAAGTGGTTGGGTCTCATATTGGTGGAGAATGTGACCTAATTAAGGTGGCCAACTCAAAATCCAACCCATTTAGAGTGTGGCCAAGGATGTGGAGCTACACGTTGGTGGGTGGGTCAGCAAGACAAATCTCTCTGCCATTTTGGATGATTCCAAGGTAATATTGGGCATGAACTTCATGTACTAGGCGAAGGCGGTTCCCATGTCCTACTTTGGAGTGATGAGCGTCATGGATGAGGGGCATCCATGCATAATACTGATGGTGTAAAGGAAAGGCCAATGATGGGATGATCTCAACCTTGGAACTAATTTAAGACGACAATGACAAGACAATGCGACTTGACAGTTCGAGTATCCAACGTGTAGCCTCACCAACAAGTGATTGATGAGGGGCGTCGATGCAACAAGTGGGGAAGAATATCATGACTGATCATTCTCATGGGCCTAAGTCATGCGCTTAGCCAGATGTATACTCATCTTGTACATTGGAGAGCTTTTGTACACAAGTGTAGGGAATCTAGAATAGAGTATAAATGCGTGGAAAGTTGTAGAGAAACTATAGAAAGTTCTAGAGTTGTGTACAGATCTCTAGAAGTTTGTAGAGAACTCTAGTGGTGTCTTGTGTGGAGAAATGTGGAATATCCTAAAAAAGGTTTCAGAGAATCCTTGGCTATTGGATGAGTGCCATATGGCACAATCGTAGCCATACATTTGTAGGTTCTAGAGTATTCTGATCTACAAGTGCTTTAGTGTGATACAAGGTGTTCTTCCTTATCTCTTATGTCTTTCTTGCATTCTAGTGAACTTTGGTGCTTAGCACGTGGGATGTGCACTTGGGGAAGGCTGACTCATTCATGATGGGAATGTGAGACGAGCTTCCAACAGTCTATGCTTGCTTGGGGAACCACTTGGATGGTGACATCTGGCTTCTAATGAAACTTTGGAAGATGCTTTCTGTACTCCCTTTCTTGCCCATTTTTCTTCTATACGCATTGAGAACAACAAGAGCCTCCTGCGATGGCAAAATACAATTCCATGAGAAAAATGGAGCCTCTAGCTATCACATCATTGCATCCCTAATCATTCTAACAAATGTTGCTGGCTATGGGGAAATTCTGGCATACTTTTCGTTAAGAAGTTCTGCCGAGGATAAGAGGATGCTTCATCCCTTCCTTTCTTGTCACTGTTGCCCTTTTGTGGTTTCTGCAGTTGTAGACTGGCATCATTTCTATTTTTCGATTTCAGAAACTAGATGTTAGAGGATTTCTACCCTTAAAACTTGGTTAGTTGCGTCTAGCTTTCAGCTGATGGGTATCTTAGGATCACATTAATCCATCTCTCGCCTTCATTTCCATTCCAGTTGGTTTATATTTGCAGTCTACATCAACAAAGTGACATATCACATATGCAACCAAAGAAAATAATTCCTAGCATACAACTTGAAACCTCTTTACTCTGTTGCTTACAAGGCAGTTGGACACTGAATTTCCACTTTCTACATGCAGTGGAAGTGGAACCCAATCCACCATAAGTAGATATCAAAAATATATTATTGTAACGCTTGTAGAGTCGCAGTTTCCAATGATTTGTGGTTGTTTGCAACATCTCTATACATAATTACATATGGATGTGCACTCTGTGCTTGTTGAAGTCTTTGAGTGGTCTGTTTTAGCTGTTTCCCAACTGTCTTGAAATTTCATCTTATGAATATAGGACCCTTGCTTTTATGTTGAGTGTGGATCTCCCCATCCCAATTCAGGGGGACTGAGCTCAATTTGTTAGCTTCTGTTAGATTTTTATTTTTATTATTATATTGTGTGTAACTGTGTATAGGCTTTACATATTCAATGATAGTAACTAATGTTGCCGCTACTTTAGGGGTCGGTGCTTAACGGATATTACCTCCAAAATATTTTTAGTCAATGTAGGCTTTGGTTTGTGTGCATGATGGCTTTCTTGAAATATTCAGGAGATGTGATTTCTTATTTTGACATATTGTCAAAGTTATGCCAATATATTGAATATACCAATAGACCCACTACCATTTGATCGTTTTCCCGGACTTTTCAGTCGATTTGGTTGCTTCAATGGGCTAATTTTGTTATTGGGGCATCAATCTTATAATTATTAGGGCATCAATCTCTCTACGGTGTAGTAGTATTAACAAAAGTAGAAGTATTTTCAAATTACAATGTAAGCACTTTGAGATCTTGGCCAGCCAAGTACAATACCACTTGTGCTTCAGAAATGGCACTCTAAATTGAATATTTCTGTATTTGATACAAAAGTGCCATTACACTGCATCTCTAGATTGAAGTATAACTATACATAGGCAGCAATAATGAAGAAAAGCTATTTTCAATATTTATTTAACAATACTTATCAAGATTTTCCCCATAGCATTAGTGAAGAAAGTTGCAGGAATCTTCTACCTTCTTGTTGCTCCCACTTTGAATTTGTGCTCCTGCTCCCTCCCATCCTTTTATATGTTTCAATATTTTGAAATCGTTGCTTTGACTTTCCAAATCTTCTGTCGCTTATGTTCATGTTTTGAGAAACTAAGATAAATATGGGCAAATTATTTTAATGACTTCAGTTGCCTCTGAAATTGATTGCTCAGTTGGAGGCCCCATTTCTGTGGAGATTGCATGAGACAAGGCTAGATGCTTCTTGGAATGCTTATTCTTTTAATCCAATGAATTAGAAGCGTGAGGATTTAGTGAGTAGATTTTTTTTTTTTTCTTTTTTTTTCCGAGCAAGAGAACTAGCCTGACTGTGGAACAAACGCGCCTATTTCCAAGCTTCTTGGAATGCTTATTCCTTTAATTGAATGAGATAGAAGCATGAGGATTTAGTGAGTTTAAGAATATTTTCTGAGAGAGAGAACTAGCCTGACTGTGGAGTGTAACCTTTTTCCCATCTCACGTTGACATTTTTAGCGGACACTAGAGCTATGATCCTGTATCTACCAATTTGGCCGTTGCTGGGTGGAAAATATGGATTCTGAGTGAATGATCAGCATGCTTTATGTGGAGAAAGCTTGTGAGTCATGATTGAGTTGATTGTTCTTTCATCTTCTGGAGGTCAGGAATGATGGCTTTATGGTAAGGGCTGGAAATGGATTTTTATGGCATATTTCACTGGTAAAGAAAAAAAAAAAGTGGTTGCATCCAGCCTGCTGCTTCTTTATTTTGATATTTGCTAATTTGGGAGCTTCTTTGTTATCCAAGTACAATTACAGGATTGCGTATGGCAGATCCTCTAAATCCCAATTTGTGAGACTTGTCCAATAGGCATCATTTCCAATTTGATGTGTTCATTTTAAAATCCTTTTCAGTAGTATCACAATTTGGGCTATACGCCTATTGGCATGATTTGCTCTAAATTCCAAATTACTTGTGGGTCTAGAGTTCAAAAAAGTCTTGGGAAAGAGGGATCCCTTATCTTTATCCTTATCTAAGCACCAGACACTGATAGCCAAAATTTGAAGGATCGTATGTTGCTCTAGGTGCTTCTGATTCAGTGGTATGGTAACTCCCATTTCACCCTTTCTCTTGCTTTTGTGATCTTGCGTTAAATTGGGAAGCCTATTCATTTGCCCCCACAACTAATCTCATCAGTGTCTTCCAGGCAAGGGCTGCAGTTGTGATTTTTTGTTATGTAGATTTAACTTGCTTGGGGAAGCATCTGATATGATCGGTGTTGAGAAGCTGACCATGAAGTACTCAAAAATGGTTGTTTTTGGAATCTTTGATCAGCAATTAATAAGAGTGGGAAGATTGAGAAGGATGTTGCTAATATAATTAGAGTTGGGTGGGAAGTGGAGATGTGCCTTTGGAGCTTTTATGTGATTATTACAACCAACCAAACTGAAGAGAATTTTATAGGATAGCTATTAGACCAGCCATGCTTTATGGGATAGAATGTTAGGTAGTTGAGGAACATGTTCATTGTATGAGAGTAGCTGAAATGAGGATACTGAGGTCAATGAGTGGCAAAAGGAGGAAGGATAAGTTAAATGAATGCATTCGAGGGAACTTAGGAGTCATACAATTGGTAATAAGATGAGGGTAAGCAGAATTAAATGATCTGGCCTTGTGTGGCGAGGACCGAGAACTGCACCGATTAGAAAGGGTGAGTCGGTTCAAGTTGAAGGCTCAAAAAGGGCAAGGGGAAGGCCCAAAAAGATGTGGGGGATGTACTAAGAAAAGACTTGAAGACCTATGTTTTAACTGAGGATATGGTCCTTGATAGTGTGGAACGGCATTTAGCCCACCCTTCAGGAGTTGGACTTTGCATTGGTTCTTAAGATCCTTTGGTGAAGTTGGGATGATTACCGAGTTCTGGCACAAATGATTCTTGCTGACCCGTATCCTCTCTCTCTCATGCCAACAGACTTAGTGAGAAAAGAGTTTGCAGAAGGAATTCATCCCTCAATTGCATAAAATGGCAACTTGTGTTGTTTCCTAGGATGTGCTTATGGAATCTCTAAGAGTCAAGGACCCTTTCTACCTGGAGCAGTCAGTTTTAAACTTCCAATATAGCCTTGTTAGGAAAATGGTGGATGGTAGTAGGTCCTTTCATGTTTGTAGGTGGAGGATAGTTGATGCTTGCCCCTGTTTTTAGTACATTTGAGTAGTAGTTTTATCTGTATATGTATAGCAAGTAGCAACCATATATCCCTGATCCAGAGTGCTTTTTCTTCCAATTAATGTTGATTGAGGCTGACGTTGACATTAAAAAAAAGAAGAAGAAGAACAATTAGTTTTCTTTCTTAAGAACTGGACCAAACAACAAACAGGGGATGTGAGTGATCACAATTCACAACCAATTCAAACTGGTTTTGACTGTCGCAATCTTTGTAATCTAACATGTAATTCAATTTATAAACTGCTAGTTAAAACTGGTTAAACAGCCAGTTAATAACCGTTTAACCAACATTTAATACTGTTACTGGTAAAAACTGGTTTGAACAGCTTTCTGTCTTCACATCTCCTCCTAAGTGCACCACTGACATGGTTGCTTATGGTCGAGCAGGGTTGAACTGAGTGGTCTAGGTTTTGAAACCTGCATGGAAGGTTTCTTGTGAAGCTTGATTTGCTGAACTTACATTCATCAGCTACGATTAAGTTTAAATTTTCTTATTGCCGTTATAGGTTGCTAAATGCAGATGGCATTTTCTTCGTTGGTTGCTAAATGTAGATGGCATTTTGCTTCATAGGTTGCTAAATGCAGATGACATTTTCTTGCTTTTCCCTGCTTAAATCTCTAATTTTCTTTTGCGAGCAATCTGCCTGTGAGTTGTGATCCCAAAGCCGTGAAGCAGAGTCATGTTCAATCACAGTAATGTCTGGAGTGTTTTGTATTTTCAGTAACTCATTTCTCCATGACCACGAAGAGTATGAGAAAATACCCAAGTGGGCAAAGCTTCAGCCTTTCCACTGATGGATTTCGTTGTCCCATAGCTACTGCCTTTCCACCAAACAGGGCTGTATCTGGATTATGGGTTCCCTCCAGGTGAAAGGGTGTCTTGATATATAGATCATAATGCTGACATGGAAAACTGGTATGGAATCCTCATGAAATGGAAAACTGTAGATTCTAATGGTGATTCTTTTGTTTTCTTTTGAAGTGCAGTTTTCCATAGAAAATGTTTAAAGGTTGAAATAGTTAGTGTTCAAACGTCGAGAGGCAAACCAATATGGAACCCTCAGGAAATGAAAAACTCTAGATTCTAATGGTAATTATATTGTTTTCTTTTGAAGTGTAGTTTTCCATGGAAAGGTTTAAATGTTGAAAAAGTTAATGGTCAAACAGAGAGAGATGTGCCTCTCATAACCTCGGAAATCCAGGTTTAATAGGTTTTATGGAAGACATGGACATCTACATTCTACTAGTATGGAAATGGAAATCCATAAACTATTTTTTCCCCTCAAACAAGAGAAAGATAGGTTTCCATGGGAAACGAAGTATTCAACATACCAAACACCTATATTGAAAATAATAATAATAATAATAATCCCAAACACCATATACATTTCCCTGGTGGCTTAAATTGTATCAGGCATGCTGACATTGGGTTTGCTAGTTCCACAAAAAGCTCAGATTTGCAACTTATCATAATTCAAGATTTTTTTTTTTTCCTTTTTCTGGTTTCCATTATTATAGAAATGTCATATGATTAACTGCTGAATGCATGTTTGTTGTTGTTATCAATGCTTGACATCAACGGGGATCATTTATTGGTTATTATGTTTAAATTCTAAGCAGAAGTGTACTTTCACTTTCCATTAATTTGTTCTCTTGCAAATGAAGAATTTATTTTTTGAAAAGGAAATTTGAAGATCTCAGATGCAAGTTGAGTCGAGTCACCTGCAAGAAAATCCCTCCCACTCCCAAGTTACTACCATGTAATTGTATGACTCGCAATGGGATTATCACCATATCTAGCTTTCTAATCTCATTCTCTAGTCTCTACTAGCAATCAATGCATTACAACTCCAGTAGAATTGTGTTCTTGGGCTATTTTGCCTTCTATCTGCAGTTTGTTCTGATTAATGCATCTGCCAGTGTTTTTTTTTTTTGTTATTTTTGTTTTTTTTCTGGGGAAAGTTTTGAGTTATGGAATCCCCATCCCTTGAACAACACATCTTCCTGCCCTTTTGACACCTTGGTTTGTGATTCCGTTGGTATCTTGTTAGTTTAGCAGTGTGGACTCAAACATCCACAGTGAAGAAGAGATCATGTCACAGGCCCACATGACACTAATGCTACAGAATCAATACAGAGACGTTTTTCATTCTTTCTTTCCCCTTTATTTTTTATTTTTAATCAAGACCACTAAAAATAAATGTTGAGAGGGTGCAACCCTACTGGGGCCCACCCACGCAAGGCAGCAGGCTGCCTCTCCCTTTTACCATCTCTCCTTTCCACCTTCGGGGAGGGGTGTGTGTGCATAACAGTAAAGAAAAGTAGAGAAGAGAAGAGCCTGCTCTTGTACTTGCTTGAGGTCACGCATATATCAGCATACCATCATCACCTTCGGATTTGGCAAGTGATTGGGCTCGTCTTCCCATTACGTGGTTGATCTGAGCGGGTGATTGATTTTCATGTCTCGATTTCTTGATTTGGTCGTGTAATTGCATTGCATGATACGTAATGATCACCAAAATTTAACCTGCCATATTGTTTGCTTGTGCCCAACCGTGGTACCAAAGCAGTGATCAACGCGATTTCGATAAGAGGAAACAGTAATAAATTTTTTATTGCTATGTACAAGTTGCATTACACGAGAATATGCAGTAGGTGATGTATTTTTAATTACTACAACATGCGTATGTCATTTTGTGACATTAACCCATGGTGATATAATACTTGTATTCCATAAAATACATAAAATTTGCACTCGTTTGGCATTTCTACTCTAATTCAATAAGAGTTATTCTAATAAGCTTTTTTTTTTTTTTTGGTTCTAGCTCTTGTTTTAAATAACCTAGTTTGGTAAAATTCACTTTTTCTAAATTGAAAAAGCTATTATTTGAAATAAGCATGTTTGGCAAAATATTTAAATATGAGCTTTTTTTTTTTTGGGGGGGGGGAAGGGGGTGTGGTTGATGTTATTTTTAAAGATTACGGAAGCATAGTTGAGACGACCCGCCACCGTTGTGATATTGTCTGCTTTGGGGTCTCCCCCGCACGGCTTTAAAACGCGTCACAACAATTAAGGGAGAGCCTCCACATATAGCCAGTACTTCGAACGACTGCCCAAGCGATGTGGGACAAAGTTCCGTCCACGGTCACTTGCAACAGTAGCTCGCCCAACACCCTTCTAATTCATTGGATTAAAAGAATAAGCATTCTAAGAAGCATCTAGCCTTGTCTCATGCAATCTCCACAGAAATGGGGCCTCCAACTGAGCAATCAATTTCAGAGGCAACTAAAGTCATTAAAATAATTTGCCCATATTTATCTTAGTTTCTCAAAACATGAACATAAGCGACAGAAGATTTGGAAAGTCAAAGCAACTATTTCAAAATGTTGAAACATATAAAAGGATGGGAGGGAGCAGGAGCACAAATTCAAAGTGGGAGTAGCAAGAAGGTAGAAGATTCCTGCAACTTTCTTCACTAATGCTGTGGGGAAAATCTTGATAAGTATTATTAAATAAATATTGAAAATAGCTTTTCTTCATTATTGCTGCCTATGTACAGTTGTACTTCAATCTAGAGATGCAGCGTAATGGCACTTTTGTATCAAATACAGAAATATTCAATTTAGAGTGCCATTTCTGAAGCACAAGTGGTATTGTACTTGGCTGGCCAAGATCTCAAAGTGCTTACGTTGTAATTTGAAAATACTTCTACTTTTGTTAATACTACTACACGGTAGAGAGATTGATGCCCCAATAACAAAATTAGCCTATTGAAGCAACCAAATCGACTGAAAAGTCCAGGAAAATGATCAAATGGTAGTGGGTCTATTGGTATATTCAATATATTGGCATAACTTTGACCAATATGTCAAAATAAGAAATCACATATCCTGAATATTTCAAGAAAGCCATCATGCACACAAACAGCCTACATTGACTAAAAATATTTTGAAGGAGGTAATATCCGTTAAGCACCGACCCCTAAAGTAGGGGCAACATTAGTTACTGTCATTGAATATGTAAAGCCTATACACAGTTACACACAATATAATAATAAAAATAAAAATCTAACGAAAGCTAACAAATTGAGCTCAGTTCCCCTGAATTGGGATGGGGAGATCCACACTCAACATAAAAGCAAGGGTCCTATATTCATAAGATGAAATTTCAAGACAGTTGGGAAACAGCTAAAACAGACCACTCAAAGACTTCAGCAAGCACAGAGTGCACATCCATATGTAATTATGTATAGAGATGTTGCAAACAACCACAAATCATTGGAAACTGCGACTCTACAAGCGTTACAATAATATATTTTTGATATCTACTTATGGTGGATTGGGTTCCACTTCCACTGCATGTAGAAAGTGGAAATTCAGTGTCCAACTGCCTTGTAAGCAACAGAGTAAAGAGGTTTCAAGTTGTATGCTAGGAATTATTTTCTTTGGGTGCATATGTGATATGTCACTTTGTTGATGTAGACTGCCAATATAAACCAACTGGAATGGAAATGAAGGCGAGAGATGGATTAATGTGATCCTAAGGTACTCATCAGCTGAAAGCTAGACGCAACTAACCAATTTTTAAGGTTAGAAATCCTCTAACATGTAGTTTCTGAAATTGAAAAATAGAAATGATGCCAGTCTGCAACTGCAGAAACCACAAAAGGGCAACAGTGACAAGAAAGGAAGGGATGAAGCATCCTCTCTTGCACACCCAAGTGCACTATTTTTGCTTATCCTCAGCAGAACTTCTTAACGAAAAGTATGCCAGAATTTCCCCATAGCCAGCAACATTTGTTAGAATGATTAGAGATGCAATGATGTGACAGCTAGAGGCTCCATTTTTCTCATGGAATTGTGTTTTGCCATCGCAGGAGGCTCTTGTTGTTCTCAATGCATATAGAAGAAAAATGGGCAAGAAAGGGAGTACAGAAAGCATCTTCCAAAGTTTCATTAGAAGCCAGATGTCACAGCCCAAGTGGTTCCCCAAACAAGCATAGACTGTTGGAAGCTCGTCTCACATTCCCATCATGAATGAGTCAGCCTTCCCCAAGTCACTACAAGAAAATAGGGCAAAACTGGCAGTTGGTGGAACCCTTTGCTGGCTGGAACCAAATCCAGCTGTCGGAAAAAGGGTCTCTATTAAATCAAAATGCGAATGCCCTAATCTCATTTTCGGCTCTTCTCCTCTCTTATCTCATTTTTGGCACTCTCTCTCTCTCTCTCTCTCTCTCTCTCTCTCTCTCTCTCTCTGCGCCTCTCCTCTCTATCTCTCTGCACCTCTCCGTCTCTGCTCGATCTCTCTCTCGGCCCCCGTCCTCACCCTCCTGCCTCGAGAACCTTCATCTCTCTCTCTCTCTCTGTCTGTCTGTCTTCCATCCTCTGGCCAGATCTGGTCCTTTTACTCACTGCAAACTGGTACAGATATAAACCCCTCTGCGGTTTAGGGCTTTTGCATTCTATTCCCTTCCCTTCCCTCTCTTTCTCCCTCCTAGGTTTAGGGCTTTTGGATGATATTCGACATATGTTCTTCAGTGATGGTGGCGATTATTAAGATGTGGTGGCGTTGAATTCGTAACTTGCATTTCCTCTTCTTGTGAACTAATTTGGTGAGACTTCTTTCCCCTTATCATTTTCATTTCACTGTTGATAGTTACATGAAGTAATGTAATCATATGAAAGTTTTGTAACTAATCAAGAAAGTAAGATAATAATATGAATTTCTATTTTTATTTCATTAAAACATTTCATTATTTTTATATGAAAATCTACATGCTAATTGTTTGAGGAAATGCCTCAACCAAGAATGTTCTTGTGTTAATCATGCTAGAGGTCCTGCGTTTCAACTCTCTGTAAATGGGGCACAAATCGCTGTATGGTTGGATGAACCCATTGTATCATCCATCTAGTTGACCCTTCTTTGGTGGACCAACACATAAATTCACAATGACTGGGGAATTTTCCCTTGTTGACCATTTTTGTTTTCAGTCATCTGTTCGATCAAATGGCCAGGACAATTATGTCAGTTTGACTTTCGAACTATGGTCAAAGTCAAACTGAGGGCTATATGATGGGCTATATAATTTGATTGGTCTGTTTTCACATGAATGTGTGCTATGTGTATGGTGGATGAGACAACATAAAGTGAAGAGTTTTGGTGAATGGCCTGGATCTCCAGCTGAGGTTCCCAGAGCAGATTCAGGTTCGGTGTCCATCTCTTTGTCAACTGAATGTGTCTCATCTAATGTTCTGGTACTTGTGTCTCAATTTTGCTCTTTAACTCATCTCAGCCATCAGTTAGCACCACTGATACAACTCTTTCTTCTGGCAATGGAGCTTTGGATCCTATGGATATGTCTCCTTGTTCTACTAATCACTTAGATGGCATACATGATGACAACACTTACACAAGATTTGCAAATCAACAAAACCTGGAAGAAGGGCATCACCAGAAGCCATAAAGATGTGGAAAGAAAATGGTTTTACTAGGTAAATATACAAAAGGATGTACTAAATGGCTGAATGTTAGCAAGTTGTTAATATTACTTGGAGCATAGTTCAAGAGCTTCTACCACTTCTTTCGAATTCAGCGCCATTTGCCATTTATCATCAATATCTTCAGGTCCAATGCCCTGGGTTCTGTTGGCTTTATTTTGTGTGCATCTGTTAGTCTACTCTTTTTAATGGTAATCTGATATGATTTCCGTTTTAGTTGGTCTTTGGCTCTTTCATTAGCTGTGTCTATAGAAACCATCTGCCAGCGAGATTCAAATGTTGATACCATAACCTACAGATGTGTGAGATTTCCTAGTAGATTAATTTAGCACTATTTAGATATGTAAATTAACTTATGAGCCGAATGTTTTGCTCAATGTTGTTTAAATCCTACAGTTTTCTGTTCAGATCCTATGATCTAATTGAAATCTCAGAGGGGGCTAAATTGCCTTTAGGGAAGATGATGAAACGTCTGAAATCCCAAAGAACGAAGAAAACGTCTGATGGACAGCCCGGATCTCTTACAATGTGCTATGTTGGAACATGGGCAGCATCTGGGTTGTGGTGACTGTTGATGGTGGATGCAAGAATGCATTGTTTCTACATTTGAATGTGTCTAGATGCCCAATAGAAATGTCATTTATGTATAGACTGTTGAGGTTGCTTATGCTGGTTCTAATCCAGATGTGTTTGAGTGGTTTTGCTTCTTTGCAGCTGCAGTCATCAGGATGGAAGACGGAACGTCTTCTATCGTCTTCGATTGTTTGGAGGGAACATTGGATTCATGGTCCTTCGAATGAAAAGATCAACTAGGTAAGCCTCTGCTCTGTTATATCCCCTTATGCGTTCGATCCTTGCTCATGCCCCCAAAGCAGAATAGAGGAATTATATCCTGCACAGCAGTATACGACTGTTTCTTGTTGCATGGCCCACGTTTCAGCAATCCACAATGAAAAGAACAATAACTATTTTCTTGAATAAGAGTACCTATGCTATGCTTGGATGTACACAATGATGGTTTTGTGCTTCTCTTTTTCATCCTTTTTCAAGGTAACTCAATAAACAAAATTGTTAGTCTTATTCCATTGGCAATTTTATTTATTTTTTCATTTTACAGTAACAAACATATGCTAGAATTCTAGATATTATTATTTAAGAAATTCTGCTTTCTACTGCTTCATCTTCATCTATGAATGCAGATGGGTATCCAATCTAAGTGTAGTTTGACATCATCCAATCACCCTGCCATGTTTACTTTGGTGAGTTGGCTCTGCCATATTCAGGTTTGACCAGCTCTACTACATAAATCTCCCTTTTCTTTGAATGAGAATACTGTTGGGGTTCCTTGGGATTTCTATTGCTCCACTGTATTTTTGGCACATGAAAAGCGGTTGCATTCATAGTATGAATTCAGTGGGTTCTCTGAACTGTTGGCTGTCCTTGAAAGGGTTGTCATAGAATGATTGGCCAAGAGTTTGCGATGTACATTTAGGTTTCTGGTTTGTATGAGCAAGGCCCATGGTTCATTGATCCATACCGTTGAGTTGATGGGACTTATTGTCACCTTTCCAAAAAAATGGGATGTAATTTAATGGACCCTATTGTCAACGACACATTCACCAAATATCACATAGATGTGAAGATTGTAGCTATAGAATATTTGGCCCTTTTTTCTTCTTCTTCTTCTTCTTCTTCTTCTTCTTCTTTTTTTTGCTAAATGTGAACTGTTTCTGTATTTCTTCCTTAAAGACATGTTTGGGTATGTGAATCCAAAGGAAAGGAAAGGAAATAATAATAATTGTTCTATGATGTTTTCCATGAGAACTACTGAAACATGGTTGTTGTAATGTCCACCTATTGAAGGCTTAGGATTTCTAACCATCTGGGACATTTTGGTGCATGGTCGTCCACATTGACCAGCAATATTAATGGTGTGGATCACTGAACCATGGGCCTCACATATTGAGAAATGTGCTGTGGTTTTGGGTTTGAGTTCTGAACCCAGTAATATGTTTAGTTGTCATACTTTGTAATGAGACATCCCCTGTTTTTAAAGAAAATGTATTATTCTCTGCAGATGAACAATCTAATTCTGCAGAATTGCTTTCCTTGGAAACAGAAGATGTAAAATTGAAAAAAAAAAAGAAGATAATGCCTTTGGTACTCGGTAACATTTGTGAAATTGTATCTCCTTTCAGTTTTTGTTGAGAAACTGATGGTGTTCATGGGAGAAATTGAAGCATTCTGTTTCCATGTTGCAGCAGTCCCAAGGAATAATATCAGAAGAGTTGATTAATCGCCTCATGAGTATTCTTGGTCACGTAATGCAGCTCAAAACATTGAGGTTAGGGAAACAAATGAACATGCAGCTCGTTGTTGCATCATAGTAAGAAGGAACTATGATTGCAATAAAACCTAGCTAGTAATGCCAACGCTTGCATTCTAAGCTGTCTAATCGAAAAGTGCACTATTGTTTTTAGGATTCATATTGCCTGCTGTGGAGCACAGGTTTCTTCATTTGATTTTACTGTTATTTGGCTCAAACTGTAATTACCTAGGAGTTAGTGAAGTTAAATGATATGATGATGCAACCACAAAGGGGAATGTAAATAGATCAAAGAAAAGAAAAAGACTGGGAAAGAATCCAACAATCTTCTAGTTAAGACTAGAGAAACAAAAACTAATTGATGACATTATCTTCTCAATTAGGCATAAATCTATGTTTGTGTGTAGGTCAAGGGCATTTAGTACAGAGTATAACTCTCTCCCAAACGAATCTTCCCAACCATTTGACTGTGATTGAGATGAATTTGTGTAAGCTATCACTCCTGATATCTCTTTCCCTTTGTTCCATTTAACGTGATTCTCTGATTCATATGTAGTTTTTCTCATAGATGACATTGCTGATAATGGGAAGAGGTTAAAACCTCTTAAAATCCCTCATTGAGTTGATTTTATCTAGTTTTCTTAATCATAAGAAGCATATGATTGATTAATATCTTTGGTTTCATAGCATGGTCTCGAGGGCTGATGTGAATCCTATGCGATTGAGGAATTCATGATTTCGATGTGATTGATGACAAGCGATGAGTACATAGTCCACTTCAGCTTATGGGCTATTTCAAAGGTATTATAGAGGTTTCCATATCATGCACCACCATGTGGGTATGTTTGTAGTTTGGCTGATGTGCAGTTGTGTAGAAGGCTAGAGGCTGGATGTGTCGGGGGAGGTATGTCTATAGAGTAGGGGTTCGGGCCCCCCTTCTGTTTTATATCTAGGTGTGGCTTCACGCAATGGCTGTTGCAGGCCTTCTACAGTTTGTTGTTATCTTGCAATCTAGCATGAAATCGGCACTCAAGGAAGACCTTTACTGGTGTGCTGCAACCCTTTCCTTTTTCAACAAACAGGTGATGAGTTCTCAAATAGAACAAATACGTGCACACACACACCAATAATAAAACAATACATGCATAAAGAATGTCAAGAGCATGCTTGATATAGGGAATGACACTCTCTACCTGAGTTTTTCTCGTAGGCAAATAAATAGCTTTGCAAATAATCCACTGTCTCATGAGTTGCTTCCACTGTTCCACATGAAAATCTTCCATTGAAACTCTCAAGATCTTTTTAGAATGCTGAAATTTTTATTGAAAATTAATTGAAAGAAGGAAAGCTATCCATTAAGATAATGGACAACTATTGCCAATTAGAAGAGTGTCCCTTACTTTCAGATAGCTCTTCTTGATCCTGATAAAGCTCTTTTCTTCTGATTGTTTCAGTTATTTAGAAACTGAAATGCTTGCAATGGCTCTTGTTTTAGGGTATGCTGGGAATGGGATTCTTTTGAATATCTAATCTGAATCCTTATTTTATCATTGACAATCAACAGATGTATTTGCATGTGTTATGACAGATTTCTTTTTTGGAAAGTAACATTACCAGGGATTGAACCCTGGATCACTCACACACACTTCTTAATCTTATTATGAAAGATAAAAATTTTCCTGGTTCACTGACTTCCTTTGACCTAAATAGTTGATGAGGACCCAAAGACTTTGAAGGTGTTTCCCATTCCACTTCATGATGCCAGTGGCTCAACTCTGCATTATGACCGGCTTAGCATTTCACCTGATGGAAAGATATTGGCAGTAACCCATGGTTCGACATTGTAATGGTCATGTGCTGAAACTAGAAAGGTTTTGGATACAGCTGAAAAATCACATGAAGGTATAAGCGTTTTCCATTCTGTCCTTGTTTTTTTCCAATTTAATTCACCGATTATTGTATCCGTGGTTAGAATTGATGTTGCAAAACTTGTTGGTAGATATCGAACTTGGCCCAGTCGAGTAGTTTGGGAATCGATTTTGAATTTAAAGCTCTTGTTTTTTGTTCGGATTTTACGTGTCCATGCTGAAACACAATTCTTGGTGTATCCTATGGTAGACAGCCTATGGTGCACTGAGTCTCTTTTTCCTTCTTTGGATTGCCTTAACTGCCAAATGGGTTTTTGTTGACCATTAAGGAAAACAGTAGTTTCAGGAGAATCCATGCTCAAGGATCTGTTGGATGATACAATCAGTGGTATTTTTGGTCATGTTTATTAGTTGTGTGAGCTTATCTTTGAACTAGTGATTCCTAACCAGTCTCTTGGCCTCATTTCAAAGTTATATGTTCTATTTTCCTTATATTGCTTAATATATTGTTTATTGTGCAAGTCCTATTCATCAATAGTTCAGGTTTGATAACAAGCATCACAAAAATCCATGCTTCTTGCATCTGTCCAGGGATTTGAATGAGAATGAGTTAGTCGGGACAATTCCACCAATACTAGGCAGTCTGTCCTATACTGGCAAGTTGTGAGTTGGAGACTACCACATCTGGTTTATGATCTTAGCAATGCATATATGCCACGATTGGTCATTGTGTTTTCTGTTTATTCTTCCCAGGTACCTACACAGTAACAAGCTCACTGGGCCAATTCCACCCGAATTGGGGAACATGTCCAAGCTAAGCTATCTGTGAGGGTTCCTTCTTTAAAATAAAATTTCCACTTCGGGGGTATTTGTGTAAAATATTTCTGATCCTTTCCTTCTGCATGCAATTGAACAACAATGAACTGGTAGGTAGCATTCCGGCCGAGCTTGGACAGCTGGAGTGATCTGACAGTGGGTGTACTAACAAGCTAACAAAAAAAAATAAAATTTGAGTTTTTATTTTTTTTTATTTTAAAAACTTTCTCCTTTATTTCTATCATCTTATTTTAACCTTTTGTCGCATATTTTAATTTATCATGCCAGGAATCTTGCCAACAACAACCTTGAAGGACCGATTCCTTGGAACATCAGTTCCTGCACTGCACTGAATCAATTGTGAGTATTTTGATTTCATATTTGTTTACAAGAAATTTTTGTTCATTTCTGATCCCATGATATCTTGTTTCAGTAATGTGCACGGCAACCGATTGAATGGTTCCATTCCATCTGAATTCCAGAAGCTGGAGAGTCTAACATATCTGTAAGTTTTAACCAGGATATATATGGCTTATGCTTTTCTTTTCCCTTCATCTGTTCTGCCACCGCCATTCGAAACTGACTGATTTGCCTACAACTATGTAAGTAGGGCCCCATGGTTCAATGATCCAGACCATTGAATTGAGCTCATCCGACCCATCATGGATGGACTTCCCAAAAGATCTCCCAGATTGGAAGATTGTAGCCCAAATGTTGGCTTTTCGAGTTGATGTTGAAATGGTAATGTATCTTTCTTAATAATGTAAAGTTGTCCTATCATTTTGAGGATGGCCCATCCATGGTGGGCGCCTAAGAGCCCATCAATAGTATTGGGCGCCTGAGCCCCTCGTGACCTTCCTCTTGCACAACTTTGTATCAAGGTTTGATTCATCATCCTAAGCTGTTTATAGTTTTGTTGAAAACTTAAATGTCTAAACATGTTTGCTGCATCATGACACAATAGTACTCTAATTATTAAGTTTACGACTTCGTGGCTGTTTATATGAGATGTTACCTTTCTTGGCCAGGCTGTGGACTCTATGGGGAGAACAGAATAATCGTTGCAACCTACGCGGTCAGCTTTGAAGACACTTTTAGGAGGGCAAAATCAAAGATATTGGAGTGGTCTTATGGATTGTTAGGGTGTTGTTGTTGTTTTTTTTTTTTTTTTGTTTTTGTTTTTTTTTGTTTTTGGTATTTTCCTTGGCTTGTAAATCAAAGTTGTTTTCGCCTAAATCACTATTTTGCTGGTTTATTCAAATTAATGATGTCAGCTCAGTGGCTGTTGTTTCCCAACACTCAAATTAAAGAGGGTACTACATTAAGTGCCTCTAAAAAAAAAACAACCATTCATAAATGCAACAGGAAGTAGAATGAAAATAGGTTCAATAGCCTTACATGCATTACATGGGGGTGGACGTGTATGTGCCATTGAGTTGGCCATAACAAGATCTTTTAAAATATGACACTGCAGCAATGAATTCTGGTGTCCATACTGTAATTGCAACTCAAGTTTGATGCAGGGAAGGGTCAATGACAATTTCATGTACTGATACAGTAAAAAGAAATTAGGCCAAAATGTTCAATCGAACAATGCATTTCAATAACAATACGGTAGTTTGGATAGTAGATTTCATATACTATTCACTATTATTTACGCTATATGGCTACAAATTAAATCTAGAAAGGTTTCTCTATGGCTACGGATTTTATTCATAGCCTTTTTCCGTTTTCCGCTCAAAATTATGATTTAGGGGCAGCCCACAAAACTGCTGGTAAAACCTATACTGACTGAGCCCTTGCCGGCTGTTGGCTGACAGCCGGTAAAATATTTACCGGTGGTTTTTTGGACATTTGCCGGCGGTTTTGACCGCCGGGAAAGGCCCATTTTGTTGTAGTGAGTGCACATCTGCACAAGACACCACTAGAGTTCTCTACAAACTTCTAGAGATCTGTACACAACTCTAGAACTTTCTATAGTTTCTCTACGACTTTCCGTGCATTTATACTCTATTCTAGATTCCCTACACTTTGTGTACAAAAGCTCTCCAATGTACAAGATGAGTATACATCTGGCCAAGCGCATGACTTAGGCCCATGAGAATAATCAGTCATGAAATTCTTCCCCACCTGTTGCATCGACGCCCTCATCAATCACTTGTTGATGAGGCTACACGTTGGATACTCGAACTGTCAAGTCGCATTGTCTTGTCATTGTCGTCTTAAATTAGTTCCAAGGCTGAGATCATCCCATCATTGGCCTTTCCTTTACACCATCAGTATTATGCGTGGATGCCCCTCATCCATGATGCTCATCACTCCAAAGTGGGACATGGGAACCGCCTTCGCCTAGTACATGAAGTTCATGCCCAATATTACCTTGAAATAATCCAAAATGGCAGAGAGATTTGTCTTGCTGACCCACCCACCAACGTGTAGCTCCACATCCTTGGCCACACTCTAAATGGGTTGGATTTTGAGTTGGCCGCCTTGATCAGGTCACATTCTCCACCAATGTGAGACACAACCACTTTGCCACCTCTTTGGAGATGAATTTATGAGTTACCCCCATATCCACCATGTTGGGGGCCTTGCACAAAACCTTAGGATCTAGCCTCCCAAAACAAACCAAAATTACGCAATAGTAAAGCAATGAAATAAATCAAAGCATAAACCACACACCACACAAGAGATTTTTATGTGGAAAACCCTCGAAGATGTAAAAGCCACGGGACCTCCTTCAGATCAACAATTCACTATGAAGTAGAACGTTACAACCTTCTTCATTCACGCAGGAGTGGATAAACAGTAAGAGAAACAAAGAAAAACAGAGAGATCTCATCGATTACGAGGACGTAGAAGCGTTGAGACGACGACTCCCTTCCACAAGCTTCCTCTCTCTCTTTTCCTCTCTCTCTCACCTTTGATCGCCCCTAAACCCTTTAGTAAATCTCTTGTAAAGCGTTAGGAAACCCTCTTGTCCTACTTAGAAAGCCCTAGGTACCTTCTATTTAAATTTTTAGAAAACTCCTTTCCGCATCCCAGTTGAAAAAGGACTTGTGATACGAAATCCGGGCAAAATCGCGGAACGAATCTGCGTAAGTTCGACTGGTCGTACCCTATCCACAACCGGTTGAGAGCCACCTACGACCGGTCGTGGACCACCTACGACCGGTCGAGCACCTCAGAGAATAATTACTCAAAGTCGCTGGACTTTGAGTCGTGGCAGGACTCGAACCCACGACTGGTCAAGCGCCACCCACGACTGGTCGTGCACCACCCACGACCGGTCGTGCAGCGCGGTGAAACTCTCTGGATTTTCAACCCGCTGCACCATCTCTCCTCTGAACTGAGGAGTAAAACCCCATCAAATCTCCTCCTTTCCGACTCAGGAGGGATTCACCTTCTTCAAGCCAGCCTGATTTCTACAAACCTCAAACTTGCCCTTGAGCAAAGCCTTGGTCATCATGTCTAATCCATTATCATCCGTGTGGACCTTCTCAAGCTTTAACACATTCTGTTCCAAAGTATCCCTGATCCAGTGATACCGGATCTCTATGTGCTTCGACTTGGAATACTGACTTGGGTTCTTACTCAAGTGTATAGGACTCTGAGTATCGCAATAGACCACGTGCTCCTGCTTCATGCTAAGTTCTTGTAGGAACCTCTCCATCCAAAGCATCTCTTTACATGCCTCTGTGACTGCAATGTACTCGGCCTCTGTCGTCAACAATATAATGACCTTCTGTAGCTTGCTCTGGCAAGAAACCGCTCCCCCTGCAAATGTGAAATGAACCCCCGATGTGGACTTCCTGGAGTCTATGTCACCTGCCATATCTGCATCTGTGTAGCCCTTTAACACAGGTTTTTTGTCACCATAGCATAGGCTTAACCTGGATGAGCCTCTTAGATACCGTAGTATCCACTTCACCGCTGCCCGATGCTCTTTGCCAGGATTGGAAAGATACCGGCTGACAACACTAATTGCATTTGCTATGTCAAATCATACATCAAACTTCTTACTGCTGACGCGTAGGGTATCTTCTGCATCTCTTCCACCTCTGCCTTCATCTTGGGACACTCCCTGTCGCTCAATCTGAAGTGACCATCCAGTGGAGTACTGACCGGCTTCGCTGCATTCATATTGAATCGCTCTAGAACTTTCTCAATAAACCGCTCTTGTGACAGCCAAAGCTTCCTGTTGCGTTTGTTACGAGTTATCTCTATTCCTAGGATTTGTTTAGCCGGGCCCAAGTCTTTCATCGTAAAAAACTTGCACAACTCCTGTTTCAGCCTGTCGATCTTCTTGATGTCTTTTCCCATGATGAGCATGTCATCAACGTATAACAGCAGAACTAAGAAATCACCATCTGAGAGCTTCTACGTGAACACACAGTGGTCCGACTCCGTTTTGTCATACCCATGCTGTAACATAAACGAGTCGAACTTCTTGTACCATTGCCGTGGAGCTTGTTTAAGCCCATACAAGCTCTTCCTCAGCTTACACACCATATGCTCTTTGCCTTTGACTTCGAACCCCTCTAGTTGGTGCATGTAGATCTCTTCTTTCAGGTCACCATGAAGGAAGACAGTTTTAACATCTAACTGCTCTATCTCCAGATCCATGCTAGCCGCCAACACAAGCAACACCCGTATGGATGTCATCTTCACCCTTGATGAGAATATCTCCTCGAAGTCTATGCCTTTCTGTTGACCAAACCCTTTCACCATAAGTCTGGCCTTGAACCTCGTCTGTGAATTCTTCTGCTCAACCTTCTTTCTGAACACCAACTTGTTGCTCAAGGCTTTCTTGCCCTTAGGCAATTTCACCATGTCATAGGTGTGGTTCTTATGCAAAGATTCCATCTCCTCTTGCATAGCTTTCAACCACTCCTCCTTATGCTCGTTGGTTAGGGCCTTAGAATAATCTTCTGGCTCTCCCCCATCAGTCAGCATAATGTACTCATGCGGCGAGTACCTCTTGGATGGCTGTCCGTCTCTAGATGACCTCCTTACCTGTGGCTCAATAGGTGGATCAAGTGGGGACTGCTCCCCTGGTCCATCTTCTGAAGGAACTTTCTCACCCTCTGCACCTTGCTGTACTCCCTTCTCATCAGGCACCACGGGAGGAATAACCGGATCTGTCCTTTACCTCACCTGAACTAGGCTGGTTCTTCTCTGGCTTACCAATGTCTTCTATACACTGATCTTTAAAGAAAACCACATCTCTGTTCCTGACGAGCTTCTTCTTGGTTGGATCTCACAATCTGTAACCGAACTTTTCATCACCGTACCCTAGGAACACACATTGCCTGATCTTCATATTGAGCTTGGACCTCTCGTCCTTGAACGGATGCCCTGCATCCAAACACCCTGAGATGACTGTACGATGAATCTTGTCCAGTCCACACCTTCTCAGGTACTTCTCCATTCAACGGGGCTGATGGAGACCTGTTTATCAAATACACCACCATGTGCATTACTTCTCCCCAGAACGTCTTAGGCAATTTTACATGGGATAACATGCATTTGATTCTCTCAACAATAGTGTGATTCATTTGCTCAGCCACACCATTATGCTGGGGAGTCTTGGGAACCGTCTGTTCATGCCGTATACCCAGAGACTTTCAGTACTCATGAAAGTCGCCAATGCATTCACCACCATTGTCAGTGCGGATGCACTTCAATATTCTACCTGTCTCTCTCTCGACTATAGCATGAAACAATTTAAACACACAAAGACCTCATCCTTGGATTTCAAAGCATAAACTGTAACACCCCGTACCAATGGTACACGAGTGTTACCTTTAAAACCCACATCAACTTAAATCAGGGTGGATTAATCAATTGACTTGAACATGACACATGTAAGATGGAGGTTCCAGTCGAAATTAAAGCCATCCATCCAGGTCCTCCAGGAGCCGGAACGCGCCCTACAACACACATAGGGAAAGGTTACATAAACACTTTAAATTAAAGCATTTATGTTAATGGTATACTGCTTCAACACACTTATCACCAACGTCTGAGGGTTTGTTAGTGGCAAATCGAACCTCCATCACAACCAGCACCTCATATTAACCATTGAAAACGAGTATCAAGGCCATCCACTCGATAGATCACATCATATGGGCCAACGATAGCCCATAGAAGGGTGTAATGGCCCACCTAGGCCTCACTAGTAGCTCAAAGTGGGCCGAGATCCCTGAGTCGGGTCCCCAAAGGCGAGTGGACGGAGCGGATCAAGATGATAACGTCGCCGTGGGCCCATGTACAACGCGTGTGCACTAAGGAGGTTTGGACGCGAGGTGCACTGGAACCGCTGGCTCGGTCAAATGGCCTTTGACCGAGCCCTATTCAAAAACAAGAGAAATCTCCCTCTCCCGCCATTTTTACATTTGAACAGAGGATCTTTGAGCCTCTAGGTGGCCCACCCTAGCCACTTTCTGAGCCATCTGAACCGTTCAATTTCTCCACAGGGCCCGGCTTAACAAAGCGTGTAGTCTTTCGGGCCGTCGTAAATGGACAAGATAGCTGGGTCACCATCGTCCATTGTGCTACACGTGGCGGAAATCCGCTGTGTGGGACCCATCTGGGATGGCTTGGACGGTTCACGATCGGCCCGATGGCGCCATCCCATCCATCCAAATTCCAAGAAACGGCGTGCTCTCTCCATTCCAGAAAAGGCCGGGCAAGGGCTGTGCAAGGAAAAGGAAAGGGGAACATTCCCACTTCGGGAAACTGCTGTTGGTGTGATTCCAGCCGTTTGCGAGGCCATGTAGCCTCATCCTTGCCACTGGTTCAGGGCGAGATGAAATGGGGGCGAAAACTCTAGTTTTCTCATGAGAATTAGAGATTCTCGTGAGATATATGGAGATGAGCATTTGGGACACGAGAAGTGGGCCCCACACTGATCCTGGGTCTCATCTAGACCGATCAGATGGACCGGATCATCACCATGCACATCAGATGATGACCTGCCATTAGAACCGTCTGTCCATTTGGCAAGCCCATCCTTACGTCTGTGGGCCACGTATGTGGACCCCACCATGATACACATGTTTTACCTGCATGACCAGTGTAGTGGGTCCCACACACTATGTGCGCTCATCTATGGCGTCTGTCAGATGGACCGCACCACTAGGCTACCGGCCGCACAACGTACAAGTTGTGGGTCACGACGTACGTGTTAGTGGGCCACGCACTAACTGTTGTTGGGCTGCACCGGGCTATGGAATTTCTGGCAGTCCATTACAGGACCTTGCATCCAAGCCGTCCGTCTGTGACGTTGCAACCAGGGCTGGGCTGACGTTCCTCCATGACGTCCATAACTGGACATCTTCTCCTTCATTTTAATGTTTTTCTTTTATTCATTTTATTACTGTTATTTATTTGAATTAGGTAGCAAAAAAATATATAGATAAATATATCATAGAAGGCGTATATAGATATGTGGTGGGCCCCACGTGGGTGCCCACTTTGATTTATGCTTCTGCCTCCAGCCGTCCACATGGACGGTTCTGGTAGTGACTGCTGGTATGGGTTTCAGATGGGTCACTGACCATCACTACACCGTCCCTTGCTGGACGGTGCCCCGTAAGGCCCTACCTTGATGTATGCTCTATATCTCCAAGCCGTCCATTTGGATGGGCCGTGGGGGCCTCACCTGGATGCATGTGATTCATCCAAACCATCCATCCAATTGGTGAGCTCGTCCTAAGGGTTTAGATCTAATAATCAAGTGGGCCTTAGCTAGACCAGTTTGATTAAAATAAAGGCTCATGCTTGGTGAGTTTGATCGCCCCGGATTACAGCCCAAGTAAACTCGGGTTAAGGCCTTCCAACTTTTCACATACCCTCACATATCTAACCTTATGACTCATTGATTATTATCAATAAATTGTTCAAGGAGTTACGCGAGCGGTGTAAATTCACCATCTTCTCAAGGAAACTTGCCTCTAGGAGCTTTCTACACAGTGTCTGGTGATGACTTCCTCCCCTTAAGCTTTCCATCCTTAACTAGACTAGAAATAGTAGTTTTAGTAGTGTAAATGGCTAACTAGACTAATGATAAATTGTGTATGGAAATAAACTGTATTCACTTACTTTATCTATTTAATATGGTAATCCTCATGCTTACTATTGTTTAGAATATTTATTTCCTTGAACTGCCTAAATGAATAATCCCGTCATTTGTGTCATGTATCTTATGCGATTTTAGTTGTTGTTCCTTATTTCCCTTTAAAACTGTGATACATGTTGCTATGACACACATATTGCTAAAATCTTTCCATGTGAATTCCTAGCAAAAGAGAGTTTGTGCTTGGGGTGTAACTAGACTAGTTGTGATCTAAGTAGGCCCCTAACATGGAGGTTTTGGTTGTGGTGTTTGACCCTGGAGTTTACCATCCATGTGGGGCTTTGCCTATTTGACTTGGGATGAACTTCACAACCTTTCTAAATACTGTGTTTACTCGTCTTTGCACCATTCATGCCGCCAGGTTTTAATCGCCACATTTGATGATTTCAACATTTCATTCCCAGTCGGCATTGGTGGTGGCCCCTTTATGTTGAATTGATTGGCCACATGTTAGTGGGTATTACGCACACCCTAAGACGGTAGTCTCATGGGCCGGGGATGGTGGTAATGGGACACTATGCCCGAGCTGTCGGCCTAAGCTGGGCCAAGTGCTCCCCATAGTGACCGCGAGCTTATATAAAATGACTGAGTGTAACTGGATTAACAATGGATTGGCTAATCATGTATATATGGTACAGACCAGCATCTATTGCTATCGTACGTGATGTACGTATTACTCTGACTGGATGATGTTTCCTAGGTTCGATGATTGCTGGGCGACGAGCTCACTGTCGGCACGGATGAGCATCCCCAGGGCAATGATTGCATTCCATACATCCATGCACTTAATAAGACTGTATCTACTGTGTTTTGGATTATCTGTATGTTTTTGTATTATTCCTTATTTAGGGCGGTGGTGTGTAATCTTGAGGGGAGATCACACTGAGCTGGTCACTCATTCATCAATGTTCAACTGTATAGAGAACACAGGTATGGGAGGCGTCGAGAACATGACAGATCTTGAGGCGGCGGCGGTCGAGGAAGAGCCATATGATGAACAGTTACAATAAGAGGCGGCAGTCTACTTTGGGCTAAATCAGTAGTTTAGTCCTTTATTTTATTTTAATATATTCAGAATTTATAGAAACATAAGGTTTTGTATGTGGCCCCCAGCTGAGTGGGCCCGAATATTGTTCCTATTTTAAGGCTATATCTATGCTACGTTTTCATTCATGCTATATCGCACTTTGATTCATTGGTTGATCGTCATCATCAATAGTTAATGTAACGCCCTGAAAATCGGGGGTCGAGTATAGACTTAACTCCCGAATTTCAACGCATCACTTATGCAACATAGATAATGATGATTAAATGCTGTCTGTGTTAGTGCATTAAACATGAGTGAGATTAAGCCAAAACAACAACACATAATCCAGGGACAGTTGTAATGCACAAGCGGAAGACTAAAACGAAATGTCTAATAGTATAAACCAGTATAGGTTCCCAAAGTATGTATGCGTTGCCAGGTTAATGAGTACAAGTATTGTTTCAAAATACAAAATGTCAAAAGAATATGATAGTCCACTACAAGTATAACCCTGAAGCCCCGTCGATTCAGAACGGCTCACATGAACCCGCCTGAATACTGATGAACGAGAATGCCTCCTCATCATCATAAAAGTAAGGCTCCGCCTCAGGAGTCACATCGCCATCTACAATTAAGATAAAGTCTGGTTGGTACTTAAAACATCGTCCCGTAATGTGGCAGTGAGTGATCAACTAAGTGGAACAATAAAACAAAGGTTAACATGTTATCAATTCAATCAAACAGTAATGATAAAACAGTACAGCAATCATGTCCTAAATACTCTTGATTAATGCAAAATGATATGTAAGAATGATGCATGCCCTCGCCTACACTCCCTCAGCGTCTTCATCTTATGGTGTGCATTGCAACCACCCGAAAGTGCTCTTCCACGCTAAAGCACATGCAATGCGGTGCATGCACGTGATTAGCTAGGTTCTTACTTAGGTTTATTCATACAGCAGGATTGGGAAACTAAGGTACCTCCCTTATATCATTTCTCAAACAATGATCCATTCTAGAGTCGTCAGTCCTAGTAAATCTCATACGATGTTGTTGTTCTAGGTCGCTACAAAGGGCTTGTTACCTGATCAGTGTAGGCCTACTTTGTACTCTTGTTGCTACGGAAAGGCTCGTTGCCTCCACGCAGCCTCAGAGTATGCTCGAGGTCACTACAAAAG
The DNA here is from genome assembly GCA_030180095.1 of Magnolia changhungtana. Taxonomy (NCBI): domain Eukaryota; kingdom Viridiplantae; phylum Streptophyta; class Magnoliopsida; order Magnoliales; family Magnoliaceae; genus Magnolia; species Magnolia changhungtana. Next base: position 7,534,465 of record JASAUF010000525.1, read on the forward strand.
ACTTGTCACCTTATCAGTGTAGGCCGACAGTTCGAATACAGTATCCCATACCACCGTATTCGGCTCACGAGCTTTGGTTGCTCACTAGTCACTACGGGTGGGCTCATCGCCTCGGCGTAGGTCGACAGCTCGACCACGGTGTCCCATACCACCATGTCCGGCTCATGAGTCTTAGCGGATCGAGGTACCAAGGTTAACAGGGTTTCCACTAGTGAGTTTGGTACCTTAGGTTCAAGCAGTAGCGTCCATACATGGTGAACATACATCGGATTAATCAGGTTATTTGACGAACTCGACTAGCACGAGCGCACCTCGAGTCGATCGACATGAAGTGCGTAAGCACTTCGTGTGGCCTAACCACTGCCGCCGACCGAAGTACGACTCGAATTTAGCGAACACGTCCTTTGTGGTAAAACAATCTCAGCCACCAAATCAAGGCCTGTTACCGATTGCCTGGGCTATATAATAGTCTCAAACACCTTCAATTACAACAAATAATCATATGAGATAATCAAAGCAGTAATGGATCAATAATTCAGCTCATACAATCATCAAAGCATTTTATGGAATATAACTTAAACATAAATTTATACATTTGCATCACGTAGCTAAAATAGACGCTATAATATACGGTATATGGAGGAAATTATACACATAGTTAAAGTAGTTGAGAATCATTTCTCAACACCCTTATACATTACAATTTACTAACTACTTACTCATTTAGACATTTTAACAAACACTTAAACTACACATTCCAACATACATGATGTGTGTTGGCTATACCACACATTAGGGCAAATCCTTTCACCGAGGAGTTGTCACCTATGCAACAAGCATATATGCACGACATATAATCATGTCAATCACGAATCCAAAATCTATATGTATTCAGTTATTTTAACAAGTACATAGAATACACTATATTATACATATTGCATACGTATTCGTAAAGCAAAATAGACGTTACGTTTGGCACATGAAATAGCACCCACGTCAGTAATAAATCATTAACCGATATTAAAAGCCTTAAAAACCATAACCTAAACGTATATAGTTCGCACTTTACGTCAATAAATGTATATTGAACTCAGTTTGTAAGCCAAGTCGTTGTCTACGACACGAGGGCCACCTATAGCATGCAATAGGTCAGTTATTTCATCACTTAGACTATTTGAAACCCTAGAACGGATTAGGGTTAGGTTTTCTTACCCAAGTACGGCGTTGGAAACACCAGAAGAACTACATGGAAGTGGTGTTTCAGGAGGTGGATTAGCAGGGAAGAATCCCAGGAATCTTCACCAACTTCTCTCTCGCTATCTCTCTCTTTACTCTCTTCTCTCTCCTAGGGTTTTTTCCAAATTTGTATGGAGGGAATCAGAGAGGGTTTAAGGTCCTTATATAGGCCTAAAACTGATGGAAATGGCCCCAAGGCCAAGGTATACTTAGGTTATAGCTAAAGGAGGCTTGTTTCGATCCAACAGAGCACTTCTGGAGGCCCCCTTTCTATGTGCGGTCGGACTTAAGCTCCCTAACCATGGATCTAGGTCGAGTTCAGTTTTCAGTCCGATCGGATTTACAGATCGATCGTGGCGGACCAGTTTCCATTCAACGGTCACCAAAACTTGATTAGGGCCACAAGTACACTGCCATGTATGGAAAAATTCTCCTGATCTAAGGGTGTATTTGGGTCAGATTCTGACGGTCAGAATCCTTATATTTGGCTCACAAGTGATAAGTCTCAGATTACTTAAATTTAGATTTTTATTTCTAAAGATATCCATGTTTCTCACACACTTCGCTTCGGGTTCAAGTTGTTCATTTCTAGACACAATTTGGACTTGATTTCCGAGATGGTTGTCAAGCCCAGTAAGGCGGTCATAACCATTTAGTTTCGCAGTAATTGGACTTTCGACGTGCGGTCCAGGTCCGATACGAAGTTTCAATGTGCTCTCAAGAGCAATAGGGTAATGAGATTGATCTTATATTATAAGGTAATGTAGCGTCGATGATTCTGCAAGTTTTGGGCCTTGCAGTTCGTATTTAAAGTGATTAATGTTAATTTCACAGGTAAACTAGTTTATCACTTAGTTAATTTTGTCTAATTTCTAAAGGATTTGGTCCTAAGTGATTTTTTCCTGAGTTGGTACTCGGGTCTATGTACTGATTTTTTTCGAGACATTACAATCTACCCCCCTTAAAGAAAAATTTTATCCTCGAAATTAGTACCTTTTCGTACTCCTTGAGAATCTGATGGTAGTTCTTTCGAACTTCGGCTTCTGTCTCCCAAGTAGCCTCTTCTTCAATGTGGTGCGTCCATAACACTTTCACAAGTGGAATAACCTTACTACGCAACACCTGCTCCATCCTGTCTAGGATACGTGTCGGTCGCAGTATATATGTAGCGTCCTCCCTTAACTGTACCTGCTCCCATCGGATAATGTGTGAAGGATCAGGAACGTATTTTTTTAGCATAGATACATGAAATATGTTGTGCACGCCTGCAAGTGGTATGGGCAGAGCAAGATGGTATGCTACCACACCCACTCGATCAAGTATCTGAAATAAGCCGATGAACCACGGCGTAAGCTTCCCTTTCTTACCAAAACGCAGGACTCCCTTCATGGGAAAAACTCGGAGGCATACATGATCCCCAACTTCGAACTTTAGCGGTCGCCGCCTCGTATCGGTATAACTCTTTTGTCTGCTCTGGGATGTTAGAAGTTGACACCTGATAATATTGATCTTCTCTGAGGTCACCTGTACTAACTCGGGGCCAATCAAGCTTTTCTCGCCAACTTCAGCTCAACAATGCAGTGCTCTACATGGGCGCCCATACAAGGCCTCGTAAGGAGCCATGCCAATACTCGCCTGCAAAGTGTTATTGTAGGCGAATTCTGCATATGGGAGACAGTTATGCTAACTATCCTTGAAGTCCAAAACACAAGCCCACAGCATATCCTCCAAAATCTGATTCACCCGCTTCGTTTGCCCGTCGGTCTATGGGTGGAACGAGGTACTGAACTTCAACTTCACACCCATCGCTTCCTGGATACGAGTCCAGAAGATAGATGTGAATCCGTGTCTCGGTCAGACACGATCTCCAAGGGAGCTCCATGCAGATGTACTATCTCTTTGATGTACAGCCTAGCCAACTCGTCTGCAGAGTTCAAAACTCTGATCGGAAGGAAATGAGCCGATTTTGTCAACCGGTCGACGATCACCCAGATGGAATTATGTCCTTTCTCGTCTTCGGCAGCCCCAATATGAAATCCATAGAGATGAAATCCCATTTCTGTTCAGCTATGGGCAGGGGCTGAAGTAGTCCAAGAGGTCGGTGATGTTCAGCCTTGACCTGCTGGCACGTGAGACAACGGGACACATAGTCTGCTATGTGGGCCTTCAAATTGTCCCACCAATACGATCTCTTCATGTCTCGATACATCTTCGTGCTACCAGGATGCATCACAAGCTTCGAACTATGTGCAGCCTTGAGAACCTCCTGTCTTAAGTTATGAAGATTCGGGACGCACAGGCGGCCGCGGTAACACAAGCCCCCATCCGTACCAACTCTCCACTCGGCATCCTCATCGTCGCTAGCGTGCTCTTGAAGCTCAGACAACCGCTCATCGCCCTTCTGGGCCTCGATAATCCTGTTATCAATAAGTGGCTGCACCCAAATGTGCATGACACTCTCAAATGGCTCCTCTACGGTGAGTTTCTGCTCGAAGTCCCACACGAACTCTACCATATCCCACTCTGCTATCATTAGCGGAGCCGCAAATGCTATAGCCTTCTTGCGGCTCAACCTTTTACCACAAAGTTAGCCTTGCCAGGATGGTAGAAAACCTCGAACTTAAAGTCCTTCAAGGTCTCCATCCATCGCCGCTACCTCATATTCAGGTCCCTCTGAGTGAATATATAGCGAAGGCTCTTGTGGTCGCAGAAAAGATCGAACTCCTCTCCGTAGAGGTAATGTCTCCAGAGCTTCAGTGCAAAGATGACGGCTGCCAACTCCAAGTCGTGTGTAGGGTAATTCTCCTCGTGTTTCCTCAACTATCTGGAGGCATATGTAATCACCCTGTCCTTCTACATAAGGACATAACTCGGACCAATGCGAGACGTGTCGGTGTATATAATATACTTAACCCCTTGCTCTGACAATACTAGCACAGGGGCGGACGTCAACTTGTCCTTCAGCTCCTGGAAAGCTGCTTCCGCCTTCTCGTTCTAGGCAAACTTCAGATCATTTCGTGTCAACTGAGATAACGGTTTGGAAATCTTGGAGAAGTCCCTAATGAAACGTCGATAGTAGCCAGCGAGTCCCAGAAAACTCTTCACCTCAGTAACCGAACTGGGCTGCCCCCAGTCCTGTACTGCGGTTACCTTAGCCAAGTCCACCGCTATCCCTTTCTTGGACACCACATGTCCTAGGAACTTGACTTCTTCCTTCCAGAAGTCGCACTTCTTGTACTGCGCAAACAACTGGTTCTTCTTAAGAGTATCAAAGACTACTCTCAGGTGCTCCTCGTGATCTTCCCGAATCGTGGAGTATATCAGGATGTTATCTATAAACACAATGACGAATCGAAAAAGAAACGGCAGAAATACCCTGTTCATCAAGTCCATGAATATGGCCGGTGCGTTCGTAAGGTCAAATGACATCATAAGAAACTCATAGTGCCCAAAACAGGTCCTGAAAGTCATCTTCTGCACGTCCTCATCCCTGACGCGCAACTGATGATACCCTGACTGTAGATCGATCTTCAAAAAATATCGTTCCCCCTTTAACTGATCAAATAGGTCATCAATCCTGGGCAAGGGATACTTGTTCTTCACCGTCACTTGGTTTAGTCTGCGATAATTGATACATAATCGCAGAGACCTGTCCTTCTTCTTTACAAACAACACTGGTGCTCCCCAAGGGGACACACTAGGTCGTGTGAACCCAGCCTCTAACAGGCCATCGATCTACTTCCTCAGCTCCTCCATCTCACATGGAGGCATGCGATAAGTCAGCAATGAAATGGGTGTCGCACCAGGCGTAAGATCAATGGTAAAGTCGATCTTGCACCGAGGAGGCAATCCAGGAATCGTCTCAAACACATCCGTAAAATCCTGAACTACAGGTGTGTCTATAAGCGTCGGACTATCAATACCCTTCAACGAAGAAGCGTAACACCTTAACCGGGAAGTGTGACCAACTTGAACAGGGAAAGTAAAGGTTGTGCCCTCAGGTCCATGGGCTGTCACCACCCTAGTCTCCCAATCGATCTCTGCTCGCATCCCAGTGAGCTAGTCCATACCGAAAATAATGTCGTAATGAAATAGGGGGACGACGATCAAGTCGACTAGTATCGTCCTGCCCCCTAAGTCTATCGAGTAGCCCTCGCACATCCTGGTAACGTCAGAGAAGGTCCCTGTGGTGGTGATGACCCTCACTCCCTTCATAGGAGTAGTATCCAACCCCAGTCGCTTGATTGCTATGCATGATATCATAGAGGTAGTGGATCCAGTGTCCACCAGTAAGAAGATTGAAGTACCTTGGATCTGTGCCGTGACCTCAAAAGCCATCGGCGCTACATTTATTGTCTCAGATGCCTCAGCTGTAAGTGAGTGCACATGAACCTGCTGTTGATGGTTCGGCTGCGGAACCATTGGCCGTTGAGGCGGCCTGAAAGATGGATGCGCTGGTGCTAACCGTAGAAGTGGTGCTGATATGGTTTGAGGGAGCTGGCGGTCGATCCTCTGAGGTGGCTAGAATCCACTGCCCCTCATTCTGCTAAAACAATATCGGTCTGTATGCCCTGCCTTCCCACAGTAAGTGCATGGCAAGCCCGCTCGTCCCATTTGAGTTAGTGGTGCCGCAAGCCTAGGAGGAGAGTCTGCCCGTGGTCTCTTGCCAAGAAATGGCCTGGCCGTGAAATCAGATCAGGGCCTAGGGGCCACGGGTGCTCGCATAAGGGACTGCCTGTCCCCGTCCTGGTTAGCTCGCATGGACATGCCCACTAGCTCAGTATAGGTAGATATGCTAGCGCAACACATCTTCGAGCAGATTTCGGGTCGCAGACCCTCAATAAATCATCGCATCCGCATATCCTTATCCCCCAATATCAGGGGAACATACCTACCAAACTCTGTAAATCTGTTCTCATATTTTGCCATTGTCATGCCTCCCTGTCGAAGGCGAAGGAACTCACTCTTCTTCTCATGGCGGTACATGAGAGGGAAATACTTCTCGTGGAAGCGCGCCTTGAAGGCCTCCCATGTCCATACTAGCCTTTCGCAACAATGCAGAGAATACTGTCCCACCACAAGCTGGCCTCCTTTTCCAACATGAAGGTGACCAACTCCACCTGCTTTGCCTCAGTGCAGCGCAGCGGCTTCAGCATCTTAGAGATGCGGTCAAGCCAATATTCAGCCTCTTCGGGTCTATGAGTACCCGCGAAAGTGGGAGGCCGTAAGCGATGGAATCGATCAAAGGTGCCGCTAGCACTAGAGGTCCCAGTAGAGTGCATAGGTGATGCAGGTGGAGTCACCCCCATACTTTGGGCAAAAATACCAGCCATGGAGGTCAAAAACTGCTACTGCTGATACTGTGCTTGCTGTTGCTGCATCAGCAACATTATCTACTGTAGCCTATCAGTAGGGGGAGCCGGCTGAGGCATGGGTGGCGTCGACGTAGACGCATGGTTCTGCTCAAGAACCAATGATGTAATGGGTGGCATCACAGGCGGTGTCATAGGTGTCGGCCCAGTGGCAGGGTCAGTGGCCGACTGAGAATCCGGCATGGCAGTGTGGGTCAGGCCCAAACTAGGGTCCATCTGGCTATCACTCAGGGAAGATGCCCCATCAATCGGATCACCAAAAGTGAGACACGCCGCAACCCGTGTAGCCTTAGGTGGCATTCCCTATATTCAACATAGGGTGCAACCCAGGTCAGATTTAGCATACTCACAAACTTATTTATGCATTATTCATACACAGATTAAAGCAACTTCATGCATTTCATTTACCAAAATTGTCCTAATACATGAGACACAGTGTTACATGAACCGTGACAGAAGATGCATGTGAGCTAATACAACTAAGACTTCAAACATTTAAAACATTCTACCAACTACTACACTACTAGGCCTATCAACATGAAAACACAAAGATCCTAACACAACAACAAAATAAGCTACAAGGCGACGTCATGGATGACTAGGCATCCGAGTCTGGCGACGGAGGAGGGGCACCCTTATCCTGTAGACAGCACAGGATAGACTTCAAAGTGCGAGTCACTTTCTTAAACTTATGTTTCACAAGGGCTCGAAGATCGATAACATCCTGTCATAGGACAACCTGACCCTCCTCAAAGCGGGCTAAACGGGCATCCTTAGCAGCCCTATCAGAGTCATGCTCTGGTGCCGTAGGAGGAGAGCTCTCATCCATGTCCCGAGTCTCCTCTTCTTCTTCTTGTTCCTCCTCTATCCCTTTCCTGCTTTCCTCCTCACTCTCATCCTCCTCACTACCTGTCTCATCCTCACTCTCATTGAGTCAGGCTTGATGTTGTCGTGGCCTAATCTTCATGCTGTTGAGAGTTATATCGTTGATGAAATGGATCGACGTGGGAAGTTCTGCACCAGTCCGTAGGCGAATTCACGTGCAAGCTTGCATATGAGTCGGTTGAATGGAAGCGAATCAGATGCCATAGTAGAGCGTGCGGTCAAAACTATCTGCCGTAGTACATATGTAGGCACGCACAATCTCTCTCCCTGCCCAACTTGGTACAGAAAGTCTACCATCAGGCGCATACACTCACTGTGGTTGCTCCACCTTGGGTATACATTGTATGTGAAGATGTGGTGAAGCAGACGAAAGTCGTCCGTCATATTGGTCACTAGGAGGCTGTTGTTTGGATTCCAGTGGGTCAGCCGTCCACAAAGGAATCGCGTGTGGCGATCCCTTTCACGCGCACTCTTCAAATTCTTCTCACTTGCATGTACCCCATCAAGCGGCATGTTCATGAGTCGGGCCATAAAGCTAGCATCAATTGTGGCCTCCTGACCTCTTCCCATGGAAATCTTGAACTACAAGGGCTCCAGCGTAGGCTCTCGAATATGGGCGTATAATGCTCGGACAGTGCCCACATTGGCATGAGACTTGCCCTCAAATACGGGACCCCATCCAGCCTCACCCAGGCGCTCCAATAAGAGATAATCCCTAAAGAGCTTCTCATCCATGTGTGCTTCAAAAAGGACCCAACGGCCTTAGAATCTTCCATGAGACAGCTTCGCCAATAGAGTCCTCTCAAGGGGGGCTTGGGGATCGACGAGCAGGGCGACTAAGCCCGGCTTTATCCACAGAAGCTCTTTTCTTTTCTATAAGAGAAAGAATGGTGGGAATCGAGAATATGGCGGTAACAAGCTCGAATAAGGCCATAGAAGAGTGAAGAAAAGGGAGGAAAGGGATGAGATCTTTCAGTCTCCATGGATTTGAGCCTCAAAGGAGAGTGTAAAGGCTCAAATGAAAGGGGATAAAGAGGAAAAATGATGAAATATGATGGGTTAGTAGGTTTACACGAATTTGAGACTCAAATGGGGGGTTTAAGGGCTCAAATGAAAAGGAAAGAAGGATAGAAATAACTATGGAAGAGGGTTTAGAGGGGATGGTGTAGGTGGTGCACGAAAATGGAAGAAGGAGTGCTTGGAGGGGGGATTTGAGTGGGGATTTTGGGTTTTTCTTTAGGAAAGAAGAGCTTGGAGGGGTAGTTTGTGAAGAGAGGGAGTAATAGGAGGTTTTAATCGACCCCACATACATCAGTGGGCCACACAAGGCCCTAGAGGCGTTGGCCCGAGCCTGCCCGCTAGGTGGCGAGGCCTCGTGGAACCGGCGAGGGCCTCGCCGACCTCTGGACCTTCTGGCGAGGGATCGCCTGTCCGGCGAGGTTCTCCCCCCCTTGTTCTAAAAACATGTGGGGCCCACCTTGGGTCCCACCTAATTGACCGTTTCAACCCCTCGACTCTGATTCGAGCCATTTCGGGTACTTTCTGATGTCTCTTCTCATCCACTGATTGTTTCAAGCTAGGATAGGGCAAATCTCGACTAAACTTATCACTTGACGGTCTAGGGACGATCCGGGGTCATCTCATGTGATCATAGAGGTGTACGGACTCGATCTCGGCGATCTATTTCGGTTGATTTTGCCGTTTGGCGAAATTAGGAAACCTAAGCTTGTTTCTACATTTATCTCGCACCCACCTAGGTCAAAATGCATCATCGTACGTTGTGTGACCATAACCCAGGTCCAGTTTAATCCAAATCATGCTCTGATACCAACTTGTAACGCCCTAAAAATCGGAGGTCGAGTATAGACTTAACTCTCGAGTTTCAACGCATCACTTATCCAACATAGATAATGATGATTAAATGCTGTCTATGTTAGTGCATCAAACATGAGTGAGATTAAGCCAAAACAGCAGCACATAATCCAAGGACAGTTGTAATGTACAAGCGGATGACTGAAACGAAATGTCTAACATTATAAACCAGAATAGGTCCCCAAAGTATGTATGCGTTGCCCGGTCAATAAGTACAAGTATTGTTTCAAAATACAAAATGTCAAAAGAATGTGATAGTCCACTACAAGTATAACCCTGAAGCCCCGTCGATTTAAAATGGCTCACATAAACCCGCCTGAATACTACATGAACAAGAATGCCTCCTTGTCATTACAAAAGTCAAGCTCCACCTCAGGAGTGGCATCGCCATCTGCAATTAAGACAAAGTTCAGTTGGTGTTTAAAACACCGTCCCATAATGTGGGAGTGAGTGATCAACTAAGTGAAACAATAAAGCAAAGGTTAACATGTTATCAATTCAATCAAATAGTAATGATAAAGCAGTACAATAATCATGTCCTAAATGCTCTTAATTAATGCAAAATGATATGTAAGAATGATGCATGCCCTCGCCTACACTCCCTCAGCGTCTTCATCTTATGGTGTGCATGGCAACCACCTGAAAGTGCTCTTCCACGCTAAAGCACATGCAATGCGGTGCATGCACGTGATTAGCCAGGTTTTTACTTAGGTTTATTCATACAGTAGGATTGGGAAACTAAGGTACCTCCCTTATATCATTTCTCAAACAATGATCCATTCTAGGGTCGTCAGTCCTAGTAAATCTCATACGATGTTGCGGTTCTAGGTCTCTACAAAGGGCTCGTCACCCGATAGTGTAGGCCTACTTTGTACTCTTGTTGCTACGGAAAGGTTTGTTGCCTCCACGCAGCCTCAGAGTATGCTCGAGGTCACTATAAAGGGCTCGTCACCTTATCAGTGTAGGCCGACAGCTCGAATATAATGTCTTATACCACCATATTTGGCTCACGAGCATTGGTTGCTCACTGGTCACTATGGGTGGGCTCGTCACCCCGGCGTAGGCCGACAGCTCGACCACGGTGTCCCATACCACCATGTCTGGCTCATGAGTCTTAGCGGATCGAGGTACCAAGGTTAACAGGGTTTCCACTAGTGAGTTTGGTACCTTAGGTTTAAGCAGTAGCGTCCATACATAGTGAACATACATCGGGTCAATTGGGTTATTTGATGAGTTTGACTAGCACGAGCGCATCTCAAGTCGATCGACATGAAGTGCGTAAGCACTCCATGTGGCCTAACCACCGCCGTCGACCGAAGTACGGCTCGGATTCAGTGAACACATCCTGTGGTAAAACAATCTCAACCACCAAATCAAGGCTTATTACCGATTGCCTGGGCTATATAATAGTCCCAAACACCTTTAATTACAACAAATAATCATACGAGATAATTAAAGCAGTAATGGATCAACAATTCATCTCATACAATCATCAAAGCATTTTATGGAATACAACTTAAACATAGATTTATACATATGCATTACGTAACTAAAACAGATGCTATAATATACGGTACATGGAGGAAATCATACCTCAACACCCTTATACATTACAATTTACTAACTACTTACTCATTCAGACATTTTAACAAATACTTAAACTACACATTCCAACATACATGATGTGTGTTGGCTATACCACGCATCAGGGCAAATCCTTTCACCGAGGAGTTGTCACCTATGCAACAAGCATATATGTATGACAAATAATCATCTCAATCACGAATCCAAAATCCATATGTATTTAGTTATTTTAACAAGTACATAGAATACACTATACTATACATATTGCATACATATTTGTAAAGCGAAATAGATGTCACGTTTGGCACGTGAAATAGCACCCACGTCAGTAATAAATCATCAACCGACATTAAAAGCTTTGAAAACCATAACCTAAATGTATATACTCTGCACCTTACGTCGGTAAACGTGTATTGAACTCAGTTTGTAAGCCAAGTCGTTGTCTACGACACGAGGGCCACCTATAACATGCAATAGGTCAGTTATTTCATCACTTAGACTTTGAAACCCTAGAACGGATTAGGGTTAGGTTTTCTTACCCAAGTACAGCGTTGGAAACACCGGAAGAACTACATGGGAGTGGTGTTTCATTAGGTGGATTAGCAGGGAAGAATCCCAGGAATCTTCACCAACTTCTCTCTCACTTTCTCTCTCTTTACTCTCTTCTCTCTCCTAGGGTTTTTCCCAAATTCGTATAGAGGGAATGAGAGAGGGTTTAAGGTCCTTATATAGGCCTAAAACTGATGAAAATGGCCCCAGGGCCAAGGTATACTTAGGTTATAGCCAAAGGAGGCTTGTTTCGATCCAATGGAGCACTTCTGGAGGCTCCCTTTCTATGTGCGGTCGGACTTAAGCTCCCTGACCATGGATCTCGGTCAAGTTAAGTTTTCAGTCTGATCGGATTTACAGATCGACTGCGGTGGACAAGTTTTCGTTCAACGGTCACCGAAACTCGATCAGGGCCACAAGTACACTGCCATGTATGGAAAAATTCTCCTGATCTAAGGGTGTATTTGGGTCAGATTCTGACGGTCAGAATCCTTATATTTGGCCCACAAGTGATAAGTCTCAGATTACTTAAATTTTGATTTTTATTTCTAAAGATATCCACATTTCTCACACACTTTACTTCGGGTTCAAGTTGTGCGTTTCTAGACACAATTTGGACTTGATTTCTGAGATAGTTGTCAAGCCTAGTAAGGCTGTCCTAACCATTTAGTTTTGCAGTAATCGGGCTTTCGACGCGCGGTCCAGGTCCGATACGAAGTTTCAATGTGCTCCCGAGAGCAACAGGGTAATGAGATTGATCTTAGATTATAGGGTAATGTAGCGTTGATGATTCTATAAGTTTTAGGTCTTGCAGTTAGTATTTAAAGTGATTAGTGCTAATTTCACAGGTAAACTAGTTTAGCACTTAGTTAATTTCGTCTAATTTCTAAAGGATTTGGTCTTGAGTGATTTTTACCTGAGGTGGTACTTGATCACTCCCCAAGTATAGGGTTGTGATGTAGTAATAACTCGGTAAGATCGAGGTCGAATCCCACGAGGACTGATCGTCACAATTCAAATCTGTGATCCTCCTTAACTAATTCAACAAATAATGGAGCAAATTACTAACACAAATTTATGGAAAATAACTATTGAGGATAGGGAAGAAAATTCAATAAGAGAAAGAGCACTAGGACTTTCGAATCCACTCCTAATTATCCCAACCCTTGTTTTGTCTGTTAATTCACTTTAATATAGATTGATCTAACTTATCTAGAGAAAGCACAATCTGTGTCCTTAATCGGGCATACAGATTGTCTAATTCCTTCAAGCAATGCCATGAATAACATATCCCATGTCCAAATCGGGCATATGGAATATGCAGTTCAGTAAAGCACCCTGTTTCTTCCTCAACAGGAACCTGTTCATGATCAGATACAAGCACCTAGCATAAGCATCCAGACCACATCCATGCATAGACTCTGATCAAAGTTGATAGATGGAGACGTATGGAATTTAAAACAATCAAGCACACTAGAGAAAGAAACAAACCAATCTAATTAAAATAAAATCAACATAGAAAAAGAGGTGTTCAAATTAGGGGTTTCATCTCAACCTTAGTTGAGAGATTAGTTACTCATGAAATCCATTAAACAGATGGATAAATAAAATTCATAAAAAAAACATCAAACCAATTTCTCTCTTTCTTCTTTCTTCTCTTTCTTCTCTCCTTTGCTCTAGATCTGGAATTCTCCACCCTTTCAATTTCTGAATGCCCTTCCTCATGTTTTGCAACTCTTTTTATAGCTGATGGAGTGGCTGGAGTGGTGAAATTCGGATTTGGGAGGCTGTCGCACGCGCAGCAAAATTCCTTTTCGCAGCCAAGTTCAGGACCTCAAAACACCATACTTTCCTCGTTCAAATTCCAACAAACACCGTCCCTTAGGACTTTCTTGGGTCCTCTACATGATAGACGGTTCAGATCGCCATATGATCAAAGATGGTGGCCCACAACCGCACGGAAAACCGGATTTCCAAATTTGTGTGAAACTTTCGCATCCTTTCTTTGTCGTGATCGGTGGGCCCCATGGAAGTGTTTTCTGGGAAATCCACCCCATCCATTGGATTCAGGATGAAATTTCAGTCAAGAATAGGTAGTTTTGAACGTCCAATGATACGGCCCAGGGAAGAAAACACAAAAAGATCAGATTTGGACGTTGCAGGGCAGCCCTTTTGTGGCCTCTGTACCGCACACGTGTGTACGCATGGGTATAAAATATTACCATGGTTTTGAAGTCCTCGAGCCCATCTTCAAGATGGACGGTTCGGATCATCCGTATAAGTGACAAGTGGGGCCCACAGCTAGCCGCAAAACGGACCAGCGTCCGTCCTCACTGCCGCGTAACAGGGACGCGGTTTCCTTTTTGCTGCGAAAATGGTGGGGCCCACTCCTCTTCTTAAATTGAAAATCCACTCCGTCCATTGGATGGAGGAGGAAATTTCTATCAGGAATGCATGTTTTCTCTTTCTGTTGATGAGACCCATCTGAATTTCTGCTCCACCGTCCGACTGCTTTTGAACGGTTGAAAAAACAGTATTCAATGTATTTTCCATTTCTGTCACCTTGGCATGGATGAGAGACACCTGGAGACTCTGTTGGACGGTCCGGATTACCCGTTTGGACCATGTGTGGGGCCCACAACAGAGACCGACGGTCTCTGTTGCAAAACGGCGAACGGCAGCTGCCGTTTTCGGAGTTTTAGAAGGAAGTCGGTCAGCGCCGCTGACCGACCTTTAGAATTTTCTGTGCACACCCGGCGCACTTGTGCACCGTACACACGCGATGTACGTATGGGTCCCACAGAGATGTTTTTAAGACATCTGCTCCGTCCATCCATTTTCCCATCAAATATAAGGGGTTGATGCTAACTTTCTGGCATATCCACTTATCAGGTGGACCCCAAATTGGAAATTAATGGGCTGATCTGTCCGTTTGACCACTTCCCGAGATCTTCAGTGGCTGAAATTTAATGTGTACGGTTAATTTACGGCCCCCATCACATGTATGAAGTTTCAAGTCGATCTGATGGCGGAAACCACGTGATCCTGCATTATGGACCAATGTCGGGCCACTTAAGCTTCAGTTTCTCGGTTTTCTTCGATCTCTGGCGTACAACTCTGTCGATCTCAGTCCCTGGAGTCCGTCTATTGCCTTTGGTGTCATCAGAGCGTTAAATCCATGCTTTAAGCTCCCTTTTTCAGTACACGCTCCTGATTTCATCCTGTAATAAAAACATAATTAAAATATGGCATTAAGCATTATCATGTACGAAAAATCAGGTAATAGTCGGGGTCTAATATGTAATATTCGACCCTCATCAGTACTCGGGTCTTTGTACGGATTTTTTTCGAGATGTCACGGTTAACTCTTGGGTTCTTGGAATTCAATTCGTGTACTCGGGTTCTGAAAATTAGGGTGTTACATAAACCCAAACCCTCCTAGATGCATCATATATAAAAGTAACAAAATACAATACCTCACCTAAGGTTTTTGTCCTCATAGGACCACAAACATCAGAATACACCAAATCTAACGTATGCACTTTATTGACATGAGAAGCAGATTTAATAAATGAAACTCTATGCTGTTTCCCTGATAAACAATCAAGATAGGTTTTGAGAGGCATACCTGTCACGTCTGGAAGGAGCCGCTTCCTCGCTTGTAGCTGAAGCCTTTTTTCACTCTTGTGGCTTAGACGCCTGTGCCACATGTCATTGCTGAATCTTCCGATGCGTTTAACCCACCCTTGCACATACTGATACTTACGTTGTAAAGGGTGCAACACTTCTTTCCTCTGGCTGCGATCAACGAATCCTTGAGGAGCTTCCAGCGCCCACCAGCAAACCGGCTTTCATAGCCATCATCATCCAGCCTTCCCGTTGACATCAAGTTGAGGCGAAGGTCTGAGATATGCCTCACATCCCTGTGAACCAATGTGCAGCACACATCGGTCTTCACACAAATATCACCGACCTCTACGATCTTCGATACGCCAGAATTCCCCATCTTCACGGTCCCATAGTCTGTTGACTTGTAACTTGTGAAGAAGTCCCTGCATGGAGTCACATAAAACAAGGCTCCCGAGTCTATCACCCAGTCGGTGTCCTGACTCGTAGCCATCAGACATACATCGTGATTTGCTGAAAGAATAATAACAACGTTGCCATCTGTAGCGACCGCAGTGTAATCTAATTCATCTTCCTTCTTCTTTCCTTTTCCTTTCTTGTCGTTCTTCTTACCACGACATTCATGCTTGTAGTGGCCCTTCTTGCCACAATTCCAGCATTCAACATCCTTTCTGGTACTCGACTTGCCTCTTGATTTATCTCGGGCCTTCCAGCCCTTCATGTTCTTTCCTCTCCCCCAATCTTGTATCATAAGGGCCTCTTGCTGAGTAGAACCCTGAGACTTCCTCCTTGTCTCTTCATTGAAGAGACAACTGGTTACCTATTCCATGGATATCTTTCCATCTGGCATGGAGTTACTTAGAGACACCACCAATGTCTCCCAACTGTCAGGCAATGAACTAAGCAATAGCAAAGCCTGCAATTCATCATCCAGGACCATCTTCATAGCGGAGGTTGGTTCACTGTATTGCTGACCTCATTCATGTGCTCGGCAACAGAACCACCATCTTTGAACTTGAAATTCACAAGTTGTCTTATCAGAAAATTTTTATTACTAGCTATCTTCCTCTCATACAACCCTTCCAATTTCAGCCATAGGTTAGCGGCTGAGGTCTCCGTAGACACATGGTGGAATACGGAATCATCCAACCATTGTCTAATAAACCCCACCGCTTTCCAGTCCATCTTCTTCCAATCATCGTCAGACATATCCTTGGATTTTACTGATATGCCTAAAACTGGAGAATACAAGTCCTTGCAATAAAGCAAGTCCTTCATCTTAGCCTTCCATATGGTCCAATTAGAACCATTGAGGCTGATCATCCTTGATGAGCCACCTTCCATAATTCTAAACCGATCCTACCCGTTCAATGAACCTGGCGCTCTAATACCACTTTGTTGGGGGCCTTGCACAAAACCTTAGGATCTAGCCTCCCGAAACAAACCAGAATTACGGAATAATAAAGCAATGAAATAAATCAAAGCATAAACCACAACCACACAAGAGATTTTTACGTGGAAAACCCTCAAAGAGGTAAAAACCACTGGACCTTGTCCAAATCAACAATCCACTATGAAGTAGAATGTTACAACCTTTTCACTCACACAGGAGTGGATAAACAGTAAGAGAAATAAAGAAAAACGGAGAGATCTCACCGATTACGAGGACGTAGAAGCGCTAAGACGACGGCTCCCTTCCACAAGCTTCCTCTCTCTCTTTCTCTCACCTTTGATTGCCCCAAACCCTTTAACAAATTCCTTGTAAAGCTTTAGGAAACCCTCTTATCCTACCCAGAAAGCCCTAGGTACCTCCTATTTAAAGTTTTAGGAAACTCCTTTCTGCATCCCAGTTGCGAAAGGACTTGCGACACGAAATCCGTGCAAAATAACGGAACGAATCTGCGTAAGTTTGACTGGTCGTACCCTATCCATGACCGGTCGAGAGCCACCTACGACTGGTCGTGGACCACCTACGACCGGTCGAGCACCCTGGAGAATAATTACTCAAAGTCGCTAGACTTTGAGTCGTGGAGGGCTCGAACCCACGACTAGTCGAGCGCCACCCACAACCGGTCGTGCACCACCCATGACCGGTCGTGTAGCGCGGTGAAACTCTCTGGATTTTCAACCCACTGCACCATCTCTCCTTTGAATTGAGGAGGAAAACCCCATCACACCAAAGTCGAAGTAGATGCAATGTTGATATGCGCATCCACATACATCAACAATCGTCCAAGTGACTTGCCCTCCTTCACCACTTGTCCCTGCAATGCTCCCAAGTAACAAACTCTTAGCCCTTCGTCCTGCTCAACTTGGACTGAGCCCAAAGGCTTCTTACGTAGGCAATCCTTTGCCCGATGTCACCATCACAAATGAAGCAATTCCAACTCTTCTCTTGGTTCTTGGGCTTATCATCCGTAATGTTGACTTGCATCAACCTAATGCATTGTTCCTCACTATCCTCATCCTTCTTCTCCTCTAGCTTACCTGCAAGGGTGGTGGGCGCATATTTGCTCAGGCATTCTCTTGCCATGTGTGACCTGTTGCAGATGAAGCACTTCACTCTCATGGCTTGGACATGTCCCCTCTATCCTTATCATCCTTCATGTCCCCAACACCTTTGCCATCTTTGCCACCTGATGGCTTGCTCAACCCACCCTAGTGGTAGTAGCCCCCTTGTTCTCCCTCGCATTTGCCATGAGCATCCCTTGATGGTGATCTTGACCTAGAAGATTCTCCACTCGTGAACTCAATCAGGCTCTTCATTATTGTCATTACCGAAGCTAGGTCTTGCACACCCTGTTGTTGTAGTTTTTGTTGGACCCAATGTTGCAACCTGTTCATGAAGTTGAAGAGGAGTCCCTTCTCGAGCATGTCAGGAATCTCAAGCATGAGTATAGAGAATTCCTTAGGGCATGTTTGGATAGCGAATTGTGATTGTAATGAATTGTAAAAGTATGATGATTACAAACTACAGTACAGGGCTCTTAGTCAACAGGTAATTTGACCACGAATTCTCGTGTTTGTTTGGATAGCCATGGTAAAAGTGGAATGCTGATACTTTTACATTACTGAGATGTCAAATCAACAAGAAATATACAACGATTCTTGCATTTATATAGGAGATTTCTACTACAATGTATTGTAAATTTGTAATGATTAAAAATTTCTTTGTCCGTCTCCTATTACCTCTACATTTGACTATCGAATTACACGTTGAATTATGTGTTTGAAAAAATTACACGTCGAATTATGTGTTTAAAAATTATTATAAAATCGTAATGATGGTGCTTTTCATTACAATATTGTCGTAATTCGCTATCCAAATCATCCCTTCACACACTCGTAAATCAACCCCTTGTGCTTCAACTGCTTTAGTTTTGTCATGCCAGATACTCTACATTCTCGGAATAGAATTGCCTTTTCTATTTCCCTCTTTAAGTCATCCCAAGTGTCAATAATACACATTCCTCCAAGTTTGCACGTCATCTCCTCCACCATAGAGTCAATGCATTTATGAGATGCATTGCCACACTTTGCACCTTCACCCTCTCGTCCTCTAATGGAACGACCTTAAAGCATTGCTCCAACTACCAAATGAAATTGTCCAGCTCCCAAGCGTCCCTCAATTTGACGTCCTTACCTTTGTTGCACCACTTACGACATTACCCCCTTTTGTCATAGCCCTTTTCCATAGAACCCAATCACCTCTCATGATGGGGACATCCCGCGCATGCTGTCCACACGTGTACGTACACCACCCCCCTACGATCGTACGCCAGAAGAAGGAGGGCCCCACCATCGATTTGTATCGATGACGACGTCCAGGAAGGGTCTCCTAACTAGAAGATGAAGTTTTGGTTCAAAAGGGTGGGCCCAATAGTCAAGAAAAGCCCATCGTGGGACCTCATGATCGTAGCCCACTCGTCGGATTGATGTCTTATTTTAGGTTTTGCATATTGTTATTATTTAGAACATCATGAACGTTTTGGATTTCTTTGTTTGATTTTTATTTTAGTTTACTTCATCACCAAGTAATAGGTTCCGCATATGGTGCAAGTTTTTGGGGTATAGGATTTTCCTATAAATAGGCACCCCTTGTAGTTCTTTTGATGGATTGAAGATTAATAAAAATTCTACATTTTCCTACTTTCTGAGTTGTGAAGCTTAATTGGGTGCGAAGCCCTCTCTTCATCGAAGGGTTAACTACTGTGGTGTGAAGCCACATCTATCCTGATTTACCCCCATCCATCTCCATTTCTACTACCCATCTTCTACCATCCCTTCTTCTCACCTTACCCCGTCATCTACACTTCAAATCAATCATCTATTGTAACAATTCTCCTCTCCACATCAGAATTTCAAAATCTGGCCCTACAGGAGGGCTGAAACTTCAGCGGAGCACCACGCACAAACCGTACATTGGATCAAACGGAGATTTGGGGGTTTTGGAGTCCATCTCTGGCCGATCAGGGCCAAGGTGGCCTTTTTCTGAATAGTGAGTCTCACACATGTGCGGCCGAGATCACACACATGTGCGTTTGAGCCATTGTTGTTGTCCACGCGTGCGGTACTTCTCTAGTTCGTCGCTCCTCTCCTTCACTCCACATTCACCCAAAATCCCTAAACCTAACCCTAAATTACTCAAATATCCAATTTTATGCCCCTTTTCTTACCCTAGGGTTCCTTAATTTGAAATTGGTGAATCCCTTGGATTAGGGACTGATTACTATACATGTGTGGATGATCATTTCTTATCTTTGAGTATCGTTTGGTTCATAATTTTTATTGATCCAACCCTATCATGTGTAGACCCACATAGATTCCCCTTAATTGAATGTTTGGACTTTCATGTGGGATATGGAATTTGTGTAAATGTTTCTAAATTAACGTGATCTTAAGCTTGAAATCTCGCATATCTTATTTAATTTTAATGTCTTGCATCAAATTTGGTATCAGAGCCTAGGGTTCTTGTAGGGGAATTCATTACATGTTTAGGGTTTGGTTGTTTATATTCATTACACATCAATTCTCATCATATATGACTGTTTAGAGGTCCATAAACCCTGACATAAGCTGATAAAATTTTATGTTATCCCCTTATTTGAATTATTTTAGAAATTAACTTAGTTTTCTATTTCTAGGTTTAGAAACTTTCCTTTTCTGTTTTTTTATAAACTTTCTTAATTTATTTTTAGAAACTAATTTCCTTTCCTTTTTCTTTTTTAAAAAGTAACTTACTTTCTATTTTTAGAAACTTTCCTTTTTCTTTTTCTTTAGAAACTAGGTTGTTTTTTTTTTAGAAACTTTTCTAATTTGTTTGGTTTTTAGAAGCTTTCCTAATTTGTTTCTTTAGAAACTTTCCTAATTTGTTTTTAGAAACTTTCCTTTTTTATTTTTAGAAACTAGGTTGCTTAAATAAAAAAAGAACTTTCCTAATTTTTTTTTTTTTTTTTAGAAACTTTCCTAACTTGTTTTAAAAACTTTCCTTTTTCATTTTTAGAAGCTAGGTTGTTTCTTTTAAACAAAAAAAATCTTATATTTTGACAACTATATTGCTGAATTTTGGTTGGCACCCTACATTAAACATGAAATAATTGCAAAAGTCACTAAACAGGTTGCCTCAGAAGTTGGAGTATTTGATTAAGCGCTTGGAAATGGACCAATGCTTTGAACAGCTTGATGTACGCACTACCCGACTAAAGACCATCGTCAGGACAAACCCCACCATTGGGGTAGATGTCCAATCTCAGGCAGGTAGCCTGGAGGATAGACAAATGAATGAAGTTGGTCAAGGAATCAATTATGGGTGTGCACCCATGCACCCATCCCATGAGAGACATCAAGACCACTATTTTGAGGGGTACAACATGTGCAGCCTTGTGGCTTGAGAGAGTGCACTAGAGTCTAGTGTAGAGTTATCCACTGAGGCCATTCCGGTAATGGATGAGTTATGTGATATCTTTCCTGATGATCTACCAGATGAGTCTCCCCCTAGGAGGGATATAGAGCACACCAGAACATGGGACACCGTAATATCTATAGTCGAGTTTGCATTTAATAGTTTTGTCGATAGGTCCACAGGTCTCT
Source organism: Magnolia changhungtana (assembly GCA_030180095.1). Taxonomy (NCBI): domain Eukaryota; kingdom Viridiplantae; phylum Streptophyta; class Magnoliopsida; order Magnoliales; family Magnoliaceae; genus Magnolia; species Magnolia changhungtana. Next base: position 7,555,680 of record JASAUF010000525.1, read on the forward strand.
GTCCTTATGAAGTCGTTACTATGTATAAACCTGGAAAACCTATTGATCTTGTCCTTATATCACTGTCCCATAGGGCGTCAGAGCCTGCAGAGTCTTTTGTGCATTACATTCATTCATGGCATCAAGAAATCAGGTAAAAGATCACTACTAGTAATGAACATTAAAAATTTTCTATAAACCCGCATAAATTTTTTAAAGAATTTAATATTGGGGACTCTGTGATGGTCCACATCTAGCCCGATCGCTACCCTCCGGGGAACGTTCGTAAATTACACACGCATAGCGCTGGACCCTTTAAAATTATAAAATGAAACGGTCTCAATGTGTATGAGGTAGATCTTCCACCTTCCATGGGAATTAGTTTCACATTCAATGTGGATGATCTAGTTACTTTTCAGGAGACCACTGATACTTTGTCCGGCCCTTCGCCCACCCATCCTGATTCCCCATATTTATCCCTTGAACCATGACCCCTTCCCGACCCATTTTTTCAACCTCTACCTCCCATACTCACTCTTCCTGACCTTTCTTCACAGCCTCTACCTCCCATACCTACCCTTTCTGACCCATTTTTTCAGCCTCTACATCTCATACCTACTCGTCCCGATCCATTTTCCTAGCCTCTACCTCCCATACCTACCCGTTCCGACCCTTTTTCCTAGCCTCTACCTCCCATACCTACTCTTCCTGACATTTCTTCTTAGCTTTTGCCTCCCATACTTAACCTTCACACACCCAGAGAGGAAACAGAGGATGTCTTGGACCATCAGATAGTTTCAACATCGGACGGCGGGTTTCAGAAGTACCTGGTCAAGTGGACTTCAACCAATATGTGGCTCATTGAGGAGGAGCTTCATAGACTTGATCCTTACATCTCGGAGCGGTTCAGGAGTTTTATTTCTCCAGTGACAAAATTGTCGCAGCTATAGAGAATTGATGGGGATATCTCGCGCACGCCGTCCACACGTGCACACACCACCCCCCTACTCTCATATGCTAGAAGGAGGGCCCCACCGACGACCTGGATCGATGACGATGTCCAGGGAGGGCCTCCTAGCTAAAAGATGAAGTTTTGGTTCAAAAGGGTGGGCCCGATAGTCAAGAAAAGCCCATCATGGGACCTCATGATCGTGGCCCACTCATCGGATTGATGTTATATTTGAGGTTTTGCTTATTGTTAATATTTAGAACATTGTGAATGCTTTGAATTTCTTTGTTTGGTTTTTATTTTAGTTTACTTCATCACCAAGTAATAGGTTGCGCACATGGTGTGAGTTTTTGGGGTATAGGATTTTCCCTATAAATAGTCACCCATTGTAGTTCTTTTGATGGATTGAAGATTAATAAAAATTTTGCATTTTCCTACTTTCTGAGTTGTGAAGCTTAATTGGGTGCGAAGCCCTCCCTTCATCGAACGGTTAACTACCGTGGTGTGTAGCCACATCTATCCCGATTTGCCCTTATCCATCGCCATCTTTACTACCCATCTTCTACCATCCCTTCTTCTCACCTTACCCCATCATCTACACTTCAAATCAATCATCTATTGCAGCAATTCTTCTCTCAACATTAAAATTTCAGAATCTGGCCCTACGGAGGGTTGAAACTTCAGCAGAGCACCACGTACAAACCGTACATCGGATCGAGTTGAGATTTGGGGGTTTTGGAGTCCATCCCTGGCCGACTAGGGCCAAGGTAGCATTTTTCTGAATAGTAGGCCCCACACATGTGCGGCTGAGATCACATGCATGTACGTCAGGGGCATTGTTGTTGTCCATGCGTGCGATACTTCTCTGGTTCGTCTTTCCTCTCTTTCACTCTGCTTTCACCTAAAATCCCTAAACCTAATCCTAAATTACTCAAATCTCCAATTTTATGCCCTTTTTCTTATCTTAGGGTTCCTTGATTTGAAATTGGTGAATCCCTTAGATTAGGGACTGATTACTATGCATGTGTGGATGATTATTTCTTATCTTTGAGTATCATTTGGTTCATAATTTTTATTGATCCAGCCCTATCATGTGTAGGCCTGGACCCACATAGATTTTCCTTAATTGAATGTTTGGACTTTCATGTGGGATATGGAATTTGTGTAAATGTTTTTGAACTAACGTGATCTTAAGCCTGAAATCTCGCATTTCATATTTAATTTTCATGTCCTGCATCATCTCATCTCCTCAACTTGCTCCCTCGACATGTTGAGAGTCTCCAACATCCCTTTTAAGACACTAAGTGACGATTAATGCGTTTAACGCACCAACATCTTCCCCTTTAGTCCTTTGAACACGTTGTGAAGCCCTACCACATTGTTACTCATCATGTCCATCTTTTCTTACCCATTTCCCATGGCAAGCTCCACCTGTGCAAACTGTGACCCCAATGACGCCATCAAGTCACAAGACCTCTCCCTCCTTAACTTGTTGGCATTGTCATTGCCTTGCACTTGATTGTAGTTGGTCACCTCCAATGCCATATTGTCTCTCTCTTCCACCCCACAAGCGTTACAATTCCCTTCTTGACCTTGCTTACCACTTGTCACAGCCTAAGTGCTTTCCCAAGCATAGACTGTATGACACTCATCTCACAAACTCATTGTGGATGAGTCAACTTTCCCTAAGTGCACATCCCACATGCTAAGCACTCACTAGAACACAAGAGACATAAGAAATATAGAAGAACACCTTATATCGTACCAGAGAACTTAAGTTACAAGTTCTCTTAGATGCCTTACAAATAAGTACCCTTATATAGAGCTAGAAAGACTAGAACCTACACATTGATGGGGACATCATGCGCACATGCGCATGCACACCACCCCTCTACTCATGTACGAACGCAGAAGGAGGGCCCCACTATCAATCTGGCTTGATGATGACGTCCAGGGAGAGCCTCCTAGCTAGAAGATGAAGTTTTAGTTCAAAAGGGTGGGCCTAATAGTCAAAAAAAGCCCATCATGGGATCTTATGATCGTGGCCCACTTATTGGATTGATTTCATATTTTAGGTTTATGTTATTGTTATTATTTAGAACATCGTGAACGCTTAAGATTTCTTTATTTGGTTTTTATTTTAGTTTACTTCATTACCAAGTAATAGGTTGCGCACATGGTGCGAGTTTTTGGGGTATAGGGTTTTTCCTATAAATAGGCACCTCTTATAGTTCTTTTCATTCATTGAAGCTTGCATCTTCTATCATTATTATTACTTTGAATTTTCTAACTTTTGTAACTATTCATGCCCCTACAACCAGTTTCCAAAAATTGGACCTGTAGGAGGACTGAAACTTTGGTGGAGCACTATGCCTCGACCTTATGTCGCATCGTCGTCAAACTTCGAGAGATTGGAGGTCTCCCCTGGCCGACAAAGGCCTAAGTGTCATTTTAGAGAGGCGGGTTTCCATCACTCATGTGGCCAGCCCACCTGCACACGTGCATCAGCCCCGGGCCACCATCTGCACGTAGGAGATTTCTCCGGGTCAGATTTTCCTCTTTTCATTCCTATTTCCTAAACCCTATCCTTAGTTTGCATTAACCCTAATTTATTTGCCTCTTTTTTCATCCTAGGCTCCCTTGAATTGAGATTGGGGAATCCCTTGAATTAAGGACTATTTGTTATGCATGTGTGGTTGATTTCTATTTTCTTTTGAGCATCGTTTGGTTTATAATTTTTATTGGTCCAGTCTTAGCCTATGTAGGCCTGGACCAGTATAGATTCCCCTTTAATTGAATGATTTGGACTGTCATGTGGGATGTGGAATTTGTGTAACTGTTTCTGAATTAGTATGATCTAAGCCTGAATTCTTGCATCTCATACTTAAATTTCATGTCTTGCATCACATATGGATAGTTAGGATTGTGCCACAAGGCACTCATCCAATGGCCAAGAACTCAATAGAACTTTTCTAGAATCCTCCATACTTCTCTACATGAGACACCACTAGAGTTCTCTATAAACTTCCAGAGATCTCTACACAACTCTAGACCTTTCCACACAACTTTAGAAATTTCTACAATTCTCCTTCTGCCATTATCTACAACTTTCAACGCATTTTTACTCTTTTCTAGAGTTCTTTTCACTTTTGTATAAAAGGTCTTCAACATACACAATGAACATAAATTTCACCAAGTCCACAACTTTGGCCCATGAGAATGATTGGTCTATGACATGGAGCTCATAGCATTATATAGAACTATACTCCTTAATAGGCTAATTGACATGGTAGCCATCTCGAATCTCCCCAACCAAATCCCTCTTTCTTATTATTTTTTCCATTATTTTCAAGACTTCTACAAACTTCAGCTTTGGATGAAATTTTGGATGCCTAGAGATTCTAAGGTTAGGTTTCAAGCATCGAAGGCAAGATCCTTGATTGGAGCCTAAGGAAAATAGTAGGTTCTGGAGAGCCTAAGGTTCTAGGTACCCTTGGGAGATTTACACAAGTGGTCAAGTTCTAGAAGTTTGATGGGTAGGATGGTAATTTCACGACCTAAAAGGTTGGTAGGTAGATTTTTGTCAAGAGATTTTTTTTTTTTGAAAGGTTGTCAAAAGAGATTTTATTAAAGGAGGTCAAAAGTAGTCAAATAAATCATAACTAGTCGATGGGTAGGGTAGATGTAATGGGATTTTAAGGTCCGATCCATGTTGCTTTAGGCATAGGTTTAATTTTACAACTCATGGTTTTAGGCTTTTAGATGCCCACTAAAATTGTTAGCCAAACATAAGCTTAATTAAAAGACCTAAACTATTTTTTTAAACAGGAAACAACAATTTATTCAACAGAACTACAAAGCGGAAAAGAATACAGAGCTAAGGAAAAGAAAAGGACAAATTAATTGCAGTGGTAGCTGCTTCCTCATGAGGAACCCAACCTAACAATAAATTAGTGATCTTCCTTATCAGGGCGTCCACGGAAAAGCGTCTATCCCTAAAGCATTAGTCATTCTGTTCTTCCTGGATGATCCAAAAAATTGTCATAGTGATGGGGGCATCACACGCACACGCACGCCCCCTACGCAAGTACGCAAGGAGGAGGAGGACCCCACCGTCGATCTGGATCGAAGATGACATCCAGGGAGGACCTCCTAGCTAGAGGACTACGTTTTGGTCCCTTGGAGTGGACCCGATCATCATGTGAATCCTGAAAAGGCCAAGCTATATGTCCTAGAGGGGGGGTGAATAGGACTATGCCAAATTTAAAATAATTACAGTGGAATCTAAATAAAGAAATACCCAAATAAAGTAAATTAATTCACAATGCTGAAATTAAATAGCAATCTCAATAAACAAGTATTGAGAGATTAATACAAAAGTTGTTCTAAGGACAACCTTACACCAAAAACCAATGTTTATGGTAGGATAACCTGATTTCTAGAAAGGTCTTTGTATCAAGAACTCAAACTTTTTAGGAATAAACAAATTAAAGCTGAATAGAGGAATAAAATGCAATCTTAAATATTGATTGTTCTAAGGACAACCATGCATCATAGAAATGGCAGGGCAACCTTACTAGAACAATTTAGAGAAACTAAAGCTCAAACAAATAATGGAATAGCTTGAAATAAATTGCAGAAATTTAAATCTAAACTATTACAACATTTCCCACTAAGCTTGAAATTAAAATGATTACAATATTCACATCCACATACATTCCATGAAAGAATAATCAAAGATAGGAAAATAAAGCACACTTCCACATAACACAAGGAGTTATAGTGGTTCGCCTGTGTGTACACCAATTGTTCAACAATAGCCACACAGAATGCTACTCCACTCCTAATATCCTCACACAGGGGATATTAGCGTTCACTATCAAGTAGGTTTTCACAGGTTCACCCAAAACCTTTACAATTGTGTCATTTTCAAAGGGCTTACACAATTCGAAAACCCTCACTTCTGAGTTTTCTGGCTCTCCTCAGATAACCAACAACTTTGAGATTTTTCTGGCTTAACCTCAAATAAAACCAAAATAAATGAATTTACAACAAATGTAAAATACTTGAATTTCTTCTTTGTTGTAGCAGCCCAAAAGAACCAAATCGGAGTAGAGATTTGAATGTCAAAGTTCAATGTCCAATACTCACTTTATAATGGTTCTAATTTCTAATAGATTTTAAATTCAAACAAATGGGCTAGCTTGAATTGATTTTGATTCCAATAAAAGGAAAATAAAAACTTCCTCTTTACAGATTAGACTGGAATGCAAGAAACAAAATCAATTAACAAAGCTAAAGAAATAGAATATTAAATAAGCACAATTAGCTTTAAACGGAGCACATATTTATCTTTCAGAAGGCCGAATTAAATTAGCTTAAATGGTCTATTTTATTCTGAGATTCGTGCTCTATGTATAGTGTGAATAATTCACGTCTTCGATTGGTCTTAAGTCGCTACGACTAGTCGAAGATCCAACAGATATTTGAAAATTCAGGTACGATAAGATAAGACGGTTTTATGACTGGTCGTAGGGCACCTTCGACTGGTCGTAGGTCTCCTTCGACTGGTCGAAGTTCACACACGACTGGTCGAAGCTAAGTGCAAATCATCGCTGTAGTTTGATTCGAAGGTCTACGACTGATCGAAGAACCTATCGACACTGTTCCTATAACTGGTTGAACAATCTCTAGGACTAGTCGAAGCTTAACAGAAAATATCTGAATTTTACAACAAACTTACGACTGATCCAGGAAATCCTTAGATTTTGAGTCGAAGGTCTACGACTGATCGAAGAACCTGTCGACACTATTCCTACGACTGGTCGAACAGTCCCTAGGACTAGTCGAAGCCTAACAGAAAATATCCGAATTTTACAACAAACTTACGACTGATCCAGGAAATCCTTAGACAGGTCGAAGTAGTGTTAGGACTAGTCGACCAGAGACCAGGACTAGTCTTAGAACAGGCCAGACTCACTTATATAGAATATGTGAATTATGTATCCAAAGTGGCCTACTCTAAAGGTCAACCTATGGTTAGTCAAACCTCAATAGTGAAGTAAGGACTTTGAAACTTAAGGACAAGTGACCTTGAAAGTAGTGAAGCTTGAAGTCTTGATGTAGTTCAAACTTGAAAGCAAATTCAGATCTTGAGATTAAACTTGAGGTCTTGATATTGAACTTGAAGGCTTCTTGAAAGCTTGAGATTGAACTTGAAAGCTTCTTGAACTTTGAAAGCATCTTGAGATCTTGACTTGAGAGCAATGCTTGTTCATCACAGTTGATCTTAAGTAGTGCTTTTATCTTCACATATGCGAGCTTCATAACAGTGTCATTGGCACCATAAATTTGACAACAGAAGGGGTTATAAACAATAGCACTTACAATCTCTCCCTTTGTCAAATTAGTGATAAAACACACTTCCAAGATATGTTAGTTCATAGAATATTCATAGAATATCTGATTAATGAATCATGCACCAGTTGTTATAAACTAGCACAATAACATGAACCTTCATATCAATAATTAACATGAACCTGTATATTAATAGTCCTTCTCCTCTACACATACTCCCCCTGAGTAACATCATACTCCCCCTGAGTAACATATGCATAAAAACAATGCGCAATGCCTACTCTATTCTCCATTCATATGAGCATAAGCATTATTCTCCCCCTTTTTGTCACAAGAGGACAAAGGAAGCACAGAACAAATAAACTGAGGAGAAATAATTAGAGAGAGGTAATAAGACAAGATAGCAGAAAATAGAATAATCAACTCACATAATTCATAGACTGAGCTAAGTCATAAATAGCAACAATCTCCCAACTAGTTGTAACACCAGAATAAAAGTTATTACAAATTAGATTGCTGAAACGAACTAATCCGAACTGGATGAAGGAGCAGGGATGGAAGAATCAAGTTTATGCATGCCTTTGTTCAAGCGCCTAAGATATTTACGCATATACTTGAATTGTAAATCATGAGCAATAGACATGTTTCCTATCTTAACATTAATATTTTCAACCTTATCCTCCAATGCATGCAAACGTGCATCAAAGTCAGAAGGTTCAAAATTTGGATCATTCGTAGAATCAGAATCAAGTTCTTCAAAGATATCATCCATATTAATATCATCAGAAGAAGGATCACCAGCTACTTCCTCATGCGCTGCTTTAACATTGCCAACACCATCACCTTGACTAGGGAGGAACTCCAACTTCATTTTATTTAAGTTAGAATTATTGAATATCAAATGACGGATAGGGGCCTCTCCAACTGGCATATCGACTAACATATGAGTAGCCAACATAGTCATCAAATAAGAAAAAGGAATGTCACTGTGTCCAGAATGGAGACGAAAATTAATAATGAAGTGGCAAATCAAGGAAGGTAAACAGATAGACCTACCACTAGCAACAATATGAAGAACACGAACCATGAAGGAAGTCAATTTAGATTTATTACCCGATCGAGGATATAAGTTAGACACAAAGATTTTGTGAAGAACTCTGTATTTGGGTAACAAATACCTTGCGGGAAGCGCATTCCCTTTGTGAGTCCATTGAGCATTCAGATTGCATAAATCTCTAGTGAGGAGACGTTTTTCAGATTCTGAGGGTTTGTCAGATAAGTTATAGACAGGAATCCCCTCATCATTCACAGGAATATCCATAAGAGCTGAAATCAAATGACGATCAATGTTAAATGGTCCTTCTCTAGTGGCTATTTTAAAAGTTAAGCTCTCCAGAGAAAAATCACATATACATGCAAACATGGATTGTGCAATGGACCGGTATGCTGGCCCACCCCAATATAATAAGTTATCCCAACCTACAGCTTGAAGCATAGGAAGGATATCAAAAGGAGCAACATGATTAATAGAAACAGGATGTTCAACAATAACATTATGCAATCTAATGTCCTGAACATAAGATGGATCATCATCGGGAGTCCGAAGATTACGCTTAGTAATCGGGGCTGATCTGGAAGAAGACGGACCACAGGATGTTGTTTTCTTTCCTCTAGAATCTATTTGCAACAAAGATTTTGTAAGTGCTATAGTTTACATCCCTGTCTGTTGTCAAATTTGTGGTGCCAAAATCATTGTTATATAACTTGCATAAGTGAAGCTCTCTCAAAGATTAACATTCATGAACAAGCAAAGCTCACAACAAGCAAAGCTCACAAGTACAAAGATTCACTCAAAGATCAACCTTGACTGCAAGTATTGCTCACAAGACAAGTCTCAAGAATGCAAGACTTCAAGAAGCGTACAAGGCCGTTCGTAAAGAACTCAAGACACTTTCAAGGTTGAGCTACATCAAGATTTCAAGATTGAACTACATCAAGACTTCAAGGCTTAAACTTCAAGGTCACTTGTTCCTAATGTTTCAATGTCCTTACTTCACGATTGGGGTTTGATTGACCTTAGGTTGACCTTAAGAGTAGGCCATTTTGGATACATAAGTCATATGTTTAAGTTACATGAGTTTGGGCAGTTCTAAGACTTGTCCTAGGCTTTCTTCGACTAGTCTTAGCTTTGCTTCGACCAGTTTAAGAAATTCCTCGATCAGTCATGAGTTTGTTACAAAATTCGGATATTTTCTGTTAGGCTTCGACTAGTCCAGGAATCTGTTCGACCAGTCGAAGGAACAGTGTCGACTGTATCTTCAACCAGTCGAAAGTCTTCGACTCAAAGTCCAGCGATGAAATTCAGGTTCTTCGACCAGTCGAAGGTGACCTTCGACCAGTCGAAGGAGACCTTCGACCAGTCGTAGAACGGTCAAAGCTTATCGCGCTTAATTTTTCCAAATATCTGTTAATTCTTCGACTAGTCGAAGAGCTCCCTAGACCAGTCAAAGACGCGATCTATTCACCTATAAATAGAGCACAAATCTCAGAAGAATTAACGAAATTAATTAATCCATTCAAGCCAATCTTCGTCAAACTTCTGAGAGATAATTCTGTGCTCCATCTAAGCTAAGTGTGCTTATTTAATATTCTCTTTGTTTAGCTTTATTTAATTGATTTTGTTTCTGCTATTCTAATCTAATTTAATAAGAGGAATTGTTATTCCCTTTCTTTGGAATCAAAATCAATTAATGCAAGCCCTATTTGGTTTAATTTAAAATCTATTAGAACTAGAACCATTGTAATTGAGTACCAGACATTGAACTTGTACATTCAATCATCTACTCTGACTTGGTTCTACCGGGCTGCTACAACGAAGGAGATAATCAGGTATTTTACATTTAATTGTAAATTCCTTTCTGTTTTGGTTTCTATCAAGATTTGCCAGAAAAATCTTGTTGTATTGGTTATCTGAGGAGAGCCAGGAAAACTCATAAGTGGGGTTTTTTTTTTAATTGTGTAAGCCCACAGACAAAGACACAATTGTAAAGGTTTTGGGTGAACCTGAGAAAACTTATTTTGTTAGTGAACGCTAATATCCCCTGTGTGAGGATATTAGGAGTGGAGTAGCATTCTATGTGGCTGTTGTTTAACAATTGGTGAACACACAGGCGAACCACTATAATCCCTTGTGTTGTGGTTGAATGGTTTATACTTCTAATCTTTAATTATTTATTTGTGGGATGTATGTATGATGGTGAATGTTATAATCATTTAATTCAAGCATTGTGGGAATTTTGTAATAGTTTAGAATTTATTTTCTGCTATTCCTTTATCAGCTTGATATTTAATTTCCTTTAAAGTTGTTCCAGCAAGGTTGCCCTACCATTTTTATGGTGTATGGCTGTCCCTAGAACAATACATTTGTGATTACAATTTATTTCAGTTCAGTTTGTGTTTATTTCTGTATGCCTCTTTGGTTTGAGATTTGATACAAAGATCTTTCTAGAAATAAGGGTGTCCTACCATAAACTTTGGTTTTTGCTGTAAAGTTGTCCTTAGAACAACATTTGTATCAACCTCTCAAGATCTGAATTTTGAGGTTGTTTTACTTTCTTGCATTGTGATTTATTTTGGCTATCATATTCTTTTTAATTCCGCTGTTATAAGTTTTATTTGGCATAGTCCTATTCACCCCCCTCTAGGACATATAGCTAGGCCTTTTTAGATTTCAAGAAAAGAAAAAAGTTGTAAAGTTTTGAGAAGAGGGTTTGCTCAAAACAGATTTTGCACAAGGAAAACCCCAAATCTCAACAGAACTTGAAATAGACAACTTCAAGAGTAAAATGGAAGTAGTCTAGACACAAATCCACAAGAAATAAGCAAATGGAGTACTAACCTTGAAGGATTTGGAAGATGGGTTCGACTGGTTGAGCGTCGGCTAGTCGGAGAGGAAAGAAGAAATAAGGAAGAAAGAGATTTTTCCCCAAATTTAAGTGATTCACGCGATTCACGACTAGTCGTGGGTATTCTTCGACCGGTCGTGACACGACAGGTCGAGGAAATCCTCGACTAGTCGAGTACCATCAAAAAATCAGATTTTCATGCATATTTTAAAAAATTGAAAGTATAATCTAGCAAATATATATAATATGATACAAATAGGCATAAATAATCATTTTAGAATGCACATGCCAAGATCAAATATCATTTTGTTAAAACTGCTTTTGTCGAGCGGTTTAGTGAAAATATCAACACGTTGATTCTCGGTAGGAATATATTCCACTGATATTACCTTTTCTTCAACTAAATCTCGAATATAATGAAATCTAATATCAATATGCTTAGTACGAGATTGTTGAATTGGATTTTTCGAGATATTTAGGGCACTGGTATGATCACAATATAATAACATAGAATCCTGTTTAATTCCATAATCACTTAGCATACGCTTCATCCAAACAAGCTGTGTACACGCATTACCAGTTGCGATATATTCAGCTTCAGCTGTTGAAAGTGATATAGAACTTTGTTTCTTGCTAAGCCAACAAACTAAACAGTTTCCGATATAAAAGCAACCACCACTGGTTGACTTTCTATCATCAAGATTACCAGCCCAGTCAGCATCCGAGTACCCAGTTAATTGAATACTAGTCTCATGAGGATACCAGAGACCGAGATTAACGGTACTAGTAGCATAGCGGATAATCTGTTTGACTGCAATCAAATGCGATTCTTTAGGTTCAAACTGATATCTAGCGTAAATACCAACACTTAGAGCAATATCAGGTCTACTAGCAGTTAAATACAATAAACTACGAATTATACTCTGATATAGTTTCTGATCTACATTTTTACCTGCAGAATCTTTTGAAAGTTTCAAAGTTGTACTCATAGGAGTATCAAATTTCTTACCATTCTCAAATCCAAATCTCTTAATTAAATTTATAGCATATTTAGATTGAGAGATGAACATTCCATCAGGTAGTCGTTTTACTTGCAACCCAAGGAAGTAATTCAATTCCCCAACCATGCTCATTTCAAATTGAGATTTCATCAATTCTGCAAATTCAATAGTCATGTTAGTACAAGTAGATCCATAAATGATATCGTTAACGTAGATTTGAACCATTAAAATATCTTCGTTAAGTTTCTTAACAAACAGTGTTTTATCAACACTTCCCAATTGAAAGTTATGACTGAGTAAAAACTTAGTCAATTTCTTATACCATGTTCTGGGAGCTTGTTTAAGACCGTACAGAGCTTTTTTAAGACGGTATACATGATCAGTAAACTTAGGATCTTCAAATCCTGTAGGTTGTTCAACATATACTTCTTCATGTAAATCGCCATTTAAAAAGACACTCTTAACATCCATTTGATAAATTTTAATCTTTCTAAAGCAAGCAATGGATATAAAAAGTCTGATTGATTCAAGACGAGCAACTGGGGCAAAGGTTTCATCATAATTGATACATTCAATTTGAGTGTATCCTTGTACAACCAGTTTTGCCTTGTTTCGAATTATATTACCATCTTCATTAGACTTGTTTTTAAAAATCTACTTAGTTCCTATAATGTGTTTTTCTTTAGGTCTAGGAACAAGATCCTAAACATCATTTCTCACAAATTGGTTGAGTTCTTCTTGCATCGCAACAGTCCAGTTTTCATCAGCAAGAGCTTCTTTTACATTTGATGGTTCTATTTGGGATGTAAAACATACGTAATTACATATATCATCAAGTTGTCTACGTGTACGAATACTAGTGAGAGGGTTTACAAGAATCTGTGTGGTTGGATGATCTTTAACAATCCTCAATTCAGAATCAGTCTGATTAGATGAAGTATCAGATTTATCAATTACTAAAACTTCATTGTTATCTGAGCTTGAGACTGAAGTGTTCAAGTGATCATCAATGACCACATTGATGGACTCTTGAATCACACCGGTCCTTTTGTTCAGAACCCTATAAGCTCGACTGTTTAAAGAGTATCCTAAAAAGATCCCTTCATCACTCTTCGTATCGAACTTTCCTAGATTTTCACGATCTCGTAAAATATATCAATTGCTACCAAAAACTCAAAAGTATTTGACAGTAGGCTTTTTATCAAACCACATTTCATAAGCCGTTTTATTATTACCTTTACTAGTGTAAACCAAGTTAATTACGTAGCAAGCTATATGATTGCTTCAGCCCAAAGATTCTTAGAGAGCTTCATACTATTCAACATGACATTAGCCATTTCTTGAAGCACTCTATTTTTTCTTTCTACAATACTATTTTGTTGAGGAGTTTTGGGCGCTGAGAACTCATGGAATATTCCCTGGTCGCTACAGAACTTCTCAAAACCGCTATTCTCAAATTCAGATCCATGATCACTACGAATCTTACTGACTTGAGAACTCTTTTCAGTTTGAATCCTTTTAAGAGCCTTTTTCACTTCTTCAAGGGTTTTTGTTTTGTCCCTTAAGAAAACAACCCATGTATATCTGGTAAATTCATCCACTATTACCAAGATATATCTTTTACCACCTCGACTTTCTATCCTTGTAGGTCCTACAAGATCCATATGGAGAAGCTCAAGTGGTCTTGATGTGGTATTGGAATTCACCTTTTTGTGTGAGTTCCTTGTTTGTTTGCCAATCTGACATTCACCACATATTTTATCCAATTTTTGTAGTTTGGGTAGACCTCTTATAAGTTCTTGTTTGCTCAATCTATATAGATTTTGATAGTGTACATGTCCAAGACGTTTATGTCACAAATCAGTCTCGTCTGTATGGACCATGTAACACAATTGATTAGATGAGCTGGATTCGCTTACAATATAGCAGTTTTCAAATGTTCTTTGTCCGGTTAATATTACTGAGCCTTTATTATTTAGAATCTCACAACTTTGATTAGAAAACCGTACATTATGGTTATTATCGCATATTTGAGATATGCTACGCAAGTTATGTTTAAGACCTTCAACATATAAAACATTCTTGAATAAAGGAAGATTATAAAGTTGAACCGTACCTTGGCCCATAATCTTGCAGTTGCTGCCATCACCAAATGTGACTGATCCATCAGTCATGTCTTTGAGATTGGTGAATAGACCTTTATCACCAGTCATATGCTTTAAACATCCACTGTCTAGGTACCATTTAGAATGGCTTGAAGCTTTGAAAGCAGTGTGAGCAACCAAACAAGTGACCTTAGGAACCCATTTTAGAATTGTTTTGGGTTTAGGAGCATAATTAGTCTTCTTCTGTTTATAGTTGTGGGAATGACCTACTGAGTTAGATTTTAAGAGCTCCTTAAGTAAATAAACTATTTTTTCAGCCAATGAGTTTCTGTTCTGATTTTTGAAATTTATATAGCTACGTTTGGATTTTTGAAAAGATTTTGTATTTTTAGAAAAACCTTGACAAGTACCTTTTTCTTTTGGGTTTGAGGCTTCTCCTTTCACAAAGTTGGGAGAAGTACTCATCTTTCTTTGAGGTATGTTTTTATCATAACCCAACCCGAATCGATTGCCACATTTTCTAGATCCGGATAAAAGTTTTTCTAACTTTGGATCTTCTTGGGCATACCTCCATGTATCCTTCAAACTCAGAAGAGAAGATACTTCATTCTTGAGTTTCTCAATTTTAGATTTCAAATCTTCAATAAGGGAGGTTTTGAATTCCAAATCACATTTTGATTTTTCAAAAGTATTTGAAATTTGGGATTTTTCTAAAACAAGTAAGTCGAAACGTTCTTTGAGTTTAAAATTTTTTTCTTTTTGAAGTTTAAGCTTCACAACAATTTTACAACTTTCCTTGTATAGGGCATTGTAAGCATCTTGAAGATCTTCTTCATTTTCATAATCACTATTCAGATTTTCTTCACTAGTTGAATCATCATGATCTGAAAAAGTAAACTTGGCTTGAGTCATAAGAGCCTTAACTTCATTACCCGACTCTGTTTCAGAATCTTCTAAATCAGAAGTAGTTTCAGACTCAGATGATTCATCCCAAGTAGCCAACATACCCTTCCTTTTGGGTTTGTCATTTTTAGGACATTTGTTTGTTAAATGCCCATATTCGTGGCAGTTGTAACACTGACTGCCTTTTAAAGATTTTTGAGTTTTGGGTCTAAATTTTTGTTTATCATTTGATTGTTGAAGATCAACCATTTTCTTACTTTTGAAAATCTTATAAAACTTCTTTGCTAAAAGAGCCATATCATCTTCAGAATCAGAGTTTTCTTCAGAAATAATTTTAGAAGTTTTAAGTGTTATAGATTTACCTTTAGGAGCTTTAAAGTTTAATTCATAGGTTTGTAAAGAACCAACTAGTTCTTCTACCCTCATATTGTCCGTATCACGAAGTTCCTGGATTGCGGTTACTTTGGAATTGAACCGTTCAGGAAGTGAGCATAGTATTTTAGCACATACTTTACTTTCAGGGATTTTATCGCCAAGACACCCCACATAGAGTTTACAATATCATTTAATCTAGTATAAAAGTCCATAAACATTTCATTTTCCTCCATATGAATTTTTTCAAATTTGGTTGTGAGGATTTGGACTTTAGATTTTTTGATAATTGATGTACCCTCGTGTGTCATTTCTAATATATCCCAAGTTTGTTTTGTAGAATCACAAGATATAATTCTTTTGAATTCATCCGGTGATAGTGCACATATAATTGCATTTAGTGCTTTAGCATTTGCACTACTCTCACTTTTCTGAAGTGTGGTACAAGAAAAATAAGCCGTTATTTTTGTGGTTTTTGAACCATCAACACTAGTCACTTCAGTGGTAGGAGGGGTCCAACCATTCACTGTGGCTAGCCACACACTTTCATCCATAGATTTGAGGAAGATCCTCATCCTGGCTTTCCAATAAGCATAATTGGTGCCATCGAAAGGTGGAGGCTTAGTGACTGAAAGACTATCAAAATTTGACATCTTATATAAAGCTTAGATCGTTAGCTCAGGAAACAAATCCAAATAGAAAGCAATTAAAATGAGCTATTAGGCTCCGATACCACTTGAAAAGGCCAAGCTATATATCCTAAAGGGGGGGGGGGGGGTGAATAGGACTATGCCAAATTTAAAATAATTACAGCGGAATCTAAATAAAGAAATACCCAAATAAAGTAAATCAATTCACAATGCTGAAATTAAACAGCAATGTCAATAAACAAGTATTGAGAGATTGATACAAAAGTTGTTCTAAGGACAACCTTACACCAAAAACCAAAGTTTATGGTAGGACAACCTGATTTCTAGAAAGGTCTTTGTATCAAGAACTCAAACTTTCTAGGAATAAACAAAGTGAAGCTGAATAGAGGAATAGAATGCAATCTCAAATATTGATTGTTCTAAGGACAACCATGCACCATAGAAATGGCAGGGCAACCTTACTAGAACAATTTAGAGAAACTAAAGTTCAAACAAATAAAGGAATAGCTTGAAATAAATTGCAGAAATTTAAATCTAAACTATTATAACATTCCCCACTGAGCTTGAAATTAAAATGATTACAACATTCACATCCACATACATTCCATGAAAGAATAATCAAAGATAGGAAAATAAAGCACACTTCCACACAACACAAGGAGTTATAGTGGTTCGCCTGTGTGTACACCAACTATTCAACAACAGCCACACAGAATGCTACTCCACTCCTAATATCCTCACACAGGGGATATTAGCGTTCACTAGCAAGTAGGTTTTCACAAATCCCACCATGGGTTCTCACAATCGTATCGACGTCAGACGGCGAGTTTCAGAAGTTCTTAGTCAAGTGGAAGTCACGCCCAGCTTCAGACAGTATGTGGCTCACTGAGAAGCTTCAGAGACTCGATCCTGATATCTTGGAACGGTTCAGGAGTTTTATTTTGTCAGTGGCGAAATATTCGCAGCCGAGAAAAGTTGATGAGAACATCACGCGCACACGCATGCCCCCCTACGCACGTACACAAGGAGGGCCCCACCATCGATCTGGATCGATGACGACGTCTAGGGAGGGCCTCCTAGTTAGAGGACTGTATTTTGGTTAACTGGAGTGGACTCGATAGTCATGTGAATCCCACCATGGGTTCTCATGATCGTGGCCCACTATTCTAATTAATCTTTACTTATTATTGTTATTAGAAATATCATGGATGGTTTAGATTGGTTTGATTAGTTGTTATTTTTTATTACTTTGTCGCCAAGTAATAGGTTGTGCACATAGTACGAGTTTTTGGGTATAAGGTTTTATTATAAATAGGCACCCTTGTAGTCTTTTCTATTCATTGAAGATTAATAAAGTTTCTACGTTTTCCTACTCCTTTTTGAGTTATGAAAACCTAATTGGGTGCAAAGCCCTCCCTTCTTCGAAGGGTTAACTATTATGGTGTGAAGCCACTCCTATCCCGATTCACCCCCTCCTTCTTCCATCTATATTTCTCTTCTCCTACAAGTATTCCATATGCAAATCCATCAATATTTGTAGTTGTTTCTCCATCTACAGTAGATTTTCAAAATCTGGCCCTACAGGAGGGTTGAAACTTCGGCGAAGCATCACACACAAACTGTGCATCGGATCAAGCTGAGATTTGAGAGTTTTGGAGTTCATATCTATCTGAACAGGGCCAAGATAGCCTTTTTCTGAATAGTGGGCCCCACACACGTGCGGCCGGGATCACATGCACGTGCATCTAGGCCATTGTTGCTGTCCACACGTGCGGTACTTTTCTGGTTCGTCTCTCTTCTCTCTTTCACCCTAAATCCCTAACTCTAACCCTAAATTACTCAAATCTCAAATTTTATGCCCTTTCTTCAACCTTAGGTTTCCCCAAATTGAAATATGTGAACCCCTTGGATTGGTGAATTATTTTTGTGCATGTATGGATGAATTTACCCTCCTTTGATTCTTGTTTGGTATATAATTTTGATTGATCCAGCCCTAGCATGTGTAGGCCTGGATCCGCATAAGATTCCCCTAGAGTGTTTGAACTTTTGTGTGAGATGTGAAATTTTGTGTAATTGTTTCTGAACTAGTGTGATCTAAAGCCTGAAAATCTTGCACATTATACTTGAATTTCATGTCCTGCATCATATAGTGAGTAACCGCCAAGTTATTTTCCCACATTTCGACCCACCACCACCGTGCCAAGCCCATAGGAGAGCATCCACCGACTCCGGCCCATTCCACATGCATAATAGAGAAGAACTCCCAAATTGTCCAAGCAACGGGGCAATGAATGAACAAATAATCAATAGACTCAGCGTCCTTCATGACATCAAACATGTGTTGGGAAGAATTAGGGATCTATGTTACAAACTATCAATCGTCAAGATTCTTCTTCTCCCCACTAACCAAACAAAAATCGCCACTCTAGGAAGGGCCCCATAAAACCAGTGGTGAAAAGGATGATAATAATTAGTTTGCATTATACAATAATAATTACACATATTGAACTAGTTTAGATAATAGTGAATAGTGATGTGAGACAATATGGAACCAGAATTTTGCATAAACTATTCTGGGAGTTAGGTGCAAAAAATGTCTTCTTGTATAGATTTGCCACGACTTGTGAGGGCGGAGAACACCTATTTGCTCAGGCATTCTCTTGCCATGTGTGGCCCATCGCAGATGAAGCACTTCCAATCCACTGGCTTGGATATGTCCCGTCTGTCCTTGCCATCCTTCCTATTCCTAACCCCTTTGCCATCTCTGCCACCTGATGGCCTGCTCAGTTGATCCTTGTGGTAGTATGTCTCTCATTCTCCACTGCCTTTGCCATAACCATCCCTCTATGATCTTAACCTAGAAAATTCTCTCCTTGTGAACTCAATCAGGGTCTTCATTCTCATCATTGTCGAAGCTAGGTTTTGCACACCCTACCATTATAATTCTTGTTGCACACAATGTTGCAACCCGTCCATGAAGTCGAAGAGTCCCTTCTCGAGTATGTCAGGAATCTTAAGCATGAGTATAGAGAATTCCTTAATGTACTCGG
Organism: Magnolia changhungtana; assembly: GCA_030180095.1. Lineage (NCBI taxonomy): Eukaryota > Viridiplantae > Streptophyta > Magnoliopsida > Magnoliales > Magnoliaceae > Magnolia > Magnolia changhungtana. The sequence continues at coordinate 7,574,951 of JASAUF010000525.1, forward strand.
GAATTGACCCCTTCTGCTTCAACAACTTTTTTGTCATGCTAGATACTCAACATTCTTGGAATATAATTACCTTTTGATTTCCCTCTTAAAGTCATCCCAAGTGTCGACGATGCACATTCTTCGACGTCCACACGACATCACCTCCACCATAGAGTTGTTGTGTCATTGAGATAAATTGCCATGATTCGCACCTTGACCCTCTCGTCCTCTAATGGATTGGCCTCAACATATTGCATCAACAACCAAAGGAAATTGTCAAACTCCCAAGTGTCCCTCAATCCATTGAAGGTCTTAGGGTCTGACATTCTCACCTTTATTACACCACTCATAACCATTGTCCATTTCCATAGAGTCGATCACCTCTCATCTCCTCAACTTACTCTCTCAACATGTTAAGAGTCTCCATCATAGTGGTCTAGAACACTTCCCTTCCACGACACTGAGTGTTAACTAATGCATTTATGCCACAACATTTCCCCCTTTGAGTCCTTTGAACGCATCGAGGAGCCCTACCATGTTGTTACTAATCACATCCATCTTTTCTTGCCAATCTTTGACGGCAAGGTCCACTCATGCAAGTCGTGCCTCCAATGACGCCATCAAGTCATGGGACTATTCCCTCCTTGACTCGTTGGCACCCTCATTGCGTTGTGCTTGATTGTTGTTGGTCACCTCCAATGCCATAGCATCTCTCTCTCCCTTCCCACAAGCATTACAATCCCCTCTTAACCTCGCTTTCATACTACTTGTCAGGCCTAAGTGCTTCCCCAAGCATAGACCTTACAACACTCGTCTCAGAATCTCGTTGTTAACGAGTCAGCCTTCCCAAAGTGCACACCCCACATGTTAAGCACCAAAGAATGCTAGAACACAAGAGAGACACGAGATAAGAACGAACACCTTGTATCACACTAGAGCACTTAAAGTTACAATTCGATACTTTACGAACAAGGACCCCTCCTTATACAAAGCTACGAAGACTCTAGAACCTACACATGGATAGCTAGGATTTTACCACAAGGCACTCATCCAACGGCCAAGAACTCTCTAGAGCTTTTCTAGAATATAACACAATTCTCTACATAAGACCCCACTAGAGTTCTTCAAAAACTTTTAGAGATCTCTACACAACTCCAGACCTTTCCACACAACTTTAGAATTTTCTACAATTCTCCTTCTACCATTCTTTACAACTTTCAACAAATGTTTACTCTATTTTAGAATTCTTTACAATTTCATATAAAACCTCTCCAAACTAACAATAAGCATAAATTTGGCAAAGTTCACGACTTAGACCCATGACATGGAGCTCATAGGCATTATACGGAACTGTGATCCTTAATAAGTTGCGGGAGGTGATAGCCATCTCTATTCTCCCCAACCTAATCTCGCTTTCTTATTGTTCTTCTTTTCCATTGTTTTCAAGACTTCTACAATCTTCAGCTTTGGAAGAATTTTTGGATGGCTAGGCTCCACGGATCAAAAGCAAGATCTTTGATTGGAACCAAAGGAGAATAGTAGGTTCTGAAGAGCCTTCCTAAGGTTCCAGGTACCTTTGGGAGATTTAGACAAGTGGTCAAGTTCTAGAAGTTTGATGGGTAGGATGGTAATTTCATGACCTAAAAGGTTTGCATGTGGATTTTTGTCAAAGGAGATTCTATCAAAGTAGGTCAAAAGTACACATAAATCATAACTAGTCAATGGGTAGGGTAGCTCTAATGGGATTTTAAGGCCTGGTCCATGTTGCTTCAGGCAAAGGCTTAACTTTACAGCCCATGGCATTGGGCCTAGGCCTAATTTTGGATGCCCACTAAAATTGTCTATCAGACATTAGCTTTATCAAAAGAACTAGACAGTTATTAGTTTATATTATATATCAATAATTACATGTTGAAGTAGTTAGGTTAATAGTCAATAGTGATGAGGAACAATCTGGAACTAGAATTTTGAAAAAGGTATTCTGGGAGTTAGGTACAGGAAAAACAGAATTTCCAACAACGATTATTGTGCTTGAATGGTAAATTACAGCAAGGAATCAAGCAGATGTTGCATGTAAGACTTAGTTGCAAGATTTTTTAATGTAGGGGCATTTTCACACTGATCTCAAGTGACGTCGCCTGTGGGATGCAGGGGCACACTCGGGGTGGGTGACCCATGTGATTTGGGGCCCATGGGGGAGGTCTCGTGTTCAAGACTCCTCACCAAGGGTGATTAATGCACATTTCACACCGGGCTCGAGTGGGGTAGCCCGTGGGATGCGGGGACACTCGGGGTGGGCGGCCCATATGATTTGGGGCCCACGAAGGGGGTTCGGCCTAGGTCCTAAACCCATGAGATGTGGGGCTTGGGTTATGAGATAAAGGGATTAATTCGCCATACTCTAACAGCTCAAGCTTTTAGAGCAAGTGGTTAATTGTCCTGCATCATTCTTCCATTTACGTAAGGCTCCTACTTCAAATCCACGGATTTGCACCTTCAATTTGGACTCTTGTAAGAACCATGATTCATTTCATTCATTTTCTCTCTCTTTTTTGTTTGTTTATTTATTTATTTTTGAAGGATAACCAAACTTTACTAGAAAAAGAAAGGAGAGGCTACTAAAAGACAATGGGGAGATGATGAGAGATCATCACACCCATTAAAGCAAAAGCCTTTCCCTGCAACACTTGCTCACGACTTCAGTCCTGTGAAGGTTGAAGATCCAACCGCCAAATAAACCACTCTTATTTTAACCTTTTGAAATGTAACGGAGAGCACTTTGTTGATTCTGAATGTTCTGTTATTCCCTTCTCTCTAATAGTGACCACTGACCCAGGACCCACACCAACTGATATCCCAACTTGAGAGACCAAAACCTCCTTGTCAAACACCACCTTGTCAAACTCCTAGAATAAACAGAGCAAGGAGAGACCAAGGACTATCAACAGATGAGACATCTTGGGCACAAACCATAACTAATTCACTGATTGATCAAGGATTGGAGTATTAGTTTCAGAGCATGACTAGTCCCATGCAAGACCAAGTTGTCCTACATCAAATAAGCCAGCTCGAGAATATACAAAATAAATAAATATATAAATACAATTAATATATATATATATATATATTAAAATTAAAATTAAAATTTTAGAAAGAAATTTTTTTTATATAATAATCAAACAAACTCAGTGTTTTAAATAGCATTAGCGTGATAAATAGCATTAGTGTGTAGCATAAGCTACACGATACTTTTTTTTTAAATTGAAAAATAGGACATATAATAAATAGTGGAAAAAAAAGGAAAAAAGGAAATATATATATATATATGCCTAAAAGATTATTCAATTTATCAATTATAAGCATGTTCAAACAAGTTATTAGTTATCATTTATCAAAACCCAATCCACATATATAAACCAAATCAAATAATTATCAAATCAACAACTTTCTAAGCAAACCACAAGTCACAATTATGAAAAGAAATAAAAATCTCATGGGTTAAAAGTATCAAGTGCAATATAAGTGTCACATTCCTCAACATTACATATAAAGAAAACATTAAAAAAAATAATAATAAAATAGTAAAAAAAATACATTGAAGCGCAAGCTACGTATACTACGCGCTACGTAGCTATAGCGTAAGCTACGACCCCTGTAGCATACACTATAGGAGATTTACGCTATTTAGGACGCTACTTAGAGCTACAGCCACGCTACGTTACGTAGCATATGCTACGGGCGCTATTTGATACACTAGACAAACTAGAAGAATATATATATATATATATATATATATATATATATATATATATATATATATATATATATATATATATATATATATATATATATATAAGATGAACTAGAAAAAAAAATCAGAAAGTATATGAGAAAAAAGTTGAAATTTTAGATAAAGAAATTAAAACAAATATGAAAACAAACTAAACCTATATCCTCACAAATTTAACACAATCTAGATTCATTCCCCATGCCCATATGAATTTACTAATAAAATACAACCCCGTTTCACAATAGGTAGTCCATAAACTAGTAAACACAAGGAAGCACACAACTAAATGTAGACAACTTAGGTTAACAGAATTACAAAAGCCCGAAATGAAGACAAGTTGATTGAACTTGGTATGATATGTACCTACAGTGTTCAATGTCTGTTTGACATCCAACTAATCCGACTATGTTAGTCAATACTAAGAGTGGTTTGCATGCATGCTGAAAATGGATGAAAATGGTGTCTTTACCCAAAATTAACTTTTTTATGCATTGGGCGAGTTACAGTGTGTGACTTGTCCCAACTCATTTCACATCACATCAGGTTGACTCATCCCAAGTCAGTGCAACTTAACCCAATTAATGATGAATCTGAGATTATTGTGCTTGAATGGTAAATTACGGAAATGAATCAAGCAGATGTTGTATGTGGGCTCACATGTAAGACTTAGTTGCAAGATTCTTCCATTTACGTAAGGCTCCTACTTCAGATCCATGGATTTGCACCTTCAATTCGGACTCTTGTAAGAACCGTGTTCCTTTTATTCATTTTCTCTCTCTTTTTTGTTTGTTTATTCATTTATTTCTTAAGGATAACCAGACTTTACTAGAAAAAGAAAAGAGAGGCTACTAAAAGACAATGGGGAGATGATGAGAGATCATCACACCCACTAAAACAAAAGCCTTTCCTCGCAACACTTTCTCACGGCTTCAGTCCTGTGAAGGTTGAAGATCCAACCGCCAAATAAACCACTCTCATGTTAACCTTTTGAAATGTAACGGAAACTACTTCCTTGCTAGTGAATGTTCTATTATTCCCTTCTCTCTAATAGTGACCACTGACCTGGGACCCACACTAAGTCACAAACTGATATCCCAACTTGGGAGACCAAAACCTCCTTGTCAAACACAACCTTGTCAGACTCCTAGAATAAGCAGAGCATGGAGAGACCAAGGACTATCAACAAATGAGAAATCTTGGGCATGAACCATAACCAATTCGTTGATTGATCAAGGATTGGAGTATCAGTTTTAAAGCACGACTGGTCCCATGCAAGACGAAGTTGTCCTATATTAGATGAGCCAGCTGGAGAATATACAAATAATAATAATAATAATTAATTAATTAAATTAAAATTAAAATTTTAGAAAAAAAATAAAAAATAATCATATAAACTCAGTGTTTTAAATAGCAATAGTGTGATGCATAGCACTCAGTCCTCTATAGCATGTAGTGTAAATACGTAGCGTGTAAGCTACACAATACTTCTATTTTTTTTTTAAAAAAATTTTAAAATAGGACAAATATAATAAATAGTAGAAAAAATATATATATATATATATATATATATATATATATATATATATATATATATATATATATATATATATATATATAATAAATGCATGAAAGACTATTCATTTTATCAATTATAAGCATGTTTAAACAAGTTATTAGTTATCATTTATCAAAATCCAATCCACATATATAAACCAAATCAAATAATTATTACATCGACCACTTTCTAAGCAAACCACTTTAACTAATAATGTCTAATTGAAACCACAAGTCACAATTATGAAAAGATATAAAAATCTCATAGGTTAAAAGTATCAAGTACAATACAAGTGTCACATTCCTCAACATTACGTACAAAGAAAATATTAAAAATAAAAAATAAAATAGTAAAAAAATACATTGTAGCGTACAATGTTTGTTTGACGTCCAACTAATCCAACCATGTTAGTCAATACTAGGAGTGGATTGCATGTTGAAAATGGATGAAAATGGGGTCTTTACCCAAAATTAACTTTTATATGCATCGGGCAAGTTACAATGTGCGACTTATCTCAACTCATTTCACATCAGGTTGACTCATCCCAAGTCAGTGCAACTTAACTCAATTAATGATGAATTCAGGATCAATTCGTCCATTTTTACATATATAAGGTTTGACTCATACACATTCCGAGAAAAACCAACATGAGTTAGGCAACACCAAGTTGATCAGACAATACTTTGAACCATGTCATGGAGTGCATTAGAAAACCAAGTTGGTCGGATGATATTTTAAACAATGTCATGTAGTGCATTAGAAAATGCCTTTTCAGACCCTGCAAACCACTCTCCATACACATGATGCCCTATGTTGAGAATACCCTCCCACATACCACCCATATTTCCTTTCAAATATTTGTTTCCATAACCTCCGTCATCAACCTCAAACCTCCGTAATCACTTCCCTAGTAATGACAGGTTCACAAATTATAGTGATTTTGTCCCGATGTCCTCTTATTCTTTTAGTCCACACAACTGTATCCACTCCACTAGTTGAGACTTATGTTTTTCACCCATACTTTGCCATAACAAATCCTCCATAGTCCAGCCTCTAAACCACGCTAGTAGGACATCATTACAGGGTCATGGAGTATAAATCTAATTTAACGAAAATGGGTCCATCAATCGACAACTACGGGATTGGGATAGAATTGGACCTTTCAAAAATTCGGCAGGTCAGTTATTGGTTGACCATAACCCAGCCCATTAACACTGTTGGCTATATTAGCCAAAGTTTACTTGGCTTTACAAAGCCTTGGGTTTGAGCTCACTGGACATGCAGAAGAGAAGAGAAACTTTGTATTTTCACCGTAGCTTACAAGCTTGCTGACTTGACTTGATTCCAAACGGATTACATGAGCTTCCTTATATAGACTTTTCCATCAAGGTGAAAAGACACAAATGCCCATTTAAAATACACTACAAGGGCATAGAATTAACTGCTATTACAAATATCAAAAGAAACATTTAAAAAACTGCATCTGGAACTGAACAGTCGCATGGAGAAAAACACCCTGGTTGCTGGAAGCTTCTTCCATCATTTATGGTCCTTGAGAATCCAGCGAACAGTGGTAAGATGCACTGGTTTTGGTTTGGACTTCCAACAAACACTCCTAGACAAAAAGGAGTCAAATTAAATTGGATTTGGATTTTAAATAATTCTCCTGGACGGACATGGGTTTCATTTTTAATACTGTTTCTCACACCTGAATTTCAACCATGCAGGTATAGTATTCGGATCATCAAATTATCCAGATTTTGGAATTCGGTAATGCTTTTTCACTAGAAAACTAACTCATAGAGCATCCAGTCATTTTGATTTAGTGATTAAATTTCCCAACAATTTGAGATCATATGGAAGTTGGGTGAATTTTCTGAGATGACGGGTGTTGTAATAATCAAACACCTTTTGAAGTTGTACTCATAATTCGTTGTCCAGGCATTGATGGTGCATGCAAACAGAGACTAAAGATCCTACTAAACAAACTAACGAAAGAGATAAAACATGAGAGACTTAAATTAAAAGAAGGGCTGGGGCACTCCTACTACATTAAACTCCCAGGTGAACAAGGTGCTACATTGCTTACACACTCCTCTTACCAAACCACATGAATTAACCCCATTTACATAGATAGCAGTTACAACCCACTTCCCCACAAGTATCCGGTGTGAGAGTAAAGTCACAAGAAAATAAACACAAGACACATCACAATAATAACTTGACTTTGCATTCCTAACAGATCTGAAGAGAAATGAAACAACAATAAGAAATAAAAATATTTGATGCTTGTGAGTGGACTACAAGATCAACACCATAAAACTACGATTCAAAAATGAATATTACAATTCCCATTGCCACTGAAGGTATGAATACCATTTCTTTGAAGTTACACAATAAAATCTAACAAAAGGCTTCCTATGAAAAAAAGTAGCCCCAAAAAATAATCTTGGACACAAATTCCTTTGAAACAGAGCCTGCTCTGGCAATACAAGAACCAGAAGATCTTTTGATCAATAATTGAAGTTGTTAAACACTTAAAAAGAGAGTCAGCATCATAGAATTCATCATCACTAACAACTAATCCTTCCTCTTCTTTTTCTTCTTCCTCTTTGCCCCGGAAGAATCTTCATTACCATTATCCAATCCGTCTCCGGCCTCAACATTTTTCCTCTTCTTTATTTCACTCCCCTCATACATATCATCAACACCAACATCTGCACCACTCCCTCCTCCTTCTCTCTCATCCCTCCCCATCTTCCACTCTCTCTTCCTTCCTCCATGAAAAGAATCCGGAATCCCATCACCTCGTGGAGGTGAAGCAGCAGTTGTTGGACTAGCTCCGAGATGGACCGTCTCAGGAAGGGTCTGTTTGTTGCCGCTGTGGCTCTTGGAGGGCAATTGGGAGGATTTGAGGTCCCTGTCGAATTGGAGTAGCTCGTTGAAGGAAGAGAAGAGCGTTTCAAATAGGTGGAAAGGGCATGGGAAGACGTGGATGAAGAGGTGTCAGTGGACACAAATCGAGCAAGGACTCGGGCGGCTTTTGATAGTGATATGGGATGTGATGAAATTACTCTTCCTGTTCTGGCTAGATTTTCTTTCTTTTCTTTTCTTTTTTTCTTTGACTTGTTGATGAGATGAAGGAGATAAAAGAGAAAGTGAGGAGAAAGAAAATAAGGCGCGCACCTTCTTTTTTTTTGGTGTATATAGAGAGATATTGCACAACCGTCGTTTATCTTCTTCTTCTTCTTCTTCTTCTTCTTCTTTGTTTACAGTTGATAAACCAGTCAGTTTCGCTAGGGTTTTTCACCATCATTCATCTTCTTCCTACTACACCTATTAGAACCACAAATGGGTCGGGTTGACTTGTCGGGTCTGATCATCCGATATGACAATAAATAGTTTCGGGTCCAAAAGTTTGGCTCCGCTTATAACGCTTCCAAAGCCAATCCGACTTTACCTCAACTAAACCCAATTTTTAAGAATCCAGATCCTCAGTTTGCCCCCAACAGTAAAGATCTGTTGGTTGAAATGTGATCGGTCCACATCATTAAATAAAGCATTTAATGCCGCAGTGCTCACAACATCAATGATAACGAAATATAGAGAAAAATAGAAAAAACTTATTTGTGAGAACCTGAGGAGTTGAATTCAATTTTTAAATGGGTCTTGTTGATGCAAAAATCTGGTTCACCCTCTGTAGACCTTCGAGCACCTGCACAAGAAGAAGACAAAGGAGACCCTGGCTAGAGCAGGGGACCCTCCGATGCCAAAGTCAGGCTAGGAATCTGGGTCTTACAGTATTGAGGGAGCTTGGATGAGAAATTTGTGCGTACCTTTTAGATGATGAAAGCTTCCTTTTTATAGCTGCTAGAGCGTTTAATCGTAGGAGGATTCTTCTCCTGATCTCGTTTAATCGTGAGAGGATTCTCCTCCTAGGATCACGGACATCGGGTGGTATCCGTCCGCGATCTTCGTCTGATCCCGCAAGCTTCGGGATCGGGGATCTTATCCCAAAACGTTCGGGACGAAATCCGGTTTCACGCTGTCCTTCGGCTAGTTCTGTGAAGAGGGTCGGCCCGATGCATCCTCGGGTTACTAGTTCTTCGTCGAGGCGAGTTAACTTTTTGTCTCGGTTCATAAAGTTATTGACCCTGCCTCGGATCCGACGTGTGCCGTGCCTCGGATCCGACGTAGTGCTTCCTAAGCCGAGGCACCGGATCCGAGTCTTCGGACTTGGTATTTTGTCCCCAACAAGAAGCCCCCTTACTCCGTGTGTCTCACGTGACACTCGGGAGTAACGAGTTGTGAGTCGGTTCATGACCGGTCCGAGGCAATAAGTACATTTAATGCATCCCTGTCTTTGTCTTTGATAGGAGACGATTCAGTTTCTGACAACGCATGCGCCGGCAACCGTCAAGTCGCTCATCCTGCCAATAAGGGTTGGACACGTAGCTAGGGCGTTATTGCCGTCAGTCGACGTGCGCCACGTGTCGAGCCAGGGAGTCGATGCAGGCGTCGAATCATTTCCTCATTAATTACTTCCGGCGTACGGCAATCTTATAAAAGGGTAAGGGCCCCGCATTTCAAACTACTATTGCCGTTCCCGCTTTTCATTTCTTTTGGAGCTTTTCCGGTCTTCGGTCTTTCCTTTCCTTCCCTTCCTCTTTGTTGACTGTCAGCGGCACTCTCCGCCATTTCCGTTTTTCTCCCTCCTTCCGGTGAGTCTCTCCTTCCTCTTTACTTAGTGATAATGGCGACTAGGGGTTCTCAAAGTCCCCAGGAAGGAGTCTCCGGAGATGAAGGCGAAGCGCAACGTTTTTGGAACGTTGCGGAATCGCCTTCTTTATTAACGGAGATGGCGTTGATGCTAATCTTTGCATTTCTCTCGAGCGGGTCACCGAAGCTCCGGCAGAGCACCCTGCTCCTGTTAACCCTTCTCGGGGTGGATCCTCTTTGATAACCCGTCCGGGAAGGCCCAATTGTCCAAGGGGCATGGAGGAAGAAGAGGAAGAAGAGGAGGAAGAAGAAGAGATAGTGATGGCCGAGAGAACCTCTAAGTCGGTTCCTGCTGATAAGTCGGCGCGTGCGAGTCTGAGGGAGAAGGATCGGGGGATGACCTAAGCGGGCGGTTCCTTCGGTTCTAACTGAGGCGGATTTAGACAGAATCCGAATCGGGTATCATATCCCGAATCAGTTATCACTTATCTCCCTCGTCCGAGCCAGCTGCCGGATCATCCTCCTCCTGGGGCAGTCGCGATTTACCAAGTCTCGATGCAATGTGGCTTGCGTCTGCCCCTTCAACCCATTGTCCAGGGAGTTTTATCCCGATTCGGATTGCACCGGGGCAAATAGTTCGAATGGGTGGAGGAACTTACTCGGGGTGTGGTCTTGTGGGTGAGATGGAACACCGCCGTTATCGATCGACGAATTCCTTCATTTATATCAAGTGCGCGTGAATCCGAACTACCCGGCTTTTACGTCTTCGCCGCTTGGCGGGCGGAGGCGGCTCCTTAATAATCGACCCTCCCACTTCTAACAAGCATTGGAGGAGCGTTGGTTTTGGGCTGTGGCCGTTGGGAGTCGGCTGAACCCGGTCCTACGAGGCTCGTGTCCCTCGGTCGTTCCAAAGAGCAGGTGACTTGGCTCTTCTTCCACGCCCTCCATCATTTTTGCAATGTTCCGAGTCTGACGTGCTTGTGTTTGGCAGATATCCCGAAGAAGCGACAAAAGCTCGGCTCAAGTGCCGCAGCTCGGATCAAAGAACTGAGGACGTTGGATCCGATGATAGGTCCTGGAAAGTACTTTTACAGCCGGAGCGCCTCCATCTCGCAGGTCTAGACTCGGCTGTCACAGGTAATTGAAAATGCATCTTCATGTGCCTTTTGGATTTTTCCTGACTTGAATTTCTCCTCTTTCTTTCTTTTTACTTTTAGACTTGCCCGAAGCTCGTCCCCATCTGCGGATCGTTCCCGAGCCAGCCCCCTCTGAGGCAGCCCCTTCCGAGCCAACCCCCTCCGAACCGGTCCCTTCAAAGATGACCGGGGCCCGTCCTCCTCCTAGGATGATTTCAAAGTTGAAGGCTCCTCCACGATCAGTTCTCCTGTCAGAACCTCGGCCGCTGAAGAGACAGAAAGTGGTACGGAAGGAAAAAGAACCTATGGGTTCTTCTGCTCCCCCTGTTGTCGTAATTTCTGACCCGGAGGAAAGGGTGGAAGTGACGGCGACCGCGGCCTCGGAACCTCGGGCGGCACCCGACTCGGAACATATTTCGACGGAGGTCCCGAGGCAGGAGGAAGAAATTAGGGCCGCGTCTTCCAGAGGGGAGGAAGAGACGAGGACTGCATCCTCGAGAGGGGAGGAGACGATTCAAGAAGGGCCGTCCGTATTGCAGAAGGTGGTATCGGGGATGGTTCCCTGGGCTTTAGCCCACGGGAGCGAGAAAGAGTTCATCGGCCTCTACAACGCTCCTTCGTCGCAAACCGTTGGTCATGCGGCAAGGGTGCTTTTTGAACTCGCTCCTTGCTTGGTTAAGGCCAGCAAGGAATTATCTTCAACCCATCGGCTGCAGACCCTTCTGTCGGAAGCTGAAGGGCGCCGTGAAGAGGCCGAAACTCGGGCCGGTATTTTGATGGCGGAGGCGGCCCTCGCCCGAAAAGCTGCTGAGGATGCGAAAGCAGAGGCGGCTTTCTCCAGGAGAGCCCTTGAAGAAACGCAAGCTGAAGTTAGTCGGGTATCGGTTCTTCTTTCCAGGGCTGAAGAGGAAACCCGACGAGTTCTCACAGTCCATGCTGCTTGCGCAGATGACTTAGCTCGAGCTAAGCATGAGGCGGCGGGGCTTATCCAGCAGGCCAATGAGAAGACTCAAGAGGCCGAGAAAGCTAGGGATCAAGCCGTCCAAGCATTTCTCGAATCCGAGGAGTTCGAGGATGAGAGGGATCGCTTGTTTCAAAGCGGATTTCTTGAATGCATTAAGGAGATAAAGAAATCTTTTCCCGACCTTGATCTCTCGGAAATCGAGGGTGGAGCCTTGGAGTCTGAGAATCTGGATGCCGCTGCCGAAATCACTGGTGGGGAAGAGGTCGGCATTTGTGAGAATGCTTCGGGGACCGCTCCGACCGGCGGACAGTAACCGGGGCCCCCTTTTTTGTTTTTTTTTTTTTTTTTTTTGTATGTTGTACTCGGATGTGGTTGATGAATGAAAGAAAACACTTTAGTTTTATTTGACTCGGCTTTGATCTTGCTTAGTCCAGAATCTTTACATTGAGCACTGAGTTCAAGGATAGTAAGTCTTGAGATGTTCAGCGTTCCACGGATGAGGCAGCGATTGCCCGTTTAGATCTTCCAATTGATATGTTCCTGGCCGGATGGTACCCGAGACAATGTAGGGTCCTTCCCAGTTTGGTCCTAATGTGCCCGACCCAATTTCCTTAGTATTCGGAAATACTTTTCGGAGAACCATATCTCCCATCCGAAATCGTCTGATCTTAACTCGGGCATTGTAGAACCGTGCCACTTGTCGTTGCCGGGCTTCTGTACGTAGTCGTGCTATTTCCCTTCGCTCGTCCAGGAGGTCGAGTCCGAGTGCGAGGAGTTCTTCGTTTTCATCCTCGTCGAATGAAGTGATTCGGGCCGAAGGCAGGCCGATTTCAACGGGAGTGACGGCTTCCGAACCGTAAGCGAGTGAAAAGGGAGTTTCTCCTGTGGCGGTTCGGGCTGTGGTTCGGTAGGCCCAAAGAATTTTCGGGAGCTCTTCCGCCCATGCTCCTTTGGCTCGGTCGAGCTTGGTCCGAAGATGTTGCTTGACAATCTTATTAACCGCTTCGACTTGCCCATTAGTTTGAGGGTGATGAGGTGAAGAATAGACGTTTCTGATTCTGAGGTTGTTGCACATATCGCGAAAACTCCTGTTGTCGAATTGTCTTCCATTATCTGTAATAATGGTATGGGGCACTCCGAACCGGCAGATAATGTTTTTCCCGCACGAACTCGGTGATCTTCTCGCTTTCGGTTATTTTGGCTAATGGCTCGGCCTCGGCCCACTTCGTGAAATAATCCACTGCTACCACGGCGAACTTGGTTTGACCTTTTCCCATAGGGAGTGGACCTATGATGTCAATACCCCATTGTGCAAAGGGCCAGGGACCAGTCATTGGCGTTAGCGCTTCGGGGGCTCGTCTCGGGATTGCTGCGAATCGTTGACATTTGTCGCATTTTTGGACGAGCGTGCGAGCGTCGTGTTGAATAGTGGGCCAGTAGTATCCCTGTCGTAAAACCTTGTGGGCGAGAGACCTTCCTCCAGAGTGGTTTCCGCAGATTCCTTCATGGACTTCACGTAATACGTAATTCGCCTCACCGGGTGTGAGGCACCGAAGCAACGGAGCGTAGTAACCTTTCTTATAGAGGGTATCGTTGAGTACGGTGTAACGGGAGGCTCGGAACTTAAGTCGGCGGGCCTCGGCACGATCTTCAGGCAGTTCCCCCTTGTCAAGGTATTGGCGGATTGGATCCATCCAGGATGGTTCCGAGTCGATGGCATTGACAGCCTTAGTAATTGGTTCATTAATGCTTGGTTTATCGACATATTCGACGGGGACGGACTTGGGTATGTCACCTTCATCAGCAGAGGCGAGCTTTGCTAATAGGTCGGCTTTGCCGTTTTCCGTACGAGGGATCCGAGTGACCTGACAGAGTTGAAATCCATTGATAAGTTGTTTCGCTCTCTCCATGTACGCTTTTAACTGGTCTTTCCGTGTCTGGTATACTCCTGTCACTTGATTAACGACCAATTGAGAATCGCTGAACACACTTAAGTGCGTGACTCCCATGCTAGCTGCGAGTCGAAGACCGAGCAACAGTGCTTCATATTCTGCCGTGTTGTTCGACGCTTGGAATCCGAGTCGTAAGGCATACTGTATGTAGGTATGATCGGGGGTTTCTAGTACAATCCCAGCCCCACTTGCCTTCGAGTTGGAAGAGCCATCGACAAATAGTTTCCAGGGAATAGGGCAGGGTAGGGGCGGTGTAGCGGCCGCTGCTGGGGCGATGACATCTGTCGGCATATCATCGACTAGGAGATCATTTGGTGGGGTTCCATCGGCAATAAAATCAGCAACAGCTTGCCCTTTGATTGCTGCCTTCGGCTTGTACTGAATATCAAACTCACTCAGCTCGATAGCCCATTTCGTGAGTCGGCCGGAAGCTTCTGGTTTCTGCAAAACTTGGCGAAGAGGTAGATCGGTCATCACGACGATAGTATGGGCATGGAAATACGGCCTGAGTCGGCGAGAGGAAGTTATTAGTGCCAACGCTACTTTTTCCAAATTTGGGTATCTTGTCTCTGCTGGCAACAACGCTTTGCTAACGTAATATACCGGCAGCTGCTTTCCTTCGGATTCCCATATCAAAGCCGAGCTAACGGCTGCCTCGGACACTGCTAGATACAGCAGCAGGGATTCGCCTGATTCGGGCTTTGATAAGAGAGGCGGAGAACCGAGATATGATTTTATTTGTTGAAATGCCGCTTCACATTCTTCCGTCCATCTCATTGTTTGTTGTCCTTTCAATGCTTGAAGAAAGGGAGACACTTATCCGTGGCTCTGGACAGGAACCGATTAAGTGCCGCGACCCTTCCTGTCAGCCTTTGGATGTCCTTAATGGTTTTAGGGGATTCCATTTCGACCAAAGCCTTTATCTTCTCAGGGTTTGCTTCTATTCCTCGCTGACTAACCAAGAAACCGAGGAACTTTCCGGAGCTCACCCCGAAAGCACATTTATTCGGATTTAACTTCATCCGATACTTCCGTAGGATGAGAAACATTTCTTCCAGATCATTTACATGATCCGTCGCGTGTATACTTTTGACAAGCATGTCGTCGATGTATACTTCCATGGTTCGACCTATAAGTCGAGCAAAGATTTTGTTAACTAATCTTTGATAAGTTGCGCCGGCATTCTTCAAACCAAATGGCATCACTCGGTAACAATAAAGACCTTTGTCGGTGACAAAGGTAGTTTTTGATTTATCATTTTGATGCATTACAATTTGATTATATCCTGAATACGCATCCATGAAGCTCAGAAGCTCATGTCCGGCCGTACTATCTACTAGCTGATCTATCCTCTAAGCGGAAAGCTATCCTTTGGGCAAGGCTTTATTTAGGTCAAGATAGTCGATACTGGACTCGCCACTTCCCGTTGGACTTTTTACCAAAGACGACATTTGCGACCCATTCTGGATAGTGTATTTCTTCTATGAAATTGGTCTGACGGAGTTTGCTGACTTCTTCTTCAATGACGGCATATCGTTCGGGGCCGAGCGGTCGTCGCTTCTGTCGGATCGGTCGAAATGACGGGTCGACGTTGAGTCGGTGGGTCATCACCGATGGATCAATCCCCGGCATATCGTCATGGCACCAGGCGAATACATCAGCGTACCTACGGAGCAGGGCTATCAGTTTATCTTTCAAGGGGGGCTGTAGAGACGAGCCAATTCGTACTGTCTTCGATGCATCTGTCTCGACCAAGGGGACTGAGATGAGGCCTTCAACCGGCTGTCCTCGTTCGTGACTCCGCCCCGAGGGTCCAACGATTCAATCGTTGAGACGTCGATTGGATTTTTGTCGGCTGATCCTTTCACGGCTATCATGTAACAACGCCTTGCATCTTGCTGATCTCCTTTGACAACTCCTACTCCCGACTCGGTCGGGAATTTCAGTGAGAGATGGTATGTGGATACCACGGCCTGAAGGAGACTTAGAGAGGGTCGGCCGAGTATGGCGTTGTATACTGAAGGTTGATCGACGACCAAGAAATCCACCATCATCGTCTTCGATGTGGGTACCGCCCAGTGAGTGGCAGCGAGACAATTCCTTCAGGCAATACTTGTCCCCCGGAAAACCCGATTAGTGGGGTCCGAACTGGACGTAACATAGATCGTTCGATTCCCATTTTATTGAACGCCTGAGTAAATAGCACGTCAGCAGATGACCCCGTATCAACGAGTATCCGGAACACTTTCCGATTGGCGATAGTCAGAGTGATAATCAGTGCGTCATCGTGGGGGTGATAGATACCTCGGGCGTCTTCCTCTGTGAACGAAAGACAATATTTTTCCCTTTTCTTCTCTTTTAGCGGCCGCCCTATAACCATAAGCTCGGCATCTGGCTGACTAAGTTTTCTTGCATGGTTCTTTCTGGCATTGTTTGAGTCGCCCCCACCTCGCGGACCACCGATAATTGTCCGTATTTCTTCCATCGGCTGATTCTCGGTCGGGCGTCCCTCAGTTTCCGCAGCTTTAACCACATGTTCTTTGAGTCGGCCGTCCTTTATGAGTCGCCGATTTCTTCTTTTAGATGACGGCAATCACTCGTGTTATGCCCATGATCACGATGATAGTGACAATGATTTATCCTTGTCCCGCCGATTAGGATTGCCTTTGAGCTTATTGGGCCGGTGAACGAAACCTTCGCTTTTGATTTCCATCAATACCGCTCCCGAGTTTTGTTCGGGGGGTATATGTGGAAAAGCTGCGATCGGTCGTTTTCCGATCTTCGCTCATTATGCGCTTGATCATCCTTGCGTTTCTTTCCCCGGTCGAGTCGGCTTCCTTTTGACCAACTCTTTGACCGAGGTTTTAGTTTCACGCGGGATTCGCGTTTCTTCGGTGTTGGCATACTTATCCGACCGTGCCATAAACTCGCCAGTATCGGGCGGAGTTTTGTCTAAAGATGCCAGGAATGGCTTATCTTTAACTCCTTGCATGAGCGCATTGAGAGCCGTTTCTTCCGAATGTTTCCGAACCTGAAGGGACTCAAAATTGAAGCGCTTTATGTAATCTTTCAGCAGCTCTCCACCTTCGAACTATGTTGTTCAGATGTGCGGGGGGCTTCAATTTCTTTTTCCCGCCGATGAAGTTCGTAAGGAAGGCGTCGCTCAGCTCAGCGAATGAACTAATGGACTTTGGTTTCAACTGTTTGAACCACAGTCTGGCTACATCGGTCAATGTAAGAGAAAAGGCCCGACACATCACTGCATCCGAGGCGTCGTGGAGCTCCATATATGTTCTGAAGCATTCGATATGCTCCGTTGGGTCGGTTTTGCCGGTGAAGGGAGTGATTTGAGGCAACCGAAACCTCTCGGGCAACCGAGCCGCCATTACCGAGTCCACAAAGGGGGACGCCTTTGCCTCGTATCTGGTTGGATGCATATTTTGACTATGCTTCATATCCGCCATTTCTTTCGCCATTTCTTCCCGCACTTCTTTTTTAAAGTTTTGAATATCGGCTTTCCATGGTTCACTACTTTCTGCCGTGCCTTCTTCGGGAGGTCGGATGCGCCTTCTTCGCTCTATCTCGTGCCGAAGGTCGGTTGGGGGCAGAGATGCATTGGCCGACTGCGCTGGAGTTGGCTCGGCCGGTTCAGGGACGCTTTGGTGTTGGCTCGGCCGAAAAAGACTGTGGTGCGAAAGCTGAGGATCAGCCGCTGCAGTTGGTACGTGTGCCGTTTCCCCTTGAGGAGGCGGGAGTGGCTGCATTTGCCGCTGATACATTCGTTCTAACATCTGCTTCATCATATTCATATCAGATCGAATTTCTTGGACCTCCTGATCCAACCGCCCATCGTTCCGACCTCGCTGGTTGTTGCTTGTTCTGGTCGCTCCTCGTTGGCGGTTGGCAGGTAGGTTTTGGACTGCGGAGACCGCGACTGGGCCTGCTGGCCCCGTAGCTGCGACCTCATTTAGATCTTCTTCTGGGACCGTCCTTCTAGTCATCACCATGGGATGCAACAAAGGAATATGGGATGACTTTCTTGTACGGATCCCACAGACGGCGCCAAACTGTTGATGCAAAAATCTGGTTCACCCTCTGTAGACCTTCGAGCACCTGCACAAGAAGAAGACAAAGGAGACCCTGGCTAGAGCAGGGGACCCTCCGATGCCAAAGTCAGGCTAGGAATCTGGGTCTTACAGTATTGAGGGAGCTTGGATGAGAAATTTGTGCGTACCTTTTAGATGATGAAAGCTTCCTTTTTATAGCTGCTAGAGCGTTTAATCGTAGGAGGATTCTTCTCCTGATCTTGTTTAATCGTGAGAGGATTCTCCTCCTAGGATCACGGACATCGGGTGGTATCCGTCCGCGATCTTCGTCTGATCCCGCAAGCTTCGGGATCGGGGATCTTATCCCAAAACGTTCGGGACGAAATCCGGTTTCACGCTGTCCTTCGGCTAGTTCTGTGAAGAGGGTCGGCCCGATGCATCCTCGGGTTACTAGTTCTTCGTCTGAGGCGAGTTAACTTTTTTGTCTCGGTTCATAAAGTTATTGACCCTGCCTCGGATCCGACGTGCCGTGCCTCGGATCCGACGTAGTGCTTCCTAAGCCGAGGCACCAGATCCGAGTCTTCGGACTTGGTATTTTTGTCCCCAACAGGTCTAATTTTTGCTTTTACCCATCCCAGATCGTACGTGGATTTCTTGCAACTTTCATAAGAAGTTGCACTAGGATGATTGGTGGGCCTACCATGATGTTTGTGAGAAATCTACCTTATTCATCCGTTTTGCAAACTTATTTTAGGTCACTCAGACTAAAAATGAGGTGGATCTAATGTTGTATTTTAAATTATTTTAAAATAAATATGTCTTTCAAAATTTCCGTCGAGACAGGCTATAGTTGTGTTTGTGGTCATAGGTATGTGCGTGTCCTACATATATGTCTTTTCACATAAGTCTGAAAGGTTGCACCATGGCCATAGGTGCATGCATGCCCTACGAAAGTGTCTTTTCGTACAAGTCCGAAAGGTTACATCCTTTCGTATTTTGTTTTGAAAAGTTGTATCTTCTCAGGCCTAAGGGTCGCACCAATTGAGTTTAAACCCAATAGTCACAATCTTTTTTTGAAAGAGTGTCTCTATACCTAGGGGTGCACACGGGTCGGTTTGGTCCAGTTTTGGGGTAAAACCGGAACCGAACCGTTCCTATCCTAACGGTTCTGGGATTTTCGGAACCGGAACCGAACCGTTAGCACATTAGAATCGAACTAGAACCGGACCGTGAAAACCGGTTCGGTTCCGGATTGGTTCCACGGTTCTGGCTTTTTAAAAAATTTAACAAAAGAAAAAAAAAAACGGTGAAAAAAAAATCCCTACAGTCCCTTTGCAATTTTCTCAGTGTGGCCTACTCCACATTCAAATCGTCAATCTGTACCGTCCATTGTTTACAGAAGGGAAATTTAACCCTTGATAATGTGGCATTTTGAAACCATGTAGGCTATTGTAGAATTATGACCGTTGAACATGAAATGGACGGCGAAGTAGATAAGCTCATGGGCCACGCTAATGTTCCTCCAAAAGCACTCTATTCCTGATGGTTTTTCGTCCTCAATCTCATGAACGGAGTAGATTTTTCAAAAGACGTCAGTAAGTGGGCCACCAAATTTCACAGTCGACGTACGTCAACTCTGTTGAAAACAGAGCTTCCGTCATTTTGTTGTGGGCCACCATCATGCAGGGAGAGATGGATCTGAACCGTTCATCAGGTAGAGGGGGTAGAACCCATCAAAACCATGTTGAGCTTTCTTAGCCGTGTAAATCCTCGTGATCTCTACAACGATCGAAAGAAAGCCGTCTGACTGCTTTTAAGGCTTGATTATTCAGGTGGGCCATATCATCAGATGATCAAAGCTCACTATTCACGGTCTAAATTCCAAGAGGAAGTCAATGGACGGTGTGGATCTGGGCCACGGTTTAATGGATTGGGTCCACGGTTCGGTTAACGGTTTGGTTCGGTTCTGCGTGCCCCTTGAACCAGAACCGAACCGTATCCAACAGTTCTGGCAATTTTGGAACCGGAACTGGAACCGTTGCTGTCTAGAACCGGACCAAACCGGACCGATCCAACGGTTTCGGTCCGGTTCCACGGTTCTACCGGTTAAATGTGCACCCCTATCTATACCCATAAGAGTGTCCACATAAAGTCTATAAATAACTTCCTCTTATCTGTTTTTAAGAGAGAAAAAGTCTGATTTTATGTTCAAAATATGGTTTAAGTATTTTCTGATTCAGGTTAAAACTCCAAGTGGTTCGAGCATGTATACAGTGAGTACACCAGTGGAATCGGGTAATAGTCATTGTATCGTAAAGGTTGATTGCTCAGAAAATCCTATTGCACTTTGGACATGGTCCAAAGAGGGCAAATTTAATTTCAAACCAAGTGATTCCAAATCACGCCTCGACTTCTATAAATCGATAAGTTTTCTCATTTTTCTTATTTTAATTTTACTTAGTCTAAATAGTTTTTCTAACTCTAAATTACAACAATCTTGAAATCGAATTTTATTGAAAAACTATCTAGAAATATTGTTACAACTTTATCTAAAATCTAATAGGCAATAGCACAAAAGATAACCCCACCAACCCGATTTGTGAGCCATGGCCCATATAATCTAGAGTTGTCATATCCCACCTAACGGTCAAGATCTTATAGATACCTATTATATGAGTTCTTTTGACGCAGGGGAGGACTTGAGGTTGAGCACCGTCTTCCTCAAGAGGATAACTATTCCGAATCCACGGAACTTCTCTGGACTCCTCACAGAGACTTTCTCGAATCCACGAGAAAAGAGAGCAGAAAATAGAAATAAATTCTAATAAATTTGAAATAGATTAATGAATGCATAAAAACGAGTTCACAACCCTTTAAATAAGGGTACTAAGCAATGGGAAAGAAATCATAATCAAACTACAACTAAAACTCCTAGAATTCGCGACTTACTATAAATAGTAAACTTACTATTTATAGACAGTCGTGATGTCTACTAGTGCGCAAGGTTTTCAGCAAAAAATAGAAGTGTCCTATTTGGCTTCACCAAACCGTTCCCCTAATTATTCTAAGCTCTTTTTATGTTGGGCACAACTCCTAAAGCCCGACGGATGAAGAGTTATAGTCAAACTAAAACTTACTATTTATAGTAAAAACGAAATTGAAACAGGGAAACGACCGTCAAATCAGGGGTTTCCCACAATTTCGAGCATCGCAACTCAGCGTAGTAGGGTTGGTTGGCTAAAGTAGCTCGTTCTACCCCAAAATCATATATTTTACGTCGGCTAACTCATCCCAGATTGTGAGATACGCCTGATTGAAGGTCTGATGGTCCAGATCACTTCTGTCGCCGACCAGGCCTTTTCTGATCCATCTTTGCCATGTAATTGTCCGCGACCCGCTCTACATCATCTTTGGACCACCTGTACAAAATCATGTATAAAAGTAGACGTATGCACTGACTGAGAATTGTCAGAGAACTTTAGATATTGATATATACAAATGATCAGGACCTGATAGATTAGACTGTGCAAAGTTTTTTGGTGTGCATATTCTATACGTGTGGGCTCATGCTTTAATTATTTAGACCATTAATTTAGATCTAATAGTTGATGGGGAAGGTTGGACTACTAATCAAACATCTAAGAGGTCTAAATTCCTGGACAATTAGCCTGTTCTTTGTACCCCCTGTTGGCACATAGCATGATCCTCAAGTTGTCAGATGGGTCAGGCTAAGGTCATCTTGTGCACTATAACCATGACCTACATATGGTCTTTATGTCTCAAACACATGCCATTCTATCACACATGTAAAATTCAAGCAATCTATAGTGCTTACCTCTTGGATAATATCATGCATGTTCCTGTAAGAAAGGTTGCAGTTTGCTCATAGTAGATTGTCTCAAAATCATGATATGACATTAATGAGCCCTTCTTTTTATATCCCAAAAATTACAAATTGTTCTTCTCATGGCTTGAGACAAACATAACCTTCACATGAAAAGAAATCAAACTGTTGTACCCCATTAAGTAGGATATACGCTAATATCCAACATCCATGTATAATGAAGATCAATCCCAGAATGCATTTCAAAAATGGGATTTTGTGTTGGGATTCCCACCATATCATGAATTCTTCTTTGTAAACCACCATGCATGGTTAAAAAGAAAACACTGGAAGAAGAAATGTGAAAAAAACTCGAGAATGCAATTTTCCAAAGCATCCTATGAGCCTGCTAGTTTCTCACATACGGATAGTTAGTATTTCCCGTGCAATCAACTAGATGTAGGGTCTAAATTTGTCACGTGCCGGGAATAAAATTCTTAATCTCAGGAAATGTAGTTGTTAATTATGTGCCTTCCTATTATTTTCAAGTTGGTGCACCACTTATGGAGGGTTCTAACAAGGAACCTTTGGTAGTTGTACTTGTTTGATCCAAACTCGACATGTTGCATGAGAGTTATAGACATTTTCCTCTCACATGCTTTACAAGATTCTCTACGTATGGCCTTGCACAAGCAGAGCCCATGACCCTTGATCTAGTTCACTGATCTAATGGACCTTACATGGGATGGACTGGCCAAAAGATCTCCTGGATATTTCAATCTTAACCTGCCCATGATCCATCTCTAATCTAAAACCAAACGGTTGAAAAGAGAAATTCAGCAATGGTCCACTATAGTTTAGATAGGATTCAAATGCACTCTGTAGGATCTTCAATCTTGGGAATGTTTTGGCTGACCTATCCACGGTGAGGTGCTATAAACAACGGTCACAATAACTTAATTAATATGAAAATATCAGTGGTCAAGTGTTTCTACTGTGTAGAGATGAACATCATCGTTAATAGGCCATCTAAGTGATGAATTTTGGTACAAGAGTTTTTGAAGAAAGATGAAGTAGTTAAAAACTTAAGGAAAAAAAGTTCACCGTCATTGTAAAATGATGGTGACTCATCATCATCATCACATGTGGCATGCTCGTGTGGTAATCTGGATGGTCCAAGGTACCTTGTTATGGCGTATCTTGGAGATTGCACTAATTAACTGATCGGTGGATGTAGGGTGGACGGTTGGGAATATTGTGAACAAAGTTTTTCCTTTGATATGCTAGATGGAAGGGTATTCATCTAGGACATGTGACAGATAGGTGGTGCATCAAAGTTGCCCATCTAGTGGTCAATTCCATGGATGACCATAATTCCAGGGCCACCTTTAAAGATCTACATTATTTTTCAAGTTAGACCATATTAGTGAGCGAAAAGTGAAATGTCTTCTCAAATTAGGGGAAATCTTACATAGTGGGAAAATGTTCACTCCAATGATAGGCTTATTGATTAAAGAGTAATAAGGCAAAGACCAATTACATTCACCATTAGCACCGCCCAATGATAGGATCCAATCTTTTGGGTATTTTTTAAGACAAAATTCTTATAAAGATGAAGGATATGTTGTTACCATCCTGTCACGTGCTGACCTAGGATACATTTGTCAGATACAGTTGATTCATATAATGGTTCCCACGGTGAATTTTCCTTAGCCCAGAGGTTTGAATGATATGTTTATCAAGTGGGACATGAACATGTGTATCGAAGGCCATAGATGTACCCTATCAAAGGCCATGAATGTATCTATCGAGGCCATATCTAAAATTGTGGGGGTGTATTCTAAGGGGACATGTGATGAATATTAGGATCAATGCACATGTGCTATGTTGGCATATGTGAAATGTTTATGTTTAGATCTCGAAAACAATGAAAATAACATTGCTATGAGACGATAAGACTAATGCAATTGAAAATTAAATTGATCGCTTGTTTTAATGATCTAATTAGTAGCCATTATATGAATTATTGCAAAGAAGATGGTCATCCATCTGAATTCAAGAGATGATTGTTCGATCAATAGAATTTTCATACTATGCTCTATTCTCAATGGATATCAGTTTTAGATGTTTGAAATTGGTATTTATATGTGCAACTATAAGTTTATTTGATAAATTATTATGAACTCAATGTTTTACTCATCAGCAAATGTATAGTTTTATAATGGGTAAACTTCCACTCATGTGGGGATCATTGCTCAATGAACAAGCCGTCGAACAAGATACTTGATCATGGATTGAGAATACCATATAAACTTTCCAGATTAAGATGTCCTAACCTTTCAAGATTTGGACATTTCTCCTCCATTTTCAACTACTAAGAATCCATTGACCGTATTAGTATCATCCATTAGAAACTCTTGACCCACATGTAATCCAATGTGCCTAAAGTGAAATTCTAATCATTGGTCAACAAACCAACTACTGTTTTGTGTTAAGGAAACATGTAACAATGTAATGATGTTAAAGTAATGGTGCATACAATTACATGAAGGTAATATTCTATTTTAGTTTTCATATGTACATGCATGACAAATTGCTCCAGTCTTTTTGTACTATAGATATAGTATGCCCATTGGAAAAAATATATATAACATGATTAAGTCATAATTGTTGACTCTATGAGGTTAAGAAATGGTTTGGTATGTGTCGGCTAGATATATAAATCATATAAGAGTTCATAACTCCTTAATATTGCAAGGTGGAAGCATGTTGATGATGGCTGTGATTCTCGACAAGATCTGCAGGGCACTAATTCCCAAAAATTGAGGAGTAAAATGAGGAATCCATTCAGGATAGGGCTCATATATGATTAACTAGTTTATGATGTAATAACTTACCCAGGCGATGATCAGTAGCAAGTCTGAAAGGACGATCAACCACATCAGGATTAAGACATGGCTTAACTCCTATGGAAGGTAGAGAAATATTGAGCGGAGGTAGAAGGCCCACGAGTTATGAAACTTCTGAATCCTCTAACTATAAAGGACTATATAAAAGAATTGTTAATGATACATCGAAGGGAATGGGGCTAAGCCTAATATATAAGCTGCCAATGTCGGCAACTCAACTATATAAGTAGAGATCCCATAAGATACGTTCAATGTGTAAACAATAAAACATGAGGTAAATGATTACGTTGATATAAATGATCATCTTCTATAGTGTAGGAGTGCGAGCAATAATGAAGAATGTTGTGTTTTTTAAACTCTTAATGAATCCATAGACATATATTTGGTGGTGTACCCAATTGCTGAGTACACTTGATGAAATTCACCTATATGGGTATGGAGGTAGAAACTGCTTCTTATGAGAATCTAGGCAAATTATCTAGAACACTTATGAAATCTAGGTAATGGTGCATGGTCAAAACGTACTGAACCGTGGAATCACTTGTAGTGAAAAAGTTATGTGAGTGGCATGTATTTGCAATTTACATCAAAAGGAGTGAGGTTCAATACCATGGTGTCACTTGATTCATGTGAACTTGTCTTACTTACTCTAATGTTAGTTTAAGTCTATGGTGACATCGACACCATTGCACAACTTTTCCATCTTAACCTGAAATGTTATCAATTTTGAAACATGTGGGGGATTGTTATATTTTAAATTATTTTAAAATAAATTCGTGTTTCAAAAATTTCATCAGAATGGGCCGTATCAGTGGCTGCACCCATAGGTGCACGTGTACCCTACGGATGCGTCTTTTTATGCAAGTTAAAGGGTTACACCCTTTCGTATTTTGTTTTGATAAGTCGTATCTTCTCAGGCCTAAGGTCACACCAATTGGGTTTAAACCCAATAGTCACAACCCTTTTTTAAAAGGGTATCTTTACACCCTAAAGGATGTCCACACAAAGTCTATAAATAGACTTCCTCTCATCTATTTTTAAGTACAAGAAAAGGTCCAGTTTTACATTCAAAGTGTGGTTTAAGTATTTTCTGGTTCAGGTTAAGACTATAAGTGGTTCGAGCCCATGTACAGTGAGTGCACCGCTCATATCGGATAATAGTCATTGTATCCTGGAGGTCGATTGCTTAGAAAATACTGTTGCACTTGGGACAGGGTCCATAAAAGGCAAATTCAATTTCAAGCTAAGTGATTCCAAATCATGCCTCGACCTTTACAAATTGATAAGTTTTTTCCTTTTTCTTATTTTAATTTTTCGCACAAGTGGAAATAGTAGGGATTCAATGATCACTATTGAAACATCTGTATGGCCACGAGAGTTTTGTGTCAGGCTAACTTTATGGTGTTTTCACTTCATTCCGGTGGGAAAGACCTTATAAACGGTTTAGATGGCATATAAACATCAATGCGGAGCTTAGAATGGTTTCAATTATAGGCATTTCTTTCTCCAAAATTTTCTCGTGTGGCCCACTTGAGTTTTGTGTCTGCCTCATTTTTGGTCGCATGCCCTCAAATGAACAGGCAATAAAGATGAACTGGGTGAATTTCTCTGGCCCCACCTAACATGCCAGC
The DNA here is from genome assembly GCA_030180095.1 of Magnolia changhungtana. NCBI lineage: Eukaryota > Viridiplantae > Streptophyta > Magnoliopsida > Magnoliales > Magnoliaceae > Magnolia > Magnolia changhungtana. The sequence continues at coordinate 7,601,455 of JASAUF010000525.1, forward strand.
TCACGAACTACCCACCGATTGCGCCCGGACCCAAGGAAAAATAGCTAATTAATATATAAAGAAGTGGGCCGAGTCTTTTTAACCAGGGATAAGGAATGATCGCATACGGTCATATGGGCGGGGAGGTGTGGATGGGGTAATAGCTTAGTGGGTGAAGGCCTGATCGTGGGGCTCACCTCGACGTGTATGTTGTATATCCATGCCATCCATCTGGTTTACCTGGTCATTTTGAGGCATGTTCCAAAACATGAGGTTGATCCAAATCTCAGGTAGACCACACCACAGGAAAACAGTGGTGACTGAAGGATGCAATTAAAAACTCTAAAAAGATCCACTGCAATGTTTATTTGTCATCCAAACCGTTGATTAGGTCACACAGACTTAGATGAAGGAAAAGTGCATATAGCACCTTGATCCAAAACTTCACCCCCAGGAAGTTTTTAACCAGGGGATTCAATCCTTACTGTGTTGGTCCACCTGAGATTTGGATCTATGTCATTTTTTTTTTTATATTACCATCTCTAAAATGAGCTGAAAAAAAAGATGGATGGCGTAGATAAACATGCAACGGATCCAAATTGTATCCTAACATTATCAGAAACTCACTATTGGACAATGCTTTTGTGGGCCCCGCCATGATGTATGTGTTTATCCACATTGTCCATCCATTTTTCTACCTTATTAAAAGGCATGAGCCCCAAAATTAGGCAGATCCAAAACTCAGGTGAACCACAAACAATGGTGATTGTACGGCCACCATTAAAAACTTTTTTGGGTACAAAAGTTTCAGTTGAAGCTGATATTTGTGTTTTCCCTTCATCCAGGTCTGTGTGACCTAATTAACATGTTGGATGGCAAAAAAAAAAAAAAAAAACATTACATTGACTATAGGAAATTTTAATGGTGAGCACTTAATCACAACTGATTTCGTGTGGTGCGGTCCACCTAAGATTTGTATATACCTTGTTTTTTGGGCTCGTGCCCTAAAATAATGATCCAAAATGGGTGGACGGTGTGTATAGATCGCATACATTATTGTGGGGGACATAGCACCGTCCAATAGCCATGCCGCTACTAGCTTGCGGTGTCCATGTGCAATCCGTGTCCATATACAACACCAGGGGTGTCAATGGGCCAGGTTAGCCCGTTGGGTTTCTAGGCCTGTCCCTTCCCAGGTCCAGCTTGTTTGAAGTTATTTATAAACATGGCTGGGCTGGGATTAGAAAGTCCAAAAGCCCTTTGGCCACACTCGGCCTATTATAGAATACAAATGTCCTTCCCAGAGGCTCTGGCTTAGTGTGGGCAGGGGAATAGCTTAATGGGTGAGGCCTTGACCATGGGCCCACCTCAATGTATGTACGTATATCTATGTAATCCATCTGTTTCACTAGCTCATTTTAGAGTATGGTCAGACAAATTAGGTAGTTCCAAATCTCAAGTTGACTACACCATAGAAACATAGTGGTGATTGAATATCCACATTTAAAAACTTCTTAGGACCTACTAAAATGTCCATTTTGCCATCCAACCTGTTGGTACTGTCACGCAGACTTGTATGAAGGAAAAACAGGAATAATAACTTACCCATAAGAAGATTTTAATATTGGGAATTCAAGCCTTATTGTGTGGTCCACCTTAGATTTGGTTCTACCTCATTTTTTAGACCATAACATAAAATGGGCTGGAAAAATAATGGACAGTGTATACAACATATACATCAAGGTGGGCTCTTCAGTCAGGGCCTAACTCCATTAACCGGTTACCTGCCTCAACTCATCACCGTCCCAATTACCAACATGGGAAGGAGAGAGGAGTTTTCCAGCTCTTTGAGTCCCACCATAGTATTTATATGAAATCCACCCCAACCAAGAGGTGCATCATCCCATATTGGGCCTAATGACAAAAACTCATCTACATCCATGTTTCAAGTAGATCACATGATTGAAAGTAGTGTTTAGAGTAATATTCACCTTCCAAATTGTTTTTCTTTATATGTCCCACAAGAATAACGGATGAGGCTGATGTTCGGGCCCCAAGCCTAAGTTTGGGTATGGTATCTAGTGATTGGAGTGGATTTTATTTAATAATCAAAGTGGGATATGTAAATATCAAATAATAAACATCCCTCTATGAATTGTTCCCTAGCCTAGTCTTTTTACCATAAGAGAGCGAGTCACTGAGAGATTTATCATACCTACACATCTCACCAGGAGTGTCAACGGCGGGATGAGGGTCAAACAAAGCTCTGTCCAAGCCTGGCCTGCATGCTCTAGGCTAAAGCCGAACTCAGGTTGGGCCCATGACATGCCAGAAAAATCAAGGCCAAGCCCACATAGCCAACTGTGAATTTGTAAAATCAATGGAATCACGGAAGCCGATTTCCGTCCTGCCCTTCGTCCAGGCAGGCCAATGTGAGGCCCACTGTGATGTATGGTTCTATTTATACTATCCATCCATTTTTCCAAATTATTTTAGGTTATAAGCCTAAAAATGAGGCAGATCCAAGACTTAGTGGTTCACACAATTGGAATTGAATGCCCACCATTAAAAGTTTATTGAGAGGTGCAGAAGTTTTGGATCAAGTAGATATTTGTGTTTTCTCTTCATCCATGTCTATACGACCTTACAAAGGTTTCAACGGTGGTGTTACTATCACCGCTGCTTCCTATGGTGTGGTCCACATGAGCTTTTGATTTGCTTCATTTTTGGGCTCATGAACTAAAATGATTTGGCAAAATGAATGGGCAGCATAGATAAAACCATAAATCACGGTGAGCTGATGATGCAAGCATGAGATACTAATGGAAATAAATCACTTAAGAATGCCACCCTTTAGTTCTTTAGAGGCCCACCTTCATGTTTACATGAGATCCACTTTGTCCATTAGATGTGTAATCTTACATTAGGCCCCATGACCAAAAAAAAAAAAAAAAAAAAAGGCTTACCATGATTAAGGTGGACCATACCAAGGGCAACAGTTGTGAGTAGTTCACTCTTGATATTTACAGGCCCACCATAGTAATTATATAAAATCCACTCCAACCATTAAATACCACACCAAAAGTTAGGCCTGGTACCTAAGAATCAGCCACATATGTCATTCAGGTGGGTCATACAAAGTAAAATAGTTTGATGGGTGAGCATTATCTTTCACAATGTTTCCAATTGTGTAATCCGTTGGAACCGATGGATATCTTTTTATCCCTGGGCCTAGCATTGTAAGAAACTCCTAATGATTCAGGTGATTTGGGATAACATCATGGTAAGCCAACCCAAGTTGCCAACAACCCTTTTTCAAGGTTGTTGCCGCCCATTCATTAGCATTAAAGCCTGGAGTACAAAGTGAGTTGGGTACTTGGAACTGTGTTGACCTGGCAAGGTTTTATAGTCTCACCATGATGTGTGTTACAACCGTCCATTAATATTTTAGATCTTTTAAGATCATGAGCCCCAAACTGAGGTATATCTATAACTTAAGCAGACCACATTGTAGAAAGAATGGGGTAATAAGTCTACTGTTGAAACCTTCTTAGGGCTCACCATGATGTTTAACCAGTTCATAAGGTCATACTGACCTGAATGAATATCTCGGTCCAAATCTTTTGTGGCTGCTAAGAAGTTTTCAATGATAAACATTTAATCGTCACCTTTTCCTGTGATGTGGTCTAGTTGACATTTGGATCTGCCTCATTTTTTTGTCCCATGCCCTAAAATGATATGGAAAAATGGATGGACAGTGTGGATATAATGCATAAGTTATGGAAGGTCCCACGGGCTTGGTCTGGGCTCAGTGTAAAAATTCCTAGTTGGGCATGGGCTTGGAATGCATTTATGCTTTGCTATGCTACTAATACTTGTATTTGCTCTACTATTCTGCCCAAGCCTAGCTGAGGAAGAGTTACAGGGAGTAAAACACAACTATGCTGATTCGGCCAGGAATACTATATGTAATGATATAATACTTCACGAGACTTTTTTAGCCCATCATGAGCTCAAGCAAAGTTTGGGCTTAGGTTTGAAGATTTGGGCCGAGGTTGGACAGAGCTTGGCCCGGCCTAGCCAGCCAATTGATAACCTATACAACACGTTATATTGAGGTGGGACCTGCGGTCAGAGCCTCACCCACTAAGCTTTTACCTTGTCTCACCTAACCAGGGGTCTTGCTTAGACATGCATATGCAAATGGTTGAGTAGTGTGGGGGCAAATAATGATGCATGTCATATAGCCTACCAATTAGTGCCAATTGTAAGTTAATAAGTTTTTGTAATTGGAGGTAAATGGCTTATATAATTGCGTTTGATGGGAGTATTTGAAATACATTTGAAATTCAAATATTCTGTTTGAATGAGAATAATGGGAGGAATTGGAATGCATACGAATTTTCGATACATTTACGGGAATATATGTGACATCCCAAATTAACTTTAATATCCCAACTTAATGTACATACGTAATATTTAATAAAATGATTGTAATATGCCCATTGAAATATATATTTTAGCAAAAAATGAGGAAAATTCAAACCTCTGGGTAAGCCACAAATGTAAGGATCACTAGCAAGCAACTTGCCAACCTTTTAAACTGTCCATTTATATGACCATCTTTTGGAACGTTTGGATCATTCTATTGGTGTGATTTTAGTGATGTAGCTACTCATTGAATTATTTCAAAGTATCATTAGCATGACACATGTGTTGTGCGTAACGATACTTTTGTTTACATGTGTGAATATCCAAGGGAGCTCAAAATTACATTTTGTTGTAGGAAAAATGGGCCGACCAATGATGAACGGTCAGGTTGGGACCTTGCACACTTCTCCAGGTTGGACACGATGGTAGGTTCAATCCCCTGCTTAAAACCCAAGCAAGAAATAAGATCGAGCTCGACATCCAGTCACCAGATCGGGACACTTACCGACCTGCCCAAATCCCTGAAAGAGCACTACCTCTGTCGATTCCAAGATCTTCAGAGTTTGTCAAAAGCACCCCGTCTCTTGGCTCGACTAAGGAGACAGGTTGGCATTATGCAGGTCAACATTACCCGGGTCGGCATGATCCAGGTTAGCATGTCTCAGGTCGAGACACTTCAGGTCGGCTCAGCCTACCTCCCATCAAGGTCTGACAACATCCACTAGAGATCTTAGCCGAAGACCTGATAAATCCATTGTGATAGGGATCCGTCCGAGGTCTTTGATGGATATCCGCGACACGCTCGGGATCCCAAGTTCTTCATTGAGGATATAGGAAGATTCACCTCACAGTCGAGATCCGAATCCCTTTACAATACCCACATACTAAATAGGGGAATCTCCTCTATTTCACTGCCTCACCTAAGCTATAAATAGAGGTACCTCTAATGGTGTAAGGTACGCACAATCTTTAGCTCTAAACTCTCAATACTCGACTAGACCCAGATCTCTTTCCTGACTTAGGCATTGGAGGGTCCCCTACTCTAGCCAGGGTCTTCCTTGTCCGTTCCTTGTGTAGGTAAGCAGGTCCAGAGGGAGCTAACCAGATTTCTACATCGACACATTTCACTCTATTTACTTCCAAATCCTCCCTTATATAGAGGATTTCATTTATATACACATTTACTCACAACTCATTACATTTACCTGCATTTACTTCCATCCAAACACACCTCAATTATCATTTACTCCCAATTACACTCATCTATTTATACCTCTTCTAGACATTCCTGATTCTCGATTTAAAAGCATTGATCTACAAAGTAAACCACATGGTGGGGATTGAACACCTACCATTAAATACTTCTCAGAAGCTGAAGAAGTTTTGGATTAAGCTTATATTTGTGTTTCCCCTTTCTTGTGAGCATATTGGGGGCAAATAAACATCATGGCAGCCCCTAGGAAGGTTTCATTGGTGGGAAAATGAATGGACGGTGTGGATAAAACCCATACATCACGGTGGGCCCCACGGAGCCCCTGCCTGGATGCAGGGGTAGGGCACTTCTTTGTAAATACCTCCTGCCATTAGCCACACTATTAATGACTTTAAGCTTTTAATGAATGTCTTCTCTGTATGTAAAGGAAATGAAGAAATGCCACCGCTAAAAATAAAATAAAATACCCTTCTCTTTTGGTAAATGACCTCACTAATAAAAATGACCCCACAAATGGACTTAAAACACTTTTTTTTTTCCACATACCACATCAGTACTAAAATGAATTGTATACAACTGAGCCATAGGTTAGAACCTTGAAATGGACTGGACTTTTTCTTTTTTCTCCGAATGTACTGAACTTATCTAAACCTTAGTAGCTCGTGTTTATGATCCAGGCCATTCACCAGGAGTGGCATGTTCTGCATGTGTTGAGGATTTAAGTCATTCATTACATGGGCCCATGTAGTTTCATTTAATCACCAGTCATTTTCAAGAACGTGAATTTCAATGCCCGTAAGGGCCCATTTGGATACCACCAAATACGTTACTTTTTATACTTACAGCAGTATATAAGTAACTTATTTCAAATAAGTAAGTTTGGTTTATGATTAGTTATAAGTAGCATTTTTACTTAAAAGTACTTAATCACTTTAGTTAAATTTTTTTATAGCTTTTCTACTTTTCATAAATAGCTGAAGAGAGGCATAAGAGAGACTAAAGAGAGGAGAAGATGATAAATAACTTGTTTAACAAATATACATATCTTCTTAATTAGTAAAAACTAAGATAAGTTGCTTGTGGCATAAGTAACTTATCTCAAGCAACTTATGATCTAAAGGGTAAGTTACTTATGCCACAAATACCTTATCTTAGTTTCTACATAGTAAGAAGATAACTATGTTTGGTAAACAACATATTTATCAGCTTCTCCACTCTTTTGTCTCTCTTATGTTTTTCTTTAACAACTTACAAAAAGTAACAAAACTAAAAAAATTTAACTGAAGTGATTAAGTACTTTTAAGTAAAAAGGTTATTTATAACTAATTATAAACCAAACTTACTTATCTGAAATAAGTTACTTATCTACTACTGCGAGTAGAGAAGGTAACTTATTTGGTAGTATCCAAATGGGCCCTAACTAGCTTATGTGCACAAACAACTATGGGGCCCACCGTACATGATGTCATCACATCCAACTCCATCCATCAGTCAGTGCAAAAACAACTATGGGGCCCACCATGATGTCATTACATCCAACTCCATCCATCAGTCAGGCCTGCTTGTGCTAGAACTAGATCCTAAGAATAAAGTAAATGAAAAGTTAGGTGGACCACAACACAAGAAATAGTCAAGAAAGAACACTTCGCCATTGAAATCTTCTTGGGCTCACTAAAGTTTTGGACCAGGATGGTAAAGTGCTTTTAGGTCATTCTAGTGGGAATTGCCTTATGAGAGGTTGGATGGGATATAAACACCATGGTGGCCCCTCGAAGGCAATGGAAGGAGTCCCCAATCCCCCTAGTTCTAGTGGTGATCCCTTTCCCATTCCCCATGAGTTAATGGATCTGATTGAGTTCTTGTTTAACATCCTAACGTGACCGAGAGAAACCCATGGATGAATGTTGTAGCTGCCAATTCAAACAAACTACACCACACATGTATACAAGGGCCTGAATTAGTTGTTCATGTGAGGGTAAGATGATCATGCATACTAGAGTCTACTGAACTTAAAGGTTTTGATTGAATGGCTAGTGTCTCCTGCGCCGAGATGGACAAATTGGAGATTGGACTGTGATCCAGCTATCCTTTCAACCACCGTTTTGCGCTCTGTTTTGGTGATTTGTGAAACGTTAGGAGTTGGCCCTTTTGGATGATTTCTTTTCGCCTAGTGACAATATATGTGAGTATATAGACTTGAGGACTTTTTCTTTCAACAATATTTAGATTTGTATGCCTCTCAAATGAACAAGAATGTACAAGTAAACAAATAATACTAAACAATACCAATTTTATTGATATGTAAAATGTATAGTCTATTACAATTGACAAAGTAATTATCAACTAGAGAAATGAAAGAAAAATAAAATAAAAGATAAATACCTGATTCGTCTATCAGAATAGACGATCGAAGTGAGTGGTCAGCAGGATGTGACCAGATTGGTATGATCAATTGAATTAGAACTCAATTGAACATGATCCTACAACTTAATGTCAATGATATTTACTCCTACTCCTAAAGTATTGCAGTGGAATCCGCTATATAGCAGCTATCTATACTAGAATAATACTAGACTAAGGAAAGATAAATTTAAAGTAGATAAATATGTTTGGGGTGGGGCCTCGACCTCTTTTTTGTATGTTCATTTTATAACTACTCAAGACGGTAAAACCCTTCACTTGGTTTCCTTGTTGGTTCCAGATCCTTCGTGCTCACATCGCAGTTCTGGAAATGGAAATCTCCTTGATTGATCTAGAACTAGCGGCTTGTATTGGAAAGAAATGACTCTAGTAATATCTAGACTTGCTAGCTTCTTAGATCTTCTTCTCGTAGTTGATCTTTCGTGGAGATGTTCGTTGCCCACTAAAGATCAGGCCTAGGAATGTCAAGATTCCTCTAATCAAGACAACCAGGTCAAGGGTTGGACTCAGTGAGTTGCAATTTGACACTTGATACCGATTCGTTATCGAGATAGGTTGGATCTAGTTCTCCCATTCTCCTAATGTCATTGATGTACATAATGGGTAACCTGATCGAATCAAAATATCCATCTCTCTCGACTTAGGTCTGAACCACAACCGAATTATCTTAGACATATGTTCGATCTCCTGATATTCAGAACCTTCTCAAATGTTGTTGGCTTTCCAAATGTCTTTGGGAAGATCTCTCATTTTAGAAGGACTGTGAGAGATGGCCTTACCGAGAATATCATCACCATATCCGTTCTCTCGGTGGGTCTTTTATAGCCACGTTGTTGGGTGCGGAAGCATCACTTGGACATGACCTAGACATGAAGCAAACAAGCACAAACATAGAAAATTTGAACATGCATTGAGAACACAATGATTTATATGGAAAAACCCTTGCAGGAAAAAAACGACAATACAAAGTGACAAATAATACAGTATGAAAATAAAATGACAAGAGATAGAATTAACTTACACGTAAACCCTAGTCCCCTTTCTTCAAACCTTAGCTCTCTCTAGAATAAGTTTCCAATCACCTTAGAATATGCTAATCTCGTATTACACCCATATATATAACTCGAATTCAAAATTAGAAACAAAACCATATAATTACACAAAAACTTCATAAACTGTCAATGAGACTTTCTATAGGATTGACTCCAATTGAGAGTCGTCGATCGAATTGACCACACTTTCGATCGAATCAAAAGCACCTAAAATCGTCCAAAGAGTAAACTTGTATTTTTAGATTTTCTCGATAGAGCTAAGAGCCTCTTTAATCGAATCGAACAAGACCAAAATAGTCCAATAAGCAATTGGGGAAAAAGTGTAATTTCTCGATCGAATCGACTAGGGTGTCGATCCTATTAAAAATTCCTATTTAACATAAATTAAAGGCACCCAATTTCTACAATCTCTACCATAGTTTTGATCTTTATGCTTCATTGCTCCAAGATGCTTCTTTCATCTTTAATCGTCTCCATCATAACTTCTTCATCACTTTTTATGCACACTACATCTTCATCAAATCTTTTTCAAGCTCAAAGGGGTTGAACAGAACCTGAACTTCCCTACAAGAACCACCTTTGTAAGCATGTCGGCAGAATTAACACTGGTGTGGATCTTCTCAAGAGTAACATCACATTCCTCAAGTACTTATCGAATAAAATTATGACGAACATCAATATGTTTGGTATAGGAATGGTATACCAAGTTCTTTGTCAAATTGATAGTGCTCTCACTATCACAATGCACAAACACGACTTCCTGTTGAAGTCCCAACTCATTCATCATTCCTTTAAACCAAATACCTTTTTTGAATGCCTCCGTCATGCCATATACTCAGCTTTGATTGTAGAAAAAGCAACCACAAACTGAAGCTTTGACATCCAACTGATCGATCTACTTGCTAATAAAAATGAGTAATCAAAAGTCGACCTTCTACTGGCTACATTCCTTGCATAATTAGAATCCATGTATCCTATAAGTTTATCCTCCAATTTTTTTGAATGTCAAGACATAGTCCTTTGTACTTTGCATGTAACAAAACAGTCATTTTAGTGCCTTCCAGTGTTGCTTGTTGGGGTTAGACATATATCTGCTCACAACACCCATTGCATGTAAAATATCTGGTCTTGTATAGACCATGGCATATATCAAACTAGTAACTGTGCTTGAGTAGGGCACACGAGACATATACTACTTTTCTTCATCTGATGTAGGACATTGTTATGAAGAAAGCCGAAAGTGAGTATCGTGAGGAGTGCTAACTGGTTTTCCTATCACTGTGTAAGTCGATACCAAGAATCTTCTTTATAGGCCCCGAATCTTTCATCTCGAATGTCCTGGATAATTGGGCTTTCAATATGTTGATTTTAGACATGCTATAACTGGCGATAAGCAGATCATCAACATACAATGCTAGGATAATGGTATCTCATCACTCGATACTCTAAAGTAAACACATTAATTGAATTCACTTCTAGTAAACCGCTGGCTCAATATGAAAGAATCAAACTTTTTGCACTACCGCCTAGATGACTGTTTTAAGCCATACAACAACCTCCTCAACCTGCAAACCTTATTCTCTGACCGCTATTCCTCGAACCCTTTCTAGTTACTTCATATAAATCTACTTATCTAATTCCTCATATAGGAAAACAATCTTTATATCAAACTATTCCAGTTCAAAATTGTACTGGGCAACCAACGCTAACACAAATTTGATAGATACCTGCTTGACCACAAGTGTGAAATTCTCTCTAAAGTTGATATCATCCTTTTGTGCATAACCCTTTGCAACTAGTCTGGACTTGTACCTATCATGTTTCTTTTAATAAACCCACTTGCATCCAATCGCTTTACGCCTAGCGGGAAGCTCCACTAGCTCCCATATCTCTTCTTATACAAAGGATCCATCTCGTCCGGCATCGCGACCATCCACTTTTTTGTATTTATGTCATCAAAAGCCTCCTGAAAAGTAGATAGGTCATCCTCATTTGTAATGATGGTGAATGCAACATTTAAGTCATCTTTGTACCTCAACGGTAACCCGCAATCTTGTGATAGATTTCTCCTAACAAGCGGTAGCTCCACCTGCTCCAATACCTCTTCTTGTGACTTGACTTCTTTAAGTGTCTCACCCTGGTCGATTTTGACATCACTCACCATTGATTTTTTCATTTCCTTGCGTCATCCTTACCAAACAAGGAATTCTCGTCAAACTTGATGTCCCAACTCATTGTGATTTTTCGTTTGTCCTGATCATACAACCTATATCCTTTCACACCATCACCATAGCCAACAAAGGTACACTTCTTCTCCCTTGGTTTAGATTATCTCTCTTAACAGATGGTACATGAAAGTAAATGTCACAACCAAATACGTACAACCCAGAGTAGTCCACTTGCTGATCACTCCATACTTCTTCAGGAATATTACAATCAATAGTTGTAGACGGGGACAGATTCACCAAATAACAAGTCATGTTAATGGCCTCAACCCATATGTTCTTGCCCAATGCAACATTACTTAACATACTTTAAGCCTTTCCTAAAAGAGTTTAGTTCATACATTCTACCACACCATTCTACTCTAGTGTGTGCCTGATTGTGTTGTGCCTCACAATCCCTTCATCCTTACAAAAATGATTAAATTCCTTTGAAGTAAATTCTCTGCCATTGTCCATCCTCAGTACCTTTAATTGTTGCCCTGACTTTTGTTTAACCATGATATTCTAAGACTTGAAAGTGGCAAACACATCGAATTTATTTTCCATAAAATAAACCTACAACTTTATAGAGAAGTTACCAATGAATGTTACGAAGAATGACTACGCTCCTTTAGAAACCACAGGCGATGACCCCCACTCGTAAGAGTGTACATAATCCAATGGTCCCTTACTACAATGTTTCTCAGTTTTAAATGATAATTTTAATTATTTACCATATATGCAATGCTCACATACATTCAAATTAAAAAATAAAATAAAATTTAAAAGCAAGAATTAAACCACGATTAATGAATATCTTTATACCGCACTCGCTCATGTGGCCTAAGCTCACATGCTACACACATACTGATGCAGATTCTACTACAGACGTTGTAGCTTAACCCGATACAGTATTCTTAATCAACCTTTAGAGATTGTTGCTCCATTGTACTTTCATAACGGTGAGTGCCCCGTTGAAACTTTTAGGACACCATCATGACCGGTGAACTTACATCCTAGTGCATCCAAAGCACCTAGAGAAATTGGATTTTCTTCAAATCTGGAATGTACCTCACATCGGTCAGAGTACGCTCTACCTCATCGAATATTCTGATGTAAACAAATCTAATTACAATAATCTTATAGGTATGATCATTGCCCATAAGAACCGGGCTACCATCATACTTATTATATGTAGTGAACCAACTCTGATGAGGGGTCACGTGGTATGAAGCCCATGTATCCAAAATCCACTACTGATAGAAGTGACTTTGGACATTGATAATACATCGCAATTATCCAAACTTTCACGGGATTTCGCTGAATTGGCCTCCCTTGTAGAATTATATGAATTCTCATCCTTTAGAGCTTTAAAGGACTGACGGTCCTTCTTCATATGTCTGATCTTCTCATAATTCTATCACTTCATCTTACCATTGCCTTTAGACTTGGATCTTGATCACGAATTTCCTTTTTTCCGCACAAAAGTTCTTTCCCTATCAATCAACACATCCGTAGAGGAACCCTCGCCATAATTCTTCTTTCTCAACTACTTCGAATGAAGGACTGAGATACCAGTTTTGATGTCAACGATCTCCCTATAGTGGCACAGAATGCCTACGAGATTCTCGTAGGACTCTGAAAGAGAATTTGACATAATTACGGCTTGAATTTCCTCATGAATGTTCACCTCCACACTCATCAATTTACTGAGTATTTTATTGAAGTTATTGATGTGTTCATTGAGATTTGTCACTTCCGCCATCTTCAAAAACATACGATTGGAGAGTGATCTCATCTTATAGAGACTCTCCAACTTCCTCAACAATCTTGCGGCAGTTGTCTCACTGAAAACATTATAGAGGACCTTATTGGCTAAGCACAATTGAAATATGTTAATTGCTTTTTAATCCAGTTCATCCCACTCTTTATCGGTTATAGTATCATGACACTTCACTTTCCCAATGAGTACCTACTATAACCCTTGCTAAAGGCTTTGATCTTCACCATCCATAATTCAATTTTTTCCCTATAAACTTCTCCATCTCAAACTTAACATTTGTTTCCTTCAATGCCATGTCTTCAGATTCAATTTGAAACCCTAACCTGATAACTTGATTTCTTTGATACCACTTGTTGGGTGCGGAAGCATCATCTAGACTGAATCAAACAAGCACAAAGATAGAAAATTTAAACATGTATAGAGAACACGGTGATTTACATGAAAAAATCCTTGTAGGAAAAAACCACGGCACAAAGTGACAAGCAATCCACTATGAAAATGAAATTAGAAGATATGGAATCATCTTTCATGCAAACCCTAGAGTTGAAAATCCTTTATCCCATTTCTTTAAAACCTATCTCTCTCTAGAACAAGTTTCCAATCACTTTAGAATACCCTAATCTTATATTGCACCCGTATATATAACCCCGATCCATAATTAGAAACAAAACTGCTCAATTATGCAAAATTGCGCAAACTGTCTATATAGGACCTTCGAAAGGATCGACTCCAATCGATGGTCATCGATCGAATCGGTCACACTTTTGATTAAATCGAAAGTGCCCAAAATTGTTGAGAGAGTAAACTTGTATTTTTAGATTTGTCTCGATTGAATCGAGAGCCTCTTCGATCAAATCGAATAGGAATAAGACGGTCCAGCGTGCAATTAGGGAAAAATCTAAAATTGTTAATCAAATTGATCGGGGTGTCGATCCTATAAAAAAATCATCTTCGGGGTAGATTAAAAGCACCTGCTTTCAACATGTGTTGGGTATGTTGCCTCATAAATGGGTACGTTGATCGTGGTCATGTGGCATATGATGATTCAATCCCTTAAAGGTATGCATAAGAGTTTATACCATCACATTAATAATGGGATGTGTAATGCCAAAGGAAGATCAAGAGAAGATCTCTTCGGGTGTGAGTACGACTTTCGTGTGAGCCAAACACATAATGTCACCACATGGCTATTTTCTATTAGACCACATCAGGGCGCCAAAAATGGGTGTAAACAGATGTCACCCAAACATCATGGTGGGCCTAACAAAGCTTTTTGTTACACAATTTTGAAGTGTTGTGGCCTTGCATTCTATTGAATTATCAATAGGAATCCTCCATTAGAAGAAGAAATTTGATACTTTGCCCAAGTATGATTGATGATATGTATGATCTTAAGAGGTTATCGGATGTTCTGAACCTATCCATTCATGAATGCAGATGATTACATGTGTGCACCCAGAGAAAGTCAAGCAATGGCTTTCATTAAAATTTTGGTTCGTATACATTCCAGCTATGGTCTGGCATGAAAAAACCTTAATTAAAAAAGTAAAACTAGAATGAAGCATCATGTGACTGGGCCTTGGCTGTCCTTATTTGGCTTTTCATATTCAGAGTGTCTAAAACTAAGAAAGTCATAATAGCCTTGGCATACGCAAACGGTTGTCCAACAATGCTGTGGTGGCTTACAAGTTGAGGATAGATAGGAGGTACCTCTCCATGTCTCACCATGGGGTGATGAGACCTTTTGTGCTTGCCGTCAGGCTTATGTATGCACCTGATTTGAGGCAAGGCTGAATGAGATGCCTGATGTAGGCTATCTGCACATTATAACTATACTGTAGGCCAGTGGAGAGTTTGTGTCTATGCACAGATGATACGGGTGAGTCTGTGCATGTGCATAGAGCTCAATCTAATAGTGCATGTCACTTAGCATCATGGCATGACCGCCCAGATGACAAAATCATCAAACCAATCCCTTAAGGATGTCGATATAAAAAAACATTGTCGTAAATAATACTCGGCACCCTGAGCTCCAAGCCTTTAAAAAACTCTAAAAATCAAAAGAAAAGAAAAAATCCAAAAACACTAGAAAATTTACAAAACTCTAAAAAAGTAACCAATTTGACTATTCAAGCCTTTTAGGTCAAATTATGAAATAGCCTAAATAATGTGAACTAGTCACGTCAGACCACTTAACCCAAACCTAGCACGAATAATGCGAACTAGGTTCCAGTGTCATAAAAGGGACTCATCTAGTCCAAAATTTTAGTGGCAAGCATTTAATGGTCTGATGAAGATCGACACCAATTTCTATCTGAATCGAATGAAGATTATGACACGTCAAATCACTTCACCCAAACCTAACTTCAATAATGTGAAATAAGTTTTGATGTCACAAAAGGGACCCATCTTGACCAAAATTTTAGTAGCAAGTATGTAATAGTCTGATGAAGCTCGATACTAATTTCCATATGAATCGGATGAAGATTACATCACGTCAGACCACTTCACCCAAACCTAGCCCAAATAATGTGAACTATGTTCCGATGTAACAAAAGGGACCCACCCGGTCTGAAATTTTAATGGAAAGCATGTAATGGTCTAATGAAACTTAATACCAATTTCCATATGAATTGGATGAAGATTACGTCATGTCAGACCACTTCACCCAAACTTAGCCCAAAATAATGTGAACTCAATTCCGATGTTGCAAAAGGGACCCATTTAGTCTAAAATTTTACCAGCAAGCATGTAATGGTTCGATGAAGCTCGACACCAATTTTCCAACTGAATTGAACGAAGGTTAAGTCACGTCAGACCACTTCACACCACTTCACCCAAACCTAGATCGAATAACTTGAACTCGGATCCAAGCTTGCAAAAGGGATCCATCTAGGGTGAAATTTTATCGGAAAGCCTGTAATGGTCCGATGAAGATTGACACTAATTTCCAGTTGAATCGAATAAAGATTAGGCCACGTCAATCCACTTCACCCAAATCTAACCCAAATAATCTGAACTCGGTTCTTATAACACCTCGAATTACGAGGGCTGAGTGAATACGTTCCTGAGATCCCACGTATTAATTGCGCTTTACGAAGCCGAAAGTTTCTTTCATATGTTCATTATGTAATATTTGGGCACATGCGTAATTAAGCTAAAACAGAGTAACACGTTCCAAAATAATTGCAATGAAAGTGGGAAAGTCAAATAAACATCTACAGTATATCTAGTTAGGGACGGGTCTACATCTGGGCCCAATATGCATTTTAAAGTTCCAAAATGAATACAAAATGTTTGGACAGATCCAAAACACTCAACACTCCCAATCAAGTAACATGTCGCTTATCTCGGCCTATCAGAAAACTGGAAGAATGAGAACTCCTCTTGGTCCTTGTATGCGTTCTCTAACGCATCCGCCTTGGCGACTCATGCATCTATGAGCGTGTTTGGTTGGTGTTTTAAAACACCAACCCAGGGTGGGAGTGAGTGATCAATTCAGTGGTTCTATTAACTATAAGTTACACATGTTATCAACCCAATTAGTACAGGTATGGACATTCAGAGAAAAATAACAATTCCTAATAACTCTTATTAAGTGCGAAGCATGAAGGTATGTCATGATGCATGCTCCTCCCAAATAACACTCCCTCTCAAGTGACTTTAACTCCTATTTTGCTATGCAGCACTCCCTCATAGGCAGCCGACGCCAAATCGCAAGTCTAGCTAATGTAATGTGGTGAATGTGAATGTTGGCCGAGTGGTTATTTAGTCATATTCATCCAACAAATTTGGGGAAACCAAGGTACCCTCATTTTATCGTTGTCTAAATTGGATCACGAGGCTCGGAGCAGCCAAAGCGGCCCCTCACCCGTGTCCCATAATCCATAATCGGGTTCATCACCTGTGAAATAATTCCCCCATCGATGTGAAGCTAACACTGGCCCGACCAACTGACCCGACTGGTCGCTAAGGACCTGGATGACACAGTATGGATGCACAGGATTAGGCAGCCCATCGATAGGTGGAGGGCGTTCAAGGTTAATTTAAGAGTTGTGTAACACCCCGGTTTCCAAAACCCGAGTATGAGACTCGTTTCAGAAACCCAAGTGTTAATAAATCAGATAACTAGCGAAATTCCAAAATCAGAGTGCGATAGCATAAGCAAGCAAGGATAGTATCATATAATCCGAATATTTAGCCCACCCAGTTGGGGGCCTTAATTACAAAATTTATAAGTTTCAAAGTACCAACAGCTATAAGGAAATACTGTGTCTACTGGTAAAGTCCAAAGTATTCAGTCGCTTCCTGCTGCGGCTCATCTTCACAATTTCTAACTTCAGGTTCCGTCATCACGCCCTCAAGGCCGGTGCTATCATCATCTTCATCTATCCTTGCATAATCTGTATGGTTGGATATTTGATGAATGAGTGGCTAGCTCAGTGTGAACTCCCCTCAAGATTACACACCACCGCCTTAGCAAACATGGTTTAAAAAATAAAACAATGAAACATTCCAAAACAGATAGGATGCAATCTTATTAAAATGCATGGATGTATGAATGCACATCGACTTGGGGATGCTCATCCAGTCAGACTTGGGCTCGTCACCCATTCATAAGACCGGTCACTAGCGTAGCATAACTCGTACAACATAGTGACCAGGTCATGAAATAGGTCGATAGTCGGTAGTCTGGGAGCTAGCAAACGATACCCCTATGAACCTAAGGGCATGTGCTACATCATTTAGAATTAGCCACCCGTCATCGCCAATATGCTATGAATGCATGATTAGTCAGATAGTTATTATTCCAGTTACAATCAGCCGGTTTGAGAAACTCAATGGTCACTATGGGGAGCTCGTCATCCAGCGTAGGCCGATAGCTTGGGCATAGTGTCCCACGACCACCATCCTTGGCTCATGAGATTTTCCACCTTATGATGTTGTAATAGGACCCCTCCACAAGTGGTCGATCGAAAATAACTCCAAGTCGAGGGTCTCCATTTCTCACATAATCTGTCTAGTTGCATCCCATGTGTGGCTCACATGCAATAGTGGAATTTTCCACGTGTAATGCTGTGAATTGAATCCTATGGCGACTTACAACAATTCACTAACATGTAAAGGTGCATAACATTATACAATGGTAGTAGAACTTATAACGTGGCATCATGAAACTAAAGTACGAACTATCAAGTATTATGATGCTAAAACATGGAAATCAATGATCATTGCATATGAACAATATTTATGAATTATCAATTAATATGTGAACCTAGCATGTAACACTGATTTCATGTAGACATGGTTTATCAATCATAGATCAAGATATGACCGCTAATAGAATTTGATAATTTAACACAAATAGCCAGTTTTAAACTAGTGATTATAATTTAGATGGGTACTATGTTTAGACTAACTTAGAGATAGAAAGCTAAAGGGAAAAAGTCATCACCTTCCCGGTTGGATTCCTTACGCAGCTCTGCCTTTCTAGCGATCAACCCATGATTGAATGTCACCTACTTGAACACCTAGGGCCATTTTCAATAAGGGATTAATAATCGAACTCAGTAGGTGATTTAGACCACTCCCAGGCCTAATTTAACATAGGTTTCCTCCCATACAACGGTGTTGAGACCCGCCACCATGCTTTTTGGTCCTTATAAATAGGTGGGGCTTATTGGGCTTTACCCAGGACTATGAGGACTGGACCCAACAATCCACGGCCTAATGAGATTTGGCTGATCAGCCTCCATCTGTGAGGCCCAAATGGGACTAGGCCTGATCCCTAGTTGCGGCCTAAGGTGGTGGCCGATCACGACCCAGATTACGGCCCAATTCAGGGGCTATACTTGGCCCACATCCTAGCCCAGACTGGTGGCTGAGACCCAACCCAATCCGAGGCTGATTTCGGACCAGTTTGTGTGGCTGATTTTAGCCTAGTTCATGTGGCTGATTTCAGCCCAATGCTGAGGCTGGTTTCAGGCCAGTTCTGGGCTGATTTTGGCCTAAACTTTTGGCTAAGATCTAGCTCATTTCGGCCCACTGCAGATACTGAGTCTGACCCATATATTTTGCTGGAAAGCTGACTCGGCCCAGAACAATTGTTGGAGGCCCGGTTTCGGTCCATATCACGGTCCAATGCATGGCTTGATCTCGGCCCAATGTATTTTCGAGCCTAAGCTGCATTCAGGCCAGATTTCAGCCCAGGTTTGTGGCCGTTCTTGGACAAATCCCGGCCCAGTTTCATGACAACATTCAATCCAACCTGTGGCCAATTTTAGCAGTGATTCGGGGCCAGTTTTGACCTAGATTTTAGAGCTGGTTTCAGTCCGCATCGAGCTGGGTCCTCAGTTCTCGCCGCCATCTAAGCCCGTCTCAGATCTAACCTCGTCTTGGCCCCAGCAAAAGGGCGAGTTTCAGCCTGGTTTCCGGGCAGCAGTAGCCCTGATCAAGAGAGCCAATTAGCCCTACTATAACCAAAGCTAAGATGGACTAACGGGGGTGGGGCGCTTAGCCTTACCTGAGCCTTGAGCTTGTTGGGTCAGATTGGCAAGTAACCCAGCTGCTGTAACGGTAGTGCTTCTGGTCTACACTGACCCAAATTTGCCTAAGCTAAAACGACCCGGGTTGGTGCAGCACGACACCGAATCCACACTTCGCCTCACTCTTTCTCTCTCTGGCTCTCTCCAACCTCCTATATTTCCTTCATTCTCTTGAAACTCTCATTCTATAATGGCTAAACTGGACTGCACCGGTTTGACTCAACCTGAATAGACCGGGTCGACTCAGTGCGGCCCCGAGTTTTCTATCCTCAAGCCTCTCTCTTTCTATCTTTCTCACTCTCTCTCTATCTCTCTCTCTCAATGAACTCGAGGTGAGAATCCCGAGACAAATGGCTTGGCTTTATAGGGTTGAGGCACGTGTGAATGGCCCATCCAATGGCCATGATTCGTCGGCCGATTGCATGCGTTTTCTCAGATTTTTGAATGCATGGAATCCATCCATCACTGGGGATGGGTTCCTGCTACTATGGGCCACAGGAAAAGCAGGTTTTTATCTTCAGTGGGGCCCACGCCATGTTGGTGGGTTTTTAGATCAACGAGGAAGATGATGCGGCTGATCATGGTCGATTTTTGTTCACGGTGTATTCCCGTGATCTGATCCATTTGAACGGATTAGATGGGACCCTTGATCACTGTGGGGCCCATTTTTATCACCCACCATCACCGTTTGCTTACACCCAGTGATATTTTTTGCCTCATCCGATTTTCTGGCGAGATGAGATGTCTCTAACGAGAGAACAGTTGCAGCCCTAGAGGAAGTGGTGGAGATTGCTCCACGTAACCTGGCGGAAGGCTTAGAACAAGCCAGCTGGAATTTCATAAAGGAGAAATGTCTCCCACACCGTTTGCTCCTATAGGTAGTTACTTGTCCATTTCTGGTAATGGATGGAAAGTTTGGATTTCTACTCCAAGGGACGGCTGGGATCAAGGGAGAGCCGTTGGCGCAAATTGCTTACATGGAGGACTCCACAATGGCTCGATTTCAGAAGCTGTTTGTTTAAGACTGCCTGTTGTACGTAAACATGCATGCATGCATGGGGCATTTCGGACGACATGGTTTTGGTTGTCCGGATCCCACCAACGTGATGAGCGGACTGGATCCCTCAGATAGTGATCATAGGTGGGCCACAATTTGCTCGAATGGCGTCATCGGGTCAACGCTTATTTGATTGACTCGACGGTCTGGTGTACGTCGTACACACAGGAGTGCGGTGCACATGCACTTTGTGTGGACCCCACCGTGGTGGGATCTTGTAATCCACGCTGACCATCCTCCTTGGCGGTCCCACTTGAGGTGTTTGGCCATTGATCAGGACAATCCAATGCTTGGGTGGTCCCCAAGTTGTGATTGGAGTATTATTTGGAGTTTTCTAGCAAATCTGAGGGCTAGATCACTTTGAGTTTGAGTGTTAATGGTCTAAAAAGAGTCTCGACCCTCCTAAGAGACTCTGGTGTCTTGTCTTAAGCATTGATAGGTAGTTTTGATATGTAGATCTATCCCTTGTCTTTGTTTTGGTTTAAATCTAGGCTTATGTCATGCCCCAGACTCGGTAATCGGACTCACAAGGAACCCGATGGCTGGTTCTGGGCGCAACAGCCTCCGTAGTACCCCATTCTTGGCTCCTAAGGTAGGTTCCTGTCCTGAGATCCTATAAGGAGGATTTTCATAACAATATAATCATTTCCAATAAGAGCATACCCAAGATCACAACAAGTATATATGAGAATAACAAGGCACACATCTCAAAATCCACTATGTATTTGAACTTTTATAACTTTCATAAGATCCACAAGGACATACATAAGATAATATAAAAGGAGAGAAAAGTCAGCAATACTGGAGTCCTTAAGCTCAACTCTACTCCAAGCTCTGCTACTATGACATCCAACTACGATCACCTACACGCATCAATCGTGCATAAGCTTATAGAAGCTTAGAGGGTGGTGAAAGTGTGTGATAATGGTGCACATAAGAACAGGAAGATGAACAAGCTCAATGATAATATCACTAGCCTTACCGAGGCTTATCATGAATACGATGTAATGAATACTGGGCGCCATACTAAGGCGATGCATGAAGGGGCATATATAGCCGATGCGAATGCGATGCGAGTAATACCTGTGCTCATATCCAATCCACATATCAAGTACATTTTCAATCATAAGGAAATCACCGGGGTCCATTACACTGCTAGATGACTGCCGCTCTCCAGACCCCGCACAACCAAACAAGCGTAAGAGACCTCACTACCTGCCTGTGGACAGCCAATGTAACATCTCGTACCTCTGATACACGGGTGTTACTTCTTAAAACCACGTTATGGAAACTGAGATCAATTAACAAGGTGACTTAAATTTTACAAGTGTAGGTTAGGACTTCCTGACGCTAGTAAAGACATCCATCGGGAACCGTAGGAGCTGAGTTGAACACGACACCAGTCAAGAAGGTAAGAACTCAACGAAAAACTTTAAGATAAGACAACTTATATGTAAAGTTTTCAAGTCATGTGGGACAGTGCACCCACTAGCAACTCTTAAGGATTTATTTTCTTGCCAACTGAACAATTAGTGTACTCTAGAACCCATTTTAACCATTGAAACCAACCATCAGACCCGTCTAACTCTTGGATTGCGGCATGTGGGCCAAATATGACTCCAAAAGGTGTATAACAGCCCACCTGGACCTCGTCAACGGTCCAAAGTGGGCCAGGACGTCCAAATGGGGTCACCATGATGATTGGACGGAGTAGATTTAATACAACCATCACAGTGGACCCCACACACGACGCACGTGCAACACATACCACCATGCATGAGGTGCACCAGAACAAACCCGTTTGGTCAAACGGCCTTGACTGAGCAAAAAAGCACAAAGCAAATAAAACTCTCCTGCCATTGGAAATTTTAAAACTGAGAGATTTTCAAACCCCAAAGTGGACCACCCTGGCCACTTTCCGGACAATCAAAACCGTCCATTTTACTCACGTGGGTTCACTTAACAAAACCATATAGGGTCTTTGACCCATGCATTAATACAGCAAAGATCAGCCCCAACCGTCCATTTCCTTCACAAGGGGCTGAGATTCGATGAGAGAGACCATCAAGTAGCTTGTTGGGCAAGCCAACATTCCATGGACCAGAGGTTTTCAGCATCCCTCCTTGCCAGCTGAGAGGAGTCCTCTCACAGTCCAAAAACGGCTGACAACTAAGAAGGAAAATGAGACTTCCCTCTTTTGGTTACCAATGGCTATCACATTTGTAGCCGTCCGATGGGCCATGTGGCTTCATCTCAACCCTCCTACATAGGAGGTACGAAATGAGATGGAGGGTTTTCTCATCTCATGAGAATGAGAAGAGAAATAGGAAAGATCTCATGAGATGGAGAAAGATCTCATCTAGGATTTGAAAAGTGGGCCCCACACCATTAATGGGACTCATTTGGACCAATCAAACGGTCTGGATTTCTCTGAGAACCCCTAAGTACGAATCCACCATTGTTGGGTGGGTCATCTTCCTCAAAAACCCACCCAACCACCAACTTAAGATGGGCCCCACCTGGCCTAAAAGTTGTACTTCTAGGTGGCCCTGGGTGCGACCAATGCATCACTAAACACGAATGGGCCCCATGCACGGCCGGCATCTGATCTCAACCACATGAATGGAAGGCACTTCTCAACCGTTGAGTGCTTCTCCCTTGCCTATAAAAGGGGAGGATCAGCCCTCCCAGAATTGCATAGAAAGAAAGGAAAAGTGGGAGAGAAAGAAAGGAAAGAAAGAGAGAGAGAGAGAGAGAGAGAGAGAGAGAGAGAGAGAGAGAGAGAGAGAGAAAGAGAGAGAGAGAAGTGAGGAAGAGAAAAGAGGGAGAGTGGTGCCTAGCTTCGCCAGGTAAATGACCCAAAACCTTGGTCCCTTTTCGTTTCTTTTCTTTTAGCTATTTTTTTCTTATATCATGCAGTGATAAGGCCTGTATGAGCTACGTTTGGGAGCTGAGAATCTATCCATAGTGGAGCTCAAACAGAGCCTAAACGCAGCCCCTGTTTATGGCTGAACATGGCCCGAAATGCAGCCTCCGTTTGAGGCCGAATGTGGCCTGAGTTTAGGCCCTGCTTGGCATCTAAATGGCCCCAGTTTGGGGCTGAAACTCAGTCCAGAATCTTCTCTCAAGACAAGCTCTGTTTGAGCTACAGCTCGGGCTGATATCAGTCCAAAAAATCCAAGTAAAAATGACCTTGTTTTGGGCCGTTCTTTGATGGTGAAAGCGGCAACCACCGCGCCTCTGCTTGAGCTCTGATATGGGTTGGAAAAATAGCCTGAGATGGCCGTGTTGAGCAGATAGTTAGGCCGGAAAATGACCTCCAAGGCAGCCTGTAATAGTGGGCATTTTTTTCCCTGACCTTGGCAGCTAGTGGGCTGACCGTGGGCCTCACCAAACTACTGGTGGGCGGCACTATGTTGGACCCCCACCTTGAATGGGTTGCATCAGTACCGTCCATCTGTGAGCGGCCCAAATCCACCAGTCACATGGGCCGCACCTTAGCAGTGTCGGATCATCCAGGCCGTCCATCAGGGGACGTCCGGCGCTACATTCTACGTGTAAATCAAAGAAAAAAAGATAAATAAAAATAAAATATATGCATGTATATATGGTGTATATATAACACTACACATATATGTGGTGGACCCCACATGGGACCCACATGTGAAGTGATTGCTGGTGCACGTGTGCACCAGCTATATAGCTGTTGTATTGACTACTTGAAATCCAGACCATCCAATTGTACTGGACGTCACCAGGTGCCAAGGGCTCCACAATGGTATGTGTCTCGTCCAGACCATCCATCTTGACAGTGGGCCCTGGTCACAAGATATGTGTTATATCCCTATCATCTATCTGTTGACACGTTGACCCATTTTCAAAAAAGAAAAAGAAGAAAAGAAATATAATATAATAATAATGCTATTAGTATAATGTATATAGAAAGGGGTGGGATGGCCCTCCTATGTAGGACCCACCCTAGTATATGTAATAAAGCAAGTTCAATCCCTTATGGGCCACACATGTGGACCCCACCTTGACGTGTGTGATTCATCCAAAC
The DNA here is from genome assembly GCA_030180095.1 of Magnolia changhungtana. Classification (NCBI taxonomy): domain Eukaryota; kingdom Viridiplantae; phylum Streptophyta; class Magnoliopsida; order Magnoliales; family Magnoliaceae; genus Magnolia; species Magnolia changhungtana. Next base: position 7,626,200 of record JASAUF010000525.1, read on the forward strand.
CATCCATCCATCTGGTAAGTCATCCTTGGGTTGAGAAGAAAAATAAGACAGACCTAGTCATCATGTGTACCACATTGGAAAGTTGAGCAAACCTTTTTGGGATGGAGAAACCCCGGATCAATGAGAACTGGTTCTCCCTCTTAATTCAGGTCCTCGTGACCTTATGGACAGATTGGATGGAAAACAAATGTTATGGTGGACCCGCTCCACTTGGGTTTAATTCAAACCCAACAGCCTGGGTCAAGGCAGGCCCAGTTCAGCTGTAGTAGTGATGAACTTGAGCCTAGTAGGACCATCTTATTTGGGCAAGTATATGGTGGGCCTGTTCACAAAAGGGCCTTGTCATCATCCCTTCGGACCCTCATGTTAAACCAGGGGGGATACTAACAAGCATGAACTATAATTTTAGGAAACTTCTTGGGTAACTTTGGACCACAGGAGAACTTGGATCAAGGACGCAACCATGATCATACAGGTGATGATTTTCCTCCCCTTAAGCTTTCCATTCCCACCTAGACCAGAAATAGTAGATTTAACGATTTAATGGTTAGTCAGTCTAGTAATAAATTGTGCAGAAGTAGACTACATTTACATGATTTGTCTTGATTCACCTGTTTAAATTCCTGCTTAGATCCTTGAACATGTGCATTGAATGATTAAATCAGTTATTCATTGTAGGTGGCATGCATTAGTCATGTTAGTATGAATTCGTAAAGGAAATATATGTGTGTTGTTCCTTACTCTTGTTCATGATAATGTTGTTATGACATACACATCATTGGAATCTCTCCATGGAAAGTCCTAGCAAATGAGAGTCCGTGCTTGGGGTGTAACTGGACTAGCTACGATGTAAGTAGGCCCCCAACATGGAGGCTTTGGTTGTTGGCATTAAACATTGAGGCTTACCATTTACGTGTGATTTCACCAAACGAACTTGGGATGAATTTCACAACTTTTCTTAACTATCGCCGTTTATTCGTCTTGAAACCATTCATGCCGTCATGCTTTAATTGCCGAAATTTGAAATTTTCAAACATTCATCCCCAGTCAGCATTGGCGGTAACCCCTTACATTGAATTGATTGGTCACATGTTGGTGGACACTACACCCACCCCAAGGTGGTAGCCTCATGGGCCGGGGATGGTGGTCATGGGACACTATGCCCGTGCCATCGTCCTACGCTGGCCATGTGCTCCCCATAGTGACCTTGAGCTCTTCAAAAATTGGCTAATTGTAATCGGACTAATAATGGGTTGGCTAATCATGCATATATGGCACAGACCAACGTCTATCGCTAGGCCGTCGTTACGCCGTACTTAGCTGCTTTCGCTGACGATTGGCCTTTGTTCGACTGGATGTCTTTTTCAGGTCGATGGTCGCATTCCGCACGGTTGACCCCAGGGCGTTGATTGCGTATTTGCATGGGTGACGAGCCCAAATTCCGCACGGATGAGCATCCCCAGGGCGTGACTGCATTCACGCATCCATGCACATAATAAGATTGCATTGCTATATTTGGATTGTATATATGTTTTATGCTATTCTTGTCTAGGGCAGCGGTGTGTAATATTGAGGGCAGATCACATTGAGCTAGCCACTCATTTATCAATATTCAATTGTACAGATGAGACAGGTACAGGAGTTATTGAGCATGCAGTGGATCCAGAGCCAGCCATTACTGGAGAAGAGTTCTATGATGAGGAGCCACATCGGGATGCGGCCGCCTACTATGACTTAAATCAATAGGCTAGTCGTTATGGTTTTTTTAAACAATTATTCTTTTGGAATTTTATATATGGGCCCCAGCTGAGTGGCCCAGAATATTTATTTTGCTATGGGTTGAGATTCATTTATGCTACGCTTTGCTTCCATTGATCGCACTTTGATTTGTTTGAGTTATGTCATGAGCACCAATTAACACAGGATTTTTGAGGAATAGGTTGTATACGGGTTCTCGAAAATCGGGGCGTTACAGTTGGTATCAAAGCGGAGTATGAGATAACCTGGCTGTGGGATCAATATACAAAACCTTGAGAAGTTAATTTAAGGGAACTTAAAAACCTCCCTTATAAATAAGGAGGATAAGTAAACATAGAAACAGAACACTTAGGTTCCTTAGATATCGGTAGAACAAACAGACAAACCTATGAAGAAATCCCCTATAGCTAGGAAGAATTTAGAATATGTATCACCTAGAAAAAGAACTTATAATCCCTTGGAAGACGGCAAGTTGGTCATCTGAACTTAGAAATAAAAGCCTTAGCCTCCCTGGAATCTAAGCCAGAATACCACTTAGGCTCAAGAACTAAACTTGCATGCCACGTAATAGGCAATGCAATGAGATCTCTAATTTTAGTATTATTTTGTGACTGACTGAAAGCGTTCTTCCTAATGCCTGAACCACAAAACTTTTTTTCAATTCCCCAGGAAACCATGCCACCAGTACTTCGGTCACATCACACCAACACAGTGGATATTCACCCTATACCCTCGACTGAATGGCAGAGGGAACGAAGTCCCGAGTATATGCCAGGCCTCCCACCTGGGGTGGCCAATATGGACAACAGGTCAGAGACAATTGGGGAATCCTCCTCCCCCCGGGTCCTCACGTCTGGCCTACCACACCGATACTGATCAAAGGACGCCCACTGCCGAGACATCCGCAGAAAGGCAGGCTGGGACCATAACTTTTTCAGTCGTTGAACAAATGGTTGTAGCTATGTAATGGCAACAGGACATGTTCATACGACAACAGCAGGACATGCACACATTAATGATGGAGTCCTTGAGGAGTCGGGACCGTGGGGAGGTGTCTCGGGAAAGATATAGCAGGGGCGCAAACATCTTCGAGTGGTTTCAAAAGCTTCGGCCGCCAACATTTGAAGGGGCCCCAGACCCAGTGAAAGCAGAGTGCTGGCTGGCAAGAATTTTTAAACTAATGCGACCCCTGAAGTGTACTGACTCACAGATGGTGAGCCTGGCCACATACTTATTTGAAGAGGAGGTAGAGAATTAGTGGCAGAGCCTACAGTAGAGTGTCCTGGCCACCTACTCCTAGACATGGGCTGGATTCAAGACAAAGTTCCTAGAAAAATATTTCCTGCAGTTATGTCGCAATGAGAAGATCACACAATTTTTACGGCTGGAGCAGGAGAGCCTTATAGTTGCCTAGTACAAAGCCCAGTTCGACGAACTCTCTTGGTATGTCCCCAAAGCCTTATAGGCCGCCAAATATAAATTGCAGAAGTTCAAAGAGGGGCTTAGGCCGGGGATTCAGTCATGGCTACGCACCTAGGATTTCGAGGACTTTGCAGAATTAGTGGACAAAGCCATGTGGGTTGAGAAGTAATTCAAGTGCACCCTGAGAACCCGCCCTCTGGCTAGATATGCCTAGTTCAGACCAAGGCAAGCACCTCCCACTCCGTCTACTCCTGCAGAAAGGTCCAGGCTTGTATCGGCTTGAGCTCCGCCCCTGCCCTCCAGCGGAAGCTGTGACTACTGTGGCAAGACGAACCACAACGCCTGAACCTATTTCAGGAGAATGCGTGACTAGGGAATTTCACTCCCAGGAAAACACCCCCAACAGAATCCAGGGACAGCCAGGCCGGCACCCAAGCCCCAGTAGCCAAGGATAGGACCCCCAGCCCTGCAGAGAGCTTGGGTTTATGCAGTCACCACCTCAAATGCCAAGCAGGACCCACTCCATACCATCCACGGTACCGCCCACGTTAACAGTACCCCTGTGCTTACCTTGTTTGATTTTGGTATAACTCTATCACTCATAGATTCTGCCATTGCGTCTAGACTAAAATTGAACACAACTCGCATACATAATTCCTTAGTAGTAACATCCCCTATGGGAAAATTTGTAAAAACAGACAAAATATGCAGGGCATGTCCCATCACCTTCGCAAATCATTAGGTGACTGTGGACCTGGTCATCATGCGTATTAGATAGTTCGATGTCATCCTTGGGATGGACTGGCTTACATTCATGTGCGCGGTCATGGACTGTCGCGGCAAGACGGTTACCATAACCATCCCAGGGCAATCCCCATTTACCTTGAAAGGGAAGGGCAGACACGAAGAGTTTGGGAGCTTGCATGCTCTAGCCGAGGTTGAGACCAAAGAAGTCTCCATCAGTCAAATTTCGGTCGTGCGGGAATTCCTGAAAGTGTTTCGAGAAATACCAGGACTGCCTCCTAGGCGGGTGGTGGATTTCTATATTGATCTCAAGCTAGGGACCACCCCCATTTCATTGCCCCCGTTTTGCCTCTATACCAGATGGAGGAGTTGAGAAGCCAAATCGACGAATTGCTAAGCCAAGGCTTCATCTGCCCCAGCGTTTCACCCTGGGGAGCACCAGTCCTCTTTGAAAAGAAGGATGAATCGATGCACCTCTGCATTGATTATCGACGTCTGAATGACGTTACGATAAAGAATAGATACCCCCTGCCACATCGACGATCTATTCGATCAGCTCAAAGTCGCCAAATATTTCTCTAAGATAGATTTGCGCTTCGGGTATCATCAGCTGAGAATTAGGGATGAGAATATCCCTAAGACAGCATTTGGGATTCTCTACGGGCACTACGAGTTCTTAGTAATGTCCTTTGGGCTTACAAATGCTCCGACAGTGTTCATGGACCTCATGAATCGAGTCTTCATGCCATACCCAAACCGGTTCGTGATCGTATTCATTGACGATATCCTAGTTTATTCCAAGAGCCGGAAGGAGCATGACTAGCACTTGCGCACGGTTCTGAACACCCTCAAGGAAAATCAACTATATGCTAAGTTATCAAAGTGCAAGTTTTGGGAAGAAGAAGTAAAGTTCTTAGGACATGTGGTCAAGGAGGACGGGATAGTGGTGGATCCAGCAAAAGTGGAAGCAGAATCTAAGTGGGAGCAACCCACTATAGTTATCGAGGTTCGGAGTTTCCTAGGCATGGCAGGATACTGCAGGCATTTCATCAAGGAATTCTCCCAGATCGCGCGGCTGCTCACGCAACTGACGAAGAAAAATAACCAATTTATGTGGGATGAAAACACAGAGGCAGCCTTTCAGGAGCTAAAAATGAGGCTGACTTCCACACTAGTACTCACTCTTCCGCAGGAGGGAGAGACATTTGTAGTATATAACGATGCTTCAAAGATAGGTCTGGGCTGCGTTCTGATGCAAAACAATAGGGTGATCGCTTACGCTACTCGCTAGTTGAAAAAGCATGAGGAGAATTACCCGAATCATGACCTAGAGTTAGCAGCTGTGGTCTTCGCTCTAAAAATATGGAGGCACTATCTCTACAGAGAGGACTTCTAGTTATTCTGCGATCACAAAAGTCTGAAATATATATTCATGCAAAAAAATCTGAATATGCGTCAACGTAGGTGGATGGAGACACTTAAAGATTTTCGTTTTGATATATCCTACCATCCTGGGAAAAAAAATTCTGTGGTGGACGCTCTGAGTCTGAAAAAGAAGCATGAACTAATGGCCACCTTGATGATTAAAGAGTGGGAGATGATGGAATTCATACAGGACTTCGACATTCAGCTCACACTCGAAGAGCCGGATGCTTACGTAGCCCTTCTAGCCATCGAACCGACCCTAATGCGCCATATAATTTCGGTCTAGGATCAGGACGAATGGCTAGTTAGGATGAAAGAGAAGTGTAGGAGCGAAGGGGTGCCCGATTGGAGGATCGACGATAGCGGTGGACTCCAATACCAGGGGCGAGTATGCTTGCTTGATGATGTTAACTTAAAGAGAGGGGTAATGATGGAGGCCCACCATTCCAAGTTAGCCATCCACCCAGGCAGCACGAAGATGTATAATGATGTCAAAAGACAGTACTGGTGGGGCAACATGAAGAGCGATATAACAGAATTTGTGGCAAAGTGTATGGTATGACAGAAGGTCAACACTGAGCATCGCAGGCCTGCGGGTCTTCTGCAATCACTACCACTGGCTGAGTGGAAATGGGATAGCATCTCCATGGACTTCATAGCTGGCCTCCCTAGGACACAGAGGAAGCATGACTCAATCTGGGTCATCGTCGACAGGCTGATAAAGGCAGCACGATTCCTCCTGATACGCACGACAGACTCCACCAACAGCCTAGAAAAATTATACATCCGAGAAGTCGTGCGATCCTATGGGGTTCCGAGGGAGATTGTATCAAACCGAGACACCGGATTCACGTCTACCTTTTGGAAAAGGTTACAGGAAGAGATGGGCACCGAGCTCAAGTTCAGCACGACATTCCACCCTCAAACGGACGGACAAACTAAAAGGGTGAACCAGATTTTGGAAGATATGCTAAGGGCATGCGTCCTGGACTTCCAAGGCAATTGGGACGATCACTTGCCTATGACAGAATTCACTTATAACAATAGTTACCAGTCCAGCATCGGCATGGCGCCGTATGAGGCTTTCTACAGTCGTCCTTATCAAGCCCCTCAGTGCTGGGCGGAAGTCAGAGAGAAAAGCTTATTGGGCCCCGAACTAGTCCAAGCTACTACTCAGGTATTCGAGGTGATTCGGAGGCATTTACAAACTGCCCAGAGCAGACAAAAGAGTTATGCAGACAACTGGCGGCGTGACTTGGAATTTGTAATAGGCGATCACGTATTCCTGAAAATCTCACCCATGAAGGGCTTAATGAGGTTTGGACAGAAAGGGAAACTGGCATCGCGATTCATCGGTCCGTTTGAAATCTTGGACCGTGTGGGGGCTGTGACATACCGTTTAGCGTTATCTACTGCTTTGGCTAGAATTCATAACGTATTTCACATATCTATGTTGAAAAAGTATACGCCAGACGAATCGAACATCGTTAGCTGGGAGCAGGTCGAGCTCACTGAGGATGCTTCGTACACTGAGGAACCAGTTCGCATCTTGGACCACAAAGAGCAGGTCCTTTGGACAAAGATGATACCATTTGTCAAGGTTCTTTGGTCACATCATGGAGAAGAAGAGGCGACATGAGAATGAGAAGTTGAAGTTAAGGAAAGATACCCCCACCTATTCAGTGACACACCACAGGTAATTTCAAGGGTGAAATTTCTTTTTAGGGGGCAGACTGTAACACCCCGTACCTCTGATACACGGGTATTACTTCTTAAAACCACATTATGGAAACTGAGATCAATTAACAAGGTGACTTAAATTTTACAAGTGTAGGTTGGGACTTCCTGACGCCAGTAAAGACATCCATCGGGAACTGTAGGAGCTGAGTTGAACACGACACCAGTCAGGAAGATAAAAACTCCACGAAAAACTTTAAGATAACATAGCTTATACGTAAAGTTTTCAAGTCATGTGGGACAGTGCGCCCTCTAGCAACTCTTAAGGATTTATTTTCTTGCCAACTGAACAATTAATGTACTCTGGAACACATTTTAATCATTGAAACCAACCATCAGACCTATCTGACCGTCGGATTGCGGCATGTGGGCCAAATATGACCCCAAAAGGTGTACAACGGCCCACTTGGACCTCATCAACGGTCCAAAGTGGGCCAGGACGTCCAAATGGGGTCACCGTGATGATTAGACGGAGTAAATTTAATACAACCATCACAGTGGACCCCATAAATGACACACGTGCAACACATCATCGTGCATGAGGTGCCCCAGACCAAACCCGTTTGGTCAAAGGGCCTTGGCCGAGTAAAAACGCATAAAGCAAATAAAACTCTCCCGTCATTGGAAATTTTAAAACTGGGAGATTTTCAAACCCTAAAGTGGACCACCCTAGCCACTTTCCGGACAATCCAATCCGTCCATTTTACTCACGTGGGTCCACTTAACAAAACCGTATAGGGTCCTTGACCCATGCATTAAGACCACAAAGATCAGCCCCAACCATCCATTTCCTTCATAAGGGGCTGAGATTCGATGAGAGAGACCATCAAGTAGCTCGTTGGGCAAGCCAACATTCCATGGACTAGAGGTTTTCAGCCTCACTCCTTGCCAGCTGAGAGGAGTCTTCTCACAGCCCAAAATTGGCTAACAACTAAGAAGGACGGAAAATGAGGCTTCCCTCTTTTGGTTACCAATGGCTGTCACATTAGTAGCTGTCCGATGGGCCACATGGCTTTATCTCAACCCTCATACATGGGAGGTATGAAATGAGATGGGGGGTTTTCTCATCTCATGAGAATGAGAAGAGAAATAGGAAAGATCTCGTGAGATGGAGAAGGATCTCATATGGGATACGAAAAGTGGGCCCCACACCCTTAATGGGACCCATTCGGACTAATCAAATGGTCTGGATTTCTCTGAGAACCCCTAAGTATGAATCCACCATTGTTGGGTGGGTCATCTTCCTCAAAAACCCACCCAACCACCAACTTAAGATGGGCCCCACCTGGCCTAGAAGTTGTACTTCTAAGTGGCCCTGGGTGCCACCAATGCATTTCCAAACACGGATGGGCCCCATGCACGGCCGACATCTGATCTCAACCACATGAATGGAGGGCACTTCTCAACCGTTGAGTGCTCCTCCCTTGCCTATAAAAGGGGAAGATCAGCCCTCCCAGAATTGCACAGAAAGAGAGGAAAAGTGGGAGAGAAAGAAAGGAAAGTAAGAGAGAGAAAAAAAAAGAGAGAGAGAAAAGTGAGGAAGAGAAAAAAGGGAGAGTGGTACCTAGCTTTGCCAGGTAAACGACCCAAAACCTCGGTCCCTTTTCATTTCTTTTCTTTTAGCTATTTTCTTTCTCATATCATGCAGTGATAAGGCTTATATGAGCTACGTTTGGGAGCTGAGAATCCATCCATAGTGGAGCTCAAACAAAGCCTAAACGCAGTCCCTGTTTATGGCTGAACATGGCCCGAAATGCAGCCTCCGTTTGAGGCCGAACGTGGCCTGAGTTCAGGACCTGCTTGGCATCTAAATGGCCCCAGTTTGGGGCTGAAACTCAGTCCAGAATCTGCTCTCAAGACAAGCTCTGTTTGAGCTACAGCTCGGGCTGATATCAGTTCGAAATATCCAAGTAAAAATGACCTTGTTTCGGGCCGTTCTTTGATGGTGAAAGCGACAGCCACTGCGCCTCTGGTTGAGCTCTGATATGGGTTGGAAAAATAGACTGAGATGGCCGTGTTGAGCAGATAGTCAGGCCAAAAAATGACCTCCAAGGCAGCCTACAACAAAGGGCATTCTTTTCCCTGACCTTGGCAGTTGGTTGGCTGACCGTGGGCCTCACCAAAATGCAGGTGGGCTGATCGTGGGCCTCACCAAACTGCTGGTGGGCGGCACTATGTTGGACCCCCACCTTGAATGGACCGTCCATCTGTGTGTGGCCCAAATCTAGCAGTCACATGGGCCGTACCTCAGCTGCGTAGGATCATCCAGGCCGTCCATCAGGGGACGTCTGGCCCTGCATTACCACCTGCAAATGAAAGAAAAAAATAAAGATAAATAAAAATAAAATATATGCATGTATATATGGTGTATATATAACACTACACATATATATGTGGTGGACCCCACATGGGACCCACACGTGAAGTGATTGCTGGTGCACGTGTGCACCAGCTATATAGCTGCTGTATTGACAACTTGAAATCTAGACCGTCCATTTGTACTGGACGTCACCAGGTGCCAAGGGTCCCACAGTGGTATGTGTCTCGTCCAGATCGTCCATCTGGACGGTGGGCCCTGGTCACAAGATATGTGTTATATCCCTATCATCTATCGGTTGACATGTTGACCCATTTTCAAAAAAAAGAAAAGAAAAGAAAGAAATATAATATAATAATAATGTTATTAGTATAATGTATATAGAAAGGGGTGGGATGGCCCTCCTACGTAGGACCTACCCTAGTATATGTATTATATCTCCACTACCATCGTCTGCTGATCCAGACCATTCAACGGTCTGGACGTGAATACCACCACCATGGTGTATGAGTCCTATCTACACCATCCGTTCAGTCGGGACGTAAACCCCTCCTTGATGTATGTGCTACACCCAAACCATCTATTCATCTGACGGAAAATAAAGCAGGTTCAATCCCTTATGGGCCACACATGTGGACCCCACCTTGACGTGTATGATTCATCCAAACAATCCATCCATCTTGTAAGCTCATCCTTGGGCTGAGAAGAAAAATAAGACAGACCTAGTCATCATGTGTACCACATTGGAAAGTTAAGCAAACCTTTTTGGGATGGAGAAGCGTCGGATCAATGAGAACTGGTTCTCCCTCTTAATTCAGGTCCTCATGACCTTATGGACAGATTGGATGGGAAACGAACATTATGGTGGACCCGCCCCACTTGGGTTTAATTAAGACCCAACAGCCTGGGTCAAGGCAGGCCCAGTTCAGCTGTAGTAGTGATGAACTTGAGCTTAGTAGGACCATCTTGTTTGGACAAGTATATGGTGGGCCTGTTCACAAAAAGGGCCTTGTCATCATCCCTTCGGACCCTCATGTTAAACCATGGGGATACTAACAAGCATGAACTGTAATTTTAGGAAACTTCTTGGGTAACTTTGGACCACAGGAGAACTTGGATCAAGGTTGCAACCACGATCATACAGGTGATAATTTTCCTCCCCTTAAGCTTTCCATTCCCACCTAGACCAGAAATAGTAGATTTAATGATTTAATGGTCAGTCAGTCTAGTAATAAATTGTGAGGAAGTAGACTACATTTACATGATTTGTCTTGATTTACCTATTTAAATTCTTGCTTAGATCCTTGAACATGTGCATTGAATGATTAAATCAGTTATTCATTGTAGGTGGCATGCGTTAGTCATGTTAGTGTGAATTCGTAAAGGAAATATATGTGTGTTGTTCCTTACTCTTATTCATGATAATGCTGTTATGACATACACATCATTGGAATCTCTCCATGGGAAGTCCTAGCAAAGGAGAGTCCGTGCTTTGGGTGTAACTGGACTAGCTATGATGTAAGTAGGCCCCTAACATGGAGGCTTTAGTTGTTGGCATTAAACCTTGGGGCTTACCATTTACATGTGATTTCACCAAACGAACTTGGGATGAACTTCACAACTTTTCTTAACTATTGCTGTTTATTCGTCTTGAAACCATTCATGCTGTCATGCTTTAATCGCCAAAATTTGAAAAATTCAAAATTTCATCCCCGGTCAGCATTGGCGGTAACCCCTTACATTGAATTGATTGGTCACATGTTGGTGGACACTACACGCACCCCAAGGTGGTAGCCTTATGGGCCGGGGATGGTGGTCATGGGACACTATGCCCAAGCTGTCAGCCTACACTGGGCCATGTGCTCCCCGTAGTGACCTTGAGCTCTTCAAAAATTTCCTGATTGTAATCGAACTAATAATGGGTTGGCTAATCATGTATACATGACACAGACCGGCGTCTATCGCTATGCCGTCGTTACTTCGCACTTAGCTACTTTTGCTGACGACTGGCCTTTGTTCGACTGGATGTCTTTTCCAGGTCGATGGTCGCATTCTGCACGGTTGACCCTGGGGCATTGATTGCGTATTTGCATGGGTGATGAGCCCAAATTCCGCACGAATGAGCATCCCTGGGGTGTGACTGCATTCACGCATCTATGCACATAATAAGATCGCATTGCTTTATTTGGATTGTATGTATGTTTTATGTTATTCTTGTCTAGGGCGGCAGTGTGTAATCTTGAGGGGAGATCACATTGAGTTGGCCACTCTTTCATCAATATTCAACCGTACAGATGAGATAGGTACAGGAGTTGTTGGGCATGCGGGGGATCTAGAGCCAGCCATTACCGAAGAAGAGTTCTATGATGAGGAGCCGCATCGGGATGCGGCTGCCTACTATGACTTAAATCAATAAGCTAGTCGTTATGGTTTTTTTTTGAAATAATTATTCTTTTGGAATTTTGTATATGGTCCCTAGTTGAGTGGCTCAGAATATTTATTTTGCTATGGGTTGAGATACATTTATACTACGCTTTACTTCCATTGATCGCACTTTGATTTGTTTAAGTTATGTCATGAGCACCAGTTAACACCGGATTTTTGGGGAATGGGTTTTATACTCGGTTCTCAAAAATTGGAGCGTTACAGCTAATCACCAGCAAGGCCTGACGGTAGCAGACCCATTCACGAGCTAGTCAGACTTAACCTAGTAATGCCTCCTTACATCAGACGAGTAAGGTCACACCCCTATCCAACTGACTACACGACAGTGAGAGTTGCAGCCTAACAGTATAAGGCCCTCGTGCGCTCATATATTCCACCCGGTCATGACGTTGGAGCAGATCCTTGGTACCATATAAGTTTTAGAAATTTCACCCATGGGAATCTTATGCACCCGATTTGCTCAAGTAACATTTCCGGTGTCCAAACATGGCCATCCACAATGTATCTGTGGAGGCTATATCCCTGATGAAGTAAAAGCGGTATCATCATGAAATGCAATACCAATGCATGAGTCACACATACAGATTATGCACAAGCTTCAGGCACTCAACGTGCATAAGGGGAGAAACTCCGTTTCTCTATGACCACCATACAATGCAATCAATTCACACAAATGATGCGTATGGGTCACAACGACGTAAGTGCACTACCTGTAGAATATGTATTCCTCCTTCCCAAGGAGAGATAATGACAAGATATGTATAAACAGGTACTCTAAGGAGAATGAAGTTCTCTTAGTGGGGGCCCAATAGTTTGGAATGACCCACAAGCTAGGGGAGTTATAAGGCCTCAAAAAGGAAAAGGGTCTAACAAGGTCCAAGGTGGGCCTCCAACCACCTATAAAGGCCTTATGGGCCTACCTAAGGACCACCAAGGAGGACATCTAACCTCAACTGGGTCCCAAAAGGTAGCCTGCTATGTATGTAAAGTAAAGTCTAAGTCCCAAGCAATGTGTGGCCTAATGGGCTATACATAAAGCCCAACTCATAGGCAATATAGTGGGCCCTCAAGCAAGGTTTGGGCCCAACCATAAAGGTCATAAATCCATATATTGTGGTGGGCTTCATGGGCAGCCCAATAGGTCATCCTCATGGGTAAATTTCATAGTTTACACAAGTGATTTGGGCCCCACTTTTTGGCCCAAGTACAGGGTCAACTTAGTGGGCAGCCAAGGGCCCAACTACTTGCATATTATAGCCCTTAAATCCATCACAATAGATAGGAGAGTATAGGCCTAAGATCAATGGGCCTATTTAAAAGGATTTAGTCCACAAGGCCTAAGGAACTAGTCTTTCGATCACATGCAACATTCCATTAAAACTCAACTTGGGTGGGCCTCATATGGGCCTTAATTACACTCAATAATACTAAGATAATTGATTTAAATCCTCCTCAAATCTAGTGGGCCATACTGCCCTAAAACAGACATTTATAGGCAACAATTATTGGGCTCATTGTCAAATTTCAACCCACCCATTTTCTGGGTTGGTTGGAATCCAACAACAAAAATTATTTTATAGTATATGAAATTTCTGATAGCCCACATACATAAAAGTGGGTCCCACCAGATGAGAGGGGGACATACAACTCATATATTAAGTGGGCCATGCCGTTGGAGTGCAGGCCCAGTAGCAGTCCAAGACAGGGATGCCTCATGTGTAGGCAGCCCTATGGGCCTGGGTATTTAGCCCAAATCTCATCCAAATAGGCCTGGGTATTTAGCTCAAATCTCATCTAAATGGACCCCAATTGAAAACCACCAAAGGGAAAGATGATCAAGTCTCCTAAGGACCCCATATGGATGGATGATGGGATATACAACACATCTAGGTGGGCCCACAAAGCAGGCTGGATGACCAGCCAAGGTTGGACACCCCAGCCTTGGCGTCCCTGCCTGGTGGGCCACTCCACGCTGCACCGCGGGCAGTACAAGGGTCTGATAGCTCTGAAATTTTTCAGGGTGATACTTCCATGGGTGGGCCAGACTCCCATAAAATTTCAAGATTTTTGGACACTCAAAAGTATTTTAATTTATTTACGGAAAATAGTCTGCTAAAAAATATTCTGATCATCCTCGACGTCCCAACGTGGTAGGCTAGTCCGGCCCTTGCCACGGTGTGCATAGGGGTCTATTGGCCCTAAAGATTTGTAGGTGGGTCCCGCTATGGATGGGCCACCTCCCTGTAAATTTTCATAATTTTTGGATACTCAAAAGTATTTTAATAAATTTTGGAATTACAATTTGTCTAGGGTGAAATATTGCTGGAAATATATTTATCTTGAATTAGGGCCATCCAAATGGGTGGGTTCTGGGCCTCCAAAATTCCTGAAATTTGGACCTAAAGACCCTCATCAAGCCTACAAAAAGGTGAGACCCATAAAAATGGCCCATTCTCTGAGAAAATATTTTTAAAATTTTGTTTTTATGGGACTATGCTGCTGGAATGCACAGCAGAAATTTCTGGTAGTCCATTATGTTGGTCCACCCTTTTGGATGCCCAAATGGGATCTATTGGCCCTAAAAATTTTGCAGATAGGTCCTACCATGGGTTGGACACCTCTCTGAAAAATTTTATAATTTTTAGGACTATGAAAGTATTTTATTTAAATCATGCAATTTATGGACAACACGGTGTTTCTGAAAAAAATCTGTTGTTGAAATTGTTGTTGTCCCCATCTTTGGTACCTCATGGGGTGGGCTTAGGCCTGCCAAACCAAGGGAAAAATAGGTGAATTTGATGCTCCCATGTATGGACAGCAAGTGGAGTCCACTGGAGTGGCCCACTTTCCCCAAAATCAAGGTGTAATAAGTCCATTTCTAACTTGCAACCCTGCTGGACTATCTAGAAATTTCTGGACGTCCAATCCCCTTTGGCCCATCTCATAGGTCTCAATTAGGGGATAGAGGGTGTGGGCTCCATCCTACATCAAGGTGGGGTCCACACCTCAGAAAACCCTCAAAGAAATTAGGGAGAAAAGCTCCACAAGCTAGCCTAAAATAATGCCCAAAAACTATGCAGCAAATGGGCCTGAAATATGGACAGCAACATATGTTGTCCATTTTCAGCCCATAGAAAAATATCTAAAGGGATTTATGCCCAAATAATATAAGTGGGGTCCACCTAGATGGACCATAAAAATTTCAGACCCATCACCTTGCAAATATCTCTAAGAAATTCAAGGTTTAAGGGCCATTCAACCCATGTATGTCAGGGTGGGCCGGGATGTCCATTAGTTGGGCCTGAACGTCCCCAAAATTCTGGTGGATCTAGGATTTTCTAATCACATCAGTGGGCCACCAACATCAGTACTAAAAGAGGAAGAAATAGAGAGAAAAACAGGGGGAGAGAGAGAGAGAGAGATCATGGCCAAAGGGGAGGGTTCCGATACTATGAACCCTCCACCAACACATCCACCCCACACATCTACATAGATCATGCATGCATGTAATCTATACAAATCTAAGAAATTCTGAGGTGGGGATGCCATCCACACCATGCATCTCAGGTCTAAATGACCCAAATAATCTAGATTCAAAGAGGAAATCCATTATGGTGGGTCCATGGAGAATGGCCCACCATGAAAATGTCCATGCATGTAGTGGGCCTTTGGCCTTACTTTATGGAGCCATGTAGGACCTCCACCATTGATTGGTGGGTCTTACATACTCCCAAGTATGATAGAAAAGAGATGAAAAAGGAAAGAAGAGAGAAGCTTCAATAGGTAATATCACGCCCCAAACCCGGCAATCGGATTCACAGGAATCCCGTTCGCCGAATCCGGTACCGACAGCCTCCGTAGTATCCCATTCTCGGCTCCTAGCGTCCATACGCCAGATTCCGATCCTGAGATCCTACAAGGAGGATTTTTTTATACGTTTAACTCATAATAAGCATAACCATAAGTATACCCAAATCACAAAGGCAACATCATCATCACATATCCACTAATATAACCATTTGATTACAATACTGAAGGGAAATACATAAGTCGAAAATCAAGCTCCAGAAGACCGCTGTATGCTCTAGGCTCAACACTGCTGTAACCTAACATCACCTGCACGCATCTATCATGCATAAGCTTATAGAAAGCTTAGAGGGTGGTGTAAGTGTGTACACAAGGTAAGTGCCAAGTATTCAATACAATGCTATCATCATACAGGACCGAAAATACTGATAATCCATAAATCGTACAATATCGGAATAAGCAGAATTACTAACAAAATCATGAATTACCAGAGTAAGTAGAAATACTGACAAGAGCAAGAATTATCAGAGTAAATAGAAATACTGGCAAGATCATAAATTATACGATAACAAAGTAAGCGAAAATATGGACAAGTCCATGAGTCAATCAATATCAGAATACGCAATATAGAACAGCTATGCAAATGAGGGGTCATAAAGAGTCAAATATCAAATGTCGAGGATGCGATGCAGTATGTGGTGAGAATGGAATGACCATGCTAGAGTGTGAAGTCGGGATGATACTATGTAGTATCGCAGGCTATGGGGTCCAGCACAAGGGACTTCTATCCAAATCAGTCCCATACCTAAATTTGGATAGTCAGACTCAATGTGGTAAACTCCTAATCTCAAGTTAGTTGCGCGCCCAACTGAAATCCTAGCCATGCGAAGGTACACGTAACAAATAGTTACGCACCACTAGCCCGAGTGAATAGTGAATGAATGAATGAATGAGTATGCAACTCCTGCTTAATAAGTCCACATATCAGTACGGTTCATCTCTGGGATCATCACCGGGGTCTATTACACTCTGTGCCAACTTACCGCCCCTATCCGAGCTCACAACTGGGTAAGTGGAAGAGACCTCACTATCCACCTGCCAATATCGGGCCCGGCTCGTCGATAGCGGACCCATTCCTCAAGCTGGTCAAACTCAACCTAGATATTGCCCCCTCACTCAGGCGGGTAAGGTCACACCCCCTCCCAACCGACCACGACACAGTGGGAGACGCAGCCTACTGGTATACAGCCCTCACGCGCTCATATATATCCACTCGGTCTCGACGTTGGGGTGTCTCCTGACCATGGAGGTTTAGGGATTTTCACCCATGGACATCTATGGCTCCCGTATGCTAGAACCAAACATTTTTGGTGTCCCCTCTGGCCATCCACGATATGCCTGTGGAGGCTACGACCCTGATGTCGTTAGGGCGTACAGTAATCACAGCACACAATGCAAGATGCATGAGTCATACACTCCAATCATGCATCAATCCTGCACATACCGTGCGCTCATGTGAGATAACCTCCGTCTATCAAGGAGTCTCATAACAACACGCTCAATGACATATGCAATGATCAACCACGTCTCATAACAAACATGCAGATGATGCGTATGAGCATGTATCATGATGCTATGCCGTCACATACTCATAATCAGTATCAATAACCATCATCGACAATTGACCTCGACAATGTGGACATTTCACCAACATTGCCTCCAAGGAATGGCCCTCATGGATCCTAACATATAGTAAACCCATGACCTCACACAAGGGCCAATTATATAATACCATGGGCCTCTCTCAAGAGCTTACTACACATCACGATGGGCCTCTCACATGGGCCTAATATACATCATGTTGGGCCTTAACACGACTGAATACACATCACAATGGGCCTCAAATACGGACCGTATATACATCACACAGGCTGAATACACACCACAATGGGCCTCAACTATGGGTTGCATATACATCATATAGGTCTTGACGATCGACCTTAATAATTCAGAAATCGCCCTCGACAAATCGGAATCGACAATCGGCCACGATGGGTAATTGGTCACGATAATCGGCCTCGATCGGTAATCGGTCAATTGGCCATGACAAGCAGAATCGACATTTGGCCACGATCGGTAAATAGTCACGATAATCAGCCTCGATCGATAATCGGTCACGTCAATAAGAATCGATCGATAATCAAAGTCGGCAAATCAGTTATGACAATTGGAGTCGGAATCGTCAATCGGAATCGGCCTCGACCGTGGTTATATCAAATCTGATAGTGTAAAACCATCCATCTATGGTGAATGAGGCCCACTAATTAGGGTTAACCCACTAAGTGAATGATGAGAATGAGCCTAACAAGACCTAAGGGAAGGTCACAATGCGGACATTAAACCATTATTGCTCATCAATGTGGTCATTTAACTAACATTGTTCCCAAGGAGTAGCCCACATAAAGCCAAATATACAGTGGGCCCACGGCCTCACACAAGGGACATATATATCACAATGGGCCTCACCCATAGGCCTCGAACACATCACAATGGGCCACAACCCATGGGCTTCAAACACACAATAGGTGGGCCCTACACATGGGCCTAATACAATCAAGTGGGCCTCAAATATATCTCAATTGGTCTCAACTCGTAGACCCTAAATACATCTCAATGGGCCTTGACCTATGGGCCTCAAATATATCACAATGGGCCTCAACCCATGGGCCTGCGATTCAAACAGGTGGGCCCCATCTTATGTGTCTCAGATACAAGGCAGGTGGGCCCTGCCACATGGGTCAAAATACATCATGATAGGCCTCATACACATCGCAATGGGCTGTATCACGGTGGACCACATACATCACAATGGGTTGCACTAATGGGCCTCATATCATACACATCAAACGAGCTGCATCAATGGGCCGCACTAATATATTAAGGTGGGCCTCAGGGATGGGTCATAAATATATCAAGGTGGGCCCAACAAATGGGCCACAAAATACATCAAGGTGGGCCTAATCATATGGGCCTCATATAAATCAAAGTGGGTCTCAACAACGGCTACAAATACGTCATAATGGGCCTCATATCTGTGTCGCATAAACATCAATATGGGTCGTGTCAATGGGCCACACCAACAGACCTCATATACGTCGAATGGACCGGATCAATGGGCATAATACCTCACAATGGGCCATGACCCATGGGCGGCAGATACACAGTAGGTGAGCCCTACACATGGGCCTCAAACACAAGGCAGGTGGGCCTCATCACATGGGTCTCAAATACATCATGGCAGACCCCATGGATGGGCCGCACCAATGGGCCCCTAATACATCATTTTGGGCCTCACATATGGGCCTCTGTGGGCAGGCCACAAATACATTAAGATGGGCCTAGTCACATGGGCCTCTTATATACTCAGGTGGCCTCAACAACGGGACACAAATGCATCAAGATGGGCCAAATCACATGGACCATATATATATATATATATCAAATGAGCCACACCACTTGGGCCCCATGCATATCAAATGGGCCACACCTAAATACAAGTGGTGATAATGATTTCTACCATTAAAATTCTCAAGGCCCACTGTAACTTTTATTTTCTATCTAATCTGGCCATGGGGTCACATGAACCTAGATTAAGAGGAAACATACTTCCTAATGATCCAAACCTTATGTAAATCAGAAGGTTTCAATGGCAAACACTCACTCCCCACTACTTTTTCCTATGTGGTCCACTTGATCCTAGATTTACCTCGTTTTTAGTCTCAAGCTTATTAAGGTAAGCTTACCAAATGGTTGGACGGTTTGAATGCAGCACATGCATCAAGGGCGGGGTCCACATGAGCTATGGATCTGACTCATTCCTTAGCTCCTGCCACAAAATGAGCTCTCACAATGGTTGAACGGTTGGATGCAGCACATGCATCATGGTGGGTGCCATGTAGATGGACGGCATGGAGGGACACATACATCATTAGGGTCCCACCGTCCAGTGATGTGGACGGTGCGGATAGAACACATGCACCATGGTGGGTTCCACCATCCCACGCTGTGGACAGTGGGATAAAACACATACATAACAGTGGGCTCCACCGTCCGCCTGGACGGTGGGAATGAAATACATACATCACTATGGGTCCCATGTGGGGCCCACCATAATGTTTATATGCCATCCAACCCATTCACAAGGTCACACATACCTAGATGAAGGGTAAAAACAAATTTCATATTGATTCCAAAACTTCTGTGACCCAGAAAGGGTCTCAATGGTAGACGTTTAATCCACACTGCTTCCTATGATGTGGGCCACCTGAGCCTTGGATGTGGTTGATTTTTGGGGATGGCCCACAGTCCTAAGAGGCTCACAGAATGGACGGAGTGGATATAGCACATACATCATAGTGGGGCCCACGGCCAGAGCTGTGGGTCCCTGGTCATCCGCCCGATGCAGGACGCCTGCGTGTCCTCTCTTTCTGACAGCAGCAGCAGCAATGCTACTGTTGTATTTTTTTATTTTTTTTAAAACCAATATTCCAAGGTTTTTCACATGTGGGGCCGGCATCGGAAGCATCCGCCCCACCCAAGTATTCTATCAAGCCCAATATTGAGCATCTTTCGGAGTGAAGATAAACTTAAGTGCGTTTAAATGGTGAAAATCATTGTTTTCTAAGGTATGGCCCACCTGAAAGTTGGATCCGCTTCATTTATCGGTCCAACGCCTAAAATGATTGGGTAAATAGGATAAACGACGTGGATTGAATACATACATCAAGGTGGGGCCTGAACGAGTGGCCTACCCAAAAAGCATGATATCATATTATTATATTATTATATATATATTTTTTATTTTTGCTTGTTGCAGTCAGCACACCCACCATTTGTTCACAGTTCACAAGTCCAGTGTCCAGGGACGCTGGACGTGGGCGTTTATCAAGGTGGGTCCCATGTGGACATTTTATCAAGGTGGGTCCCACGTGAGCGTGGCCCACTTGATTGGGATCAACCTAATACTTGTGTTTTCCCATCACCATGGGTTGGCCCATATGGTTTGGACGGTTGGTAAGATATACATCAAGGTGGGGTACATCCGGGTGGGCCACACAGCAAACTCATATCACAAAAAAAATGAAAAGAGAGGGAGAGAGAGAGAGAGAGAGAGAGAGAGAGAGAGAGAAGCACCCACCGTTAGATCTCGAACTCTCCCTCCCACCGATGCGATCTAGAGATCCAATGGTTAGACTTCAACGGTTGAGATTGGACTTGGATGGTGGAGATGAAAGGTATGAGGGTGGGCCACACCAAGCTCTCTCATGGAGCTTGGATGTGAGTTGTTTGGAGAATGAGGAAGAGAGATGAGAGAGAGAGGTGTATGAGAGAGAGAGAGAGATGGGTAATGGGTGATAGGTGTGTACTTGTTATAAGAGAGAGTTGACTTAGGGGAGGGGTGGTTACACTTGACATTAATTGGTGATGTGTACTTTGATTGATGGGATTGATGGGATTGATGTGATGGATTCTCTTGGGATTGCAATGCGCGGCATTTTCCTCAAACTGAACGCGGGCCCACATCACCTGGCCTGGGTATCGCCTCAGCTCGCGAGACGCGACATCGAAATCGCGGCGACGGCGCGGTCGTACTGCTATAGGTCTTGTGTCGAGCCGACTTAAGAATATGGGATACGACTTAGAGTCACGCGCAACTGCCGATTATATGCCGCGAGCTGCCGAAATTTGACCAGGAGGACAGCAAAAGCCTACAGAACGGTACGAGATAGGATACGGGTCTTACAGGTAACACCCACCTTCAAGATCCACCCTCTCCTTCAAGGTACTAGCTCCAAAGCTCCAAGGGTGGTGTTCTAATGCAGGAGATGGTGTGAAGATGGTGGGATTGAGAGAGAGATGGAGGAAAAGTTGCTGGAAAAATGGAGGAGTGGTGGACGTTTCCACCATGCAAGAAAGGGAGAAGGAGAGAAATGAGAGAAGAAAGAGAGAGAGAGAGAGAGAGAGAGAGAGAGAGAGAGAGAGAGGAGAGAGGGAGAGAGGCTTGTAGCTTGAAATTAATGATTGCTTTTTAGAAAAGATAAGAAATGATGAGTTTTCTCTCTTAAAAAGAGAAAAAGCTGAAATCTCTCTCTTGGTTAGAGAAAAGAAATGAGTGGTTTATGTGATAGAGAGGTGGTTGCTTAGAAGGGGCTAATTATAACCTAGAAAAGAGAGGCTATAATAAGGGGCTAGCTACCTATGGCCTATAGCCTAGGCTAAGAAATGATGAAATCTAAGGTGATGTCAGGCATGGGGATTCGTGCACACCCATGCTGGGCCCCACAAATCACGATCAATGGTCCCCAATAAGCAGGCCTACATCTTTTGATCTACAACTTGAATTGTCGCACGAGACGCGATGTTGGAACCGAGGTGACGATGCAGTCGCTATGACACTAAATTTGGGTCGATCCAGGTCGGGTCTACGTGACCGGACTTGAGGATGACCGCAAACACTAATCAAAGGTCACGGGTCGCCGAAATTAGATCAGTAGGACCGCGAGACCATAAGAAATGAAATGCATACACACATACACTTGCACACATGCGAACTCGGGTTAGGTCTCACAGCTTGCCATTATATTAACAATGTTTATTAGTAACACCAGTGTACTAAAGATGTGGGGTGTTTTAAGTTATCACTTGTACTTAAGCATGGAATGGTCACAGTATCATTACGGTTTAGAATGTCAGGCTCACAGCCTTTTTGGTTGCTCATTGGTCACTAAGGGGAGGCTCGTCACCCCAGTGTAGGCCGACAGCTCGAACATGGTGTCCCATACCACCATGCCCAACTCATGAGTCTTGCGGATTGTACTACTAATGATTTAAAGTAGACTCATTCAATGGTAACATGGGTACTTTAGGTTCTATTCAGCGTTATTTCGTTCCAAAGTTTCTAAGTAATTTTTCAACTTTCAGACTGGTTCGGTTGACCTAGGGCACTTCAGCTGGACTGGCATTGGTACAGGTGTCTTGCGTAGTCCAGCTACTATCGGTTGTCTGAGTTCAACCCAGTTCAATCAAACAAGTCAAATGCTAACAGTGTAAACTAGTCCACTCCTTAGTTTAGGCAGTTATCCGACGTTCCCGAGGCGGGAAGTAAACACGTAACCCTACGATTTAGCAATTACAACGTTATTCTAGCATAGTATTGTCGTCACATCCACACATGCATTTTATCAAACACCTGAGTACTAGTAGGTCTACACATTTATGTAAATATCACAGTTAGCACATGAGTAGCATTTGACATCACAATTATACCTAGGCATTTCATCGAGCATGTAATTAGTAGCAAAAGTTAAGTTAAGAAAACTAGGCATTTCATCAAACATGTGAACTTCAACGGACAGTTTTAACAAACAACTCACAATCCATTTCAAGGTGGAACCATATAACTAATTAACAAAAATAGTTCGCCACACACAATCATTAACTGGACCCTCAAGGGTCGATAAAAAGCAACCTAAGGTTAATAGTCCAAACCTTTGCAGTGAATCTCCCGACTTCGCGCTTTTCAGGGATAAGGTTTGGCGGAAAGCGTCGGAACCTATCAAACACATGGAGCTTATAAGGGATTTGGGAAAGGAAATCTCAATTGCTTTAGGGTTTGGGACAAGGGTCGAATCTCACCTTTCGTTATTCAAGATAACCCGAAAAGGATCCCGATTGCGGCATGGATTCCATATGAAGGAGAGGAGGGCAACTCCTCTTGATTGATTCTTCCTTGAATTCATCTCCCTTCTTACTTCCTTGCTTCTCTCCCTCACAACTTCCTAGGTTAAACAACTAAATTCGTGTAAGGGGAGAGTGGTGTGAGAACTAAGGTATTTATAGTGCCAGTTTGGGTGCAAATAACCCCAATGACACTTGGTCCCTCATACCAACCATATGGGAGGTAGTTTACACTAGTAGGGTCCCATAGGGGGTCATACAAGCTAATTTGTGCCCTCTGCTAGGTGTCCCAGTAGTGGATAAGCGATACTATGTTGCGATTTGATGATCGGGCACACCAATGGACTTGGAAGGCCCCAACTTCAATTAACGTTGATTGATCGCCAATCAGGTTCTAATTTGTACAGATCTGGTCAAGACGACAACCCTGATGGGTGCTGCAAGTTTTGCCGTCATCCAACGGTTCGAACATCACGACTTCATGTTCGAAGGAGGGTGCTAGTCTAATCTTAGGTTATTGTCCTGGTTATTCACACTCGTCATGCACTCAGCTTGCGGGCCTAAGTTGGGCAACTTCTGGGCACCATCTTGCCTCAACACTCGTGATGGGTGTCAAGCCCACCAAACCGGACCTAGAATTTCAAGCCCAGTGGGCCAGTAACGCGCAATCCATAACCAAAACGGAGAATCGAGCCACCCCCAAGAGGATTTGGTCCTTTGTACTGTCTATAGGCCTTAACTAGCATTGGGGTTAGCCACGCTCACGACCTTACTCATTTGTGATTTGGCAGGGGTGGTTATTAGACCTCCAGCGTTCCAAACCCATTAATCCCAACAGGTCGGTCAATTTAGTTTGACTAGTATGGAAAATTTCTCGGACGTTATAGTTCTAGTGTGACAAAAAGGATGCATCTAGGATGAAATTTTACTAGAAACCCTATCATGGTCCGATGAAGCTTGACACCAATTTTCAGCCAAATCGGATGAAGATTAGGTCACGTTAGACCACTTCATACCACTTCTTCCAAACCTAGCCCGAATAATGTGAACTCAGTTCTAGTGTCGCAAAAGGAACCCGTCTGATCCATAATTTTATCGACAAGCCTATAATATTTCGTTCAGACAAGTAATTCGCTCGACATTAATTTTAGTGAAATAATTCGTAGGACAACCTTTAGTTAAAATATTTGGCAGGACAACCTTATTTCACGAATGTCTTTAAAATCAATCTTTCAAACATGCAAGAGTATATAAAAGGATTACAACATTCACCACTGAAATGAAATAATAAATTACATCTAATCACAAAAAATAATAAGGCATTCGCCACATGGCACAAGGAGTTATAGTGGTTCGGTGCTTAAAACAACCACATCTACTCTACACTAAAAATTCCTACCCTCGTAGTTTTGGCTTTCACTATAAAAAGGTTTTCACAGGGTCACCTTAATAATCTGATACAGTTCTTTGTGATTTTCACAGGCTATCATAATAAAAACCCAACTAAGATTTTCATAGGTTATCTCAGACAAAACCTCAACTGAGATTTTCATAGGATATCTCGAAAAAACCTAAACAGAGTTTTAGAAGGTATAATTATCTTCAAATGTTGAAGATGTAGCAGAAGGACTTTGAAAAGGGCGAGCTTAATAGTTCTAGAGGAGGGGTGAATAGGACTATGCCAAATAAAAATTATAGTACTGAAATAATAAATAAATAAGAAACTCAATCACCCTAGTATTTAAAAATTAATTGAAATTAGTTCGTAGGACAACTTCACCCAAAACAAAGTTTAGGTACGATGACCTTATTTCACGAACGATCGTAAGGATCAAGATCTCAAAGCAGGTAAGAAAAATAAAGCTATCTATTAAAACATTCACCACTTTTGTATAAATAAAATTACAATCATTCTCCACAAATGCAAAAAGTAAACATTCACCACAACACTAAGGGTTATAGTGGTTCAGTATGTACAACAACTGTTCTCAAACAGCCATACCTACTCCACTCACAATAATCACTATCCACATGATATTGACTTTCACTATAAATAAGGTTTTCACAGGGTTACCTTAAAACCTTATACAGTTGTGATTTTAAAGGGCTATCACAAATAAAAAACCCCACACTGAGATTTTCTGGCTGTCTCAGGTAAACCAACAAATGAGATTTTCTGGCTATCTCAATAAAACCAAAATACAAAAGATAGAATATAATTATCTTCACCTCGAAGACGTATCTCTTAATGTAGCCTGTAGAACCGCTTCTCTTGAAGTAGATTGTTCAATGTCCAGTCATATAAACAAGGGTTCGAAGTTCTAAATTAATTTTAAATCGATTCAAACTAAAGGTTACTTGTTTAAATTCCTCAAGATATTAAAGAAGAGTATCTACTCTCTTTAAAGAATAAGATTCATAAAAAGGAGATTAAGGAATTAAAACAAAAAAGTTATTAAAGAAATATTAAAAATACCTTGCAATAGCTTGACAATGATGGGGACTTCTCTCTCTCTCTTGATGAAAGCTTTTACTAGCTTGGATTGGTAATTTCTGATTGAGAGAAAGCCTCTATTTATAGTCTGAAAGGTTGTTGCTTCGACTCGTCTAAGGTTTAATTTTCTTCGACTTGTCCAAGGATCAACAAAATTTCAAATTTTGAGCGCGAATGGATAAAATGGTTCTTCAACTAGTCAAAGGCCCTACTAGATTGGTCGAGGCCGTGTTCGACTGGTCGAGCAAGGGCTTCGACTGGTCGAGGGTGCTAAAATTTAGTTGTTGGACTTCGAGTCGAGCAACCCTCGATTGGTCGAAGGCCCCTCTTTAACTGGTCGAACAATCTGCTCGACTGGTCGAGGAAGCAACAGAAAAATCTATTTTTCTGAATTCAAAATTAGACTGGTCGAAGATTTCTTAGACTGGTCGAGCCATAACTTAAACTAATCGAACTTAAACCTAGACTAGTCGAACTTTAGCCTAATAAAAGTATAAAAACTCATATAAGTTTGTCTTTTGAAAGAACCTAAGTTTAAGGTCTTTCTAGCGTCTGTTATATTTGAAAAGACTGAACATTGAAGTTTGAAATTCATGGAACTTGTTCTTCTACTTGATTCTTCAATAGAACTTGTAGAGCTTGATCTTTTAGAAGAATGTGAAGCTTAAACTTCTTGATCTTTTAGTAGAATGTGAAGCTTGAACTTCTTGATCCACTTCTCGACTTGAACTTCAGTAGAGTCTCACACTTTAATAGATGTTGAACTTGCTTAAAGTGAAGTGAGGACTTGAACTTTCCATCTTGATCCACATTAGATGGACCACTACATAAGATTTTTGTTCGAGTGAAATTTGACAAATAAAGGTGTGCTTTACAATATAGCACGTACAGACTTCTTTCTTGAAAGTAGATGGCGCAGTGTTCAATCAGACAGAAAGAGTCTAGGGTTTTATAAATTTTATAAATTGAAAAACTCAATTGCTACTTGAATCAATTCTCTTAATTCTCAAAGAAGAGTATAGTTTACTCTCGGATTAAGTCCCAAAATGATCTTGAGAAAAAAGGGAATTAAATAAGCAATTAAAATAAATTTATAAATACCAACAAATAGCTTGCCGAGGACTTGAGCTTCTCTCTCTCTCTCTCTCTCTCTCTCTCTCTCTCTTGCAGAAGAATTATGATAATTTTCATTGTAATTTTGGAATGAGAGAAAGACTCAATTTATAGGGAAATAAGTTAGAACTTCGGCTAGCCCGAGATAGGCTTCAACTAGCCCAAGTTCACTGGGTTTTATTCAACGGATTTTAGATTGGGCGGGATAAGAATTATCCAAAATTCGGCTGGCCTGATGAAAAAATTGGCTAGCTGAATTCCCATGAATTTCAAAAGTCGGTGTTGCTGGAATTTCACCCGAACTTTCTCGGGCTGGCCGAATTTCAAGCTTGGGCTAGCCGAATTTTCAACAAAAGTTGTTATTTTGCTCAAACTTGAAGTTGGGCTATAGCCAAGGAAGTTTAGGTTGTCCGAACCAAAAGTTTGGCTGGCCGAATTCTAGGCAAAAGCACTAGAAAAGAACCATGATAAAACAGTTTTGAAAGCACCTAGTCCTAAAGTCTTTTTAGGTTTTATACCACCTGAGATGTATCAAATATCTGAGTCAGTTTGACTTGAACTTTCTCTTGAACTTTCTCTTAAACTTTTTCTTGAATTCGGGCGATGATTTCGGGACTTTTTCTTTGAGAAGTTGTGCCGATCTTTTCTTGAACATAAGCCGATCTTGAGCTGATCTTTAGGTTTTACCTTGAAGTGCTTTTGTCTCACGAAATTTGACAACCTATGTGTGCTTAACATCATAACACTTACAATCTCCCCCTTTGTCCATTTCGTGAGAAAACACACAACATTAAAAATATACATTATTTTACAAGATCAACCATACACATCTTTAATAACATTGAAGCTGCCCTTGAAGTCTTTGTAGCTTGTAATCTTCATCTCACAACTGATGGTGCTGTGTAATCTTCATCTCCCAACTGATGGTGTTGTGTAATCTTCAGCTCACAACTGATAGTGCTCAACTAACACTCCCCCTGAGAAATACACATATATCATTGCATACACATATAGCATTCCATCAATATCTCCCCTTTTTTTGTCACAAGTTAACAAAGGAAGAATAACATAATAATATGAATATCAAAGTCTAGAATGAGCATTTAGTAGGTAAATCAGGGTAATGACATGAAATATCCAAACCATATTATCTAAAATATTCAAATGTCACCAAACACATCATCGAGGCAATCTAAAGTATCAAGATAAGTCACAAAATAAGTTTAAGTATAGAACCAACATAAATAAGAAAGATAAATAAATAAAGCTTAATCAGACCCAAAAGAAGATGGTGCAGGCATCGAGGGATCATTTAGCCGCAAACTCCAATTGATGCGATGGAAGTACTTTTTCATGTACTTTATTGTAGACTGTTGGTTTTGAGCCAATGAAGCCTACGATACATGCAAAGCCTCCACTTTCTCCTCCAATGCAGATAGTCTCCATCAAACTGAGAGGGATGGTAGTCGAAATTAGCCGGATCATCAGAACTCCTAACTCATTAAATATGTCATCCATGGTTGTGTCTTCAACAAGCTGTGCTTCTTCTTCTCCTTCTCTTTGTCCGGGAAGAGGAGTGAGGTTCATCATATTCAAGTTTAAATTGTTAAAAGGGAGTTCGAATTTTGGTGCCTCATATGTAGGAATTTGAACGTTATAATAAAAGGCAATGCAAGGCATGAGATGTGCAAAAGGAATTGAACCGTGCTTGAGATGCAAGTGGAACTGAATAATGATGTAACAAATCAAAGAAGGTAGATAGACACGAATACCTGATGCAACGGAATGAAAAACTCTAAGCATAAAAGGGAGTAAGATTAGTCTTATTCCTAGCTCGAGGATATACATTAGACATAAAAATCCAATGTAAGACGCGATATTTAGGAAACATTTTGTTTATGGGAAGGACATTACCAGATCGTCATTCAACATTGAAACCACACAATGCTCTAGTAATAATTTGTTTTTAAGAGTTAGACATTTTATCTGAAAGTGTGGCGATCGAAATTCCATCATCTGCAACATCTATTTCCATTAATGCAAATATGACGTATGGAATTCTTGTGAATGTTTCTTCAACAAATCTAACTAAGAATTACAAATTCTCAAGAAAAACATCACTTATTCTCTTCGCTAGAACTTCCGGATCAGATAAGCATTCGAAATGGGCTCCGCATTCATTTCGCAGATAGAGGCATACATGCCTTACACTATGGACCGGCTAGCCAAGGAGTGAAACGAAATAGATTTGGAGATTTTCTCCTTTTTGAGGCAAACCCATGCGATTTTCGGCTAGCCCGAGCCCATGCTCGACTGGCCGAATTCTTCGATTCGCCTGAGCATGTGCTCGGCTGGTTGAAAAATCTCAAAAATTTTGATTTTTTTCTTAATATTTTATTTTCATTTCATGCATTCCATCATCACAAATAAACATAAACATAAATATACATAAAAGAAATAAAATAATTATTTAACAATACATAATCCAATATCATGCTTTAGACTAGAAAACTTAACTTTATCAAGCGACTTAATTAGTATATTTATAAGCTGCTTCTCAGTTTGAATGTATTCTAGCATGATAGTTTTGTCTTCAACTAATTTTCTAATATGATGGTATCATATGTCAATATGCTTTGTACAAGAATGTTGAATTGGATTTTTAGAGATATTTACTGCACTAGAATTTTCGTAATATAATGTCATCGTATCTTATGTAATCCCATAGTTTGCTAGCATTATTTTCATCCACATTAGCAAAGTGCAAGCATTTCCTGCCACAATATATTCAGCTTCAGTAGTAGAAAGATACGAAATTTTGGTTCTTGATAAGCCACGATACTAAGCAGTTTTTGAAATAGAAACATCCTACGTTGGTAGATTTTCTATCATCAACATTTCCTGCCCAATCTGCATCTATATAGATTGCGATTTGTATAGACGTATCATATGGATACCATAGGCCTAAGTTCGCAGAACTTGTGACATATCTGATTATCCGTTTAATAGCAGTTAAGTGCAATTCTTTAGGATCAGATTGATATCTAGCACATATTCCAACACTGAATGCAATATCAAGTCTACTAGCAGTTAAATATAGAAGCCTACCGATCATACTGCGATATAGTCGAGAGTCTACACTTTTAACTGATTCATCTTTTGAGAGTATAAGAGTCGTACTCATCGAAGTATCAAAATTGTTACCATTTTTAAAGCCAAACCTTTTTACAAGATTCAATGCATATTTGTTCTGTGATATAAACATACCATCTTCAAGTTGTTTGACTTGTAATCCAATGAAATAATTTAGTTCACCGACCATACTCATTTCAAACTTAGATTTCATTAGATCTGTAAACATAGTAGATAGGCTAGCTTACGTAGATCATGTTGATCCATAGATAATATCATCAACATAGATTTGAACTATCAGGATATGATAATTAAATTTCTTGACAAATAGGGTTTTGTCAACACTACCCATGACAAAATTATGACTAAGTAAGAATTTAGTCAACTTTTTATACCATGCTCTAGGAGCTTGTTTCAAACCATAAAGAGCCTTTTTAAGATGGTAAACATGATTTGGAAGTTTGGGATCTTCAAAATCCTTTGGTTGTTCAATATATACTTTATCATTTAGATCACCGTTTAGAAAAATACTTTTTACATCCATTTGATAAATTTTGAACTTTTTATGGCATACAATCGAACTAAGTAATCTGATTGACTCAAGGCATGCAACAGGTGCAAACGTTTCATTGTAATCAATACCTTCTATTTGAGTATAACCTTGTACAACCAGTCATGCCTTATTTCTTATAATGTTTTGTATCTCATCAGTTTTATTTTTAAAATTTTAATTGGTTTCAATCACATGTTTGTTAGTAGATTTGGAAACCAAATACCATACATCATTTTTAATAAATTGATTTAATTCATCTTACGTGGCATTAATCCAACTTTCATCAGCGAGCGCTTCATTCACATTACCTGGTTCAATTTGGGAAGTGAAGCAGACGTAATAACATATATTTTCTAGTTGTCTTTTTGTCTGAATGCCAGTGTAAGGGTTACCAAGTATTTGATCAGTCGGATGGTCTTTGACTAACCTTAACTCAGTGTTGACTGATTTAGATGAAGATTCATGTATATTAATCATATTGATATCATCGTCATCTTGATTAGGACTAGGTGTGATCCATCGATCATCCATCATAATATTTATAGATTCTTGTATAACCCCAATTCTTTTATTAAGAACACGATATTGTAAGTGCTATATTGGAAATCCAACACCCGAATTTGTCAAATTTTGTTGTGCCAAACCATTTAGAATCTGTGTCGTGTTTTGATAAGTTTGATAAGATCATCTTCATGCGTTTCAAGTTGTCCACGTCATCATCGAACTTTTCTACATATTCAAGTTGAAGAACATTAACAAAGTTCAAGACTACAAGCTCAAGTACAAGAACAGAAGTTTGAAGCTCAAGCTAAAGTTCAAGATTACTACCTTAAGTCTAGCTCAAGTTCAAGACTTCAAGGACAAGCTTCATTTACTTCAAGTAATCGAAAGCGATCGATGTTTCGATGTTTCAAACTCACAATCAAGGTATGAATGACCCTAGATTGACCATAGGTTAGGTCATATTTATTACATATTGAATTTAGGTTAATGTTTAAGTTTATAGGCTTTTCTTCGACTAGTCCTAGCCCTTGTTCGACTAGTCCAAGCACTAGCTCGACCAGTCCAAAGTGTTTCTCGACTAATCCAAGATTTGTTGAGAATTTTAAAATTTTTTTTGTTGTGACTCGACTAGTTGTGGACACTGCTCGACGAGTCAAGTGAACAGTCTCGACCAGTCATGCAGTGCTCGACTCAAAGTCCAGCAACCTTTTCTAGTCCCACTCAACCCATCGAGTGCATTGCTCGACCAGTTGAGCAGGCCACTCTACCAGTCGAGTAACGGGTTTATCTTATAACTCCAAAAATTTTAAAAATTGGTTGGTGCTTCGACCAGTCGAACCGACCTATAGACCAGTCGAGTGAATAGAATTTTAACCTATAAATAGAAGACGAATCTCAGAGTTTTTCATTCATTCCAAACCTAATCAAGTCATCACTCTGAGAGATAAGTTCCTGTAAATTGTGAAGCTTTACTTATTCATTTTAGATTCTATTTATAACTTTTTGTATTTGATTTTGTGATCTCTATTCAACTCTGTTATATTAAAAAGGGGAATTGTGATTTACCCTTTTAAGATCAAAATTAAATCAAGCTAGCCCCAGGTTGATTTAATTTAAAAAACATTTAGACTTAAAACTCTTTCATTTGTGAGATTGGACATTGAATATCTACGTCTACATCGAATTGGTTCTATCGAGCTATATCGGAATCTTCAGATAAGTATTTCAATTTTCTGCATTTTTGGTTTATGAGATTCAGCCAGGAAAAACTCATTGTGGGATTTTTGTAATTGTGTAAGCCCATTTGAAAGACACAATTGTGAAGGTTTTAAGTTGAACATTGGAAAACCTTATTTCATAGTGAAAGGCAATATCTCATGGGTGTGGATATTGGGTGTGGAGTAGTTGTGTGGCTGTTTGCGAACAGTTGGTGTACACACATGAACCACTATAATTCTCGGAGTTTGGATGATGGATGTGATGTATGTGTGGTGATGAATGTTGTAATTTCCTTTTATGCACTTGTGGTGAATGTTGTAATAACTTAGTTTATGTCCTTTACCTCTTTATTGATTTGAGTTTTTAATAGTTACCAACATTCTAGTAAGGTTGTCCTGCCATAAGCCTTTGGTTTTTGGTGTTAGGTTGTCCTTAGAACTCAATTTGTATCAACCTCTCAAGACTAGTGCATTTGAGGTTGCTTTTATTTGTGCTATCTATCTTTGTACATCTTTGTATTCTTCATTTATTTTTTATTCATAGTCTTATTCACCCCCCCCCCCCCCCCCCTCTAGGACTTAGAGCTCGGCCTTTTCAGATATGCTCGACTGTCTAGATCATAACCTTGAAATATTCTCTTATCGCTTTTGGCTTCAAATTTTCTCAACTTTTCTTGATCACATAAAATAAAGCATTTGCTTCCAAAAGTTTGAAAATATTTAATTATGACTTTTTATTAAACCATAATTCATAAGCTATTTTTTTTTTAATTTTTCTAATATAAACATGATTAATTATATAACATGCAGTACTAACAACTTCAGCCCATAAATTTTTAGGTAGGTTCATGCTATTTAGCATTACACTAGCCATTTCTTAAAGAATTCAACAACCCCATTTTGCTGAGGTATTTTTGGAGCAGGAAATTCATGTAATATACCATGGTCATTGCAGTATTTCTCAAAAAATTTCCATTTTCAAATTCAGTACCATGATCACTTCTAATTCTGATTATAGATAACTCCTTTTCAATTTGGATGCGTTTTATAAGTTTTTTTCACTTCATCAAGAATATTTAATTTTTCTCTTAGAAAAGCTACCTAAGTATATCTAGTGTACTCATTAACTACCACTAAACAATATTTCTTTTCGCCTCTACTCTCCATTCTAGTTGGTTCAACTAAATCCATATGAAGAAGTTCAAGAGGTCTGGTCGTGGTTAAGGAGTTCACTTTCTTGTGACTACTCCTAACTTGCTTGCATATTTGATATGCGCCACAAACTTTTTGTATCTTTTTCAGTTTGGGTAGGCCACGTAAGTGATCACTTTTGCTCAATTTATATAAGTCTTTATAATTTACATGTCCTAGACATTGATGCCATAGTTCAGTCTTGTCTATTTGGACCATGTAACATGAATGGTTTGTTAAGCAAGAATTATCAATTATATAACAATTTTCAGACGTTCTGCGACTGTTTAATATTACATTTCCTTCCTCATTTATAATCTCACATCCGTGATCAGAAAATTTTACGGTATGTTTATTATCACAGATCTGAGATATGCTCAGAAGATTATGTTTTAATCCTTCAACATATAGAACATTTTCGAAGAGAGGTAAGTTAGGAAGTTATACATGACCTTGGCCAATTATCTTGCAGTTGTTTCCATCTCCGAATGTAACTGAGCTGCCATTTGCTTCACTAATGTTTGAGAGTATAGCCTTATCACCTGTCAAGTGTCTTGAACATCCACTATCTAGGTACCATCTTAAATGGCTACTTACTTTGAAAGTCGTGTGGATTACAAGACACTTAACTTTTGGAACCTATTTCATTATAGTTCTATGTTTAGGAGGATCTCTTGCTTTACACTGTATTTGGGAGTTAGGATTTCTCCTTTTTCTATATACTTCAGTCTTATCAGAGTTGGATTTCAATAGCTCTTTAAGCAAGTCCACAATTTTTTCAACTAAAGGAGGATTTTTGTTATTATTTCTTTGATGTTTATAAATGTAAGTGTTGTGCACACTTTTGTTCGTCAAATTTCGATGAGACAAAACATCTTAAGTGATGGAAAGTTCACCTTCAAATGGACCTTCAAATGGACCTTCAAATGGACTTTCAAGTGGACCTTCAAGAAAGATGGAAAGTTTACTTCAAGAACAAACCTTGAAGATTGGATAGTGCAAGAACAAGTTTAAGTCATGGATAATTCAAGCTAAAGAGTATTCAAGTTCTACTACTTTTCTAGTAGAAGATCAAGCTCCACCTTCAAGTAGAAGATTCAAGTTATACACTTCAATGTCAAGATTTCTTAGGTATAAATGACCCTAGAAAGACCTTTGACAAAGGTGCTTTCCAATGTTAAACTTATACGAGTTTTTATACTTTAGTTAGGCCTTAGTTCGACTAGTCCAAGCTTTGGTTCGACTAGTCCAAGCTTTAGTTCGACCAGTCCAAGATTCAAACTCAAAAAATGGATATTTCTAGTTGTTTCTCGACCAGTCGAAGGGTGCTCGACTCGAAGTCCAACAACAAAATCTTAGCACCCTTGACCAGTCGAAGGCTGTGCTCGACCAGTCGAACAAGGCCCTCGACTAGTCGAGTAGGGCCTTCGACCAGTCGAAGAACGATTTTATTCGATCGTGCCTAAAATTTGAAATTTGGTTGGATCTTAGACGAGTTGAAGGAGACCTTAGACAAGTCGCAACAACAGAATTTCAGCCTATAAATAGAGGCCTTCTCTCATTTCAAAATTACCAATCCAAGATAAGAAAAGCCTCCATTTAGAAAGAGAGAAGTCCCCACTACCATCAAGCTATTACACGGTATTTTATATTTTTATTTATATAGCTTTTTTTTTTTAAATTCTTTAATCTCTAGTTTATGAATCTTACTTTTTAAAAGAGAGTAATCACTCTTCTTTTTAAGATATAAAGGATTCAAACAAGTAGTCTGAGGTTTGAATTAATTTAAAATCAATTTTGAACATATAACCCTTGAGTGTATTACTAGACATCGAACATTCTACATCAATGAAATGGTTCTACAGGCTACATCAAGAATGTCTTCAAAGAAGAAGATAAGTATCATTTTGTACTTTTATTTTTGGTTTCTTCGAGATATTCAGAAAATCTCTTGTATTGGTTTTGACTGAGATAGCAAGAAAATCTCAGCGTGGGGTTTTGTTTCTGATAGCCCATCTAAAAACATAACTGTATAGGTTTTAAGGTGAACCTGTGAAAACCTTGATTATTAGTGAAGGCCAATATCACATGGGTTATGATTATTGGGAGTGGAGTAGGTGTGGCTGTTTGCGAACAGTTGGTGTATACACCGAACAAATATAACTTCTGGTATTTATGGTGAATGGTTTAAGTGTTTGTATATATATATGGTGAATGATTGTAATTTGTTTAAGTTTATGTAGTGAATGCTTGTAATAGATAGTTGTCTCTTATCTCTTGCTTAGTTTGTAATCTTGATCCTTACTACATTCATGAAATCAGGTTGTCTTACCAAAAACTCTGTTTTTGGTGTAAGGTTGTCCTATGAACAAAGTTTGAATCAATTTCTTAATACTACTGCTATTCAGATCAGTGATTTATTCTGATTTATTTATTATTTTTGTACTTCGGATTTTTATTTGGCATAGTCCTATTCACCCCCCCCCTTTAAGACTGTTAGCTCGCCTCTTTCAATAAACATTGACATTATTATTTATTTTAGAGACTTGAAAAGGTTTTGAGTTTTTGAAGTCATTCCTTTTATAGTTTGAATCTTTTAGAGTCTCTGCTTTAGAGTTCAAGTATTCTCCTTTTACAGAGGTAGGAGCAAAATCCTTAGATTTCAAAGAGTTATTTTTAATATAATCAAGTCCAGACTTGTCACCACATCACCTCGATGAGGTTAATAATTTTTCAAGTTTCTGGTCACCAAGGGTATATTTCCAAGTGTCCTTTGAACTCTGAAGGGAAGAAACTTCAAGTTTTAGTTTCCCATTTTTGGATTTGAGTTTTTGCAATTCAGAATACTTAAAACTCAAATCTAATTTAGTCTTTTCAAAACAATAAAAAAAAATGAGATTTTTCTAAAACAACTTTTTCAAGTTCTAATTGTAGTTTAACATAATTTTCAATTTGGTTGCAATTTTACAACTTTTTCTGTATAGGGCATTATATGCATCTTGAAGATCATCTTCATTTTCAGAGTCACTTTTTGGAGTTTCATAATCAGATATATCATAGTTATCTGAAGAAGTGATTCTAGCTATAGTTATAAAGGCTTTCAAATCATTTGCATTTTCCTGGTCTGATTCATCAGTTTCAGAATTATTTTCAAACTCTGATGATTCATCCCAGGTAGTTATCATGCTTTTTTTCTAGATTTATCCCTTTTAGGACATTTAGAAGCCAAATACTCATATTCAGAATAGTTAAAACATTGAGTGTCTTTATTTTTACATTTCTAAAATTTTGAATTTCCTTTTCTTTTATCAAATGGTTTTTGAAAATTTGTTCTTTTCTTATTTTTGAAAATTTTATAAAATTTCTTTGCCAACATAGTCATATCATCTTCATTTTCTTCAAAGTTAGAATTTACATTAGATTCCTTTGAATTAGATTTAGAAGATTTAAGAGTAATGGACTTGATTTTAGGAGCTTTGAAATTCAGCTCATAAGTTTGAAGAGAACCAACTAACTCCTCAACTTTCATAGTGTTTGTATCCCTTAATTCCTGTATAGCAGTAACCTTTGAATTAAACCTATCAGGAAGTGATCACAATATTTTTGTGCAAACCTTACTTTCAGGGATTCTATCTCCAAGACGCCACATGAAATTTACTATGTTATTTAGTTTCATATAGAAGTCCATAAAAGACTCATTTTCTTCCATACAAATTTTCTCAAATTTGGTTGTGAGGATTTGAATTTTAGATTTTTTGACAATAATAGTTCCTTCATGTGTCATTTCGAGAATATCCCATACATGTTTAGCTGTATCGCAAAAAATGATTCTTTTAAATTCATCTAGTGGTAAAGCGCAAGTTATTGCATTTGCACTACTTTCACTTTTCTAAACCGTAGTCTGTTGAGGTATAAAAATATAGATCCAAGAACAAATCAAAAGAAAGATCAAGAGAAAGAACAAAGAATAAAAAATAAAGAAAAATGAAGAAAATATATAAGAAAGGAGAGATTTATGGTGTTGCGCGTACCCGGCAAAGTATGTGGGTTACGTGGGTCTACACAAACACCATTATTAGTTGCATGTACCTGCGCAACATTATGATGGTCAAGAAGATCAGGATGGCTGAGGTCTATTGAAAAGTGGACCCCATGGCATGAAGATCGAGAGTTCATGCATGTGGAGGCCTATAAATACCCCACTCCCTCGCTCATTTGGACACAACGAATATTGCGAAGAAGATTAGAGCTCCAAATAAGAAGAAGGATTTGAAGGTATTCAGAAGAGAAGAAAGAAGGAGGAGGTTGTGTCATGCTCCAAACTTTTCAATACTCGAGTATTGAAAGTTCTCGAGCGTTACCTGAAAATTTACTGTGCATGTGTACGATACCAATCTGACAATCCTAGCTTTACATCCTCACCCTGACACAAACCTAACCGTTAGGAATGACCCTCATTCATAGATCAATCCATTTGACCGTTGATTTCCAGACAGGACCATCTATCACATGATTTGAAGTATTCCACGAAGGGCATGACGAATAACTTTATATCTGTAGTGATTTAGATATACATTCCTTTATAACAATTTCTTAAACACGTGCCTATAACTATGTGGAGCCATTGGATTTCCCAAAACTCACAGATCAGCAATAATTATGAAAATGCCATTGACCTAGACCCTTGAATTCTTTATCACATGGTTCCCACAATCCATTCGATGTGAAATTTTATACCAGCCCTAATTATCATAAATTAACCATACACATCAAATTTCAGCCCTTAGATCATAACAAATTAGCTACTTGACCTCTACATCCATTCGTGCACTTATCAGATCAAGATTCTGATCCATTCATCTTGTTTATCACCTATGAATATGCTTAACCCACCATCAGAACTACGATTTGAGAAACCTACACATGTGAATAAGACACTCTAATCTGATGATACACATGCTTTACCCCTAATCCTCCAGAAACCCACTTTACGTCTATCCGTTTACGAAACTGACCGTATATCCACCTACATATATAGTAAGAGTGCTAACCATCAAGTTCTCTTATTTTTAGCTAGTCATCTTGTCATGCCCCGAACTCGGAAACCGGGCTCATAAAATTCTCGATCGCCGAATCCGGCACCGACAGCCTCCGTAGTACCCCATTCTCGGCTCCCGGCACCCATACACCAGGTTCCGATCCTGGGATGCTATAAGGAGGATTTCTAATCATCAATTTGATTTATAGTGAGCATAACAACAAGCATAACCCATGAATAATAACCACAAGAACACTATCACAAAATCCACTATGAACAAAAACTTTAAGTACAGTGCGTATGAAGGAAGATACAAGATAGTACTAATAATTGAAACTCCAAAAGCTCGATTGTACGCTCCTGCTCTACTATGCTACAGCTGTGTCCTGGCGTCACCTGCACGCATCAATCGTGCATAAGCTTATAGAAAGCTTAAAGAGTGGTGTAAGTGTGTGCGCAATATAAGCATGCTCAGAATGCAAGGTCAGAGTAATGCGGAGTCATACTGATAGGTATATGAATATAATCAGCCGCACCAAGGCTATGCGGTGCAGAATAAAAATGCTATCGGCCATATCAAGGCCATGCGATGCAGAATGCAAGTCAAGCATGCCAACCACATCCACATATCAATGCAATCCTCACTAAAGCATCAAATTAGTACGATTCTCAGTCTGGATAATCACCGGGGTCTAGTACACTCTACACCAGCTTGTCGCCCCTATCCAAATGCACAACTGGGAGAGTGGAAGAGACATCACTATCTGCCTACCAATATCGGGCCCGGCTCATCGATAGCGGATCGATTCCTCAAGCTGATCAAACTCAACCTAGAAGTTACCCCCCTCACTCAGGCGGGTAAGGTCACACCCCTTTCCAACTGACCATGATACAGTGGGAGACGCGGCCTATAGGTATACATCCCTCGTGCCCTCGTGTATCCACTCTGTCTCGACGTTGGAGTCATCCTCTGGTACCATCGGGTTCAGGAATTTTCACTCAGGGACATCTATGGCGCCCCGATGCTAGAAACAGTATTTCTGGTATCCAATCTGGCCATCCACGATGTATCCGTGGAGGCTATGACCCTGATGTCGCTAGGGCGTATAGTAACCATAATCACACAAATGCAAGTACATGAATCACACTACTAGTCATGCAACAGTCCTGCGTTTACCACGCGCTCATGTAGGGCAACTCCGCCTATCAGGGAGCCCATGAACAATCTGCTCGAGGGCATATGCTATGATCAGTCACTCTTCATATCAAGCATACATATAATGCATATGATCATGGATCATGGATTTATACTAAACATATTATATAGTGATGGACTCAGTACATAGTGAAAATGGGCCTAGACGGCCTACACATTACAAGTATGGGCCTAATAATGGGCCTTAGGGCGAGTGATAATGCGGACATTTAACCAACATCATCCTATAATGTGGACGTCAAACCATCATTGCTCCCAAGGCACGGCCCGCCATCGAGATCATCACAAGAACCACGGTGGAAACACATTACAATGGGCCTTATGTACATCTCATTGGACCTCGACCCATGGGCCTCCAATATGTCAAATGGGCCTCATACCATGGGTCTCATATATATATCAAAATGGGCCTTAGTGGGCGGGCCACAAATACATCAAGTTGGGCCTAATCACATGAGCCTTGCATGTATCACAATGGGCCTCATACAAATCAAGGTGGGCCTCAACAGTGGTCCATAATATGGTAAGTGGGCCACACCACATGGGCCACATATATATCAAATGGGCCACACTTAAATATAAGTAGTGATAAGGACTTCCACCATTTAAAATTTCTAAGGGTTTAATGGTGGACGTTCAAACCCACTATTTCCTATAATGTGGTCCACCTAATCCTAGATCTGCCTTATATATATATATATATATATATATATATATATATATTTCCATCACAGGCCTTAAAATAGTCTCCAAAATGGTTGGACAGTTTGGATGAAACGCATGCATCATGGTGGATCCCATAGTGATTGAAAGAATGGACGACATAGATGAGGTACATACCCACGGTGGAGCCCACACTAATGGGAGGTGTGGGTTGTAATACACACATCAGGGGGGTCCCATGTGGGGCCCACCATAATGTTTATTTTCCACCCAGCCTATTGACAAGGTTACACAGACATGGGGGCCCACTATAGTGTTTTTTTTCAATCCAACCCGTTGATAAGGTCATTCAGACCTGGGGGACCACAGTAATGTTTATTTTCCACCCAACCTGGGCCCACTGTAATGTTTATATACCATCTAAACTGTTCATGAGGTCACGTGGACCTGGGTCCACGGTGATGT
The DNA here is from genome assembly GCA_030180095.1 of Magnolia changhungtana. Taxonomy (NCBI): domain Eukaryota; kingdom Viridiplantae; phylum Streptophyta; class Magnoliopsida; order Magnoliales; family Magnoliaceae; genus Magnolia; species Magnolia changhungtana. The sequence goes on from JASAUF010000525.1 coordinate 7,667,178, forward strand.
TTGTCTGCCATCCAAACTGTTGATAAGGCCACTCAAACCTGGGGCCCTCCGTACTTTCTATATGTCATCTAACCTGTGAATGAGGTCACGTAGACCGAATGAAGAGGAAAAATAAATATCATATCTGATCCAAAACTTTTGCAACCTAAAAGGGTTTCAATGGTAGGTGTCCAATCCAACTGTTCCCTGTAATGTGGGCCACCTGAGCGCCACATGTGGCTGATTTTTGGGCGTCCCATAGCTGGGAGGAGGGCCCACTAAATGCAAGGTGTTGATGATCGACACACATCATGGTGGGGTCCACAGCTGGGGTCGTGGGTCCCAGCCCGCCCAGCGTCCACGCAAACACTGCTGCGTCATCAGGGGCAGCAGTGCCTCATTATTTTTTTGTGTTATGTTTTCTTAGGGTTTCTTTTAGGTGGGGCCCACATCAAAAAAATCCACTCCGTCCACTCGTTCCTACAGCTCAAGATAAGCTAAACGAGTCTAATATCTGAGGTATTTTGGTGTATAGGATCATCAGGTGGATTTTTAATGGTAAATACCACTATTTTCAAGATATGGTCCACCAGATATTCGGATTAACTTCATTTTTCGGTTCAACGCCTAAAATGATCTGGGAAATGGGATAGACGACGTGGATTATATACATACATTAAGGTGGGGCCTACATGAGCGTCCCACCCCAAAAGCATTTTTTTTGTTAGCTTTGTTAGTACACACCCATGTCAGTACACGTACCCCATGTTAGCTACACACATCACTTGGACCTACGTCTAGCATCCCTGGACGCTGGACAGTGGATACAATACAAGCATCATAGTGGGTCCCACAGGGACGTGGCCCACTTGATCTAGACCAACATGATGTTTGTGTTTTTCCTTCCATCCAAGTTTGGACAGCAAGATGGTCTCCACCAGTGGGTTATAGTGTGGTCCACTAAATGGACAGCATGGATACAATACACATATCATCGGGTGGCCCATCAACAATGAAAGAGAGAGAGAGAGAGAGAAATAGAGAGAGATCGGTGGAGCGGAGGGACCCCGCCACTATGGGTCCCTCTTTAATCACAAACACATACATCAAAATGAGTCCCATCATAAGCGGGCCCTTAATGGAAATTAATGGTGGATCACCCACCTCTAGGCCTCCTTCTTACTCCCCTAGCCTCCTTAGCTCCTTGCCTTCGAGTTTGATGGAGGTAGATGGGGTTTTGATGGTGTGGATAAGAGATGAGAGGGTGGGCCACACTTGTAGTTTGGGAGAGAGGGAGCTTGGACGTGGGATGTTGCTTGGGAGAGATTTTTGAGAAATGAGGGAGAGAGAGAGAGAGAGAGAGAGAGAGAGAGAGAGAGAGAGAGAAGTGATGGGATGATAAGGATGGGTGATGGGTTGAGTGATGGATGAAGTGATGTGAGGGTTAACTTTGGGATAGCTTGTATAAGAGAGAGGTAAGGGTAGGGTATAGGTTGTTGTACTTGACATTGATTGATTGATTGATGGGATAGGTCGTAGAGATTCTCTCAGAATTCGTACGTGCGGTATTTTTCTCAAAAGGAATGTGGGTCGACATCTTCTAGCCTGGGTATCGGGTCGATGCGTGAGTCGAGGCATTAGAACAACGGTGCGGTTGCTAAGGTATAGGTTTCGGTTCGAACTGACTTCGGTATGCGGGACTCGGCTTAGGATCACACGCAAACGTCGGATACGGGTCGAGGATTACCAGAATTCTACCGGAAGGACCGTGGAAGCCTACAGCACGGTACGGACTAGGATACGGGTCTTACACATCTGACCCTCTGTCATGTTCGGATCCGCCAAACGGGCCACAAGAACATTACCGTAAACCGATCATCATGAAGATCTTAGGTTCTAGGTCCAAACTGCCTGGTAACTTATCGATTAGAGGTGTACAAATATTATTTTGGAATTTTGAAGTATACTAGCCATTAAAATAATATCTTATTCATCCTCGAGAGATCGGGGCCCAAACTGGATTGCAAGAAAGAGCATAAAAAATGATTCATGCCCGCTAAATTTTAAGACATTCGGATGACGCATTTCTACATAATGGGTGTCGAATGCCGGTTGAGAAATAGATGGCGAGTTCGTAAATAGTCAATGCCACTACATTCCACCATGCTTGATCGGATAGTATGGCCCACCCGATCAACAAATCTGTCTCATTTTTGGACCCTAATCCTAACTGGGTGTGGTAAACGCAATGAATAGGTCAGATCGTACAACTACAAATAGTAAAGTAGACTCCACAAAAAGAACTCAATTCACGTATTGTCACATCAAGTTACGTCTTGTGCATGAGGTTTAACGGTGAGTGTTAGTTGCTACTTGGACACAACGTACGGCCTATTTAACTAACCAAATGGCCTCATATTCGACCCCTTGTCCTAACATAGCGATACAAAGGTGGTGAGGGGAGTGGATATTCCGTAAGTCAATGACAAATGGACCCCATCCATTTCAAAATAACCATCCCATATAGCATCCGTCCGCAAGTCGTCATAGGGGCAACAAAACCGAGTTAAATAAGGATTTTCACTCCCACGTTCCTATAACTTGTAGCCCATCTAGGATTTATATTTGTCCTACATCTATGTAGGTAGCATAACACGACCCTGCAACGCTGATGAATGGAGTGGATTCCTTGAGGAAACATCATAGTGGACCCCATCCTGTGTAGCATGTGCACACAACTAGGGCAGACTCGCAACACATCGAAACAAGAAAATGGTCAACACTGCCTTGACCCGATGGGATTCAAACACGGCTCTTCCACGTTCGCAACCGAACTGACGATCATCCACAGGGATGACGGTGGGCCACCATCTCACTTGACCTAGAGAATCTGAACCGTTCATTAACATGAGCTCTCTAACTAATGAAACTTGATCGGCGATGACCTATGCAAACGGTGGCGAAAACAAACTGTCCACAGGAAAATCTACAGACTGTGTAACACTATAGCACTACGACCAATCCATCGATCCCGCGTACAATCTAGACTATTCAGGGTCATCCTTAGGGATTTTCGACCACATCCATGGAGTTTGTTTGGAGAACATCTCGCCCAAGGAGAGCTGGTCGGTGCGTTGTCATGCTACCAACCCATCTCGCCGAGAAAGAAGCAGCGTAAACACCACGCTGTGTGTAGGAGCCACACACGGAAGGTTCAAGAACCTAACCCACTGCTATATATACATCCACCCCACCATGTAAAAGGAATAACGAAGGAGAAAGAAAGAGAATCGGGAGAAAGGGAGAGAGAAACTACTTATGGGCTGGGATCGACGTCTGTCCAAACAAGGGATTAACGGCCAGTGCTGTCCAATGGTAGAAAGAAAGAAAAGAAAGAAGGAAAGGAAGAAAGAAGAAGAAAGGAAAGAGAGAGAGAGAGAGAGAGAAAGGAAGAACGAGTGAGGAAAGAAGAGAAGCCAACATTCCATCAGGCCGTTCACCAACTTCTGGATCGCTACTCAAGCTCAGCCAAGTTCAAAATCTAATACTCCTCATTCCCTTACAAACTCTCCTTTTCCCATAACAATAGAAGTGGTGGACCTTAAGGTAAAACACCTCCCCTAAGCTTAGATAAAATCTAGTAACATTAAACTCAATTCTAATCCTAACCATCTCAAATCCATAGATTAGGATAAAGGAAAAACAAGTTTTACCTTAAGATCGTCCTGGGTAGATAACCTAAATATTAAAAGGTGAGGGTTTTATCCTTTAAGCTTACAATACTTTAAGTTGATTTATTTATTCTTCCCTTTACCTATATTCCTATTATTTCATCTGGCCTCTTTCGTGCCTTTTATGATATGAATTATCCTGTCTTTCATGTTTACATGTTTTTCTGAGAATTATCCTAATAATTGATTTAGTTAATATCATTACAATTATTGGCCCTTTTAGGATTATGACATGATGTCAAATATAAGTGAATTTCTCTGAATTTATGTGAGGCCATGGATACAAGTCTTGCCCCTGCCTCATCTCTTTATTTGAGTTGGCCCTGCCACTCGTCTTTATATTGAGTTGGCCTTTGCCACTCCCCTTATTATTGAGTTGACCATTGTCACTCTTTTCTTATTATGTTGGCCATTGCCACTTTTTCTGTAACATCCCGAAAATCGAGGGTCGAGTAGTAACTCAACTCTCAAGTTCCAGAACATCACTTATGCAACAAAATGAATGATGCTTGAATGTTGACTGTATTAGAGTAGTGAACATGAGTGAGATTAAGCCAAAACAAAGATATCATACTCAGAGACAAGTTAAATTTGCAAGCGGAAGACCGTGATAGATAGATAAAATATATAAACTATGATGAGTCTCCAGAGTGTGATAACAGTACCAGGTTATATAATTACAAGTACAATCCTAAAATATACCAAATGTGTAAGGTTCTCTAGTCAATATCCCAGAAAGCCGCGTCGATCAGGACACGGCTCATGGGAAGCCGTCAGAAGACAACCAATACAAGCAGGCATCGTAGTCTTTTCAAAGGTCCGGCTCCACCTCAGAAGTAGCGTCACCATCTGAAATCAGACAATGTCTGGTGGATGTTCGAAACACCGTCCCGTAACGTGGGAGTGAGTAGCTAACTCAGTGGAACAATAAAGCATAGGTTAACATGTTGTCGACTCAGTCAAGCAGTAATGATAAAGCAGTACAATCAAACACTCTTAACTACTCTTATTAATGCAAGTATGAATGACATGATGTATGCCCTCACCACACCCTCCCTCGTGCGACACCATCTCACGTTCGCGGCATGCTTTCTTCCCTCAGTGCTCCACATCTTCCAGGCACATGCAATGCATGGTGAGCATGATTACCAAGTTGTTATTAGTCCATTTCAAACAGCATAATTGGGAAACTAAGGTACCTCCCTTGTATCATTCCCAAACATGATCCATTCTAGGGTCGTCAGTCCAAGTTAATATCAGATGATGGTGTGTTTTCTAGGTCACTGCAAAGGCTGCCAGGGCTGTTACACACAAAGGTTACACTACTCCCCCATCACCTCTTAAACGATTCATCACTATACAGAAACAGGCCTAGTTCATACTCTATATACCGCGGCAAAACTCTAAGGCTCACCGCAATTTTCGAGTATGCTCGAGGTCACTACAAAAGGCTGTCAGGGCTGTTGCTCGCATTCGTTGCACCACTCCCCCATCACCTTATCAATGTAGGCCGACAGCACGAATATAGTGTCCCATACCACCATAATCGGCTCACGAGTCTGGTTGCTCACTGGTCACTACGGGGAGGCACGTGGCCCCAGCGTAGGCCGATAGCTCGACCACAGTGTCCCATACCACCATGCCCGGCTCATGAGTCTTAGCGGATCGAGATACCATGGTTAAAAGGGATCTCACTGGTAAGTTTGGTACCCTAGGTTCAAACAGTAGCGTCCAAACATGGTGAACATACATTAGACAGACCGGGTTACTTGACGAGCTCGGCTAGCTCGAGCCCACAACAAGTTGAACGACATGAAGTGCATATGCACTTCGCGTGGCGAACCACTATCGCCAACCGAAGTACGACTCGAGTTTGTCGAACACATCTCACGTGGCAAATGAATCACAGCCACGAATTCAATTCTGGTACCGATTGTCTGGACTATAATCATAGCCCCAAACACAATCAATTGTCATCCATAGCATGTGGAGTAAAGCATGATAAACAAAGTAATTCAAACATGCTAGTAGGCATGTTATAAAGCATGTTATAAAGCATGATATAAGGCATGTTGTAAAGCACTACGTCAATAGGAATACAAACACATATATTGCAAGTAAGCGATTTAAGTAAACAACCTCATGGAGGTAATCATACATGTCACTAGGGTAGTTGAGAATCCCATCTCAACACTCTCCTAAGGCATCAACATCCCAACACTTATTCACTCAAGCATTTCCACAAACACTTAACATACACTATTTCAACATACATAGTGTATGTTAACAAACATGTATTAGGGCGAATCCTTTCGCCAAGAAAGTATTTTACGCATGCACAATATACTTATACAACAATTAATCATGGCAAACACATCTCTAAAATATACATGTATACGGTACTTTTACAATACAGTATTTCTACATACATAGTGTATATTAGTAAAACATGTATTTAGGCGAATCCTTTCGCCAAATAAGTATTTTATCCATATATCATATATCCATATAACAAATAATCATGTCAAACACATTTCCAAAAAATATACGTATACATTATTTTCTACGAATACCTAGAATATGTAAAATTCCATATTCTACAACTTTAATCGAAACAGAAAACGGAAAGCACTTTGTACATGTGCAATTGCATGCAGATTATGAATCTATCATTATCTGACATTGAAAGCGTTGAAAACCATAACCTATGCACCTAAAGTCCGCACCTTTTGTTGTAGAATCATAACGGAGTCGATAGGTTCACTAAGCTTCCATATATGGGAGTTTGGCAACCTAGAGAACGAAATAGGTTAGCTATTTCATAACCTACAACCTATACAACCCCAAAACAGATTAGGGTTAGGGTTTCTTACCTAGAAACGGAGTCAGTATCGCCGAGAAAGCGATGAGAAACAGGTAGTGCAGCTTGTGTGGTGGCAGGGAATGATAGTAGGGAGATTCTCCCACTTCTCCCTCACTTTCTCTTTTCTCTCTTCTCAATCTCAAATTCGGATGGCTGAAATGAGAGAGGGTTTAAGGTCCTTATATAGCCTAAAAATTCACCGAAATAGACTTCTGGACAAGGTTTACTTAGGTTATAACCAAAACGGAACTTTTTCAGCTCAACGGAGGACTTCTGGCGGGCCTACTTGAGCCAAAGGTCGGACTTAAGCTCACCGACACCGGATCTACGTTCTATTAAGTTTTCGTTTCGGTAGGGATTCCAAATCACGCGTGGCGGACCAGTTTCAGTTCAACGGTCAGCGGATCTCGATCGGAGATTCCGAGTACATGTAAATGTGTATGAAATTTCTCCTGATCCGAGGGTGTAATTTGGTCTGATTCTGACGGTTTGGTTGCTTAAAACTGATCCGCAAACGAAAGATGCCAGATTACTATTCAAGATATTTATTTTGTAAAGAAACATGTGTTTTCACACTCCGCTCCGGACTCAAGCGAACAGCCGTGGGACACTGTTTGAGTTTGATTTCCGAGATGGTTGTCAAGCCCAGCGAGGCGGTCCTAAGTCCTTAACCTCATATTGTTCGGACTCCCGATGTGCGGTCCAGATCTGATACGGAGTTTCAACATGCTCCCGAGAGCAGTCGGGTAATGAGTTTGATCCGAGATTTTAGGGTAACCTAGCGTCAATGATTTTACAAGTTTTGGGTCTTGCAGATCGTATTTAAAGCGATTCTAGTGGATTTCGTAGCTAATCTAATTTAGCACTTGGTTACTTTGTCTCATTTCTAAGGGATTTAATCCTATAAGATTTCTGTCTGAGGTGGTACCTAGGCCTTTGTAGTTTGTGTATAAAGTGATCCAATTTATACTACTTAGCTAGTTTAAGATAGTGTCTAGGGTGCAAGTACTTAGGAAAATTGAAAGAACAAGGTGGTGAAGGGTGGGATTTGTGAAGGAAGTGGGTTCAACAGTAGTTTTAGACTTTGGGATTGAGTTCTGACTAGTTAATAAGGTATTAGGATCGACCCATTGCCAAAGGACGTCTAATCCCAGGTTGGTAAAAATCTGGGATGTTACAATCTACCCCCCTTAAAACAAAATTTCGTCCCCGAAATTGTGTAAGGGTAACAAGGAAAGATTTCTATTATTTCATTTGCCTAATACTTATTGATTTTGATTTCCTACGCGTGGTAGGGTATATATTTTATTCTACCCCCCCTTAAAACATATTTTTTTATCCATTTCTCATACCCTAATGGTTTACTACAATTTATTTCTTTACTTATCTGTAGTCTTGACGACAATTCCCACTAATTTAGAGTAAGATAGTTGTCTTCATTGTTTGACCAGCATGGAGAGACGATTGTAGTGGGCTTGATCCCGATACATCGATCATTTACCAAGCTAAGGTAGAAAGCTTATCGTATCCCTTCCAAATCCTAGTGGATCTTGGTCTTCTGCTCGTCACCAGTGAGTCTGTTGGTAGTCATACAGGATTGAGAATTGGGTCAAGCCGCGAATGTTTTGCAGTTGTATATTTCAGTAACTCTGTGGTACGATCACTCTAAAGACGCAGGGAACGTCCATCATTGAAAAGTTCAAATGTCCTATTTCTTGGGTTGCCCATTGGTCTAAGAGAGTCCTTGTTATTATCTATGTCCAAGGAAATGGTGAATTAAATCTTACTAGATCATCCTAAAGCGGTTTCTCATAGTAGAACTTGCTAGGGCTTCTATAATATTCGTATTCAACGAGCACAGTTTCGATCCTGGGCCAGTGGGTTAGGGTCCACCACGCTTCCGCTGGGCCACCCAGATCAAAGAGGTGTAATAGGTGACCTAACTAGATTGGGCTCATAATGTTCTACCCCCCTTAAAAACTTAATTCCCTAAGGCTTAAGGATCTATGTCTCGCTCCGTATGTCAGAATGAGCTGAGATATTAAACCTATCTTTGGTATGAAATGGGAAGCGGTCTATTAATGCATTGGTCTCCCTCTCATCAATGATGTGTGCTATGGAGTCAGTACCTATGATTATAGAAAGGAGCTGAAGATGATGGGTATTGTGGTTGATTTAGAGACAGGTGTGAGCTTGTGGCAAGATGGCTACTCCTGCCAAGGAGTTTTGTCACGGTCCAGACTTATCCTATTTAATCATGTCTAGCTTAACAGGTAGGCAATCTTTCTACGTTCATATGCACAAAATGTATGCCGACATGACATGTAATTTGGGACCTAATTCCTAACTATTTGTTGCCCTTTTGGGCAATTCCTTAGGCCTAAAAGGAAAAAATCTCTATTGGCTATGTATTCTTACACTTCTCAAAGACGAAGTTATAAACTTTTGGTTGTAAGTGGTCGAGCCAACACGGAAGGAAAGTTGTGTAGTGGGTCTGAGTCGGATACATGGACCTTCTGCCTAGCTAGGACAGAAAATTGTCATATCAGTTCTTAATCCTAGTTGATCCCGACCTTCTGCTTGATCAGAGCATAGAGTCCATTGGTCACTACCAGGATTGAGAATTCGATTCAAACCGCGAATACCTCGCTGATATATATCGTTTCTCTACTCCGTGTTCACAGTTGTAATAAGTCCTCGAGAAGGTAATTCTAAGGGTTGTATTGATTTGACATAACATTAAATTCAAAGGATATATCAGTTTCCTCTAAGCGTGACTAGTTTCTACGTCAAAAAACTTTCCTAGGAGTTATTAAAGAAGCCTATGAGTACCAAGGGGATTCAACGAAGGAACGGGGTCTCACTCCAACCTACTTAAGCCGACTAACTAAGTCTATCATGCAATTAAATTCCAAAGGTCTATTTGGTCAGCAATCTTAGGTTATACTAAATGGAATTACATTGCTAATCCTACCTCGGGATTGGGAATGGCATAATTGGTAGGAGGGTGGGAGGGGATTAAAATTAATGGTATAGGCTTTGGAAAATGAGCCTTGTGTCGGAAAGTGTGAGATGGGAGTTCCAAATCCCAGGATAATGAATTTCTAAGTGTTAGTTGAAAGGAAATCTCGAAATTTACTTTTAATTTCGAACATTCTAAACATAGTGTTGGAAAACATGGGATACACCCAATTTAGGAACCATACCCTACTCGTACATTTACTATTACTTATACAATTCTATCCACCTAACTCACCTAATGTAGTTTGGCTGAGCGGACCTTAAACATTCTAACTTTCGAAGGTTGTGAAGAAGGCGGTGGGAATGGAGGAAAAGGCCGTATTCAACTCGAATAAGGCCATAGGAAATGAATGAAAAAGGGAAAAGAGGGCTGAAGTTTTTGGTTCTCCATGAACTTGGGTCCTCAACAGACGTTGCAGGGGCCCAAAAGATAGGGGTTTAAGAAAGAGAATGGAGAGAACAGGTGGGTGAGGAATCTCACACGAGTTTTAAGCTCCAAGTGGGCGTGTGGGGGTCCACATGAGAGAAACGAAGAGGGAAAGGAGAAGAGGGCTGCAATACACGCTGGAAGTGGGTAGGTTGTGGTCGAAATCAGTAGAGAGGACAATCGGAAGGGTGATTTTGAAGAAAAACAGCAAGGTTGGAGAGAGAAAATGGCTTGGAAGGGAGGTTTGTTAAGGAAGTGGGGTTTCGGGAGGGTTTCGATGGATGGGACACACATCAGGAGAGTCCCACAACCCCCAAACTTGGTCAGCCCGAGCCGCGGGCCCGGCCCATCAAAAAAAGCGGCGAGGGCCTCGCCAAAAAAATTTGGATTTTCCAAAATGGGGCCCCACGGTTGTGATCCTCCAGTCCCCTAGGCCCCAAAAAAACCCTAGGTCCCACCTTGGATCCCCCGAAAGTGCTCCGTTTGGCCCCCCGACCCCGATTCGCTCAATTTCGGTTAGTTTCGGGCAAACCGGACATATCTTGCAATCCGGAATGAGTTAGCTGACGTAAAATATATGAATTTAGAGTAGAACGAGCTAATGAAGCCAACCAACCCAGCTATGCAGGGTTGTGCGGCCTGGAATTGTGAAAAAACCCTCTGATTGACGGTCGTTTCCCTGTTTCAATTTCATTTTACTAAAAATAGTAGTTTTAGTTTGATTACTCTTCATCTGTTGGCCTTTAGGAGTTACGCTCGTTGTGAAAAGAGTTTAGAATAATTAGGAGAACATTTTGGTGAAGCCAAATAGGACACTTATTATTTTTGGCCGAAAACCCTGCGCACTAGTAGACATCACAACCTTATATAGTAAGTCGCGAATTCTAGGAGTTTTAGTTGTAGTTTGTTTCTGATTTCTTTCTCATTACTTGGCATTCCTATTTAAAGGGTTGTGAACTCATTTTTAATTATTCATTAATCAATTTGGAATTTATTAAAATTTATTTTTACTTTCTGCTTTCTTTCTCGTAGACTCGAGAAGTCTCTGTGAGGAATCCAGAGAAGCTCCGAGGATTCGGAAAAGTTACATCATTACTTTTATTACCGATTTTTTTAACGGTTGGGGTGAGGTGGATTGTAATCTAGAATAATCTATAGACTGCCTAGGAATATTTTAAGGTCGACCCGTGCGATCATGGTTGAATACAGACTCGATTTCGGCGTTCGTTTTCACCGAACTAGCCGTTGGACGGAACAGGGATGCCTAAGACTATTTCTACATTCCTTCGCTTCCTCCTAAGTCAGAGTGCGTCAGAGTGCATCGTGTGACCATAACCCAGGTCCGGTTTAATCCAAATCATGCTCTGATACCATCTGTAACATCCCGAAAATCGAGGGTCGAGTAGTAACTCAACTCTCGAGTTCCAGAACATCACTTATGCAACAAAATGAATGATGCTTGAATGTTGACTGTATTAGAGTAGTGAACATGAGTGAGATTAAGCCAAAACAGCATATCATACTCCAGAGACAGTTAAATTTGCAAGCGGAAGACTGTGATAGATAGATAAAATATATAAACTATGATGAGTCTCCAGAGTGTGATAACATTACCAGGTTAAATAATTACAAGTACAATCCTAAAATATACCAAATGTGTAAGGTCCTCTAGTCAATATCCCAGAAAGCCCCGTCGATCAGGACACGGCTCACGGGAAGCCGTCAGAAGACAACCAATACAAGCAGGCATCGTAGTCTTTGCAAAGGTCCGGCTCCACCTCAGAAGTAGCGTCACCATCTGAAATCAGACAATGTTTAGTGGATGTTCGAAACACCGTCCCGTAAAGTGGGAGTGAGTAGCTAACTCAGTGGAACAATAAAGCATAGGTTAACATGTTATCGACTCAGTCAAGCAGTAATGATAAAGCAGTACAATCAAACACTCCTAACTACTCTTGTTAATGCAAGTATGAATGACATGATGTATGCCCTCACCACACCCTCCCTCGTGCGACACCATCTCACGTTCGCGGCATGCTTTCTTCCCTCAGTGCTCCACATCTTCCAGGCACATGCAATGCATGGGGAGCATGATTACCGAGTTGTTATTAGTCCATTTCAAACAGCAGGATTGGGAAACTAAGGTACCTCCCTTGTATCATTCCCAAACATGATCCATTCTAGGGTCATCAGTCCTAGTTAATATCAGAAGATGGTGTGTTTTCTAGGTCACTGCAAAGGCTGCCAGGGCTGTTACGCACAAAGGTTACATCACTCTCCCATCACCTCTTAAACGATTCATCACTATACAGAAACAGGCCTAGTTCATACTCTATATACCGCGGCAAAACTCTAAGGCTCACCGCGATTTCCGAGTATGCTCGAGGTTTCTACAAAAGGCTGTCAGGGCTGTTGCTCGCATTCGTTGCACCACTCCCCCATCACCTTATCAATGTAGGCCGACAGCACCAATATAGTATCCCATACCACCATAATCGGCTCACGAGTCTGGTTGCTCACTGGTCACTACGGGGAGGCACGTGGCCCCAGCGTAGGCCGATAGCTCGACCACAGTGTCCCATACCACTATGCCCGGCTCATGAGTCTTAGTGGATCGAGATACCATGGTTAAAAGGGATCTCACTGGTAAGTTTGGTACCCTAGGTTCAAACAGTAGCGTCCAAACATGGTGAACATACATTAGACAGATCGGGTTACTTGACGAGCTCGGCTAGCTCGAGCAAGTTGAACGACATGAAGTGCATATGCACTTCGCGTGGCGAACCACTATCGCCAACCGAAGTACGACTCGAGTTCGTCGAACACATCTCACGTGGCAAATGAATCACAGCCACGAATTCAATTCTGGTACCGATTGTCTGGACTATAATCATAGCCCCCAACACAATCAATTTTCATCCATAGCATGTGGAGTAAAGCATGATAAACAAAGTAATTCAAACATGCTAGTAGGCATGTTATAAAGCATGTTATAAAGCATGATATAAGGCATGTTGTAAAGCACTACGTCAATAGGAATACAAACACATATATTGCAAGTAAGCAGTTTAAGTAAACAACCTCACGGAGGTAATCATACATGTCACTAGGGTAGTTGAGAATCCCATCTCAACACTCTCCTAAGGCATCAACATCCCAACACTTATTCACTCAAGCATTTCCACAAACACTTAACATACACTATTTCAACATACATAGTGTATGTTAACAAATATGTATTAGGGCGAATCCTTTTGCCAAGAAAGTATTTTACGCATGCACAATATACTTATACGACAATTAATCATGGCAAACACATCTCTAAAATATACATGTATACGGTACTTTTACAATACAGTATTTCTACATACATAGTGTATATTAGTAAAACATGTATTTAGGCGAATCCTTTCGCTAAATAAGTATTTTATCCATATATCGTATATCTATACAACAAATAATCATGTCAAACACATTTCCAAAAAATATACGTATACGTTATTTTCTACGAATACCTAGAATATGTAAAATTCCATATTCTACAACTTTAATCGAAACAGAAAATGGAAAGCACTTTGTACATGTGCAATTGCATGCAGATCATAAATCTATCATTATCTGACATTGAAAGCATTGAAAACCATAACCTATGCACCTAAAGTCCGCACCTTTTGTCATAGAATCGTAACGGAGTCGATAGGTTCGCTAAGCTTCCATATATGGGAGTTTGGCAACCTAGAGAACGAAATAGGTTAGCTATTTCATAACCTACAACCTATACAACCCTAAAACAGATTAGGGTTAGGGTTTTTTACCTAGAAACGGTGTCAGTATCACCGGGAAAGCTATGAGAAACAGGTGGTGCAGCTTGTGTGGTGGCAGGGAATGATAGTAGGGAGATTCTCCCACTTCTCCCTCACTTTCTCTCTCTTTTCTCTCTTCTCAATCTCAAATTCGGATGGCTGAAATGAGAGAGGGTTTAAGGTCCTTATATAGCCTAAAACTTCACCGAAATAGACTTCTGGACAAGGTTTACTTAGGTTATAACCAAAACGGAACTTTTTCAGCTCAACGGAGGACTTCTGGCGGGCCTACTTGAGCCAAAGGTCGGACTTAAGCTCACCGACAATGGATCTATGTTCTATTAAGTTTTCGTTTTGGTCGGGATTCCATATCACGCGTGGCGGACCAGTTTCAGTTCAACGGTCAACAGATCTCGATCAGAGATTCTGAGTACATGTAAATATGTATGAAATTTCTCCTGATCGGAGGGTGTAATTTGGTCTGATTCTGACGGTTTGGTTACTTAAAACTGATCTGCAAACGAGAGATGCCAGATTACTATTCAAGATATTTATTTTGTAAAGAAACATGTGTTTTCACACTCCGCTCCGGACTCAAGCGAACAGCCGTGGGACACTGTTTGAGTTTGATTTCCGAGATGGTTGTCAAGCCCAGCGAGGCGGTCCTAAGTCCTTAACCTCGTATTGTTCGGACTCCCGATGTGCGGTCCAGATCTGATATGGAGTTTCAACGTGCTCCTGAGAGCAGTCGGGTAATGAGTTTGATCCGAGATTTTAGGGTAACCTAGCGTCAATGATTCTATAAGTTTTGGGTCTTGCAGATCGTATTTAAAGCGATTCTAGCGGATTTCGTAGCTAATCTAATTTAGCACTTGGTTACTTTGTCTTATTTCTAAAGGATTTAATCCTATAAGATTTCTGTCTGAGGTAGTACCTAGGCCTTTGTAGTTTGTGTATAAAGTGATCCAATTTATATTACTTAGCTAGTTTAAGATAGTGTCTAGGGTGCAAGTACTTAGGAAAATTGAAAGAACAAGGTGGTGAAGGGTGGGATTTGTGAAGGAAGTGGGTTCAACAGTAGTTTTAGACTTTGGGATTGAGTTCTGACTAGTTAATAAGGTATTAGGATCGACCCATTGCCTAAGGATGTCTAATCTCAGGTTGGCAAAAATCCGGGATGTTACAGTTGAGTTGATATTATCACTCTTCTCTTTATTATGTTGGCCTTGTGCCGTCTATTTTTATAGCTTAGGCATGTGTCTTGCTATTCCAGGACCTCCATAATTCAGTTTATATCCTTCATGATTCAGATTTAGTTATATATTTAATATTCAATTTATCTTTGTAAGTGCAAGTGATGTGTAAGATGTACCACAATTAGTGATTCAAATATTCTATCATGGACATAATACGCTTTGGGTAGAGACCCTCTTAGGGCACGTAAGTCCTTGAGCCTTCGGTAGTGGTGCACAAATCGATGTGTGTAAGTCGCAACAACGTCACATCACCCCTGGATTGGATGTCGCAAATAGTCGCTCCATGAACAAATCGTGTCACGTAAATCACCCAGCCCATGTGTGGTGCGCTCTGAGGAGTTCTCATAAATCTACGGTAGCGTCGGCCAAGCCTGCGAATATCCGTATAGTGAGAATGCGGGTCGAGTCGGTTATCTATAAATTGTATTCCACATTATAATGATCACTACGTATGATGAGTCCCACATACTTTACCGGCATATATCTCATGTACGTTGTTTGTGCATGCTGATATGTAACGTCTCGAAAAAATCTGTACAAATACCCGAGTACCATCTCAAGCAGAAATCACTCAGGATCAAACCCTTTAGGAATTAGACGAGGATTAACTAGTGTTAAACTAGATTAGCTACGAAATTCGGTTGATCCACTTTAAATACGATCTACAAGATCCAAAACTTATAGAATCATTGACGCTAGGTTACCCTAAAATCTAGGATCAATCTCATTACTCAGTTGCTCTCAGTAGCACATTGAAACTCCGTATCGGATCTGGACTGTACGTCGAAAGTCCAATTACTACGAAATTATATAATTAAGATCGCCTTGCTGGACTTAACCACCACCTCAAAAATCAAGTCCAGATAGTGTCCCGAAGCTATTCGCTTGAGTCAGGAGTGAAGTGTGTGAACGTGGATATCTTAGAAATAAAAATCTAAATTTAAGTGATCTGAGACTTGTCGCTTGCGGGCCAAAAATAAGGATTCAGACCATCAGAATCTGACCCAAATACACCCTCAGATCAGGGGAAATTTCATACACAGGCCAGTGTACTTGTGGCCCTGATCGGTGATCGTGGACCGTTGAACTGAAACTGGTCCGCCATGGGGGATCTGTAAACCCGATCGAACCAAAAACTCAGCTTAACCTAGATCCAACATAAGGGAGCTTAAGTCTGACCTTAGGCTCAAGGGGGGCTCCGAAAGTGCTCCGTTGAGCTGAAACAGACGTCCTTTGGCTATAACCTAAGTATACCTTAGCCCTGGGGCCATTTTCATTAGTTTTAGGCCTATATAAGGACCTAAAACCCTCTCTCATTCACTCCATACGAATTTGGAAAAAACTCTAGGAGAGAGAAGTGAGTAAAGAGAGAGAAAGTGAGAGAGAAGTTGGAGTCACACTTGGGATTCGATCCCTGCTATTCTACATGCCTATCCATCACTACCAAATCACTATTCCGGTGATTCTGACTTCATTCTTAGGTAAGAAAACCTAACCCTAATCTATTCTAGGGTTTCAATTGTCACTAGTAGCGAAATAGCCGACTCAACTCATGCTATAGGTTGTCATTCCATCATTGACGAAGACTTAGAGTCTCTGTCGAATTCGTTACGCTTCTACGGTGTAAGGTGCGGACTATAGACGTATAGATTATGGTTTTCAAGGCTTTCAATGTCGATTAATGATTTATTCTCGACATGGGTGCTATTTCACATGCAAAATGTGTCGTTTGTTTCGCTTTACGATTATATATGAGCTATGTTGAATATAGTGTATTCTATGTACGTATTGAAATGTTTGAATATGTATGGAATTTGGATTTGTGTCTAACATGATTATCTGCCATGACTATATGCTTGTTATGTATGCAACAACTCCCTAGTGAAAGGACTTGCCCTAAATTACACCACGGCCAATATACACTATATATGTTAAAGTGTGTAGCCCACGTGTTCGTGGAAATGATTAAAGGAGTATGGAACCCGGAGTCGTGTATGCCATGATTATCCATCTTGGGTATATGCGTGTGGTATACGGGGCAACTCCCTAGTAAAAGGATTTAGCCTAATGCGTGTATAACCAACATACAATATGTATGAAGATAAGTGTAGTCTAAGTGATTATAGAAATGTCTGAGTAAGCTAGTAGTTACTAAGGAATACCTTGTATGAGGATTGAGATATGTTTCTCAGTTACCTTAATTATGTATATGATTTCCTCCATGTATGTTTACATTATGATGTCTATTTTGTTTACAGAATGAATGTGTGTGAAATCATGTTTGGGTTGTACTTCACAAGATGCCCATGTAATTGTAAGAATTGAATTATTTGTTCATTACTGCTTTGTTGTCTCATATGATTACTTGCTGAAATTGGATGAGTTTGAGACTATATATAGTCTAGGCAATCGGTAATCGACCCTGATTAGGTGGTTGAGATTGTTTCACCACACAAGACGTGCTTAACGAATCTGGGCCGTACTTCGGTTGGCGCAGTGGTTTGGCCACAGGGAGTGCTTACGCACTTCATGTCATTCAACTTGTCATGCGCTCGGGCTAGTCGAGCTTATCAAGTAACCCAATTGACCCGATGTATGTTTACCATGTACGGACGCCACTGCCTGAACCTAAGGTACCAAACTCACCAGTGAAATCTCGTTTAACCTTGGTACCTCGATCCGCTAAAACTCATGAGCCGGACATGGTGGTATGGAAAACTGTGGTCGAGCTCTCGGCTTACGCTGGGGAGATGAGCCTCCCCGTAGTGACCAGTGAGCAACCCAAACTCGTGAGCCGAATACGGTGGTATGGGACACTGTACTCGAGCTGTCGACCTACACTAATCAGGTGATGAGCCCTTTGTAGTGACCTCGAGCGTACTCTGAGCCTACGTGTAGGCGACGACCCTTCCATAGCAACAAAAGTATAAACTAGGCCTACACTGATCAGGCGATGAGCCCATTGTAGCGACCTAGAACCGCAACATCGTATGAGATTTACTAGGATTGACGGCCCAAGAATGGATCCTTGTTTAGGAATGATATAAGGGAGGTACCTTAGATTTCCAATCCTGCTGTATGAAAGGAACTAATAATAACTCGGTAATTACGCTTATAACATCGCACTGCATGTGCCCCGGGTTGAAGAGCACAGAGGGAAGAAAGCATGTCGCGACCGTAAGATGTTGTCGTACGAGGGAGTGTAAGCGAAGGCTTGCATCATGAATACATTCATCCTTACATTAATAAGAGTATCTAGGAATGTTTAATATGTTTGCTTTATCATTACTGCTTGACTAAATTGATAACTTGTTAATCTTGTTAATCTTTGCTCTATGATTCCACTGAGTTGATCACTCACTCCCACATTCTGGGACGGTGTTCTGAACACTCACCAAACCCTGTCTTAGTTGTAGATGACGATGCGACTCAGGAGGCGGAGCCTGATTACTATGACGATCAGGATGAGTTCTCGTATATGCAGTTCTCCGGCGGTTTCTCTTAGGCCTTCCGGATCAACGGAGCTACTGGGCTTATCATTGTAGTTGAACTATTTCTTGTCATTTTGATTTTTGAACTATTACATGTATATGGTGACTCAGTGATGTATTCATACTCTGGAGACTGATCGTGAACTTTTGGCTCATACACGTATATATATACATCTTTTAGTCTTCCGCTTGCGTTATATTAATTGGTCTGGAGTATGAATTACTGTTTTGGTATAATCCCACTCATGATTAACGTACTAACACGGACAACATTCAATCATAAGCATATATGTTGCATAAGTGATGTTTTGAAACTTGGGAGTTGAGTTGCTACTCGACCCTCGATTTTCAAGGCGTTACATGATACCCTTGTGTTAGTGGAGCACGGGATGTATCAGACCCTTACTTTACCTGTTATGAATCTCTTGAATTATTGTTAATATTAAAGGATAACCTTCACTATCAGTAGGGCATTGACCCTCTCCCAACCGTACTATGCAGATGATGTATAGATTAAAGACTTAGAAGACAACTTTCCTATAGAAGACTATACTAAAATAACGAGAAGATGGTCTATTAATTTGTTTTATACTTTCGCTGCGAAACTCTGATGTCGTAATAAACCTCCTTTGTGAGGCCATTTGATTATTCCTTTTACTTTGATGATATATAATCAATACAGTTGATTTTATTCTTGTGAATGTTACCTTCATGAATGTATCCGGATGTAAACAAATGAAAAAAAAAATAGGGTTCGATTTTAAAGCATCTAATTGTATGTTATTGACACCCGGATTTCTCGAGCACAAGTATAAACTCTGGCCATGAAATTTCGGGTTGTTACACGCACTCACAATGTGTATCAAAGAGCCAAGATGCTATCAAACTGAATCAAAATACTGTCAGTACGCTAGCTTTTCTTCAATTTCAGAATCACGATTATGAGTTTAAGAAGAAAATACAGGATGACCATATCCGTACAATATTCCTCTCAATGAGATGAACAGCTCATAAGCTGAAATGTTATCGGATTTGATGCCTAAACTCTTTCAATACTTGTATTTTGAATATTCTATTTTAGAATCAGGGAAAAACAAAGGATGTAAACGAATTCAGAATGAATAAGATTGATGATTTTCTCTATATTTTCTCTATTATGATTAAGTAAGATAATTCCCTAAATCAAATACATTTGTTTCTTGTCGAAACAAAATGGCGACTCTACTAGGGAAATTTATCTTATTTAATATTAAAATAGAGAAAGTTTAGAGAATTTCATCATGGTTTGGCATCATACCGACCCCAAAATGGCGCTTTCAACGGGAACATCCTTCCCTTCATCCCTAAGATAGAATATTTTATTATTTAAATACTAATTGAGATTTTATATTGTTAATTGAAGGATACAAGACAGAATTCCGAATTACAACTAATGGCAGTCGTTACAAATAAGACGAACTTCTACTTCACAACAACTGGGTTCATGATAGAATATGTTACAAATCAATCTGCAAACCATGAAGGTCGATCTACTGCAGGTAAAAACGACAAGTCCCGAGTCATGACGAGAGTCATAACCATTTCACCACTGGCACAGGATAATAATAACAATTGGGTTGTTGTATTATCCCAAAGGACAAGAGCCCGAAATGTTGCATTTGCCAGGGTGAATTCATCTCCAAAGAAAGTCATAGGACCAGTTACACGGAATGTGGCCAGAAAGAATCCCGAACTCGCTCCTCCAGCATTATATCCAGGAAAATCTTTCCCTCCTCTGACATCACAAAACTTTCCAACCCTACACGTGGCAAACATTCGATGGACAAGAAAGGAGAAGGGCAAATCACTTATGAGAAATCTATCAATTTCCACATCACCCCAGAATACACCTTCGGAAGCTACATCTCAATCAGTTGAATTCTATGCAATTACAGAAGAGTCAAGCGAAACTCCTATCTCGTTAAGCCCAATTATGTTAATGCGTTCCCACTCTACTCCGATAATGGCTTCATCAAGGAGCAGAGAAGCCACTGTACATATGACAGGAGTCAATTAAGGCCCTCTAGCAAGTATTGATGAGCAAATGGTCGAAATGGCAGAAGCTCAAAGAACTTTAATGGAAGAATGTCGAAGCCTCCGAGAAGCTTTAGCTACTCTTGCTCATAACGTGGCTCAAGTAACGGCAGATACGAATAAACCTGAACAACAACACGAAGGTTCGTTACTGCGTAGAGCAGGATCACATGGGTCTGCTCCGGCGATGAGAATCATAATGCAAGAAGAAATGTGACAAATGGTTGCAAAAGTTGTCAGTGAACGTACACATACTGGGAGGTTCCGTTACAAAATGCCATATCCAAATGAAGTAGAGGATGTACCATTCCGGGCTAATTTCAAGCATCTAGATTTCCAAAAATTTAATGGAGATGGATCTCCAAAAGAACAACTGGTACGCTTCATCACAACAATGGGTACCTTCTCCACTGCTTCACAATACTGTTTGTGACTATTTGGTTCTTCCTTAACGGATAAAGCATTCCAATGGTATTCTAATATGGAGTCGGAATCGAAAAAAACTTGGGAACAAATGCAAGATGCATTTATATCTAACTTCTTCTTGTCAAACCGTGACGTTAGTATTACGAAATTAGCTTCTGTAAGACAGAGAGAAAATGAACCTGTGGAAAAGTTTATCGATAGGTGGAAAACTTTGGGAGCTTCATGCAAATAGTTACCTAAAGAAAAAGAACAAGTAAATATGTGTCTGAATTGTATGGAACTAGGAGTTTCCTTTGGGCTCACAAGTGTTAACATAAGAACCTTCTAAGATCTCGCAACAAAGGCACATGCGTTATAATTGATGGCCAGGAAAATGCCAACATTTCAAATCAGAACAGAGAAAAGGGGATCAAATAAATCAATGGTAAAAACTTTTGATCGAGAAAAGAAAAGAGTTACCTTTTACAATAAGCGAAAAATAAGAAAAAGTGAAGATTCAGATCGTTATAAAGAACGTGTGAATGACAAACGACCACGATTGTATGATTATCATAAAGAATACGATTTCAAAAAAGATGTTATACTGATGATGGAACAGTTATTGGCCACCGGAACATACAATTACTTCAGCCTAGGCGTCCAGAAGAAGTTGAGATGACTAAGGAAAGGAAGTATTGTCGTTATCATTGTTATGTGGGACATCCAATAGAAAATTTCTTTACACTAAAAGATATATTACAAAAAATGATAAAATAGGGTGAGATGATAATGAAGAAAAATGAGAAAAGGTACAAGAAAGTGGCTGTGAACATGACGTCTGCAAGAGATCCTTCAAAGATCTGGAAAGATAAAGGGAAGGTTGTAGCGACAAGAAAATAGCTAGTTGCAATAGACTTCATTAAAGATTGTAAATACAATATGTAAATCTAGCACCTAGAGTTGTCAAATTTTGTTGTGCCAAATCATTTAGAATCAGTATCATGTATTGATGAGATGAATAGATCAAATTTGTATCATGTATTGATGAGATGAATAGATCAACTTCGTGCACTTTAAAGTTGTCCACGTCTTCGACGAACTTTTCTACATATTCAAGCTGAAGAGCGTTGTCGAAGTTCAAGATTTCAAGCTCAAGTACAAGTACAAGATCAAGGCTCTAGTTCAAGTTTAATCTTCAAGTTTTCTACTTTAAAGACTCAAGAACTCAAGCCCTAGTTCAAGCTCAAGTTTAATATTTTGAAGACAAGCTTCAAGTATTTCAAGTGAATGAGTTTGTAGAGCGAACGATGTTTCAATTGTTCAAACTCACAAACAAGGTATGGATGACCCTAGATTGACCATAGGATGAGTCATATTCGTTACATATTTTATTTGGATCATTGCATAAGTCATTTCCTCGACTAGTCTAAGCTCTGGCTCGACCAGTCCATGAGTTTCTCGACTAGTCCAAGATTAGTTACAAATTTTCATAATTTTCTGTTGGACCCTCGACCAGTCGTGGAGATTGCTCGACTAGTCGAGTGAACAGTGCTCAACTCAATTGTTGGACCCTCGACCAGTCGTGCAGGCTCAACTCAAAGTTCAGCAATGGTTTTTGGTCCCACTCGACCAGTTGAGTGCATTGCTCGACCAGTCAAGCAGGCCACTCCACCAATCGAGCAAGCCACTCGACCAATCGAGTAACGATCTTATCTTATCACACAAAAAATTTTGAAAATTGGTTGGTCCTTCGACCAGTCGAACCGACCCTTAGACCAGTCGAGAGAACAGTATTTTCACCTATAAATAGAGGACGAATTTCAAAGTTTTTCATTCATTCTATGCTAAATCAAGTCATCACTCTGAGAGATGAGTCTCTGCATTTGTTAAGCTATATTGTGCTCATTTTAGATTCATTTTAATAGCTTTTGTTATTTGATTTTGTGATCTCCATTCAACTCTATATTATTAAAGAAGGGAATTGTGATTTTCCCTCTTTTGAGATCAAAATCAAATCAAGCTAGCCCAGGTTGATTTAATTTAAAATTAATTTAGACCTAAAACCCTTTCACTTATGAGACTGGACATTGAACATCTTTGTCTATATCGAATTGGTTCTACCGGGCTTCATCAGAAGAAGAATCTTCAGATAAGTACAATTTAATTTTTTGCATTTTATGGTTTGTGAGATTTAGTCAGGAAAAAATTATTGTGGGGTTTTTGGAATTGTGTAAGCCCATTTGAAAGACAGAATTATGAAGGTTTTAAGGTGAACCTTGGAATACCTTATTTCATAATGAAAGCCAATATCTCATGGGTGTGGATATTAAGAGTGGAGTAGTTGTGTGGTTGTTTGCTAACAGTTGGTGTACACATAAACAAACTACTATAATTCCTGGAGTTATGGTGGATGGTTGGATTTGTTTATTTGTACGAATGTTGTAATTTACTTTATGCACTTGTGGTGAATATTGTAATAACTTAGTTTATTTCCTTTGCCTTTTTATTAGTTTGAATTTTTTATACTTACAAACGTTCTAGCAGGGTTATCCTGCCATAAACCTTTAGTTTTTGGTGTTAGGTTATCCTTAGAACTCAGTTTGTATCAACCTCTCAAGACTAGTGCATTTAAGGTTGCTATTTACTTGTGTTATTTTATTATTTGATTGTGCTATCTATTTTTGTATTCCGCATTTATTTTTTAATTTGGCATAGTCCTATTCACCCCCCCTCCCTCTAGGACTTAGAGCTCGGCCTTTTCAAGTGGTATCAAAGCTTAATAGCTCTTTTTTTATTATTATTTGGACTTATTTTCTGAGCTAACTAATCTGAGCTTGTAAGATGTCAAATTTTGATAGCCTCTCAATTACTAAGCCTCTACCTTTTGATGGCTTCAATTATGCCTATTGGAAACCCGGAATGAGGATCTTTTTAAGGTCCATAGATGAGAGTGTGTGGCAAGCCACAACAACTAAATGGAACCCACCTACATTTGAAGTTCTAGGCACTGATAGAACTAAATTTGTTAAAGTTATACCTTATTTTTCATGGACCACTCTTCAGAAAAATGAGAGTAATGCTAATGCAAAGGCTTTAAATGCAATCACTTGCGCACTATCACCGGATGAATTCAAAAGAATTATATCTTGTGATATTGCAAAGCAAGCCTGGGACATTTTAGAAATGACACACGAGGGTACGACTATAGTCAAGAAATCTAAACTTCAAATCCTCATCACTCAGTTTGAGAAAATACGTATGGAAGAAAGTGAAACTTTGATGAACTTCTATACTAAGTTAAATGACATAGTCAACTCTATGTAGGGTCTTGGTGATAGTATCCCAGAAAGTAAAGTCTATGCAAAGATATTGTGTTCATTGCCTGATAGGTTCAATTCTAAGGTCACCGCCATTCAGGAACTTCGTGATACGAATAATATACGGGTTGAAGAGCTTGTTGGTTCTTTACAAACCTACAAGTTAAATTTTAAGGCTCTTAAAGGTAAGTTCATAGCCCTTAAGTCTTATATAAATATTTCTCATGATAATGCTAATAATTTTAATTGTGAAATTTTTGAAGATGATATGGCACTATTAGCCAAGAAGTTTTATAAAATTTTCAAAAGTAAAAAGAGGGTAGATTTTTAAAAACCTTCTGAAAAGAAAATGACTAGATCTAAAAATTGAATATCTATTAATGACAACCAATGCTTCAACTACCATGAATATGGGCATTTGGCAAACAAATGTCAAAAGAGGGACATACCTAAGAAGAAAGGTATGTTGGCTACATGGGATGAATCGTCTTGCTCTGAAGATTCTTCCGAATCCAAGTCTACTAATGAGGTCAAGGCCTTAATGACTCTAACCAGAGTCACTTCCTCAGACAGTTGTAATTTAACTTATGATGAAAATTTGAGAAGCGACCCTGAAAATGATAATGATTTACAAGATGCCTATAATGCCCTCTACAAGGAAAGTTGCAAGATAGCTGTAAAATTAAAACTTCAAAAGGAAAAGTTTTTAAAGTTAAATGAAGATTTTGATAACTTAGTTTAAGAAAAATCGCATTCTTCTGATTGTTTTGAAAAATCTAAGCGTGATTTAGATTTAAAAACATCCCAAGTTGAAAACCTTAAATCAGAAAATGAAAAACTAAAACTAGAAGTCTCTTCTCTCTCGAGTTTGAAGGATACTTGGAAGTATGCCCAAGATGATCCTAAACTAGAAAGATATCTAACCGGATCAAGGAAATGTGGCGATAGATCTAGTTTGGGTTACGATAAGAATACACATTCTAAAAGTAAGTCCACTCCTCCTAAGTTTGTTAAAGGGGAGTCCTCTAACTCAAAAGGGAAAAGTTTGAATCAAAATAGTTTCAAAAATCCTAAAACTTTTCAGGCTATGAAACCTAAAAGTAACCATATCAATTATAAAAATCAGAATCATAACCCCTTAGCTGAGAAAATTGTAGATTTACTTAAGGAGCTTCTAAAATCTAACTCAAATGGTAGAATGTATAACAACTATAAGCATAGAAAAACCAACAATGCTCCAAATCCCAAAACAATAATGAAATGGGTCCCTAAGGTTGCTTGTTTAGTTGCCCACACCGCTTTCAAGGCTTCGAGTCAATCAAAGTGATACCTAGACAGTGGTTGCTTTAGACACATGACAGGAGACAAAGATTTGTTCACCAATCTCAAAGATATGACTAATGGTGCAGTCACATTTGGTGATAGTAGCAACTGCAGAATTGCTGGCCAAGGTACGGTTCAACTCTTTAATCTTCCTCCATTTAAGAATGTTTTATTCATAGAGGGCCTTAAGCATTTCTCAAATTTGTGATAATAAATATAGCATCAAATTTACCAACCAAGGGTGTGAGATTTCTAATGAGAATGGTTCTATGATATTAACTGGTCGCAGAACATCTGAGAACTGCTATATAGTCAGTGATTCAAGCTCCTCTAAGTTATCGTGTTAAATGGTCCAGACCAATGAGACCGATTTATGGCATAAACGCCTAGGACATGTACACTACCATAATCTTTATGGACTAAGCAAAGGTGAAGTAATAAGAGGTCTACCCAAGTTAAGGAAAATAGATAAAATTTGTAGCGAATTTCAGATTGCAAAACAAACTAGGAGTGCTCACAAGAAAGTGAACTCCAGTGCCACATCCAAACCCCTTGAACTCCTCCACATGGATCTCGTTGGACCTACTAGATCAGAGAGTTAAGGCGGTAAGAAATATATTCTGGTAATAATAGATGATTTTACCAGGTATACATGGGTAGTTTTCATGAGAGAGAAATCTGAAACTCTCGATGAAGTGAAAAGGATACTCAAGCATATCCAAACTGAGAAGGAATCACATGTCTCTAAAATCCGTAGTCAACATAGTTCTGAATTTGACCATAGTAGTTTTGAGAAGTTTTGTGGCGATCATGGTATATTGTATGAATTTTTTACTCCTAAGACACCTCAACAAAATGAGGTTGTTGAAAGAAAAAATCGTGTACTTCAAGAAATGGCTAATGTGATGTTAAATAGCATGAAGCTTCCTAAAAATCTTTGGGCTGAAGCAGTGAACACAGCTTGTTATATTATTAACCATGTTTATACTAGAAAATCAAATAATAAGACTGCATATGAACTATGGTTCAATAAGAAGCCTACTGTAAAATACTTTCGAGTTTTTGGCAGCGAGTGCTATATTCTACGGGACCAAGAAAATCTGGGAAAATTCGACACTAAAAGTGACAAAGGGATTTTTCTAGGGCATGCTCTAAACAGTCGAGCGTATCGTATTCTCAATAAGAGGACTGGTGTAATTCAGGAGTCCATTAATATGGTTATAGATGATCACCTGAATACACCTATCTCAAGTTCAAAAGATGATGAAGTCTCTTTGTTTAATAAACTAGACTCTTCATCCAGTCAAAATAACACTGAACTGCAGTCAATTAAAGACCATCCAACTGATCAAATACTTGGAAACCCTCTCACTGGTGTACGTACTCGTAGAAAATTAGAAAACATTTGTAATTATGTGTGCTTCACATTCCAAATTGAGCCGGCCAACGTAAAAGAAGCGCTTACTGATGAAAACTGGATAGTGGCTATGCAAGATGAACTTAATCAATTCATAAGGAATGATGTATGGTACTTATTTCCTAGACCTAATGATAAACATATTATTGAAACTAAATGGATTTTTAAAAATAAGTCTGATGAATTAGGTAACATTATAAGAAACAAGGCTAGACTGGTTGTACAAGGGTACACTCAGATAGAAGGCATTGACTATGATGAAACCTTTGCCCTAGTAACTCGTCTTGAATCTATTAGACTGTTCATATCCATTGCTTATTACAAAAATTCAAAATATATCAAATGGATGTTAAGAGTGCTTTCTTGAATGGTGATCTGCATGAGGAAGTATATGTTGAACAGCCTAAGGGTTTTGAAGACTCTAAACATACTGATTATGTTTATTGCTTGAAAAAGGCACTCTATGGATTAAAACAAGCTCTCAAGGCATGGTATGAGAAATTGACTTAGTTTCTACTGAGTTATAACTTTGTAATGGGGGGTGTTGATAAGACACTGTATGTAAAGAAACACAATGATCATATACTGTTTGTACAGATATATGTTGATGACATTATCTATAGATCTACCAGTTCTAACATGTCTATTGAGTTTGCAGATTTAATGAAGTCCAAATTTGAAATGAGTATGGTTGGAGAACTGAACTACTTTTTAGGTCTGCAAGTGAAACAACTTGAAGACAAAATTTTTATTTCTCAAACCAAGTATATGCTAAACTTGGTGAAAAAGTTTGGATTCGAAAGCAGTAAAAAACTTCAATACTCCTATGAGTACGACTCTGAAACTCTCTAAGGATTCGACAGGTAAAAGTGTAGATCCTAAGTTGTATTGCAGTATGATAGGTAGTTTATTATATTTAACTGCAAGTTGACCCGATATTGCATTCAGCGTAGGAATTTGTACTAGGTATCAATCCGACTCTAAAGAATCCCAGCTGATTGTTGTTAAGCGTAATTTGAGATATGTCGCAAGTTCGGCCAATATTGGCCTTTGGTATCCATATGATACTAATGTTCAATTAGTCGGTTATACGGATGCTAATTGGGCTGGTAATATTGATGACCGCAAGTCTACTAGCGGTGAATGTTTTTATGTCGAAAACTGTCTAGTTTCGTGGTATAATAAGAAATAGAGTTCCATATCGCTTTCCACAGCTAAGGCTGAGTATATTGCAGCCGGTAATGCATGCACTCAGCTTGTGTGGATGAAAAGGATGTTAAATGATTACAGATTTGCGCAAGATTCTATGGTTCTGTATTGCGATAATTCTAGCACAATCAACATTTCTAAAAATCCAATCCAGCATTCACGAACTAAGCATATTAACATTAGATATCATTATATTCATGAATTAGTGGAAGATAAGATTATTTTATTGGATTATATTCAAACTAAAAATCAACTTGTAGACATTTTCACAAAACCAGTTGACAGAAACAGGTTTACTAAATTGAAATTAGATATTGGTATGTGTAATGTGATCTGAATAAATTGTGTTTGCTTGTACTATATTGCATGTTTTTCATTTTTTTGGGAAATTTTTAAATAAAAAATTGTTGAAAAATGAAAATTTTTAAAGTTGCACGACCAGTCGAGTACACACTCGACCAGTCGTTGCACGACCAGTCGAGTATGTACTCGACCAGTCGAGTAGCTCAGGTTTGGGGGTTTTATATGTGGAAAAAGCATTATTTCCTCCATTCTCTCATCTTCTCCAACGAGCCCTTCCATGACTAGTTGAACCCACCTTTGATTGCAACTTGGTTAGTGCATCTTTTTCATTTTCCTTTTGGATTTAAGATCTTTGGACTTTTATTTCCTTGATTTTGAGGTTTATTTTAAGGTTTCTAGTGGTTTCTTTGGTTTTCTAGTAAAAAATCTGATTTAGGTGAAACCGTCCATTCCTTTCTTGTATTTCTTTTGTGCATTGTGTAATGGATAGTAGATACAAGAAGAGATCCTCTCGTGGTCCCTCTTCTTCTCGTTTCACACCGGTTACGGTGCGTACTCTTTGACCACCCGAAGAGGACCCCAAATACGTGTGGGATATTCATCTCTGCAATGTAATTGTTAAGCGTGAAAGTGCCCTGGTTTGTCAATTAGCATGAGTGTTGAGTCAGCAAGATAAGTGAGCCCCATAGGAAGATCATTCAAGCGTTTGTCTCAACTAGATGTGTGTCTCGAATTCATCAAAGGTAAACTTAGCCTCACATCCCATATATAAAACCCTTAAAAATGGTTAAAACAACATAAGGTTTTTTGTGTAAAAACTATTTTGCAAAATCAGGAAAATCTCTAAGTTTTCAACCTTTGTCGATTTATTGAAAGTTCTTCGATGAAATCAGACTCTGTTATCAATGTCCTCGAAATTCACTCGATGTTATCGAAATGAGAACTTCAGATATCCAGTAACCAAAATAAATCTTGGACTGAATTACCAATGAATCGATGATAGTGTCGATATCATCGACTTTTGAATCTCGAGTTCATTGAATCGGCTCGATAAAATCAACATCTAGTCAGTTTGTGTTCAGTAAGCAGTTAAGGAAAATCATGTGATTTTAGATATCTCGAAGGGAGCCTCGATATCTTTAAATTTCAAATCTCGATGATATCGATGGACCATCGATGATATCCAATTTGGGCACAAAACTATCCAGCAAGCTTTCAGGTAAATCCTTTTTAAATGTTCGAGGTATCGAGAATCCCTTGATGATATCGATATTCAAAGATTGATCATATCGAGATCAGGTTGATGTCATCGAATTGTGACACAAAACTGTTCAGTAAGTTTATAGAAAAATTCCTTAAAAAGATCGATGAATCGAAAATGGCATCGATATCATCGATATTCAAAACCAGATGATATTGAGGGATGCTCGATCATATCAATACCTGTTCAGTTCCAAAGGCAAGTCTACTCTTAGGTTTTTAAATGTCGAGGAATCGAAGCATGGGTCGATGAAATCAGAGTTCAAAATTCGATGACATCGAAGCATGTTCGATATCCTCGATCAGTTGACAAAAAGGTCCAAAAGTGTTTGAGAGATTGAGTTTATGTCATCGAGCGGCCATTCGACATTATCGAGAGTATACACTCGATGATATCAAAGCCTGCTCGATGATATCGAACTCTGTAAAAAATATGACTGTTTTATTTCCATTGGAACTTTTTGCCTATTTAATGAGAGCTTGCCTGAGGTTGTGAGTAGAGAAAATAGATAGATAGATCTTTTGAGTGTTTAATTCAGATCACCTACCCTAAGCCCTTTTCTCTCATGAGAGTTCATTCATCAATCCACCCTCATCATTGATATTCAATAGAGTGGATTGGTGAATGAACTTCCGCATTCAAGGATCTTTCAGTTACCACCTTAATGGCAAATCATTGAGCTGAGATTCCTTAAATGCATAGATCGTGGTATTACTCTATCACTCCAATGATTAATCATTTAATAGAGTAATTACCAACATAACCTTGACCCAACCCGTCGCCTTACATTGGAGCATCATAAGTGTTGTGGATCAAGGAAGCCGAAGATTCTTCATCAACAAAGGAGGAGATCTTCATCAACATGCTAAATGGGGCTCATCTACTTATCTGTAAGTCATTAGAGTCCAGAGACCCTGTTGATCATTCCTTTGTGTAGGATTGGGTCATAGGTGATTCTTACTCCTTTCAAGTCCTCATAAGAGGCCTCCGATGGGAGAATATGTGTGGGTGATGTGTGTTGACCCTTGCTCTTAGTGAGCATAAACGTAGGTCCTTAGTGTAGGTCCTCGGCCTGTGTGGCCTAAAACCCTAGGTATCGTGTGTTGACCCTTACTCTTGGTGAGCATAAACTTACGTCCTTAGTATAGGTCCTTGGCCTGTGTGGCCTAAAACCCTGGGGGATGTGTGTTGACCCTTGCTCTTGCTGAGCATAAACTCTAGTTTCCTTGTGTGGATCCTTGGCCTGTGTAGCCTAAAAACTAGGTGCTGTGTGTTGACCTTTGCTCTTGTATAGGGCATAAACTCTAGGTTCCTTGTGTGGATCATTGGCCTGTGTAGCCTAAAATCTGGGTGTTGTGTGTTGACCCTTGCTCCTGTGTGGGGCATAACTTGTGTCTCTTAGAGACATGTTAGGTACCTTGTGTAGGTCCTAGAGTCAGCCTTGTGTAGGTCGTACCGGTTTGAGGTCAACCTGATTTGAAACCTCCGTTACCAAGATCCGGTACACTCAAGGATTGAGTGCGTCCACCGAAAGTAGAGTAGACACAGTCGAACCACTACAAAAATGATTGTGTTTGGGATTGCTATTTACTTTTACTACTTGTATGATTTCTCTGAATGTTCTCATAATACATGCTTCCATGATTACCTAGAACTAATTAGAATCACATCTCATACACAATCACATCCATCATGAACTATGTTCCTCATCTTGTTTATATTTTGAATAGTCTTATGATTAGATCCTCTATTTGGCTTGGATGCCATTAGAGTTACATTGAAGAAATCCTGAAACTTGCATATTTATTCTAGATAGGGTTGATAGGTTTTAAATTATCATAAAATTTTAAAAAGTCTTATTCACCCCCCTCTAGGATACCTTGGGATATTCTCACTTCTACTAAAGTGGTCATTACCGCAATTTCAGAGTGGATTGTTAATTCCAATCATTTGAGTCCTTTCAATATAGTTCTCCTCCTTGAAGCTGTAGGATGGGCTAACATATTAAATTGGGGCGGTCCTACATACCGGTCCATTGTACAGGCCATGTACGTATGTCTCTGTGACTTCTCTGTTGAAAACTTAACCTTTACTGTAACAACTAGAGAAGGTCCAGTTGATGTAGACCGTCACTTGATCTTTGGTTTGATGGATATTCCTATGAATGATGAAGGAATACATAACTCTACATTAGTTGCGAGACCATCTGAATCAGAAAACGTATGCTAACTAGAGTGTTATGCAACATGAATGCGGAATGGAATTCCGGTATTGTGCTCAATTCCAAAAATATGTTACCCAGATACAGGATTCTTCATTGAATATTTATTTCAAATGTGTATCATCGGTCTGGTAATAAAACTCAGTTAACATCTTTCATGGCGCGCATTCTTCACTCCATTATTTCTGGTGTTCAAGTTTGTCTTTCGTCTCTTATTTGTTATATCATAATTCAGTTTCGTCTCCATCCTTGCCATAGTGATATTCCTTTTGCATATCTGATGACCACCCTAGCTATTCATAGTCTTGTGGTCATGCCTGTTGGAGAAGCTCCTATTTCCCATCTACCCTTCAACAATTCCAACATTAACAAGATGAATCTGAGATTGGTACCCGGCCAAGTTGATAGGGATGATGGAGGAGCTGCTGAAGAAGCTAGAGAGGAAGATGCTTTACCTCCTGATGATGTGAACATGGATGATTTATTCGATGAATTAGAATCTGATTCTGAGGCTGATCCTGACTTTCAACCATCCGAGTTTGATGAGCGGTTGAGAACCTTAGAGGAAAAGGTGGAAGGTTTGTATGTATCCCAAGAGACTCAATTTAAGTATATGCACAAATACCTTAGGCACATTAACAAGGGATTACATCAAATTGATCCTTCTATCCCTGCTTCTTCTTCGGGTTCTGACTAGTCTTTTCATTTTAGGCATGTATTAACTATTGTCTTTATTTGTGCTTGGATAGTATTTGGACTTTTTTTTTGTGAATATGACTTTATGTTTCCTTAATATATTTTGATGAACATGTTTATGATATTTACTCCCTTATTTCTTATACTTCTCATATCTCTTTGATTATATCATCTGATTGTATTTCTTTCGTTTGTCATATTGTGACAAAAAGGGGGAGAAAATGTGGATTGATTTTAATACTTTTTTATGATTGGGGATGTGTGATTGTAGAATGTGGTGTATTTTTTTGGATTGGACATGTATTTGATTTATACAGGTTCTACATATCACTTCACCTAGATTGAGGGGGAGTAATGGATTGAGGGGTGCACATTTGGTGCATGATTCTTTATTATGCATGATTCTTTATTTGGTAACTGGTGCATGATTCTTTATTTGGTTTTATCACAAATTTGACAAAGGGGGAGATTGTAAATGATATATTGTAAATCTAGCACCCAGAGTTGTCAAATTTTATTGTGCCAAATCATTTAGAATCTGTATCATATATTAATGAGATGAATAGATCGAATTTGTATCATGTATTGATGAGATGAATAGATCAACTTCGTGTACTTTAAAGTTGTCCACGTCTTCATCGAACTTTTCTACGTATTTAAGTTGAAGAGCGTTATCGAAGTTCAAGATTTCAAGCTCAAGTACAAGTACAAGTTCAAGGCTCTAGTTCAAGTTTAATCTTCAAGTTTTCTACTTTAAAGACTCAAGAACTCAAGCCTTAGTTCAAGCTCAAGTTTAAGATTTTGAAGACAAGCTTCAAGTATTTCAAGTGAATGAGTTTGCAGAGCGAACGATGTTTCAATTATTCAAACTCACAAACAAGGTATGGATGACCTTAGATTGACCATAGGATGAGTCATATTCATTGCATATTTTATTTGGGTCATTTCATAAGTTTATAGGTCATTTCCTCAACTAGTCGTAGTCTTTATTCGACTAGTCCAAGCTCTGGCTCGACCAGTCCAAAATTAGTTACAATTTTTCAGAATTTTCTATTGGACCCTTGACCAGTCATGGAGACTGCTTAACTAGTCGAGTGAACAGTGCTCGATCAATCGTGCAGGCTTGACACAAAGTCCAACAAGGTTTTTTGGTCCCACTCGACCAGTCGAGTAACAATCTTATCTTATCACGTCAGAAATTTTGAAAATTGGTTGGTTCTTTGACTAATCGAACCGACCCTTAGACCAGTCAAGAGAACAGTATTTTCACTTATAAATAGAGGACAAATTTCAGAGTTTTTCATTCATTCCAAGCTAATTCAAGTCATCGCTCTAAGAGATAAGTCCCTGCATTTTTTAAGTTATATTGTGCGCATTTTAGATTTATTTTAATAGCTTTTATTATTTGATTTTGTGATCTCCATTCAAATCTATTTTATTAAAGAAGGGAATTGTGATTTACCCTCTTTTGAGATCAAAATCAAATCAAGCTAGCCCAGGTTGATTTAATTTAAAATTAATTTAGACCTAGAACCCTTTCACTTGTGAGCCTGGACATTGAACATCTTCGTCTACATTAAATTGGTTCTACCGGGCTTCATCAGAAGAAGAATTTTCAAATAAGTACAATTTAATTTTCTGCATTTTATAGTTTGTGAGATTCAGCCAGGAAAAAATCATTGTGGGGTTTTTGGAATTGTGTAAGCCCATTTGAAAGATAGAATTGTGAAGGTTTTAAGGTGAACCTTGGAAAACCTTATTTCATAATGAAAGCCAATATCTTGCAGGTGTAGATATTGGGAGTGGAGTAGTTATGTGGCTGTTTGCTAACAATTGGTGTACACACAAACAAACCACTATAATTCCTGGAGTTGTGGTAAATGGTTGGATTTGTTTATGTGTGTGAATGTTATAATTTACTTTATGCACTTGTGGTGAATGGTGTAATTTACTTTATGCACTTATGGTGAATGTTGTAATAACTTAGTTTATTTCTTTTACCTCTTTATTAGTTTGCGTTTTTATACTTATAAACGTTCTAGTAAAGTTGTCCAGTCATAAGCCTTTGGTTTTTGGTGTTAGGTTGTCCTTAGAACTCAGTTTGTATCAACCTCTTAAGGCTAGTGCATTTGAGGTTGTTATTTACTTGTGTTATTTTATTATTTGATTGTGTTATCTATCTTTGTATTCCGCATTTATTTTTTAATTTGGCATAGTCCTATTCACACCCCCCCTCCCCTCCACGACTTAGAGCTCGGTCTTTTCAATGATCCTCGTTATCATTCGCGATTTTCTGAATCATCCTCTAAAGAAGTCAGTTTAAATGACTTATTTTCCATTTGCCAGAGAGAAGATGAATCGGTCAGAGAATTCGTTAGTTGATGGAGAATTCTGGGGGCACCATGTTTACAGTTGGTGAAAGAAGAAAAATAACAAGTCGAGTGGTGCATAAAATGAATAAGGCCGAATATTATATTAAGTCTTATTGGTCTGAATATACAGACCATTTGAGATCTGATTGAGAAGGCTTACAATTTGGAACAGATCAGTGCGAAAGTATCCGATTTTTATACTAGTCAGTTATCTCAAAGTCTTAAGAGAATAACAACCGATACTGTTGAAGAAGAAAGAAAAATGAAGAACTATCAAGACCAATAAAGAAAATCTAGTAAAGGAAACAGGGGTGATTCTACAACTATGAAAATAAAGAAAGAATTTAGGCAGTTCAAGAACTGTATAAAGTATTCATTCAAAGAAGAAGATATATTTCCTGTGCTGAATATATTGTTGGCAGCAGAGAGGATCAAATTGCTATGACCAAAGCGTCAAAAGGAAATAAAGAAAATAGCTAAAAATGATTACTATTATTATCATTGTTTCCTTAGATATCGAACTGAGAACTGCTTCAACTTAAAGAATATATTACAAGAAATGATTGATAGTGGCAAAATAGTCATAAGGAAAATGTATGATATAAGAAAGGAAATAAGAGCGCACAATCCTGATTGAAGCGATTCTTCATATCTTCGTAATCAGGATGCAAAGCTATAATACAAGTATATTCATAGAGCCTAGGCAAATTCAATCTCAGATAATCCATACATAATGATAAGGCATCAGTATATTTGTCAATATTCACTTTATCAAGGTATATTGTCCCTAAAATCCATTACGGTTTTGATTGCGAAGATTATTAGTATAATACTTCCCAATCAAAAGGGGGTAAGACAATGTTGTGTATTTATCTCCATATATGAATAAAAGGCAGATTCTCAAGTATATCAAGTTCAAGCGTATTAATTTTATCGAATATTATTAATAAGCGTCGACAATGATTATTGTCAAAAAAATATTATCGCCATCGCTAATGCTGCTGACTACTATTACAAAAGCTACTATCATCAAACCGATACTATTGCCAAGTTGATACACTATTTTAAACATAAATATTATCAAGAATACTATTATCAGTAATGATAATATATCATTTATCGATTTACCATCTATGCCAGCGAAGTGTTACGCATAATTCCTGTGATAGCGATAGCGACTTATCATTTACAACAGCAACAAAAAGCCAATACGGCCAGTCACACATATGATCTATTATATCCGGCGATGTGTCAAATATTTTGTGGGCAGCAGTTAGAAGCCAGTGGCCCTAAAAAGCCCTCGAAGGCTACCACATGCTTAGACCCATGTGGGCAGCAGATGAAGCTATTAACTAAAAGCCCTAAGCGGCCAAAGTCCAAATACGGCCAATCACGCGTGAGACCAATGCCATCTGTACAGCTTTCGACAGCATCATGGGGGAAGGTGAGAGAAAATGCCCTCCTGTGAATGGGTCTGACTTTGCAAACGAAGAAAAAGTGGGCTGCAGTATGCGCACTTTGGCTCATCTATAGATAGGTCAATCACGCGTAAGAACCCCTAGATTCCTATTTTGATTCCAGCAGAAACTCATGAGGACAGGGTCTCTAAAGCAAAATACTCCTTCATTGATGGACTGGTAGCCTTGGATTTGGTACTTAAAGGTAGCCTTGTGTGCCCCGTGAACTCTATAGAGTTATTGCGGTCAGCCCTGAGTAGAAAATTCACCGAGTTCACGGCCCCAGTAGCTTCACTGGGCCCTCTGATGGATCGTGGTTTATGAACTCCTCCACCGTGATAAGTCCAGTGAACTCATAAGAGTTACAAAGACCATTCTCGTAAGACCCTGACTTTGATTACTTAAGAGTCTATAAATTATGATTGCTTCACTACTCAAGAGCTTAAACTATGTGTGTAAGTCTAGTCAAGTCCAATAAAGTCTAGTTTACTAAAGTGTATAGTCAAGTCATGGCCAATCAAGTATGCTTAGACAAAATTATAATTACTCCACTACTAACGAGCTTAAAACTGTGTGTAGCATCAAAATTCTACAAATGCATATGTTAGCTCATCCTATTCGATGCTCAAAGCATGCAATTGTTTGATATGATAATATAAATTATGAAAATCTCAAACATTGAATAAAAAGAAAGATAGAAATGTATTTCTTTTGAAACAGGTCCAAATCACAACAACAACAAATACATTCAGAACGTTTACAGTATTCTATTCAAAAGTTGAATCTTCAGGATTAACTATCAGTCTTCAATTATAATGTATGTATCCTTTTGATGAGAACTATGCGATCTTTCTGTTTCTTGCTCCTTTGATGATGAAGGAAAATTATCCCACAAAATTCTCAAAGGTGGCAGAGAATGAAATTGCAAAGAATTAATATTTTCTTCTAGAAGGTTTGGTGACTCGAATGTATTCTTTGAATCCCTTAAAGGAATTCCAAAAGTTATCCATCATTCAATGGTATCAGCAGGTTTTGCTTCATGAACAGTATGTTATGAAGAAATCCTTATGCAAAGCTGACCTAGACAGGGGGCATGATCTGTCTCTTTAAAATAACCTATGCCTTGATTTTTCTGATAACTTCTTACCTGTGGTGGAAGAATATGTATGGCATGGTCCACTGGATAATACTCACATACCAAATAATATTGGTGAGCCCACCAGTACATCCAGGAGTAAGAAGTGAGAACTGGATAATTATAGCCGGGAATTATGAAGCGAGATGCAGTATTGACATTCAAAAGTTGCCTCCATATTCTCATGGGTCTTGTAACAATGTCACAAGTCTCCGAAACTGTTTGGTCAAAACCAAATTCACGAGCAAATCTGCTTGGATAATATGGTTCGCGCCAAAATGTGCTACCTTCTCTCAGTGGAAGAGTACTAGATCTGATGGAAATGAGGAATGAATGCTCGCCAAAAGAGATGGAATCATCATCGACAACTTCTATACCCTCCGAATGGCTAGTAAATGAAAATTAATAAAAGTTGATAAGATCACTATTCCCTATCTTTCGGGTGACCCAACCCTTCGACTTTTCAATTATCCTCCTTAGTTGATAATGTTAAAGAGGCAGCCGATGAGGGTTTGAATATGATCTTTTAGAGTTGGCAAAGGTCCAAGGAAAGTACCTTCCTAGCCAGCCTATGAAGAAATGTCATGGAGCACAAACTGGAAAAGATTCACCCGTTGAAGCTCTAGGGCCGAAAATGACGTCCCCGAAAGCACGATATAGGGAACACATAACTGGAGGAGCTAACAAATATTTCTAACCTTCCACCATTGCACCTACAACTACAAAGAGAGATGGTCTAACAACGTCTATTTGTTCCGTATTGGGAAATATCACCAAACTCAGCCAATAAGCTAGGAAGGCGGCTAGTTCACAAGAAGAGTTGTATTCAGTGGTACTCTCAATATTCTCACGAATAGTCTTGAGGTCTCAATGATTATGGTCTGCAAAGCTGTTGAAGTAAAATAAGGTGGTTATTAAAATAAAGATAAAGACTCAGAAAGGGAAAGTAGACAAAAAGAAATATACCGTAGTTTTCGAGAAAAACGAGTCAGCCATTTAAGGGAATTAATTTCATTAGGCTGTGGGAAGTTAGTCATTTCTCTAAAAAGTTCGAGAGAGGTCTTTGAAATCTATGATTTATTATTTCCTGCAGAGATAAGAGTAAACTGCTCGTTTGAAGGAACGTATACATCAAAGATATTGCCTATGATAGGAAGACTTGATATGCAAAGAAGATCCCATAAATTAATACTCATTTCGCCCAAAGGAAGATGAAATGAATTGGTGATTGGGGACTAGTGATTGAGGAAACCCCTGAAGATCGTTGCGTCTCCATAAAAATGCTCAGATGTGGCTATGATTGCATCGAAGAGGTTAATCTGCTCCAAGATGGCAGTATGCTTTCGAGCAATAGCTCGAGCCCAAGCACTATAGAAATCTCGAGGTGATAGAAGTCCTTTGGATAGAAACTTATCCGTCTTCCAGGTTGAATGACCATTAAAGAAATGTTGTTGAGCAGTTTCAAAGAAATGAAGGGGAAATGGCTGATGAGGATTATAATAAGGACTTAAGAATCACATTTTATAGATCATGCTAGCTTTCTGGCAAGATTTGTTCCCTTCCAAACGTCCTTCCAAATTGGTTCCATCATAATCTAACTATCTACAGAAATAAGGTTGTTTCGGTGAGCGGAGGGTTCACTCCAAAAAATTGACCAATGACGTTGCAAATTGATAGGAATAACAGTTGTTTCGTTCTCAGAATGGTCGTGAAATTCCAAGGTTTCTTCGTGAATCTCTACACAGTCCCAAATATTTTGGAATACATGACTGGATCTTGAAGAGGAGGAATGATCCTTTCTCCTTAAAGACGAAGATTTCGAATGTTTCATATTATCAGGATAATTCGATAAATAAAGAAAGAATTCAAAGGCTTAGAAGATTTTGAAGATCTGAAATTTTCAGACTTAGAAGAAAATTCCAGGGGAAGAGATTGGTTGCGCGGAGGCGCGCAACAAGAATTCGTTGCGCGGGACCACACAGAGGAAGAGGATTTGCGCAAAGGGAAACGCGTTGCACGGAAGTCACGAACAAAGACAACCTGTTGCATGGGGAATTGTCAGACGGACAGAGCTTCGACAAAAGAAATGAGGAATGAGAATGAAGGATGTGGGCATCAGTATTTATAGGGAATTGAACCCGATTACGGGACCCGATTAGCCATTGCGCGGGTGCGCACAAAGGCATCTGGATAAAAGATGAAAGAGAGTTGATCCTATTTCTTTATCCTGGAAAGGATAAACAAAGGATCAAGGGGGCATCTGTTAAGGTACAAAAATATAAATCCAAGAACAAATCAAAAGAAAGATCAAGATAAAGAACAAAGAATAAAAAAAGAAGAAAAATGAAGAAAATATAAAAGAAAGGAGAGATTCATTGTGTTGCGCGTACCCGTACAAAGTATGTGGGTTGCACGGGTCTGCACAAACACCATTATTAGTTGCGTGCACCTGTGCAACACTATGATGGTTAGGATGATCCAAATGGCTAAGGTCTAATGAAAAGTGGACCCCATGGTATGAAGATCGAGAGTTCGCATGTGTGGAGGCCTATAAATTCCCTACTCTCTCTCTCATTTGGACACAATGAAGATTATGAAGAAGATTAGAGCTCCAGAGAAGAAGAAGGATTTAAAGGTATTTAGAAGAGAAGAAAGAAGAAGGAGGGCGTGTCACGCTGGCCCGCGCAACCACTATGGTGTTGCACGGACCCACGCAATCACAATGTGTTGCACGGGAATCTATATCAAAGAGCCAAGATGCTGTCAAACTAAATCGAAATGTTGTCAGCACGCTAGCTTTTCTTCAATTTCAGCTCTTCTTCAATTCAGAATCACGATTATGAGTTCAAGAAGAAAATACAGGATGACCATATCCATACAATATTCCTCTTAATGAGATGAGCAAATCATAAGCCGAAATGCTGTCGGATTTGATATTTGGATTTAATACTCAAACTCTTACAATACATGTATTTTGAATATTCTATTTTAGAATCAAGGGAAAACGAAGGATGTAAATGAATTCAGAATGAATAAGATTGATGATTTTCTCTATATTTTCTCTATTATGATTAAGTAAGATAATTCCCTAAATCAAATACATTTGTTTCTTGTCGAAACATAGTCCAAGAAGTAAATCCAGTGTCTTTCATTAATATGGTTCCATCATCGGCTACTACTTCCATCATAGGAGGAATCCATTTAGTTACAATGGCTTGCCACACACTTTCATCTATGGATTTGAGGAAAATCCTCGTCCTGGCTTTTCAGTATGAATAATTAAAGTCATCAAAGGAAGGTGGCCTGATAATGTATAGATTTTCGAAATTTGGCATATTGAAGCTCTAGATCTAGCTCAAGGATGTAAATCCAAAAAATAAAAAGAGCAAACCTCTCTGATACCACTTGAAATAGAGAGCTAGCGATGTCCTGGGAGGGTGAATATGATAATGCCAAATAATCAAAATAAATGCGGAATATGTAAAGATTACAAAAATCTCAATTGCTTGAGTATTAAAACCTTAATTCCAAATAATTTGTAAGACAACCTTCACCTAAAATATTAGACATGACAACCTTATTTCAAGAATGTCTTTAAAATTAATCTTTCAAACTTGCAAGAGTATATAAAAGGATTACAACATTCACCTCTTAAATGAAAGAATAAATTACATCCAATCACAAAAAATAATAAGGCATTCACCACATGACACAAGGAGTTATAGTGGTTCGATGCTTAAAACAACCACACCTACTCCACTCCCAAAATGACTAGCTTTCACTATAAAAAGGTTTTCACATGGTCACCTTAATAACCTGATACAGTTCCTTGTGATTTTCACGAGCTATCACAATAAAAACCCAACTGAGATTTTCACAAGTTATCTCAGACAAAACCTCAACTGAGATTTTCATAAGATATCTCAGAAAAACCTAAACAGAGTTTTAGAAGGTATACTTATCTTCAAATGCAGAAAACGTAGCAAAAAGACTTCTTTCTTGAACGTAGATGATGCAATGTTCAATCAGACATAAAGAGTCTAGGGTTCTATAGATTTTATAAATTAAAAAACTCAAATGCTACTTGATTCAATTCTCTTATATATCAAAGAAGAGTATAGTTTACTCTCTTAGATTAAGTGTAAAATGATCTTGAGAAAAAGATAATTGAATAAGCTATTAAAATAAATTTATAAATACCAACAAATAGCTTGTCAAGGACTTGAGCTTCTCTCTCTCTCTCTCTCTCTCTCTCTCTCTCTCTCTCTCTCTCTCTCTCTCTCTCGGAGAAGAATTATGATAATTTTTGTTGTAATTTTGGAATGAGAGAAGACTCAATTTATAGGCAAATAAATTAGAACTTCGGCTAGCCCGAGATAGGCTTCGACTAGCCCGAGTTTATCAGATTTTGTTCAACAGATTTTCGGATTATGTGGGATAAGAATTATCCAAAAATTGGTTGGCCCAAGGACAAATTCAACTAGCCGAATTCCTGCAAATTTCAAAAGTTGGTGTTGCTGGAATTTCACCCGAAATTTTTCGGGTTGGCCGAATTTCAAGCTTGGGCTAGCTGAACCAAAACTCGAGCTAGCCGAATTTTCAACAAAAGTTGATATTTTGCTCAGGCATGAAGTTGAGCTAGCCGAGGAAGTTTAGATTGACTGAAGCAGAAGTTAGGCTGGCTGAATTCCAGACAAAAACACTTAAAAGAACCATGATAAAACAGTTTTGAAAGCACCTAGTCCTAAGGTCTTTCTATACCACCTGAGATATATCAAATATCTGAGTCGCTTTGACTTAAACTTTCTCTTGAACTTCGTCTTTAACTTTGTCTTGGACTTTATCTTGAATTCGGGCGACAATTTTGGGACTATTTCTTTGAGAAGTTGTGCCAATCTTTTCTTGAACATAAGCCGATCTTGAGCTGATTGTCAGGTTATACCTTGAAGCTCTTTTGTTTCACGAAATTTGACTATTTATATGTGCTCAACATCATAGCACTTACGATATTTTTTTTTCTCTACATCGTTGATCCATTTTTCTACCTCATTTTATATCACTTCCCAAAAAGTCAGGAAGAACCGATTATGTGGTGGACCATATTATGGCAAACAACGATGATTAACTATTACTGGGCCACAAAGGTTTAAGAATAATATGATA
The DNA here is from genome assembly GCA_030180095.1 of Magnolia changhungtana. NCBI lineage: Eukaryota > Viridiplantae > Streptophyta > Magnoliopsida > Magnoliales > Magnoliaceae > Magnolia > Magnolia changhungtana. The sequence continues at coordinate 7,710,101 of JASAUF010000525.1, forward strand.
ATTGTTTTATCCATCTTCTGGCCTTATATGACCTTATCCACGGATTAGATTATAAGTAAAACCTCCATAAATATTAATCCGTCCCTTTTTAAAATTATAATGGTAGAGCGCTCAATCCTCGCTGTTTCATATAGTATGGTCCATATAAGATTTGGATTTTCTTACTTCATGTCCTACAGTGATCTGTTGAAGTAAAAGGACCACGAGGATATAGAATATGCACATCAAGGTGAGCCCCACGGTAGGACCGCATCTGTGGAGCCGGTGTCAACTCATTCTTATCCAGAGTAGCGGCATGAATCATCCGCACTCCTACGTGCGTGTGACATTGCGTTAGGCCCACAATTTCTTTTCTTCAAGATCCATTCTGACCATTGAAATGTAAAGACTATATTTTGAAAAACATAAAAATATTAGGGAGATATAATGATTAGGTGGATTACACCAGCTATGTTGTTTTTAATGGTCTAGACATAATCAATTCATACTTCCATTGGTCTAGATACTAATTAGAATAGTCTCATTTTTGGGCCAATGAACAAAAAGTACATGAAAAAAAAAAAAAAGATGGACGGTGTAGAGGTTAATAAAAGTGGGTCAGTTTCCATCTTCAAAAAGCAAACCCAAATATGGATGGTTAACCGCTAATTTCTTAACGGTAAAGGGGCAAATACAACAAAAAAATACCGTTGTCAAAATTGATGAGGGGTTGGGATGATTCCGCTTCTGTTGTGGCCCACCTAAGATATGATTTTGGATCTTTTTTCTTCACAGAGGAAAGCCTGGTTGTATGCACATGATGGAAGGATTGAATATTATGAACAACATACAAACAACAATATAAAATTATTTGTAATATAAGCTTCGCTTATAATCGCAGGTGGTAGATCCAGCCTCTCTCTGCAAAAGGGGTTTCCTGGACTGTTTTTCGGTTAACTTGATGGTTTAAGGACTTTTTATTTTTTATTTTTTATTTTTAACGGTGAACGATACAAGGGTTTGTAAAAGTGTATATAAATGCACAGTACAAACTTAGGTTTAGTTGAAAACTGTCTAGTCACAAATGCCCGCCCTTAGAAAACAGCCAGGGCATGGCATTTATACAGTCAAATGTCCCATGCATGTAAGCTAAGCTGCGGATGGTCCACTCCTCAAGGTGGGTTGGTGGGACTTATTGCTATAGAATAAAATATTACTAACTGCGTTTTATGTTCTTAACGTGCGTTATAAAATGTTACAATGAGTTTTAGAAAAAGATTGTATTTTATTGTATTGTCACGCTTCATCAAGACTGGAGTGGTGGGATCATGGTAGTATAATTAAAGGCATGTAAACATTCTTTCCTTACAAGGATCGCAAGTAGTGCTGAGGAGGAATTGTGTGGCTTGATCTGCACTCCGTGATGATGTCCTCTCGGTCAATCCTACCCTCTTTGCTTTTCCTAAATGCAGGCCCCATCATTAGTAACAATTGCCAACTCGGACTAGTTCAAGTCTAATCTAGTTTGGTATTACATGTCACTCCCCAGAATATATATATATATATATATATATATAACCTCAAAAATTAAAAATCCCTCAAGATATTTATATGAGATGAGAAATTGCTGAGGAACGATATTTGTTACTACCGCTAGAATCATTCTGGAAGCGGATTTGGTAAGGCCTTCTGTGGCAGTGATTCCTGTGGTTTGGAGTGGGAAGCATTTATATCTTCAAGGACAGCGTGATCCGTGACTATTATAACCATCATGTCTTCTTCGGACGCGGATCTACTACCATAGCCTTTGATAGTAAGCTCCTGCGCTCGAAACACTCCGTCTATCTGTTTTGTGTCCACAGTTGAAATATTCATGGGGCCACGAAATTTTTGAATTAGTCTAATATTGTTTTTTCAGTTCATCCAAGTAGGAATGACCTTATGAACGGTATGGATGGCATGTAAACATCACTGTCGACTGTCGACGCTAAGGAGGTTTCAACGGCAGTAATTTTCCTACCCACATTTTCCTTTAGTGCGGCCCACTTGAGTCTTGGATCCTGCTCGTTTTTGGTTTCAAGTCTTAAAATGAGCTCAAAAAACGGATGAACCGGGTGGATTTCTTACAAACATCACAGTGGACCCCATATAGGTTTCGAGCGCAGGATCTTATGCGTCTGTCTTCTTCTCTCATCTATTTTCTCAACACGGCTTATGCGAACACGTGGATGAAAGAGAATATGCTGCTGCTGCCGGTGGTTACCGTTCTTTCATGTTATCCTGGTCAAAATAGAGCAAAGGGCATTTTGGTCATTATCATAGGTGTACACGGGTCGGCCGAGTTAAACTAGTCTCAACCCATTCAAGCCCGTTCAACAACCACGCAAGGCCCGAACCCGACCGAGCCTGGTCACCGGGCCAACATCTCCAGCCCAAACCCGACCGGGCCTGGTCACCGGGCCAACATCTCCAGCCCGAACCGGGCCCGGCGTGAGTTCGGGCCAGTTTCGAACCTTCTAGTTCGGGCCAATTTCGAACCTGAGTTCGGGCCAGTTTCGAACCTTACAGCAAGTTCATGGGAATGGTTTTGGCGGGTAATCCGCGTCCCATTACAAGGTCCTCGATCAACGGTTTAGATAGTTGAACTATAGACTCCACAAAAAAATCTAACTAGTCAGGACATTTATATACATTTGACAAAGCATAAAATAAAACATTTTATACAAATTAAATATAGTCATACACGGGTCAGGCCAGGCCGGATCAGGTCGGGGTGAGGCGGATTCGGATTCGAGAGCCGGGCCGCCGGCCCGGGAGGTATCCGAACTCGGCCTGAACTCACTTTCGGGCCTAGAAAATTGGCCCGTCCTGACCCGAACTCAGTTCCGGGTTAGACCAAGTCGGGCTTTTTCGGGCCGGGTCGAGCGAGCTAACTGGGCTAGCCCGGTTTGTGTACACCCCTAATCACAGTAGTCTGGAGGGGCTCGAAGGGGGCAGCTGCTGCTGCTTACCATTCTTTCATGTTATCCCGGTCAAAATAGAGGAAAGGGCATTTCGGTCATTATCACAGTAGAGTCTGGAGGGGTTAGGAGGGGGCGTGGCTTGGGTGGATCGATGCTTGTGGGGCCCACCTCGATGAATGTGGCTTACATCTATGTGGTTCATCCATTTTTACTGCTCATTTCCGAGCATAGTCATAAAAATGAAGTAAATCCAAATATCATGTGGATCACACCATTATAAAATATTACAACAACAGGTCTATCTATAGCCTTTTCCGGAGACCTTTTTTGAACTTATCATCAAGTTAGATGGCAAATAAATATTCTGATGGCGAGTAAGAAGTTTTTAACGGGAGCATTCAATCACCACCATTTCCTCCAATGTAGTCCACCTGCTTTATTTTTTAGATCCTGCCATGAAACGAGTTGTTTCGAGAGCTCCTTTTAAGGCATGAATTAATGGTCATTGAATGCCCACCATTAAAAACTTACTAAAGCCTATGTGTTAATAAGGTAAGAGAGAAAAAAAAAAAAAAAAAAAGAAGCAAGTATCATTTCGATCAAAAAAACATTTTGGCGCACACAGAGTTTTAATGGCCAATCGCTAATATTTCTCGTGGTATGGTCCACCTGAAATTTGGAACGGCCGCGTTTTGGGTTCATGCACTTAAAATGATATGAAAAAAAAAAAAAAAAAAAAAAAAAAAACACCTAAAGGATAGCATGGATACGCACCACATGCATCAAGGTGCACGCCCCGGTCAGGCCACACCATGTTGTAATAGGCCTAAGCATATTGCCCGCTAACTCAATATGTAACCTTGTGGGGCCCACCTTATATGTATGTAGTTTATCGACGTTGTCAATCAGTTTTCCAGATCATTTTGGGATATAAACCCAAAATTGAAGCATGTCCAAAGCTCAACTGGACCGCACCACAAGTATATCAGTTGGGGATAATGATTTTCAACGTTGAAATTTTCATAGGTCCCATGGTGATGTCTATATGTCCTCCGATCTATTCATGAGCTTCTTTAAATAAATAAATAAATAAAAAAAAAAAAACTAAACTAAACTAAACTGAAGTATATTTCATAGATCAGAAAATGTACAGCCTTTAGGTGGGCCCAACAAAAAGAGAGGCAGCCGCACCTATCATATACCACGATCTAGCCCTGACGGGATATAAACAGACTAGCCAGGCCCGAGCGAAGCAACTCCACAAGCAAAAGAATAAACAGGAAGGAAGAGAGAGAAAAAAAAAAAAAACCTCGCTTCCTTCACTGCCAACGGAGAGCTCCCACCCCTACATTATCTAAGACAAAAGCTCCTCTAACTAACCTCGGAAGCTCGGAGCGGCGAAAAAAAATGTTGTCTGGGCGACGCTGGCTAGCCAACCTCGCTAGCGCATCGGTGACTGCATTTCCCTCACGAAAGATGTGTCTGACCTTCAAATTTAGGTTTCTGGCCTTAGTCCTAATCTTCTCCAAAATGTTCCAGATGATCCAAAGGTAGGGCGATCCTGAGTCCCTCAACTCATCCACAATGACTTTAGAGTCAATTTCAAGAATGATACTTACAAGGCCAAGGTTGTAGCAAATATTGAGGCCATCCAAAATGGCCATTGCTTCCGCATAAGTGTTGGAAGAAGTTCCATAATATCGGTGAAAAGCAAAAGCAAGCCGACCCAGATGGTCCTGGCTGATGGGTTTTTTGACCCATCGTCGACCGGTCGTAAGCCTTGCTCGACCGGTCGAAGGCCGGTGGTCGACCAGTCGAAGGAGTCGAGTCGTAGCACGACTCAAAGTCCAGCGACTGTAGACTGTTTTTCTCCGGGGTGCTCGACCAATCGAAGGAGGTGCTCGACCGGTCGTAGACTCGGTTCGACCAGTCAAGGTTACGCAAATTCATTCCGCGATTTTACGCGGATTTCGTGTCGCAAATCATTTTGCAACTTGGATGCGGAAAGGAGTTTTCTAAAACTTTAAATAAGAGTTTCTAGGGCTTTCTAGGGATAACAACAGGGTTTCCTAAAGCTTTACAAGGGATTTGCTAAAGGGTTTAGGGCTATCAAAGGTGAGAGAGAGAGAGAGGAAGCTTATAGAAGGGAGGTTATGCTCGTGGAGGTTATCTACTATGCAATCTATATCTCAGCTCTTTTATGTCCTCGTAATCGGTGAGATCTCTCCATTTTCTTTGTTTCTCTTATTGTTTATCCACTCCTGCGTGAGTGAAGAAGTTTGTAACGTTCTACTTCATAGTGGATTGTTGATCTGGACGAGGTCCTGTGGTTTTTACCTCTTTGAGGGTTTTCCACGTAAAAATCTCTTGTGTGGTGTGTGATTAATGCATTGATTATTTTCATTGCTTTATTATCCATAATTCTGGTTTGTTCTGGACGGCTAGATCCTAAGGTTTTGTGCAAGGCTCCCAACACCGGCAAACTCCTCCTACACCACTCTCCCCTGGGTTTCCTTTAGAGGAACCATCAGTGTTAAGTTTCAACCAAGAATCCGGGGGTTTCGTCCATCTAACAATTAAAGGTCTGGAGGCAGGGTTGATGGGAGGGGAAGGAAGTCTGATAATCTGAATGATCAGATTTTCCGTCATGGAGTTACAATCTGGAGCTTAGATAAGGGAGTTGATTTCACGCAGCTAATGAAGAACCTTGAATATGATGCTTGAAGCAGACATTTTGCAACCCTCAAAACGGGCCGCGTTACAGACGATCCACAACACCCATATGATAAAACAGGGGAGAAACCTAATCAGCGTCTTGACCCGGGACCTGTCACTAGCCAGAGCTGACCACTGTTCAATTCACTGCAAAGTAGAAGCATTTTGGAGAAAGGGAATGTTAAATAATGCGCTAAAGTGGGCCCACACCATTGTAGCGATGCGATCGAGGCTAAGCAAGTGGTCCAGAGATTCGACCGAGGCTATTGGTGCTACGTTTGGGGGCTGCTGAAATCGCCCCTGTTTACCATTTGGTGATGGCTGAGCTGATCACTGTTCAGCTGAGGGAGGGTAGATCTCAACGTGCCAGCAAAAGGCGAGCTATTATCGGGAGAGGAAGAACAGCATTCGCAGCGAGAAACAAGAGGGATCCTGCATTTCTAAATTGATGTGTCAATAGGCACAGGAGCATGATCTGTTTTCCAGCAAAATATCGCCAGCTTAGCAGGGAGGAGCTGGTGCCAAAGCCACCTGGACCATTGCAGTTTCGGAAAGTGTTGCCTGATGCCGTTCCAGACAGATTTGACAGAAAAAGAACCTTTCGATGTTAGGTCCCAGATGAACCTATCTTCTCTATTAGAGAGACCAAAATCAGTGGTGGAGATGGATTGCATGGCTTTCGGCGTTATGATGTTCTGAATAGCAAAGAAATCCCATCTGCCCGACGAGGGAGTAAAGTCAGAAACCTTGGCCTGAAGAAGCTGATGGGGAATCGGTCTCACAGTTGCTCCTGCCAGAATTCCTTTACCCGACCAATTTTGGAACCAAAAACTAACCTTTCCTTCGCCAATCAGCCAACGAGAGTGATTTAATGTGAAAGGCAAGGCGTGGAGGATATCCTTCCCGCCTGAAGACATGACCGACCCAAATCTTCCACAGTTTGCAATAATCTTCCATAAATATTTGGCGGACATGAAGTGGGCCCAGAGAGACTTTCCCTTTAACAAATTCCACCCCATTTTGATTCTGAGTGCTTGCATAACTTCTTCAATGCTCCGGATACCTAAACCTCCCTCAGGAAGGGGAGTGCAGATCTTAGCCCATTTAACCCAATGTCGATTGTTTCCCTTCTCAGAACTACCCTAGAAAAAATTTGCAAAAGCCTTTTCCAAGGATTTGCAGACCAGCTTTAGAATGTTAATGGCTGAAAGCAAGTGGATGGGAATACTAGAAAGGACGTGTTTGATGAGGACCTGTTTTGCAGCTGGATTAAGAAGCTTCGCTTTCCAACCATCAATTCTACTAGTAATCTTGTGCACGGTCTGCTGAAGGAGCGAACTGCTGATTCTGCCTTTGGTGAGAGGAATGCCCAGGTACACCATGGGGAGGAACGCTTGGCGAAAACCAGTAAGGTTGTTGAGTTTGTCTGCTTTGCTCCTTAGCATTTTCTTGGGGAGGAGGAAAGAGGTTTTGGAAGCATTAACCCGTTGTCCTGAGGAGCATTCATATTCACGAATTAAACCAGTAAGGATACGCACATTTAAGATCCTGCCATTAAGAAAGAGAATCACATCATCATCATAAAAAAGGTGGGAAATACTGAGGTAGTTTTTAGGGAGCTTGTAGGGCTGGCAACGGCCCGAGGAGAAAAGATTGGAGATGGCCCTGCTGAAAACGTCTGTTGCTAAGATGAAGATGGAAGGGCAGAGCGGATCTCCCTGATGAAGACCTCTGCCAGCTTGAAAGAAGTCATAACTCCTACCATTAATGAGCATTGAGAACCAAACATCTCTCCAGCATCGTTGAAGTTGGGCTATCCATTGGGCACTAAAACCAAATCTTTCTAGGACCTGAGCTATGAAATGCCACTCCAGACGATCATATGCCTTTTCCATATCAAGTTTAATAATCATGTTACCTCCATACACCTTCTGATCAATCTCATGTACCATTTCCCTCGCAATCGAAACGTTATCCACAATAGCTCTGTCCTTAACAAAGGCGCCTTGTTCCTTTGATATCAACACGGGAAGAATATGAGCAATCCTAGTTGCCAGAATCTTGGAGAAAATTTTCATAATGCAGTTGCAGAGGCTGATGGGCCTATAGTCTGTGATGAGCTCCAAATTCTTCTTTTTGGGGATGAGGCAAATCTGAGTGCATTGGAAGGCCTTAGGGATCGGGCCACCAAAGAGGCAGTTTATGGCTGCCGCAAGAAGGTCTGCGCTAATAATATCCCAACAGGCTGAGAAGAAAGCTCCTCCAAACCCATCCGGCCCTGGTGCACTATCGAGGGGAATAGAGGTGACTACAGCTTTGACTTCCTCGAGCGTCAGGGGTCTCATGAGGCTCAGATTCATCTAGGAAGTCACCAATTTGGGGATAGAGTTGAGGATGTCGTTGTCTGAGTTGCTCCCTTCCGAAGTGAATAAATGTTGAAAATATCGGACCGCTTCGTCGCCGATATCATCATTCGTTTGTAGCAGCTCCCCTGTGGGTTTCTTCAAGTTTTTAATGGCCAAACATCTGCGTTTATCTAATACTGAGTTGTGGAAAAAATGAGTGTTCCAGTCTCCTTCTGTCAGCCAGGCGATTCGGGATTTCTGCTTCCAGTAAATCTCCTCCTGAAGATAAGCACGTTTCAGGTTTTCCTGGGCTTGCTGCAAAGTAGAAAAGTCCTCCTCTGATCTGGAATTGAGAAGGGACAGTTCGGCCCTGGTAACTTCAGTTTCAGCAGTTTGAACCTTCCTAAAAATGTCACCAAAGACCTCTTTGTTCCATCTTTTCAGTGAGGATTTCAAGATTTTCAGTTTGATGGAGAACCTGTACATGGGGGTAGCCGTGATCTCAGTCTGCTAGCTGCTAGCAACCACTGCTGTGAAGTTTTTGTGGACCGTCCACATTTGTTGGAAGCGAAAGGGGCAGGGGAAATCTACAGTCTCTTCCAGGAAAGAGAGCAAAAGCGGCGAGTGATCGGAATGGGATCGCATCAAATGCTGGACCTGGAAAGCCGAGAGCGAAGACATCCAATCGAGATAAATGAACATGCAGTCCAATCTAGCCCATCTGCGACTTCGGCCAGCGCGGTTATTGCTCCAGGTAAAAGGCGGGCCTGAGAAACCACCGTCGAGCAAACCAGTATCATTGATGGCCTCTTGGAAGTGGCGCATCTCGCCCGTCATTTGAGGAGTGCCTCCAATTCGATCATCAGGGCTGATGGTGGTGTTAAAATCACCACTGACCAGCCATGGGCCTGAAATCTATCTGGAAATGTCTCTCAGCTCTTCCATAGGAGATTTCTTCTTTCCTTGCTGCAGCTAGCATAAACTGCAGTGATGGTGATGGATTGAGGGAAGGTAGATGTATGGACTTTGATGGTTATGCTTTGGGTGCTAGTCCGTATAGTTTGGATTTGAATTTGGGCCGAAAGCAGGATCCAAAGTTTATTGTCCTCTGTTTCCTCAGCAATGTGGGTTGAGAAACCCAGCTTGGAGGCGACCATGGAGCGCCGGGATTCTTGTAACATCGGTTCCTGTAGCAACAGAATTGCAACTTTATGCTTCTTTAGAAGTCGTTTCAGAAAACGGGTAGTAAACGCATTACCTACCCCTCGCACATTCCAGGAAAGGATGTTAATCATTAGAAATGCAATCTCTTTTCTCAGCCCTACTCATTTGCTTCTCAGCCTCTCACTCGTCTTGTGGGAGATGTTAAGCAGAGACAGCTTTTTCCTTTTCCTCTTAGTTTTTTTTTTTCCGAGACTGACGCATCTTGCCCTGGTTCACTACTCGAATCAGAAGAAGGAGGATCGCCAGTACCTGTTTTATCTTGAGAGTCCACCCATAGAGTCATTTCCTTGGACGATTTTACAACAGCGTGATTGCCTGGGTTGTTGAGGATTTGTGCTAGTGTAGCATTAGAACATGTGAGCACCGGTTCAGTCCTGGTCTCCTCATAGAAAGGTATGACTGCATTCTGGGCCCATTGATCTTCACTCCATGGCTTATCTGGAGGGGTGATTGAGTGAGTAGGGTGGCTATTAGCTGACTGTCTGTGGGGTGGATAAATGGGGGAGACAATCTGTCTGCCTGGGCTATCCTTAAACAGATTTTTGACACCAGAGAGCCACCTATCCAAGGCTTTCAAAGCTTCTTATGAAGGAGGAATCCATGGGGTCGTTGGGTGAGACTATAAAGGCTGAGGGCCATTGGGAAAATTGACAGGCAGGTTGTATTCTAAGGTGGGCTGATCGTAAGCAGTTGGAGTTCTGATAGCCTGGATGTCAGTCCTTAGGGGAGGGGCTGCCAGTTGGGTAGCATAGGCGATTGGGGGCTAATCATTAGTTGGGGTAGCAAGTAATTGAGATAGAAGATCCAAGGTTTGATGATTGAGAATTAAGGTGGGTTCTAGGTGGAAAGAAGTGTGTCGTTGGTGTCCCAGGGGGCTGACGTCCACTTGTCTCTCATCAACAGACCGCGGGGTCTCAGTGGCATTCTGTCGAACATTTTGAGATGGTTCCATCTGCCGTTGATCATTAGGTGGTGTGGACCCCATCTGTCCATTCTGGGTGGTGGCATTGCTTGAGGCATGCTGAATGTCCACAACTGATGTCCTGTTTTGGTTCTGTCCAAAAGCACGGGCAACCCATTCCTTTGTGCCTTCTTTGGCCACATGAGTAAATGACTAGGTTAGGCTTGGAAGAGTTTTCTCGTTCGGATGGCAGCAACAATCAATGAAAGACGAGATCTGAAAATTTCTTCCTTCCACCAAAAGTTTAGAGACCTTGAAGAGTTAGTCCTCCCGATGTAGAAGAATCTTGGCTCAAGCAAACCAGCGATTAGTTCCGTCTAAGGATTCCCTATCCAACTCAGTGACGGTGCCCATCTGTTCAGCAATCTGTCCGATTGTATGCTCACTCCACACATGCATAGGGATGCCTTCAATCCATATCCAAACACCTCTACCCAGAATCGCCATTACTGGGGTCCACATTCGAGTGTTATTCATATTCATTTTCAGTTGGAGGATACGCTCCCTAGAAAAGGCCAATACACCTTCTCTGGATTTGAAGCTAATAACATAGGCTGTTTCTGAAATTCTGTGTATCTGTGGTTGGGAAGATTTGAAAGGGGATGCTGCCAGAATAGTTGCAATACGCTCAGATGCATCAGTTGGGCCTGGAATCTCTCCCATTAATGCATTGGACATGTCCGCCCTTCCCTTGTTCGATATCCATTTGGGAACAATAATGGAGGTGGAGGAAGAGGAGGATTCGGTGGATGGAGAGCGTCAGCGTAGGACATGTAGTTGGGGTTTCCGAATGTAGCTTGTTTAGGGTCCTTGCCTGCATTGGTAGATGAATGGGAGGGGTTGACGGCTTTTTGAACAGACAGCGGCTTGGGGTTTAGGATGATAGTGGGAGGATTACTGGGAGACAGTTGTTGGGATGCACCATTAACGATCATACGGTGCCTACCCATGAATTTATCATGAAGCATCTCTTTTGCCGTTTGGGCGTCACCCCTATTCTGAAACCTAACAAATGCATATCCCCTCTTTCTACCAGATCAGGCGAAGGAAGGAATGTAGATGTCGTTGATATCCCCAAATTAACCAAACCTTTTATACATATCATCATCCTTGATGTCGAACGCAAGATTGCCTACGAAGAGGCTCCATTCACTGCCCTTAGATCGCCTAGGTTTCACGGTTTGCCATTCACCTGCTCTGGAATCCCTAGCCGAGTTCATCGTTGCAATCTGGTGAGCATCATTTCGCCTTGAGAATTGCCATCGATTTCGCCTGAGGACTTCGTCAGTTCTTGAGAATCACCGTCGATTTCGCCTTCAGTGCTACTGCTTTTCTTCTTGTCGTCAGCTCTTTCTGTTTACCAAGCCTCTCAAGGAGTGTCCAAGCCAAGCTACATCCGTTTGCTACCCCATTCACGAGCTCTTGATTCAAAAAACTTATGTGGCGTATAAGAAGTTTTCAATGATTGGCATTCAATTCACGTTATTTCTTGTATTATGGTCCACCTAAGCTTTGGATATACTTCAATTTTGGGCTCACGCCATAAAATGACAAGGAAAAAAGGGTAGGACAATGTGGATAAGACACATCCACAGTAACCCCACATAGTTTACTCGACATGCTATTGAGGTATCCAGTGTAAAGTATGAGTTACTCAATATGCAGTAGGCTTCAATCCGCTCCTTTCGGGGTTGTATGCTCGTATGACCTATCATTAATTAAAATAACCTCCAATTATGATATTATAAATGTATTGATTTCATAATTTAAAATCATTATTGTTTTAGCATCCCAGGCACTATTCACATTTAGAAGGATGAAAATACCCTTCTACAAGCTGTCTCCTCATATGGTGGTAGTGTGTTGTGAAAGTCGAGATGACCTCTTAAGAATGGGATATGAGCCCCACTAAATCAACTATTAAGGCTACTCCTCGACCGATCTTATCCGTTCACTTTAATTTGACAGTCGTAAACTTATAGCATAGTCATTTCAAAAAATAATAATGATAAAATTGGAGTTGTCTGTGACCCACAAGTGCATGAGCATTGTGTGTTTATTCCAAAGTGTTTTCACTATTGTGGTCCATCCGTAATGAGTTCTGTTCTTAAACTTCGTCCGGTGACCTGAAATTAAAACCCCTTTCATATGGACAACTTAAATATGATAAAAGACTATCTAGTGGGCCCAACATAAGATGTGAGATGGTTCAATAGGTGAGTCCCTTGCACAGGAAATGTCATTTCACCTTTATTTTCTCTCTTTCTTGGTTTCTTTTCATAGTAGGGGACGACAACAAAGAGTCGAAGCTCTCAACAACAATCCAATGGGCCACAGTGTGAGATTGGTTCAAAAGGTCCAGCCCTTGCCGTAGGAGGACACTTGGCCTTCTTCAGTGTTTTTTTTTTCCTTTTAAAATAGTTCATGCCAAGAGTCAAAACTTTTTCAACTATTGGTAATTGTACAGACGGACACAACACTATCCCGGTGGTGTGGTGGTTTCGTTCCCTTCAAAGTTATTTCTATTTTATTTTTTATTTTTTATTTTTTATTATACGAATGGTTGGATTTTGTGAAATAGAATAAGATTTGGTGCTTGTACGAATGGTGAAGAGTGTGGTGGTCCCATATGAAAAGTAGAGGTTTCTTCTTTTTTTTATAAAAGGCTAGGTAGTGAGAATCGCGGATAAACACCGATCCGCATTAACTATCGGTGATCCACAGTGTGTATTAGAGATCCACATTAAAAGCACATTATTCAATTGCATTATATGCTTTATAACCACCAATCATTTTTAAGCGCATCCTTTCAACTTGCTAATCTTGTTACAAAAAGTAATCTCTTTTATCATGGCTTCCGATGCTGCTTGTCGTGCTATTACTTTTGTGATATCTATTTTTTAGTTAGATTTGTTAAATCTGAGTCTTGTGGGAAGAGATGGAGAGATTGTTGCATATCTCCAAGAACTTCATCCCTTTGAGACTACAGACAATCGTGCGCAGGAATTGGCAGTCGTTTTACGACTAGTTCAAGCCATTCTTCAAGAATTCTGAGAGGCTTAAAAATTTTACATTATGATGATACAACGACTTTATGCTCACCAAGTTTTTTTAAGAACAACTTAAACAACTGCAAGAAGACATTAACCGCATCTAAGCCATCATAGATGCCCACCCACTGATTTGCCATCATAGATGCCCGCCCACGGATTATCATAATGGCCGACACTTTGCCCGACAACTCGTTACGGTCATATATAGATGGAGACATCAAATCAGAAGAGATAACTGCATTGCAGAACTGAAAGGCCATCTTCATGAAGTCATATTTATGCTCTAAGAAGCCCATTGTGTAAGAATATTTTCAACCGAATTAGTGGAAATGTTCAAAGATCTCTTAAACAGGAGATAAGAGCTCTATGCAAGTTTACTTGCCTGTTATGATCAGAAAAAGTTTGAAACAATTTCATGGAGGGAGCAATTATCGCGGACTGTTATGGACTTAGCTGCATGCACCTCTTGATATGAATCGGTGTGAAATGTGAAAAAATAAAATGTCTTTTGTTTTATACCCTTCTAACCATCATTTTGTATATGTAGTCACCATACTTTGCATTTTGTGCCTTGGATCATCGATACAGACTGTGGATAGTCGATACACATTATGGATCGCTGATAGTAATTGTGAGTCACCAATACACATTGCGAGTATCAACAACCTACAGTTACTATCGATGATCGACAATATGTATCGCCGATCTACTATGTATTATGGGCGCACACTTACATTTAATGTGCCCTTTGAGCACGAAAAAATTAATAATAGAAAACCAAGCCACTTCATGTAATGAACTAATGGAGATCAATTTTCAGTACCACCTTTTAAATAAGAAAAAATTAACCATAAAAAACCAAGCCCCTTCATGTAATGAACTAATGGAGATTAATAAATTAATGGGTGTTGATCATCAGTGAGTATCGGCGATCCATTGCGAATATCGACGATCCATTGTAAGTATTGGAGATTCACAGTCAATATTGCTCCATTAAAACATTCTTCCATTATAATATTGGTTCATTACAACATTCATTCATTACAATAATCCTTTATTGAAACATTTCTCCCTTATAACATGTCTCAATTACAACAACCATCCATTATAAAACTACTCTATTTCAACATTCATTCATCTCAAAAGTTACTCATTACATCATTCATCCATTCTAACATTCATCAATCCTATCCATTAGAACATACATTTATTTCCACATTCATCTATCATAAAAAAATAATTAAATTAATGAATTAGTAAGTAATTACAACATCCATCCCATGCACATTTTCTGTTAAAATCTTTAAAAAAAAAAAAAAAAAGTGAAACATAAAATGAATGCACTAGACATTAATGCTTTTTTTGCTTCTTCTATTAGAATGAGTATCTATGAGTGGTTGTCGTCCTATTGAGGTTTTTGAATATATAACTTCTACCTCGCCTTATACCTCTTCAGCCTCAACTAGTTCAATTTTTATATTTGAAGTCTTTCTAAACTGTTGAAGATAGTCAAAAAATAATTCTGCTATAAAATAAGAGATTTGGTCTTGCAGGTTTATATTCAAGTTAATATTATTCAAGACATGATGAATAAGTAATAACGAATCAAATTAAAAAAGATTTCATAAGAATCTTACTGCATTGAATACAATCTCCGAGTTGTTACATAAGAAGTTAATGTATTTCATCACGAACATCTTGCATTCATGATCAGAAGTTTGTTTTGGGATCTTGCTTAAAATTTTAAGAATACATCCAACTTTTCAAAAATTATTTCCCTCGTCACATAGATGGAACAACCATCTCAGCCCCATCGTGAAGTCAATTATAAACTCATCGTATGATCTGCTCTCCCATTTGGTATCCATGTTATCAAACAATTAAACGAGTCTTCTTTACGGGTGTACGACAAGTAAAATAATATATCTACAAAACACATAAGCAGTACTATAAGTACATATAAATCAAACATAACATATAACAATAAGTCAAGTAAGTCACATATAAATGTAATGACAAACTTACATAACAAAATTTCATATCTCTTTTAGAAGCGATCTTCTATAATAATAGTCAAAACATTAGGATTAATATCTTTTAAGATATTATGTCTATTTTATTAGCATGCGTTCTGGCACTATATTCTTGTAAACGCTCAACGTTACCTCTAAAAAATTATTGTCATAAATGAATCAAATTACTGTGAGTTATATTGATTCTAATATAAGCTAAACGTGCATATAAAAAAAATAGACATTATCCAAAACAATGCTATTATAAACATGCATTCCTGATGATACACTTCAGGATATTGTAAACGTCGATTAGTCAAAAACTCCATATACAAGTTGATTCCCTGTGCAAGCTCCAAATTACTAATAAACATATATAATATAAATTGAAGTACGTAAAATACTTTCATGTCAAACTTTTAGCCGACCATCGATCCATGTATTCTCCCATAGACATTTTAACCGAGTATGAGCACTGTCAACATGTGCTACATTAACAAATTCATATTCCTCAAGGCTAAGCCTTCTTAATAGGTTTATAAATACATATTCATCAGATTGAGAGGGTTAGACCTATGGAATGGCCCATGTGTCGTGGGACATACACCCTACATGAGCATCACATATATTAGTTACATCGCAATAAACAAGACTCATATATGAAAATAATTGAAAATTTAAATACCTTTAGTCACTCCACCTCTGCCTATAGAAAGTTAACTTTGTTGTGTAGGAGAATATTCTCCTTTCATACTGCGCAACTTTTTCTGATAACATCTTCAGGCGAAAGTCAATTCTTCTCAAATGGGTATCTTTCGAGGCATTCTTCTTCCTCTTCGCACTTCTCTCTCTGCCCCCTCCTCCATCTCCTTAACCATATTCCTCATGCTAATCCTCTCCTTCACCATCTCTCTCTTCTTGATATCTTTCCTCTTATTAACAAATTCTTGAACTTGTTCAACAATGATAGTTCTTTTCTCATATACGATGGGGATGAGTTCGCCAATAATCCTAAGCTGTAATAATATGTTTATAATGCTAAATACATTGAAATACAATATAAATAAACCAAGTTTTAGGTTATGTTTCAACTTACTTCAACATTCGTAAAAACTTTTGATATATATTTATATTTGACCACCTTAGTTGCCTTTCTATTCAAAATTCGTTAAAATTCTGATCAGACTGCGTCTAACGATTGAGCCTTTCGGGGTGCATATGCTAAGGAAAATTTCATATGCCCGAATCTATTAAATGAGGGCACAATATAGTGGCATAATATTTTATGAAAACTCATAGAAAAAAATTACCTGTATGGCATATGAGCATTCACAGAAGTCGTAGGAATTTAAAAAGTGATTCTTAATCATAGTATTCGCTTCTCCTTTCAAGATCTCATACCCCATACTCCCCCAAAGGTAATTATCAAATGTATTAAAATTATTTGCTAAATCTATACATTGTTCTATGCACCCATTCTTTTTGGGTGATCCAATAAATAAGTTCTCTACGCACATCAACATCGCCAACTTTATGGCAACCGTGTTATTGATACTCCCTCGGAGAAAAAGAAATGCCTTCAACAAATTTGCCTTCATAATATGAGATCAATATTTGAATAATTGATCCTTATGACTTTATAAATTCCTACAACTTCTGTGAATACTCATACCCCATACTCCCCCAAAGGTAATTATCAAATGTATTAAAATTATTTGTTAAATCTACACATTGTTCTATACACCCATTCTTTTTGGGTGATCCAATAAATAAGTTCTCTACGCACATCAACATTGCTAACTTTATGGCAACCGTGTTATTGATACTCACTCGAAAAAAAAAATGCCTTCAACAAATTTGCCTTCATAATATGAGATCAATATTTGAATAATTGATCCTTACGACTCTTGTTTTTTATGATCTTTAGTCAGTCTCCAAAGATTCATCTAGTTTTCTCCACTTCAAACCCATAATCAAGGCAAAGTCTATCTCGTTGAATTGAAGAATGGTGTCACCAAAGTCAAAGCGAAGGTTATTGAGGTATTTTTGCATCCGGCAGTTGATCAATGGTTCATTTGCCTTCAATTCTCCTTCATTGAAATCAAGTAAATACTCGAATTGAGTTCTTCTAAACATCTCCTTCCTAACATAACATTTATTGAATTTATGCTTCAAGTAGTTAGAAATTCTACTGAGCGCTTGACAATGAGCTTTATATTGGAGTATTCTAAATAAAGACCAAGCTTTCTTGCTTCAAAAAAGGATTTCGTAATGCGTAAAAGATAAAGAATTAAATTTAAGTGTAATCATACTAATTCATCTAAAAAAATTATCTATGATTTATTAAATGTGATATGAATTACGGATCGTCGATATCATGTTGTGGATCGCCGATATGATCATCGATGGAAGCTGTGTATCGATGATCCAACGTTAATATCAATGATCCACAGATCATATCATTGATCCAAAGTTCATATCGATGATCCTCACTACCTTGACTTTACAGAAAAAAAAAATCCTTTGAACATGGTGATGGGTTTTTTTTGACCCGTCATCGACCGGTCGTGAGCCCTGCTCGACCGGTCGAAGGCTGTGCACGACCAGTCGTGGAAGACGAGCCCTGATACGACTCGAACTCCAACTACTTTGGGTTATTTATTTCCGGGGTGCTCGACCGGTCGAAGGATGTACTTAACCAGTCGTGGGTGGTGCTCGACCGGTCATAGGTTCGTCACAACTAGTCGTAGTCACACAGATTCGTTCCACGATTTTGCGCAGATTTCATGTCGCAAGACCTTTTGTAACTGGGATGCAGAAAGGAGTTTCCTAAAACTTTAAATAGGAGGCACCTAGGGCTTTCTAAGTACAACAAGAGAGTTTTCTAAAGCTTTACAAGAGATTTGCTAAAGGGTTTAGGGCTATCAAAGGTAAGAGAGAGAGGAAAAGAGAGAGAGGAAGCTTATAGAAGGGAGATTATGCTCGTAGAGGTTATCTACTGTGCAACCTATATCGCAGCGCTTCTATGTCCTCGTAATCAGTGAGATCTCTCTGTTTTCTTTGTTTCTCTCATTGTTTATCCACTCCTACATGAGTAAAGAAGCTTGTAACGTTCTACTTCATAGTGGATTGTTGATCTGGACGAGGTCCAGTGGTTTTTACCTCTTTGAGGGTTTTCCACGTAAAAATTTCTTGTGTGGTGTGTGATTGATGCATTGATTATTTTCATTACTTTATTATCCATAATTCTGGTTTGTTCTAGAGGGCTAAATCTTAAGGTTTTATGCAAGGCCCCCAACAAAGTGGTATCAGAGCTAAGTTCATTGAATGGGTAGGATCGATTTGAATTATGGAAGGTGGCTCATCAAGGATGATCAGCCTCAATGGTTCTAACTGGACCATATGGAAGGCTAAGATGGAGGACTTGCTTTATTGCAAGGACCTATATTCTCCAATTTTAGGCATATCAGCAAAATCCAAGGATATATCTGATGATGATTGGAAGAAGATGGACTGGAAGGCGATGGGGTTTGTTAGACAATGGTTGGATGATTCAGTGTTCCACCATGTGTCTACGGAAACCTCAGCCGCTAGCTTGTGGCTGAAATACAAGGGCTGTATGAGAGGAAGACAGCCGGTAATAAGATTTTTCTGATAAGATAACTTGTGAATCTCAAGTTCAAGGATGGTGGTTCTGTGGCCGAGCACACGAATGAGGTCAGCAATATAGTGAACCAACTCTCCTCTATGAAGATGGTCCTGTATGATGAATTGCAGGCTTTACTTTTGCTTAGTTCATTGCCTGACAGTTGGGAGACATTGGTGGTGTCTTTAAGTAACTCTACGCTAGACGGAAAGATATTCATGAAACAGGTAACTAACAGTCTCTTCAATGAAGAGAAAAGGAGGAAGTCTCAGGGGTCTACTCAGCAAGAGCCTCTTGTGACACAAGAACGGGGGAGAGGAAAGAACAGGAAGGGCGGGAAGGCCCGAGATAAATCAAGAGACAAGTCTTGTAACAGAAAGGATATTGATTGCTGGAATTGTGGCAAGAAGGGCTACTACAAGCATGAATGTCGTGGTAAGAAGAACGATAAGAAAGGAAAAAGGAAGGAAGATGAATCAGATTCTACTGCAGTCGCTTCAGATGGCGACGTTGTAGTTATTCTTTCTGCAAATCATGATGTATGTCTCACGGATACGAGTCAGGACACCGACTGGGTGATAGACTCGGGAGCTTCTTTTCATGCGACTCCACGCAGGGACTTCTTCACAAGCTACAAGTCAGGTAACTATGGGACTGTGAAGATGGGAAATTCTGGCGTATCAAAAATCGTGGGAGTCAGTGATATTTGTGTGAAGACCGATGTGAGCTGCACATTGGTTCTTAGGGATGTGAGGCATATCCCAGACCTTCGCCTCAACTTAATGTCGACAGGAAGGTTGGAGATGATGGTTATGAAAGTCGGTTTGCTGGTGGGCGATAGAAGCTCGTCAAGGGTTCATTGATCGTGGTAAGAGGAAAGAAGTGTTGTATCCTTTACAAGGCAAGTGTCAGTATGTGCAAGGGTGGGTTGAACGCAACGGAAGATTCAGCTATTAACATGTGGCATAGGCGTCTAGGCACATGAGTGAAAAAGAGCTTCAGCTGGCTCCTTTCAGATGTGACAGGTACACCCCTCAAAACCTGTCTTGATTGTTTATCAGGGAAACAGCATAGAGTTTCATTTATTAAATCTGCTTCTCATGTTAGTAAAGTACATGCATTAGATTTGGTTTATTCTGATGTTTGTGGTCCTATGAGGACAAAAACCTTGGGTGGGGCATTGTATTTTGTTACTTTTATAGATGATGCATCTAGGAGGGTTTGGGTTTATGCTTTGAAATCCAAGGACGAGGTCTTTGGTGTGTTTAAATTGTTTCATGCTATGGTCGAGAGAGAGACAGGTAGACCATTGAAGTGCATCCACTGACAATGGTGGTGAATACATTGGCGACTTTCATAAGTACTGCAAGTGCCTGGGTATACGGCGTACACAGATGGTTCCCAAGACCCCCAAGCATAATGGTGTAGCTGAGCGAATGAATCGCACTATTGTAGAGAGAATCAGATGCATGTTATCTCATGCGAAATTGCCCAAGACATTCTGGGGAGAAGCAATGTACACGGCAGTATATTTGATAAACAGGTCTCCATCAGCCCCGTTGAATGGAGAAGTACCTAAGAAGGTGTGGACTGGACATGATCCATTGTATAGTCATCTCAAGGTGTTAAAATGTAGGGCATCGGTTCACGTACCAAAGGACAAGAGGTCCAAACTCGATATGAAGATCAAGCAGTGTATTTTCTTAGGGTACGGTGATGAAAAATTCGGTTACAGATTGTGCGATCCGACCCAAAGGAAGCTCGTTAGGAGTAGAGATGTGGTTTTCTTTGAAAATCAGTATATAGAAGACATTGGTAAACCAGAGAAGAGCCAGCCTAGTTCAGGTGAGCTAGAGAACATGGATCCGGTTACTCTTCCCGTGGTGCCTGATGACGGGAGAGTACAGCAAGGTGCAGAGGACGAGGGAGTTCGTTCAGAAGATGGACCAGGGGAGCAGCCCCCACTTGATCTACCTGTTGAGCCACAGGTGAGGAGGCAGTCATCTAAAGATAGACAACCGTCCAAAAGGTACTCGCCGCATGAATACATTATGCTCACTGATAGGGGAGAGCCAAAAGATTATTCTGAAGCCCTAGCCGATGAGCATAAGGAGTGGTTGAAAGCTATGCAAGAGGAGATAGAATCCTTGTATAAGAACCACACCTATGATATGGTGAAATTGCCTAAGGGCAAGAAAGCTTCGAGCAACAAGTGGGTGTTCAGAAAGAAGATTGAGCAGAATAATTCACAGACGAGGTTCAAGGCCAGACTTGTGGTGAAAGGGTTTGGTCAGAGGAAAGGCATAGACTTCGAGGAGATATTCTCACCATTGGTGAAGATGACATTCATATGGGTGTTGCTTGGTTGGCAGCAAGTATGGATCTGGGGATAGAGCAGTTAGATGTTAAAACTGTCTTTCTCCATGGTGACTTGGAAGAAGAGATCTACATGCACCAACCAGAGGGGTTTGAAGTCAAGGGCAAAGAGTATATGGTGTGTAGGCTGAGGAAGAGCTTGTATGGGCTAAAACAAGCTCCACAGCAATGGTACAAGAAGTTCGATTCATTCATGTTATAGCATGGGTATGACAGAACAGAGTCAGACTACTGTGTGTTCACGCGCAAGTTCTCAGATGGTGATTTCTTAGTTCTGCTCTTATATGTTGATAACATGCTCATCATGGGAAAAGACATCAAGAAGATCGACAGGCTGAAACAAAAGTTGGGCAAGTCTTTTGCGATAAAAGACTTGGGCCTGGCTAAACAGATCCTAGGAATGGAGATAGCCCGTGACAGAAGCAGCAGGAAGCTCTAGCTGTCACAAGAGCAGTATATTGAAAAAGTCCTAGAGCGGTTCAATATGAATGCAGCGAAGCCGTTCAATACTCTACTAGATGGTCACTTTAGATTGAGCGACAAGCAGTATCCCAAGACGAAGGCAGAGGTGGAAGAGATGAAGAAGATACCCTACGCATCAGCGGTAGGAAGTTTGATGTATGTTATAGTGTGTACACGCCTAGACATAGCATATGCAGTTGGTGTTGTCAACCGGTATCTTGTCAATCCTAACAAAGAACATTGGGCAGCGGTTAAGTGGATACTGCGATATCTACGAGGCTCATCCAGGTTGAGCCTATGCTATGGTAATAGAAAACATGTGTTAGAGGGCTACACAGATGCAGATATGGCAGGTGACATAGACTCCAGGAAGTCTACATCGGGGTTCATGTTCACGTTTGCAGGGGGAGCGGTTTCTTGGCAGAGCAAGCTACAGAAGGTCGTAGCATTGTCGACGACAGAGGCCGAGTACATTGCAGTCACAGAGGCATGTAAAGAGATGCTTTGGATGAAGAGGTTCCTACAGGAACTTAGCCTGAAGCAGGAGGAGCACGTGGTCTATTGCGATAGTCAAAGTGCTATACACTTGAGCAAGAATCCAAGTCAGCATTCCAAGTCGAAGCACATAGAGATTCAGTATCACTGGATCAGGGATACTTTGGAACAGAAGGTGTTACAGCTTGAGAAGGTCCACACAGACGATAATAGGTCAAACATGATGACCAAGGCTTTGCTCAAGGGCAAGTTTGAAGTTTGTAGAAACCTGGCTGGCTTGAAGAAAGTGGATCCCTCCTGAGTCAAAAATGGGGAGATTTGATGGTTTTTTTTGACCCGTCGTCAACCAGTCGTGAGCCTTGCTCGACCGGTCGAAGGCTATGCATGACCAATCATGGAAGATGAGCCTTGACACGACTCGAACTCCAGCAACTTTAGGTTATTTATTTCCAGGTTGCTCGACCAGTCAACCGGTCGTGGGTGGCGCTCGACCGGTCGTAGGTTCGTCACGACCAGTCGTAGTTACGCAGATTCGTTCCGCGATTTTGTGCAGATTTCGTGTCGCAAGTCCTTTCGCAACTGGGATGCGGAAAGGAGTTTCCTAAAATTTTAAATAGGAGGTACTTAGGGCTTTCTAAGTACAACAAGAGGATTTCCTAAAGCTTTACAAGGGATTTGCTAAAGGGTTTAGGGCTATCAAAGGTGAGAGAGAGAGAGAGAGAGGAAGCTTATAGAAGGGAGATTATGCTCGTGGAGGTTATCTACTATGCAATCTATATCTCAACGCTTCTATGTCCTCGTAATCAGTGAGATCTCTCTATTTTCTTGGTTTCTCTCATTGTTTATCCACTCCTGCATGAGTGAAGAAGTTTGTAACGTTCTACTTCATAGTGGATTGTTGATCTGGACGAGGTCCCGTGGTTTTTACCTCTTTGAGGGTTTTCTACGTAAAAATCTCTTGTGTGGTGTGTGATTGATGCATTGATTATTTTCATTGCTTTATTATCCATAATTCTGGTTTGTTCTAGAGGGCTAGATCCTAAGGTTTTGTGCAAGGCCCCCAACACATGGAACTGCCACATTCTCCACCATGCATACACCATACATACAAACACCACATTTTTCTCCCTTTCACAAACTACAACCATTCAAATGAGAAAAATAAACAAATAAAAGATAACCAAAATGGAAACCACCAAATCCTCCTCCCTATCGCAAGCTCCAATCATTTAAATGACCAAAAAAAAAAAAAAAAAAACTAGATCAACAAACCCTCATCTCTTTCATAAGACTCTAACCATTTAGACTTTAAAAATAATAATAATAATAATAATTAATAAAAATTTAATAAAAAAAATTTTCATCTTTTTCACAAAATCAACATACAACAAAACTTACCTTTTGGCATCATCATCATCGGAAAATAATAAAATAAAATAAAATAATCTTTTTTGTTTCGACCAGAACATCGCCAGAACATGGATGGAGTTATGTTTAAGATTTTGGACGGAGATATGAAAAAATCCATCTTCTTTTTGCCTAGAACTTTGCCAGAGCTTATCGTCATCACCGAGGAGTTAGATATTCGACCGCACAAATACCCAACCATTGAGGATGCTTGGTGGGGTCCCCTCCTCTAAAAAAGGACGGAGAAAGAGAAAAAGAGAGAAGAAAGGAGAAATGACCTTTCCTGTGCAAGGAACTCACCTATTGAACCCATCCCACGTCTTAGTGGGGTCCTTTAGATAGTCTTGTCTCAAATGTAAGCTGTCCACATGAAATGAGTATATTATTTAGGCCATCTGACGAAGTTTGATGGCAGAATTCATCAAGATGGACCACAACAGTGGAAACAATTTAAAATTAATGCACAACACTAATGTAATTGTGGGTCATAGACAACTTCAAAAAAAAATATTTGAAATGACCCTATTGTGAGTTCACGACCATCAAATTAAAGTGAACGGATCAAATCAGCCGAGCGGTGGCCTCAATTATTGATTTAGTGGGGCCCACACCTCATTTTCAAGAGGCCCTCTCAACTTTAGTGACACGCCAGTGGAGGAGCATTTTCGTCCTTTAAAAATGTAAAAAGTACATATAGAGTTAAAAAAAATAATGACTTTATATAATGAGGTCAATGTTTCTGTGACGTTATAATTAAAAGTTATTTTAATTAATAATTCCTTATATGACTGAACGCAATGCTTAATCATGACCATTTCTTTCGTTGCACCCATCTGGAGATGAATTTTTAGAACTCAGATTGCATAACACACGTCACCAATGTCCTTAATGTGCTAAAGGAAAATCTCTGTGGGCCTACCTGATGTATGATTTTTATCTATCCCATCTACCCATCTTGCTTGCGCCTTAAAATGAGGCATATCCTAGTCTAATGTGGATCACATAGTAAACGACCGCCCTTAAAAACTTTTGGAGGACTACAAAAGTTTTGGATGGAGCTGATATTTGTGTTAAATATCAACAGGTTAATGGTAAATAATCATTACAGCAGGTCTTAAGAAGTTTTTAAATGTGGGAGTTCAATCAACACTTTTTCCCTGTGCTGTGGTTCACTAGACATTTCCATGCCTCATTTTTGGGTTAATATCTTAAAATGAGCTCAAAAAAATTGGATGGTAAGAGTGAATAACACAAATACATCATGGTAGGGCACACATAGCTTTTCAGCAGCACATAATGCCGACGTGGGTGTTGTGCGCTGCACCATGCAATCCGAGTCCGAACTGTTACGGAAAAAAAATTCCTCAGTAACTAACCGGATTTGCTATTGAACTGGACCCACACCGTCTATTTATTTGGAGAGATTATTTTATGCACGAGTTAAAAAAATGAGGCAAATCCAAATCTCAAGTGGACACCACCACAGGAAACAGTGGGGATTGCACTCCTACAATTAAAAACTTCTTTGGGCCACGGAAGTTTTCGATCAAGCTGTTATTTGTGTTTTCCATTGTTCCATGTCTGTGTTAACTAATAAACAGGTTGGATCTCAAATAAATATCATGGTGGGCCCTAGGAAAGTTTCAATGGTGGGCGCTACTATCCCCACTGTTTTCTATGGTGGGGTCCACTTGAACTTTATAACTGCCTCGTTCTTTGGCTCATGTTATAAAACGATATCTCCAAATAGATGAATGGTGTGGATACAACACATACATCATGGTGGGGCCCAAGCAAAAGTCTCATCACCAGCAAGACTCCCAGCTGTCGGGTTCAGTAGCTAATCCGCGTCCCCTTACAGTGGGGCTCACTTTGATTTATGTAGTTTATATCGACACCGTAAGTCTGTAATGCCCGATCATTTTGTAGCAAGAGCCTAAAAATGAAGAAGATACAAATAATAGTATTAGGTGGACTATACTCTAGGAAACAGTGATCATTAAACGCTCTATCATTAAAAACTTCTTTAAGGCCCACTGAAATGTTCCCTTAATGTTGATAAGGTCACATAAAAGTGGATGAAGGGAAATAAAAACAAATATCCGATCCCATTAACGTCGATCAATACTGTTTTCAATGGTATGGCCCACCTGAGAATTGGATCTGCTTCATTAATGGGACGCGGATTGCGTCCTGCCCCTGGCCGTCTGCACTGACGAATGCCCAAATCTGTGGGCAGGCCCTCTGTGATTTATTTGTTTATCTGCGCCGTCCATTCCTTCTCCAAGATCATTTTAAGATATGTATAAAAAAAAAAAAAAAATGCTAGATCCAACGTTCAAATGCTCAAATGGGCCACACCAAATAATACTCTTGGTTGCATTAAATAAACAAAGTATGATACTTAAGTTGCATTAAATGCAAGAGTCATCTGTGGTGGTCCACTTGAACGTTTGATCTGTCTCAGTTTTGTGCTCATACCTTAAAATGATCTAAGAGAACGGATGGACGGCATAGATAAACATAAATCACAGTGGGCCCGGCCACAGAACTGGGGTGGCTCATTCCTTAAAGTGACGGATGGACAGCGCAGATACAGAATAGGCCCGACGGTAAGGGCCACACCTAATCCGCACCCATAACACACAGTCCTGACCTTTTCTTTTGCTGCAAGCAAACAGATGGCTCTGTAAAGAAATGCAACAACCGTCCAAACTCAAATTGGTTTCTAAGATTTTCATACTTGAGAGATTTCAAGGGAATGCAGTAGGGTCCAACTCAAACCAACGGCTTAGATCACTGAACCATGGTCCCGCTTGTGCCAACATGAAAACTCGAGTACACCGCTGGGTCGAGGATCATACATTTGGTCAGCAATAAAAACCTCAACCTAATCACGTGATAGGGAGGCGAACCAGTCTTCAAAATGACAAAAACCTTGATACTCTGCCAGAGTGTGACAGATGATACGCAGGCACTTAGAAATTAAACGTGGTACTTAAGTATTGAAATTAAATAATTCAAATCATGGTACGCTATAGATGTATCATGAATAAAAACAAAGCATAGTTGATTCCTTATTATCAGATAGGTTGGCGTTTATTGGACATTTAAATTAAGAACAGCATCCAACGGTCCTACTTCCATAACCATTTCTCCGCTAATCTAAGCTTTTGAATCTGAAACAGTCGGTTACAGAATCTAGTTTGCATGCCACGTATACAATGTGTAAGTGCCTGAGTATGAAGCTGTCATACTCAGCCTGAGTATCATATAACTCCTCGAAATTTCAAATCTTGAAACGCGGGCTTTCTACATTTTAGATTATGGTGCGTCGCAGCCATATGTACGTGTACTATACAAGTGAGACTCTTCCAGTACACATTGGCACCTACCTATAATCCGAACCGTCCAAATTATGGAAAACCTATAGATTATGAGTGTATTCTAGAATCAGATTGGTTAGAAATTCCGACCTCTGATTAAGTGGATTTCACCATTTGGACGGTCTGATTTCCGTTTAAACCAGGAGCGGATGCGGTGCCCTTCATGTCATCTATCCACGTGTGATAGGCACGGACAACATAGCAACACTGACAAAATGTCACCGACATTTTGAAACCTCAATATTCCGCGCTGTATTAAAAACTGAACGATATTAGCGCGTTAATATCACGATATTTTAATAATCTCGGCATTTTCAAATTTCCTCAATTGGATCGCGAAGTATTGGCAAAAATAATGTGAAATTTATTTTAAAATACCAACATATATTATTTAAAAAATATTTGTGAATTATAATGAATATTTTTAAAATATTTATTTTCAGTAAGATTTTCTTGAAAGCCCGGGTTGAGTCCCACTTTGGGTTGTGTGCAAAACCTCCGCTGCCACTAGTTGAGTCCCACTTAGGGCCCGTTTGGACGGGTGGATTGGAAGGGATTGAATGGTGTTAGGGTGGATGGCATGGATTTCAGGGCAATGATGGTGTTGTCAGTGGATTGTCTTAAGATCCATGGGATTGCTCCAGGGATTGCTATGTCGAGCCTGTTTGGCATGCTCGGCCAATCCCGGGATTAAACCTTCCCATCCCTTCCAATCCCTCCAACCAAACACGTCCCAGGCAAATTTGAATGGATTAGGGTGGATTGGATGGGATTTAAAGGTAATGATGATGTTGTAGTGGATTGTCTTAAGATCCATGGGATTGCTATATCCCACTATCAATAACCCAAACTGTTTGGCATGCTCGGCCAATCTCAGGATTTAACTTCAAATCCCTTCCAATACCATCCAATCCCTTCTAGTCTACCCGGCCAAACAGGCCCTAGGGAAAGAAATTCCAGGTAGAAAAGAAGTCCCAAGCCGAGGTGATAGTCTGTTCCAAGCAGAGAATTTGAAAATGTCCTGATATTTTATGATAATTAACCTATTAAGATCTCATTAAAATTTTATCATTAAATAACTAAGATATTAATATAAAAATTAAATAATAATTACAAATACATGAGATTATTGTGCAACGCATGTGGAGAGAAGAAAGCAAGGAAACTTGATACTGGGAGGGGAATATGACCGAATAGAGTGTGCTGGATACAAGTAGAGAGAAAAATAGAGGAGGCTCCCTGTAGGTTGTGGTGTACATGAGAGACTCGAGGAGGCTGCGCATGGAATTAAATAGGATTAAGCGTGATGGAATTGAAAATACCATTGTTTAAATGTTACACCATGTTTGCTTCCTTCGACAATTGTTAGGTATATATACTTTGGAAAATGAGTCGTGTATTTAGAAGGATTATGAAGAATCCATTTAAAACACCGTAGTAAAGGCTTTTCAAATCCATTTGAAAATTGAAATGTAGCAGGCCATTCAGCCGTGCAAATCCTATTTATGCGTACATTGATGTCGGCAAGTTCTCTGAGTCCCACTATGGCATATGGATTATATTCAGACCATCCATCCAATTTTCAAGATCATTTTAAGGCATGAGTCCAAAAATTAGGCAAATCAAAAGCTCACATGGACCACACCACCTAATGCAATAGAGATTGAATGCTTACTGTTGAAAACTTCTCGGGGGCCACAGTAAGTTTTGGATCAAGCTAATATTTGTCTTTTCCCTTCATCTAAGTTGATTTGATCTTATGAATAGGTTTGATGGGTAAAAATACATCACGGTGAGCCCTAGAAAGATTTTAACTGTCGACGTTATTATCTCTACTGTTTTCTAGTGTAGTCCATGTAAGCTTTGGATCTTCTTTAGTTTTTGACCCATGCCATAAAACGATCACGTAAAATGGATGGACAGTGTGTATATAATACATACATCACAATAAGGTCCACAACTTATTGAAGTCAACACGTTAGGAAAGTCTGCGATATTTCAAAACAGTATGTTTCGTAGATGGTGAGTTTTGCTTATTCCACATATCAATACAAACATGATTTCAAATAAACCTTAGGATTTAACTTTTCAATATTTACAATCCAAATATAATTTACAATATTGACTAAATCATGAGATTTATAGATAAACTTTGACACCATGTCATCATTGTAAAAATCAATTCCATCCCACTTAATCCCATTTAATTTCACGTGCCAACCAGTTTGTCACACAGAATTGGCCAGGATTACAATGAATAGTATTGTAATATCCCACCTGATAATACCACCCATCGTTTGGGATGCATGGTTTATGTAAGACCTGTATCCTAGTTCGTACTGTTCCGATGAATCCTGCGATCATTTCCGTCGAAGTTCGGCAATCCGCGACTGATAATCGATGTTGCGATCGATCGTAAGTCGTATCCTTTAGATTCGAGTCGGTTTAACCCGAGACCTGTATCATTGCGACCGCACCGTCGCTGCGGTTCCAACGCCGCGACTAGCGCACCGATCCGATACCCTGACCAGAAGATGTGAGCCGGCGTTTATTTTGAAGAAACGCCGCGCTTTTATGAACCCGAGAGAATCTCTACACAATGTCAAATCAATCCCATCAATCAATCAATCACACCAATCAATCAATCACTTCAATGTCAAGTACAAGCAACCCATGCTTTCTCTCTCTAAAGTCAACTCTTCCTTACCCTCTCTCTTACACACCCATACCTAGTCAAGTACACATCACTCACATCTCCCATCTCTCACATCTCCTTACAACTCTCTCTCTCCTTCTCATTTCTCCACATTCCCAAGCCAAGCAAGTGCTCACACGTCCATGCATTCCAAGTGAGAGAAAAAAGAGTTTGTGTGGCCTACCTTTCCCATTCAAAAACCCATCATACTAGCCATCCATTTTCCACCTCCACCATTAAAGAGGAGCACAAGGATGGTGGCGTTCCAACGGACCGAGGAGATCAACCGGTGGGTGTTTTATTTGTTTGATTTTTACATTTTTAAGGGCCCACTTGTGGTGGGACCCATCTAGGTGTATGTGTTGTGATCATTTGAGGGGCCCATAGTGGCGGGGTCCCTTGGCTACTCCGATCCCTCTCATTCTCTTTCTTTCCCTCTCTTTAAATTGGTGTGTGATGATATAGTTGTGTGGCCCACCCGGATGGACCCCACCATGATGCATTAATTTTATCCAAGCCATCCGTAGGTGTGGCCCACTTTACATATGTGTTGAATCCGCACCATCCTTCATTTGGTGGCCCACTTGGGAAGGGCCCACCCATGCCAAACCGTCCAGCCTCAGGGACGCTGGACGTGTAGTAAAAACACAAATATTAGCTTGGTTTCCAAGCTCATGGGGTGACCCACTTGTTTAGGCCCCACCCTGATGATTGGATTCCATCCAAGCCGTCCATCCCCTTTCCTACCTCATTTTAGGCGTTGAGCCAAAAAATGAGGTCAATCTGACTCTCAGGCGGACCATACCTTTGGAAAGAGTAATTTTCACCGTTGAAAACTTCCCTGATATTTCTGTACATTGAAAAATATCCAATATTGGGCTTGATGGATGGAGTATGAGCTATGGAATCCATTGGGTGGGTCTGATTCACCAGATGCGGGCCCTACCACCGAAAAACCACAAAAAAATGTGTTTTTCAAAAAAAAAATAAATAAAAATAAGGGCAGCAGCAGAGCTGCCGCTGACAACGCCTGTGGCGCAGGCAGCGCCTGCGCGTGTAGCAGGCGGACGGTGGGCAGGAACCCACGGCTCCAGCCGTGGGCCCCACCATGATGTATATTTTGTATCCACACCGTCCATGAGGTGGACCACCCCCTGAGGTGGGTCCCCTCCGAAAAACAGCCTGATCCATGGCTCAGGCGGCCCACATCACAGGAAACAGTGTGAATGAACGTTTACCATTGAAACTCTTTTGGGGTCCACAAAAGTTTAGGATCAACCTGAAATTTGTTTTTCCCTTCCATCCATGTCCGTGTGACCTTGTCAACGGTTGGATGTCAAGCAAACGTTACGGCCTCACGTGGGACCCATTATGCTGTATCTGTTTTAACCTCACCGTCCACGGGACCTACTATGAGGTATGTGTTTTATGTATGCCATCCAGCCATCTTGGTCGCTGACTACGAGGACCCCAGTGATGTATGTTTTGTATCCACAGCCTATCCAACTGGCGTGGGACCCACCTTGAGTTATGCGTTGTCCACACCCGTGACACGTGTGACTGTGAGATGGCCCACCGCATGGAAATCCACCTTGATATATGTGTTTTACCTAAGCCATCCACCTGTTTTTGCCAGATGGGACCACTGTGATATATGTTTTGGTCCACACCATTCAGTCCAATGTGGACAGTGGGCCCTGTCATGATACATGCATTGTATATTCACGCCGTCTGTCTAACTGGGCCTTGGTATATGCATTCTATATCCACACCGACCATCTGGTGGGGCCCATTTGCTGCATGTGTGGGGCCCACCTATTGTGCATTGGTGCGGCCTATTGATGCAGCCCACTTGATGTATCTGAGGCCCGTCCATTGAGGCCCACCTGGATGTGTATTTGCGGCCGTTGTTGAGGCCCACTTCGATGTGTACTTGTGGCCGTTACTGAGGCCCACCTTGATGTGTAATTATGGCCGTTACTGAGGCCCATCTTGATGTGAAATTGTGGCCGTCATTGAGGCCCACCTTGATGTGTATTTGTGGCCATTGTTGAGGCCCACCTTGAGCCCATGTGATTAGGCCCATGTAATGAGGCCCATTGTGATGTATAAGGGCCCGTGGGTTGAGGCCATTGTGCTGTATTTGGTGTAACGCCCTGAAAATCGGGGGTCGAGCATAAACTCAACTCCCGAGTTCCAGAACATCACTTATGCAACAAAATGAATGATGATTGAATGTTGACTGTATTCGTGCATTGAACATGAGTGAGATTAAGCCAAAACAAGATATCATACTCCAGAGTGATTAATTTTGCAAGCGGAAGACTATGATAAATAGATAAAATATATAAACTATGATGAGTCTCCGAGTGTGATAACATTACCAGGTTAAATAAATACAAGTACATTCTAAAATATACCAAATGTGTAAGTTTAATGTCTTCTATCCCAGTACCATTTGCCCCGACAATACGTGATGGGTCTTGAGAGACCCGTCGAGGGTTACATGATAGGAGAACTCCTCCTCATCACCATAGAAGTAGTCCCGGCTTCGCTTCATAAGCATCGCCATCATCTGAAATCCAACAAATCTGTTTGGTGTGTACAACATCGTCCCGTAACGTGGGAGTGAGTAGCTAACTCAGTGGAACAATAAAGCATAGGTTAACATGTTATCGATGCAGTCAAGCAGTAATGATAAAGCAGTAAAACAAACACTCCTAGTTACTCTGATTAATGCAAGTATGAATGCAGGTATGATGGATGCCCTCACCGACATACTCCCTCATGCGACACCATCTCACGTTAGCGGCATGCTTACATCCCACAGTGCTCCACATCTTCCAGGCACATGCGATGCATGATGAGCATGATTACCGAGTTTTTAATTAGTCCATTTCAAACAGCAGGATTGGGAAACTAAGGTACCTCCCTTGTATCATTCCCAAACATGATCCATTCTAGGGTCATCAGTCCTAGTTAATATCAGACGATGGTGTATTTTCTAGGTCACTGCAGAGGCTGCCAGGGCTGTTATGCACAAAAGTTGCACCACTCCCCCATCACCCCTTAAACGATTCATCACTATACAGAAACAGGCCTAGTTCATACTCTATATATCGCGGCGAACCCTAAGGCGCACTGCGACTTCAGAATATGCTCGCGGTCACTACAAAGGGTCGCTGTGGCATTACGCACAAAAGGTTGCACCACTCCCCCATCACCTTATCAATGTAGGGCCGAAATGCCATGGCGAATATAGTGTCCCATACCACCATAGTCGGCTCACGAGTTAAGTTGCTCACTTTGGTCACCACGGGAGGCACGTGGCGTAGTCGGCCGAATGACCGACCACGGTGTCCCATACCACCATGCCCGGCTCATGAGTCTTAGCGGATCGAGGTACCATGGTTAAAAGGGTTTTCATTGGTAAGTTTGGTACCCTAGGTTCAAGCAGTATCGACCAAACATGGTGAACATACATAAGACAGATCGGGTTGCCTGACGAGCTCAGCTAGCTCGAGCGCACAACAAGTTAAACGACATGAAGTGTATAAGCACTTCGCGTGGCCAACCACTATCGCGAACCGAAGTACGACTCGAGTTCGTCGAACACATCTCACGTGATGACATGAAACTCAACCACGATCTCCAATCTAGTACCGATTGTCTGGACTATAATCATAGCCCCAAGCACAATCAATTGTCATTCATAGCATATGGAGTAAAGCATGATAAACAAAGTAATTCAAGCATGATAAATAAAGTAATTTAAACATGCTAGTAGGCATGTTATAAGCATATTATAAAGCATGATATAAAGCATGTTGTAAAACACTACATTAATAGGAATACAAACACATGTATTGTAAGTAAGTGGTTTAGGTGATCAACCTCATGGAGGTAATCATACACGTCGCTAGGATAGTTGAGAATCCAATCTCAACACCCTAAAACATTACAATTTACTAACTACTACTCATTCAGACATTTCAACAAACACTTTAAAATACAGGAATCAACATACATGACATATGTTGATCACAGAGGTATAAGGCCAAATCCTTTCACTAGGGAGTTGCCCCAATCATAACACGCATACACCCATGACGGATAGTCATGGCAAGCAGGAAACCAAGTTTCATATTCATTCAGTCATTTCCACAAACACTTGGGCCACACATTTTAGCATATATAGTGTGTATTGGCCGTGGCGTGGTTTAGGGTAAATCCTTTCTTCAAAGGGGTATTGCCAATACAACAATCAATTATCCATGACAATTAGTCATGGCGAGCACGAATGAGAATTTTATACTCATTCAGTCATTTTCACAACACTTAGAATACACTATTACACCATACATGGTGTATGTTAGCAAAACATGTATTAGGGCTATCCTTTAGCCAAGCGAGTATTTTATCCATGTATAATATATTACTACAGCAAATAATCATGATAACTATATCTCCAAAATTTATACGTATACAGTATTTTCTAGAATACGCATTTTCAACATACATAGTGTATACAAACAAACATGTATTACGGCGATTCTTTTCGCCAAATAAGTAATTTATCCATATGTCATATAATCATACGACACATAATCATGGCAAACACATTTCCAAAATATACATGTATACGGACTTTTACAATACAAGATTTCTACATACATAGTGTATATTAGTAAAACATGTATTTAGTAATCCTTTCGCCAAATAAGTCTTTATCCATATATCGTATATCCATACGACAAATAAACATGTCAAACACATTTCCATAAAAATACGTATACGGTATTTTATACGAATACCTAGAGTATGTGAAATTTAAATTCTACAATTCTAATCGAAACGTAAAACGGAAAGCACTTTGTACATGTGCAATTGCATGCATGAATCATGAATCTACCATTATCCGACATTGAAAGCATTGAAAACCGCAACTATACACCTAAAGTCCTCACCTTTGCCTTTGGAAACGAAACGAATCGCCAAGGGTAGAAGAACTTCCGTATACGGGAGATTTCTAGCCTAAAGAGCGGAATCGGTTAGCTTTTCATAACCCACAACGGTCCTACCTTAAATCGGACCTAGGGTTAGAGTTTCTTACCTTCAAATGGGATGATATCAGCCATGGGAAAAGCGCTTCAGAACAGGGCGGTGTAGGCCGAATAGCTTAGGGAACAAGAAATAGGGAATTTCTCCCACATCTCCCTCACTTTCTCTCTCTTTTCTCTCTCTCAAATCCAAATTCGTATGGCTGGAATGGGAGAGGATTTAAGGTCCTTTTATAGCCTAAAATATTTCGAAAATAGACTCAGGTTCAAGGGTTACTGCTAATATAGGATATTCGTCACTTTTCCACTCAAAAGAGAGGTTGGTAGCCCTCCGAGCCAAACGTCGACTTAAGCTCACCACCTATGGATCTATGTGGGATTACGTTTTCGACTCGACGGATTCCCAGATCGCATGTGGCGGACCACTTTCATTGGCTCAACGGTCGGGCACACGATCCGAAATTCCAAGTACATGTAAATGTTCAAATTTTTCTTAATCCGAGGGTGTAATTTGGTCTGATTCTGACGGTCAGGTTGCTTAATACTGACGCGTCAACGAATGATGCCAGATCACTATTCCTGATATTTATTTTGGAAATAGGAATAGTGTTTTTCACACACCCTCGCTCCGAATCGAAACGAATGGCCGTGGGACATCGGATGGACCTAAATTTTGAGATGATTGTCAAGCCCAGTGAGGCGGTCCTAGTTCCTTAGCTTCGTGTTAATCGGACTTCCGATGTGCGATCTAGACCTAATACGAAGTTTCGTTTCATTCCCGAGAGCAGCCGGGAAATGAGTTTGGTTCTAAACTTTAGGGTAACCTAGCGTTAATGATTCTACAAGTTTTGGGTCTTGCAGATCGTATTTAAAGCGATTCAAACGGATTTCGTAGCTAATCTGGTTTCGCACTTAGTTACTTTGTCTCATTTCTAAAGGATTTAGTCCTAAGTGAATTCTGGTCGAGGTGGTACTCAAGCCTTTGGAGTTTATATATAAAGTGATCTAAGTTATACTACCTAGCTAGTTTAAGATAGTGTCTAGGGTGAAAGTTCTTAGAAAAATTAGAAGATCAAGGTGATGAAGGGTGAGGTTTGTGAAGGAAATGAGTTCAAAGGAGGCTTTAGACTTTGGGATTCAGTTCTGACAAGTTAATGAGGTATTAGGATCGACCCATTTCCTAAGGACATCTAATCCCAGGTTGGCAAAAATCCGAGGCGTTACATTTGGATCCCATGGGTTAAGGCCCATTTGAGGAGGCCCAACTTGATATTTATGAGGCCCACTTTGAAGTGTACTTGTGGCCGTTGTTGAGGCCCACATTGGTGTGTATTTGTGGCCATTGTTGAGGCCCACCTTGATATACATGAGGCCTATGTTATGAGGCCCATTTGATGTATTGGAGGCCCATGGGTCGAGGCCCAATAGGGTATACATAAGGCCCATTGAATGTGATTCCACCGTGTTTTATGTGTTGGCTATGCCTTGGGAGCAATGTTGGTTTGACGTCCACATTGTAAGTATAATGTTGGTTAAATGTCCGCATTACGACTCTCCCTAGGGCCATTGGTAGGCCATACTTGTTGTGTGTAGGCTGTCTAGGCCCATCTGCGTTATAAGGATAGTTCATCACCTTATAACATGCTTAGTGTAGCTCCATGATTCATACCCATACGCATTATATGTATGCTTGATATGAGGAATGTTTGGTTATAACATGAGTCATTGGTGCCGAGACATTTGAGACTCCATATGAGATGGAGTGCAGACATGAGCGCATGGTATGCGCGAGATTGCTGCATGTTTGTACGGTATGATTCATGCATCTCGCATACATGTTACTTGATCATTGTATGCCCTAGCGACATCAGGGTCGTGGCCTCCACAGGCATATCGTGGATGGCCAGACGGGACACCGGAAATGTTTGGTTCTAGCATACGGGCGCCATAGATGTCCCTGGGTGAAAATCTCTGAACCTCCGTGGCCAGGAGATGACTCCAACGTCGAGATCGGGTGGATATATGAGCCCACGAGGGCCGAATACCAGGAGGCCGCGTCTCCCACTGTGTCGTGGTCGGTTGGGAAGGGGTGTGACCTTACCCGCCTGAGTGAGGGGGCAATATCTAGGTTGAGTTTGACCAGCTTGAGGAATGAGTCCGCTATCGACGAGCCAGGCCCGATATTGGTAGACGGATAGTGAGGTCTCTTCCACTTACCCAATTGTGCGCTCAGATAGGGACGACAAGCTGGCTAGAGTGTAATAGACCCCGGTGATGATCCCAGAGAGGAACCGTACTGATACGTGGACTTATTGAGCAGAAATTGCATACCCATTCATTCATTCATTCACTATCCACTCGGGCTGGTGGTGCGTAACTATTTGTTACGTATACCATCGCATGGCCAGGATTTCGGTTGGGCGCGCGACTAACCTGAGATCAAGAGTTTACCACATTGTGTCTAACTATCCAAATTTAGGTATGGGACTGGTTTGGATAGAAGTCCCTTGTGATGGACCCCATAGCCTGTGATACTTCGTACTATCATCCCAACTTCACGTTCCTGCATGGTCATTTCATTCGCACCGCATATTACATTGCATCCGCAGTACTTAGCATTTTGGGTTACTATGTTTTTGCACTTATATGGCCTACATGGGGTTGATGGTATTCGTGGCTCGTCAGGATTTATATATTGCATTGCATTCTCAACATCCGTTATTGTCTTATTATGTTTTGCATCGCATTGCCTTGGTACGGCTGATAACATTTATGGACTTACCAGTATACTTCCGCTTACTCTGATGCCATATGATTCATGATCTTATTAGTATTTCTGCTTATCCCGATGATGTATGATTTATGTGTTTTATGGTATACTTGGCACTTATATTGTGCACACACTTCCACCACCCTCTAAGCTTTTATAAGCTTATGCACGATAAATGCGTGCAGGTGGCGTTAGGTTGCAGCAGTGTCGAGCTTGGAGCGTGCAGCTGTCCTCTGGAGCTTTGATTTTAATATATGTATTTTTCTTTCAGCATTGTACTTAAAGTTTTTGATATAGTGGATATGTGGTGTTGTTATTTTGTGACTTCGTTATGCTCCATTACAAAAAAAATTCATACTGAAAATCCTCATTGTAGGATCCCAGGATCGGAATCTGGTGTGTGGGCGCTAGGAGCCGAGAATGGGGTACTACGGAGGCTGTCAGCGCCGGATTCGGCGATCGGGAATTTTGTGAGCCTGGTTTACGAGTTTGGGGCGTGACAGTTTACTCGCCCGAATTCCTCTCCTTAAAATTACTGCTGCACCGCTGGATTGTGAGAATTCATCATTGGATTCGCGCCTGACTCCATCCCAATCCTCAAGCCCATCCCGGAGTGTGGCTGAATCCGGTGTGTAGGTGTGGGATTATAGGAATGACTTCAATATTGCTTCAGAGTATTTATCTGCTACGAACTCCCTAACGGGAACCTTCACCTATTTACAGGAGAGTGCGGGTGAGGACTCACAATACAGAGAGCTTGGAGCTCTTGGGATTGAGAGGCCTAAGGGTAACTTGCACACGTGTGTGAGATTAGCAAAGCTTTGTTTTTCTTACCCTAAAATACGCAGCAGTTGCACTTGGGATATCTCCCGGGCTTTAATATCTGTGTGTATACACGGAAATGGCGGGCCTTCTAATTCTACCCCTGTTGCCTCTATGGCTCTTTCCATCGTTCTTTGGAACGGGTTTTCTTTAATCCAAGGTGAGATTTCTTTCTTCCATTCTTAGGGTTTTGTTCATACGTTTGTATTGCTTGGATGGAACTCCATATTCGTGAATTTTGTAGTGGTAAACTGCGATTATTCACTTCGAATATCTGAACAATGCCTTTATACTCTGTAGAATCGTGGCAACATCTGATCTCTGTAGCTTTAGATTTGAAACACAATTTCTGAATTGTTTGGTTTTGAATTATTGCATTTCCGTTGGTTCTGTTGTGTTTGGATTCGTTATGCAACAGAATTTCCATGTAATGGTGGTTTCTCTGTTATTGTTTGGATGTTGGAGATGAATGTTTATGGTGTTCACTTGAGCGCATCATCCTAGCATGTCTAAACGCGCTAAACATGCTTTCGTGGGATTGTGGCAACTGATCTGAATCCCACAAAATAACCAAATGTGTTCGTGGAGCATTCTCAAGAATGATGGATCCAACTCTGAGATCCAAACATGACATCCCATATCCCTTAGATTGAAAACATCTCACAACAAGCCCTGACAAGACGGTGGGATGACTTGTAAGCAGCTCCATCCCATCTAATCCCCTTTAAGGGATTGGCCGGGATATTGTATTTGAGTGTATTTGAGGGCATTTAAGAGGATTTTGGAGAATTTTGTCCTAATTTCGTTATTTAGGCCATGGATTTGAAGGTATTTGAAATACATACATTAATTTTATTTTAAAATCCTAGATTTTTGTTATGATTTTAGTGGAATTAGAGTAAAATATATTTCTCTCTTTTTAAAAGTAAGAAAGTCACACGTGTAACAAAAGTGTTGTTAGGCTACTAATTCAACATGCATGTGACATGCTGATGACACTTCAAAACTATCTAATTATCAACTACAACACTAATATCATATAAATAGAATGAACCGAACTATA
The DNA here is from genome assembly GCA_030180095.1 of Magnolia changhungtana. NCBI lineage: Eukaryota > Viridiplantae > Streptophyta > Magnoliopsida > Magnoliales > Magnoliaceae > Magnolia > Magnolia changhungtana. The sequence goes on from JASAUF010000525.1 coordinate 7,749,535, forward strand.
ATAAATTGGTCATCTAAATTATAGTTAAAAAATATCAACAAGTCACTTAATTGTGATCCTTATGTTTGTGTCTCACCCAAGGCTTGGAATTTCCTCTATATTTCAAGTCAGAGTATATATTTCAATGGGCTTATTATAATTGTTTTGGTCAAACATTACATTTATACTTTTTGGGATATTAAAGGTGATTTAGTTAATCAACTTCAGGACATGTGACTGTACTAAGAATTCCCATGCATGCTAAACACAAGCTTTCAAAAGGTTTGGATTCTAGTGTGTTTACATATGTTTTGGTACGTCCACTTGGACTAATGAGATGTTGCCACATATCAACACTACGAGCTTAATGATGTACACAATTTTACTCGCATCTTGAGAATATCTTTTGCCCCACCTTCTTCAGAGACATGCCACTTGCCAAAAGCAGAACGACACGGAGCTATACTCACGTCTGTGGAAAAGACACCATGGTGAATGACAAGTGGCCCTAATACGTGTGGTATGTTTATCTGAGCCAGTGTATTGGACAAGGCTATAAAAGACCCGCCAAGACAGGAATCTTATCACAAATTAGGATATGCTCGGCAAGACCGTCTCACATAGCCCTTCCAAAATAAGAGATCCTCTTAGAGACGATCGGTGCTCTCATGACGATTACAAAAGTTCAAGAACTGATTTTTTCTTAGTGAGGATGGGAACTAAGGACACCATGATGGATTCAGGTCCAGTGAGACTAATTCCATAAGATCCATGTATCTTAAGGGTTATACTGGCAAGAGATCCAAAAATAATTTCTGATCTATGGAGATCTTTTTAGCCAGGCTAGGATAATTAGAGAACAAATGTGCACTAGACTGTTAAGGATCCTGGACCAGCAAGGGTTTGCTGCCTCCTTAAAGTTATATAAGGAGCATGCGATGAAGAGCTCCGAACCCACACCAAACACAATCTCTCATATATGACGCAACGCTTCTTATCTTCGATTAGATTCCTCCACTTCTATCTAGCCATGTTGTAGAACGTCCAGAGTTTAGGCTAGCTTATATTGTCATTGTCTAGTGCTATCGCTGCAAAACACCTAGGAGTAGTATAGATATTCGTGACCTACCATCATTGGATCCCCAATCAATCAGGTCCTTATTTGGAAAATCACATGCCTGTTATATCTTGCTAACTAATTCGCCTCAATTGTTTGTCCACACAAATGATTACAGGTATTTATTTTTCATTTATTTCATTGTTTATTTAGTTTATTTGTCGATTGTATTAGGCATCAAATACATATTAATAAAATCAACCTTTTTATCTTTTAGTTTTAAATCTTTCCATCGTTTCTCTATTGAGAAATATAAAGTTTGCTATCATTGGTGAAAGAAAAGTTCTTAATGTAAGGTAAAAAGAATCTATTCGAAAGGAATAACCCCTATCCTTCTAAAATCGCCCAATCGTTATAACCGTTGGTGGTTGAGAGACGGTTGATCCCACGAGTTTGGTCTTAATCGGTTTATCTTAACGTGAGGACTGCTAGCGTTCAATCAAACTTGAGTTGAGTATGACTCTGCCACGCTTAATAGAATATAGTCCTTCATTAACACATGGCCTTATGTTTGATTGAATTGCATAAATACAGCGTATTTCAATTACAAGTTGCCAAACACCTCTAAAGATTTAAAATCACTCTAATTCCAATGTTGTGATTTGGATTCCAATGCATTCCAAATACAAGCTCCCAAAGGAGCATGTTTGGCACCTTGGATTTAGAATATCTTATAATTTAAAAATAACTATGAACTTAAATTATATAATATATTTACAAGAGTTTGAATTTAATTATTAAATCGACTTTAATACCCCTAATTATGTCATATATGTGATATTTGACACAATAATTATAACAGCCCATTTAAATATATACTTTGACAAAAAATGATGAAATTAGAAGGTTTGGATAAGCCATAAGCATAAGACCACAATCGAGAAACTAATAAAAAAAAACTATTGATTAACATGATGAATGTTTGGATTGCTCAAATCATTCAATTGAAGTAATTTTAGTGATGCAGTTAATAGTTTGACTCTCTAAGAATATCATCACCGGGCCAGGTATATAATAAATTAATAGCTTAGTGGGCCATAAGTTACACAGTAATCCAAGTAAAAGATAAGGATTTCAAAACTCAACAAAAGTGAGGATTTGAAATACCTCCTAATTCACATGCCATCTAAATTACTAATGGATTCAGAATACCTATGGTGCCAAACAACCCCTCAGTATCGGTAGTATCCTAATCCTATGGTATCCTAGGCATAATTCATGTACTTTCACCGTCCAACTCCATCTATAAAATGAGTCACCTCCGAAAACTCCAAACACAAACTAATGTGGGCCACAGCAAAAGGAATGAGCTATCCACCTCATTTGCGAAACAGATTGAATCTTGGTATGAACAATCATCTGGACTGGAAGAAGGTTCTGAACAGATTTGATTAGAGATACGCACAACATGTTGTTGGACCCCCACAATTCACATTCCTCACCCTTTCCTTAAATTGAGAACCTGTCGAAATCACGCAATACTAATTGCGTGGGTATAACTGTCGCCTCTACTCCCGTTTATGATACTGATATTCAAAAACCCAAAATGGTTTATTAATTTATAATTAATAATTTCTAATTCTATACTTTCGTAAAGATTTTACAGATAATATCTTGAGAAAAACCTGAAAATCTTAAATTCAAACCGAGAAATTGCCGAGGAGGAGATAAATCACTTGTGACTATGGTTTGATCTGGACTGGGAGTAGATAAATGCTGGTGGTGGATTCACATGCCTCATCTCATCTGACAATTCACGTGTATGAAGGTCAGTACAGTTCCCTGGTGGGCTCACACAGCCCAGATGGTACCATCTAATCCTTTGTCCTGGAACAGATGGCCACGAAATGAAGCCACATCCAACAGGGTAAAAGAACCCTCCAAATGGAAAGGTCCAAGCAGGGTGGGGCCCACATGAGGTAATAGGAAGGAAAGGAGAATGATGGAGTAGGAAAACGAGGAATTACAGAAATCACGTGGTAACGAGGGTTAAAAGTCGTGTGAGTGCTTCTTTAAAAGGGGGTAGAGGTATCTGTGTATTTTTCAGGAGCAAAGAAATGCTCCCTGTCTACCTCTTTGTAATTCATTTTAACTTTCCTTTTCACCTTCCGTACTTCTGAAACTCTAGTGCCAGCTCTCATTTAAAAAAACCAGAAAATGTAAATTTAACAGATGGACTAGTCAGTTTTCAATTATTTGTGTTGTTATTATTATTATTATTATTATTTTATTTAATTTTATTTTATTTTTTTGAAATTTGAAGAATGCTGTTATGTTGGGTTTTGAATGAAGTTGGTTTTTATTGTTGTTGTTGATGATGAGAATGGTTGTGGTTGATCAGGTTGCCGAGAAGCTCTGTGTTGATTTCGGGGAGTGGCGAGAGGGAAGAAGAAGAGAAGTGCAGAATGCTGAGAAGTAGTGGTTTTGGAGATCAGAAATGGAGGTATGGAATGGGTTCTTATTGAATTTTTATTTTATTTATTATTATTATTATTTTTTTTTTGGGGTCATATTTCTCTTCACACATCTTTTGGGTTTTTCTTGTTTTTTGTTTTTTTTTTTTTTTTTTTTTTTTTTTTTTTTTTTTTTTTTTCAGAGAGAAGATGATGGAAGGAGAAGCAAGAACTGTTGATTGTTTAAGGGGAAGATTGCTTGCAGAGAGAGTGACTTCAAAGGCTGCAAAAGAAGATGCAGATCTCATGGGTAAAAAGGTCTTTTTCCTTTCTTTTTCTTCTTCATTTCCTTTTGCTACTGTCATTTTTTTTCTTTTTTTTTTGTTGGAAGACTGCTGTCATTTCTGTTATATTATATTTCTATGATATCTGTAGAGTTTTGTGGGGTTTTTTTTTTTTTAAATGCTCTCCTGTTTTTTCCTATGTAAAAATTTCATGGGTAGTGTAATTTGATGGATTTCTTAGTTAAAATTACATGTTGGGAATCTAAAGCAGCTTTGATTTTGAATTGGGTATCCTTCTTCTCATTCCCTTATCTCCTTTTGGAGGAGATGCAGCTGATAGAGCTAGAAAGGCAGCTACAGCTGGAGACGGAATCCCGGAACATCGTGGAAAAGAAGCTGAAACTTGCTACAAGAAAGCTACAATCCCTGAAACTTTCAGCTGTTCGAAGCCAATCCAGTTCGCCTGAGAAAAGTGAAAGCTCTGCTGGTTCATCCACAGTTTCCTCAGGCCTCCAAAAGCAAGAAGAAGAAGAACAGAAAGCCGGTTTGCAAACAGCAGATTCAGGAGAATGTGGCATGGATCAGAATGCAGGGAAGACAACTGATGTGCTCTTGAATGTGGAGGGTTCCAGAATAGACAACGATTCAGTTTCTAATTCAGTCAGTAAAGAGCTATCAAGTACCTTGTTCTTGTGTAATGCTTCTCATTCTCATGCTAATAACTACAATGCAATGCTTCTCCTTCTCAGGAACAAGCAGGTGAATCTAAAGAGGTCCTTAGCTCCGGAGAGTCCGCGACAACAGCTGATGCTATCAGGTATGTCTCAATACATTGATTGTTTGAAGAGAGACTCATTTCCATGTTTTCTTCTGCCTGCGTTGGGATAGGATTGATCGCTTGATCGATTGTAGAAGATCATCTGAACCTGTGATTCAGTAACTTGCTCGAACAGTTTCACCCACCCACAGAGAAGGCAGGTGAAATTCAAAGTTGCTGTCTAGATAGAATTTCTAATAAATACTGTGATGGGCCTTTTTTGTTCTTTTCGGTTCTCCATTAGTTCTGTTGGTTGGTTTGAGTGATAGCCATAGCTGAAGGCATCATCATGTAGGCTTTTATAGTATCTGCCATCACTGGTTCTTCTACAATTCTGTTTTGATTTATGCTTGAAGAACATAATATCAAGAGAAACTCATTTCCATCATTTCTTCTGCCTATGTTCGGTTCGCATGAGCCGTTTTAGAAGATCATCTGAACCTGTGATATAGTAACTTGCTCAAACGGTTTCACTCATCCACTGCGAAGGCATGTGAAATTTTTGTTCTTTTCGATTCTCCATCAGTCATGTTGGTTAGCTGAGCAATAGCGATAGCTGAAGGCTAGCCTTTTATAGTATCCGCCATCTATGGTTCCCCTACGGCTCTGTTTTGATTTATGCTAGAAGATCATAATATCAGTTTGCAAATGAGAATTATTTTTTCGGTTCAATGTTTTAATTTGTTTCTTAGTAAGCACAGTTCAAATGAAGCCAGAGCTTGAGGATGATATAATACTGTCTGCATTGTAAGAAATGGTCTGTTGTTCAAAGATAATGGTAAGAATTGGAGATGCTTGAAATCAAGTTGCATGAAGAGGAATGCAAATTCCTGATGCTCTTCTTCAAGCACCACACATGCCAATGTGGCACATATTACATGGCGACATAGGCAGTCCCCATAATGAATGTTGTTCCGCTCAAAAATCGGATGAGTACATTTATCAGGGCCCTATATGTATGAAGAAATGGAGTAGAGAAACTTAAAAAGGTGTACATTCAATGGGCTAGTGTTGCTCACATGATGAGTGGGCCAGTGATTGTTAAGATAGTCCACATTAATCATAGCTACATTGGTATTTATGATGCATTTGTGTCAGGTCAGGTGTGGTCTTGGGTCATTCATCACATCACCCTGTGAATCTAAGGTGTTGATGTGCATGCTGAGATGACAACCTCATGGAGTCTAAGCAGAAATAACTCCAGTCTCACATGACTATGGTCAGATCTTGAACTGCCAAAAATACTAAATAACTCATAAAGCATAAGCCTGATCCTAAGCAGTGTGAACAAATATCGCCGATATCGCAAGAGATCAACTGTAAGATATTATCCCGGTATTTTAAAAATATCTACAGTTATGAAATTTTCATGATTTTATCATGAAAATACCCTGATATTAATGAAAAAAAAAAAAGAATGTTAATTTATTCATTTTAAAATTCTATGTTGAAATTTTGAAAAAGTATTTGTTAATTTATAATAAATATTTTAAAATGTTTTTGTTTTAGGTGAGCTTTTCCTTAAACTATCCTAAGAAAAAAAATCAAAATTTAAAATTTTCGAATTTTCCTAGAACGAGAGTTGTTGCTATGATGCTTAGATCTGATAAGGATACCTTGCTGAAATCAAACTGTCCGAGCATATGAAAATGTCTGCATTTATTGCAAGGGTTTCTGAGACTCAAATCCAAGTTTCGAATAAATTGTATGGAGATTCATGTTGATGTACTTTGTTTCTCTTCCTCAAACAGACAGTCTTCAATGGGTGGAGAAGAGCTCGGTAAAGCACAAGATGGGGAGGATTTCGAAGGCGATCTTTCTCTTGCATTAGTTCCAGCAAGCATGTGGCATGAGATCAAAGCTTCTGAACCCCACTTCAACACTAACCCCCATGATGTTCTTGTTGCTCTGCAACATGCCAAAGCAAAACTGCAAAGTTCAATGGAGAGAATAGCAATTCAATCTCGCTCCTACGAGTTGTGTGGTGTGTAAAAGACATTATTCCTACCAGATGTGCTGGATATTTTCTATATGAGAATTGTCAAAAATGGTGGTCCTCAGAAAAAGGCTGGCAAAACTAGAGGGCACTTCTCCTTCATTACTCAACAGTGGCACAATCATGTGTCCTTGTTCACCATCAGGATGTTAGAAGGGCTCAAGCTTTATCATAGCCAGTAGAGATGCCAGTAGAGATGCCAGCAGTAAATTTTCAATAACCATTCATTTATTTTTATCATTTCAACTTAGGCCTGTATGTTTTTGTTCCTCCTTTTCTCTTATTACAATCCAAAATGCAGACAGAAGGAATACCATGGCAGAAGGATAACCATCCATCCCAAAATCATTTGGGGTGGGAAAGGAAACTAGAAACACATTGGGTGGGATGTAGTTTTTTCTGCCTTGTCTGCCAAAAATCAATATCTGTTGCCTTTCATGTCAAACCTGAAATGCCAGCTGCTATTAATTGCATGGAAAAACATGTCATCTGCCATCATTCTAAGAACACACCCAAAATCATTTGCTTGACATATGGAGATCTAAAAAGAATGGCCGTGTAAGATGATACAATGGGCGTTTTGGAAAATATAGACATCCAAAATCTTGCATTTATCATACAAATGCTGAAATGGTAGTTTCTGACTCCTTGGGTGCAAGAATAACCAACCTCAGTATCCAAACGGGATGAGAGCAAGTTAACTTGCAGGAAAAACTGCTCCAGTAACATCAGAAGCATTTTTGGGTGTGGTAATAAGAGAGTAAAGATCTTTTGGATACTTACTCATGCACTAATATACTTCAATCTTCAAAAAACTCATGTAAGTGTTCATTTGGATGCATTATCAAATTAAATTGCAATAACTAGTATAATTAAGGGGAAGAGGCCAAATTGTTCCTTTGCAATAACATTCTGGGTTTGGGCTCGAAATTGCAATTTGAAAGAAACGTGACTGCAATTTGAGGCTACTTGATCATGAATACTAAGAAGTATACTCTCTCTCTCTCTGTGTTTTTTTTTTTTTTTGGTCAATTCCTCGTTAATGTTCACAAATAATTCACTCATGCTTTCCAAAAGCTGCCCCAATATTAAATCTTATACATGGAGAATACATAAGTTGGATAATCTAAAACACCTTGTATTGTCATGGTGTCATATCAATGGTTTTCGTGTGAAGGAGCATATTTCCAGTAACCATGGGGCTTCTGATGCTGAAAAAAAGAAAATGAATTAGAACCATGAATTAAAATGCTTCAGCCATGGAGACATTCAAAAGATGAACTCTTCAAAATTTAAGAACTGGGATGAATATAGAAACCAAATCAAATGGAAAATATACCTCTGATATTGGCATCTTGGTCCGCACTGAATCAATCACTGACAAATCAATATCAGCTACAGCAACACCTGTTGACAGCCGATCTGACACAGCAAAAGACACATCACGGGATACATTATTGCGTACAAAATCCTCAATATGCGTCTTAGAATGTGAGTGATGTTCTAACATCTGGCAATTTTACATCTTCAAATCTATAATGAATGGAGGAAGCATGGTTATACAGAAATGCATGCATGGAGAGAGAACATATACGTGGAAGCACATCACATGTCCTCACAAATGTGCACCCAGTTCATTAAAGCATCTGCACTCTCTCCATCAGGGACCTTGATCATTTAATCAATAGGGCTGTCCTGGATGCTCCAAGGCAATAATAAAGGAGCATGGGAAAATTCATTCTGGGAAAAAGAAAGGAATAGAGTCACCCGAATTACAGAAGGGAATTGTGGTTGGAGCTGCAGGTCACTTTTCCTGATCCATCCCAAAGGTTCCCCCCTCTCTCACTTTTCCCAAAGGTTCCCCCCACAAATCACACATGCATGTTAATATGTGTTCAAGTACTTTGTCAATCATGTATTTCATCATCAAGGAAAACTAGATTATGAGCCAATGTTAGCTCCTTACAGATCAACAGAAGGGCAAATAGGGTGAAAAGAACTCTTCTTAACATGCTACGAACAGAAAAAGCTAAAAGAATTGACTGGTGAAAGATACTGTCAGTGCTTGTGATGGAAAGATATTCACAGCTGGTGTGTTGAATTATTTTCTGGATGTTTGGTAAACAGTTCATTTAGCTAATACCTTTTCAGTTGGCGAGAATCAAAATGTATCTGCCAAAAGATTCCTTTAGATGATGCGAGACAAAAGGGGTGTTATTGGTTAGGACCCATGGTGTAAGCTATCCCTCACTTGAGTGGTGCCCTGGCTGAGTCCATGGGAATGAATTTAAGGTCAAAGCATAGCTGCATTACTGATATGCAAAAAATTGATACTGAGCTTCCTCTCAGCGCCATTCTCATGGATATGCCCGATGGCTAACCAAGGGTGATTTTCTTGTAGGGATGGAGGGTTCAGGATTGGGGTGTGTAGGAAGTCAAGATTTGATGATTATTTACTTAAAAGGGGGATTTGGGTGCCAATAGAAATGTTCAGTTGAGGTCAACAATTTTCTTGATGCTGGGAAGGGTACGAATTGCCGGTTGGGGATCAGGAAACTTGGGGGTTTGAGCAAGGGATCAGATTCTACAAGACAGTTCCCAGATCAGCTCTGGGTTCCAGGGGATATAGATGCAGGGGGGTCAATATCATGGACAGTGAGTAGCAAAGGATATTTTGAGCATGGACCTGCATGATATCTTTCAAATGAAGGATTTCTAGTGCAAAATTTAGTTGGAGATTCAAGTCCAAGGAATTAATTTTGCAAGACCTTTTGGTTGATATTTCTTGGAAGCCTTCCACTGGAGATTCACCCTCTCCATTATGATTGTATGAAGAGAAAAAGCTGGAAACAACAGCTCTACAGGTTTTACCTTGGTTAATAGACTGAATATGGAAATACTTACAATCAAACTATTGACATAATGTCCCATAGCATAAGTGATGAGACTCTATGATCAGGAAGTGACAGCCTCTCACAATTTTTGCATAGGTCGATCTTCATGGTAGGGGCACTTTACTCACCTCTTAATGTTTCCTACACAATTGCCAGGGTTGCATGTGACCTATGTAAAGGTGCTTGAGGTGAGGGTGTTTGGAGGGCTAGAAAACCTCCAGGAAAATCTGTGCAAGAAGAAGAAAAAAAGAAAAGGAAAAGGAAAACAAAAAAGAAAAGAAAACAAGAGAACATTTTGGGTTGCTTGAGGAATGACTATTTAAGTACACCATGCTTTTCTTACATATTTCTTAAACAATTCAAAGGCAGAACTATATCTAAATGAATTTGCCTCCACACAGTTTTGTCCAATATGATGGTGGCTTGAGATTTCAATAAAGGCTTTAAATACAAATACCTACAAGATTTTCAAATCTATAGTGATGTTCTAATAAGCATGTTCCTAAAGCATTGTCCAAAAAAGAAAAAAGAAAAAGAAAAAGAAAAAAAAAAACGACCAAGTCTAAAACAATGAGATTTTCTTTTATCCATGTAATGTTATGTGATAAACATAAGGTTAGTATTCTCTATATTTCAGGTTGAGCAAATAACATAAAGATAATTTTCAGTAAACATATCTTGATTAACATTCTATTTCATGGCAACTGACTTCTTTATCTATTAAAAAAAGGTCGTTCATTTTTCCAAGAATATCCATGGAAGAATATCATAAAGAGCAGCTTTTCTGTATTGGATCATTCACCACCAAGACAGGGTTGTATTGCCCTTGTGTTGCCCCTGTATCGGGATGTTTTGGGCCAATACGGATCGATACAGCTATATCGTTCATGGACAATACTGGTATGGAATACGTCAAACTTTCATAAAGAGAAGTAATCTAAGGTGACATTTCCATCTAAATAGCACATGCATGTTTGGGACTAAATTCTCACCCCACGGTTGGAACTAAATTCTCACCTGGAAGCCGAGATAGGATTTTCCCCCATGGGTCAATAATTAAAGTATCACCATAGCTTTCTCTTTTGTCACTGTGCCTTCCAGTTTGTGCAGCAGCAATTACCTAATAAAATAAGGATGACAGGCGGTGAAGCATCCATGCATTTACAAAAAATAATTTCCAGAAGCTGAATTAAATGCAAGATGTTACTTATATCATTGAATAAAAAGCTTCCATATAGTATAAGAAGAACAAGCTTTAGACGTTTTAGTTGACAAAAAAGTTCAAAACTCACTATTTGACAATGGGAAACAAAATAAGAACTTTCCAGAGTTCAAGTTGCTTTTTCTGCATCGTAGCTTAAAATTCGACAACTAGGTGCGGCATAATGGTAAGCCCAGAAACACTTGGAATCGCACTAGCAATAAAAATGTAGTACATGGATATTTTTATCAAAATAATGAACCCATTAGTAGCAATTCATCATCACTATAAGTTGCACTAATTTGTTGTGAATGTATGTAATTGAAAATTTTATTGACAACAGATGTTTTAGGAATCGTAATAATTTCTTTCAGTCTTGATCCTTTTTATAAGAAGAAACTGGGCTCCTCACTCCAAAAATACGGTTTCACAGTTTATATTCCTCGATGTTCTAACCTGCACATGCAAGTCATCTCAGTCAATTCTTAGGGCCTCTTTGTTTCACCAATTACCCTAGTAATGCAAGGGAGATGTGTCATCATTACGATTACCACGGCCAAACCAAACACTGGAATCCTTGGTCAAATGCAGACATATTTAGGAGACAGGTAAAGTAAACCAGACCAATCCTTTTTTTTTTTTGAAAGGTAACGAGAATTTCATTGAGAAAAAGAGCTGAAACAAAAAGGCCCTTGATCCGTTGAGAAGGCGGAACAACAACGAGGCCAAAAAAGAAATATTACAAGATTGAAGCTTTTCAACAGAAGCGGACCATTCCGCTATGAAATAAATTACCCTTTGAAGAACACATTCTATCGGCTTGGAATTCCCATTGAAGCATCTGTCATTCCTTTCTTCCCATATACACCACCAAACTGCCAGGAGGGAAATTCTCCAGATTTTGGACCGCCTCTTGCCACAACTAGCACCACACCAAGCTAGAAAGAGGCTACAAACATCCAGTGGGAAAGCCCAAGAAATTTGAAAGCAAGATAGAATGTAAATCCAAATCGGATGAAAGAAGAGGCAGTGAATGAAGAGGTGGTATACTGATTCAGCATCAGCCATACAACACACACAAATATTTGTGATACACACCCCTTTTCCTCAAGTTGTCCACCGTGAGGACCTTTTTGTTACCCACCAACCATCCGAAAGCCGCAATCTTTGGAGGAGCGTGAAGTTTCCAAACTATAGGGAAAACAACTTCTTGAACTGATAAGGCCTGACTGGAAATGATATAATATAAGGATTTGACTGAAAACTGACCATCTTTATCGGAGCGCCAAAAGAGACTATCAGAGGAAGTACGATCCAGGTTGCTGATTTGAATGCGATTTAAGAGCGTTATGAATTCTTCGATCTCCCAATCGTAAAGGTTTCGTCTGCATTTTGGATTCCACAACACTTCCCCCCCTATAACTGAGTAACAACCCTCCATGATATTCTTGTTAGAGGCAAGACTGTAAATTCTAGGAAAAGCCTCTCTAAGAGCGACGTCCCCAACCCAAATATCATCCCAAAAACAGTTACCTCTACCAACAGCGATGCGAGTTTCTTTTAGAACCTCATTTTTCATAGAAAGAATTCATTTCCAAAGAGCCGAAGCTTTATAAGAAGAAGAATCCTTTGTCCACCAACCCCCTTCTGAAAGAACATATTTACTTTTGACAATTTTATTCTAGAGCGAATCGCTTTTTGAACCAAGACGCCATGTCCATTTCCCTAAAAGCACCCTATTCATGATTTTAAGATCTTTGATACCTGCCCCACCTTGATCAATAAGACTACAAACCTCCTTCCAATTGATCAAGTGAAACTTTTTCTTGTCTTCTTTTCCATACCACAAAAAGTCCCTTCTGAGCCTTTCAAGAGTACCCAAAACCGACGATAGACATACGAATAGGGACATAAAGTAGAGGGCGAGATTCGACAAAGCTGCCTTTATGAGAGTCATCCGCCTGCCCAATGAGAGATATCTGCATTTCCATCTCGAAAGATATGACTCAAATCTGTTGATGACCTTGTCCCATAAGAACTTTGGGGGGCTTTCTGATGCAAAGAGGGAGGCCGACAAATGTGGATGGGAGAGAACCTACCGAGTGTTGAGAAGTGGAGCCACATGCGAGGATTTCGTGTCGCAAGTCCTTTCGCAACTGGGATGCGAAAGGAGTTTCGCGGATTTCGTGTCGTAAGTCCTTTCGCAACTGGGATGCGAAAGGGAAGTTGCCAAAACTATAAATTGGGGTCTCTAGAGCTATTCTAGGGTTAAGGTGAATATTAGGAAATTATTCTAAGGCGTGGGCAAGGGATTTTCTCTGTACTTCCAAGGGAGAGGTTAGTATATTGCCTTGTAATCTTCGTTCTTCATAGTGGAAGTTTGCATCTGTGGTTTTTTACCCTAGATTGGGATTTTTCCACGTATATCTTGTCTTGTGGTTTGTTTTGGATTGCTTTGATCTGTTTCTAGTTTATATTTCTTCCTGTTTATCGTTTGTGGGTGAGGCCTGAGATTGGATCTAGGCCCACTGCGTTGTTGGCGTGCTGCGCAACAACTGATATCAGAGCTATTGGTTTAGTTCTATTGGGAGCGATGGCAGAAGATGGGAAAACTAGAATTGAGAAGTTTGATGGTTCAAACTTTGCCTTCTGGAAGATGCAGATGGAGGATTACTTGTATCAGAAGGACCTCTATATTCCTCTAGGAGGAAAAGAGAAGAGACCAGAAAAGATGACAGATGATGAATGGTTTTTACTGGATAGGAAGGCTTTAGGAACGATCCGACTCTCTTTGTCTAAGAGCGTCGCCTTCAATATATCCAAAGTAAAAACGATAAAAGAATTAATGGAAGCCCTAGCCACCATGTATGAAAAGCCCTCAGCATCCAACAAGGTTCATCTTATGAAACAGCTATTCAACATGAAGATGTCAGATGGTGGGAGCGTGGCAGAACATCTAAACGAGTTCAATACAGTCATGAGCCAGTTGGAATCCGTTGGCATTGTTTTTGAGGATGAAGTCAGGGCAATATTGATCTTATCCAGTTTGCCAGACAGTTGGGATGGTTTGGTGATTGCTGTGAGCAATTTTTCAGGGTCGACAAAGTTGAAATTTGATGATGTGGCCGGTCTAATTCTTAGCGAAGAATCTAGAAGAAAGGCATCAGGAGTTTCAGGGGACTCAGGGAATGCTTTAAACGTTGAAGGAAGAGGAAGATCGCTGAACAAAGGAGGCAATAAACACTGGCGTTCTAAGTCGAGGAAGAAGTCCAATGGACCGAAAGACAAAGACGGGTGTTGGCATTGCGGCAAGAAGGAGCACATGAAACGTGATTGCAGGGTGCTCAATAAACAAGAAGGAAGCTCTCAAGGCGGGAAGGATTCAGTGAATCTGTTTGAGGAGAGCGACACAGAAGCGTTGATCTTGTCTCTTGATGCGAGGAATGAGTCTTGGGTTATAGACTCGGGTGCTTCGTTTCATGCCACTTCATGTAAGGAAGTTCTGTGTGATTATGTGTCAGGTGACTTTGGGAGAGTCTACCTGGGTGATGATGAACCGTGCAATATTGTTGGAAAGGGGGATGTTCATGTAAATCAGAAAGACGGAACGATCTTGAAATTGAAGGATGTCAGACATGTACCGAGTTTGAAAAGTAACGATCTCGGTGGGACGGTTGGTACGTCTAGGTTATGTGACGACATTCACCAGTGACTCCTGGAAGATCACAAAAGGTGCCTTAGTAATATCTCGAGGCAAAAAGGAAGGTACTTTGTACGTGACTTCAGGATCGTATAGTTCACTCACAGTCGCATCAACTGGAGTGAATGGGCAGTTATGGCATCAGAGGCTGGGACATATGAGTGAGAAATGGATGAAAGTGCTATTGTCAAAAGGGAAGCTACCAGGGCTGAAGTCTATTGACTTGGAATTCTGCGAGGACTGCGTGTATGGCAAGCAGAAGAGGGTAAGCTTCAAGAAGACGGGACGCGCTCCAAAGACACATCTGTTGGAGCTTGTACACACTGATGTATGGGGACCGGCGCAGGTTTTATCTCTTGGTGGCTCACATTATTTTGTTACCTTTATTGATGATGCTAGTAGAAAACTGTGGGTCTACTTCTTAAAACATAAATCTGATGTATTTGATGTATTTAAGAAGTGAAAAGTTATGGTAGAAAATGAGACAGGTAAAACAGTAAAGTGTCTCAGATCTGACAATGGGGGAGAGTATTGTGATAAGAGGTTTGAGGAGTATTGTGCAGCAAATGGAATCAAACATCAAAAACGATTATGTGGACACCACAAATAGAATGGTGTGGCTGAGCGCATTAACAGGACCATCCTTGAGCGCGTCAGGAGCATGAGGTTACATGCAGGGTTGCCCAAGACCTTTTGGGCAGATGCTGTGAATACTGCAGCATATCTCATCAATAGAAGTCCCTCAGCACCATTGGATGGTGGGCTACCAGAAGAAGCGTGGACTGGGAAGGAAGTGAACCTTGCACATCTCAGAGTGTTCGGTTGCACTTCATATGTTCACATTGATGCAGAGCACAGAAACAAGCTGGATGCGAAGTTCAGGAGGTACATGTTTATAGGCTACGGGCAGCATGATTTTGGCTACAGGTTCTAGGATGCAGAAAACAAGAAAATCATCAGAAGCAAGGACGTAGCCTTCAATGAAAAAGTGATGCATAAGGACAGTGTGCAAGAAAATAAGGCCGAGAAAAAGGAATTCGTAGAGTTGGAAGAGTTACCGGACATGGGTGTTACTACACACAGATGAGGCAGAGCCGCATACACCGGTTGTGAGGAGGTCTACTCGGGAGAGGAGACCCATGGTCCGATACTCACCCTCCTTACATTATCTGCTACTGACAGATAATGGTGAGCCAGAGTGTTTTGAAGAGGCGTTACAATCAGATATACGGGTTAAGTGGGAGCAGCCATGGATGATGAGATGGACTCTCTTGAGTCTAATCGTACATGAGAGCTAGTCACTCTACCCAAGGGTAAGAAAGCTCTTCATAACAAGTGGGTTTGACGGAAGGAGAAGCACGATGGTTTGAAACAAGACAAGGCCGCATTAGTTGTGAAAGAGTTTCAACAAAAGGCGTGTGTATCGATTTCATCGAAATATTTTCACCGGTAAGTGAAAATGTCTACGATTCGCATGGTCTTTGAGTATAGTGGCTTCAGAGGACTTACATCTAGAACAGCTAGATGTTAAGACAATCTTTCTTCATGAGGACCTTGAAGAAGAGATATATATGCATCAGCCAACAGGATACGTGGCACCAGGTAATGAGAACAAGATGTGCAGACTAAATAAGAGTCTATATGGCCTGAAGCAGGCCCCGAGGCAGTGGTACAAGAAGTTCGACAGTTTCATGTCGGGAAACGGTTTTAGGAGAAGTCATGCAGACCACTGTTGTTACTTGAAGAAGTTTGATACGTCTTACATCATCCTTCTTTTGTACGTTGATGATATGCTTGTAGCCGGTTCAAGCATGAAGGACATCTCAAATCTCAAAATACAATTGTTTAGAGAATTCGCCATGAAGGATTTAGGAGCTGCAAAGCAAATCCTAGGCATGAGGATAAAGCATGACAGGGAAAACAAGAAATTAGTTTTGTCACAGGCAGAGTACATAGCCAAAGTACTTGATCGATTCAGTATGGGAGGTGCTAAGCCGATTAGTACTCCATTAGTCAACCACTTCAAGCTATCTAAGAAGCAAGGTGCAAAGACGCAGGAGGAACAGGACTACATGGCTAAAGTTCCATACACGTCAGTTATTGGGAATCTCATGTATGCTATGGTGAGCACGAGGCAAGACATTGCTCAAGCAGTGAGAGTTGTTAGCAAGTTCATGAACAACCCCGAGAAGGAACATTGGGAAGCTGTGAAGTGGATTCTTAGGTACTTGGTAGGTACTAAGGACATAGGGCTGTGTTATGGTGGATCGGAAATCAAGTTACAAGGCTACGTGGATTCAGATTTGGCAGGAGATATCGACGGCAGAAGAAGCACTACGAGGTTATGTTTTTACTGCGGGTAGTCTTTGCAGATTAGTTGGGTCTCTCAGTTACAAAAGATAGTATCTATCAAGACGACGTAAGCGTAATATATCATACAGAAGCATGCAAGGAGATGATGTGAATGCAAGGTTTTATAGAAGAGTTGGGTAAGAAGCAAGCAGATTGCAAGCTGTACAGTGACAGTTAGAGTGCAATACACTTAGCTAAGAATTCAGCCTTTCATTCAAGGACCAAGCATATTGCCATCAGATATCACTTCATACGTTCGTTACTAGAAGATGGATCGATTGCTCTGGAGAAGATTCATACAAGTGAGAATTCTGCGGATATGCTAACGAAGGCGGTCACAAGGGAGAAGCTGAAGCTCTGTTCAGCTTTGATTGGTCTTCAGGCTTGAAGACGGGGAGGTGGTGCACTCCGGATGAAGAAGACAAAGGTTTATGGCAATGTGTCTTCAAGTGGGAGATTATTGAGAAGTGGAGCCACATCCGCGGATTTCGTGTCGCAAGTCCTTTCGCAACTGGGATGCGAAAGGAGTTTCGCAGATTTCGTGTCGCAAGTCCTTTCGCAACTGGGATGAGAAAGGGAAGTTGCCAAAACTATAAATTGGGGTCCCTAGGGCTATTCTAGGGTTAAGGTGAATATTAGGAAATTATTCTAAGGTGTGGGCAAGGGATTTTCTCTATACTTCCAAGGGAGAGGTTAGTATATTGTCTTGTAATCTTCGTTCTTCATAGTGGAAGTTTGCATCCGTGGTTTTTTACCCTAGATTGGGGTTTTTCCACGTATATCTTGTCTTGTGGTTTGTTTTGGATTGCTTTGATCTGTTTCTAGTTTATATTTCTTCCTGTTTATCGTTTGTGGGTGAGGCCTAAGATTGGATCTAGGCCCACTGCGTTGTTGGCGTGCTGTGCAACACCGAGCAGCGGAAAAATTCTGCAAAGTGCTTTGTTTCTTCTTCCTTCATATTAACTCCAAATAGCTTGGATTTGGCCATGTTGACTTTCAAGCCCGATACTGCCACGAAACATGTAATGATTGTCCACAAGTTGCTCACTTTGGACTGGTCAGCTTCGCAAATAAGAGTGTCATCTGCAAACTGAACATGAGAAATCTGAGCTAACATACCTTCCACTCTCAAGCCACTGAACACCCCTTTCGATTGACCCTTACTCAACATTCTAGAAAGGGCTTCTCCAACTATAAGGAATAAAAATGGGGATAGGGGGTCTCCTTGGCAAAGCCCCCTTGAACTATCGAAGAAGCCTTTTAGGGACCCCTTGATAAGAACAAATAAGAAGGCTGATTTCACACATTCACCTATCCATCTTCTCCATCTATCCCCAAACCCCATTTACTTGAGCATATACTGAAGGAAACCCCAGTCAACATGGTCATATGCCTTCTCAATATCCAGCTTGCAAATAATAACTTTGGATTTGGATCTATGCGTGGAGTCCAAGCATTCGAGGGCTATAAGGGCACTATCCACAATTTGACACCTCGAGATAAAGGCGTTCTGATTATCTGATATTAGAGCTCCAATGACTCCTTTTAACCGGGAAGCCAACAACCTAGCAAGGATTTTATACAGACCACCTAGAAGACTGATCGGCCTGAAATCCTTGAATTGATTTGCCCCTGAGATCTTGGGGATGAGCGCAATGAAGGAAGCCCCAATGTCTTTAGAGATACGGCCTCTATCGTGGAATTCATTAAGGAAGTCCATCACATCCCCTTTTAACATTACCCAAAATGATTGAAAGAAGAGAATCAGAAAACCATCTGGGCCAGGGGCCTTATCCCCTCCCATATCCATTAGAGCCCTTTTCACCTCGTCCATCGAGAAGGGAGATTCTAACACACCTGCGTCTTCTTCTGAAAAAGAGGTTACGGGAAGAAGACCCAGCTCTGGCCTGTCCCAATTCTCACCCCGAAACTGGTTACTGAGATGGCGAACTATCTCCGCTGAAATTGCATCTTGCTGTTCTAGCCTCGCTCCATCTACCAAAATGCTGCTAATATTATCGACTCTCGCTCTGGCAGTTGCTATAGAATGGAAGAATTTTGTATTTTTATACCAGACCAGTCCTGATGACACTTTGCTTTTTTGCAAGGCTAATGAATCCATGGTGGATTTTCTAGGTATGATTGTTTGCTGGTTTGAAGTTCCTTGAAGGTTCACCTGATTTTTACATGGCGGATCTGGAACGATACAATCTTGCCGACCGTCGATCTGGTAAGAATCGGGCTTCTAACACTCGAGACTGACACGCTACTTGTCACGGAAGTCCCTTCTGCCTTTGCACTCGAGCGTCGATGGATTCTCCGTTGCGGAAATCTCAACGAAACCTGACACCTTTGCGAGGTGGAAACTCGAATCTCAGCTCTCTAATCACCCTTAAATGTGACTTTGAGGAGGTAAAACGGGTCGAGTTAGAAGTCTGACAGCACCTCCCCTTAAACGTGAAGGATATAAAGTCATAAAGCAGTTAAGAGATTGGTGTGCTTGTTAATAAATAGAAGAGTTGAAGGGATTTTATTTTTTTTAATTTATTTTTGAGAATTGACAATATTGTATTGAAAAGCGGGAAACGAAAATACAGCTATAAAAATAAATAAATAAATAAAGGAGCAAAGACAAAGAAGCAACAAAATAGAAAAGCTAATAAATAGGGAGGCTACGCTGAGATAGCAATGGCCTTAAGTAGCAAGAAAACCAAAATCCATTCCCCTTAGGGACTCCTCGTACGATGCCCATTCGATCACCAATCTTAGAGCTCTGATAGACACTGAGTCAACAGAGGAGGACGAGTTGCGGAAGCATCTATCGTTTCTTTCTAGCCAAACTGACCACCAGATGGCGAGGATAACCGATCTCCAGATGAGCGTCTTCGACTTTCCAATCTTGATCCCATGCCATGCTTTGAGCAACAAATCAACAGAACTAGAAATGCACCATTAAATGTTGAATTTTCTAGCAAACACTGCCCAGATATAAGAGATAAAGGGGCAGTGAATTAATAGATGGTCGACCGACTCTGCGTCCTTCATACAACACAAACAGACATTGGGAATGATCATTCCTCTCTTCCTCATATTATCGATAGTAAGGATTTTCTTGTTGGCGACCAACCAGGCGAAAGCCATGATTCGGAGGGGGGGGTGGAATAGGACCACACAAAAGCTGATGGAGATTTTGGAGACGCTGTCTAATCGGGGAGGATAAGACTGTAAAGGGATCTGACTGAGAACATAGCAGATTTCTCCTTCCTCCAAATGATTATGTCGGCTTCTAGAGGATTGGGATTAGCGTTGTAGATACTTTCTAAGAGTTTAGCGAACTCTGGAATTTCCCAATCTTCTAAATTCCTTCTACAGCAAATGTTCCACACCACCTTCCCCTCTTTTAGGGAAAAACAGTCAGCTACCATGATGTCGGAATTAGGGGCTAACGTGTAAATGGAGGGGAAGACATCTTTCAGGGGCTTATCACCTATCCAAAGGTCCTTCCAGAAACTGATCTTGTTGCCCGTGCTTGGCTGGAATCCGATTCCTTTAAGAACCTCGCTTTGAAGGTGCATGATGTTTTTTCCAGATATGGGAAGCCCTATATAACGTCGAAGAATTGGTCCACCAGCCCCCACGCGAGCTGCCATACTTGCTTTTGATGATGGAATTCCAGAGACTGCCACTATCCGATCCTAATCTCTCAACCCATTTCCCGAGCAAGGCCCTGTTCATCAGCCTGAGATCTTTGATACCAGCCCCTCCTTTGTATTGTTTGCAGACTTGCTTCCAGCTCATCAGATGGAATCGCTTCTTATCCTCTTTTCCATGCCATAAGAAATCATGTCTCGGTTTGTCGATAGCAGCTAGGACCGAGCTAGGACATCTAAATAGAGACATATAATAGATAGGCAGATTGGACAGCGCAGACTTTATGAGGGTTATGCGGCCATTGATCGAAAGAAAACGGCATTGCCACTTGGCTAAACATCTCTCAAATCTGAGAATAACTCTATTCCAGGCAGATTTCGATGGCACACCTAAACCCAGCGGCAATCCAACATAGGAGGTCGGGAAGGAAGCTGCGCAACATCCGAATCGGGCAGCGAACTTTTTAGTATCTTCCTCATCCAGATTTATCCCGAAAATCTTTGATTTACCCAGATTCACTCTTAGACCCAAGGCCACCTCAAAACAACGAACAGCTGTACGCAGGTTGTCCATCATAGATGGAGGAGCTTCAGAGAAGATGAGGATGTCGTCTGCAAATTGGACATGAGATATCAAATTGGGCATCCCTTCAATACTGATTCCTCGAAGAATACCTTCTTCCTATCCCTTGTGAAGCATCCTGGAGAAGGCCTCGCCCACAATGAGAAAGAGAAAGGGGGGAATTGCCCTGTCTGAGACCCCTGAGGCTCTTAAAGTATCCCTTAGTGGAGCAATTTAGGAGAACAGAAAAGAAAGGAGAACCAATGCATTCTTTTATCCAGCTGCTTCACCTTTCTCCGAATCCCATCCTCTTCATCATGTATATGAGAAGCTCCCAGTTGACATGATCATAAGCTTTCTCAACATCCAAACTACAGAAAACACTCTTCGTTCTAGAACGGAAGCAGGAATGAAGCCATTCATTGGCTATTAAGGCGCAATCGACTATCTATCTGCACGGAATAAAAGCGCATTGGTTTGAAGATATAACCGACCCGATTACCTTCTTCATACGGGACGCTAGGACTTTCGCCAGGATTTTGTAGGGGCTTCCGATCAGGCTAATGAGACGATAGTCGCTGGAGGCTGCGCCCTTAAACTTGGGAATGAGGGCTATGAAGGAGGATCCGAGATCTTTGGATATCCTGCTTCTCGAGTGGAACTCAGATAGGAAATTCATAACATCCATCTTTATCAGCTCCTAGAAGTGGTGGAAGAAATGGATTGGGAAGCCGTCAGGGCCTGGAGCTTTATCTCTTAGGAGCGAGTCAATGGCCGATTTGAACTCTTCTTCCGAGAAAGGAGCTTCCAGCGATCGAGCCTCAGCAGGAGACAGAGAGTTTACCTTGAGATTATCTAACCGAGGTCTAATCCAGGAGTCTCCTTTAAGCAAGTTGCTGAAGTGGGAGATAGCCTCTGATTCAATCAATGATTGGTCATCTGAGCGGGCACCAATTATGATCACGCTGCTGATCTTATTAGTGTTGGAATGCAGACTGGCGAGTCTGTGGAAATACTCTGTGTTCTTATCGCCTTCTTTAATCCGTTTGGAACGAGACTTCTGCCTCCAGGAGATTTCGTACTCTCGGGCTCTGGCAGAAAGACTTTGGATTAGTTGAATTCTTCTAGCGAGGCAATCTGATGTCATCAGAGAATCTTCAGCTTGCGAGTCAATCGATTGGATTTCAGTTAAGAGCGATTCCATCTCTCCTTCTCTGGCGCTCCATTCAATCTGCTTCCACTGCTTCAGCTTCTGCTTGAGAGATCTGAGTTTTGAATTGAGAGAATGACATGCAAAACCATTAGCCTGGAAACCTTTCCACCAATCGGAGACCATGCTGTGAAACCCCGTGGCTTCCAGCCATGAAATATCGAACTTAAACGGCTTGGGGCCCCAGTTTAGCACCTCCATAGATAGAAGAATCGGCCACTGGTCGGAAGTGGAACGAGGGAAAACAGCTTGAGAGGAAGGAGGGAACCAGTCCATCCATTCAGGGGAAAGGAGGAAACGGTCCAACCTTGAGAGAGTGGGGTTGAGGCGCCCGTAGGTCCATGTGAACCTGGACCTGAGAAGAGGGATATCCATCATAGAATTGTCGTCGATCCATCCTAAGAACACCTTCATAGCTGAGTTGAAGAGTTGAAAGGAATTTAGGGACATAAAGGACAAATGATAATGGAAGGGAAGAAATTGGATGAACAACACCCATTCCACATACTTTGAATTGGGTACCATGTGCTAAAGTGATAGATAAACCCGTTAATATTGTATTAATGGGGGAAAACACTATAAACTCGCTTGCCATACGGTTAGATGCTCCAGAGTCAATGACCCCATGAAGCATGAAACTTAGATCCTAAACAGGCCATACCTAAGGTCACAAATGTGGCCGTAAGAATGGAAGCAGCTGCAGAAGTAGCAGGAATAGATTGATTCTTTAGTTTTTTTAACTTACTTTTATTGAGAAAGTGTAACCATCTCTCTAAACAAACATAGCCATTGATTTCTAAACACAGAACTAGCCAAATGAGACCCATTGCTTTCTTTAACGTGAGATGTATGATTAGCCTATGTTGGCTTTCCATGGAGATCCCAACATTTTTCAATAGAATAATGCATAGGCTCTACCACGTCCTCCTCCAACTTCACCATAGTCACCTTGAGTACCACGACCACTACCTCGACCTCGACCAGTAAAAGATACTAAAGCAAAGTTGTCATTAGCTCTACTTGTGAAGCCATGAGATGGTCGTTAGAGGTGAGTATACATCCTCATTTAGAGATGGCATATCCTCGCCACCCAAGATCTATGCACAAACCGGCTCATATTCATGCTTTAAACCAAATAAAAACTTGGCCACACGAAACTCCTCCAGTTGCTGACATTACTTTTATAAATCAATAGTAAGAGGTTGATACACATTCATCTCCTCTCACATTCGTTTAAGTTTTAATTAGTATTTAATCACCCAATGATTTATCTCCTTATTGAAGCTCAAATATTTCTTGAAATAACTGACACATACGAGAAATAATTGTTGGATGAATGCATCTCTCATAATTCACCCCACACCTCCTCTGCAGAATAAAAAAACATTATATTCGCACTAATGGATGGTTCCATACTATTCTACAACCATGTCATAATCAAAGCATTTCTCGTGGACTCACTGATCATATGTACTAGCGCACTCATCAGCCTTCTCACTAGTCAAATATTTTAATTTACCCCTGACAGTTAAAAAACCTTGGACATATTTGGACGACTAAAGATAATTTGTTCCATTTAATTTAACGAATGTTATTTAGACCCCAAAAGAATCGGGTGGATTTATGAATCTGGTTCTTGAATCACTCTTCATCTCCATTGAAAGAAGGGATTATAATAAATACCGCAAACTTATACAATCACAGGCTGGCCTTTCGCGGTAGATGAATACCCAACATGTACGGTTCACACTATATGCACACCACACTTGAAGAGACTAACCAATGACGAGGGTCAATAATCACAGACAGAACATCCGACAATGGCAATCAGCCCAGACGTCCACATGTCCTACACACAAGAGGTGATGATCACGAACATTGCATCCCCTTCTCATGCAAAAAGCATAACAAAGCCCAGCACAACAAAAAGAAAACAAACCCTTTATAGGATAGAAGGGAAAATATTGATTAGATCAACAAAAAGAAATATCTAATACCACGTAGAATCAATAGATTAAAAAGAAAAGAAGAGTAGAAGAAAAGAGAGGAGAAAGTTGGGAGAAGAGAGGAAAAAGAGTCGGGGCTGGAGTCCCCACTCTTCCCCTTTATCATAATAATAATAATAATAATAATAAGTTCAAAAATACCCTCACTGTTAATGCCCATATTCCAAACAAGTCGTAATCCACTATAACACTAAATATAAAAGAGGGAAGCAAGGTGGGCTGTACACTGGAATGGTCCACATCGACATCCATTAGGTGGATTGTACAGTTATACAGCCCCACATCCTCATGCATTAACAATGCATATGCATGTATGGAAAGGTACCCCCTAAACTAAGATACTGCAATGCGGAGTCTTTCACCACTAACACCAAAACATTTGGTGACATAACCAAGACTGCAGATGTGGCCTCTTGGAACCCATTTATTTCAAAAGTTGGCAGCTGCTTCAATTCCTACACTTCAGACCACAGCACTAAACATATATAAAAGTACTCTGGAGATTACTCTATTGGCATGTAATGCTGAATTTGTAACTTCATTGGAGGACCTCTACATTATCAAGCATAGCTTCGCATGTCCTTTTTCTCTTTTCAAGAAAAAAGGATCCAACTTTAACTTGATATAAGATACATGTTTCTGCTTAAAATTACAGGAGAAGTATATTTTCTACCCAAAAAAAGAAAAAGAAAAAAGAAAAAGACAGACAATAAATAGAATTTGAATGCCTCAAATAAATAGAATTTGAATGCCTCAGAAGGAAAATATTCTATTTGTCACTACCAACAACCATGCACATGATGCTGATAATAAACAGGGATTACAAATGACATTTTATGCATTTTGGTTTGAAATTTCTGCATCAAATCAAGACAGATTACTTAAGTAGCGACGGTAAATAGGAAATCAAGGCAAAGGAATCAATAATTTCTTAACCAGAAAAACGATGATTGCATAAAGAAAATATCAGTGCAAATACAAATCACAAGGCTAAGTCTCCATACATAGCATTGATTCTCAATTGCCCGAGCACGGAGAAGAATCTCCCAGTGTGCCTCCCCAGTGACCTTTGTAAAAGCTGCAGGCACCAGTAAAATCTGCAAATCGATTTTACAATACAAATGTGAAGCATTAAAGATCCCAAAATAAAACAAGACAAGACAACAACAATGTTAGCACACCACAAGTAGCATTACTAAATAACACTGTATGGTTAAGCAGGCCCATATATACTTGTGCATGGTGCTGAAACCGCAGCTGCTGATAAAGCTCTGGAAATCTCAAGTCGTAGCAAACTGTTACACCTAAACGTCCAAAAGGGCTGTCCACAACCACAAGATCACTCCCTAAAAATTGCAAAACAATTAAAAGTCTGGCATTGGAAACATTCTTCTACAAACATGCTGAAGAGCAATTTTATTTGGGGCCAAACATAATCAAGTAATATCAGATTCTAGACAAAGTATTATCATCTACGGAAATAAAAAGAAAAGGGAGAGAAAATGATCTTACCCAAGAAAAATAAATTATTGATAACCGTAAAGTAAATCTTATGTTTGATTACTTAAGCCAATAAATAAAAAATAAAAAAATTAAGCCAATATTCATGGATGAAATCATAGACTACAGTTTGCAGGCTTCGACAAACATGAAGAATTGAAGATAAGCAATTATATGACCTCGACCCAAGTCTATCCATACATCCTCAGGTTTCCAGTTTCTACAAAATGGGGCTCATATTTCAATAATTCAGTCATTTCAGGTGATGGGCCCCACAGTGGATAGACCATTCCAAAAAGTCTCTCGGATTGGAATTTCATAGCCATCCAATCATATTAGCCCTTTCTGCGTGGAATACTTGAAATCCCACTGTGATGTGAGTGCATGTGTGTGTGTGTGTGTGTGTGTGTGTGTGTGTGTGTGTGTGTGTGAGAGAGAGAGAGAGAGAGAGAGAGAGAGAGAGAGAGAGAATCTGCATTTCTTTTCTGCAATTCGCACATTAAATCAGGTCTAACTGTTAACCTTGGCCCACAGATGAATAGGAGGCTTACCAATGCACAACAGGATACCTAAATATGTCGTTAGGAATTCAACAGTCCTACATTTCCAACTCAACCACATTAATTTTCAGACCCGAAACTGCCTCGAAGCAAACCGTAATTTTTTGAAGGTTGTCCACAGAAGTAAAGTTCACATCACAAGGAAGAAGGATATCATCTTCATACTGGAGATGCGTAACCAAAAGATTATTGTTAGCCACTTTGAACCTAGTAATGAGACCATTCTCTTCACCCTTGCTGAGCATCCAACTTAGAGCTTCCCCAGCAACCACAAAAAGATATGGAGACAGAGTCTCCCTACCTTAGCCCCCTAGTTGCTTTGAAAACGCCTTTTGGAGACCCGTTGATCAAAATAGAGAAAAAGGCAGATTGCACACAAACCCGCATCCACCCTCTCCATTTTTTACCACAACCCCACCTGTCCAACATATAGTCTAGAAAACTCCAGTCGACATGATCGTAAGCCTTCTCAATGTCTGACTTGCACACGATGCCTGTCTTTCAACCCTTATACCTCAAATTGATGCACTCATGAGTGATGAGAGCACTATCTAGAATTTGTATCCCTATAATGAAGGTGCCCCAATTCCCCGATATAACATTACCAAGCACATTTTTAAACCTCAAAGCCAAAACTTTAGGCAAAATCTTGTATGGTCCCCCTATCAGACTGATCAGTCTAAAATCTTTAAGATGCTCTGCTCCCTCCACTTTAAGAATAAGAACAACGAAGGTTGCCCCAAGTTCAATCAATAGATGTCCTCGCTCGAAAAATTCGAAGAAAAAGTCCATAATATCTTTTTTTTAATAAAGTTCATTTTTTTAAATAAAAAAGAAGAGCATTAGGAAGCTGTCCGGGCTCGACGCCTTATCCCCACACATTGAATCTACAGCAGCTTTCACTTCTTTTTTCCCGAATTCCGCTTCTAGCAACAAGGTATCCTCATCTGAAAATGTTTAAAACTAAAGATTGCCCAAACATGGCATTTCCCACTTATCTCCTGAAAGCATATTCTTATAAGATCGAACTATAAGTCTATAAAATCAAAGATTTTGTTCTTATCTGTGTCCACGTCCCTTCTACAATCAGATTGGAGATCCTATTAGTGCGGGCCCGAGCACTAGCCATTTTATGAAAGAATCGAGTATTTTTGTCCCTTTCTTTAAGCCAAACAGCTCTTGATCTTTGCTGCCACTTTACTTCCTCTTTTTTTGCCTGCTTTTTGTACTTTGAGGATAAATTTGCCCTTCTTTTTCTTTTTCTTTTTTTTTTTTTTTTTTTTTTTTTCTTTTTTTTTTTTTTTTTTTTTCAGGACATACCTCCTTCCTCTTCAATGACATCCAAAGTACGAATTTCTTCTAGCATGCTATTGAATTTTGCCACCTGGTTACCAAGAAACTCCTTTTTCCAAATGTTAATTTTGTTCTTTAAGAGTTTTAATTTCCTAGCGATCTTGAATCCTGCATATCCATCCACCGACAAATCATTTCACCAATCAGAAATTAATTGTTGACAGCCTTCAATTTTAAGCCAAGCCGCCTCAAATCTAAAAGGTCCCGGCCCCCAATTTTCTGCAGCCACATCTAGCAAAATGGGTCAGTGATTTGACAACGATCCCAGGCATAGCACGCTGAGAAACCAGCGGGAATTTTTCCAACCAAAGAGGCGAAACCAGAAATCTGTCCAATCTGGAGAAAACAAGATTCTCCTAACCATTGGACCAAGTGTATTTTGCACCTTCTAGCAGGAGATCCACCTATCATTCCTTGCCACCCAATCTGCAAATGCAGTTATGATGCTGGTAATATAGTCCCAGGAAGATTTTTTGTGACTGAATCTGGTTACATTAAAATCTCCCCCAACAATCTCCCCCGACACACCAAGGGTCCGACCATCACTGACTAACTGCATCTAACTCAACCCAAAAACTACCCCGTTATCTATAAGAACAGGGGACGTACACAACTATAAACACCCAAACTACTCCAGAGGAAATATCACTGAACTAAATAGAGACGGAGAAGTTACAAGTGAAGGAGTCTATTGTCTTCCATTAATTCGAGTTCCGCACTATGATGATACTTCCAGAAAATCCAGCAGCATCAGAAGCCACTCAATCCTAGTATTTAAAACCTGGATCGAATCTAGCAAGCCCCTGTCCAACTCCCAAAGTTTGGATTCCTGTAAGGCAATAATATTGCTCTCCCAGCCGCTTCGTAGTGATGGAGCATTCTAGGCAAAGCACTTCCCTCCAACCCTTTGGTATTTTTTTAAAATTTATTTACTTATTATTATTATTATTTTAAACTTCAGCGCATGGCAATCTTATTGCATTTGAGTCCCCTTGAGTCGAACAAAGTGCAAAAATTCGTATACATCCTTGTCGGTTACTTCATACGTCATCCCCACCATGCCTCCTACCTGTATGAGAGCATCTTTTGCCCACTGGAACTACGCTTCAGAGATCTTACATGTTTCCCCCATCAGATGATGATACTCTGTGCCAAAATCGTTGTCGATCGAGTGAACCTGCATCTTTTCAGCACATAGAGGTGTAACGATCAAAGCCTCTTCATGATCATTAGTCGGATTAGCAAATGCGAGAGTTTTCCCCTTATTCTGAATCAGAGGCTAACAAATTAGAATAATCTCCTTCATCTTCCTCTACTTCATCTTCATCTATTTCATCATCACCACAAACTGTGGCCACCTACCAGCAATCCAGAGGGCCTTCACTCTCCCAATGAACGTCAGACATATGCTCCTCTGCCTATGAGTCACAGTCAGCTTCGAATAGAAGATGTCCCTTGCTTCGATTATTGTTCTTCAACATTCTGCAGTGATCTCTCTTCCATCTCTTCCTTGTTCAAAGTGTCGCTTCTCGGGCTAGAGTCTCTTTTAAGCAGAAATGGAGGTTTTGAAGCCCGCTTATCGCCCTTGAGTGAATTTGGCAATACTCGTGCAGGGATTTCATTACTCAAGAGGTCATGTGTGGGAGTCTCATTAACTTGAGAGTCGTGTGTGGTAGTTTCATTATCTTGAAAGTCACGTGCGGAAGCTTCACACGCATCATTCGAAGGTGTGGCACGTGATTGAGAAGCGAGCATCATCGTTCGAATTCGAAGAAAGGTTGGGCACATGTCAACATTTGCTTCGACAAGAGAGGAGATATTACCCTCCTCCATTGTCTGCTGATGATGCGTGTCTTGATCCCGGGTTGAAGCGTCGTTGAAGCTATCGACACATAGAGGCAGCGCAGGCTTGGGAACCTACATTTGAAATTCGGTTCGGGGTGGAGTAACCTGGCTTAGATGCTCTTGTTACACTCCAAACATTACGTGTCAGCATGAGAGGAAGAATATTCTTACCAACCCTATCTCCTTCCACCATAGCGTTACATGCGTCCCCTCTGACATTCAATGCTCCAACGGAGCATAGAGATCGAGCTTCCTCTCCCTCTTCGTTTCGACCACCATTGAAGCCTTGAGCCAAAGTCTTCTCTCGAGTCTTCTAGAGCTCCCCCCATCGTAGCGGATATCGCCATTTCTCATCTCTGTGAACCTTAAGAATCGGTTTCTTCTCCAACCAACACTGTAATCTATGACGAATCCTCCAACGCGTTCTTCCTCTTCACACAAATTTGGGAAACTCCCAGCTCGTTTCCATCTTTTGTGGCCTCATCTATCACCAAAACCTCTCCCAAATAGGACCTAGCCGCCATGAAGAATTCGCGTGACCACAGTTCGAGCAAAATTCCCCCAAATGAGATACCACTTTGGTTCACATCCAAAATGAGAGAAGTCCTCCCACTTTCGGATCCTTTAATCAATCCGTCCTTGTGCAATCCTTCAGCAAATCCGGATTCCTCTCAGGCTGGACCCAGATCCACACCTCGTTATGTCCTATCCGTCTGATTGAGAAATCATCCCTAAACCAGCCACAACAATCTCCCAACTAGCCTTGAATTTGGGGAACGGTCGAGTTTGGGATGGTTTCGGCTACTACAGACCATCTCAACCCCTCATTAGCTTTGTCCGGCTTCCTATTAAGCTGAACCCAGATCCACACCTCGTTAGGTCCTATGGGTCTGATCCAGAAATCATCCCTAAACCAGCCACAACAATCTTCCAACCAGCCTTGAATTTGGGGAACGGTTGAGTTTGGGATGGTTTTAGCAAGTACAGGCCATCTCAACCCCTCGTTAGCTTTGTCCGGCACCTTCGGATTAACTTTCACTGATTTATGCTTTATCCAGCTTTGTCCTGCACCTTCAGATAGCTATGTCCAACAGCATCCTGATCCCCATATTTCCTTGTTTTTACGTTCCGGACCAAATCTCGCCTTTTGTACGAGTTTCTTCCCCCTGAAACCTTCCCCATGTAACGGCCTCACCGCACATACCAAATCCTCCTCTAGACCCATCCACATGAATGCGAAGCCTCGCAATTGTGCAGATAAACGATCTCGAGGAAGAACGACTTTCATCACAACTCCTGCTCTTCCGAAGACTCTCGAAAAGTTGATCGGAGCCCACCCCTCTGGGAATCTTGAAACGTATAATGTCAGATAAGAAGAGGGGGGGCTTACTCTTTCCATGCACTTTTCCAGTAGAGGATGAAACCTGTCCAACTGCTCTCCATTCGCAATCCTTAGATCCCACCCCATCACCCGCGATCTCTACTTTTGATTCTGCTTCTTTTTCACTCACCATTCACTTGAAATGATGTTTCCATTCAAAATAAGTTACTCGTGACAATTAATTAGAACAGAAAAGAATAAAGGAACCAAAATGTAATTGATTAGCAATTTCATTAAAATTTTGTTACATCTATTAGACTATTCTCAATTTCATTAAAATTTTGTTACATTTATTAGACTATTGGACTACAACAAGTCAACATACTCAAATGAATGCATATACTTAAAAAATGTGGAAAAAAAAAAAAGACAAATTTTATTGATGTGATTTTGAACAAAGATAATTTAAACTAAAAATACATTATATAAATTCAAATTTTAAAAATTATAAATTGGCTATACGGATTGATCCCTAATCCATTGTGACACATCTCCACCACCATTGGCATTGTCATCATTGCCATCATCATTGGGGAGAGAAGGAAACAAAAAAAAAAAAAAAAAAAAAAAAAAAAAAAAAAAAAAAGAAAAAAGAAAAAAAGTCATTAGACTATACGATGGCATAATCGCATAATTGTGGCTTATGAGGCAGCATACTTCTTTGTGCAACCGCATAATGCCCAATAGTACAAAAACCGTGTATGCCAATATGGCATATGCGATTGCATAATCACTTAGCTCTTATTACATGCATACAATGCAAACATGGAGGTGGAGTAGTTGGGGCATGTAATGTGCATGGTTGTTATTGCATAGTTGCTGCGGCATGGTTTGTGTTCCATGGTGTAGCATGAAACTAACATGCATTTATACATTTCTCACTTGTTGTTCTGTGCCCATAAAATGAAGAGAGTGGCTTTGGGAAGCATGTTTGCTCCTACATGCATGCAATTGCTGACTATTTAGTTGCTGTCACGTGTAAATTACAACAAGGAGCTTTTTCACAAATGAATGACCTTGCATATTAATTCCCGGGCACCAAGCTTGTTGCATATAAATGTTTATATTTGGATATAGTGTAGGCGCCACTTTGATTCCATAACTACACATACATTTTTCCTCTACTGCTTGTAAATATCTATTATCAGTGGAAATGTTCTCGCTGAATACTCCTCTGCATGCACCTACGTTGCTCCTTGGACCCCCTCATGTGAAAATGTTGTTGCTTGTTGTACACACTTCACCTACTTCATCTCCTGAAATAGCCAATGTCCGTGAGACCTTGCTTCCCGCTATATTGTAATGTATCTACTAGACACCTCATTTGCACATTTTCACTACCATACAACTATCAGAAACAGCATGCTTTCAACTTCTATGGACCTCTCCTCCACTCTTTAACAACTCGAAAAATTTGTAACAGGGAAAATGAGAATGCTAGCCCTCTCCTTTTATAGTTGATTCACATTCTAGGAGTACTCATTCATAGGAGTAATCTTGTACATCCTTGGAGATTCTTCTCCATTCCCATTGGTTACTTGGGTGAGCCACATTCTCTTGGCAACATGCACTCATCCCACACTCATCGGTTGCATTATAGGTGGCAATTCTATTCATTTTCATTAGCGAAGTGTTGTGACTCTCTCAAGGCTCCATTTGCAGGTGGGTGTAGGTGTTAAGAAGAAAGAATTTGAGAGAGAGAGAGAGAGAGAGAGAGAGAGAGAGAGAGAGCACATCCCATCCCTATATTTTTTATAATAATAGAAGAAAAGGTAAAATTACATATATACCCTCATATGAGGAAAAACTAAAGGCTGATGGGAAAATAGGGAACGATGAAACAAAGATAAAAGGCTGGAAAATAAAAGACAAAGGTCCATAACGTATCAGACCTAGGTGTATGTACCTGTGGGCTTGGTCATAGGCCCACACTCACAGTAAGCACTGAATGTTGACCTTTAACCAGTTTTATTAGTTGCCATGGATTTGAAGTACTGTAAGTGGTTGTCAAGGAGCATATGATTTCTACCATTTTCCATCAAGAAAAGTTAGACCAGATGGACAACATGCCCTTGAGATGTGCACAGTAGGAGAGGGCTCTATCATATTCTAGTTCTACTAGACTTACCATATTGTTGCCCTTAGAACCCATATCACTGCAATCCAAAGCAAGAGGTAAAATCCTTTACCAGAGAAAAAGGGCACAATTGTCAAAAGAAACAGAAAGGAAATGCTTATAAGATGGATGTTTGTGTATATTTCACTAAATGCTTCATTGAAAAAAATGAAATCTTGCAAATATGCATTTATTGACCAAAATTTGTATGTGTGAATCTAAAATGAATATATTTTAGTAAATTTACCAATGTTATAATCAGCAAATGATTACTTATACCAGCATAGTAAATTCAAAATAAATTTGTTCTTCTTTATGAGAAGAGAAGCTCAGTGGTTTATCCAACAATAACGGTATAATCTGCCAATAAGGGGGATCAATACTACATTTGGACATAATTAGCTACAATCCCCCACCAATCCTCTCCCACCTCAAATCAAAAAAGAAGAAGAAGAAGAAGAAGAAGAAAAAAGAAGTCAAATAGCAAAAACATAGAGAGAAAGCACAATGAAGTTCCATAGATGAAATGGCCTCAAGTCTTGAACAGAACCTAAATGAACAACAACTCAATGAGTTGGCACTAAGGAAATTGAAGCAAACACAATACCATGTAGCATAATATGTTGAACTGGATTGATGGTTATAGTCACTGTTGACTGCACATGTAAATCATTAAATACATATGTAAGATATTGCATACCTGATATTGTAAAGCTACTCTCTTTGTAGACCATGCCACCAGGAACATCCACATCAAACCTTCAAATAGTAGAATGAAGTCATTATTTTGAATTCAGTCTATTTGAATCCAAGTTGCTGAATATATAGCAATTAACCTGTTAGAGATAAGTGCAATACGACTGCAACATAACAATAACTTAGTCACTACTCAAATAATGTAAGGTAATGGAAGATGGTTGCCATAAAAACAACTCCAATAAAAACTCCACTTTTCCATTTTCTGATGGTATAAGAGAAAAACAAAAGGACATGAAGGTTTAAAATATTTTGTTCCCACCCTCTGTCATGAACCTTTTTTGAGTTCACAAGAAAAACAACAAAGTTTCTCTGATATGTCATTACAGGAAAAACGAGAAAATCATATCTCATTGTTTCCATGAAGCTTTAGAAAGGAGAGGTGGAGCAGCGCTGCTTGTCAACATCCCTCTACGTCAATGTTAGATCTTATTTCCTTCATTACTTCCATTTTCTTTTCCATAAACTAAAGATAGCAACATTGCCACCCGGCAGTTCCACAACTGTAGATTTTCATAATCATCAATATCATAGCCTTGTTGCAGCTATTTAGGTCAGTTTTATGATCCTTCTTCTTTTCTTTTCTTTTTTTCAAATATCACTGATAATTTCAATATCAACAGTGATATTTCATGATAATACTGATTCAACAATATTTTGGGTATATAAGTTCCTTGTTATCAGCAAACCAACGATAATTCGCTGATAAAGGGATACTCGCATAAATCGTAGGAAAACCAAGTGAAAATCAGGAAAAAAGATCAGAAAAAAAAAAAAAAAAACTGCATTTCTCGAAGGATATAGGGGGTTTGAATTTGCTCCTTAGGTGATTTCAATCACTCTTGATTTTTGTTGAATCAAAGTTTGGATATGGGGGACAAATCTTGACTTGAATAGGAGATGGGTCAGAACTCAAAGGTGACCAAAAGTTCATAGGAACTTCTTTTTTCAAATGTTAACATGGGTTACAATGAAAATTCATGTCTTTGCATGATTCTCATGCATTAACATGGATTTGTGGTGAACAAATATTTAGTATAGCTTCTCCAAGGCAGGCGCTCTGTGCAGTCATCTTCTGACCATAGGGAGCATGCCTAAGGCCAGCGTGGTTAGGGTACAGCGGTTAAAGAAGGGGGAGACAGTTGGGCGGTAGTCCAAAATCAGAAGAAGAAAGAACCGGGCACTAGTTTAATTGTTGCTAATTTCCCATTTGATTGTTCTAAGGATGAGATTAAATCTAGATTCAAAAAGTTTGGGGAGATTTCTGATGTATAAATCCCACCTTTGCTAAATCAGGAAGGAACAGGGGTTGTTTTTGTTAGATTTCGGAATAAGAGGGATGCAGATCTAGTAGCTGTGAAACTTAACAATAGGAAGATGCGAGGAAGCAAAATGATCAAATCAACAAAGCTCATTAGGAAGAGGAAGAAGGACACCCTGTTCCCTCCCATCCAGCTTTGGTTGTACTACAGGAGATTCCTTAGATGGCTGCATTTCTGCAATTGGCTTCAGGGGTGCATTGTATGGGAGACTTCAAGTTGGTTGATCTTAGAAAGGGGGTTTCTGATTTTTCTTCGGTGATGGCTCAGGGCTAATCGGCTCCCCCTCAAAGGGTTTACTTGTTAAGGTTAGGAACATCTATTGGTTAGGTTGTTTTGGATCGAAGGTTATGGTCACCAAGGCACCTCAATTTACCTGTTCTTCAATTCCTTGATGCTTCATGTCCTCTTGTGTCTTCGGTCTTCAGCATCCAACGGCTCAACCAATTCACTGACACACGGACTCACGTGATTGACAAATAGGTGCATAAATCAGTGTGCTAACATACATGTTTGATTTTATGTTTGGACACAGATTGCAACTGATTTGCAAGAAATTGGGAAATTTTGATTTTTTTCAACTTTCTGCAACTCGGCCCCCATCTCCAAATCTCGAAATTGAAGCTTTCAATCCATGATTTTTTTTCATGCGAAACATGAAAAACCATGAATTTGTACCAATTTGATGCTGATTTAACATGATTTATAGAAGAAAAAAAAAAAGTATCGAAAATGCTCACTGGATCGAATATGTGGGATATCCTACTACTTGTGTGTTTCGTATTGCACAACTGGGATACAAGATATATCGTGGGATATATCGGTCGATATCGTGGAAGCTTAAAACACTAGTGCTGACATTTGAGGCAGTGTGGTGATCTGGGCTAGACCCGGCCTGGTTGAAGTTGAATGTGGATGGGTCTTCTCAAGAGAATTCGGGAATTGGTGGGGACAGAATATGTGGGGATTGCTCCGATAAAATTTTATTGGCTTTCCACAACTCTTATGGCAATGTCTCAAACACCATTGTGGAAGCTCGGGTGTTTCTTGATGGGGTGAGGATTTGCGGGGAGCTTGGCCTTAACAATATCATCGTTGAGACTGACTCAAGGGTCATATCGGAGGTCGTCTCTAAGCCCAATGTTTCATGCCCTTGGTCAATCTGGTTCAAATTAGGAATCATCGATCGAATGAAATTGCAGGTTTTCTTTAAAACTGCCCACACGTTGAGAGAAGGTAATCTGTGGCAGATGGTCTGGCGAAGCTTGGAAGCAGTGGGATCCAAAACTAGTTATTCATATGCAAAGAGGAGCTTCCGAGAGAGATCCAAGGTTTGGTTTCCTTGGACGACGCGAAGATAGGTGTGATCAGAAAAAGAACATCCCTTCCATAGTCTTGGTTGATCTTAGTTGTTGTTCAGGCTTTATGTTCTGGATGTTTGGGACAGCGGTTATCTTATCTCTGCTTGGAGTTTTGTTGGATTTCTTGTCTTGCTGCTTGTGTTGCCAACGGCTAGGAGTTTGTAGTGGACTGGGCTGATGTTTGATGTAATTGGGGTTGTAGTTCTTCTTTGTTGTTTGATGCAGCTGTTTTGCTGGTAAAAGTAGCAAAGTGGTTTATTTTGGGATCGGTGGATTGGACTGCTGATTGTTATACATTGCAGCTATGGGAGCAGTTTGGCTCTGTTGGACAGTTTGTTGTTAGATGTGCTTGATGGAGGGGCTTAATTTGTTGGGATTGTTGGTGGTGGGCACCGTGGTGGCCTTTTAGTTCTTGTGTTGTTATTTCCTGCAAGTTCTGCAACTATTAAGTTTTTGTGGCAATTAGGAGCTGGAACTTTTCACCCTTTTGGCTCTCTCGGATGCTTGCATTCAGGTGTCCTTCATGGTGGAATCAATCTTTAGTTTGGATTGGATGTTATATGCATTTGACGTGTTTGACTCAATTGGAGTTGGTTTGTGCTACTAGTCTCCTTTGTGCTTTGTTGCTTCTAGCCCCAAGATGGCAGTGTGTGGTTTTTTAGTTGTGGCCCCATTTGAGGCGTATTTTATTCAGGAATGGTTATGTTTGTGGAAGGCATGTATTGGGTGTGAATTAACAGGATGCTGCCCATCTGTTAGATGTGGCGGAGTGTGATTGGTTAAGTTTTTCTCCCGTGGAAGCTGTTGGAGCCCTTTTATGGTGTCCGTGGCCTGTTCGTCTCCTTCCACTGCTTCAGTAGAGATAATAGTCTATTGTAACAGCCGTTACAAGGTCGTAAAAGCCGTTACGTAAAGGTAACGGTGGCAACCATTACACATTACGGGGTCGTAAAGGCCGTAGCGACCATTACAGAAAAAATTACCCATAAAGGTCATTACAGTTCCCGTATGGCCTGTTACGCCCCCCTGTAAAGACTGTAACGGCCCTGTAATGGTCCATTATGGGGCTGATACAGATTTTTTTTGGGTTTTTTTATATATAAAATAAAAGAAACCGTAACAGCTACTACGGGGACCATATCGGTCGTTACAACCCGTATCGTAAAGGTAATGATGGCAGCCATTACGGCCACTGTTACTGTTATGGAATACCTTGGTAGGGATAGCTTCTTCACGATATGCTATACCTAAAGTACTGTGTTTGCTAGCCTCAACAATATCCACAACTCTGAGATATATGGCATATGCATGGGACTCAATGCTGCCTGCTTGGCCTAGTTGGAGGTCTTGTGTTAAGGAGCCGGGGTTGTTAGAAGTTTGCTGAGGATGTATAAGTTTCTATTGTGATTTCTTGGCAGTCGTCCTGGCCCTGAGATATCCAGTTTGGTTTTTTCGTTGTGCAGCTATCAGGGTGTCCTGAGGCTCTGTGGAGCAGTTAACTATGGCCCTGTTCGATACCTATAATTAGCCTTTGTTGTGGCATTGTTTTCTGCTGTTTTTTTTTTTTTTTTTTCTGTTTTTGTGGTGTTACACGTATATATATATATATATATATATATATATATATATATATATAGAGAGAGAGAGAGAGAGAGAGAGAGAGATCAACAATTGGAATGGATAATGGGAGAAACTAGGAAATCCTAATTTCCACCATTTTCACCCCTCTAATTAAGAATGGATTATATTAATGAGTGTTGGTCAACCTATAGATTGGCTATAATTTTTCAATTTTACAAAAGAAAAATATTTTTTTCTTAATTTAAATTAAGAAAATTGAAGAAAAAACCATTTATTTTGAAAGAGTAATAAGGTTTTTTTCGTTGATGTATCAAGTATGACATATGTATGTATCATGTATGTAGGCATGCATGCATGCATTGATGGATGGATGGATGCATTCAAATATACAAGTAGGTGTATATGTATGGATGAATGGATGGATCATTGTAGTATATATGCATCCATACACATATGCTTAAGTATGTATCATGCATGTGTGGATGGACAGATCCATGAGTATGGTGGGGCATCCGGGCTACTCATATGATAACAAAAAAATCCTATCTAGGAGTTCCAGTCGGAGTCAGTCCATTTCCTGTAGACCCTTCTCGACCATAGTCGGTTACTAATATACAGTACCCACAGCTGGGTAGGGGAGGATGAATACTAGCGATATCTCAAAGAATACCTGCATATTCATGACCTGAGTACATTACTGTTGACAATGAGGAGCGCCAGTACTATGGTCGGCCTAGTGGGAATTGATGGCAACTTCGGGCCGCCTTGTAACTCCATTTGGGTTTGAGGCAAAGGTATTTTTTGCATTCTCTTTAGTTTCTAGATGTATTGTGTATGTTTTATTACCCTTGAATTGTACGGTATTTGAATGATATGAACTCATTTTGAATACCATTGCACTCTTCTTTTTTTTTTTTTTATAACAGCACATGGTTAGGCCCCTATAAAATGAAAACTTATTATGTATAATTGTTTCTTGCACAACATTAATTCTGAAATGTGTAAACACGTGTCTTTTAACATCTCCTGAAGTTTCATTGAGATATTCCGCCATTTTCCAAATGTTTCCTCTAGTAACCAATATTTTTTCTGAGTATCGGTGATATCAAGTACATGTTTTTGTATATCGAGTACGTGTTTCCGTATATACTTGGTGATCAATACATGTAACGATACTGACACTCTAAATAATGATCATGACAAGGTACTGTGGCAAGGTTGTGCATGCAACCTAGCAAAGAATATGGTAGATAGGTGGTTGCAATATGCCAACTAGCATGTAAGAAGAAAGATGTATGTTCTTGGTCATTGATATATAGTTCTTCTATTTTTATTTTTTTAATACAGTTGTGAGTTAAATTCATGAGTAATTAGCACCTATTTCTTATGGTAAGTCACATAGCGCTATTGGATGGTTATACGGTGCAAGCTAGGGTTCAAACCAAACTTACTAAAAGAAATTTATTAAGTTGGGATGAGCTCAAAACCCAAGAGTTAAGCTTTGCCACTTAAGATCACAAGGTTACAATGCTGAATACCCAAAAACTATGTAAAATTAATTTTGATACCAATTCACAAATGGAGAAGTATCAGCAGAACCACATGACATCCAAGAAACAATACCCAATCAAACATCTTAATTCGAAGAAGAAAAAAAAAACTTGATATGGTGACAAATTGTAATAAAGAAAAAGGAAGCACAAGTTCTTTTGAGATTAAGGTACAATCTCCCATTGGAGAAAAGATGGGATGATAAAGAAAGAAAGAAGCATTAAGAGTATTAACATGTGCAGACGGCGTGCACATTAAAAAATATCCAATTAAAAGATGAATTATGATTTTCTTACAAGTGTATCTTGCGATATGTGCTTCTGATTTTCCCAGAATCATCAACTAAAACATGTGTATTATATAAGTGTGCATCATCTGGCCCTTTCTCTTGGAAGCCTCCAAGTGACAACCAAATATTGGATTCCCTGTTATTCATAATTGGAAAAGGAAAAAAAATCAGTAATTGTAACAAAAGAAACTGAAATTATAAACTAGTATACAAAAAGGTAATAACTATTACAAATTATTAAGGGAATTAAAACTTTAATGGGAAGAGAATGAAATAAGAAATTTACGAAATTATACAGAAGTCACAGACTGAATTCCATTTTTTTTTTTTAAGCACAAGGAGAAGTGGAGAACTCTTAAAACGAGGGAAAAATATATAACAGAAAACGTGAGGGTCAAAGTTTCAATATAATAGGTTAAAGCTTAGCTTATTTCTTTCTTCTTCTTCTTCTTCTTCTTCTTCTTCTTCTTCTTTTTTTTTTTTTTTTTTTGAATAGCATAACAGGTCAAAGTTTGATCATAATAGGTCAAAGTTTCTTTCGAATGTAAGGTAGAACAAATTTTATGAACACATTTAGGCATATATTGTGTTTATAGAGTCACAATGTAATAAATAGTGGGTTAACTTTGACTATCAGTAATAATTCATGTATGTAATTAAATAGTGGGTCAATTCACTCCATGCAATCCCTCTATAAACCCTCCCATGTCTGCTTAATCTCCGACTTTTTACTCAATCCCAACCCTTTATCAATGGAAGGCCACCCTAAAATGATTCATGTTTTCTTTTTAGAAGAATTTCTTTCTGGGAGATGCATGTTTAGTTCAGTTTAACCAAAAATAAATAAATCTTGGCCCATCTTTCAAAATTCGAGTTCAAATGTTTAATTTAATTATTCAAATTTCTCAACAAAAAGAGTTTTGATAACCATGCGTATAACGAGGTCTTTAGGCTATTTGAATTTGAGTCCTTGTCGAAGTGGGGACACCCTCAATCATTATCATTAAAATCAGTGGTTCGATTTTATTTATTTATTTATTTATTTTTAATGGAGAAAAAGAAACTAACACAATAGCTCAATATGGTGCTTTGTGACTATTTTGAGATTTTCAATTCAATCCCATCATAACCAAGGCTATGACCATAGATGAGCTAACCTTTTACTCTTCTTATTTACAATGTCTTGTTGCTCGATGAAATTGATTCAAAATAAATATATATAGAATGGTAAATTTATTAGTAAAATGTACGAGCAAATGCACTTGGGAGGCACTTCAATCTTAAGTGGGACCCACCAGATGGTATGACTAAAATCATTTAATTTGGGAGAAGTTTCATTCCACACCTCCGCATTGTGAGTTTCTTACACTTAGCAGTTCAGATTCATGAAAAATTGTCCCCTTATGCACAAATGGCAGATTAGGACAGAAATCACATTCCTGTGCCGTATAATTCATTTCGTTTAAACATTCATTTATTTTCTACACATAATCCATCTAATGAGCAATTGGCCTAAATTTCTACACATACAAAACAAGATGCGGGTTGCCAGATAAGCTGATTAGATCTTGACCAAGTGTGTCAAATTGGCACATCATAATGGCAAATATCAGAGAAGTCCACTCTCATATACATGCTTAACAAGGGTACCATCATGATGATTATTTAGACAATGAACACTCATAGTATATGCCCTGCCATTTGATTGGACTGGATATCATGTAGACAAGATTTAGTCCTTTCATCATGTATGGCCCACTAAATATACCTTTGAGACCAAAAATTAAGATGTGTCCATTCATCAAGTGGGCCATATAGAAATGGAAAGATATGTGGCTCATAAAATATAACTACCCAGAAAAATAAATGAATACACAATATTGCAATGTAATTTTAGGCTATGGCCAAAGTTCCTCTACACTCAGCCATATATTCCAACTTGGCACATGTGCTTTGAGCAAGGCGTGTGACCTACCATGTGGATGGGCCCTTCCAAAAGCAGGCATGTACAAAAACAATCTACTTTTAGAGAAGTTACCAATTGTCCACATTCAACAGTGTGGCCCGCCTGATGGATGGATGACCATTATTTTTGGGCCAGTTCATATACATGCTATGGCCCACCAATCAATGGTTGGAATGGCCTTAATGTAGAGGTGAGTGTGCGCTCTAAGATGAGTTACATTGTTCACAATAGCGCATCTTCCAATGGCTGAATATATTCAGTCTATTTTCAGGTTATGTTCTACGTAAAGAGGAGGTCCAACAATCTTGAGTAGAATCTTCCAATATGAAAGACATCCAGATGTAGTCCATCCATGGTGGGGGACACAATATGCTAACGGTCTAGATTACTGAACCATCGGTCCACTTTCTGAAGGCAAACCCGAGTATACTATTGAAATCATCAGGTTGAGTGTCAAATAATTCCTCAAGGGTGAGTTATTTGATATGCTTGCAAAAGGTTAGCAGGAATACATCCTGACGTATTGTAATATGATACGTCTGGAATTTAGCCATTGGAATTGGGTTCTTTTCAATTATCCAAACTGTTTATGTAATGGGGATTCACTTGGATGGGGTATAAAATCTCTAAGTTTGAATCTTTTAACCCTTTTATTATATGAAGGTCGTAATGACCATCCAATTTCAATGCAAAAAAAGCCACATTTCAAAGAGATGATATAATCCAATTTGGGAGATTTTTATTGTTGTCTATCCACCATAGAAGGTGAGACTAATCATATAAACCTTTTGGATCAATGGAAGACGACCCAAATTCAAAGGTTAAAATCCCGACATATCATATTGCGATATGTTGGGATGTATTTGAGCAAACCTCCGGTGGCAGAGATACAGTGGTCTTAAGAGAACTCCGTCGAGTAAACTTTTCTTGTACTCTCCTCCCAAACGTGCTAACATGGCACGCTTGAGATGGATCTGAGAATCTTATGATAGTTGGACCACACCTGTACAAATGGAATGTATAATTGAAAGGAATGAGTAGCAGTCAATATTCAATGTGGACAAGTAACCCACCTGATGAGTGGCTATCATGAATGTCTCAGACCTTACACTTGTTTGCCAAGTTAGCAAGTGTTGCAAGGCCCGTTGTTGGTCACAAGTGAGCAAGTTACCTAAATACATGTGCTAAGTTGGCAGGTGTGAGTAGAGGTGCATGTGGAACAACAATTCTTCAAGCATCTCACAAGTCACAACTGGAGGACTATAAAAGCCAAATTCAAGCACACAGCCTAGAGGTGCATGTGGAACAACAATTCTTCAAGCATCTCACAAGTCACAACTGGCAGACTATAAAAGCCAAATTCAAGCACACAGCCTACTAGACATCCCACTGTTTATAAATCCCCCGTCAAAAGAGCAAGACCTACTGGGGATGTAACATATCTAGAAAATCAGGTTGATTAGGAGAAATGACCCTAAAAGAAATGTAAATCTTTTATTAAATCTGGACCATAGACATTTTTTTTATAATCACCATCTTTTATTTACTCAGCAATCATTCAATTAGATCCATCTGTTCAGTGAGAATTTTGAGTTATGGTCCATCTAAAGTAGGTTTGTGATTTGGACAATTTAAATAAAATTTAAGTCTGCCACCCTTACTGGGCCTGTATGCCAATCGCCACACTTTTCTTGGATGTATTTTAGGAAAACTCTAATTGGGCTGGTGTGACAGAAACCTCACCAACAATAAAGGGGCTTGCTTCTTCATGCATGTACAAGGTAGTGACATGGAGCATTGGAATTACCTTTGGCCCTAACATTATACTTAATACTATAATAAAAGGGTAAGATTGGAATTTCAAAAGGTTGTGAAAAAATAAATCATCATCAGCATCATCTAAGCCTGATCCCAGTTAATTGGGTTCGGCTACATGAGTCTTGTTCCACCATTCTACTCTATCAAGGGCCATACCTTCAGTTACCCCATAGGTCATCAAGTATTTTCCTTCTACCTCCATCCACATTCTTTTGCGACTTCCCCTTGCCCATTTAGAGCCTTCAACTTGTACACACTGACTTCTTCTAAGTTCTAACCAAAGCGGTTTGTGGTCTCTGTACCAAATGACCAAACCATATAAGTCGACTTTCCCTTATCTTATAACCTACTGGTGCTACTCCTAAGTTCCCTCAAATGCATTCATGTCTAATTCTATCCTTCCTCATCTTGGCACTCATCCATCTCAACATCCTCATTTCAGTTACACATCCTTTGAATATGATGTTCCTCATCTGACTAACATTCTGTCCTATAAAGCATGGCTGGCTTTATATCTATCCTATAAAATTTCCTTTTCAATTTGAGTGGTACATGACAATCACATAAGACTCCAGAGGCATGTTATAAAACAACTGAAAATTATTCTGACTTCTGATAGCAGTATAGATGCATTGTATTTTAGTGGAAAAGAAAAGGATCTATTCTTGGGAGAAACAAATTACAAGTGAACATGATAAAAAAATAATAATAATAATAACAATAATAATGCCGCAGCAGGTTACCTTGCAAGAGAACAGTATCCCTGCATAATAGGTCCATCCAAGGTTTCTGCTATCTGAAGACTCTCCCCATCT
Source organism: Magnolia changhungtana (assembly GCA_030180095.1). Lineage (NCBI taxonomy): Eukaryota > Viridiplantae > Streptophyta > Magnoliopsida > Magnoliales > Magnoliaceae > Magnolia > Magnolia changhungtana. Next base: position 7,793,907 of record JASAUF010000525.1, read on the forward strand.
CTAGCACCCAAAAACGAAAAGTTCTCAGGAAAACAAAGCAATTTCGCTCCACCAGCAGCTGCCTCCTTTACAAATTCCATTTGTATTTTTCAAACATTAGTGTCAGAAACCCTACCCAAGAAAAACACCTAACATGAAGATTTGAACAAAATTTATCCACCCAAACAAGTTGTTTCAGGATGAATAAACAGATTTGCTAATATGTTTATATCTTTCAGAAATATCCAAATGCAAAGGTTTGAAGATATGGCCAGGGATGGCACTGTCAGACTGGAAATCACTTCTGAAAACAGCAGGGAGATGAGAAAAAAGGTCATTATTTTGCCTTTTCTTTCACTGAATTCTCCATATCCATATAAAAAGGTCCTTATGCATCAGCTTGTAATAAGATATTCAGCTTAAAATTCAGAGAAAAAACACAAAAGCAATTGAAGTACCATCAAGTTGAATGGGAAGGGGTCTGGAGCAAGCCAAAGGAAGACAGGGAAGACTTAAGGGATATTCCTTGGGCATTCTTGAGGAAATGGTGGTGAGAGATTAGTTCCAATTTTGAATGATTATGGAAGAGAATTGTAAACGCAAACAGGTATGTGGCTGGATGATATGGATCATTGGTTTTCCTTCAGATCTGGATCTAAGAATATTGTAGAACAAACACCAATGAAGAAACTGTTTGGATTGGTGAAAACCAAAACATGGATATGGGAAACCAAACATCACTTTAGCGGAAAGGCAAAAGTGTGGAAAACAATCCACATTAAGCTGTTTGTGAAACTGTTTGGATTGGTGGAAACCAAAACATGGATATGGGAAACCAAACATCACTTTAGCGGAAAGGCAAAAGTGTGGAAAACAATCCACGTTAACCTGCTTGTTTCATGACATGTGATTTCCATGGAGTTAAAAGGTCAATGGTCAAACTGCGAGGTTTGTCTCTTGTAACCTTGGAATTCCAGATTTAACAAGTTTTCTTGGGGAAATGGAAGTAACTGTTTTTTAGGAAAACCATGGAAATGGAAATTTATTTCCACTTTTTTTAAATAAATAAAAAAAATTCCAAACAGGGGAAAACATCACACGCGGAAATCAATTTTGTTTTCACGGTTGTCCAAAGGATTCCACCAACCTAAACAGCCCCTAAGACTCACAAGTCCACTAGTTGAAACCAGTGATCAATCACCTCCTCTGCTACCATACACAACGCATGCCCAAGGGAAGCAACACATGCTATGACCCAGGAAATTTTCCAAAGCTGATTTTTCTATTCAAAATATCATGATGGGTTGTTACAAGCAATGACTTAAATATCGTTATCGTGTAACATATCCCACCCTTGGGATACGGATACATATCGGTTATCACATGGGATATATCAATTGTATCGTGTAATGTATCATTGTTGTTAGGAAACATGGGAACATTGGGAAATTGGTCAAATTTTTCAATGAAACTTCAGGGATTGTTGTAAAAGACATTAATACACACTTAGAAATCAAAACATTACCAAAAAAAAAATTCACATAATAGGGATTTCCTTTGTATGGGGTCCTAATATATGCATTGTTCAAATGAATTGATGCAAGTATATTCAAAGTCTATTCAAATAATTTATAAATGTAAGAAGACATATATGGAAACACAAGCAATACATTCAAAAGAAAAAAAAAAAGAATCTAGATCAGGTTACATACAAGTTTGATTTTGTGTTTGGATATAAAGATTGCAATTGATTTGCGAGAAATTGGGAAATTTCGATTTTTCCCAATTTTCCGCAACTTGGCCATTTCCCCAAATCTCGAAATTGAAGCTCCAAATCCAAGATTTTTCATGGAAAACATGAAGAATAATAGATTTGTAACCATCTGACACTGATTTAATGTGATTTACAGAAGGATTGAAAATCGAAAATTCTCACTGAATCAAATAGGTGGGATATGTCGGCACTTCCTGTGCGTTTCATATCACATGGGTGGGAGACAAGATATATTGTGGGATATATCGGCCGATATCGTCGATATTTAAAACACTGGTTACAAGCAAGGAGGCCTTTAAATAGACCTTTGACAAACTACGAATGAAGGAAAACCCTAACACAATAGGAAATGACTAAAATGCCCTTTTGATCCGATCAAAACCCTATGAACTCTTTGAAAAGTGGCCACAACTCAAATTGTACTAGATGATATAAGGCTTGTTTGAAAGATAACTCAATGGCTATTGAAAAGGACCGATTTCATTTCCTAACATCATTTGAAGCCCAAAAGGTCACCAGCTAAATTAATGAAAACATACAAAGGGAAACATATTGCAAAACTCACTCGAACCCTAAAAACTAAAATAAATGAATCTTATGAACTTGAGCACCATTTTCTTACTCCCATGAACTCCAAAGCTGATTTTTCTATTCAAAAATCATGATGGGCTATTACAAGCAAAGGCCTTAGACATTTGAAAAATAAAAGAAAACATTAATATGGTAGGAAACGACCAAAATGCCCTCACTCAAGCAATTTCAAAATTACAAGATATTAGGCTTGTTTGGAAGCTCACTCAATAGACTATCAAATAAGACCAATTTCATGTCCATGTAACATCGCTTGATGCTCAAAAAGTAGCCTAGTAAATTAGTGACAGAAACAAAGGGAAACTTATTAAATAAGACTGATAAATCCTATGAACTTAAGGATCATTTAATTGCTCCCATGAGCCCCACAATGTACTATGATGGTTGATCTTATCACATATATCATCAGACCATGGTTCAGGATCAAATAATCAATCAAGACAATCTGAATGGATGGATTAATCAGATAGCTACTTGGTCAGCTTATGTAGCCATTTGGTTGCATCAATTCCACCCAACTTCAAAGAGAACCCCTCCTAAAGTTAAAGGTAGTGGCATTAATCTTTTGCTAAGACCTTCGTTTATGCCACAACTTTGTCAGCCTCAATGGCAATTGATGATGAAGCCACATGCATCGGATTGGCGACTTGTGCATAGGATGGTGTCTCTTCATCTATTTCTTCAGTCCCCCATGATATGAGCATCGACCTCCACTTCCTCTTCAATAGTTGATGCATGGGCCTTAAATGTTCAATTGTTGATGTTCAATTGTTGATCATTGCTTATCTGTTCATGTTGATTGGTCTGTGGAGGAGGAAATCGAGTCGGAAGTTTTCTCCCTAGGTAGGGACAAATCTCCTGGTACAGATGGTTTCCCTCTTACGTTCCTTCCATTGTTTTGGTAGGTGCTTAGTAAGGACGTGGTGGATTTTGTCTCTGATTTTTTCACTTCTAATCTTATTCCTCGAGCTATGGGAGCATCTTTCATTGCTTTGATTCCAAAAATTGAAGGCATTGCAGACCTTAAGGACTTCCATCCAATTAGTCTATTGGGATTCCCAAATAAAATTTTAGTTCAAATCCTAGCTACTACTAGGCATGGGCCGGCCCTCTCTAACATTATCACCGAAGCGCAGGAGGCCTTCCTGGCTAACGGACGAATCCTAGACTGTACCCTCCTGGTTCATGAATGTATTGACTCTCGCTTCCGTCAACGATCAGGAGGTTTAGTCTACAAACTTGATATTGAAGAGGGTTTCGTCCATGTAGATTGGGGCTTCCATGACAATATGCTTGGCCCTTTGGGTTTTGGTTTGAAATGGCGTGGTTGGATTAGATCATGTATTTCCTCAGCTCACTTCTCAATCCTTGTCCATGGCTCCCCTAAAGGTTTTTTTCCAATCTTCTAGATGCCTTCAGCAAGGAGACCTGCTGTCTCCTTTTCTTTTTTGTAATTTCTGCTGAAGGGCTAAGTCGTATGCTGAGGAAAGGGGAGTTCATTGGTCTGTTTTAGGTATTTAAGGTGATCCCATCTAGCCTTTCTATAACCCACATTCAGTATGGTGACAATGCCCTTTTCTTCTGAAAAGTCTCAGACAATGTTGTGATCAACCTTAGGAAGATTTTGTGTTGTTTTGAGGCCATCTCTGGTTTGAAAATCAACCTCTTCAAAAGTGAAATGTTAGGGATTAATATTTCATCTTCTTCTCTTTATAATTTTGCTAATTTGTTTGGTTGTAAAGCAGGTTCCTTCCCTCTCCCTCCACTTACCTAGGTTTGCCTCTTGGTATCGGCAAGCCTGCTAAGCACCTTTGGGATGTGGTTATCGAACGGATAGAGTGGAAGTTGTCCACTTGGAAAAGTCGCTACTTATCCCTTGGAGGCCAGCTAACTTTGATTAAATCAGCTCTATCTAATCCTCCGTCTTACTTCCTCACCTTATTCCAATCCCTCAGTCTATTTTAGATGGGATAGATAAGTTGAGGAGAGACTTTCTGTGGAATGGAAATTCAGACAGTAGCAAATTCCATCTCCTCAGTTGGTCTGAAGTAGGCAAAACCTGCTCTTCTGGAAGGTGGGGCAGGCATCAAAGTCCTCTTGGATGTGAACTCTACTCTTCTGGATAAATGGCTTTGGTGCTTCGGCAATGAATTGGACTCTTGGTGGAGGAATATCCTTGCTTGCAAATATGGCACTGATGAAGGAGGATGGTTGAGGGTGGTTTTCCAAACCATCCTCCTTGCACAAGGCCTCCTCCATCTAGAAAGTTATCTTGAGCCTCAAGTTTCCTTTGAGGAAGGAATATCCTTCAGCCTGGGTAACGAAAACAAAATTAGATTTTGGGTCAGTAAGTGGATTTTTAGGGCACAAACCATGAAGACGTGAAATAGGGAGTGACGTGATTTGCCTCCACATCTGGTGAAAGACATTAGTAACCATTACGTGACTTCCATCATCAACTCCTACCAAAACCTGCGGGCCACAACAAAGCGAAGAAAAGGCAGATCATGGCAATGGACAGACATCAGCTGTCAGTTCAAGGACCAAGTTATTTTTCAAACCCAGAGAGGTGTATCCAGGGCCATAAATGTTCAATCAAAAGATCCATCCATGCCAAACAAGCTTCCCAATTGAGGATCCAGCCATCTGCTTTTTTATCAAGCCTAGAACCAGCCCATCTAAGGGTCTCTATCCAATATCTGACGACCCCAAGTTTCCAAATTTAAAATTTGGATCATCCATCCATCCATATTTAAGATCTAGACCACATCAACAGTCAAGACTAGCCTAATGGAGGACCTGGATCAAGTCCATGGTCTGATGGTAAATTTGGACCAAATCAACAGTGAAGTTGACCAGTGATGTCCACAGGATCAATCTGACAGTCCAAATGGACCACAAGCCCAAATGGGCATCAACTAATGACTTTACATACTTGTTTCCACGATATTTAGTACCTACTACCTTCATGCCAATCATACAGCCTTTTAGGGCCACAGAGTTGTGCATAGGGATCCCTAGGCATTGCATACGAAGTAGTGTAGTGTGTAGGGGTGTACACGAACCGAGCTAGCTCGGTTAGCTCGCTCAACTCGACTCGAAAAAGCTCGATTCGACTCGGTTCGAAGCTGAGTTCAAGCCGAGTCGAGCTGATTTTTTGAGCTTGAAAATGAGTTCGAGCAGTCCCCAGCTCGACTCGACTCAGATCGAATCCAGCCCGAATCCAGCTCGTATCGAACTCGGATCGAACCAATTCGGTAACTCAGTTACTTTGCCATTGATGTTGCTCACCAACTGTTTGATAAAATGACTCAACGAAATGTGGCTGGTGGGAAGGAAGGTATGTACATGAAACAAATACCCTTTTTCTCTGTTTTTCTTGGTTTTTATGTTGCTTAGGTGTTTGATAAAATACTTGTAAAACCATTGCTTCTGTTTGTAAAATAATGGAATTTTGAAGTTGTAGTTCAGGTGTTTGTGGAAATGCCTCAATGGCGAACTCGGCCCGAGCTGACCGAACCAAGCCGAGCTGGCCAGTCAGGCTCGAGGACCGAGCCGAGCCGAGTTCGAGCTGAGGTCAGCCAGTGGCCAAGCCGAGTCGAGCTGAGGCCAGCTTGACTTGGTTCGACTCGATGAAAACCCCTAGTAGTGTGGTTTGGACTCCTTGATTGTCATTAACAAGATCTATCTCCTTCATAGAAACTTGGATAGAGTTAGAGTCCTAGTTCTTGGCTACTTATGTTCTTTTAATAGTCTTTGGATTTTTAGCATGTTTTTGCTTCCAGTTAGCATGTGTTGCTCACCAAACTTAGCATTAGTTGCTTGATTATCCTAACATGTGTAGTATCACTTAATTTGGGCTCAATTATCAACTTTGTAAAGAAGAACATAACCAACTGATGCACAACATATAAGGAGGCAACTTCGTATCAGGAGATATGCCGATCATCAATTGGAAGGAAAGTAAATCGAGAAGAAAAAGATTCTTTCAAGATATGGAGTGGAGTCCTAAAGCTGAATTTAAATGGAAGTTCCCATGGGAAACCTAGGAGACTAGTGGCAGGGGGCATGATAAGGAATAGTAATTGTGATCCTGAAGTTTTTTTTTTTTTTCCTGAGCCTTTTGGACTAATGGACCCAAACAGGGCCAAAAAATGGCGATTATACATGGGATGAACTCACTCATTAAGGAATTCAAAGAACAGTTGATAGTGGAAAGCGCTTCTGCTAGTTTGATAAGTTGGATTCATCAAAGAGCTGGGCATCCACAGTGCCTCGCTGGTTTTATCGAATAACTCAGGATATTTGTCTTGCTATGAATTCCTCCTTCGCCATGCCCACAAGGAAGAAAATGTGGAGGCAAACTCTTTAGCTAGCCAAGGGTGAGATGAATGAAGAGGAATCTCTCCCTTTGTCCTCAGGGCACTTTGAAATGCTTTTTCTCCTGTTCATGTTGGAGTTTTCTTTTATTTTCCTTTCCTCAAGTGTTTGCATTTCCTTGCAGGATAGTTAATACTCCATGGGTTGCTAGTTTCTTCTGTTCTCTCCCTCTCTCTTGACTACAAAGTCCATTATCCATCAAAAGAAAGGTTCCTCTTTGCTGATAGATATCGACTCCAATAATTAGCTCAAAATCATCAAGCAAATATACAGGTGGAGGTGAAATCTCAATTTCTCTCCAAAAAAATCAATAAATTCAACTTTGCCAAACACTACAAATATCCAGAGAGGACATATCCATGTTTTATAAACTCCCCAATCCCACACCGACCACAATTTTGATCGTATGAAAAAATTATTAGAAGTTCCAGATTTGTGTTTGGATGCATTGTTGAAATGAATCGTGATTATTAGTCAATTAAAGTGGAAATGGCCAAATTTTAGCTACCTTCTTCAGCTCCAATATTGAAGCATTGGTTCCAAATGCATGTTATTTCAAAGTTGGACACAAAAGGGATGAAGCTGCTAAGGCTGGCAATGGGCCAGGTCTAGGCCCAACAAACTCAAAATTTCGAATGCCCAACCAGTCGAAATTCAGGCCCGGGCCTGACCCATTGCCTAGTAACTGCACCTAGTGATGAAACTCAGGGAGGTTGCTTTGTGCTGAGTATCAACCCAAGCCCGACCCAACCTCAAGGGGACCTAACCCACAACCCAACCAGACCCGAATTCAAACCGAGCCACCCAACCTGAATTCCTCCATATTCAACCCTAAACCAACCCAACCTGACCGAAATACATGTGATTATTCTCAACATTACTTAGCCATCCTGAATTTGTACAACCCGAACCCAACCCGATTTCACATCAGGTTATTGTTTTCCAACTGTAACCTGACCTGAGAACTTTGGCAACCTCACTCAACCCAACCCAAACTCGGGTTGGGTCAGTCAGGTTGGCCAAACCCAAGTTGCAGCCCTAACTGCGCCTTGAGGGGTCTTCCTCATCATCAATACTAGCAAACATCATTACAGATTCGTTATTTCCTCTTCTTTAAAACTTCAAACTGCATTCAAAATTCAACTCTATTATGCACCCACACCCAGTCAATCAAGCACAGAAACGCTTTGATTTTCTTCTTATTTTTCTTATTTTTCATTAAAAAAAATGTCAGCTTGTAATTCTGCTAGATATCATCCTTGATTTACAATCTCTGTCTGCTAAATCTACTTGTGCAAATGGGATTAAATCCCTACCATGGCCACAAATGCCAGCACGGCACACATGGGGACATCCTGGTGTTCATTAGCCCAGGTCCAGTCATGGAAACAGCCAGCATGCTCATCAGGTGAGCCAGAAGACCAAGAAAGAAATGGAAGGTTGAGAAATCAACGACAGTCTCGCATTCAACATACAAGTACAGCCTCCCAGGATTTCTGGGACATTTGAGTAGGATTTCAATCCTGCTCACTGGCAGACTTCTCATTTCTTCCCTGAGGTTCTCTCGGATACTCCCGATGTACTGCAATGGATGCATTGAGACTTTATCCTTTGAATCTGGATTGTCTTCTAATAATCCAAACCGTTTATACGAAGAGTTCCAGCTTGTTTGCTGGATAAACAACAAATAAGATATCTTACCATTATTTACCTGTAAATCATTTAAAGCTTAAAGCCAAATAGGACAGGCGATCGAAGAAAACTACTGATACAATCGTCTCACATCCCACACGTGCACGCTCCGCACATGTGTATGAAAAGGACCACCTTCCTTTTTTAGCCCATCACCACTTCCCATTTCTTTCATATCTCTAGATTAGGAAATCTACTCTTTCTTTCATAGCTTTATTGCAGGGAATAATTTAAAATATTTTCTTATCTAAGCATCTTCTTATTTTAGGCATTTTCTTAATTAGAATACTTTGTTATTTAGGTGTTTTCCTATTTTTGCAGATTTTTAGATTCCATATCCTTTATTACAGATTGTAAGGTTGTTTATAAGTACGACCTATGGCCTATGGAATAAAACAAGCTGATTAATATTCCCTCTATAAAATTCTCTTATTTTCTCTATGGTAGTTGTTGAGGGGAGGGAGAGTGGTCTCAATTTCTAGACTAGAGGACTGTTGAGCTTGCTCACAGTCTTGCATTTGTGATATCTATCATTCGACTAGAGGATTGTTGGGTCTTGTACGCAATATCTTTCTTTTCTTATTAATTTATTTGCTTTTCCTTTCGGGTTTGCATCAAATTGGCATCAGAGCAAGTTCGGCTCTTGGGAAAACTAGAAGGTAATTTTTTTCATCTCAATCTATTCTTTCATTTTTTTCCCTTCATCCATCCGTCATCTTTCATATTCTTTTCTTTCATTTTTTCCCCATCTCAAAAGCACCAAACCCTAACTCTATGGAAAAAAAAAAAAAAAAAAACCCTTCCAACCATCCCACACCCTAATCCCGTTCCAACATATCAATTCCTTACCCTTCCTCTCTTTTCCTTACCAAAAAAAAAAAACCAAGAAGAAGAAGAAGAAAGAAAGAAAGAAAAAATGTGTGTGTGTGTGTGTGTGTGTGTGTATATAAAGAAGAAGAAGAAGACTATTTAAATAAATAAAAGGAGAAAAAGAAGAAGAAAAAATAATTTCTCGCATGCTTTGCCAAAGCCCGTTGTCTTATGCACCGCACTATAAGAGAGACAATTTACAATCCTGAAATGGCCACATAACCTCAAGATGAAACTGTCACAACCTTGCAACAAGTGGTCGATTTGATCACAAAACGAGTGGATGACCTAGAGACCCGTTCCATATCCAGAATGAATGCTTTGGAAGGACGTATTATTGTTCTAGAAAACACAAACAAGGGAATCAATCCAGACCACCAAACATCTATGGATGACCTTGATGGAGAATTGGAGTTCGGAAATGTTGACTCAAGGCATCCTGGTCGAAATGGTAATTTCCAAGAAGAAGAATATGAGCCAGGCTATGGGGCCCAACAACATCGCTATGCGCAATTGAGAGCCAGAGGGATGAACAATCTCCTACGGGATCATCCAATTTATCCTAAAGGAGGAAGGAATAGTTGGACTTTGGATCCCGCCAAGCATGTCAAGATTGATATTCCAGATTACAATGGTAATTTGGATCCCAAACTATTCAATAACTGGCTAAAGTCAATGAAGCAATATTTTCGTTGGTACAAAATGGAAGAAGTTGTTAAGTTGCATTTTGCTACCTTGAAACTTAAAGGCACAACTCAAGATTGATGGTACACCAAGAAGATCTACAATGGTAAGGACTTCCTCCTGTAAGCAAAATGGGAGGAAATGAAAGCAAGAATGAAGCAAAGGTTTCTACTATTAGATTACGAGACGACTACTTTTCAAGAGCTCATCACGCTTCGACAGGACAATCTAACTGTGGAGGAATACACATAGCATTATTATGACTTAGTCATTCAGTGCCACTTAACAAAAACTGGAAGACAACAAGTGGTGTGTTATTGTAATGGGCTACAGTTCAAAATTCAAAGAGAGTTAGTAACCGTTCGGCTCAACAACGTAGATGAGGCATATCAAATGGCCCGAAAAGTGCAGGACCAAAAGTTGGTGATATGGCATGATAACCCTCAAGGCGAGGGCTATGTATCCACCCGTTCCACTACTAGTGGCTCCACTTCGCGCCCCACAACCATTCGTGCCCCGCACTAACTTACCTCAAGATTACAAAATTGGTCAGAACTCCACCCAATCCGCTTCCAATCCTCTTCCCCGAAACGGTGATACAAAGGGAAAGTCTATTGCAGTAACGCAATGGAGGTCGACCAACAATTGCTTTAAGTGTGGTGGTCGTGGACATTACGCGATTGAGTGTCCCTCTCGCAACCTCCAATTTCGCGAGACAAAAGACTTCATTGCAAACCAAGTGGAAGATGAACACGCAAATGATCCAGAAGATGATGAACATGAACTTGAGTAAGGCCTCAATGGCCTAAATGAAAACAAGTTATCATTGGTGGTCAGAAGCATTCTGACAACACCAAAGGAGGAGGCCCAAGAAGACTGATTGCGAATGAATATTTTACATAAACAAGTACTATGTGGTGAAAAAGTTGTCAAGGTCATTATTGACGGAGGTAGCAGCATAAACGTGGTCTCATAGAGCATGGTGGACAAGTTAAAACTGAAACCTCAAACGCATCCCCAAGCGATACAAGATTGCGTGGGTGAATGACACGTTCATCCCTGTGACTAAGAGGTGAGTAGTCAACTTCTCTCTAGGTCATTATAAAGAATCGCTTTGGTGCGACATCATTTCAATGAAGGTCACACATATATTATTGGGGTGCCCGTGGATATACGACAGGGATGTAACTCACAAGGGTTGTAAGAACACATACGGCTTTATATACAAAGGAACGCCCATTACTCTTAACCTTTTGAAAGATGACGAATTTGAAGAGGCAAAGTTGGCTTCCACAGTGTTGAGTATGGCCCGATTCATGAAGGAGAGTCGTGAACGTGGAATCATGTATGCTCTGGTAGGATTCAAGACCGATCCAGTTGATATTGTTGTTATTCAACCACCTGAGATTCAGGACATTCCATTCCAATTTCAGGATTTGATCCCTGCTGAACTACCAAGTGAGCTTCTACCCATGCGTGACATTAGCATGTAATTGATTTAGTACCTAGAGCGTTGTTCATATCGAATGAACCCAATAGAGCATGCAGAGCTTTATCAACAGGTGGAAGAATTGATAACAAAGGGGTTCATTCGTGATAGGCTGATAGCCTCAACCCATGTGATGTGTCAGCGTTGCTGACACCAAAAAGGATGGCAACTAGCGAATGTGTGTTGACAATCGCACCATTAACGAGATAACAATAAAGTACCGCTTTCCCATTCTGTGCTAGATGACATGCTAGACATGTCGGCAAATGCTAAATTTTTTCAAAGATTGATTTGAGAAGCAGGTACCACCAGATAAGAATTTGTCGTAGCAATGAATGGGAAATTTCTTTCAAGACAAAGGATGGATTGTATGAATGGCTAGTTATGCCCTTTGGCTTGACAAACGCACTTAGCACATTCATGGGGGTGATGATGCAAATTCTACGGCCATTCATTGGCAAGTTTGTCGTTGTATACTTCGATGATATCCTCATTTATAGTCATTCACGAGAATATCATCTAGACCATTTTTGCCAAGTGATGAGAGTACAACGCCATGAAAAACTCTACATCAATTTGAAGAAGTGTACCTTCATGAATTCTAGCGTGGTCTTTTTGGGGTTCGTTGTTTCAACAGAGAGCGTAAAGGTTGATTCAGAAAAAACAAGGGCCATTGTTGAATTGTCTACTCCCATAAACCTTCACGAGGTTCACAGTTTTCATGGGCTTGTGACATTTTATCGAAGGTTTATTCGGAAATTTAGTTCCATCATGGCGTCAATTACTAAATGTATGAAGTCCAGTCCATTTGAGTGGACTAAAGCAACAACAAAGGCATTTCAAGAAATCAAGCAGAAAATGAAAGAGCCTCTAGTCCTTAGACTTCCCGATTTCAAAAAAGTGTTTGAAGTTGCCTATGATGCATCGCACGTAGGCATAGGAGGTGTTTTTAGCCAAGAAGGACATCCAGTGGCCTTTTTCAGTGAGAAACTCAATGAGGTACAAAAGAAGTATTCTACATACGACGTTGAGTTTTATGCTATTGAACAAGCTCTGAAGCATTGGCGTCATTACCTCATTCATTGAGAGTTTGTAATCTATTCTGATCACGAGGCATTGCGTTACTTGAATTCTCAGAAGAAGTTGAGCGTTAGGCATGCTAAGTGGAGTACTTATCTTCAAGAGTTCACATTCAACCTAAAACATCATGCCAGTAATGAAAATAAGGTAGCGGACAGCCTCGGCCGAAAGTTACACCAATTGTCTATCTTATCAATTTCCGTTGTTGGGTTTGAAGAAGTTAAACGAGACTATGCCACAGATGATGATTTTGGGAAGGTATTTTCAGCACTCATTTCCAGTGCAAGCACCGAGTATCCAAGGTATAGCTTGCACGATGGGTACTTATTCTTTGATATGAGGTTATGTTTTCCTAAGAGTTCCTTGCGAGAGCTTGTTATACGAGAGCTTCATTCAGGTGGCCTGGGAGGTCACTTTGGTGTCGATAAAACGTCAACCTTGGTTGAGGACCTTTTCTACTAGCCAGATCTAAAGAAAGACATTGGGATCGTTGTTCGTCAATGTCGAGCGTGTCAGCTGGGTAAATGTAGCAAGTAGAATACTGGTCTTTATATGCCATTACTTGTCCCATATGCTCCATGGGAAGACATCAGTATGGATTTCGTCTTGGGATTGCCTAAGACTCAATGTGGCTATGACTATATTTATGTTATGGTTGACAGGTTTTCGAAGATGGCTCATTTTGTCCCTTATAAGAAGACATTGGACACCATGCACATCGCCGATGTTTTCTTTAAAGAGGTGGTTCGTCTACATGGTGTTCCCAAAACTATTGTATTTGATCGTAACGTCAAGTTTATGAGCTACTTCTAGCGCACCTTGTGGTCTAAGATGGGAACTAAGTTGAAATTCTCAAGTGCTTATCATCCGCAAATAGATGGGCAGATTGAAGTCATAAACCATAGACTTGGGAATCTATTTCAATGCTTGGTTGGTGATCATATCAACTCATGAGACACCGTGTTACCAAAAGATGAGTTCGCTTATAACAGTTTTGTGAACCGCACTACAGGACTCTCCTTTCGAAATTGCGACTGGAATGCAACCGCGACAACCTATCAATTTAGTCTCACTTCCTAGTGTGACTCGATCGAGCCAAGACGTTGAAGCTTTTGCAAAGCATGTTAAGGAGATACATGAAGAAGTTAGGCGAAAGACCACTCTTAGCAATGAAAATTACAAGAGATATGCAGATGTTCGATGACGTTTTGCACAATTCCAAGAAGGAGATAGAGTTATGGTGTGACTTAAGCCTAAGCGGTTTCCAATGGGTTCTTATATAAAGCTCCACTCCAGAAAGGTAGGTCCTTAACACATTTTGAAGAAGTTAGGTGATAATGCATACCTAATCAAGTTGTCACCTGAAATGAAGATCAGCACCATTTCTAATGTGGAAGACCTTATAGTTTATCTGAGATATCACACAAACAAGGGTACGGAAGAACGGGCTATCTAGATACCTGAGGTACCACAAGAACTCGAAAAAATCATTGAGGACGTGTTGGATGATCAAATAGTTTTCACACGCCAATGGTGGTATCAAAACTTTCTTGTCAAATGGAACCAACGGAGCAGATGATTTTTCAAAATTCTATGAGGGGAATTGATGCAATCGTCCCACATTCCACAAGTGCACACTCCATATGTGGAAAAGGACCACCTTCCTTTTTTAGCCCATCACCACTTCCCATTTCTTTCAAATCTCTAGATTAGGAAATTGGCTCTTTCTTTCATATCTTTATTGTAGGGAATAATTTTAAATATTTTCTTATCTAAGTATCTTCTTATTTTAGGTATTTTCTTAAATAGAATGCTTTGTTATTTACGTGCTTTCCTATTTTTGCAGATTTTTAGATTCCATATCCCTTATTACAAATTGTAAGGTTGATTATAAATAGGACCTATGGCCTATGGAATAAAACAAGCTGATTAATATTCTTTTTATGAAATTTTCTTATTTTCTATATGGTAGCTGTTGAGGGGAGGGAGAGTGGTCTCTAGTTCTAGACTAAAGGACTGTGGAGCTCGCTCGCAGTCTTGCATTTGTGATCTCTAGCATTCGACCAGAGGATTGTTCGGTCTTTTCCCGAAATCGCTTTCTTTTCTTATTGATTTATTTGCTTTTCCTTACGGGTTTGCATCAACTCTTTATAAATCATTTAGAGCTTAAAGCGAAACACGACAGGCTGTAAATGATTTACAGACCACTTACAAAATTTACAGGCATCCAAACGAGTTCAATTATTTCTACTTAAAAATAAAAATAAAAAAAAAAAAAAAAAAAAAAAAATGATGGTCATCATGACCTTTGTATAATCGAAGGGTTGAAATATTCAATCTGAGAGTCCTTTTGGGCATCCCCATCCCACGGGAGCCCTATCACATAAACGGTTTGTGTCACTGGAAAATAAAAAATAAAAAAATACAATAGATATAAGTTCCGACTATCGCATGGCAATACATCACGATGAATCCAAGCAAACATCTTCTCGTCTTTGTCTCTGTGACTGAGAAAGGTATGATTGTCGCTCTGTCAAATGACATGATGGAAAAAAAAAAAAAAAAAAAGCTTAAAAAATGAGGAAAATGAAGGGTGCAGCGATTGCCTTGACAAGACGAGAGCAAGTGTTGAAATTGGCCGTTAGATCGTTGATGGAAGTCATCTGTGCCGCGGCTACTCTGATGCTCTCCGCCATGGAACACCTGCAACCGATGGCGCGAGCCGATACAGAGTTTCGGATTCCGGAATTTATATTCAGCTTCGGGGAGAGACTCCCAAGTGCCATTACCTGCTACTTCTAACATTTGGGGATTTAAATGCCGACAAAAGCTTCGATACTCCTGCATAGCCGCGGCCAGACACGGACGCGGTATGGCTGGTGACCCAACGCCAGCCAGCTGGCTGATGTGAAAGCTCTGTGTACCCATCCATGATGTAATCCACGCCATTCATCCATTTTTCCAGCTCATTTTAGTGAACTAAAACAAAAATAAGTCAGATCCAACGCTCATGTGGACAACACCATATGAAACAGTGGAGAGGATGATGTCCACCGTTGAAACATTCCATGGGCCCACAGTGATGTTTATTTGCCATCCAATCTGGACATAAGGTCACACCGACCTGGATGTATGGAAAATACAAATATTAGCTTGATTCAAATTTTCCGTGCTCCTAAGAACTTTTCAACGACAAGCATTCAATCCCCACTGTTTTCAGTGGTGTGCTATAATTTAGCTTTCGATCTACCTATTTTTGGGCTCATGCCTTAAAATGAGGCTGGAAAAATGGATTGACAGAATGGATAAAATAAATAAATCATGGTGGGGCTTAGGAGCTTTGACACTAGATAGGTGGTTGGTACTGGTCCCAGCCAAACCCAACTTGGCGGGGACGGATTGCCTACAGATAGGGCTGCCAACAGATAGGGCTGTACACAACCCAGTTAGCTCACTAGACCAGACTAAAAAGCACAGTTTAACTCGGTTTGAAACTGAGTTCGAGCCGAATCGAGTTAATTATTTGAGTTTGAAAAAATTTTGAATGGATTACAAGCTTGCCCGAGCTCTACTCAACTCGAATCGAACCCCAACTCGAATTGAACTGGGATCAAACCAGTTCGATGACTCAGTTACTTTGATATTGATGTTGCTAACCAAGTGTTCGATGAAATGACTCAATGAAGTGTCAGCTGGGGGCAAGGAAGGTATATATATGAAACGAATACCATTTTTTCTTGATTTTGATGTTGCCTACAAGGTGTTTGATGAAATACCTGTAAAATTGTCACTATTGTTTTACATACAGCGAGATTTTAAAGGTGCAGTCCACGTGTTTGTGAAAATGCTGCACAGGCGAACCCGGCTCAATCTTAGCTCAAACTGGCCCAAGCTGCTGACTGAACCAAGCTAAGCTTGCGAGTCAGGCTCGAGGACCGAGCCGAGCCGAGTTCGAGCTGGGGTCAGCCAGTGGCCGAGCTGAGTCAAGCTATGCCAAGCCCAACTCGGTTCAACTCGTGTACACCTCTACCTACTGACGCTACCGGTAGTAACTGGATGTTTCGCTATGAGCCCCACCATGATACATTATCATGGGTTTCATCCACCCCATCCATCCATTTTACCATCTGACTTTAGGACCTAAGCCAAACTAAAGTACATCAAAATCTAAGATGAACCACACCGCAAGAAATAGTGGTGATCAAACACTCAACATTAAGAAATTTTGGGGCCACAAACGTTTTGTATTAAGTTAATATTTGTGTTTTCCCTTCATCCAGTTCTTCTGTGGCATAATCAACAGTTTGGATGGAAAATAAACATTACAGTGGCATTAAGGAAGTTTTTAATAGTGGGCATGTTATATTATCATAAGAGGAATAGTCGAAAAGACCTTGTTGTGCATTGGTCATAGAGATCAAAGAAGGACGATTAAGTACCTATCTTAGACACCATAGTTAAAGAAACAGAATACCAGAATCTTCCTCTCCTTCACACCTTAATAGAAGTATCGATGGGATTAAGCTTCTCTTTCTTGGTGTAGGATCGGGGACCTAGCCTTCTTTTATAGATCACAGGGGTGGAGAGTTTGAAACCCATCAAAACTCTTCACCCACGGCTCCACATGTATCGGTGTCCCAGTAAAATTCATATTGTTGTGTGCGTATCATAGCAATAGCATTCCAAACCCCTTACGCAGTTCATTCCAAAATTATCACAACGCGGTGGAGTCCACTAGCTTACCTGATCGCATTATCCAACCTTAGGACAATTCTGACCGTTGATCAATAATGCCCACCTTATAGAGTTCTTACATTCTCCCACTTAGGCCATATTGAACAATGTCAATGATTGATCTATAGAAAATACTTTTAAAATTTTTATTTTTATTTTAAGAAAACATTCAAATGGTTAACCACTACAATGGTAGGATAATGCGGGTAATGCTATTCAATCTGGCCCATTGAGATTTTCAGTATTGAATCGCGGTAGTCATCACAACATTTAATCTAAGCGAAGTGAGGCTAAGCACAGTCACAAATACTAATAATCTTGATAACATAGATCTGGAATTAAGAAATGTGATATAAGGATTACACACTTAGTGTGATGATGTGTGCTTATCTTTAAGAGGTCTTGAAGCCTTCAAATGTCTCCAATGAGACATGACTTTAGTTCTACTTAGTCAAAATATGCACACACTTATCGAGAAGTAGAAATAACTTTATATCAAAATCATCAAATTTTATCAAATGAGATCACTAGAATGTCTATGAAAATCAAAATGCGCTCAAATCCCACTAACTGAAAATATCTGTGGGATTAATGACTCCTAACGACGTGATAGGGAGCCTTTTAATGAGCAGATCTGCAATCATCTGCTTAGTGCCAATGAACTCCATCGACATTTGATGATCCTGAACTCTTTCCTTTACAACAAGATATTTGATGTCGATATGCCTCGACCTTGATGAATGCTTGTTGTTACTAGAGAAGGAAATAGCAGCTGAATTATCGCAAAAATATTCTCAATGGTTTTGGGATATGCTCTAGTACCCGCAAACTTAAGAAGAAACTTTGTAACCATAACGCCTGATTAGACGCCTCGTGATAGGCAGTGAATTTAGCTTACATGGTGGATGAGGCTATGGTAGACTGTTTTACACTTTTTCAAGACATGCTCATCCAACCATCATGAAGATGTATCCTAAGGTGGATTTCTTAGTGTTAACGCAGCCTGAAAAGTCTGCGTCTGAATATCCAATCAACTCCAACTGATCAGATCTTCTGTATGTGAGTCTAACGTCCTTTGTTCTCTATAGATACCACAATACTTTCTTTACAACTATCCAATGTTGCATTCTTGGATTAGATAGGTATCTGCCCAACATTCCAACAACAAATGCAATATCCGGTTGCATACAGACTTCAGCATACATGATGCTTCCTACTACTGATGCATATGGAAATTCATTCATTCGATTCTTTTCCAAATCATTCTTTGGACACTGGAATAGGCCAAATTTGTCGTCCTTTACAATAGGTGACTATTTAGAAGCACAATTTTGCATGTCATACCTTTCGAGTACCCTAGTAATATAGGCCCTCTGTGACAGGCTGAGCAGTCCATGTGATCTGTCATGGTGAACCTCAATGCCGATGACGTAAGAAGCGTCACCAAGATCTTTCATTTCAAATCTTTGAGATAAAAATTTCTTAGTGTCGCTCGATATTCTGATATCACTGCTAGTCAACAAAATGTCATCAACATACAAAATCATCATAATGAACTTACTCCCACTGATTTTAATGTAGATATATTCATCAACAGTGTTTTCTATAAAATCATATGAGGAAATTACTTCATAAAACTTTAGGTACCACTATCGTGATATCTGTTTCAACCCATATATGGTTTTCTTCAATTTACAAACCATTTATTCTGAGTCATGGGCTACAAAATCTTCGAGTTATAACGTGTATGCATTCTCATTTAGATCCCTATTGAAAAATGTTGTCTTTACATCCATCTGATGTAACTCTAAGTCCATATGAGTTACCAGAGCCATTATAATTCTGAATGAGTCTTTCTTATATACTGGTAAGAAAGTCTCCTTAAAATCAATGCCCCCACACTGATTAAAACCCTTGGCAACAAGTCTGGCTTTATATCTTTCGACATTACCCTTGGAGTCCCGCTTGATTTAAAATATTCATTTATAACCAATCGGCCTTATTCTAGAGGGAAACTCAACAAGATCCCATACTTTATTGTTCTCATGAATTTCAACTCATTTTTCATGACATTAAACCAACGAAAAGGATTAACACTTTGTTTAACTTGTGCAAAGGATTCAAGATCATTTTCCAACCTTATGTTAAAATTGTGTTCCTATAAGTATACAATGTAATCATTTTGATTTATAGGCCTTCTCTTTCTTTCATATCTTCTCAATGGTTCAGCTTGTTGGGTGTGATTTTAATTTTGATTTTCCTCATCAGTGGGTTGTACATGAGGTTCAACGTTGGGTTCTGTAGTGACTGCAGGATCGACACTGGAGTCAGTCCTTTGTTACTCAAATACAAAGTTTCTAATGTTCATACTCCCACTGTTTTTAGTGTCCTTAATGAATATGACATTCCAGTCTCAACAATCCTGATAGAGTGGGAAGGATGGTATAATCGATAGCCCTTTGATCTATCTGGATATCCAATAAAGAAACAGCATATGGTCATAGGATCAAGCTTCTTTTTATGCGGGTTATAAATTTTGGCCTCAGCAGGACAACTCCAAATATGTAAATATCGATAACTTGGTTTTCTCTCATTCCACAACTCAAAAGGGGTTTTGCATACTACTTTGCTTGGGACTTTGTTGAGTATATAAACCATGGTTTTGATCGTATCACCCCACATGGATTCTGGCAATGTCGAATTGCTAACCATGCTTTACACCATATCCATAAGAGTGCGATTACGCCTTCAGCCACACCATTCTACTTTGGAGTGTCAGATATAGTGTACTAGGGGACAATGCTACAATCTTGTAGGTATCTAACGAATGGCCCTGGATTGCGACCTGATTCGTCATATCTACCATAGTATTCACCATCACGGTTTGATATGACAACTTTAATCCTTTTATCAAGTTGATTTTCAACTTCGGCCCTATAAATTTTAAAAGCATCCAGGGCATCTGATTTCTCACTAATAAGGTAGAGGTACCCGAAATGAGAGTAGTCATCTATAAAGGTAATAAAATATTTGTGTCCACTCTAGGAAGCTATAGGGAATGATCCACAAATGTCCGTATGTATCACCTTTAAGAGTCCTACACTCCTTGTTGCACCTTTCTTTCTAGTTCTGGTCTGTTTTTCTTTTATGTAATCAATGCACACTTTATAATCGGAAAAGTCTATAGAATGAAGAATTCCTTCTCGCACAAGTCTATCCAATCTCTCGCAAGATATATAACATAGTCGTCTGTGCCACAACATGGAGGAATTCTCATAGTCTAGTCTTCGCTTAGATCCTACTTTATTTCCATGCAAGGCATTAACATTATAAACATGTGAGGTAACTAAGTTTAATTGGTATAGGTTATCTATCATAGAGCTGGTGCCAACTTTAATCGAATTGAAGTAAATACTGAATCCTTTATTCTCAAATTGAAATGAATATCTCAATTTATCCAAATGAGAAATAGAAACTAGATTACGCCTTATAGAAGGCACACAAAATGTATTTACTAAATCTAAAAAATGACCAGACTCTAACTTAAGCCTATAGACTCCAATTACCTCCACGTTAACCTTGACACCATTGCCTATGTATACTGAGCACTCTGCATCAGTTGGTGGCCTGACCTGTAGTAACTCCTATGTAAAAGTACATATGTGAATAGTAATTCCTGAATCTATCCACCAAGAACCTGTCGACACATCGGTTAGATTAGATTCAAAACAGACGAGAACAAAATGATTACCTTTCTTTATGAGCCATTTCTTATACTTTTCGCAGTCTTTCTTTTGATGGCTCGCCTTTTTGTAAAAGAAGCATTTACTACTTTTGGCCCATTTACGGTTCGATCCATTTCCAGATTGATTCTCATTGTTTCCTAAGAATTCATTATTAGAACCTTGGTTCCTTTTCCTTTTTCCCTTTTGTCCATGTCTATGCCCTTATCCTGAGGTCTATTCCACTCGCTGGGCTATGCAGCTAGGGAGGAGGCAGTCGGTGTCGAGTGTAATAGACCCCGATGATTTCCCCATAGAGCAACCGTACTGATATGTGGACTTATTGAGCAGGAATTGCATATCCATTCATTCATTCATTCACTATCCACTCGGGCTGGTAGTACGTAACTATTTGTTACGTGTACCATCGCATGACCAGGATTTCGGTTGGGCGCGCGACTAACCTGAGATCAGGAGTTTACCACATTGTGTCTGACTATCCAAATTTAGGTATGGGACTGGTTTGAATAAAAGTCCCTTGTGATGGACCCCATAGCCTGTGATACTTCATACTATCATCCCGACTTCACATTCCAGCATGGTCATTCGCACTGCATATTACATTGCATCCGCAGTACTTAGCATTTTGGGTTCTATGTTTTTGCACTTATATGACCTAAATGATGTTGATGGCATTCATGGCTCGTTAGGATTTGCGTATTGCATTGCATCCCCAGCATTTGTTATGGTCTTATTATGTTTTGCATCGCATAGCCTCGATACGACTGATAGCACTCATAGACTTACCAGTATACTTCCGCTTACTCTGATATCGTATGATTCATGATCTTGTTAGTATTTCCGCTTATGTATGATTTATAGGCTTTATGGTGTACTTAGCACTTACCTTGTGCACACACTTTCACCACCTTCTAAGCTTTTGTAAGCTTATGCACGATAGATGCGTATAGGTGACGTTAGGTTGCAGTAGCGTTGAGCTTGGAGCGTGCAACTGTCCTCTGGAGCTTTGATTTCGATATATGTATTTCCCTTTCAGCATTGTACTCAAATATTTTTATTAGTGGATATGTGATGATGATGTTGCCTTTGTGATTTGGGTAAACTTGTGGTTATGCTCCATTACAAAAAAAAATAATACTGAAAATCCTCCTTGTAGGATCCCGGGATTGGAATCTGGCATGCAAGTACCGGAATCCGAGAATGGGGCCCTAAGGAGGCTGTCGGCACAGAATTCGGCGATCGGGAATTCTGTGAGCCCGGTTTCTGAGTTTGGGGCGTGACAGAAGTTGGTATCCGAGCATAACTTGGGAATACCTGAGGATAACATCACATATCTACTGATAGCTACCTTACACTCTATGATTGTTGAGAACTTAGAAAGGTTAGATCCCCGAATTCGAATAACTTAGAAACTTTCTGATTAGCTCTCTACTGTTGAGATTGTGAGGCTGCTTAGTGTTCCAGTTTCGATCATTTTAGATCTAAGACCATGCTTCAGTGGGATCATCATAGTGCTGACGAAGCGTCTTGGGAGTAAGAGGCTGATAGTCGTGGGAAGAGGCTGATAGTCATGGGCGTTGTCCCAATCTCTTCGGTGTTTGATGATTATAGCGATAGAGTTTCCCTCCCTTGTGAACTCTGTATTGGTTTTGTCATGTTTTAAATTTTGAGGATGAAATTTTTATTAGGTGGGGAGAGCTGTAAGACCTGTATCGTAGTTCATACTATTCTGTCGAATCTCGCGATCCTTTCCGTCGAAGTCCGGCAATCCGCGACTGATAACCGACATTTGCGATCGACCCTAAGTTGTATCCTATAGAATCGAGTCGGCTTAATCCAAGACTTGTACCATTGCGACCGCACCGTCGTCGCGGTTTCAATGCCGCGACTCGCACACCGATCCGATTCCCAAGCCGAAAGATGTGGGCCGGCGTTTATTTCGAAGAAACGCCACGCTTTCTCGATCCCAAGAGAATCTCTACACAATGTCAAATCAATTCCATCAATCCATCAATCACATCAATCAATCAATCACTTCAATGTCAAGTACACATCACCTTTCTCCACAAGTAAAGTAACCACCAAGTCAACTCTCTCCCACCCTCTCTCTTACACTACCATACATGTCAAGTACCACATCCATCACTCACCTCACATCACTCACTCACATCTCTCTTACAACCACCATACCTCTCTCTCTCTCTCTTTCCATTCACATTTTTCCAAGCAACACCAAAGGAGAGAAAAAAATGGCACGTCCAAGCTTCTCCATGTGAGAAGAATATGATTTTGGTGGCCCACTTTCCCTTCCCAAGATCTCTCATCCTAGCCATCCATTTCTCATCATCCACCATCAAAGTGAAGCTCTAGGAGATTGGCTTTCCAACGGACCAAAAAGATCAACCGGTGGGTGTTTTATTTGTTTGATTCTACATTTTAAGGGCCCACTTGTGGTGGGACCCATCTAGATGTATGTGTTGTGATCATTTGAGGGGCCCATAATGGCGGGGTCCCTTGGCTACTTCGATCCCTCCATTCTCTTTCTTTTCCACTCTTTCCTTAAATTGGTGTGTGTGATGATATAGTTGTGTGGCCCACCCGGATGGACCCTACCATGATGCATTAATTTTATCCAAGCCATCCGTAGGTGTGGTCCACTTTACATACGTGTTGTGTGCACCATCCATCATTTGGTGGCCCACCTAAGAAGGGCCCACCTCATAGCCAACTGTCCAGCGTCCAAGGGCGCTGGACGTTGTGAAAACACAAATATTGGCTTGGTTCACCAAGCTATGGGGAGGATTACTCATATAGGCCCCACCTTGATATATGGATTCGATCCAAGCCGTCCATCCTATTTACCAACTCATTTTAGGCGTTGAGCCAAAAAATGAGGTTGATCCGAGTATCTGGTGGGTCAAAGCATTGAAAACAATGTCTTTACCATTGAAATCTACCCTGATAGTTCTATACACCGAAAAATATCCGATATTGGACTTGTTTAGTCCATCTCAGGCCATGGAAACTAGTGGCTGGGGTGGATTCGGCTAGTACGGGCTCCATACACAAAAAACCACAAAAAAATAGGTTTTTAAAATTAAAAAAAAAAAAAAAAATTTCTACGCGACGAGCCAGACGCCGCTTTGTCGAGACATTCAGTGTCGGCCGCTTCTTGTGGCGGCGGACGAGCAGGGTCCCACGGCCCCAGCCGTGGGCCCCACCATGATGTGTGTTATGTATCCACTCTGTCCATTACGTGAACCCCTAGGGCAGCGGGCCACCCTCCAAAACTTAGGCCGATCTGACGTTCAGGTGGCCCACATCATAGGAAACAGTGTGAATTGACCATCTGCCATTGAAATCCTTTTTGGGTCCACAGAAGTTTTGGATCCAGATGAAATTTGTTTTTCATCTTAATCCAGGTCTCTGTGACCTTATGAACGGATGGGATGGTGAATAAACATTATGGTGGGCCCTACGTGGGACCCGCCTTCTTCGTTTGGTTAAGCAGCTAAATAGCTACTGTATTACCGTTAGTAGGGTCTGTGGGACCCATCCGCGTCGTTCGTCTATTTGGATGGGCCACACGTGATGCATGCGTTGTATCCACCGTCCATCAGGTTGGGACGGTGGGACCCACCATTAGCGGGAAGGTGGGTTGGCTGGGTACCTCACGCCGGTTATATCGCTGGGTGCATTGACCCTACCAAGCTCTGTAGGTCCCACCGCTGTACGACTTCAACAAATTCCATAGCCCCACAGTGATGTATATTTGTCATCCAAACCGTTGACATGGTGAGCCCCTTCTTGAAGTGGGCCCCCATCAAGTTTCAGCCACATCCATGGCTCAGGTAGCCCACATCACAAGTAACAGTATGATTGAATGACTACCATTGAAAGCCCTTTTGGGCATCACAGAAGATTCAGATCAAGGTGAAATTTATTTTCACTCTTCATCCAGGTCCACGTGACCTTATGAACGGGTTGGATGGAAAATAAACATTACAGTGGGCCCCACATGGGACCCACACAGATGTATGTATTTTATATGCTCACCGTCCAGGCGAACGGTGGCACCCACTAAAATGTATGTGTTTTATTCACATCGTCCAGCAGGTTGCTGGACGGCCAGTAGGCCCCACAGTGGTGTAAGTGTTTTATCAACGCCGTCTAGCCATTTAGCTGGACTGCTGGACACAATTGGTGGACCCCACCATGATACTTGTGTTGCACCCCAACCGTCAATCCATTTTGCAAGCTCATTTTAAGGCGAGCTAAAGAATGAGTCAGATCCGTGGTTCAAGTGGGTCCCACCACTATTATTTGAAGTAAGGATCGGTTGATCCTTTGACATGATTCATATATATGTATGTATGTATTTGTGGCCATTTTTAAGGCCCACCTTAGCATTCATAAGGCCCATATGAGGAGGCCCACATCGATGTAATTGTGGCCTTTGTTGAGGCCAACCTTGGTGCATATATTAGGCCTATGTGACTAGGCCCATTTGATGCATTCTAAGACCCATGGGTTAAGGCCCATTATAATGTATTAGGGTCCATGAGTTGAGGCCATTGTGAGGTAATTGGGGCACATGGGTTGAGGCCCATTGTGATGTATAAAGGTCCGTGGGTTGAGACCCACTGTGATGTGTATAGGGCCCATGTTATGAGACCCATTTGACGTATTGGAGGCCCATGGGTCGAGGCCCAATGGGATGTACATAAGGCCCATTGAAGGTGATTCCACCATGGTTTATGTGTTAACCTTTATGGTGGGCCATGCCTTGGGAGCAATGTTGGTTTGACGTCCACATTGTAAGTATAATATTGGTTAAATGTCCGCATTACGACTCTCCCTAGGGCCATTAGTAGGCCCATACTTGTTATGTGTAGGCCGTCTAGGCCCATCTGCGTTGCAAGGATAGTTTATCATCTTATAACATACTTAGTGTAGCTCCATGATTCATGCCCATACGCATCATATGTATGCTTGATATGAGGAATGTTTGGTTATAACATGAGCCATTGAGCTGAGACATTTACGGGATTCCATATGAGACGGAGTGCCCGACATGAGCGCATAGTACGCGCGAAATTGCTGCATGTTTGTATGGTGTGATTCATGCATCTCGCATACATGTTACTTGATCATTGTACGCCCTAGCGACATCAGGGTCGTGGCCTCCACAGGCACATCGTGGATGGCTAGATGGGACACCGAAAATATTTAGTTCTAGCATTGTGGGCACTTAGGATGTCCTTGGGTGAAAATCCCAGAACCTCCTTGGTACCAAGAGTTGCTCAAACGTCTAGACCGAGTGGAATATGAGCGCTGGTGCCTATACCATGAGGTCGTATCTCCTACTATGTCATGGTTGGTTGGAAGGGGGTGTGGCCTTATCCGCCCGAGTGAGGGGGCTATAAGCTAGGCTGAGTATGACTAGCTCATAAATGGGTCTGCTATCGACGAGCCGGGTAGGTATTGGCAGACTACTGGTCAGGGGGATAGTGAGGACTATTCCGCTCGATGGACTGTGCAGCTAGGGAGGAGGCAGTTGGTGTCAAGTGTAATAGACCCCGGTGATTTCCCCATAGAGCAACCGTACTGATATGTGGACTTATTGAGCAGGAATTGCATATCCTTTCATTCATTCATTCACTATCCACTCAGGTTGGTAGTGCGTAACTATTTGTTACGTGTACCATCGCATGACCAGGATTTTGGTTGGGTGCGCGATTAACCTGAGATCAGGAGTTTACCACATTGTGTCTGACTATCCAAATTTAGGTATGGGACTGGTTTGGATAGAAGTTCCATGTGATGGACCTCATAGCCTGTGATACTTCGTACTATCATCCCGACTTCACATTCTAGCATGGTCATTCGCACCACATATTACATTGCATCCGCAGTACTTAGCATTTTGGGTTACTATGTTTTTGCACTTATATGGCCTAAATGAGGTTGATGGCATTCGTGGCTCGTCAGAATTTGCATATTGCATTGCATCCCCAACATTTGTTATGGTCTTATTATGTTTTGCATCGCATAGCCTCGATACGACTGATAGCACTCATGGACTTACCAGTATACTTCCGCTTACTCTGATATCGTATGATTCATGATCTTGTTAGTATTTCCGCTTATGTATGATTTATAGGCTTTATAGTGTACTTAACACTTACATTGTACACACACTTTCACCACCCTTTAAGCTTTTGTAAGCTTATGCACGATAGATGCGTGCAGGTGATGTTAGGTTGAAACAGCGTTGAGCTTGGAGCGTGTAGCTGTCCTCTGGAGCTTTGATTTCGATATATGTATTTCTCTTTCAGCATTGTACTCAAATATTTTTATTAGTGGATATGTGATGATGATGTTGCCTTTGTGATTTGGGTAAACTTGTGGTTATGCTCCATTACAAAAAAAAAATAATACTGAAAATCCTCTTTGTAGGATCACATGATCGAAATCTGGCATGCGAGTACCGGTATCTGAGAATGGGGCCCTACGGAGGCTGTCAGCGTCGGATTCGGCGATCGAGAATTCTGTGAGCTCGGTTTCCGAGTTTGGAGCGTGATAAAAATAGACGAGAACAAAATGATTACCTTTCTTTATGAGCCATTTCTTATACTTTTTGCAATCTTTCTTTTGATGGCCCGCCTTTTTGTAAAAGAAGCATTTACTACTTTTGGCCCATTTACGGTTCGATCCATTTCCAAATTGATTCTCATTGTTTTCTAAGAATTCATTATTAGAACCTTGGTTCCTTTTCCTTTTTCCCTTTTTCCCATGTTTATGCCCTTGTCCTGAGGTCACCATATTTATATTTTGTACTGTGCCTGACTGCCTAATCCTATCCTCCTCTTGAACACGCTGAGAAATCAGTTCTTCCAATGTCCACATGTCCTTCAGAGTGTTATAGTTTACAAGGAACATACCGTATTGAGGGGCTAGGTTGTTCATGATCAAGTGAATCGGATGATCATCTGTGAGTACAAGGCCTAGGGAGCGGATCTTAGATCCAACTTTGATCTACTTTATAATGTATTCACGGATATTTACTTTACCGTCATAGGATGAGCGGGTTAATTTATTTAAAAGACCACTTCAGCTTTATCCAATTTCTTGAATTGGTTTTCCATTTCGGTCAGGAAGGCTTTGGCCTTATCTACTTTAGGTATGTCACCTCTCATGGACTCATAAATCGAATACTTTATGATTTTTAGGCATGCTTTATTCGATCTAAACCATGTCTCATAACGATTAATCTCTGATTCAAAGGCATCATTGGATGGTTTTGGCGGTTCTGGTTTTATCAGGGCAATGTCTAATTGCAGGTAACCCAAGACAACTTTAATGGATTCCTTCTAATGAGCATAATTGAATCCATTAAGGGCAGAAACGTGATGCGTATGAGTTGGAATTGAGACTGAAATGGAAGAGATATGTACTCATATTAGTGTTTTATTTCATAAAATAATTCATGAATATAAACAAATATCAGACAACGTTAATCAATTCAGTTGTTAAGGAAGACATCACTGAATTATCCAGGGTGAAGATGGGCCCAACCATCACATCTTGGTGTGGATCTATTACATCATCATCATTTCTCTTGTGTGAGGTAATGATGACATGTCAGTGATCCTCCTGAACATGAAGCTAAGTGATGTCAATTATGTAAATTTGAGACACTCAATACTTGTGGATGAGATGAGTCTTATAGCTTTACATCACCAACACCATTTACTTCACGCATTCATGTTCTTGCCAAACGGTAATCGTCTATGTTTTCGTTACTGTATGCATGAAGCATGACCGTAACTGCATGCAATTCTCTTTATCTCAATTTCACAAGTCAGTACTTGTAAAATTTTCATCAATTGAGGTCACTATGGTGGCTAACACAACCGAATGCAATTATATGAATATAAACTTAGGATCGTGATTATAATCCTGTCTTCAACGGATTATATCTAAATCAGTCTGATACGGTCCACAAGGTCAATAGAATTGATTATTTGAAAGTAGAGGAACCTTAGAGGGATGCAAATGAATATGCATCACTCTTTACGTTCCAATAGTCTATATCAATTCTTAAAGGTGGGTAATGGGCCCATAACTGAGCCGAATCAAGACTCTACATGATTAGTATAATATTAATGAGCATAACTAATCTAGCTCCTGATAGATAGTATTAAATTTTTTTTTATAATTGATGTGTAAATCCATTCATGGATGTCCATAAGGTGGATGGATCAACCCATAATCTTAATATTGATTAAATGAAGTTTATGTTCTTTATTATCTATCCAGTGAACGAACTAGATTGAATGCTCATGGTGAACTAAACATACCGATTAGATGTGGGCCTACACATGATCCAAATTGAATGGTCCCAAAAAATGGGCCCTTACTAACAGTCATGATCATACTCTATAGATGAGGCCTACCACATAGAAATCTTATGTGGCCAACGGGCCTACTACCAGGATATGGCTCACGAGGGACTTAGGTATGGATCAAATCAGGATGTGGGCAATGGGCCCATTACCAGTGACAGGCCCACAAGGGACTCAATAATGATCCCGTTCGCAGGTTCAGACGGTAGACCCGAATACATGTAATCAGATCTGAAGACCCAACCTCATATAAGGTCGTTCTTGACCTAATTCCAGCAGCAAAACACGGTCGTCTTCGACCGATTAAGGGCAGCAGCTGAAGGGAGAAAGAAAGAAATCCCCCTTTCTGCAGATGGATCCACAGCTAGTCAAAGGTCCGGTCACCTTCATCAACCATGATGCCGATCACGATGGCACTGCCATCCCTGATGGTGGGCTTCATGGCTGACAGTGATGTTGAAAGCAAGAGATGCTGGTGGTGGACTGGAAATCCACGGTCGCCTCCATTGAAGACACAAGTGAGGGAGGGAATATCTTTTCCAACCGAGTTTTGGGTATTAAAACCCTAACAGTTGGATTGGGAATCAAAATCCCTAACTGCCTGTATGGATTTGGGGCTAATAGAACTGAAATCCCTATTTATTACTGATTTAGGATTCGAATCTAAATCCCTAAATCGATCTAGGGTTTAGAATCTGAAATCCCTAATTAGCTTGATTTGGGGATTCGAATCCAAAATCCTTAATTTGATTTAGGGTTTAGAATCTGAAATCCCTAATTAGATTGATTTGGGGATTCGAATCCAAAATCCCTAATTACTTTTGCTTGATTAAGAGATTAGAAAATCCCTAATTACCGATACGGGCTTTGAATTCGAAAAACCTAATTTCTGATATGGGCTTCAAATTGGAAAAACCCTAATTTCAAATATGGGTTTCAAATTCAAAAAACCTAATTTTCGATATGAGCTTCGAATTGGAAAAACCCTAATTTTCAATATGGGTTTCAAATTTGAAAAACCTAATTTCCGATATGGGCTTCAAATTGGAAAACCCTGATTTCCAATATGGGTTTTGAATTCAAAAAACCTAATTACTGATATGGGCTTTGTTACATCCCAAACCCGGAGATCAGACTCATAAGAACCCTGATCGCCAAATCCGGTGCCGACAGCCTCCGTAGTACCCCATTCTCGGCTCCCAACACCTATACGCCAGATTCTGATCCTGGGATCCTACAAGGAGGATTTGTTTTTTTTTTCTGTGTACATTTATCTCGTAATAAGCATAACCACAAGTATACCCAAATCATAAAGGCAACATCATCATTACATATCCACTAATATAAACGGTTGAATACAGTGCTGAAAGGAAAATACATATGTCAAAAATCAAAGCTCCATAAATCCATTGCACGCTCCAAGCTCAGTGCTGCTGCAACCTAGCGCCACTTGCACACATATATCATGCATAAGCTTATAAAAAGCTTAGTGGGTGGTGAAAATGTGTGCACAAGATAAGTGCCAAGTAAGCAATATCAGAGTAAGCGGAAATACTAACAGGCCCATAAATCATACAATATCAAAATAATGCGAAAACATGTTGATAGGCCCATAAATATCATCAGCCTTATCCAGGCTATGCGATACAAAAATATAATAACAAATATCATATACTGAGGAAGCAATGTAGATCAGCTATGCAATGCGAAGATAGTAAGCCAAATACTATGTGTTGAGGATGCAATGCAATATGCGATGCGAATGAAATGACCAAGCTAGAGTGTGAAGTCGGGATGATAGTGCATAGTATCGTAGGCTACGGGGTCCATCAAAAGAGACTTCTATCCAAACCAGTCCCATACCTAAATTTGGATAGTTAGACTCAATGTGGTAAACTCCTGATCTCAGGTTAGTCACATGCCCAACCGAAATCCTGGTCATGCGAAGGTACACAACAATTAGTTGCGTACCACCAGCCTGAACGGATAGTGAATATGAATGCATGAGTATGCAACTCCTATTCAATAAGTCCACATATCAGTACGGTTCCTCTTTGAAAAATCACCGGAGTCTATTACACTCCAAAGCAGATTGCCGCCCCATCGCACGCAACAAGGTGAGTGGAAGAGACCTTATTATCTATCTGCCAATATCAGGCTCGGCTCATCGATAGCAGACCCATTCCTCAAGCTGGTCAGACTCAGCCTAGCATTGTCCCTCCTCTCTGGCAGGTAAGGCCGTACCCCCTTCCAACCGACCACGACACAGTGGGAGACGCGTCCTAACGGTATACGGCCCTCATGCACTCATACATCCACTCGGTCTAGACGTTGGAGCAACCTTTGGAATCAAGACGGTTTAGGGACTTTCACCCAGGGATATCTATAGCACCTCATATAGAACAGATTTTCGATGTCCCATATGGCTATCTACGAAATACCTGTGGAGGCTATGACCCTGATGTCACTAGGGCGTATAGTAATCACAATACACAATGAAAGATGCATGTGTCATACAATCCAGTCATGCATCAATCCTGCGCATATGATGTACTCATGTGAGACAATCTTCGCCTATCAGGGAGTCTCATAACAACATGCCCAATGACATATGTAATGGTCAACCACATCTCATCTCAAACATGTAAATGATGCGTATGAGCATGTATCGTGATGTTATGCTGTCACATACTCATAATCGGTATCAATAACCAGCACTGACAATCAGCATCGACAATCGACCTCGACAATGTGGATATTTAACTAACATTACCCCCAAGGAGTGGCCCACATAGAGCCAACATATGGTGGACTCATGGCCTCACATAAGGGCCTAATACACATCACGTTGGGCCTCAAATACAGGCCACATATACATCATATGGGACTCAATAATCGGCCTCGGCAATCAAAATTGGTCTTGGTAATCAACCTCGACAAATCGGAATCGGCCTTGATACTCGGCCTCGATAATTGGAATCGGCATATACAATCGGCCTCGACAATCAGAATCGGCCTCGACAAATTGGAATCGACCTCAATAATCAGAATTAGCCTATACAATCGGTCTCGACAAATCGGAATCGACCTATACAATTGGCCTCGACAATTGGAATTGACCTATACAATTGGCGTCGACAATCAGAATTAGCAATCGGCTATGACAATCGGAATCAGCCTCGACAATCGGAATCGGCCTTGACAAATCGGAATCGGCCTATACAATCAGCCTCGACAAATCAGAATCGGCCTCGACAAATCAGAATCGGTCTCGATACTCGACCTCGATAATCGAAATCGGCCTATACAATCAGCATCAACAATCGGAATCGGCCTCGATACTCGGCCTCGACAATCGGAATAGGCCTCGATAATCGGAATCGGTATCGACAATCGGAATCAGTATCAGTATCGACAATCGAAATTGGCTTCAACAATCGGAATCGATCGATAATTGGCCTCGATACTCGGAATTGGCAATCGGTCACGATAATCGGCCTCGGTGAGAATGGGCCGAATAAGGCCAAGGGAAGGTCACAATGTGGACATTAAACCATCATTGCCCATCAACGTAGCCATTTAACCAACATTTCCCCCAAGGAGTGGTCCACATAGAACCAAACACACAGTGGGCCCACGGCCTCGCACAAGGGCCTAATATACATCATTATGGGCCTCACCAAAGGTCATGAACACATCACAGTGGGCCACATGATATGGGCCGCGCTAATGGGCCTCATACGCATCAGGTGGGTTGCATCAATGGGCCGCATCAATAGGCCTAATACCATGGGCTTCAAATACACAACAAGCGGGCCTCATGGGTAGGTCACAAATACATCAAGGTGGGCCTTACAGATGAGCCACAAGTACGTCAAGGTGGGCCTCATGGATGGGCCACAAATACATCAAGGTGGGCCTCATGGATGGGCCATAAACACATTGAAGGTGGGCCTCATATACGCTAAGTGGGCTGCATCAACAGGTCGCACCAATGGGCCCATATACATTGAGTGGGTCGTATCATGTGGGCCGCACTAATGAGCCGTATATCCATCACAGGTGGGCCCTCGCAGTAAATGGGCCCCACCAAATGGTCGGCGTGGATATATAATGCGTACATCAAAGGTGGGTGACATGTCCCACAGATAGAGTGGATAAAACATACATCATGGTGGTCCCCCATCCTTAGACAGCGTAGATGAAATCATATATCAAGGTGGACCACATGTCCATCAAAATGGATAGACAGTGCGAATACAACACATCATCAAGGTAGACCCACCGTCCTGGACAGATGGACGGAGCTGATAAAGTACATAAATCATGGTGAGCCACGATGGACGGCCTGGTTGATCAATTGAACGGTGTGGAGAACACATACATCAGGGTGGATTTCCACCGTCCAGGGATCCTGGACGATGTGAATAAAATACATACACTGGTAGGTCCCACCGTCCTATCCATCTGGACGGTGTGGATTAAGACCCATACACCACGGTTACTCCTGCACAGCACCATCCAAGAATGGACGGTGCGGATGCAACACATAAAAAAATCAGGTGGGCTCCATAGTTTGGAAGGTGGGGGTGCAAAGCATGGTGTGGTCCACAGCACACTGTCCAAATGGACGGTGTGGATATACAACGAGGTGGGTCCCACATATATACAACGAATATATATGTATATATAAAAATATCTTTTAATATTATATTAATATAAGTTCAAACGTCCAGCCCCTCTATTCAACGGACGGCTGGGAGTAAAAACAGATGGACATCATTGATAAAATGCATGTATCACATGAGTCCACACACACGTGGGTTCCACGGTTGCTGCTGTAGCAAGATAAAACACTTGTATCACGGTGGGTCCGACGTAGGGCCCACCATATAATATCATATATATATATATATATATATATATATATTACACACACACATATATATACATATACAAAATATAATATTATATTATATTAAAGAAAGAGAGTCCATCGTCCAATGTCCAGACCCTCTAGATGCTCTGGACTGACGGTGTGGATGGCATGGGTTCATAAATCATTGAGGTGGGCCCCACATGTTGCACTCAACACGGACAGCGTGGATATAAATCACATGCATCATGGTGGTAGGGTCCACGTAGTTTGCTAGCGACTAGGGCAGCAGCAGCTGCCTGTTACATGGAACCCCAGCAGATGAATGGTCTGGATATATTCACATCAAGGGTGGGTCCATGATTGGACGGTACAGCTAAAATACATGCAACAAGGTGGCCCACGTCCCGCACGTCCAGCAAGGATGGATGGCCTGGATGTAATGTATGCATCAGGTGTGTCTCACCACCTAGATTTGTTGGACGGTGTGGATGCAACACACTCATTAGGTGGACCATCACACAAGGACGAGAGAGAGAGAGAGAGAGAGAGAGAGAGAGAGAGAGAGAGAGTCACGACCCAAACCCGGAAATCGGGCTCACAAAATTCCCGATTGCCAAATTCGGTGCCGACAGCCTCCGTAGTACTCCATTCTTGGCTCCCAGCGACCATACGCAAGATTCTGATCCTCGGATCCTATAAGGAGGATTTTCCAATGTACATTTGTCTCATAAGAAGCATAACCACATATATACCCAAATCATAAAGGCAACATCATCATCACATATCCACTAATATATTTATTTGAATACAATGCTGAAAGAGAAATACATATATCAAAAATCAAAGCTTCAGAGGTCCGCTGCATGTTCCAAGCTCAACGCTACTGCAACCTAATGCTACCTGCACGCATCTATCATGCATAAGCTTATAGAAAGCTTAGTGGGTGGTGGAAGTGTGTGCACAAGGTAAGTGCGAAGTATACAATACAATGCCATAATCAAACAATATCGAAAATACTGGTAAGATCATGAATCATACGATATCAGAGTAAGCAGAAATACTGACAAGTCCACAAATACAATCAATCGTATCAAGGCTATACAATGCAAGAACTTAAGAAGTCAAATATCAGATGCCAAGGGTACAATGTAATATGTAAATCCTGCTGAGTTCGTCTAGGCCATATAAGTGCAAAGACATAATAACCCAAAATGTCATATGCTTGCGGATGTAATGCAATATGCGATGCGAATGAAACGACTAAGCTGGAGTGTGAAGTCTGGATAATAGTATGTAGTATCGCAGGCTACAGGGTCCATCACAAAAGACTTCTATTCAAACCAATCTCATACCTAAATTTGGATAGCCAGACTCAATGTAGTAGACTCCTGATTTCAGGTTAGTCACGCGCCCAATCGAAATCCTTGCCATTACGAAGGTACACAATAATTAGTTGTGCATCACAAACTCAAGTGGATAGTAAATGAATGAATATGTAACTCCAACTCGATAAGTCAACATATCAGTATGGTTTCTCTTTGGGATCATCACCGGGGTCTCGTACACTCTACATGCAAATCGCCGCTCACTGATGCGCGACCATGCAATTGGAAGAGACCTCACCATCTGCCTAGCCAGTAGTCAGCCAATATCTACATGACATGTCGATAGCGGATCCATTCACGAGATGGTCAAACTCAGCCTAGCAATGCTCCCTACCCTCGGGCGGGTAAGGCTACTCCCCTTCCCAACCGACCACGACACAGTGGGAGACGCGGCTTACTGGTATTCGTCCCTCATGCGCTCATATATATCCACTCGGTCTCGATGTTGGGGCGTCTCTTGGTCACGAAGTTTAGAGATTTTCACTCAGGGACATCTATGGCGCCCGTATACTAGAACCAAACATTTTTGGTATCCCATTTGGCCATCCACGATATACTTGTGGAGGCAATAGCCATAATATCGCTAGGGCGTACAGTAGTCACAACACACAATGCAAGATGCATGAGTCATACATCTAGTCATGTATCAATTCTGCGCATACCGTGCGCTCATGTGAGATAATCTCCACCTATTAGGGAGTTTCATAACAACATGCCCAATGACATATGCAATGGTCAATAACATCTCATAACAAACATGCAGATGATGCGTATGGGCATGTACCATGATGCTATGCTGTCACATATTCATAATCGGTATCAATAACCGGTATCGAAAAATCGGCCTCGACAATGTGGACATTTAACCAACATTGCATCCAAGGAATGACCCGTATAGAGCCTAACATATAGTGGACCCATGACTTCACACAAGGGCCTAACATACAATACCATGGGCCTCACTCAAGAGTTTAATGTACATTACGATGGGCCTCTCACATGGGCCTAATATACAACACAATGGGCTCCATCGCCTGGCCCTCAGATGCACTACAATGGACCTTATCACATGGGCCTCACATACATTATATAAGCCTCAAATGTATCAAGCTCAGGCCGAATGCTCATCAGAATGGGCCTCAAATATGGGCCGCATATACATCACAATGGGCCCCAGCAATCGGCCTCGATATCCGGCTTCAACAATCGGAGTCAGCCTCAATAATCAGAATCGACCTCAATAATCGGAATCGGTAATCGGCGATCGAAATCGGCCTCGACCCTGATAATTGAAATCGGTAATCAGCAATTGGAATCGGCCTCGACCCTCGATAATCGGAATCGGTAATCGGCAATCGGAATCAGTCTCGACCCCGATAATCAAAATCGGTAATCGACAATCGGAATGGGCCTTGACCCTCGATAATCGGAATCGGTAATCGGCAATCGGAATCGGCCTCAACCCCGATAATTGGAATCGGTAATCAGCAATCGGAATCGGCCTCGACCCCGATAATCGAAATCGATAATCTGCAATCGGTGATGATAATCAGAATCAACCTCGATAATCGGTCGATTAAGGCTTAAGGGAAGGTCACAATATGGACATTAAACCATCATTGCCCATCAATGTGGATGTTTAACCAACATTGCTCCTAATGAGTGGCCCACATAGGGCCAAACATATAGTGGGCCCCTGGCCTCTCACAAGGGCCTCATCGTATGGGCTGAAAATATATCACAATGGGCCATGAATACATCAAGTCGGGCTTCATTCAAGGGTTGGAATATATGGTCTTCAAATACACAACAGGTGGGCCCTGCACATGGGCCATAAATACATCACATTGGGCCTTGCCATGGGCCGAAAATACATCACAATAGGCCATAACCCATGGGCCTTAATACACAACGGGTAGGCCCTACACATGGTCTCGTATGCATCAAATGGGCCACGTATCTGGGTCTCGAATACATCAAATGGGCCACGCGTCATGGGCCTAATACACGTCACAATGGGCCGTACGATAAGGGCTTAATACACATCATAATGGGCCTCGTGTACATCAAGTCGGGCCTCATCATATATGCCTCATATACGCTAAGTGGGCCGAATCAACAGGCTACACCAATGGGCCTCATATACGGTCAGTGGGCTGCATCAATGGGCCGCACTAATGGGCCGTAGATACATCACAGGTGGGCCCTTGCAGCAAATGGGCCCCACCAGATGGTCGGCATGGATATAGACTGCATACATCAGGTGGGTCACACGTCCCACAGACAGAGTGGAGAAAACATACATCATGGTGGTCCCCCATCCCTAGACGGCGTGGATGAAATCATATATCAATGCAGACCACACGTTCATCAAAATGGATTGCGAATACAACACATCATCAAGGTAGGTCCACCGTCCTGGACAGATGGATGGAGCTGATAAAGTACATAAATCATGGTGGGCCATGATGGACGGCCTGGATGATCAGATGAACGGTGTGGAGAACATACATATACTATACATTAGGGTGGATTTCCACAGTTTGGAAGGCATGAGAGCATGGTGTGGTCCACAGCACACCGTCCATATGGACGGTGTGGATATACAACGAGGTGGGTCCCACACGAATACAATGAGTATACATATACATAGGACATCATTTAATATTATAATAATATATGTTCAAACGTCCAGCACTAGAGTCTATTCAAGGGACGGCTGGGATATGAGCTCCATGTGGGACCCACCATCCTAGCCGCTGGATGGTGGAGTCACACGAGGTGATCAAGGTGGGCCCACACAATCTGGATGGTCCAGATTATCAGATATATTAGGGTGCCCACCAGCAGATGACGGTGTGGATAACATCATCAAGGATGGTCCCACGTGCTGCACTCAGCACGGATGGCGTGGATATAAATCACATGCGTCATGGTGGTAGTGTCCACGTGACTTGCTGGAGCCCAAGGCAGCAGCAGCTGCCCACTGCATGGGACCCGCTGTCCAGATGGACGGCCTGGATCTAAACACATCCAAGGTAAGTCCGCAGTGGACGAACGGCGTGGATTTTTTCATACATCTCGGTGGTCCCCACCGTCCAGAACACTGGACGGTGTGGATGAAAGACACATGCATGAAGGTCAGGGGTCCCACGGACCTGCCGACGGACGGTTTAGATAAAATATATACATCATGTTGGTTGCAGGGCTGCTGGACGTCAATCCAGCACGTCCATGTGATGGGCGGCTAGCGAAACACATACATCTGGTGGCCCGTCATCCACCGTCCAGATGGACGGACGGTGTGGATGTACCCACATACATCTGCGGTGGGTCCCACCGTCCAAGGTCTGGACGATGAAGATCCCACACGCGGGGCCTATCTACACCATTCAGAACGGTGTAGATGTAATTCATACATCAAAGGCGGGTCCACTGACATTGCTGACATCGTACAGCTTATATAGCTGGAGTGAGATATACCAACCAATCATCTCCCATATCAGGTGGGTCCCACGTGTGCCCCCCTCATGTAATATATATTAATATATATACTTGAAGTGATGCGGAGTCCAGCGTCCTGGACGGACGGTCTAGACACAAGGTGTGTCACACCGTCCAGCAAGCTGGACGGTTAGGATAAGACCCACACATCGCAGTGGGGTCCACACGTCCACGTGGATGGTGTGGATCTACACACGAACATCACGGTGGGCCACGGATGGCTAGGATAAAAAAAAATACCTTATGATTAATCCTACCGTCTAGAAGTTTGGACGATGGACAGCATGGATGGTGGGTTCCCATGTCCAGCATATGTGGATAGTGTGGATTTAATCCACTCATCAAGGTGGGCCGCAAAGGAAAAAGGAGAGAGAGAGAGAGAGAGAGAGAGAGAGCAGCGGAGGGACCCCGCCACTATGGGTCCCTCTTGATACAACACATACATCAAGATGGGTCCCACATATGTGGGCCCTTAAATCACAAATCAAGTAATAAAATCACCTACCTCGAGATCTCTCCTTCCTTCTTCCGCCAATGCATGATAGAGTCCCAAAAGAGATAATTTCAATGGTTGAGATGGGCTTAGGATGGTGGGATCGGGTGGTAGAAAGGTGGGCCACACTACTCTCTCCCATGGAAGCCATGGACGTGAGTTGCTCCCATGGAGCTTGGGAGAAATGAGAGAGAGAGGTGATAGGTGAATGAGTGATGGGAGTACTTGTGTAAGAGAGAGATAGTTGACTTTAAGGGGAGTGGTTGTACTTGAGGATGTGTATGAGTGATGAGAGTGATGTGTACTTGATTGATGTGATTGATGAGATTGATGTGATGTTTTCTAGGGATTGCAACACACGACGTTTATCCTTGAACTGAACACGGGCCCTCCTGGCCTGGATATCGCCTCGGTGCGTAATACGCGACATCGGAACCGCGGCGACGACGCAGTCGCTAGGATACAAGTCTCGGGTTGAGCTGACTCTGGAATACGGGACACGACTCAAGGTTGTGCGCGACTGCCGATAACAGATCGCTGGTCACCGGAATTCGACCTGGAGGACCGCGGAAGCATACGGAACAGTACGAGCTAGGATATGGGCCTCAGAGAGAGAGAGAGAGAGAGAGAGAGAGAGAGAGAGAGAGGGACCCCGCCACTATGGGCCCTCCCTATATAATATACATACATCAAGATGGGTCCCACCATAAGTGGGCCCTCAAATAATTAAAATTAAATCATAAATCACCAACCTTTGATCTTAGACTCCTCCTTCCATCGATGCAATCTAAAGCACCACGGAATGCATTTCAACGGTTAAGATCGATTTTGGAGGGTGGGATTGGGTGGTAGGAAGGTGGGCCACACTAAGCTCTCTCATGGAGATTGGAGGAGCTTGGACGTTGGGTTGCTTGCTTAAAAAAATGGAGAAATGAGAGAGAAAGAGGATGGAATGTAAAGAGAGAGAGAGAGAGGGATGGGTGAGTGAGTAATGGGTGATGGGTGTACTTGACATGTATGGTTTGTAAGAGAGAGAGTTTGACTTTGGGGTTGCTTGAGGATGGGGTGTGAGGTAATGTGTACTTGACATCAGATATGATTGATGTGTACTTGATTGATGTGACATGTTGTAGAGATTCTCTTAGGATTGTAACATGCGGTATTCTCCTTGAACTGAATGCGGGCCCACATCTCCTGGCCTGGGTATCGCCTCGGCGCCCGAGACGTGGCAACGGAATAGCGGCAACGGCACGGTCGCTAGGGTACAAGTCTCGGGTCGAGCCGACTCTGAAATAAGGGATATGTCTCAGGGTCGCGCGCAAATGCCGATAACAGATCGTGGATCCCCAGAATTCATCCGGGAGGACCGTAGAAGCCTAAGGAAAAATATGGGCTAGGATATGGGCCTCACAGCTCTCCCCTCTTAATAAAAATTTCATCCTCGAAATTTACTATCACGCAAGACAAAGCAAAGGAAGAGGAAGCATCGACTTATAATAAATCTATGAACAAATAGCGCTCTCTAATCTGAACCTCGCACTCTTAGGATGCCTCATTAATGTTATAATGACCCCATTGATCCTGGATCTTAGATCAGAATGATCAAAGCTCGAATACTAAGCGACCTCATAATCTCAACGGCAGGGAGCTATGTCAGAAAATCTCTAAGTTATAGAACTCGGGGATCTAACCATTCTAAGTTCTCAATAATCATAGAGTGTAGGCTAGCTATTAGTAGATATGTGATGTTATCTTGAGGTATTCCCAAGTTATGCTATGATACCAACTTCTGTCACGCCCCAAACCCGGAGATCGGACTCACAAGAACCCTGATCGCCGAATCCGGTGCCGACAGCCTTCGTAGTACCCCATTTTAGGCTCCCAGCGCCTATACGCCAGATTCCGATCCTGGGATCCTATAAAGAGAATTTGTCTTTTTTTTTGTGTACATTTATCTCGTAATAAGCATAACCACAAGAATACCCAAATCATAAAGGCAACATCATCATCACATATCCACTAATATAAACGGTTGAATACAGTGCTGAAAGGGAAATACATATGTTAAAAATCAAAGCTCCATAAATCCGCTGCCCGCTCCAAGCTCAATGCTGCTACAACCTAACTCCACCTGCACGCATCTATTGTGCATAAGCTTATAAAAAGCTTAGTTGGTAGTGAATGTGTGTGCACAAGATAAGTGCCAAGTAAGCAATATCCGAGTAATCAGAGTAAGCGAAAATACTAACAGGCCCATAAATCATACAATATTAGAATAATGCGAAAATATGCTGATAGGCCCATAAATACCATCAGCCTTATCCAGGCTATGTAATGTAAAAATATAATAACCAATATCATATACTGAGGAAGCAATGTTGATCAACTATGTAATGCGAAGACAGTAAGCCAAATACTGTACTGAGGATGCAATGCAATATACGATGCGAATGAAATGACCAAGCTGGAGTGTGAAGTCGGGATGATAGTACGTAATATCACAAGCTACGGGGTCCATCACAAGGGACTTCTATCCAAACCAGTCCCATACCTAAATTTGGATAGTCAGACTCAATGTGGTAAACTCCTGATCTCAGGTTAGTTGCGCACCCAACCGAAATCCTGGCCATGCAAAGGTACACAATAATTAGTTGCGCACCACCAACATGAGTGGATGTGAATATAAATGCATGAGTAGCAACTCCTACTCAATAAGTCCACATATCAATATGTGGTTCCTCTTTGAAAAATCACCGGGGTCTATTACACTCCAAAGTAGATTGCCGCCCCATCACGTGCAACGAGGTAAGTGGAAGAGACCTCACTATCCGCATACCAATATCAGGCCCGGCTCGTCGATAGCAGACCCATTCCTCTAGCTGATTAGACTCAGCCTAGCATTGCCCCCTCCTCTCGGGCAGGTAAGGCCGTACCCCCTTCCAACCGACCACGACATAGTGGGAGATGCGGCCAACGGTATATGGCTCTCATGCTCTCATGCATTCACTCGGTCTAGACGTTGGAGCAACCTTTGGAACTAAGAGGGTTTAGAGACTTTCACTCAGGGATATCTATAACACCCCATGTAGAACAGATTTTCGATGTCTCATCTAGTCATCCACAAAATATCTATGGAGGCTACGACCTTGATGTCGCTAGGGTGTACAGTAATTACAACACACAATGCAAGATGCATGAGTCATACAATCCAGTGATGTATCAATCCTGCGCATACGGTGTACTCATGTGAGACAATCTCCGCCTATCAGGGAGTCTCATAACAACTTGCCCAATGACATATGCAATGGTTAACCACATCTCATATCAAGCATGCACATGATGCGTATGGGCATATATAGTGATGCTATGCTATCACATACTCATAATCGGTATTAATAACCAACACCAACAATCGGCCTCGACAATGTGGACATTTAATTAGCATTGTCCCCAAGGAGTGGCTCACATAGAGCCAACATATAGTGGACCCATGACATCACATAAGGGCCTAATACACATCATGATGGGCCTCAAATATGGGCTGCATATACATTATATGGGTCTCAACAATTGGCCTCGACAATCGAAATCGGTCTCGACAATCAACCTCAACAAATCGGAATTGGCCTTGATACTCGGCGTTGACAATCGGAATCAGCTTATACAATTGGCCTCGACAATCGGAATCGGCTTATACAATCGGCCTCGACAAATTGGAATCGGCCTCGATACTGACAATTGGAATCGACCTATACAATCAGCCTCGACAAATCAGAATCAGCCTATACAATTGGCCTCGACAAATCAGAATCGGCCTCGACAATTGGAATCGGCCTCGACAAATCGGAATCGGCTTATACAATCGGCCTCGATAAATCGGAATCGGCCTCGATACTCGGCCTTGACAATCAGATTCGGCCTTGACAATTGGAATTAGCTTCAATACTCGGCTCGACAATTGGAATAGGCCTCGACAATCGGAATCGGTATCAACAATCGGAATCGGTATCGACAATCGGAATCGGCCTAGATAATCGGAATCGATCGATAATCGGCCTCGATACTCGAAATCAGCAATTGGTCATGATAATCGACCTCGGCAATCGAAATCGGTCTCGACAATTGGCCTCGACAAATCGGATTCAGCCTCGATACTCGGCCTCGACAATCAGAATCAGCCTATACAATCGGCCTTGACAATTGGAATCGGCCTCGATACTCAGCCTTGACAATCAAAATCGACCTCGACAATTGAAATCAGTATCAACAATCGGAATCAGCCTCGATAATTAGAATCGGCCTCGATAATCGGCCTCAAGAATCAGAATCGGAATTGGCCTCGACAATCTGACTCGGCCTCGACAATCTGAATCGGCTTCGACAATCAGAATCGACCTATACAATCAGCCTCGACAAATCAGAATCGGCCCATACAATCAACTTTGACAAATCAAAATCGACCTCGACAATCGGAATCGG
This sequence comes from Magnolia changhungtana, assembly GCA_030180095.1. Taxonomy (NCBI): domain Eukaryota; kingdom Viridiplantae; phylum Streptophyta; class Magnoliopsida; order Magnoliales; family Magnoliaceae; genus Magnolia; species Magnolia changhungtana. The sequence continues at coordinate 7,838,071 of JASAUF010000525.1, forward strand.
CCTCGATACTCGGCCTCGACAATTGAAATAAGCCTCGACAATCAGAATCGGTATCGATAATCGGAATCGGCCTCGACAATCGAAATCGATCGATAATCGTCCTCGATACTCGGAATCGGCAATCGGTCACGATAATCGGCCTCAGTGAGAATGGGCCGAACTAGGCCTAAGGGAAGGTCACAATGTGGACATTAAATCATTATTACCCATCAATGTAGCCATTTAACCAACATTGCTTCCAAGGAGTGGTCCACATAGAACCAAACATATAGTGGGCCCATGACCTTGCACAAGGACCTAATATATATCATCATGGGCCTCACCAAAGGTCACAAACACATCACAGTGGGCCACATGATATGGGCCGCACTAATTGGCCTTATACACATCAGGTGGGTTACATCAATGGGCCTAATACCATGGGCTTCAAATACACAACAAGCGGGCCTCATGGGTAGATCACAAATACATTAAGGTGGGCCTCACAGATGGGCCACAAGTACGTCAAGGTGGGCCTCATGGATGGGCCACAAATACATTAAGGTGGGCCTCATGGATGGGCAATAAACACATCAAAGGTGGGCCTCATATACGCCAAGTGGGCCGCATCAACGGGCCACGCCAATGTGCCCATATACATCGAGTAGGTTGTATCATGTGGGCTACACTAATGAGCCGTATATCCATCACAGGTGGGCCCTCGCAGTAAATGGGCCCCACCAGATGGTCGACGTGGATATATAATGCATACATCAAAGGTGGGTTACACATCCCACGGATAGAGTGGATTAAACTCATAACATGGTGGTCCCCCATCCTAAGACGGCGTGGATGAAATCATATATCAAGGTGGACCACACGTCCATCAAAATGGACAGACAGTGCGAATACAACACATCATCAAGGTAGACCCACCGTCCTGGATAGATGGACGAAGCTGATAAAGTACATAAATCATGGTGGGCCACGATGGACGGCCTGGTTGATCGTTAAACGGCGTGGAGAACACATATACATCAGGGTGGATTTCCACCATCCAGGGATCCTGGATGGTGTGAATAAAATACATACACTGGTGGGTCCCACCGTCTTATCCATCTGGAAGGTGTGGATTAAGACCCATACACCATGGCGACCCCTGCACAGCACTGTCCAGCAATAGATGGTGTAGATGCAACACATAAAAAAATTAGGTGGGCTCCATCGTTTAGAAGGTGGGGGTGCATAGCATTGTGTGGTCCACAGCACACCGTCCAAATGGACGGTGTAGATATACTACGAGGTGGGTCCCACACATATACAACGAATATATATGTATATATAAAAATATCTTTCAATATTATATTAATATAAGTTCAAATGTCTAGCTCCTCTATTCAACGGACGACTGGGAGTAAAAACAGATGGACAACATTGATATAACGCATGCATCACATGAGTCCACACACACATGGGTTCCACGGCTGTTGATGCAGTAAGATAAAACACTTATATCACGGTGGGTCCCACGTAGGGCCCACCATATAATATCATATATATATATTATATTAATATTATATACACACACACACATATATATATACAAAATATAATATGATATTATATTAGAGAAAGAGAGTCCAGCGTCCAGTGTCCAGACCCTCTTGACACTCTGGACTGACGGTGTGGATGGCGTGGGTTCATACATCATTGAGGTGGACCCCACGTGCTGCACTAAACACGGACGACGTGGATATAAATCACATGCATCATGGTGGTAGGGTCCATGCAGTTTGCTGGCGTCCAGGGTAGCAACAGCTGCTTGTTACATGGAACCCCATTAGATGAATGGTTTGGATATATACACATCATGGGTGGGTCCATGATCGGACGGTACAACTAAAATACATGTAACAAGGTGGCCCACGTCCAGCACGTCCATCAAGGATGGACGGCTTGGATGCAATGTATGCATCAGGTGTGTCTCACCGCCTAGATTTGTTAGATGGTGTGGATGCAACACACTCATTAAGTGGACCATCACACAAGGAAGAGAGAGAGAAAGAGAGACAGAGAGAGAGAAGGACGGTGAGGAGGGGAGGGACCCCGCCACTATGGGCCCTCCCTATATAATATACATACATTAAGATGGGTCCCACCACAAGTGGCCCCTCAAATAATCAAAATCAAATCATAAATCACCCACCTTTAATCTTGGACTCCTCCTTCCACCGATGCGATCTAAAGCTCCTCAGAATGCATTTCAACGGTTAAGATCGATTTGATTGGGTGGGCTAAACCAAGCTCTCTCATAGAGATTGGAGGAGCTTGGACGTTGGGTTGCTTACTTGAAAAAAAATGGAGAAATGAGAGAGAAAGAGGATGGGATGTAAAGAGAGAGGGATGGGTGAGTACTTGACATGTATGGGTTGTAAGAGAGAGAGAGTTTGACTTTGGGGTTGCTTGGGGATGGGGTGTGAGGTGATGTGTACTTGACATGAGATGTGATTGATGTGTATTTGATTAATGGGATATGTTGTAGAGATTCTCTTGGGATTGCAATATGTGGTATTTTCCTCGAACTGAATGTGGGCCCACATCTCTTGGCTTGGGTATCGCCTCAGCGCATGAGACGCGGCATCGGAACTGCGGCGATGGCGTGGTCATTAGGGTATAAGTCTCCGGTCGAGCCGACTTTGAAATATGGGATACATCTCAGGGTCACGCGTAAATGCCGATAATATATCGTGGATCCTCAGAATTCGACTGGAAGGGCTGCGGAAGCTTATGGAACAGTACGGGCTAGGATACGGGCTAGTGACAGCGCCATCTCCCGCGTCGAGGCAATACCCAGGCCAGGAGATGTGGGCCCCCGTTCAATTCAAGGAAAATGCCGCGCATTTATAATTTCTAGAGAATCTCTACCCAATGTTACGTCAATCAATCAATCAATCCCATCAATGGTCAAGTACATGTCAAGTACACATCACCTCACACCCCATCCCCAAGCAACGTTAAAAGTCAACAATTCCTTACACAACCCATCCCTTATCAAGTACACCCATCACTCACCTCACACATCACTCCATCACCCATCTCTCTCTCTCTCTCTCCTTACAACCCTCTCTCTCTCTCTCTCATTTCTCACTTCATTTTCCATGCAACCAAAAGATCACACGTCCAAGCTTCCCAAACTCTCATGGAGGAGCTTTTGTGTGGCCCACTTCCTAACCCTCTCATCTCCCATCTCAACCTTCCATTCTTCATCATCTTCTGTTGAAATCGAAACCAAGGAGTTCGGCGTTCCAATGGACCAAGAAGGAGGCTGATAGGTGGGTGATCCACCGTTGATTCTCTATTAGAAGGCCCACTTGTGATGGGACCCATTTTTTATGTATGTATTGTAACCATGGAGGGCCCATAGTGGTGGGGTCCCTCCATCACCATCCGATCTCTCCTTTTTCTCTTTCTCTCTCTCTCTCTCTCTCTCTTTTCCTTCTTTCTATGGTAACGATGATGATGAGTTGTGCGGCCGACCATGATGTTTACATCCATGCCATCTACTAGTGGACCCCATCCATGTGGGACACACCATGATGTTTATATGTCATCCCATCTGTCTATCTAGGATGTGGCCCACCCCACACGTGTGGGTGGGGCCCTCCTTGATGTATTTGTTCTAATCCACACCCAGATCCATAGCTCTAGTGGTAGACTGAGTGATAGATACCTCATTTCAACAGTGAGGTGTGAACTGACGGTGGGGTGTGGATAACAGTGAAGTGTGGACTGACAGTGGGGTCCTTGGGACCCATCCACGTCATCCATCCATTTAGATGGGCCACACCATCATGCGTGTGGTGTATCCACCGTCCTTGGATGGTGGGACCCACCCCACGTGGGGCTACACCTTGATATATATATATGTGTGTGTGTGTGTGTGTGTGTGTGTGTGTGTGTGTGTGTGTGTGTGTGTGTGTGTGTGTGTGTGTCTGTCCAGGCCGTCCAGGGCATGGACGTTGTCAATGTATTAAATATAATATTAATATATTATATTATATTAATATAATATATTATATGATATATTATAATATAATATAATATAGTATTATATATTTAATGTAAATGTTATGGTGGGCCCTACGTGGGACCCACCTCTACATTTTTTTTTTCTAAAACCAGCAGAGGCTTCATGTACAGCAGCTACACAGCTACCTCATTGATGTTAGCATGGCCTGCAAGGCCTACTGCACGTGTGGGTGTAATCCACACCATCCATCTGTGTGGACCCCACCGCTAGTTGCTGTACAGCCGGCAGCAAGTTCCGTGGGTCCCACCTATTCCATCCACGCCGTCTATTTATAGGACCCACCATGATGCATGTGTTGTATCCAAACCATCCAACCATTTGTAAGATCATTTTATTGCATGGAGTAAATGAATGAGTCAGATCTAAAGATCAAGTGGACCTGTAACGCCCCGGAAAATCGGGGGTCATGCATACGCTCGACTCCCGACTTCCCGAGTGTCACCTATCATGCATTTATGGTTTTTATGATTAATCAATTTTAACTACGCAATTTGAAATTACCTGAAGCATGAAGCACAATCGCACCTGTCTACTGAAATGAAGGATATCACACATATATACAGGTCCAAAAAATAATAAAGGGTCGCCCAAGGCGTTGCCCAACGGAACAACAAAAGAAGGCTATGTCCAAAAAGAGTAAAGCTGAGCCCGCGGCTCAGCAAATCCAAATTTAGCCCGATCAAGTCGATGGAGAGCCGCCAATCAGCTGTAAGTAGGAGAGTCCGTCCTCCTCTTCCAAGCTCGCATCGCCAGGCTCCTCATGCCCTGAGTCACCTGCATCTATGAATGGGTCTGGTTGGTGTTTTAAAACACCGTCCCTGCAGTGGGAGTGAGTGATCAACTCAGTGTGAACTATTAGTCTCAAGTTACAACAGGCATCAATTGTAATATGAACTTAATGAAAAACAGACAATCATCAACACCTAATAACTCTTATTTAAAATGCATGCATGCGGGATGATATGATGCATGCCCTCACCACAACACTCCCTCAAGCGACTCCATCTAACGATCGTATATGACAACACTCCCTCAGAGCGACCTCGACTTCCGAGTCGCCACCCTAACTAATGCGTGCAATGCGATCGTGTTAGCCGAGTTATTAGTTAAGTCCATTCATCCAGCAGGTTGGAGATTCTGATTCACCTTACATATCAATGCCCTACGCTAGTTACGAGACCTCGCGGTCCGTGATCCCGTCGGGTTCCTCATCCCCGACTCCAAGCACATGAGGAGTGCCGATAGGGAAGGATCGCTCGCGGTCACTACGGGGAGGCGCGGTACCCCAGCGTAGGCCGACAGCTCGGACACAGTGTCCCATTCCACCATGCCCGGCTCACGAGGCTGTGGACCAGTTTCAAGTGAATTATCAATGGGCTACAATGGTTGCAGGGTGGTTCAGATTCCATTCAAATGTGGGCACACAGGGTTAACAAACAGGGTTGATCAGTCAGTAAGCTAGACCGCATGAGTCAGGCGAGCGTGAGACGAGCGACCTCGGGCACGAGAGACCCATGTAGTCGAACTACAGCCACCCGAATACACCCGTCCAAACTCACGGGTTTAGCCTCGAGGCGGTCCTACCCTTGGAGCCGCCTTCGCTCTCCTCATGTTTCCTGACCAACCCAATGTAATGAAGGTCATCCTTAACAAGCCGACTATACAGATTGTCACTAGCATGTCATCATCATACTCCATGCATCTCAGTCATACAAATTAGATGTTCCTAGCAAGAAATCAAGCAATATAGTACATGTGAGGTGTGTGGGTGTGTGTGAGGAAGTTACGCACTTCCTCCATCTCAAGCCATCATATGCATAAGGGTAATGGAAGCATACACAACATGGATCAATAACATGTGGAAGAATGACACGGCATAAGCATATTATCATCCATTCACGAAAATCATTTGAATAACAAATAACATTATGAAGAACATCATATGCATCCATACAATTTCAAGAACTTACAATTCCTAGGATTCTCTAGGCTCTCAAATGTACCAATCAAGCATCCAAAATCATTAAGCTAGTATTATAATTGGTGCTAAGCCACCTAAGATTAATAGTCCGCACCTAGGATTGTTGGAGGCTTGGGAAAAACGTCCTAGGAAAGACGGTTTTGCGGTAGATCGGCCGGAATCCCTAAAACAACTTCACATGTTAGATTTATAACCAAAACCCCCCTCCTTACAAGGGTTTTCAAAGAAAAAGAGGGTTGGATCTTACCTAAACGATCCATGAAATGAAGAGGGCGATTTTCGGATGGGTTTCCTCTTGGAGAAGGTGTAGGGAGAGGAGAGATTGATTCCCTTGGGCCCCACCTTGGTTTAGGGTCCACCTTGTCTTCTTCCCTCTCTTCCTCATTTCTTCTTTCTCTCTTTTCTCTCTTTTCTCTCTTCCCTTTCCTAAGGCAAATTCGTATGAGAGAGGGGTGCCCAAAAGAAACCTCTATTTATAATTCCAAATTTGGTGCAAATGGCCCTAAACTTCCATAATTTCCTAAAATAGACTTATGGGACTCCCTATTGGTGTTGGGGTGGCCCTAACACCCCTCTGGCCACCAAATTCGACGTGTAGGTGCCTTATGGCCTGACTAGGGTCCATGCAAAAATTGAGGACGAACGGATGAACGGATATATGATCTGAGAAGGCGTTTCCAACCCTTAAATGGCCCTGTGGGGGCCATTCTGATTGATGGGGCATCTCTGGTGGCCCTCTGGCCATGAAATTTATAAGGTAGGTGCTCAGTGGCCCGATGAAGGGCCTTGCAAAATTTGGGGACAAACGGATGCGGGGTTTGGTCGTACGGGTCCGATTTGCGATCAACGGTCACCGTGCCACGATCAGGTCCCAGATTTAGTGGACGTGCGTAGAAAAATATATTAGACCGTCACCGTAAATTTGAAAGAAATCCGATGGCTGGAACGCCCGGAGTCTCAGTTTCTTTTATCAGTGCCAGATTTTAATCTGGCATTGGTGGGGCGCATTGGGCAAGCGCCAGATGGTACTTCTGGGTGTCCACTGGGTCCATAGTCCGCAATGGACCACAAGCCCAGTGAGATCTATGATTTCCTAAATTTTTAGATTTTTCTGACCTTCCTCGGTCGCTGGACGGCCCACACGGGCTATTGTTAAGTGTAAACGGGCCATCTGGCTTGGCGGCCCGCACTTGGTCCTATCATAACTAGACTGGTCCACCCCAGTATAAACTAACATTGAGTGTTAATGGTCGTTAAGTGATATTATAAGTTAATAATAAAATAAATAATTAAATAAGTAAATAAATTTCAAGGATTTTTGGAAATCCAAAACAGTGAAAATTCGGGATGTTACAATCTACCCCCCTTAAAAACAATTTCATCCCCGAAATTGCCTAAGGGTAGTAAGTAAAGGTTTCATTATTTCATTTGCCTAGGTTTTGTTGAATTCAAGTTCATATGCATGGTAAGGTGTGTACTATCTATACTAATTTGGCTCATTCTAGTCTACCCCCCTTAAAAGTTTTCGCCTTTGAGGTTTGAAAACAAATGTCAAAATCATTATTATCGTATTAAGAGGTTGTTGGTAAAGTTTACTTAATAGTGGTATATTTTACCCTTTTAGGATCGGGCTATTACGGAAAGACAGTTGTGGTAGGCTTAATCCCATACGTCGATCCTCTTCCTGACCAGGGTAGAAAGATCGTTGTATCCCTTCCTAGTCCTGGTAGATCATGGTCTTCTGCTCGGTCAAAGCAGTGAGTCCGTTTGTGTTCACCCAGGATTAAGAATTGAGTCAAGCCGCGAATACATCGCAAGTGTATGGTCCCGTGATTCCGTAGTTCGATCAATCTTAACATTTGGATGAGATCAAAATTCTTTAACAGTTCAAGCTTCACATTCATAATATTTTTGTGGGTGGTGAGTTTCCCGCGATGCCTATGATCAAACGACTATCCTAGAGGGGTTTCCATGACCTTAAGGTTCCTCTTGACATTACCATTTTGATCCTATGGTTAGTGAGTTATTAGCAAATCACGTTTTGGTTTCATAAATTTTAACAGGAAAGGAAAAATCGAAAGTTTTAAGGTATTCTGGTGGTTTAGAGTGCTAATAACATTAAGATGGACGCAGTAAGGCAATCATACATATAAGCATTTATAAGGTGACAAGAAAATTTAAAAACAATCTATACATTCATATTAAATTCAAAGTGCCATTAGTATGGCTAGTTACATCCTACAACATGGATTACATAGTTCTCTAGACATTCCAACATAAGGAAAAAAAAATAACTTAGTCAAGCAAACGTCCTAACTATCCTTCAACACAAGCAGGTAGAACTAATCGACTCAAAGCAAACTACTAATTATCGGAAAGGTTATACTACTACTCTTCTGGATCGGGCAAAGATGGGGGTACTTCTTCCCCATGAGGGAAGGAATCACCGGAATGGGGAAGAAGGAAGTAACGGTTGCTAGGAACGCCATTTTCCTCGGCAGGAAAATAGATTTTGGATGAGAATGTAGGTGAGGGTGGGAGGGGAGATCCTAAGGATGGGTTTGGGAAGGACTTGAAAATGTGTTTAGAATTTGTTTGGAGAAAGTGGGGTGGAATGGGTTTGAGAAAATGAAATTTGAGACGAGCTAGAGTGAAGAGGATTGATGTTGGGTTTCGAGAGTAAATGGGTGAATGGAGTGGGATTGTGGAAGGTTGGAATGTGTATTTGAGATGAATTGGTGGGAGTAGAGGAGGGATTGGGATGAATTTTGTGTTGGGTTTAGAAGTGGTTGTGTAAGTGGGGTTCGATGGAAGGGGTTTGAGATGGGCTATGGAAACGAAGTTTGGAGATGGGAAAAGTGTTGAGAATGGTTTTGAAGTATGGAGAGTTGGGAATGGAGTTTGAAGTGATTGAGCGAATAAGCTTTGTATGGATATTTTGTGGGTTTTGGGATTGAAGGAGGGTTTAGGGAAAGTATGTGGGAAATGAGGTTGGGTTAAGCATGGGAAGAGGAAATAAGGGTTTGGAGTGAAGGAGTAAAGGGGATGTGGCTCAAGTGAATGTGTTTTGGGGATTGGAAGATGGAATGTTGAGAGGGTTGTGGAAGATGTGGTTTGGGTATGAAGAAGAAGAGGTGGGTTTTGGAGAAGAAGAAGAGAAGTGGTGGAAGTGGGATGCCTTTGTATGGTTTCCTTGGAAATGGATTGAATCTTGGAGAGGGAGAGGGTTCTCCCCTAGGGTGTGGGAGTAGTAGAGGGTATTGTGGGGTAAGAAATTGGGTATTAGTGCCCTTAAATTGCAAGAGAGGAAGACCCCACTCGTGTGAACATTGAAAGGGAGGAGGGGACCCAACTTTTTTTGACATTCCTTATACTTTTAGTAACTGGATATATCTGAAAATTTTTATGATGATTTAACATCAAGTTTTAAGTCATCCTACCAAATTTCATATCATTTGGCGTTGTAAATAAATTATTAAAATTCTAGGAAAAACAGTTGCCTGAAATTTAAAATTTTAAGACAGTTGGCAGAACATCTTAATTTTAACTATATTAAAGTTTTTATTTTATTTTTTTCTTATTTTTATATAAAACTAGACTCATCAAGCTTCAATCTGGCTTTTGAATCACCTAAATCGGAGTTGTAATGAAGGAGATATGACTTTTTGAAGTTGACCTAATTTTGCAGAAAATTCCAGCGTGGTGACGCCGGTTGGGCGTTGCATGACGCCGGGCTCTCTGGAGAATCAGGCGTTGCGACGCCGGTTGGGCGTTGCGACGTCGGCCATGTGCTCTGGGCAAGGTCACCTTGCGACGGACATATCTTGCAAACCGGGATGAGTTATTCGACGTGCCATATATGAATTTGGGGTAGGAGAAGCTGATCTATCCAAATAAAATGGTTATTTTATAATATTCCATTAGGTTAATGGTCAAAAGTCCATTTTACTTATATTTTTACTATTTATAGTGATTTTTTGCTTACTTATAGTTCTTTATCCTTGAACTTTAGGATTTGTGTCTAAGATGAAGGTACATAGAAAAAATTTGAAGGATAAGAGGTGGACGGCGAGGATTTAAAGGAGATAGGTTGAAAGGAGGAGTTTAGACTTAGGGATTGGGTGGTTTAGACTACCTAAATTTCCTAATTGGTCGAATCGGGTCTTGCCGTTAAGTTCCCGAGCTCTTGCCCAAAGATGGGCTGAAATGTGTCGTAAGGCTCCCAAGTCGAATCCTAATATTGTTATGCTCTCTCTCATCGTTGAAGCCCTTCGTAAGATTCTCGGACCTATTTTCTAGCATCACTACTTACTCTCGCTACCCAACCCTAACAACCGAAAGTCTCACCTTCTGTCTAAGACTGGCGGTTCAGGGGGGGTGGTTCCTAGTATTTCGCGTTTTCTATTGGGTATCCTCTCAAGTCAGCGGACGCGTTAGTGAGTTCATGACCCATGGCCCAAGGGATTCCAAACTATTGCTCTGATACCATCTGTAACGCCCCGGAAAATCGGGGGTCATGCATACGCTCGACTCCCGACTTCCCGAGTGTCACCTATCATGCATTTATGGTTTTTATGATTAATCAATTTTAACTACGCAATTTGGAATTACCTGAAGCATGAAGCACAATCGCACCTGTCTACTGAAATGAAGGATATCACACATATATACAGGTCCAAAAATAATAAAGGGTCGCCCAAGGCGTTGCCCAACGGAACAACAAAAGAAGGCTATGTCCAAAAAGAGTAAAGCTGAGCCCGCGGCTCAGCAAATCCAAATTTAGCCCGATCAAGTCGATGGAGAGCCGCCAATCAGCTGTAAGTAGGAGAGTCCGTCCTCCTCTTCCAAGCTCGCATCGCCAGGCTCCTCATGCCCTGAGTCACCTGCATCTATGAATGGGTCTGGTTGGTGTTTTAAAACACCGTCCCAGAGTGGAAGTGAGTGATCAACTCAGTGTGAACTATTAGTCTCAAGTTACAACAGGCATCAATTGTAATATGAACTTAATGAAAAACAGACAATCATTAACACCTAATAACTCTTATTTAAAATGCATGCATGCGGGATGATATGATGCATGCCCTCACCACAACACTCCCTCAAGCGACTCCATCTAACGATCGCATATGACAACACTCCCTCAGAGCGACCTCGACTTCCGAGTCGCCACCCTAACTAATGCGTGCAATGCGATCGTGTTAGCCGAGTTATTAGTTAAGTCCATTCATCCAGCAGGTTGGAGATTCTGATTCACCTTACATATCAATGCCCTACGCTAGTTACGAGGCCAAGACCCCATCAACGCGTGAGGCCGAGACCTCGCGGTCCGTGATCCCGTCGGGTTCCTCATCCCCGACTCCAAGCACATGAGGAGTGCCGATAGGGAGGGATCGCTCACGGTCACTACGGGGAGGCGCGGTACCCCGGCGTAGGGCCGACAAATCTCGGACACAGTGTCCCATTCCACCATGCCCGGCTCACGAGGCTGTGGACCAGTTTCAAGTGGATTATCAATGGGCTACAATGGTTGCAGGGTGGTTCAGATTCCATTCAAATGTGGGCACACAGGGTTAACAAACAGGGTTGATCAGTCAGTAGGCTAGACCGCATGAGTCAGGCGAGCGTGAGACGAGCGACCTCGGGCACGAGAGACCCATGTAGTCGAACTACAGCCACCCGAATACACCCGCCCAAACTCACGGGTTTAGCCTCGAGGCGGTCCTACCCTTGGAGCCGCCTTCGCTCTCCTCATGTTTCCTGACCAACCCAATGTAATGAAGGTCATCCTTAACAAGCCGACTATACAGATTGTCACTAGCATGTCATCATCATACTCCATGCATCTCAGTCATACAAATTAGATGTTCCTAGCAAGAAATCAAGCAATATAGTACATGTGAGGTGTGTGGGTGTGTGTGAGGAAGTTACGCACTTCCTCCATCTCAAGCCATCATATGCATAAGGGTAATGGAAGCATACACAACATGGATCAATAACATGTGGAAGAATGACACGGCATAAGCATATTATCATCCATTCACGAAAATCATTTGAACAACAAATAACATTATGAAGAACATCATATGCATCCATACAATTTCAAGAACTTACAATTCCTAGGATTCTCTAGGCTCTCAAATGTACCAATCAAGCATCCAAAATCATTAAGCTAGTATTATAATTGGTGCTAAGCCACCTAAGATTAATAGTCCGCACCTAGGATTGTTGGAGGCTTGGGAAAAACGTCCTAGGAAAGAGGGTTTTGCGGTAGATCGGCCAGAATCCCTAAAACAACTTCACATGTTAGATTTATAACCAAAACCCCCATCCTTACAAGGGTTTTCAAAGAAAAAGAGGGTTGGATCTTACCTAAACGATCCATGAAATGAAGAGGGCGATTTTCGGATGGGTTTCCTCTTGGAGAAGGTGTAGGGAGAGGAGAGATTGATTCCCTTGGGCCCCACCTTGGTTTAGGGTCCACCTTGTCTTCTTCCCTCTCTTCCTCCTTTCTTCTTTCTCTCTTTTCTCTCTTTTCTCTCTTCCCTTTCCTAAGGCAAATTCGTATGGGAGAGGGGTGCCCAAAAGAAACCTCTATTTATAATTCCAAATTTGGTGCAAATGGCCCTAAACTTTCATAATTTCCTAAAATAGACTTATGGGACTCCCTATTGGTGTTGGGGTGGCCCTAACACCCCTCTGGCCACCAAATTCGACGTGTAGGTGCCTTATGGCCTGACTAGGGTCCATGCAAAAATTGAGGACGAACGGATGAACGGATATATGATCTGAGAAGGCGTTTCCAACCCTTAAATGGCCCTGTGGGGGCCATTCTGATTGATGGGGCATCTCTGGTGGCCCTCTGGCCATGAAATTTATAAGGTAGGTGCTCAGTGGCCCGATGAAGGGCCTTGCAAAATTTGGGGACAAACGGATGCGGGGTTTGGTCGTACGGGTCCGATTTGCAATCAACGGTCACCGTTCCACGATCAGGTCCCAGATTTAGTGGAGGTGCGTAGAAAAATATATTAGACCGTCACCGCAAATTTGAAAGAAATCCGACGGCTGGAACGCCCGGAGTCTCAGTTTCTTTTATCAGTGCCAGATTTTAATCTGGCATTGGTGGGGCGCATTGGGCAAGCGCCAGATGGTACTTCTGGGTGTCCACTGGGTCCATAGTCCGCGATGGACCACAAGCCCAGTGAGATCTATGATTTCCTAAATTTTTAGATTTTTCTGACCTTCCTCGGTCGCTGGACGGCCCACACGGGCTATTGTTAAGTGTAAACGGGCCATCTGGCTTGGCGGCCCGCACTTGGTCCTATCATAACTAGACTGGTCCACCCTAGTATAAACTAACATTGAGTGTTAATGGTCGTTAAGTGATATTATAAGTTAATAATAAAATAAATAATTAAATAAGTAAATAAATTTAAAGGATTTTTGGAAATCCAAAACAGTGAAAATTCGGGATGTTACAGGACCTCACCATTTGCAATAATAGAGGGGCATAGTGACATCCACCGTTCAAACTTCTAAGGGCCATAGTGGTTCCCACTTAAGCTGATATTTGGTTTTCACTTCATCTATCTCTATGTTAACTTATGAATTGGTCAGATCTCAAAAATACATAAGGGTGGGCTCGATTTGATACATATGAGGCCCATCGGTCCGGGCCTATTTGGTATACATGAAGCACATTGGTGCAACCCAAATAATACAACCCATGTGATGTGGCCCACTTGACATATGAGGCCCATGGGTGAAGCCTATTGTGATGTATTCGAGGCCCATGGGTGAGGCCCATTGTGATATATTCGAGGCCCATGGACGAGGCCCATTGTGATATATTCGAGGCCCATGGGCATGATCTATTGTGATTCATTTAAGGCCCTTGTACAATGCCCAACGCAATATATGAGAGGCCCATCAAGGGGCCCAACGTGATGTATGTGTGACCGATACGTTGTGTATGAATCCCTTATGTCGGCTACTCCTTGGGAGTAATGTTGATTAAATGTCCACATTGATGGGCAATGATGGTTGAATGTCCACATTGTGACCTTCCCTTAGGCCTTGTTTGGTCCATTCTCATCATTCCCTTAGTGGGTTAACCCAAATAAGTGGGCCCCATTCACCATAGACGAATGACTCCGTGTTATCGAATTTGATATAACCACGGTCGAGTATCGATCTTTATACTATGGCTGATTATCTATGGACCCCGTCTTGTTTATATGCTGATTGTCAATTCCGACTCCGATTATCGAGACCGATTGTTGAGGTCAATTTCGATTCTAATTGTCGAGGCTGATTGTCGAGGCTGATTCTGATTGTCGAGGCCGATTATCGAGGCAGATTCTAATTGTCAATTCCGACTCCGATTATTTAGGCCGATACCAATTCCGATTGTTGAGGTCGATTATCGAGGCCGATTCCAATTGTCGATACCGATTCTGATTGTCGAGGCCTATTATTGAGCCCAATTACGATTCCAATTGTCGAGGCCGATTTCGATTCCGATTATCGAGGCCGATTATTGAGGTCAATTCCGATTGTCGATTCCGACTTCGATTGTTGAGGCTGATTGTTGAGGCTAATTCCGATTTCGATTGTCGATATTGATTCCGATTGTCGATTCCGATTGTCGAGGCTGATTATCGAAGATGATTCCGATTGTCGATTTCGACTCCGATTGTCAAGGCTAATTATTGAGGCCGATTTCGATTCCGATTGTCGAGGCCGATTATCGAGGCCGATTCCGATTGTTGATACCAATTCTGATTGTTGAGACTGATTATCGAGGCCGATTGTTGAGGCCGATTCCAATTTCGATTTCGATTGTCGAAGCCAATTATCGAGGCCGATTCTGATTGTCAAGGCCGATTGTTGAGGCTGATTTCGATTTCGATTGTCGAGGCCGATTTCGATTGTCGATACCGATTTTGATTGTCGATTCCGATTCTGATTATCAGGGCCCAATGAAATGTATATGCGGCCCGTATTTGAGGCCCATTGTGATATGCATTTGGTCCGTGTTTGAGGCCCAATATGATGTATATGTGGCCCGTATTTGTGGCCCGTTGATGTGTATTCAGCCTATGTTTAAGGCCCAATGTAATGTATATGTGGCCTATGTGATGAGGCCCGTTGTGATGCATTTGAGGGCCAGGCGATGGAGCCCATTGTGATGTATGTTAGGCCATGTGAAAGGCCCATCGTGATGTGTATTAAGCTCTTGAGTGAGGCCCATGGTCTTGTATATTTAGCCCTTGTGTGAGGCCATGGGTCCACTGTATGTTAGGCTTTATATGGGCCATTCCTTGGGAGCAATGTTGGTTAAATGTCCACATTGTCAAGGTCGATTGTCGATGCCAGTTATGGATACCGATTATGAATATGTGACAGCATAGCATCATGATATATGCCCATATGTATCATCTGCATGTTTGTTATGAGATTTGATTGACCATTGCATATGCCATAGTGTCGGTTATTATGAGACCCCCTGATAGGCGGAGATTGTCTCACATGAGCGCATGGTATGTGCAAGATTGATGCATGACTGGATTGTATGACTTATGCATCTTGCATTGTGTACTGTGATTACTGTACACCCTAATGACATCAGGGTCGTAGCCTCCACATGCATATCATGGATGACCAGATGGGATACTGGAAATTTGTTTTAAATCGGGTGCTTTAGATATCCATGGGTGAAAGTCCCTAAACCTTCTTGGTTTCAGAGGTTTCTCCAACGTCTAGACCGAGTGGATGCATGAGTGTATGAGGGCCGTATACCGTTAGGCCGCATCCCCCACTGTGTCGTGGTCAGTTGGAAGGGGGTGCGACCTTACTTGCCCGAGAGGAGGGGGCAATGCTAGGCTAAGTCTGACCAGCTAGAGGAATGAGTCCGCTATCGATGAACCGGGCCCGATATTGGTAGGTGGATAGTGAGGTCTCTTCCACTCACCTTGTTACGCGCGATGGGGCGGCAATCTGGTTTGGAGTGTAATAGACCCTGGTGATTTCCCAGAGAGGAACCGTATTAATATGTGGACTTATTGAGCAGGAATTGCATACTCATTCATTCATTCTCTATCCACTCGGGCTAGCGGTATGCAATTATTTATTACGTGTACCTTTGCATGGCCAGGATTTCGGTTGGGCGTGCGATTAACCTGAGGTCAGGGGTTTACCATATTGTGTCCAGCTATCCAAACCAGGTATGGGCCAGTCTAGATAGAAGTCCCTTGTGATGAACTCCACAGATTGGGAGACTACGTACTATCATCTCGACTTCACGCTCTAGCTTAGTCATTCCATTCACATCGCATATTGCACATTCCAGTATCTGTGGACTCATCAGGATTTGTATATTGTATTGTATCCTTGGTATCTGATATTTGACTTCTTATGTTCTTGCATCGTATAACCTTGGTACGACTGATTGTATTCGTGGACTTGTCAGTATTTTCGCTTACTCTGATATCGTATGATTCATGAACTTGCCAGTATTTTTGATATTCTATGAATTATGGCATTGTACTGTATACTTGACACTTATCTCGTGCACACACTTTCACTACCCACTAAGCTTTCTATAAGCTTATGCACAATAGATGTGTGCAGGTGGCATTAGGTTGCAGCAGCGTTGAGCTTGGAGCATGCAACAGACCTTTAGAGCTTTGATTTTCGATATATGTATTTCCCTTTCAACATTGTATTCAAATAATTATATTAGTGGATATGTGATGACGATGTTGCCTTTGTGATTTGGGTAAACTTGTGGTTATGCTTCTTACGAGATAAATGTACATTGGAAAAATCTTCGTTATAGGATCCCAGGATCGAAATCTGGCGTATGGGCGCTGAGAGCCGAGAATGGGGTACTACGGAGGTTGTCGGCACCAGATTCGGCGATCGGAATCCTTGTGAGTCCGATCTTTAGGTTTGGGGCGTGACAATTGTCCTGTTGAATTCCTCTCCTATTTATAGAGTTCTGTTATGCAGTTTATTCTTTCAGATCCTTCTTCTATTACTGCAATGGTTACAACGGTCAAAAAGCCATTTTCTACATCCTTCTTTTTATTACATTTCTCTTTTGCGACTATTCCTCTTTTGTTGCTCAAGCTTTGTTCCTCTCGGTCGCCTTTGTATCTCGAACTGCTTGACCGCATTTCTATCTTTGCTCGTTAGACTTTTGAGTAACTCGACCACATCACTCCGTCAACCATCCATTAACGTGAAAAATTGGATTTTATGCCAGCTATGATTATGCAAAAAGTGTTCTTAGTATCTTGAAGATCTTTTCATCCACATCATATTCTCATACAATGCCACATGTTACCCTCCTCATGGCTTTTTCCAGCATAGCTAGAAATAGGGTATAATGCCCTCCCAAGTCGCTTTGCATTTGGAAAAAAAAAGTGAAAGCGACATTGTTCTGTTGCCCGATGTAATGAATGCAATCGGTCGTTGTTCCACGTTTTGTCTCCCCGTTGATTCTACCTGACTGAGGCCATACTGAAAGATATCATTTGCCTAACCCTTTTAAGCTGTCCATGTGACACATCACATATAATCATATCAGACGATGAGTCTTGATTATCCTTTCATTAAATACTCTAAGTCGATGCTTCTCCTCATTCACCTTTGCTTCTTCCATCTTACATTAAAACCCCTTCTTTCATTTTTTTCCACCTAATGGCTACTTCTTCTTCTTCTACTCCAACTTTCCATTTAGAATTGTTCATTAAAGATCTATATGTCCTGTTGTAAGGAGTAGTGAATGACCTTTTGTTCAATACTCTGATCAAACCAAATAAGGCATTGTTGACACTTGATCTAGCCTTTCACCCTGCAGTCACTCACAAACAGGTTCGTGAAATCGAACCAAGTTTTCTGAAATGTCCCAATGAAGTCCTTCTAGTTCAATCTAACTTTCCAAATCCTTCAAATGTGTTTAAATCTCCGAGAGCATGGCCAAAATTGATGAATGGTTGGGCCGACTGGTTCACACCATTGAAGCATGGCACGGTGATACACTGAGGCAGGCAAGAATCTATAAATGCATCAAACTCTCATTGCATGGATATCTAGTCAACACCTTCCTTCTTGCAATAATGTCAACTTTCTGGAGTCAGTCGACTAATACATTTCATTTTAAATGCGGCCCCATGGGTCTAATAATCATGTATGTTTGCGCATTCACTTACCTTTTACTCTTTCGCGAGCCTGTCTATCCAGGCTTTACTTTAAAGAATTAACAACCCTTTGCTCTTCCAGACAAGACTAGCAAGGCATATTCCACTTTCATGGCTCTATAATGCAAGTCTCGAGATGAAGTGGATGAGCAAGAATACACAACGTTCCTTCTGATGTAGATTTGTTAATTCCTTCTATGCGCGAATGCTCTGCAAATCACCAAGGAATACATTCATCTGTTTGAGGCGCTCACTCAAGGACACTAGTTCACTTTCGCTCCTTTCATGCTTGGCTATCTTTACCACAAAATGTTTGAAGCAACCATAAAGTGATTTACCACTCTAGTAGGCCTATCTAGCTTGTCCAAATGTGGTTATATGAGTACTTTAGAGCAAAATTCATTAAATCTGTTCCAATAAATGTGGAATTTACCTCATTCAATCACCATAACATCCTTTGTCCCAAAATCAATTATTCTTTTGCTGAATATATGAGTTTTTTTTCCTTTGTTTCACCCTCAAGAAGTTCAACCATTCTTTCTACCCCTTTAAAGATAAAGAGTTCAGTCCGACCTGGTTTACTGAAGACTACGAGTCGATTGACATCGAGATGGCAAGCCTCAAGGATGCCGCTTGGAAAAGCTATTTGATATGCAGAGACCTTTCATATGACAACATAATAGATACAGCTATTAATGACAAGGCTGACATCAAACAGTACTTCCACAATATTTTTGGTCGTCAATTTGGTTTGGCTCAAGGTATCCCTTATCCATTCATTCACTAAACTTGCAACCAAGCTCCGACTCATCAACCAATTGTAAACTCGGTCATCACCTTTCATACTCTCCATAGAGGGTTTGATTCCATTAGTTCTTCTTTTACACTCACCCTCTTCTCCAACTATCTGCAACAGCTAGAGTCATTCCACTCCTGGTGAAAACTACCATGGGACTTTAATTAGCGGGTCCTAAGAATTAATCATCAGTTGACTTTCTTCTTTATCTTAGGTGTAGAAACTTATGGCTGAGAAGAAAAAGAATAAAGAGGTCATTAAGAAATCGATTGTTCCTCAGTCGGTTGTGTCCCCTTCCTATAGGAAGACACGATTAAAGAAGACAACCTCGGTTGCATCAACCGTCCCATCCCCAACACCAACAAAGACGATTGAGCCTTCTTTCACGTCAATAAGAGTGGTCGAGCCAGCTCAACTTGAATTGAAATATCAGAAGACCACGGTAGCAAGTCCAGCTAAAGTGGTTTCGACAACTGCTTCAATCCCAACTTCTATAGCTCCTCCAACCATTTTGAGGATTTCTGAGCTTGAGTCTCCTGTAGCTTATCACCTCGTTCTGCCTACCATGTCTGGTCGATCTGCGCCAGGTATTTCTTCTTTGACCAAAGATATTGCAAACTTTGAAAAATATCATAAAACCAAATTTTGGCTAGGTGTTCCACTTTCAAAGTATTCCTGGGACATAGAAGAGGTGAATAAGAGGCATAAAAGCGCTCACTTCAATAGGGCATTTAACAAATGACAGAAAGAAAATGAAAGATTAAATGATCCTAATATTCCTTTTGACCGATTTATCAAGCCACGTCGTCTTAATCCTCCTCATTTCCAGTGTTCCAACCGAGCTTTGGCTTTGGTCATCAACCCCATAAAAATTTCACCAATGCTCGACCGATTTACCACTGTTGTTATTCCATCAGATTTAAGTGGATGTTACTCCAAAAATTCATTCATTTCTTTTGTAAATATTTTACAACAGTCTTACTTTCCCTTATATTGGTTACAATTACTAGAGAACTCTCGGCGTCTAAAAAGTTGGTCTCTGTGCTAGCCACTTAAGCTGAGGTATCTATTCCAGACACTTCAGTCGACATTGCTCAGTCTCCTGTAGAAAGACTTGAAGTTTTTGACTTGGAAGAGACTACGAGCGACATTCGTCGATTAGAGTATCAGACAAAAGGTCAAGCTCAAGAGGAGGTAATAATATACCAACTTGTTGAGTCCTTCAATCTCCTTTTGCAATCTATAACTTCATCTTTTACACCTGAATAGGATTAAGGAGTTGTGGAATCAATCATTTTGACAACCCTATCTTCTATTCAACCCGTTCCATCCACAGAACTGACCGATCAAGTAGCCCTTACCCCGTTCGATAAACATAAGATAATTCCTATGGACGAAGCAGAAGCACTAGAATAGGAAACATCTCAGCCAGCTGAAGTTTATTTTAGTCGAGCTACAGAAGTTCCTGCGGTCGATGTTTCTGCCTTTCTATCCAAATAGGCCGATATTTCTCGTGCCCTATCTTCTTCCTTTGAGGAGTTGCTTCCCGTTATAAAACATTATATCCTCCTTTAATCGGGCCTTCCCTTATAACATCCTTGTGGCCGAATCCCATGCACCTTCATCAGAGATTCAATGGCTGTGGGAGGAATTACGAGCTCTTATTCACTCTGGTGCTACTGGCATCATTGCATAAGGATTGATCGAGAGACTTAACTTTCTCATTTGTCGATACCAAAACTCTCACTCGATCGAATGCGTTTCTGTTGACCAAACTGCTTGCACTCTATGAATTTCTGAGCTTGATTCACGAGCATCAGGATACAATAATTGTGCTCGATAATGTAAGTGCTATGTTTTCTAGCTCCTATGATTGTCAAATTTTGTAGCACCAAAACCTCTTTGAATCTGTGTCTTGTGTAGCTCATCTACATATTCAAGATCTTACATCTCATGTACAAGATCAAAGGTCTTTACCTCAAGAACTTCAAATGCAAGATCAAGAGATATACAAATGCAAGTTCAAGTTCAACACCAAGTGTTAGTTCAATCTTTCAAGCTTCAATAGTTAAAGGTTTCAAAGCTTCATCCATGTCAAGACAAAGTTCTTTACTTTGGTACTTAAAGCTCAAGATGAAATACAAGTTAAGTATCTCAAGTTCAAGCTTCAAAGCATTTTAAATTCAAGCTTCAAAGTGCTACAAGTTCAAGCTTCAACATACTTCAAGATGTCAAGCTTCATGTATGTTAAGATCAACTATCAACCGAAGTAAAAGATGTTTCAATGTTCGAACATCGCTTATAAGGTATGAATGACCCTAGACTGACCATAGGTTAGGTCATATTGATTACATACTTTAATTGGGTCACTTTATAAGTGTATAGGCTATTTCTCGACTAGTCTTAGCCTATGTTCAATTAGTCCTAGTATTGGCTCGACCAGTCTAAGAAATTCCTCGACCAGTCTAAGATTTGTTACTTATTTTCAGAATTTTTTGTTGGATCATTGACCAGTCCTGGAGACCACTCAACCAGTCGAGTGAATAGTGCTCGACTCAAAGTCCAGCAACTAAAATGGGTCCCACACGACCAGTCGAGAGCAGGTTTTGACTAGCCGTGTAGGCCACTCGACTGGTTGTGGATGCCACTCGACCAGTTGTGGAACAGTTTTATCTTTTCGCGCCCGAATTTTTAAAAGTTTGTTGGTCCTTCGACCAGTTGAGTGGTCGTCTGGGCCAGTTGAGTGAACAGTTTCTGCACTTATAAATAGAGCACGATTTTCAGAGTTTCTTATTCAATTCAAGCAAAATCAAGTCACCACTCTGAGAGATAATTTAGTGATATTCTTAAGTTATTTAGTGCTCATTTAATATTCTCTTTAATTATGTAACGCCCCGGATTTTTTGCCAACCCGGGATTAGACGTCCTTAGGCAATGGGTCGATCCTAATACTTCATTAACTTGTCAGAACTGAATCCCAAAGTCTAAAGCCGCCTTTGAACCCATTTCCTTCACAAATCTCACCCTTCACCACCTTGATTTTCCAATTTTTCTAAGAACTTTTACCCTAGACACTATCTTAAACTAGTTAAGTATCATAACTTGGATCACCTCATATACAAACTCCAAAGGCTCCGAGTACCACTCGACCGAGAAATCACGTAGATTAAATTCTTTAGAAATTTAACAAAGTTAACTAAGTACTAAACTCGATTAGCCATGAAATGTTAGGATCGCTTTCAATACGATCTGCAAGACCCAAAAGTTGCGTAATCATTGACGCTTAGGTTACCCTAAAGTTTAGAACCAAACTTGATGCTCTCGGGAATGAAACGAAACTTCGTATTAGGTCTAGATCGCACATCGAGTCCGATTAACCCGAAGCTAAGGAACTAGGGACCGCCCACCGGGCTTAAGAATCATCTCAAAATCGCTCCATCCGATGTTCCACGGCCATTCGCTTCGATCCAGGAGCGAGGGTGTGTGAAAAACACTATTCCCATTCCAAAATAAATATCCGGAATAGTGATCGGCATCATTCGTTGACGCGTCAATATTAAGCAACGACCGTCGAATCGGACCAAATTACACCTCGGATTAAGAAAAATTTGGGAACATTTACATGTACTTGGAATTTCGATCGTGGGCCCCGATCAGCCGAAAGTGGTCCGCCACGTGCGATCTGGGAATCCGATCGAGTCAAAAAATGTAATCCCACGTAGATCCATAGATGGTGAGCTTAAGTCGACGTTTGGTTTAAGGAGGGCCAAGAACCTCCCTTTTGAATTTTGGAAAAGTGACGAATATCCTATATTAGCAATACCCCTTGAACTGAGTCTAATTTCGGAATGTTTTTGGCTATAAAGGGGCTTAGAACAGCCCCTCTCACAGCCATACGAATTTTGGAGAAAAACCCTAGAGGGAGAGAGAGAAAAGAGAGAGAAGAGCTTGGGTTTTGTGGGAGATCTTCCTCCTACTGCTTTGGACTGTTACATGGCCTACACCGCTTCATTCCAGGTGTTTTCCCGGCGGTTTTCATCCCATTTAAAGGTAAGAAACCCTAACCCTAGGTCTGATTTGAGGTGGGATCGATGTGGGTTGTGTAACGACTAACCGATTCTGCTCTTTTGGCTAGAAAACTCCCGTATACGGAAGATTTGCTACCCTTGCTGATTCGTTGCGTTTCAAAAGGCAAAGGTGAGGACTTTAGATGTATAGGTCACGGTTTTCAATGCTTTCAATGTCAGATAATGGTAGATTCATGATCTGCATGCAATTGCACATGTACAAAGTGCTTTCCGTTTTCTGTTTCGATTAGAATTATAGAATTTGGAATTTCACATACTCTAGGTATTCGTATAAAATACCGTATACGTATTTTTTATGGAAATGTGTTTGACATGTTTATTTGTCGTATGGATATACGATATATGGATAAAAGGCTTATTTGGCTGAGAAAGGATTATTTAGAAATACATGTTTTACTAATATACACTATGTATGTAGAAATACAGTATTGTAAGGAGTGCCGTATACATGTATATTTTGGAAATGTGTTTGCCATGATTATGTGTCGTATGATTATATGACATATGGATAAATTACTTATTTGGCGAAAAGAATCGCCGTAATACATGTTTGTTTGTATACACTATGTATGTTGAAAATGCGTATTCTAGAAAATACTGTATACGTATAAATTTTGGAGATATAGTTATCATGATTATTTGCTGTAGTAATATATTATACATGGATAAAATACTCGCTTGGCTAAAGGATAGCCCTAATACATGTTTTGCTAACATACACCATGTATGGTGTAATAGTGTATTCTAAGTGTTGTGAAAGTGACCGAATGAGTATAGAATTCTCATTCGTGCTCGCCATGACTAATTGTCATGGATAATTGATTGTTGTATTGGCAATACCCCTTTGTGAAAGGATTTACCCTAAATCACGCCACGGCCAATACACACTATATATGCTAAAATGTGTGGCCCAAGTGTTTGTGGAAATGATTTGAATGAATATGGAACTTGGTTTCTGCTTGCCATGACTATCCGTCATGGGTGTATGCGTGTTATGATTGGAGCAACTCCCTAGTGAAAGGATTTGGCCTTATACTCTCACGTGATCAACATATGTCATGTATGTTGATTCACGTATTTTAAAGTGTTTGTTGAAACGAATGAGTAGTAGTTAGTAAATTGTAATGTTTTAGGGTGTTGAGATTGGATTCTCAACTATCTAGCGACGTGTATGATTACCTCCATGAGGTTGATCACCTAAACCACTTACTTACAATACATGTGTTTGTATTCCTATTAATGTAGTGTTTTACAACATGCTTTATATCATGCTTTATAATATGCTTATAACATGCCTACTAGCATGTTTAAATTACTTTATTTATTATGCTTGAATTACTTTGTTTATCATGCTTTACTCCACATGCTATGGATGACAATTGATTGTGCTTGGGGCTATGATTATAGTCCAGACAATCGGTACTAGATTGGAGATCGTGGTTGAGTTTCATGTCACCACGTGAGATGTGTTCGACGAACTCGAGTCGTACTTCGGTTGGTGATAGTGGTTGGCCACGCGAAGTGCTTATGCACTTCATGTCGTTCAACTTGTTGTGCGCTCGAGCTAATGAGCTCGTCATGTAACCCGATTTGTCTAATGTATGTTCACCATGTTTGGTCGCTCTTTGCTTGAACCTAGGGTACCAAACTTACCAGTGAAACCCTTTAACCATGGTACTCGATCCGCTAAGACTCATGAGCCGGGCATGGTGGTATGGGATACCGTGGTCGAAATTTTGTCGACCCTACGCCCGGGGCTACGTGCCTCCCGTAGTGACCAAAGTGAGCACCTTAACTCGTGAGTGATTATGGTGGTATGGGACACTATATTCGTCTTTGTCGGCCTACATTGATAAGGTGATGGGGGAGTGGTGCAACCTTTTGTGCGTAATGTACCTGACAATGCCCTTTGTAGTGACCGTGAGCATATTACAAGTCATGATGCGCCTTAGGGTTCGCCGCGATATATAGAGTATGAACTAGGCTTTTTGTATAGTGATGAATCGTTTAAGGGGTGATGGGGGAGTGGTGCAACCTTTTGTGCGTAACAGCCCTGGCAGCCTCTGCAGTGACCTAGAAAATACACCATCGTCTGATATTAACTAGGATTGATGACCCTAGAATGGATCATGTTTGGGAATGTACAAGGGAGGTACCTTAGTTTCCCAATCCTGCTGTTTGAAATTGACTAATTAAAAACTTGGTAATCATGCTCATCATGCATCGCATGTGCCTGGAAGATGTGGAGCACTGTGGGATGTAAGCATGCCGCGAACGTGAGATGGTGTCGCATGAGGGAGTATGTCGGTGAGGGCATCCATCATACCTGCATTCATACTTGCATTAATCAGAGTAACTAGGAGTGTTTGATTTACTGCTTTATCATTACTGCTTGACTGCATCGATAACATGTTAACCTATGCTTTATTGTTCCACTGAGTTAGCTACTCACTCCCACGTTACGGGACGGTGTTGTACACACCAAACAGATTTGTTGAATTTCAGGTGATGGCGATGCTTATGAAGTAGAGCCGGACTACTTCTCTGGTGATGAGGAGGAGTTCTCCTATCATGTAACCCTCTGACGGGTCTTTAAAGAATGCGTATTGTAAGTGGTAAAATCTTGGGGATAGAAGACATTAAACTTACACATTTGGTATATTTTAGAACTGCACTTGTATTTATTTTAACCTGGTAATGTTATTACACTCTGGAGACTCATCATAGTTTATATATTTTATCTATCTATCATAGTCTTCCGCTTGCAAAAATTAACTGTCTCTGGAATATGATATGCTGTTTTGGCTTAATCTCACTCATGTTCAATGCACAAATACAGTCAACATTCAATCATCATTCATTTTGTTGCATAAGTGATGTTCTGGAACTCGAGAGTTGAGTTTATGCTCGACCCCCGATTTTCAGGGCGTTACAAATTAGCTTTTTGTATTTGATTTTGTGATTCTATATTCCAATTATATTTTGAAGAAGGGATTTTTATTTTCCCCTTTCTTGGAGTGAAAATCAAATCAAGCAAGCCCAAGGTGATTTAATCAAAAAATCATTTAGAACTTAGAACCTTTTCGTAAGTGAGTGTGTGTAACACCCCGAATCTTCAGGACCTGAATACATGACCTGTTTCCCAAAAACCCGAGTGTTAACCTTAAAGGATGGTTAAATATATATATATATATATATATATTTCTTTTATCAGAGTAAGCAGATGAGCGTAGAATGGACAAGTAAGCATAAAGAAAAATGTCATTATCATTTAGAATATACAAGAGAGTGCCTATAATGACTTATACAAACTAATGTCTCCATTTTTACGAATACAAAATGAAATAACATTACATGATAAACAAAGTAAATTTGCAACAATCTTGAAATTTGTGAAATCAGAGTGACCTTTAGCAAATATAATCAGGCACCCTTGTCAACCATAGCCTGCTCCTCACCAATATGAATGTGAACATCATCAGGGCCACCTGTGCTACCTGTACGGTTATATATTTGATGGATGAGTGGCCAACTCGGTGTGAACTCCCTTCAAGATTACACACCATCGCATTAGGTAAGAAATAGTATAAAACATCCGGACAACCAAAACAGAGTAAATGCAGTCTTATTAAGTGCATAGATGTATGGAATGCATTCATGCCCAGGGAATTCTCATCCGTGCAGACAGTAGGCCACCACCTATGCAATCATCGAACCTGGGAAACATCATCCAGTCGAAAACAATACGTACCCCACGTATGATAGCAATAGATGCTGGTCTGTACTATGTATGCATGCTTAGTCAATCTGTTATTAATCCAATTACAACCAGCCAATTTAAATAAGATCAAAGGTCACTACGGGGAGCACATGGCCCAACGTAGGCCGACGGCTTGGGCATAGTATCCTATGACTACCATTCCCGGCCCATGAGGCTACCACCTTAGGATGTTTAATAGAAACCCATCAACTAGTGGCCAATCATATTACAGTATGTGGGGCTTACCATCGCATGGTTGTACAGTATAAAAACATCAAACTCATGTAGGGAAAATATCAAATAAAGCCACGTAGGGCGAGTATCTAAATATGCCACATAGGGCGAATATCAAAACCATACGATAAAGACCATCTTTAAAAACCATTGGGCACAACAACCCTGGATGGTAGGCCCACATCAATGATCCATCTAGACCACCGCTCAATAACCACCAAGTTGAAGGTCCATTACGATCACAACTGGTCAAGTTACATCCCAAGTATGGGTGTACATTCATATGTGGGAATTTTCCACTAATGTACCAGTTTAAGTTCCATAAGCAATCCACAAATAATCCACAAGCATGAACAATTTTACAGGATAATCATAAAGCATGTAATACAACAATTCAATTTCCACTAGCTAACACGTGATTATAAAGGGAGATATCAGTTCAAATTTAAATAAAAACTATAACTTAAGCTAATGAGAAGATGGAAAGCTCAGGGGGAAGAATCATCACCTTGTACTTTGAATTGCTAACTGATGTTGCTAGGAAGCGCGTGCACCCTCAGAGTTGAGTCTTACCATGAATTGTGAAGTTGTACATGAGATCAATGTTCTACCAAGTGTCTATGGTCAAGATTTATACAACCTAAGGTTTGGATTACTTTTAGGGTTTTATTATAGAATTAGGGCTTCACACTAGGGTTTAGTTATAGGCTTTGGATTCTAGGATTTAAACTATGAGGTATGTGCAACTTAAATACAATATAATAGTATGGTTAATTATAATTTAACGTTAATGATAAAATTAGTATTTGCGATCATGGTAATAATAAGTATTCTAATGAAATAATATAACCCATCATTAAAGGTAATATTTTTCAAGTGATGGATTCCATGTTAGTATCATTAATGATGATTCCATTCATAGTATTTAACATTAGCGTAGACGGTGTACTGATGGTTATTCGTGCTTAATAATTTCCATCAACCTTAATGATGTAGTTACTATTAACTATTATAATAATAATGGTCGAGTAGTATGATCCATCACTAATGACTATGTTTAGGAATGATAAATAAATATCATTATCTAACATTTAACAGTTGTGGTTTTTACTCATGATAACTATTACTTAGCATCCATAACCTATTAATGACTAATCATATTTAACAATTGAATCAATTTAGGAACACCAATAATAATGATAAGTCAGACAACTTACTTTGAGGGGGGAAGCTAACTCACGATGGTTGGCACGATAACAAGTTGGGTTTCAAGGGTCCCATAAATGTGGTTGTTTGGGCTTGCCTTAGAGTGACCAGGCCCATCAGATTTTGGTCTAACGAGTAGCCCAATTTGAGCTTGTAGTCCCTCCATGATCTGGACTTGAACTGGGCCCACTTCCCTGGTCCACTTGAGGCTTGTTTTCAGCTCAAAACGAGGCCTAGTGGAGGCCCGCTTCTTGGCTCATTCATGGCCTTGTTGCAGGGATGTTTTCTGCCTAAACCAAGGCCTAATTTCAGCCACTCATCAGGGCCTGATTTCGGCCCACAATGTTACCAAGTGTGGCCCACATCGCATATCGTGCGACCCACTGAGTTTCAACTCGGTGCGGCCCACAGGGATCTGGAAGGCGTGATTGGTTTGACCCAAATAGTCGTGGCTGGGCCTGGTGGTTTGATTCAACTGCGGCCCAAAATGAAACCGTGCTCGGCCCAGACTCAGCTCTGTTTGAGCAGGTGTAACAACGCCTTCTTCCTTTCTTTCTTCCTTCTCTCTGCTATTTCATTTTCCTCCATTTTTTTCTTTTCTTCCTGCCTTCTCTCTCTCTACCTAGGGGAGAACTAGACCCAACCGGGGCCGTCCCAAACTCGAACCGAGTCAGCAACTCGGTCGGCTCAACCAGAACGTGGTGCAACTGCACCACCCTAACTCTCTCTCCATTTCTCTTCTTCCCCTTCTTTTCTTTCTCTTTTTGTTCCCAATCTTCTCCTTTATCCGTTATAGACCTGTCAGCGGCAGTGGGCCCTACCAACTCGGCCTGGACAAGCTGTCCATGGTGGTGCGGTGCAACAGCCTCACCACCCCATCTCTTCTTCCTTCTACTTCTTCCTATCTTCCTCCTTTCTTCACTCTCCCTCTCTGTAGACGGCTAAGATGATCCTGGACTTGTTCCAGTGGCACCAGCAGCAGCGTTGAATGAAGAAAACTGTTGAAGAAGACGATAACCATCAATGGCATTTTGTAACTGGCAGCTCCTTCCTCCAATCTGCTCCTTCCAGACGGTCCTAAGGGACTCTAGAAAGCTTGTAGATAAGCTTTCTCGAAGCTTTAGGACGATTTAGGTGGTGGGTTCGCTGGTAAAAAGGAAGCGACGATTTTTCTTGGACGGCTGCGAGAATGGAGAGAGAGCTATTGTTGCTCGATACATGCTATTTTATTCACTAACCCTATCATCCTAGAGCCGTCAGATTGATGACAAGTGGTCTGGATTTGTTCTGGTTGAAATTGCCTTTAAATACAATGGGTAGGAAAATCCGGTCGTGGTTTTGTTTGGGAGACATAAACCACTAACATCGGATGGCTGAGAGCCCCTAAATGGATGACCAAGATCGCTTAAAGATCCCTTACATGGATCGGGACAGCTGGCAGTGGAGACAGGTTTCTATTTTAAGAAATGTGATTTTTCATACTCTAGATGCGTTTGGCTTTGTGTCTACGTATGAGAACAACTCCCTGCGAAACTCACCTGGTTTTGGTCAGAGGGACCGTCCAAACCGGTAGACGGTTTAGATCATGAAGATGGGTCCCATTGGTGGGCCACCATTGAAACAAACGGACGTCAGCCGATTCACTGGCAGAGAAACAGGAGAGAGAGATATTCCCATTTGTGGGAAGACTCGGGTCAGCGCAAACTGACCGAGCTTCTCAGCTCAGTGCATTGCGCGTGCGTGCCCCTGGTGCACATGCAACGCACGTGTGGGATCCACCATGATGTTTGGATGAAATCCACTCCGTTCATTCTATTTCTGGGTCCTAAGCAGGGCCTTAGACCAAAGATGGGACAGACCTAAGGTCCAGGTGGGCCATACACTCAAATTTTACGCCCTAATGGTGGATTTTCGTTGATCTACTGGTCAGATCATTCCAAAATTGAATGTCAATGGTTAAAACAGTCCAATGAACCATTTAAGCTAGAATTTAGTGGTTGGACTATGAATCAGATGTCTAATATACACGATTATGATATTAAATACCCTTTTTATAATGTTTTTAACATCATTTATTATTATTATTATTATTATCATTATTTATTTCCTTTATATATATTTTGTCATATTTATTTTATATTACCACAAATTGTTATTATATGAATATCAGTAAGCAAAGATTAATATATATATATATATATATTATTTATATTTTATTTGTATGGTCATCTATGTGCTAGGTTTTAAATTTTATATATGTCATTAAATTTTTTTAGTATATTTTATTTTAATGTAGTATAAATTCTAGAGCTCGTAATTTATATTAATAATGCAAATAGGGATTATAGTTACATATCATTTTAATACAAAATTTTAAATATTTCTAAAATATATAAATAACATTTCATAGTATATGTATTTAGGTTATATTATTTTTTTTGTATTTATTTTAAATTAAATTACATGGTAACACTCGAGTACTGGAAAGTACGGGGTGTTACAGTATGGACATTGAACATCTACTTCAACTCGGTTCTACCAGGCTTCATCAAAGGAGAATAACTAGATAAGTATTTTACAGTTTTTAAAATCTCTTTCTTTTGGTTTCTTTAAGATTGTGCCAGAAAAATCTCTTTCTTTTGGTTTGTCTGAGGTGATCTAGAAAACTCAGAGTGTGGGGGTTTTTGGAATTGTGTAAGCCCACTTGAAAGACACAATTGTGAAGGTTTTAGGTGAACCTTGAAAAACTTATTGCATAGTGAACGCTAATATCCACTGTGTGAGGATATTAGGAGTGGAGTAGTTGTGTGGCTGTTTTTCTAAACAGTTGGTGTACACACAAGCGAACCACTATAATTTCTAGTCTTGTGGTGAATGATTGATTGTGACATTGTGTGAATGTTATAATTTCCTTTTATGCATTTGTGGAAGAATGTTGTAATCTTTTTATGCAAGTGTGGGAATGTTGTAATAGCTTAGTTTAATTCTTTGTTATTTATTTATTTATTCCTCTATATCGGTTTGAGATTTTGATACACAGACCTTTTTAGGAATTAGGTTGTCCTACTATAAACTATTGGTTTTTGGTGTAAGGTTGTCCTTAGAACAACATCTTTATCAACCTCTCAATACTTGTACATTTGAGGTTGTAATTCATTTATGCATTGTGAGATTGTTTTAAGTGTTATCTTTATTTATATTTGTTAAATTCTGCATTTAATTTTTAATTTGGTATAGTCCTATTCACCCCCCCCCTTAAGACTCTTAGCTCGACCTTTTCAAGTGGTATCAGATCCTAATAGCTCTCATTAGTTATTTTTTTTTTTGGATTAATTTCTTGAGCTAATCGATCTGAACTTTTTAAGATGTCAAATTTTGATAGCCTTTCGGTCACTAGGCCTCCACCATTTGATGACTCCAATTATGCCTATTGGAAAGGCAGAATGAGGATTTTCTTGAAATCCATGGATGAGAGCGTGTGGCAAGCCACAGTGACCAATTGGACCCCTCCTACCACTGAAGTAACTAGCACTGATGGATCTAAAACGATAAAAGTCTCGCCTTATTTTTCTTGGTCCATTCTTCAGAAAAGTGAGAGTAGTGCCAATGCAAAGGCTTTAAATGCAATTACTTGCACACTATCACCGGATGAATTTAAAAGAATTATATCCTATGATACTGCAAAGCAAGCCTGGGATATTTTAGAAATGACATACAAGGGAACAACAATTGTCAATTAATCTAAAGTCCAAATCCTCACAACCAAATTTGAGGAAATACGTATGGAAGAAAGTGAAACTTTCATGGACTTCTATACAAGATTGAATGACATTGTCAACTCTATGCGGGGTCTTGGTGATAGAATCACAAAAAGTAAAGTCTATGCAAAGATACTACGCTCATTCCCTGAATAGTTTAATTCAAAGGTGACTACGATCCAGGAACTTCGTGATACAGATAATATGAGGGTAGAAGAATTAGTTGGTTCCTTGTAAACCTATGAGTTAAATTTTAAAGGTCCTAAAGTAAATCTATCACCCTTAAATCTTCTAAAATTATTTCTCAAGAAAATAACAATTTTGGTTTAGAAAATTCTGAAGATGATATGACCCTGTTAGCTAAAAAGTTTTATAAGATTTTCAAAAGTAAAAAGAGGGTAGATTTTCAAAAACTTGTTAAAAAGAAAAGATCTCGATCTAAAACTTGGAAATATTTAAAAGACAGGCAATGTTATAACTACCATGAATATGGGCATCTAGCAAACATATGTCCTAAAGAGGACAAACCAAAAAAGAAAGGTATGTTGGCTACATGGGATGAATCTTCCTACTCTGAAGCTTCTTTTGAGTCAGAAGATTCTGAAACCGAGTCGACTAATGATGTTAAAGCCCTAATGACTCTAGCTAAATTCACTTTTACAGATAATGTTGTTTCAACTAGTGAAGAAAATCTGAATAGTGGTCATGAAAATGAAGAAGATCTTCAAGATGCTTATAAGCCCTATACAACAAAAGTTGCAAAATTGTTGTAAAACTAAAACTTCAAAAAAAAAAGTTTTCAAAACTTAAAGAAAATTTTGATAATCTAGTCTTAGAAAAATCACACATTTCAGATTGTTTTGAAAAAAATTAAATGCGATTTAGATTTTAAAACCTCCCTTGTTGAAAACCTAAAATCCAAAAATGAAAAACTAAAACTAGAAGTCTCTTCACTTTTGAGTTTAAAAGTGACATGGAGGTATGCCCAAGGTAATCCTAAGTTAGAAAAACTCTTATCTGAATCCAGAAAATGTGGTGATCGATCTGGATTGGGCTACAACAAAAGTATTCCTCCCAAACATAAGAATACTCCACTCACATTTGTGAAAGGAGAGTCTTCTAACTTAAAAGGAAAATGTCTGAATCAAAATTGTTCTAAAAATGCTAAGACTTTTCAAACCTTAAAACCTAAAAGTAACCATATCAACTATAAAAATCAAAATCGAAATCCTTTAGCTGAGAAAATTGTTGACTTACTTAAGGAGCTCTTAAAATTTAACTCAGCGGGTCGGTCTTATATCAACTACAAACATAATAAGACCAACTATACTCCTAAACCCAAAACTGTAATGAAATGAGTTCCTAGGAAAAGCCACCACTATACTCCTAAACCCAAAACCGCTTTCAAAGCTTTGAGCCATTCAAAGTAGTACCTAGACAGTGGATGCTCCAGACACATGACAGTTGACAAGGGTCTGTTCACCAATCTTAAAGACATGACTGATGGTTCAGTCACATTCAGTGATGGTAGCAAATACAGAATTGTTGACCAAGGTACGGTTTAACTCTTTAACATCCCTCTATTTGAGAATGTTTTATATGTAGAAGGGTTAAAACACAACTTATTAAGCATCTCTCAAATATGCGATAATAATCATATTGTAAAATTTACTAACCAAGGTTGTGAAATACTAAATAAAAATGATTCTATAATATTAACTGGTCGCAAAACTTCTGAAAACTGCTACATTGTTTGTGATTCAAGCTCATCTAATCTATCATGCTACATGGTCCATACCAATGAGACCGAATTATGGCATAAGCACCTCGGACATGTACACTACCGCAACTTGTATAGATTGAGCAAAAAAGAGTTAGTAAGAGGTTTACCCAAAATACAGAAATTTGACAAAATATGTGGTGAATGCCAGATTGGCAAACAAATCAGGAGTACTCACAAAAAAGTGAACTCCAATGCCACATCTAAACCACTCGAACTTCTCCACATCGATCTCATTAGACCAACTAGAATGGAGAGTCGAGGTGGCAAGAAGTACATTCTGGTAATTATTGATGACTTTACCAAGTACACTCGGGTAGTCTTCTTAAGAGACAAATTAGAAACTCTCAATAAAGTAAAAAAGGTACTTAAACGTATCCAAACGGAAAAAGAATCACAAGTTTCTAAGATCCATAGTGATCATGGTTAGGAATTTGAAAATAACGGCTTTGAGAAGTTTTACAGTGATCAGGGAATATCACATGAATATTCTGCACCCAAAACACCACAACAAAATGGTATAGTTGAAAGGAAAAATAGAGTGCTTCAAGAAATGACAAATGTAATGTTAAATAGTATGAAGCTCCCTAAAAATCTTTGGGCTAAAGTCGTAAATACTGCTTGTTATATAATTAACTGCGTTTACACCATAAAATCTAATGGTAAAATGGCTTATGAAATGTAGTTTGATAAGAAGCCTATTGTCAAATACTTTTGAGTTTTGAGCAGCAAGTGCTACATCTTACGTGACCGAGAAAATCTCGGTAAATTTGACACGAAAAGTGATGAAGGGGTATTTTTAGGGTATGCTCTAAATAGTCGAGAGTATCAGGTTCTTAATAAGAGGACTAGTGTGATTCAAGAGTCCATTAATGTGGTTATAGACAATCACTTGAATACACCTATCCCAAGTTCAGAAAATGATGAAGTTCTTTTAATTGATAAACCAGGCTCTTCATCAAGTCAAGATAATACTGAACTGAGGACAGTTAAAGACCATCATTCTAATCAAATCCTTGGAAACCCTCTCACTGGTGTGCGCACTCGTAGACAACTTGAAGATATGTGTAACTACGTGTGCTTTACATCTCAAATAGAACCGGCTAACGTAAAAGAAGCTCTTACTGACGAAAACTGGATTGTTGTGATGCAAGAAGAGCTCAATCAGTTTGTAAGAAATGATGTGTGGTACTTAGTTCCAAGACCAAAAGATAAACACATTATCGGAATAAAATGGATTTTCAAAAATAAGTTTGATGAACTTGGAAATATTATAAGAAATAAGGCTAGGCTGGTTGTACAAGGGTACAATCAAATAGAAGGCATCGATTATGATGAGACCTTTGACCCAGTAGCTCATCTTGAATCAATCAGACTATTTATATCCATTACTTGTTTTAGAAAGTTCAAAATATGCCAAATGGATGTAAAGAGCATTCTTGAATGGCGATTTACATGAAGAAGTGTATGTTGAACAACCAACAGTTTTTGAAGATCCTAAGCATGCTAATCATGTCTACTGCCTGAAAAAGGCACTCTACAGTTTAAAACAAGCTCCCAGGGCATGATATGAAAAGTTGATTAAGTTTCTACTAAGTCATAACTTTATAATGGGAAGTGTTAATGAAACATTATTTGTAAATAAACATAATGATCATATACTAATAGAACAAATCTATGTTGATGATATTATCTATGGATCTACCTGTGCTAATATGATTGTTGAGTTTGCAGATCTTATGAAGTTTAAATTTGAAATGAGCATGGTTAGAGAACTAAACAATTTCCTAGGGTTGCATGTCAAACAGATACCTGATGGTTTCTTTATCTCTCAAACTAAATATGCTCTGAACTTAGTTAAAAAGTTTAGATCTGAGAGTGGGAAAAATTTTGATACTCCAATGAGTACTACTTTAAAACTCTCAAAGGACTCTATAGGTAAGAGTGTGGATCCTAAGTTGTATCGTAGTATGATAGGTAGTTTGCTTTATTTAACTGCGAGCCGACCTGATATTGCTTTTAGCATAGGTATATGTGCTGATATCAATCTGACCCTAAAGAGTCACATCTAATTGTTGTTAAGCGGATTATGCGATATGTCGCTAGTATAGAAAATCTTGGTCTCTTGTATCCACATGACACTAGTGTGTAATTAGCTGGTTACATAGATGCTGATTGGGCTGGTAACATTGATGATCGAAAATCAACCAATGGTGGTTGTTTCTATGTAGGGAACTGTTTAGTTTCTTGGCTAAGTAAGAAACAAAGTTCCGTATCGCTTTCAACAGCTAAGGTTGAAT
Source organism: Magnolia changhungtana (assembly GCA_030180095.1). Taxonomy (NCBI): domain Eukaryota; kingdom Viridiplantae; phylum Streptophyta; class Magnoliopsida; order Magnoliales; family Magnoliaceae; genus Magnolia; species Magnolia changhungtana. The sequence goes on from JASAUF010000525.1 coordinate 7,874,246, forward strand.
ACATTGCTGTAAGTAATGCATGCACTGGATGAAAAGAATGCTAAGTGATTACAAAATTGCATAAGATTCTATGGTCTTATATTATGATAATTCAAGCATAATTAATATCTATAAAAAATCCAATCCAACATTCACGAACCAAGCATATTGACATTAGATATCACTATATTCGTGAATTAGTGGAAGATAAGTTAATTTCTTTGGATTATATTCTGACTAAGAATTAATTAGCTGACATATTCACAAAACCTCTCAACAAAAGCAGGTTTGCAAAATTAAAATTTGATCTTGGTATGTGTAATGTAAATTGATAATTCATGTCTTTTTGTATCATAATGTATATACTTTTATTTAAAAAAATTTCAGATTTTAAAATTTATGAAAAATTATAAATTTTGTGAGGTGCATGACTAGTCGAGTACATACTCGACCAGTCGTGGCACAACCGGTTGAGCATGTACTTGACCAGTTGTGAATCGCGGGTTTAGCCTTTTATTTGGAAAAAAATCACTTTTTCTTTATTTGGGTCTTCTTCTCCAACGAGCCCTACCTCGACCGGTCGAACTCATCTTCGATTCCTCCATGGTTAGTGCATTGTTTTTATTTTTCTTATAGAGTTAAGTCATTTGCACTTCCTTTTCATCATTTGTGTGATTTATTTCTTATTTTTTTATTAGTTTTTGGGATTTTCTACTCAAAAATCTGATCTACTAGAAACCCACTTTGATTCTTTTGCAATCTCTTTATTCTTTGCTTTCCTTATTGCAAATGGAAGGTAGAACTAAGAAGAAAGGATCTCGTGGTCCATCTTCATCTCGTTCAGCTCCTATTACGGTGCACCACCTTCAGTCCCCCGAGGAAGATCCTAGTTATGTGAAGGATATTCGATTGCGTAATGTGATAGTTGAATGAGCTGTCAACGTTGATCATTTGGCTCCGTTTGATGTTGTTCCTCTCCTTCAGTCTATAGGATGGAATAACATACTACATTGGGGTGGGCCGGCATACCTCTCCATTGCATAGGCTATGTATGCGTGCATTACTGATTTTTCTATTGAAAATCTGACATTTACTATTATGACCAGAGAAGGTCTAATTGATGTGGACCGTCATCTTATTTCTGGTTTAATGGACCTTCTTGTTAATGACGAAGGTATTTCCATTAGTTCTCTAGTGGAAAAATCCTCTGAAACTGAGAAATGAATGCTTACTAAGGATTTATGTGAGATAGATGCAGAATGGAGTACTGGTATTGTGTTTGCCTCCAAGTTTCTGTTACCCAGATACAGAATCCTTTATAGGATTTTCATTTCAAATGTTTATCCTCGATTTGGTAATAAAACTGAACTTACTACATTCATGGTTCGTATTCTCCATTCTGTCATTTCTGGAGTCTCTGTATGTCTTCCTTCTCTGATTTGTCATAGTATTATTCAATTTCATCTCTACCTAGGTCACAGTGACATACCTTTTGCTTATCTTATGACTGTGTTAGCTACCCATAGCTTAGTGGCTATGCTTGTTGGAGAGGCTACCATTACCCAACTACCATTCAACAACTCTAACATTAACAAGATGAATTTGAAGTTGGCCTCAGGTCAGGTTGATGTGGGTGTTGGTGGAGCTACGGATGCATATGAAGAAGAAGGTGATTTACCTCTAGATGATGTGAATATGGATGACCTTTTTGATGAAATTGAATCTGATTCTACTGGTGATCCTGATTATCAGCCATCTGACTTTGATGTGCGTTTGCACTCTCTTGAGGAGAAGGTTGAAAGTATGAATGTGTCCCATGAAATGCAATTTAAATATATGCACAAATATCTTAGGCGCATTAACAAGGGACTTCATCAAATTGATCCTACCATACCTGCTCCTTCTTCTGGTTCAGATTAGTAATTGAATTTTATATATGTAACAAATTTTAAACTACCTGAATTTCTCTTGTTTTATAGGATTAGACATGTTTGAACATGTTTGCTTTTGGATTTAGTTATCATGATTATCTTATTCATTTACCTTCTTCTTCCTCATTACTCTTCTTTTACTTCCTTGTTTATCTACTTCCATTATCTTTTTATTGGTTCCTTCCTTTGTCATATTGTGACAAAAAAAGGGAGAGAATTTTATCGTACTTGTGATATGTGGATTGTGGATTGTGGTTGTGGATAGGTAGCCACCATTATTTTTTTGTAAGGGGAAGTAATGGGGAGTATTGTTGGGACAATATTATTGTATTGATGCATATTTCTTTACCCTGTTTATAACTGGTGCATGATTCTTTGACCAGGATATAATTGGTGCATGATTCTTTGACCAGGTTAAAACTGGTGCATGATTCTTTATTGTGCGTGTTATGCTTATCTTATTATAATGAAGTATGTTTTGTTACAAATTTGACAAAGGGGGAGATTGTAAGTGCTATGTTTTCTAGCTCCTATGATTGTCAAATTTTGTAGCGCTAAAACCTCTTGGAATCTGTCTTATGTAGTTCATCTACATATTCAAGATCATGCATCTCATGTACAAGATCAAAGGTCTTTACCTCAAGAACTTCAAATGCAAGATCAAGAGATATACAAATGCAAGTTCAAGTTCAACACCAAGTGTTAGTTCAATCTTTCAAGCTTTAATAGTTAAAGGTTTCAAAGCTTCATCCATGTCAAGACAAAGTTCTTTACTTTGGTACTTAAAGCTCAAGATGAAATACAAGTTAAGTATCTCAAGTTCAAGCTTCAAAGCGTTTCAAATTCAAGCTTCAAAGTGCTACAAGTTCAATCTTCAACATGCTTTAAGATATCAAGCTTCATGTATGTCAAGATCAACTATCAACCGAAGAAAAAGATGTTTCAATGTTCAAACATCGCTTATAAGGTACGAATGACTCTAGACTGACCATAGGTAAGGTCATATTGATTACATACTTTAATTAGGTTACTTTATAAGTGTATAGGATATTTCTTGACTAGTCTTAGCCTATGTTCGACTAGTCCTAGTACTAGCTCGACCAGTCTAAGAAATTACTCGATCAGTCCAAGATTTATTACTTATTTTCAGAATTTTTTGTTGGATCTTCGACCAGTCCTGGAGGCTGCTCGACCAGTCGAGTGAATAGTGCTCGACTAGTTGAGCAGCCTTGACTCAAAATCCAACAACTAAAATGGGTCCCACACGACCAGTCAAGAGCAGGTTTCGACTGGCCATGTAGGCCACTCGACTAGTCGTGGATGCCACTTGACCCGTCGTGGAATGATTTTATCTTATCTCGCCCAAATTTTCAAAAGTTTGTTGGTCATTCGACCAGTCGAGCTGTCCTCTGGGCCAGTCGTGTGAACAGTTTTTGTACTTATAAATCGAGCACGATTTTCAAAGTTTCTCATTCAATTCAAGCAAAATCAAGTCACCACTTTGAGAGATAAGTTAGTGATATTCTTAAGCTATTTAGTGCTTATTTAATATTCTCTTCAATTAGCTTTTTGTATTTGATTTTGTGATTCTATATTTTAATCATATTTTGAAGAAGGGATTTTTGTTTTTCCCTTTCTTGGAGTCAAAATCAAATCAAGCAAGCCCAAGGTGATTTAATCTAAAAATCATTTAGAACTTAGAACCTTTTCATAAGCGAGTGTGGACATTGAAAATCTACTTCGAATTGGTTCTACCGGGTTTCATCAAAGGAGAATATCCAGATAAGTATTTTACAGTTTTTTAAATCTCTTTCTTTTAGTTTCTTTGAGATTGTGCCAGAAAAATCTCTTTCTTTTGGTTTGTCTGAGGTGATCCAGAAAACTCAAAGTGTGGGGTTGTTTGAATTGTGTAAGCCCACTTGAAAGACACAATTGTGAAGGTTTTAGGTGAACCTTGAAAAACCTATTACATAGTGAACGCTAATATCCGTTGTGTGAGGATATTAGGAGTGAAGTAGTTGTGTGGCTGTTTTTCTAAACGGTTGGTGTACATACAAGTGAACCACTATAATTTCTAGTCTTGTGGTGAATGATTGATTGTGACATTGTGTGGATTTTGTAATTTCCTTTTATGCATTTGTGGAAGAATGTTGTAATCTTTTTATGCAAGTGTGGGAATGTTGTAATAGCTTAGTTTAATTCTTTACTATTTATTTATTTATTTATTCCTCTACATCGGTTTGAGATTTTGATACACAGACCTTTCTAGGAATCAGGTTGTCCAACCATAAACCCTTGTTTTTGGTGTAAGGTTGTCCTTAGAACAATATCTGTATCAACCTCTCAATACTTATACATTTGAGGTTGTAATTCATTTCTACATTGTCAGTGCTATCTTTATTTATATTTGTTAAATTTTACATTTAATTTTTAATTTAACATAGTCCTATTCATCCCCCCTCTAGGACTCTTAGCTTGACCTTTTCAAATAAACGTCAATCAGAGCATTCAACTGTCTCCATCAGAATGACTGAAATCGCAACTTGCAGGAAACAACTTGCTATTGTATACAACGACCTAAAGGAGTCGAACATAACATTGATGGATTTAAAAGCTCAAATCTCGGCCATGGAGGATAAACTGAGATTGTTGAAAGAAGAAGAAAAATAACTAACCAAGTGTAGACATAGTTAGAAACTTAGAAGGCTGAAATCAATCATCCGGACACTTATATGCAAGAGCACACTCTATTGATTGGTGACATAACACACTAAGAAGCTAAAACCAGATCTGCTCTCCATCGATAAAAATCCAAGCATTCAAAGCTTCAAGAAGTGATTGCCTCTTTTCCATCTTTTGAATTCTGATTGCTCTGTACTTGTCTTCTATTGGTCTGTAATTTTCTCCATCTTTAATACAATCGACCAGAATATTTTTTTCTGCCTATCTTGTATTATCTCAAGTACTTATCTTTTATCTTCGTGTTGTAATTGTATTAATCATATGGCACATTTATGAGAAGTCATGCACCTGTTTGTTTCCTCTTCATAGGGAACGTTTTATGTAATTAATGGAGCACTTCAACCATCACGATGCCTCATCTTCAGCATGACTATTCATTCCAAACGCCTATATAAAGGATTTTTTGGTGCTTGTTCCCTTACGCACTCAAATTTCCTCTATTTCCATCTTTAAAAACTCTTACTTTCTCTTTTCAATGGCTATTAGATCTGCTATCGATTAAGCTCAGAGGTTTTTGAGGAAAATCCTTGCCCTGTATATTGAAGCGTTCGCTCACTCCACCCTTTAGTATGACATATATCTATTCATTCACGACCTTCAGATCATACCAGGGTTGATGTTCCCTTGATTGAACTACTGGATGTCTTGATCAAACTTCAAAGCATTGGCGACGCATACTTCGTTGCTGAGAAAGACTCGAAAATACTTTACGATCATGCGGATGAGCGCGCTACCATTCATAAGAAAATGAACATACTCTCCGATCAATATGATTAGGCTTGGTACAACCATATGCATTGGACTTGGCAACATCATTTCAATAAAGTGATGCTGAAAACTCTGTAGTTTCAACGCAGAGAAATCAATGACAATCTTCAGGAGACTTAGTGAATCTACCTCAGAAGGTGCCCGCACCACTCCCAAACTCTTCTAAACTTTATCAATTTTCAAATCGATCTCTATCAAGCTCGACCGCGTGATCGCAATGACAAAAAATAGAGGCTGAATACAAAGCCAACATGATCAGCCACCACATCGACCAAGTCCTACACTTTCTCGACCAAGTTCTAGAAAGCAGAGAGTCCTGGAAGGCTTAAAGGCAAACAACTGAACTCATCAGAGAATATGCTACCAAGGAATTTGATGAGATGAAGGCTGCTTAAGCGTAATTCAAACTCGAGCCGAGCCCTTACTTTTCTTTCTTTTCTCTTCCTTTTCTTTTAAAATAATAAAGATGTAATTGGCCCATCAGTCACATTTTGCCTAGTTTAGACCTTATAATATAATATTTATATTTCTGATTACTTCTGTCTTTCAACTAATTTTAGTCTTTCTTTGCACGTCTTTTGTAATTATTCTAACCATTGATTGGCCTGATCTTTCCATATCTCTCATAGATTGAGATGATAGGCTTTTAGAAATCGACCATTTATCATATTTTTTGCTATCTTTTCAGCGATATCGTGAAGGATATAAGATCCTCTATGGAGAGATTTTATCATGACAACTTACAAAATTCAACATCCTTAGTCTCGAGAGTCAATATCACTTTTCAAATCATATCGCCTTAACTAAAAGCTTTCTTTTTCACTTTTTTGTTGTGAGCTACTATGGCTGATGAATGCATCAACTTGATTTTACACTGATCAGCCATTACCCTGACCTGCTCGAATGAAAATGTTGCTTCTTGGTCTAGAGTAATTGATTTAAGAATTTCAAACTGATGAATTATATGAGTATCAATGAATTGAATAATTTCTCGATGATTTGTTCTCAACATGGGCTTTGATTATACCTATTTGGTGAAGTAATCAGTAGCCATAACAAAAAAATTGTGCCCCTTAGATGAAAGAGGATAATTTTGTCCTATCAAATCAAAAGTCCATCTTCTAACTAGTCAAGGTTTGACAATAGGTTGCAATTTGGTCACAAGCACATATTGTATCGGTACATGTTTCTAACATGCTTCATATCCTTTAGCATATTGGTTATAATTGGTTGACACGTTTGACCAGAAATATCCATAGCATCGAAGTGTGAGCCTCATTTTTCTTCTAACTTGGTGTACTCCACAAATTTCTTCTGCACTTTACCCATAGCTAGCATTAGCTCATTTCTACTCAAATATTGTAATAACACTCCATCGGCCCATTTTCGATATAGCTCATTATTGATCAACACATAGTTTACAACAGTTCTCATAATGTCTTAGCCAACCATCATCTGTGAAGACCGAAGATATTTTATGATTAGAGCTCTCAAATTGTCATCACTCACCTCAAGATGACAAATCTTGTTGATCGTCTTCCTCTTGAAAAATAAAGGTAATGACTTTCTTTGAATGGTCACCATTCTCTCTTTAAATCCTTAGGTGATTTAAAGGCTTGATGCTAACTATGCCATTTCATTTACATCAATATTGTTTTCTCGAGTTATATGTTTTAACTTGACCTCATCAAATCTACTTAGAAATTGTGTCGCCAAAAAAATATATGATTGTAGAGTCATACTTATACAATTAAACAAATTAATTAATTGTTTTGTCACTAATAAGGAATCGCCCATAACCAATACCTTTTTTTTTTCTCCTAAATTGGTTAACAACTCTAACCTGATTATCAAGGCTTCATATTTGTCTTGATTATTGGTGCAATCGAACTCAACTTAGGATGCAAATTCTTATTTTTTATCGGCTACATCAATAAGAACAATCCCTGCTCCCAATCCTTTAGCGGTCTTTGAACCGTCAAATATAGGTCGCCAATGTGATCGATAAACCACATATAAGTTTAAGGCCTCCAAATGAAGTTGACTTTTTATGTCAGAAGGATGATTAACTAAAAAACCTACTATAACATGTCCTTTCACAGCCCTTTGTGGCACATAGACTAAATCAAACTCAGATAATGTGAGAATCCATTTGCTAATTCAGACGATTTAATATATATTTTATTAAATCAGTTACTGCAATTACATTAACTATCTCAGCCAACAAATAATGTCATAAGTTTGTAGTCATGAAGTACAATGATAAACATGACTTTTTATGGAAAAATATTATCCCTTGGTATCTAACAATGTTCAACGAAGATAATAGACTGTACGCTCTTTTCGGTCATCATCATCTTGTGCTAACAAAGTTCCAAATGATTATGAAGAAGTTACAATGTACAACTTGAGCGATTGACCCTTTACTGACGGCATTAACACTGGTGGCGAGGACAAATAATCTTTAATGTTGTCGAAAGCTAACTAATGCTCTGCCTCCTATCTGAATTCATCTCATTTTTTTAGCTTCAACAAAGGAGAAAACACATTAGTTTTTTCCACATAGTTCAAAATAAATCACCTCATAAAATTAACCTTGCCAAGAAACCTTTATAACTCAGTTTTGGTTCTTATCGGCAGAGCTTCTATTATCGCTCACGCTATATACTGGTTGATTTCAATTCATCTTTATTATATAATAAATACCAGAAAATTATTAGGCGATACCCCGAAAGCACATTTAAGAGGATTCATCTTTAATTTATGAATACTCATTCTTTCAAATGACTTTCGTAAGTGATCAAGATGGTTCATCAAATTGGCCGATTTAACCACCACGTTATCAATATAAATCTTCATGAATCGACCATGTTAGTGCACTGATTTATGTATCATATTTTTCAATTACGTGAGTCCTTGTGTCATGTAGTCAGTTGAGCCCTTGGAAGCTGAAGATCGAAGACACAGGTGAGACTGGAGCATCATGGAGTAAAGAACAGGTAAACGCAGTGCCTTGGTGACCCTAACCCTTGACTCAAAACAACTTAGACCTCTAGATGATCTTAAACCCAATAGGTGAACATTTTATTGATCATCCCTTAAGCCATAAAAGCCTAAATGACC